>CM062810.1:90480222-91775898 GCA_031772625.1 Pinus tabuliformis | reverse complement strand
TATTTGCAAGTTTGATAGAGCTCCCATTGTCGCATTTGATAATAGTTGAAACCTTTTTTTCTTCTCCAACATCATGGAGAAGTCTCCTTAACCAAACTGCTTCACGAGTTACTGCACACATCGCTTGATACTCAACTTTTGATGAAGACAACGATACTGTGTTTTGCTTTTTGTTTCTCCATGCAATGACCCCGAAGCCAATGATGAATGCATAACCTGTTAAGGAACATCGATCATCTATATTTACGACCCAGTCAGAGTTTGAGAAACCCGTCAATCTAGCATCAAACTAATCAGTATAAATAATACCAAAGTCTAAGGTTCCTTGTAGATATCTTAACACGCCTTTCGCTACAACCCAATGACTCTTAAGAGGCTTTGACATGACTTGGATCAATACACTGACTGCATAAGCCAATTTCGACCAAGTTGTAGTCAAGTAGATTAGACTCACAACTAACTCTCTATGCAATGTTGCATCTACCTCTTTAGAACCATCGTCATTCTGAAGTTTGGTATTTTGTTGTAAAGGCACTACTGCAGTCTTGCACTGATCCATTCTGAACTTTTCAGCAAACCCCTAACATACTTACCATGTGACAAAAAGGTGTGACCAGAATCCCTCCAGACTTCTAGACCCAAACAATAATGTAGCTCTCCAAGGTCTTTCATCTCAAAAACTTATGACATCTGCTCTTTAATTTCTTTAATGAGTTCATCTGCATTTCATGTAATGATAAGATCATTTACATATAAAGAAATCAAAACAATTTTCCCCTCTTTTTCAAACATGGTATACATATTATGGTCATTCTTGCTTCTTTTATAACTATGTTGTAGGAAAAATGAATCAATTTTATCATACCATGACCTAGGTCCCTATTTTCGTCCATACATCGCTTTCTTCAATCTACAGACTAAATGTTCTTCCCCCTATTTAACAAACCCTTCAGGTTGCACTAAATACACTTCTTTTAATTCCCAGATTTCACATCTAGCTGGTGTATCATCCAATAATGTTTGGTAGCTAAAGTAATTAACATTATGATTGTGTTTAATTTAGCTACAGGGGCAATGGTTTCCTCGTAGTCTATACCTTCTTTCTGTGAGTACCCCTTTGCAACCAGCCTAACTTTATATTTATCTATACTCCCATATTCTTTAAATTTAGGCTTCTATAACCATTTGCAACCTGTGGGTTGTTTGCCTTCAGGTAATTCAACAAGATCCCAAGTTTTTTTTTTAAGTTTTGACTCATATTCCTCTTCCATGACTTCCCTCCATTCACTATATTGACTAGCTTGTTTATAACTAGAGAGTTCAACAACTGATCCGGATTTAAACAAGAACACAACAAATTACAGAGATAACCATAAACACAGAGATGCAGTGGAAATAATACTTCATTTCATTAATGTAAAATACTAAAATATGCTTACAAACAGAGTTGGAAATAAACTAGCTAGGGCGATGGTAGCTTATCTCTGAGAAGAGATGTGGCGGCTACATGCCTTTGAACTGTGTTACAATGAGGCTCGAAGACCTATTTATTGTTGAGAAACAATGGAAAACCCTTAACATTCCAAAACCTAACCCTAGAAGATGAAATGTCAAACTGTGGGCCCCGTTTGGGTAAATTGGTACATCAACTTCCCGGGGTCATAACTTTGGCATACGATCTCCATTTGACGCACATAGTATCTCATTAGAAAGATCTATCCAAGAACTACAACTTTGGGAGGAGCAACATGAGTCCACGGACCCATGTTGCTCCCAATTTTCCCAAAAAAACGTCATTTAGGGCCTCAAAATGGATCCGGAAGTTCAGGACCCGAAAAACTGCTAAAAATAGTAAACTGGGCTACAATTAAGGAAACTGAAAAGCTGAAAGAAACAATGGTGGGGGTCCAAGTGGATTTGGTAGGTGGCCACCAATATCCACCTGGATCATTCCTCCACCTTAGGAAGCAATGGTCCCCATTGCGTTGAGTTCCTCCATGAGATGAGGAAACTTCTGCTGAACCTAGTCCCTAGTGAGCCACTTGCCCTGGTGAAGGAGTTGGCCTGCTTTGACAACTCGATATAGTTGGATGTTCTATTAGCGAGTGTGCTTGATCTGTGTGTCCATGATCCGATCAGTTGCAGCTTGTTCCATGCAATCTGGATTTAGCTCTGTGGGTGTGAGCTGTTCTGCAATGTCAGATGTGTCTAGTAATGGTGGAAAGTATGGCCGAAGGCGATCCACATTGAACACTGGGTGTAGGCCAAGGAATGGGGGAATGTTGAGCTCAAATGCATTGTCTCCCACAGCCTTGGTAATGGTGCAAGGACCATATCGGAGTGGTCTGAGTTTTCGATAGGCTCCAGTAAGGCGTTCCTTCTGCAAATACAACCAGACTTTGTCACCCACTTAATACTTGTGTGGCACCCGATGTTGATCATGTCGCTGCTTGTACTTGGCATTTGATTTTTCCAGAATGTCATGGACTTGCTGGCAAATATGTTGGATGTGCTTAGTGAAGCTGGTTGCCTTATTTGTTTTGGACTAGACATGAGCCGAATTTGCGTGAGTAGCTGCAAATGGCATGGCCACATCAATGGGACACAGTGGCTGGAATCCCAAGCCCACTTGAGAAGGGCTGTGGCCAATCGAGCTGTGGAGAGCCCGGTTGTAGCTGTGCTGAACATAGGGGAGGCTCTCATCCCATGTGCATGGATGCTTTGAGTTGTACATGTGCAGAATGTGTACAATCATCTTGTTGACAACCTCTGTTTGGCCATCAGTTTGAGGATGGAAGGCTGTGGACTTAGTGAGTTTGGTGTCCAGCATCGACCAGAGACTGGACCAAAATGTACTGAGGAACCTGCTATCCTGATCTGAGATGATAGACTGTGGGATCCCAAAGTGCACCCACACTCGTTCAAAGAAGAGTTTAGCAGTGGCTTCTGTTGTGATATTCTTCTTGTAGGCTGCCATAATGGCCATCTTCTAGAACCTATCAACGACCACAAAAACACAGTCGTTTCCATGCTTAGTGGAAGGAAGGCCTGACATGTAATCCATGGAGATGGATTCCCAAGGTTGACTAGGGGTAGGCAGCAGAGTATAGAGGCCTTGCTTCTTGACTGTCAGTTTGGCAATGGTGCATGCAATGTTGATTTGATGTACTTCCTAACATCCTGTCGAAGATTTGGCCAGTAGAAATACTTCTGTAGTACTGCCACCGTTTTCTCGACCCCGACATGCCCAGCAGCCTGACTGTAGTGTGCTTCCCGAATCATCTTGGCATGCTCGCTTGAAGGAACACAAAGGTGACCCAGGTGGCATAACAGGGCATCCTGGAGGTGAAAATCTGGAACATGTCGACCCTCCAAGAGTGTCTGGTATGTGTGGCCAAAGTTTGAGTCTCTTTTGTAGAGAAGTGGCCAATCAGAAGTCTCGTGCCAACAAGAGTTGAGCACAGTGGTTAATGACGTGATCGGTGGTCGACTGAGGAAATCTGCAACATTATTGGTGCTGCCCTTCTTATACTTGATATTCAAATGGAACTGTTGCATGTATGTGGACCACTTCTGATGGCGATCATTCTGTAATTTCCCTTGGGTCTGTATGAATTGCAGGGGTTGGTGGTCTGTGTGGATGACCATTTCCTTCCCCAAAATGTAATGCTTCCATTGTCGGTAGGCCTGCACAATGGAATGCATCTCTTTGTCATAAGTGGTATACTTCCAGACTGTGTCTGAAAGTGTCTCACTGTGATATGCCACTGGATACCCATGTTGGGTGAGGACTGCCCTAATAGCATAGTCAGAGGCATCTTCTCAACCTCAAATGGTTGTTGCAAGTCTGGTAATGCGAGCACTGGTGCTGTGCAGAGGCGATCGTTCAACTCTGTGAATGCCTTCTGTTGAGATTCAAACCAAAAGAATTTTTCTTTCGCTCCTCCCTTGGCGACTCCACTCAAGGGCCAAGTGATATGAGAAAATCCCAACACGAACCTGCGGTGGAAGTTGGCAAGACCTAGAAAGCTGCGAAGCTCTGTCAGAGTGATTGGAGATGGCTAATATTGAATGAATTGGATCTTGGATGGATCCACATGCACCCCCTGTTCATCAATGATGTATCCCAGATACTGAACCTGGGTCATGTCAAAAGTGCATTTCTCCAAATTGGTACATAACTTGTGTTGCCGCAGTGTCTGGAGAACCTGTCGAATGTGGTGGAGGTGTTCTTCCCAACTATGGCTAAAGATCAGGATGTCATCCAAGTATACCACTACAAATGAGTTGGAGAATGGCCACAAGATGTCATCCATTAGCCTCATAAAGGTTGCAAGAGCATTCGTCAATCCAAAAGGCATAACCAACCATTCGAAAAGGCCCTCCTTGGATTTGAAGGCAGTCTTCTACACATCGGAGGGTTCGATTGGTACCTGGTGATATCCTGACTTCAAATTGATCTTACTGAAATATATTTCCCCTTCAGTTGGTCCAAGAGGTCATCAATCCATGGGATCAGGTACCTATTACATATAGTGATCTTGTTCAGCACCCGATAGTCAATACAGAGTCTCCAAGTCCCATCCTTCTTCTGTACCAACACGATCAGGCTCCCACAGGGCGATGAACTTGGACGGATGTGACCTTTCTATAGTAGCTCCTGAATCTGCCTCTTGATTTCATCATTCTCCAGAATAGAGCGCCGATAGATTGGTCCATTGGGCAGCGGTGCACTTGGGGTCAAATCGATGGAGTTTTTGACCTGACAGTGTAGAGGAACCCCTGCAGGGGAGGTGAAGATATCCTTGTACTCCTCCACGACCTTGTCCATCTGTAGTTGTTGTGTGGAGGGGCCCTATTTGGAGGTCATGGCCACCATCTTCTTCGTTCCTTGAGGGCATATCATCAGGAAAACAAATTTCCCGGTTTTGGAAACGAGCTTACTGCATTGTTTTGCAGTAATCAAAGAGATGGTGGTAGGCGGTGCTACCTTCGATATCCTGTACAACTTATTTCCCAAAGTAACAATAACAACACGGGGCCTTGATTCATACACAACATGTCGCTTCCACAAGTAAGGTTGTCCTAATAATACATCACAAACTTCAAGGGGAGCAATGTCACACAATACCTCATCCGTGAAGGGCTTGATGTTGTATGGAAGGCGACACTGCTGGCTCACGTGAAGATCCCGTCCTTGGTGAAGCCACCCGATGGTGTACGGTTGTGGATGTACTATGGTTGGTAAGCCCAACCGCTTCACGACCTCTACCGAAATGAGGTTCTTTTGGCTCCCACTATCGACAATGAACTATAGCAGGGAGCCCTTTACCCACATCTGGGAGTGGAAGAGACGCTCCTCCTCCTCTGGATCTTCGGGTTCCTCCTTCTAGATCTTCATGGTGGCAACGGTGGTGTTGGGCTCCGCATCGATAATCTACTTCCCTTTGTCATTCCGCTTGTCAGGTTCTAACTTAGAGTCGGAACATGCATCTGATTCTGAAACCTTTAGCTCGGCCACCAGTGATTGTTTGGCCTGACACTCACTTGTGTTGTGAGTGGAGCTCTTACGGAACTTACACCACTTTCCTATGTACTTTTTCAGCTTCACATCGTTGTTCTTTACTTGCAGATTTGGCGAGTTTTCTTGGGTCGCCCTGCCTTGGCTTTGTCCTTTGTTTTGTAGTTTGGGGGCACATTTCTCTTTCTTCGGATTCGCAGATCCAAAGTCTCACTTCTTCTGTTTAAACTTTTTTTCGACCTTGACAACATATCAGTATGTCGTGCCGAGCGAGGGGATGTTCAGGAATTCTATTTCTTGTTGGATGTACTTGTGCAGGCAGCTGCAGTATTTGAGTATCAAATGCTGCTCTGAATCCTTGATACCCAACTTTGTGCAAAGGGTATGGAAAATATTGGTAAACTCCGGCACGTCTTGGTCCCTTCCTTGCTACAGCGTGGTCCACTTTATGTATTGATCCTCATCGCTTCCGACAAGGTAGTACTGCCCCTTGATGGCCTCTCGGAAGGAATCCCAAGTGAGTGCAGCTGAAAACAGTGAGCCTGTACTTTCATCCTTCTGCTCACAGTAGTTTTCCCACCAATCCTTGACGTGGGGGGCTACTTTAAGAAGAGCGAAAATAATATTTTCTCGACTGGAAAAATCATGAACAGAAAAGTAACCCTCTAGCAGATTTAACCATTTATCGATGACATCTACATCTATCTGACCCTTGAATATGGGGATTTCAATATTAACATGTACCTTAAATGGTGTGGCATTTCTAGAGTAGCTGTTGGAAGCTATTGCATCACCCCTGGGTAGCCGCTGAAGGATCTGGGCGAAGTTGTCCATCATCATGTTCCTTTGTCGCTCGAGGGCTTCTTCAAGCAAGATTTTGATAGGATCTCCTGCCCCCTCATCTTTCTTTTCATCTGCCATGGGAGGCCGTCGGGATTTGCGAGGCTAGTCTTGCAAAGGTTTGACCAGTTCAAGCCCTAACTCCTTATATCTCGACCTCGTTGGGGACATGCAAAGAAAAGCAGAGAAAAAGTTGACCGTTTTGATACCACTGATCTAGATTTAAATAGGAATGCAACAAATTACAGAGATAACCATAAACACAGAGATGCAGCGGAAATAATACTTCATTTCATTAATGTAAAATACTGAAATATGCTTACAAATAGAGTTGGAAATAAACTGGCTAGGGCGATGGTAGCTTATCTTTGAGAAGAGATGTGGTAGCTACATGCCTCTGAACTGTGTTACAATGAGGCTTGAAGGCCTATTTATTGTTGAGAAACAATAGAAAACCCTTAACATTCCAAAACCTAACCCTAGAAGATGAAATGCCAAACTGTGGGCCCCATTTGGGTAAATTGGTACATCAACTTCCCGGGGTCGTAACTTTGGCAAACGATCTCTGTTTGACATGCACAGTATCTCATTAGAAAGATCTATCCGAGAACTACAACTTTGGGAAGAGCAACATCGGTCCATGGACCCATGTTTCTCCCAATTTCCCCAAAAACGTCGTTTAGGGTCTTAAAACGGCTCCAAAAGTTCAGGACTCGAAAAACTACTAAAAATAGTAAACTGGGCTACAATTAAGGAAAATGAAAAGCTGAAACAAACAATGGTGGGGGTCCAAATGGATTTGGTAGGTGGCCACCAATATCCACCTTGATCAACAACATTTAACATACTAGTTATAGAAGCATTCTCCCTATATCTTGCTGGCAACTGAATTTTCCTACCTGATCTCCTGGGTGGTGGAGTGGCTTCAAACCTATTCTGATCATCCCTTGGTGGGCTTGGCTTAGCAACTGCATCTGTACCATCCACTTATTTTTTCTGTTGTTGTAGTTGCTGCTCATGGTTGTCTCCTGTTTCATCACTCCCTTCTTCCATCAGCAAAGGCATGTGCCACTCTTCATTGGCACTCTCATGGTTTCCATCATTAAACTGCTCATGAAATACTACATCTCTACTTGCAAAGAATTTATTAGTAGAGGGATTAAACAATTTATAGGCTTTAAATGCTGTAAAATACCCAACAAAAATGCATTTAGTGGCCCTTGAATCTAGTTTCTTCCTATCCTCCTTTGGAGCATGAGCAAAAACTTTGGAGCCAAAAACTCTTAAATGATTAACTATGGCCCAAAAACCTAGTAAAGCTTCTAAAAGAGTTTTAAAATCAAGAATTTTTGTTGGACTTCTATTCTTCAAATGCACTGCAGTATTTATTTCTTCAGCACAAAATTCATTAGACATATTCTTACCTTTTAGCATGCTGCGAGCACACTCTGCAAGGGTTTTGTTTTTCCTCTTTGCAACCCCATTTTGTTGAGGAGTTTGAGGTACTGTGAACTATTGCAGTATTCCATGGTATTTAAAATATTTGATGAGACCAACCTTCTTGTATTCTCCCCCTTGGTCCGAGTCGAGAATCATGATGAATTTTCCTGTCTGCTTCTCAATTATGCTTCTGAACTCTTTAAAGTATTCAAAATTATGACTCTTTTTTTTGAGAAAATATACATAATTGAATCTCATACAGTCGTCAAAAAATAGTAAGAAATAATAGGCACCTCCCAACGACCTCATCTGCATTGGCCCACATAAATCAGTGTCCACTAGCTCTAGTATATCTCTCTTCTTTCTATCTACATTTACAGGAAACTCATCTCTTTTCATCTTCCGAAGAGCACATGCTTAACAATTAACATGAACATTCTTTAAAACATGAAGACCACTGACCATACCTCATTTTTGAAGTAGTATTTGGTCATTTAAGATTATATGACTGAATCTTTGATGCCATAAGTCTTCTACAACCATAACTGCTGAGGTCAAGGCTTGGTGTGGCACACTTCTTACATTCAACTTATACAATCCTCCCACTCGAATACCTAATGCAATTGGCTTCATGCGATCCAATAGATCTTTAATAACACAATAAGACTTAAAAAACTCTACCTTGAGGTTCTGATTTGTTATCATAGAAACAAATATGAGGTTCTTTTTAATTCCAGGTACATACATTACATTTTCAATATGTCTAATATTTCCATCAAGTAAAATGACAGGAACATTACCACACCCTTTGATTTGGTACCCCATATCATCACCAAGGTAGATATTTATGCCACTACAGGTTTATTTAAAATTCTCAAACCAATGTTTGTTACTTGTCATGTGAGTGAAGGCTCCTGAGTGCACAAACCAAGTTTCTGCTTCATCATCATCAACCAAAAATGCAGAATCAGATACAAACAATATGAGATTTATATTCTAATATTCATCAACAAAGTTTCCTGCATGCTTCTTATGTCTATGGTGACCTTCATCAAACTTCTTCTTCTAGCAATTTTTAGCTATGTGACCAACTCTACCACAATAAAAACATTTGGGTCCTGAATCACATTTGTTTGAGGACATACCTTGAGGTGGTTTTCTCTGTGGTGTATTTCCACCTTTCTATCCTACATTTTCCTTCCCTCTGAAGGGCTTCTTCTTTTCTATTAGAGAAAGATCTGAACTCTAGGGTTTGAGAGTCAACTGCCTTTCCTCCTCTTGCATTAGGATCCTTGTCAATTCTTCAAACTTGGGGGCTTGTTCTCTCGCATTCAACCCAGTGATGAAAATATGATAGTCGTTAGTCATACCATTCATGGTAATCATCACCAGATCAATGTCTAACATTGTTTCACCAATGTTGCCCATCTTATTCTTGAGCTCCTTGATATGAGAGATGAACACTGCTATTGATTCATTCTCCTCCATTTTAATGGAGAGAATCTTGCTCTTTAGAAACATCAAGAAATTTGTGTTCTTGATCTCGTACGGGTCCTTGAGAGTTGTCCAGATGTCTACTGCAAATTTACATTCTCGGATATGAGGAATAATGCAATATTTCACAGACAATCTAAGTAGAACCTTTGCTTTATTTTCCCTTTTTTCCCAGTCTTAGATTGTTGCTTTTGTTCCGCCTATAGCTAGGGTCAACTTCAACTCATCACTGGTTGCAATCACCCATGTGTTTTGCCTCTCCAACGGGGTCTGCAACTTAAATTTCTAATTAGAGTAGTTGGAATCGACAAGCTTATTGCTCTCATTCAGATATGCCTCTTCCATCTAATTATTCGTCTTGACAGGTCTCCCTCCAGCAATTTAGAAGATAGATCTATCTCTATATCCAAAGATAAATCTAAAAAAAAAGGGTGCTCTCTTAATTAAAAAACAATTCCTTTAATTTGGATGAAAAAGAAAAACAAGATCCCTCTCTGTTTTTTTAATGGAAACCCTCATTTCTTTAAAAAATGACTCCCTTTTTTCATATATAAAAACATGCACCCAAAAATTAAAAAAAAAATAGACCTTATCCCTTTCTCTCTGCTTCCCAACACCAGTGACACTACCGACACCGTGAGGCAATGAGTTTCACTGTGTTGGAAGAGAGTTTCATCCAAAAATGAACTCATTGTATAAGACCAATGCAAGGAATGAAGAACAGGCACTACCACCCTTGCAGAAACAACTCTCAAATCTACTCCTCTCCTCTGGCGTAAACATTTGTTCTCTGTTGAGGTCAACAATTCGTTTGATCACTAAGCATAGGTTAGAGCACTATGACGTCGCTTGAATGCTAAGTTCGTCGGAGCCATTAAAACCACCAAACAGCAAGAGCACAGATGAGCATAATCGTAGTCCCTCATTTGAAAGAACCTTTTCATGAAATTATGTTGAAAATGCAACAAGATGATGGAGCTTAGTGGATAGGAGTCGCCTTCACTAAGTGGGCCCGCAGGCTATTTTTGGCGCAAAGTCTATTTTTAGACATATGGATCATGGTCTATGAGTTGCAGGATGTTGTTTATGGATGATTGGTCATGTTGGGAAAAATAGATGGACTTCTATTTTTGGATCACAACGGAGTGATCAGTGTCTATTTTTAGAATGCCAGTTCAAAAATAGAAAAGTCAAATATTATTAGCTCATATTAATATTTGGACTATAAACATTATCTTATCCTCTTGGAGCACTTCAGTTTGAGCTACAGATGTGGCACATGCAACTGTCAGAAGGAAATACACTTTCTTTGTGGGTCAGTTGAGCTATTGCATGCAGGACTTCAGTTAGAACTCATGTGGTTGAGTTTGGTGGAGTTGATGGAGTTGTGTTCAGTTTGACTTGGTTAAACTAGTTGTAATTAGTCTAACTGCAAATAGACTAGTGATGAGTGATGAGAATAAATTTATTAAATTGATTCACTAATTATTAACTCATAAAGCAACTGAAGAATGCATCAGTTAACTCAATGCATGTACAGTTCAGTGGAGACAGGTGTTAGAGGTTGAGATTGCTATCAGTTCTGACTATAGTTGTGCATGAGATCTTGCACAATCAATGGATTGAGTATGCCCATGAGGATTGCGCAGTATATATGCCCAGTGAAATAGCCTGTGCTCACGTGATTTTCACTTGGTATTGTGCAATAGAGGTAGGCAAAGCAGCGGAGGAGATTTGAACCGGTGACTTGTTCGAATCTGAGCTAGTTTTGTGTGTAACAGGTGGAGATAGTACTGAGTACTTGTGAGGAGTATTGTACTATGTATTGTTACATGTTCTCAATCATTATAATATACAGATAGTGTGGGGTTTTCAACTGTATTCTTTCCACGGGTTACATACTGTGTTAATGTGCACATGCGATTGATGTTTCATTGATTTTAATGCTGCTAAATTGATGATCAATGTAGAAGAGGTTATGTATTATGCATGTATTCCGCAATAGTGTAGAATCGAGATAATATCTGTGAATAAGTGTCATATTATTCAAAATTTCTACATGGTATCAGAGCTGTTGATCATCAGATCTATTATTCAGAAAGTGTTTACATTTTATTTCTTCAGGCAGAGTCTGTAATTGGGCCAGGTAGCCTCTGGATTCATCCTTCCTTTGGAAGGTGAGATATCCGGTAAAAGCCCATACAGTTAATCTCTGTACAAGAAATACTTTGTTCTCACCAATTTTAGATCAGAAGCGGTTGAGTTTTGAGTTGGTGGAATTCGAATTTGCAGCAGTGTTTTCTTGGTGTCAAAGTTGAAAAATCTTTCAACGGATTGCGATTGGGGTATGCTCTTGAGGGCAGCTTGAATTATATTGCATGGAAAGACAGGATGGAGGTGGTGTTAGATGATAATGGGCTGAAGGAGTTCATAGAAGCTGAGGTCCCAAAGCCTACTGATGCTACTGAAGCTGTGGTTTGGCAAAAGAAGACAGAAAAGTGTCGAAGGATTCCATTGGAGGGCATGAAGGATCACATTGTGTCCATCCTGCATGGAAAGGCTTCTCCATACTTGATGTGGAAAGCATTGGCAGATTTATTCCAAAGCAAGAGCGACCAGAGGAAGTTGGTGCTCAAGGATAAACTCAGAAACATTAAGTGTGAGAATGGAGACAGTATGCCCAGGTATCTCACGAAGTTCACCCAATGCAGGGATGAGCTGGGAAGTGTGGGGGTGACTGTCGATGATGAGGACTTGGTGAGCTTGGCTCTCCTTGGTCTTCCTAAGAGTTGGCATTCCTATCAAGACTCTGTCAATGGTCGGGAGAAATTGCCAGGATGGGAGAGACTTTGGTCGGATCTTGTGCAAGAGGAGATCAGGCAGAATACCAGGGACAGATCTTCATCAAAGGCATTTGATGAAGAAAATTGTGCTTTGGCTGCCAAAGTGAAGAAGGGGAAGGATAAGGGTTCTCTTTCCGAATCCAGTTCTTCCAATGTTGGGAAGAAGGTTGACAAGTCGAAGGTGAGATTCTTTCGTTGTCATGAGCTAGGAAATTATGCTACTAATTGCCCAAAGAATAAATCCAAGAAGGGATCCGGGGAAGGATCTGAAGGTGAGGCACTTGCTTCACAGTTTGAGTTGGATTTCACACTCTTCGCATGCATGGTTTCATCCATGGTGGGAAGTGGTTGGTTTCTTGACAGTGGAGCTTCTTTCCACATGACTGGTGACAAAAGTTTGTTCAGTACTTTGGAGGAGAAAGATCTCCAGATACTCATAGCGATGGGTAATGATGAGAAGTATAGTATCTCAGGCATAGGCATGGTTAATTTTCAGAGGCAGCATGGAGCTCGCCTTACCTTGACCGATGTCAAGTATGTACCAGGACTGAAGAGAAACTTGGTGTCGATCGCCATGCTGGAAGACAGATGCTGTGATGTAGTCTTCAGTAAGGGAAAGGTTTTCCTTAGACACATCATCACTAGACAGGTGAAGCAGATTGGTTCACGGGTCAAGAACCTGTATGCTCTTGAGGTTCAAGATGCATGAAAAGCCTTGAGCAGCGAGGAAACTGATGGAGACTTGGTGGTTAAGATGGAGCATATATTACCTCTCAACATGCAGAGCCAGAAGAAGTCTCAGACGATTGTGGAGGAGCCACGATTGGTGCAGTAGCTTCAGGAGGTTGTGGAGCAGCCACAACAAGGGACGCTGAGAGGAGATCGAGTAGAGACATCTACTCATGCAGAGACCTCCAGTAGGGGAAAACTTCGAGCCAGGTGGGCTGAGGGATCGCATGCAGCCATACCTCCAGGTAGGAGGTGGGGTGATGTGGATTGATCGTCCCAAGGAGGAGGGGCAAGATCCTTGAGGTACCCAACCTCTTGGATGAGACCTTGCTACGGGATCCCCGATGTGGAGTAGTAGGAACTGAATGATTGGGTAGAGACAAATGTGGATGGAGTGGCAGAGAGAGCGACAGTGTAGGGAATCCCAGGACAGTGCATAGCTAGCAGGCTGCAGCAATGCGAGAGGCACAAATGTTTTACACAGTGCTTGGTGGCACAAAGAAGTGTGCAATGGTGCGAGATGCATGGAGATGTTTCAGTAGCGCAGATGTCAGAGAGGGAGCACTTGTCAGTAGCGGGTAAAGCTTCAGCATCAGAGTATGTTCCTAGCCCAACAGAGTGGTCAGTTGGGAGTGTTTTTTGTTCCAAGTGTTGTTGGAGCAAGTGGACCGGGAAAATGTGTTGCATGCAGAACATTCCAGAGTTGCAGGATAGGGGTTGTAGATAATCCATATCTTGTTGAGAGGGAGTGTTGAAAATGCAACAAGATGATGGATCTTAGTGGATAGGAGTCGCCTTCACTAAGTGGGCCTGCAGGCTATTTTTGGCGCAAAGTATATTTTTAGACTATGTATATCTTTAGACATATGGATCATGGTCTATGAGTTGCAGGATGCTGTTTATGGATGATTGGTCATGTTGGGAAAAATAGATGGACTTCTATTTTTGGATCACAGCAGAGTGATCAGAGTCTATTTTTAGACTGCCAGTTCAAAAATAGAAAAGTCAAATATTATTAGCTCATAATAATATTTGGACTATAAACATTATCTTATCCTCTTGGAGCACTACAGTTTGAGCTGCAAATGTGGCACATGTAGATGTCAGAAGGAAATACACTTTCTTTGTGGGTCAGTTGAGCTATTGCATGCAGGACTTCAGTTAGAACTCATGTGGTTGAGTTTGGTGGAGTTGATTGTGGAGTTGATGGAGTTGTGTTCAGTTTGACTTGGTTAAACTAGTGTAATTAGTCTAACTGCAAATAGACTAGTGATGAGTGATGTGAATAAATTGATTAAATTAATTCACTAATTATTAACTCATAAAACAACTGAAGAATACATCAGTTAAATCAGTGAATGTACAGTTCAGTGGAGACAAGTGTTAGAGGTTGAGATTGCTATCAGTTGTGACTATAGTTGTACATGAGATCTTGCACAATCAATGGATTGAGTATGCCCATGAGGATTGCGCAGTATATGCACAGTGAAATAGCCTGTGCTCACGTGATTTTCACTTGGTATTGTGCAATAGATGCAGGCAAAGCAGCGGAGGATATTTGAACCTGTGACTTGTTCGGATCTGAGCTAGTTTTGTGTGTAACAGGTGGAGATAGTACTGAGTACTTGTGAGGAGTATTGTACTATGTATTGTTACATGTTCTCAATCATTATAATATATAGATAGTGTGGGGTTTTCAGCTGTATGCTTTCCCCGGGTTACATACTGTGTTAATGTGCACATGCGATTGATGTTTCATTGATTTTAATGCTGTTAAATTGATGATCAACATAGAGGAGGTTATGTATTATGCATGTATTCCGAAATAGTGTATAATCGGGATAATCTCTGTGAATAAGTGTCATATTATTCAAAATTTCTACAAATTAATCAAACTAGAGTCGTGACAGCCTTAAGCTCTAGTGGCAACCTCCACGTAGCTCCCTCCGCTACACTCGCTCGGCCTTGGACTCGACCCCCTTCCTGGTGCACTAGAGCATGTAGCTCAACTGGTTGTATCCGGATCCATGCGTAGCAATCTCTACAAAACACACACCTAAGAATATCTCCGATCCTCTTTTGAGGAAATAGGTGAAAGGTCACAACGAGGTGGCTCTATTATACAAAGCGAGCTTTGTCAGTTGTGTGAAGGTCGAGAATCCTCACAATTCGATCCACAATCTGCACCACAAGATTGATAGTCAATTTTCTTGGAATTCACTGGTCAACGTCCACTTGGATCAACGCCCCTCCGACGAGAAAATCAGAGCTGAGAGCCTGCGCTGAAGGAAATCGCTCTAAAGAAACGGTCCAACAACGTGTCTTTCTTTCTGGGATGGGTGTTGATCAGCAATACAGTGAACCCAAATAAGGTGCTGAACTCATTCCACTTGCGAAAAAAAAGAAATATGTGCTCTGCTTCCTCACTAGGCTTTCTTCACACCTATGACCAAGGGCCACTCTTCTACCACCTAGGCACTCACTCAACCTTGAAGATTTGATACCATGATAAAAATTGAAGAACCAAATTTGTTAATAAAACTGGGCAGCTCTCAGGTGAGGGCTTCTTGTGGAGACTTCCTCTTGCAGAATGTTCTACCTCCAAATCACATTACAAATCATGAATATATAATTTACATGCAAATAGGGAAGTTAGAACAGATACCTAATAAGTAGGAACTAATTCCTAATCTAAGGCTCCATTGAACCAACTCTCTCCTAAAATTACATTTCTCTATTATCTCCAACAACCTGAATGTGAACACCTCCTTTGAGCCTAGGAATCCCTAGACTGGTAATGGTAGGATACATGGTAAATCTCAGTGGTGAGTACTCTTCATTGGTCCTAAGAATCCCAGGATGGGATACACGGTAAATCCTAGAGGGTGGAGACCTTGTAGGCCTAGGAATCCCTTAACCAGGAATGGAGGAATACATAGTAAAGCCGAAAGGTTGCGATGGAAAAATTCCTCACGGTGTAGGCGGAGAGATCTAGTGGAATCCATTCTTGCTTTTGGCCTAGTGATCCGATGAGCATTGTGGTAAAGCCTGGTATTGTATTTTTGTTGTTTATGGCCTACTGATATGATGGAAATTGGGATAAAGGATAGTTCTATTGTTGAGAGTGAGGTGGTGTAGCCTCAAGAAGCCCTGGTTGATTTTGGTGAAAGACCCACATTCATGCTTGGAATATGGCATGGGTGTGATTGGATGAAGAACGACTTGGATTAGCTAATCTATGGTTGGGTGGAATGTGGTAGTACCATATCTGGTTTCCTTTTACATTCATTAATGAGAACTATTTCTCCTTAGCATTTAATGAGAAAATGTACTGGTTCATATTAGACATTTATGACTAATGTATCCTTGATATTTATGTTGGCTATATGCTGCTTATGAGAATCTTTTATGGCAGTGATGATGTATGGATCTCATCATGTTTTGATCTATAAATGAATGTACAATGAATATATGACCTAATAGATGATAACGCGGATAATGTGATAAGGCATCAATGCTTCTTAATGATTCTTAGACAAGTATGAGACCCATATATTCAGGTTTGTTGTTTTGACCTGTAGAATGCATAATTTTGACACGTTTGATGAAATACCTGTCGTGGCTAGTAGGGGTCCAGTCAAGTATTTATTCAATTATTTTCATTTGTGTCATTGTTTCTATGTTACATTTCATTCCTAAAAGTTTCATGGAGTTTTGGGCAGTGGCTTGAGTCATGGCCTTGAAAAGTGGCATAAAATCCTAGGTTAGGGGCTTAGAACTAGTTGAAAAATATCCCAGTTGCTTGCATTCCCATGTTATGAGAGAGACTGGAGGGCCCCATTTGCATGCATGCCCATGTCAAGGGATTGACCAAGGCTCTATGGTAGTGAAGTATCAAGGTTTTGTAGGGGTTGATCACTTGGAAGGGTTGGTTGGATCCTGTAGGTTATGTGGTATGTGTGGAAGGTTAGCTTGGTTGTGTTGTGTCAGTTCCACTTCCTCAAGGTAACCTATAAGGTTGAATTAGATTGGAGTAGCTTCTCGTCACATATTTACCCTAGCAGACTAGTTAAATTGGGTCAGTGTGGGAGGAGGGTGTTACATATATTGAAGAATTAAGAGAATCTCATGAAAATCATAATCAAATTCTAAAAGAAAAGGATGAAAATAATATTGAGATCATGACTACAGTCTTGAAAGAACAAGTTGATTCTCTTCAATCTCAATTGAATCAAAACTATGGAGCAAAGAAGACTCTTGAATTTTTCATAGAATAAGAATTACAAAGCAACCTATTATTGTGGAAGGATCAATCCAAATTATACAAGAAAATGTATAAAGTCTTGAAATTTTATCAAGAGATCTTAAATATTAATGAAAAGATTGAATCCGTAGTGGAAAAAGATATATATATCAAGGAGATATTTTTGTCAATTCTTGAATGGGAAGAAAAATTGCCGCCAGAAAAAATTCTAAAGGTTTCCAAAAATGATAGAATACTTATGCATGCATCTTTAAGCTAGAGAGAGACAAAAGCCAAAGAAATCAGGGAATGGGATAAGAAATATCCTAAGTAATGTTTATCAATATGGGAAAATGGAATTGATTTTATTGAAGAATTTGATCTTCTAGGTTTTAAACCATTGAAAAATCTCTTCCAAGGGAATTCAAACAAATACTAGAAGACAACATCACTAAATACCAAAAAGAAATAAGTGAAACCAAAATGTGGACACAACAACATTTCCAGAAATTTTTGTAGTTTCCTTTTGAAGAGATCGAGCTTATTTCTAAATTTGGTATCAAATATCATAAAAGGAAGAAAAAAATTAAAAATTTAATCTCAATGTGCCAGGTCGACATAACTCATCTTCATCCCATTCATTTCTTAGTCGTTTCTGAGATATATTTAGAATGGGTGAGTCATATCTAAACCAATGCAGAGCATGTACACAAAATGGAGGAAAATTTAATCTCAATGTGATAGGTCGACATAACTCATCATCATCCCATTCATTTCTCAGTCGTTTATGAGATATATTCATAATGGGTGAGTCATATCCAAACCAATGCGGTGAATCTACTCAACATGGAGGATAACGACTCTGAATATGAGAAAGTTGAACAACTTGTCATCTTTTCAAGAAGGAATCAATTGAGAAGGATAAAACCTTTATTTTAGAATTATTGTTTAATTAGATAAGATCTTGAGTATTTTCTAGTTTTAATTTGTCAAATAGACTTATATTATTTTTGAAGTATTTATATGACCTTGTCGAGAATTTGTGAAAAAATCAGAACTTGTATTTTTCAATCAATTTTTGAAGTGGCAACCTTTTTGTACACCCATTTCATAATGAAATGTTCTTTTGAGCTATGAAATTAATGTCTGGTCATATTTTTAATATTTTAATGGATTCCTCTAGTCTTTATCTTTAACTTGTGCATATTTATTTTTGAATCAATATTAAAGTATTTTTCTTTACATTTCTTAAGATATGTTACACTTTATATCTACTATCAACATAAATTTATGAACCATTATTTTTCTTTTTTTATATTCAAAATGTAGAATATAAGTTTTTCTCATTTTAGAGTTAGTAATTTTTTCAGTGATTTTTTATTGAATCTTGTTAATGCATGCGAAAAAAAATCACTTTGAAAGAAGGAAAATCTTATAATGTTTTTGGATTTTTTATATAGCTGGACTTAGACTCCAGCAAGATTCAAAAACTCATAATATTTCTTTAAGTTTATTATGTTTTAATGAATTCCCATCCCCCCACCTTAGTTGTTGTCTATATTTTCTTCAATAAATCTCATACATGTACCCAACAATTTGTTTAAATTTTTGTTGATAACTATAGATATAAAAACATGTCATATATTTTTCCTTTTTAAAAGTTTTTATTTGTCATTCCTTTTAGTTTTAATTTTAGTTTAGTTTAGTTTAGTTTAGAACATGCAACCAGGCCTTAATTCCAAAGAGTATAGAACTATTTCAATAAAAATAGGTCTAATTCGAACCCTAATTGGGTCAATATTGAACTTGTTGCAGTTGGAAATTTTCCCACTCTCATCAACTTGTTAAGGAATAAACTATAATGAGTCTAATTTGAACCCTAATTGGGTTAGTATTGAACTTGTTGGAGATGGGAATTTTCCCACTCTCATCAACTTGTTAAGGAAGAAACTATAATGATCTCAGAACGCTTCTCTCCCTTCTCTTTAATCATAAAAATAAACTATTCAGAGGCCTCTGTTAATCACTTACATTCTTAAGGTTCCATAGACCATATTTCTCTTTATAGATGTTAAACAACATCATCATCAACACCACATTTATGTTATATGCATTAATTAAAATTAAAAAAAAAAAATCCAGTTCAATAAAATTTCAATCTTAAATAAAATTTTAATAATATTATAAAAATAAAAACCTAAATGATAATATTTTACATTGATAACTAGATACATATCTATAATTAAAATATATCTAACACAAACCTATACAATAAAAAAATTCCTATAATAATAACACTTTTTTTACAACAAACATTTGTTAATATAATTAATTATTATTATCACATTTATTATTTTATGTATCTATTAATTATATTACTTGCTAAAAGTTTTAAAACTTTTGTTGATGTATTTTTCACTTTAGATGGTTGGGAAAAAATTTCGTTAGGCCAAATCTCAATTTTTATTGTTTAAAATATGTTTTTGACTTCATATATGGATTCAACACCTTCAAAAACCAGGAGGCCACTAAGATTCTCGAGAGTTCACAAATCCCTTGACAAATTAGACCAAAAACTATGCTAGAAAAGCCTTCAAAATGAATAAAAAATAAAATACGTTTTAAAATCACAAATCAAAGTTGTGAATTCTCTTTTATAATACAAGTTTTCCATACCAACGACTTATACAAAATGTATATATATATATATATATATATATATATATATATATAAAAAATCTAATTTTAAATTAATATAATATAAAAATTTAAGAATTAAGAGTCTGTATATAACTTTATTTTGGATTTAAGTTTGTAGATATAAATTTTTATTTTAAATTACAAAAAGATAATCACACATATAATAGGGTAGCAATAAACACAGGGAAATTGTGTAGCTACGCGGTCGGGAATGCATAGCCTGTTATAGATAGTTGGTCATCTAGATTTTTGGCCCAGTCAAAGTCTGAGAATTTAACATCAAGCAACTCAGTATAAATAATGACAAAGTCTAAGGTTCCTTGCAGATACCTTAACACACCTTTTGTTGCAACCCAATGACTCTCAAGAGGCTTTGACATGAATTGGCTCAATACACTGACTGCATAAGCCAAATCTAGCTAGTTGTAGTCAAGTAGATTAGACTCCCAACCAACTTTATATACAATGTTGCATCTGCCTCCTTAGAACCATTATCATTCTGAAGTTTGGTATTCTGTTGTAAAGGCACTGCCGCAGCCTTGCACTGATCTCCATTCTAAACTTTTTCAGTATACTCCTGACATACTTACCCTGTGAAAGAAAAGTCTAGCCATAATCCTTCCAGACTTCTAGACCCAAACAATAGTGTAGCTCTCCAAGGTATTTCATCTCAAAAACCTATGACATCTACTCTTTTATTTTTTTAATGAGTTCATCTGCATTCCCTGTAATGATAAGATCATCTACGTATAAAGAAATCAAAACAATTTTCCCCTCTTTTTCAAACACGGTATATAGATTAGGGTCATTCTTGCTTCTTTTATAACTGTGTTGTAGAAAAAATGAATCAATTTTATCATACCATGACCTTAGTGCCTATTTTAGTCCATACAATTCTTTCCTCAATCTACAGACTAAATGTTCTTCCCCCTGTTTAACAAACCCCTCAAGTTGCACTAAATACACTTCTTCTTTTAATTCCCCATTTAAAAATGCATATTTCACATCTTATTGGTGTATCATCCAATAATGTTTGGTAGCTAAAGAAATTAACATTCTGATTGTGTTTAATTTAGCTACAGGGGTAAAGGTTTCCTCATAGTCTATAACTTCTTTCTGCGAGTACCCCTTTGCAATGAGCCTAGCTTTATATTTATCTATACTCCCATCTGCTTTAAATTTAGGCTTGTATAGCTATTTGCAACCTATGGGTTGTTTTCCTTATGGTAATTCAACAAGATCCTGGGTTTTGTTTTTAAGTTTTGACTCATATTCCTCTTCCATGGCTTCCCTCCATTCACTATATTAACTAGCTTCTTTATAACTCGAGCGTTCAACAACACTTAACATACTAGTTATAAAAGAATTCTCTATATCCTGTTGGAAACTGAATTTCCCTACATGATCTCCTAAGTGGTGGAGTGGCTTCAAACCTAATTTGATCATGCCTTGGTGGGCTTGGCCTGGCAACTGCATCTATACCATCCACTTCCTTTTTCTGTAGTTGCTACTGTTTTTCATGGTTTTCTCTTATTTCATCACTCCCTTCTTCCATCAGCAAAGGCATGTGCCACTCTTAATTGGCACTCTCATGGTTTCCATGATTAACCTACTCATGACATACTACATATCTACTTGCAAAGTATTTATGAGTAGAGGGATTAAACAATTTATAAGTTTTAAGCTCTGTAAATACCCAACAAAAATGCATTTAATGGCCTTTGAATCCAGTTTCTTCCTATCCTCCTTTGGAATAGGAGTAAAAGCTTTGGAGCTAAAAAATATTAAATGATTAACTACAAGCTTAAAACCTAGTAAAGCTTCAAAAGGAGTTTTAAAATCAAGACTTTTTGTTGGACTCCTATTCTTCAAATACACTGCAGTATTTATTTCTTCAGACCAAAATCCATTAGACAGATTCTTACCTTTTAGCATGCTGCGAGCACAATCCACAAGGGTTCTATTTTTCCTCTCTACAACCCCATTATGTTAAGGAGCGTTAGATACTATGAAATGCTACAGTATTCCATGGTCTTTACAGTATTTGATCAGACCAACCTTCTTGTATTCTACCCCTTGGTCCGAGTGGAGAATCTTGATTTCCTGTCTACTTCTCAATCATTCTTATGAACTCTTTAAAGTATTCAAAAGTACGACTCTTTTTTTGAGACAATATACCCAAGTGAATCTCGTACAGTCATCAAAAAATTGTAAGAAATAAAAGGCACCTCCCAAAGATGTCGTCTACATTGGCCCACATAAATGAGTGTGCCCTAGCTCTAGTATATCTCTCTTCTTTCTATCTACATTTATAGGAAACTCATCTCTACACATCTTCCGAATAGCACATGCTTCGTAATCAACATGAACATTCTTTAAAATAGGAAGACCATTGACCATACCTCGTTTGTGAGGTAGTAGTAGGTCATTGAAGTTGGTATGACTGAATCTTTGATGACATAATTATTTCGTAGCCATAACTAATGAGGTCAAGTCTTGGTGTGGCATGCTTCTTACATTCATCTTATACAATCCTCCCACTCGAATTCCTGATAAAATTGGCTTCATGCGATCCAAAAGATCTTTAATAACACAATAAAACTTCAAAAACTCTACCTTAAGGTTCTGATCTATTATTGTCGAAACAAAGACCAGGTTCTTTTTATTTATGGGTACATACATTACATTTTGAATATGTCTAATATTTCCATTAGGTAAAAAGATAGGAAAATTACCATACCCTTTGATTTGGTACCCTTTATAATCACCAAGGTAGATATTTGCACCACTACTGGTTTCTTTAAAATTATCAAACCAATGTTTTTTACTTGCCATGTGAGTGGAGGCTCATGAGTCCACAAACCAAGTTTATGCTTCATCATCCTCAACATAAAACGCAGAATCATATACGAACAATATGATATTCTGATTCTAATCTTCATCAACAAAGTGTCTTGCATGCTTCTTATGTCTATCGCAACCTTCATCAAACTTCTTCTTCTGGCAATTTTTAGCTATGTGACCAACTCTACCACAATAAAAACGTTTAGGTCCTGAATCACATATGTTTGAGGGCATACCTTGAGGTGGTTTTCTCTTTGGTGTACTTCTACCTTTCTGTCCTGCATTTGCCTTCCCTCTAAAGGGCTTCTTCTTCATCATTAGAGTAAGATATGAACTTTGGGCTTTGAGAGTCAACCGCCTTTCCTCCTCTTGTATTAAGATCCCTGTCAATTCTTCAAACGTTGGGGGTTTTTCTCTTGCATTCAACCCACTGATGAACTTCTGATAGTTGTCATTCATACCATTCATGGTAATGGTGACTAGATGAGTGTATGACATTGTTTCACCAATGTCACTGAGATTATTCTTGAACTCCTTTATATAAGAGATGAACGTTGCTGCTGATTCATTCTCCTCCATTTTAATGGAGAGAAACTTGCTCTTTAGAAACAGTAGCTGATTTGTGTTCTTGATCTCGTACAGGTCCTTGAGAGTTGTCGAGATGTCTGTTTCCGATTTATATTCTCGGATATGAGGAATAATGAAATCTTTCACAGACAATTTAAGAAACACCTTCGCTTTATTCTCCCTTTTTTCCCAATCTTGGATTGTTGTTGTTGTTCTTCCTGTAGCTAGGGTTGGCTTTAACTCATCACCGATTCCAATCGCCCATCCTTTTTGCCCCTCCAACAGGGTCTACAACTTAAACTTCCAATTGGAGTAATTGGAACTGTCGAGCTTATTTTTCTTGTTCAGATATGCCTTTGCCATCTGATTATTCATGTTGATAGATCTCCTTCAAGAAATAAAATAAAAATAAAAAAAATCAACCTCCAGCGATTTAAAAAACGGACCTATCTCTAGATCCGAAAAGAAATCTAAAAAAAATGGATGCTCTCTTAATTAAAAAACAATTCCTTTAATTTGGATGAAAAAAAGCAAGGTCTTTTTTTTTTTTTTTAAATGGAAACCTCACAAAAATGGGCCTTACCCCTTTCTCTCCCAACACCACCGACACCACCAACACTCTGAGGCAATGAGGTTCACCGTGTTGGAAGAGAGGTTCATCCAAAAAGAACTCATTGTGTAAGAACAATGCAAGGAATGCAAAACAGGCACCACTGCCCTCACAGAACCAACTCTCAAATCTACTCGTCTCCTCTGGTGCAAGCATTGGTTCTCTTCTGAGGTCGACAATTCGTTTGATCATTAAGCATAGGTCAGAGCAATATGATGTTGCTTGCACGCTAAGTTCTCTGGATCCATTAAACCACCAAACAAAAGGAACCCAGATAAGAATAATTTCAGTCCCTCGTCCACAAGAACTTCCTCGTGAAATTAATCAAACTAGAGTCGTGACAGCTTTCATCTCCAGCAGAAATCTCCGCGTAGCTGCCTCCGCTACACTTGCTCGGCCTCGCGCTCGACCCCCTACCTGGCACGCCACAATGTGCAGCTCAGTTGGTTGCATCTGGCTCCATGTGCAACAATGTTTGCACAACACACATGTAAGAATATCACTAATCCTCTTTTGAGGAAATACGTGAAGAATGACAACGAGGTGACTGTGTGATACAAAGTGGGCTTTGTTAGTTGCATGAAGGCTGAGCATCCGCATGGTTTGATTCACGATATGCGCCACAAGCTCGGTAGTTCATAGGCTTGGAATTCACTGGTCAACACGCACTCGGAGCAGCGCCCCTCCGACTAGCAATCAGTGCTCAAAGCCCGCGTTGAAGGAAATCGCGATAAGGAAAGGGTCCAGCAACGCGTCTTTCCTTTTGGGATGGGCGCTGATCAGCACTACAGTGAACCCAAATAAGGCGTTGAACTAATTCTTGTTCCGAAGAAAAAGAAAAATTAAATTAAATTAAAAAATAAAAAATAAATAAATAAATAAAAATAAAAATAAAATAAAAAATAATAATTATGTGCTCTCTTCATTAGTCTTTCTTCGCACCTACCACCAAGGGCTATTTTTCTACCACTTAGGCACTCACTCAACCTGAAGCTCTAATACCATTATAAAATTTTAAGAACCAAATTTATTAATCAAACTAGGCAACTCTTAGGTGAGGGCTTCACCTGGAGACTACCTCTCGCAGAACGCTCTACCTCCAAATCACATTATAAATCATGAATATATAATTTACATGCAAATAGGGAAGTTAGAACAGATACCTAAGAAGTAGGAACTAATTCCTAATCTAAGGCTCTAGTGAACCGACTCTCTCCTAAAAATATATTTCTCCATTATCTGCAACAGCCTGAATGTGAACACCTTCTTTGAGCCTAGGAATCCCTTGACCAGTAATGGTAGGATACACATTAAATATCATTGGTGAATACCCTTCATTGGGCCTAGGAATCGCGAATACATGGTAAAGCCCAGAGGGTGGAGGCCTCGTAGGCCTAGGAATCCCTTGACCGACAATGGAGGAATACACAGTAAAGCCAAAAGGTTGCAATGGAAAAAATTTTGACGGTGTAGGTGGAGAGATTCGGTGGCATCCATGCTTGTTTTTGGCCTAGTGATCCGGTGAGGATTGTGGTAAAGCCTAGTACTTTATGTTTATTATTTATGGCCTAGTGATCTGGTGGAAATTGAGGTAAAGGATAGCTCTATTGTTGAGAGTGAGGTGGTGTATCCTCAGGAAGCCCTGGTTGATTTTGGTGATAAGTCCCACATTCATGCTTGGAATATGGCACAGGTGTGATTAGATGAAGAAAGACTTGGCTTAGCTTATCTATGGTTGGGTGGAATGTGGTAGTACCATACCAGGTTTCCTTTTGTATTCATTGATGAGAACTATTTCTCCTTGGTATTTTATGAGCAAATGTATTGGTTGATATCATACATTTATGACTGATGTATCCTTGATATTTCTGTTGGTTATATGCTGGTTATGAGCATGTTTTATGAAAGTGATGTTTATGGATCTCATCATGTTTTGATCTATAAATGAATGTACAATGAATATATGACCTAATAGGTGATAATGCAGCTAATGTGATATAGCATGAATTCTTCTTAATGATTCTTAGATAAGTATGAGAACTATATGCTCAAATCTATTGTTATGACCTGTAGAATGCATAATTGTGACATGTTTGACGAAATTCCTGTCATGGCTAAAAGGGGTCCACTCAAGTATTTATTCAAGTATTTTCATTTGTATCATTTTTTCGATGTTACTTTTCATTCCTAAAAGTTTTGTGGAGTTCTGGGTAGTGGCCTGAGTCTTGGCCTTGAAAAGTGGCATAAAATCCTAGGTCGCGAGCTCAGAACTAGCTGAAAAAGATCCCAGTCACTTGCATTCCCATACTGTGAGAGAGACTAGATGGCCCCATTCACATGCATGCCCATGTCGTGGGATTGACTGAGGCTCTATGGTAGTGAAGTGTCAATGTTTTGTAGGGGTTGATCACTGGGAAGAGTTGGTTAGATCTTGTAGGTTATGTGGTATGTGTAGAAGGCCAGATTGGTTGTGTTGTGTCAGTTCCACTTCCTTAATGTAAGCTAGAAGGTTGAATCATATTGTAGTAGCTTCTCGTCACATGCTTACCCTAGCAGGCCAGTTAAATTGGGTAAGTGTGGGAGGAGGGCATTACATAGATTGAAGAATCAAGAGAATCTCATGAAAATCATAATCAATGTTCAAAAGAAGAGGTTGAAAATAATATTGAGATCATGACTACGGTCTTGAAAGAACAAGTTGATTCTCTTCAATCTCAATTGAATCAAAACTATGGAGCTAAGAAGACTCTTGAAGTTTTCATAGAATAAGAATTACAAAGAAGCCTATTATTATGGAAGGATCAATCCAAATTCTACAAACAAATGGATAAAGTCTTGAAATTTTATCAAAAGATCTTAAATATTAATGAAAGGATTGAATCCCTAGTGGAAAAAGATAAATATATCAAGGATATGTTTTTGTCAATTCTCGAATGGGAAGAGAAATTGCAGCTAGAAAAAATTCTAAAGGTTTCCAAAAATGATAGAATACTTATGCATGCATCCTTAAGTCGCAAAGAGACGAAAGCCAAAGAAATCAGGGAATGGGATAAGAAATCTCTTGAGCAATGTTTATCAATATAGTTAAATGGAACTGATTTTATTGAAGAATTTGATCTTCTAGGTTCTAAACCATTGAGAAAATCTCTTCCAAGGGAGTTCAAACAACTACTAGAAGACAACATCACTAAAGACCAAAAAGAAATAAGTGAAACCAAAATCTGGACACAACAATATTTCCAGAAATTTTTGCAGTTTCCTTTTGAAGAGATCAAGCATATTTCTAAATTTGGTATCAAATATTAGAAAAGGAAGAAAACAATTCAAAATTTAATCTCAATGTGCTAGGTCGACATAACTCATCTTCATCCAATTCATTTCTTAGTCGTTTCTGAGATATATTCAGAATGGGTGAGTCATATCTAAACCAATGCAACTCATGTATTCAACATGGAGGAAAATTTAATCTCAATGTGATAGGTTAACATAACTCATCTTCATCCCATTCATTTCTGAGTCGTTTCTGAGATATATTCAAAATGGGTGAGTCATATCTAAGCCAATGTGGTGCATCTACTCAACATGCAGGATAAAGACTTTGAATATGAGAAAGAAAGTTGAACAACTTGTCATCTTTCCAAGAAGGAATCAATTGAGAAGGATAAAACCTTTATTTTAGAATTATTGTTTTATTAGATAAGATATTTAGGATTTTCTAGTTTTAATTTGTCAAGCAGACTTATCTTATTTTTGAAGTATTTATATGACCTCTTACATTGGAGAAAGGGACGAGAAATTGTGAAAAACTTGAACTTGTATTTTTCAATCAATTTTTGAAGTGACAACCTTTTTGTACACCCATTTCATAATCAAATGTGCTTTTGAGCTATGCAATTAATGTCTGGTCATATTTTTAATATTTTAATGGATGCCTCTATCTTTAACTTGTGCACATATATTTTTGAATGAATATTAAAGTATTTTGCTTAACATTAAGATATGTTACACTTTATATCTACTATCAACATAAATTTATAAACCGTTATCTTTTTTATTATTATTATTATTATTCAAAAGGTAGAATATAAGTTTCTCTTATTTTAGAGTTAGTATTTTTTTCTCTGATTTTTTTTATTGAATCTTGTTAATGCATGCAAAAAACGAATCACTTTGAAAGAAGGAAAATCTTATAAACATATTTTTTGGATTTTTTATATAGCTGGAGTCAAACTCCAGCAAGATTCAAACACTCATAATATTTCTTTAAGTTTATTATGTTTTAATGAATTCCCTTTCCCCCACCTTAGTTGTTGTCTATATTTCTTCATCAAATCTCATACATGTACCCAACAACTTTTTTAATTTTTTGTTGATAACTATAGATATAAAAACATGTCATATATCTTTCCTTTTTTAAAAATTTTAATTGTCATTCCTTTTAGTTTAGTTTAGAACATGCAACTAGGCTTCAGTTCCAAAGAGTAAAAAACTATTTCAACGAAAATGCGTCTAATTTGAACCCTAATTGGGTCAATACTGAACTTGGGTCAATATTGAACTTGTTGCAGTTGGGAATTTTCCCACTCTCATCAACTTGTTAAGGAAGAAACTATAATTAGTCTAATTTGAACCCTAATTGGGTCAATATTGAACTTCTTGAAGTTGGGAATTTTCCCACTCTCATCAACTTGTTAAGGAAGAAACTATAATGATCTCAGAACAATTCTCTCCCTTCTCTTTAATCGGAATAATAAACTATTCAAAGACCTATGTTAATCACTTACATTCTCAAGGTTCCGTATTTCTCTGTATAGATGTTAAACAACATCATCATCACCATATATTTTTTTTTCTTGGTAAAGTAAGAGTGGGAGCTTCAATTAACTGAACAAATATTACATATTGTACACGTATTTACAAGTGTAAAGCCTAGCAAAAGATAGACCCATTGATGATCAACAAACAACAGGGTTTACAGAACCCAAAACTTTACAGACATAACCACAAAAGCCCCCGGGGCCATATTCCTAAGTGTTTAGACTGCTGATCTCTCTGCAATTCTTCTCGTTCAATTCTTACTGCTCAATCTCGCCAATCCTTAACCCTCCATCTCCACCGTCGATCTTTCTTTCAATCAAATGGTTGATAGATCCTCCGATCAACTGAGATCCACCGTCGATCTTACCTTTCATCAGATGGTTGATAATTGCTCTGATCAACCGAGTTGCACTGTGATCTTGCACCATAGATCAAAACCCATTTGATTTGACGGTCCTCAAGTTATCGCTTCGGAAACTTGCACGGTACTTACCCGCTTTACGGAGTCGATATAGATTAAAACCAGGTCTATAAAAATTTCGGGTCTGCTCTTCGGCTTAACCTCCGATAATTTTGAAACCCAATATCCATTCGATATCAAAGGACTTCAGATCCTATGGCCCGCGCCTTCTAATTAGCATGTTGTTTATCACATCCTCAACACCCGTAGTTGGCTATGACGTAAGCATTGACAGTGGGATTGACGGTTAGGATTTACTGTGGCATTTCAACCAGGCTCAAGGAATTCCACTCATTCCTGCTCCCGCTAGTCTTCCTCCTGCTCATTATTCATGATCTGGAAGTACTCTATGTCTTTGGCCACCTATCGATGACAATCTTCCCTCAGTTTACCAGAGGGTATGGAATCCCAGTCATACCAGATATAGCTTTCCTTTCATATCATGCCTTCATTCGCCAGACGGTTAGCTAACATATTGGCTTTTCTTCACACATGAACAAAACTAACGGTTTTCAAGGTTCGCAAGTGGGAATGAATACGCTGAAAGACTTGCAAGAGCCTCCAAATGTTTCGACACTTTTCCAGCTGTCGTACAATTACACATTTTCTTGGCCACATTAATAACCAATTCCGAGTCAACTTCAATGATGGAATTTTGTAAATTTAACTCAATCAGGATTTCCATGCACTATTCTACGGCCATGAGCTCTGCCATGTTATTAGTGGAAGTTCCCAAATGACTATGTAAAATATCCTTTATGCTCCCCTGCTCATCTCTTATGACTCCTCCAAATCCAACCATCCCTGGGTTTCCCTTAGAGGGCTCGCCTATATTGATTTTCCAAAAACCATGAGGAGGAGGTTGCCAGATATCTATACCAACAGTTGTTTTGCTCACACTCTTAACAACACCTATGGGAACCAGAGAATGGAGACCCAACTACCTTAGTATGCGAGACTCCTGGGCCGAACAGGGGTCACCAAGCATGTTCCACATAAGGGTTCCTACTATATCTTTGATCTATCGTAGAATTTGAACAATGATATTCTGGGTCGAGCCCATATTGTTCTTGAAAATCCTGCTGTTGCGGTCTTTCCAGACATCCCAAATAATAAAGCCTGGAACTAGAGTCCAAGCCTTGTTAATGATTTCATTACCTGAGAAGTCTTTCCTCCAATTTTTTGACATGCTGGTTATGCTGAGTCTGTCCCTGTCAGTTTGCTTGAATACTGAGGCCACCCAATCCCACAAGGTAGAGGTGAAGGAGCAGAGGTTTAGTAAATGTTCCATTGTTTCTTCCTGTAAGCCACATAGATGGAATTTGGATGGGCCAATAAATCCCCTTTTCAGAAGATTCTGCCATGTGAGAATTTTCTTTTGGTGAACCAACCACATAAACAACTTGACTTTCATCCATTACGGGTTCCTCCAAAGGTCCTTCCAAACCTGGTCAGGGTTTGGATAATCAAAACCTAGGGCCATGCATTTAGCTTCTTTGAGGTTAAATGTGCCTTCAGTGTTTCTAGCCCATCTCAGTTGGTGAAACGAGGAAGACACTAAAATATTCCTCTTCTCCAAGTCAAGAGCGAGGGAATCCGCCTTGACTTTCCAAGGACTCTCTTCATTGTAACTGAGATTATTCCATATTCTCCATTTACTATTGTCCCTTACCTGATCCCAGAAGTCACTTACCATGAGTAAACCTTTGTTGTCAGTTTCATTTTTGAGAGCAGTTAGTTCTTCTCTAAACAAATTTGGTTCTTGCTACCAATTATCCTCCCAAAACCATGAAAGGTTCCCAGCTCTGATCTCCTAGAAACTATGTTGCTGGGAAATAGCTCTATTCTCCCAAGCAAGGTTCCAAATGTGGGAGCCTTTGATGAGCCCTGACATTCTGATATGATCCTTCTCCTGCCAATTATTTGCATATTTGTGTTTCCAAAGCTTTGCCCAAGGGGTTGTCGATTCCTTGAGCCACCTCCACGAAAGTTTGGCTCCTGAAACTCTGCTAAGGATTTCAGGGTCATGAAGCCCCAACCCACCATGGGCTTTAGATTTGCAGAGCTTGTCCCAAGCTACCAAAGCCCACTTCTTTTTCTCTTCCCCTTTGCCCCAAAGCAAATCTCTTTGAATACTCATGATTTGTTGTATACCTCCTTTGGGAGTAGGAAGAGATAAAAACATGAAAATGTGTATAGCCTGCAGGACAACCCTTATAAGCACAAGATGCCCCACCAAATTCAAAGACCTGCAGGTCCATTTCCTGACTTTATCCTGAAGTTTATTAGTTACCAGTGTTGGGTACCAAATCAGGCCATCTTTCTGCCTATTTCCATTACCCTTTTTGACAAATTTGCACTCATTTACCCATGCTGTTATGTTAAATTTACAAGGTAAATTTCCCCCTTTACTGTCCTATTGGTATATTTTAATTAATGAAGTAAAACACATGGAGTCTATATATTTGTGGCACTAAACTATGTGTTTGACTGCAACATGAGAACAAGAACCCTCAACTCGGCGTATGGCAACAGATCTGGTAACAGCCGATTAGCAGGAAGTCACATAGCCTGGAGAACAGATGCCCTGAACTATTCTTGGGCCGTCCTGCTATCCTAGGCATCTGATGCTGATACCGTTCCAACCAATGTATATCCTTGTATCTACAGTTGCTATGTTTTCGAGAGAACTGTTAATCTCCCTTGCTGTGTATAAAACGTAGGTTGATCCTGTGAATGGGGGTTCACCCATCAGCATTGTAAACTTCTGTTACCGATTAATAAAAGATCATCCATTTTGTTGTTCTAATTCTTTTCGTGGCTAACGCAGCCCTGATCAGAGAGCTGGGCCCGCTCTTCTGATTAGGTGCTGCGTCTTTGTGTGTGTGTGATTTATTAGTTTATGTTGCTGTTACAGTACTTTACTATTTATGATTATTTCTGTAGTTCTATAAGTGGTTAATCTTGCATTTATGTTTTGAATTTTAAACCACGAACCCTTGCTTAGGAAAGATCACACATCTGCCCCTGCATATACCTTGCGTGTTTCCTAGAAAGGATATGCACCCGGATTGATAATATTAATGTCGGAATCAAGTAGATAATCACTCCTACTTGGACACCAACATTTTGGCGCCATTTCCGGGGAGGCTAACAAGGTGCAAACAATGATCCAGACTAGCTAGAGGGTCAATCTCTTGTCCTAGGGAGAGAACGAGTTCTCTCACTCTTCTTCAAGCCCTAAGCGTAGGTATTCTTTCTATTTTTTCATTTTTGTTTTCTGATTATTTTGGGCCATCCTCTTGTCCTGGGGAGGGAGGAGTCCTTTGATGCCCTACTCCAGGCCTCAAGCTAGAATTATTTTTCTTTATTAATCTGTGTGCACTTTCTTTTTGAGGGAAAACCCTAGTTTTTACCCTGGGGAGGGACGATTTTTTTACCCTGCTTCAAATCTGGAACATTAGGGTTTCCCGTGGTGTTTGATTGTTGCTGGTTCTTGTTCCTGGGGAGGGAGGAGTCTTTTGATGCCCTGCTCCAGGGTTGAAACCCTAGATTTTTGTTATCGCTGCCTTTCTTTTCCTTGAGTCCTTCATCCTAGGGAAGAAATGGTCTTTTGACACCTTACTCCAGGGTCGAAGCATTGTAGGTTCATACAGAAACCCCCCATCAATCCAACTTTTGTATGAACAATGAACCTAATAAAAGGGGTAGAGGGAGAGCCCCAAGAAGGGGAAGACCAGACCTGGGAAGAAAAACCTATATACAAGAGATCATAGCAAAGGCTGAATCCGAAGCATCCTCCCACATAGCTGTGAGACCAGGAGCAAGAAGGGTGAAGTCAGAAGGACAATCAGTGGAACAGCCCGTATCGGCTACAACATTCTATGGTGATTAAACATAATAGGTCCCTCTGACCATGGAGGAAACATCTAGCAGTGGACCTGATTTAGAGAATCTTGAGCTAGTGTTAGGAGAGGAGGAAGTTGCAAGCAGAGCATCGGTAGAATCAGACCATTCTGGTAAAGTAAAGGGAGTTGCAACCGAAGGATCAAGTCATCAGGCCACAAGAGAAAGAGCTGAGGAGATATTTACATCACCAAGAGACCGGGGAAGTGCTACCAAAGTATCTCGAATCCCAGTAATAAAGAATCCTCAGCACCCTCTGCAGAGCCTGTTGAGATCACCAGTCATTATTGGAAAATATTCATGGCTCCTACCAACTCCACCATCGATTTCCCTATTGGAGATATGGGAACTGGTGTGCCTACAAAGCCTATTCCATTGGCAGCATTACCAACTTTCCATGGGCTTATCTCTGAAGACCCTGACACATTTATATTTGAGTTTGCTATAGTATGCTAGGGGTATGACTACACAACGGATGCCCATAAGCTGAAGATTTTCCCTTCCACTCTAAAAGGGATGGCTCTATGCTGGTTCATGGGCCTTGGAGGAAAGTCCATTTCTACATGGGAAGATATGCAGACGGCTTTCTTGGAGAAATACCAGGATTACTGTAAATCCTGGAACATTAAGGAGGAACTCTTCAAGTTCGCACAGAAAGAAGATGAAAGCTTGGAAGATTGTGTGGAGAGGTTCAACTACACCTTACAGAGGTCAGGACATTCTGACCTGGATAAGGAAATATTAAAGATTATCCTCCTTCAATCTCTTTGAGAAGACTCGATGGAACTATTGAACATTGTGGGGAAGGGAGATATCTCCAAGGAGAAGTTCGAAGATATTTGTAAATTATGTATCCAGTGCTCGAAGGGGCTTGCAAGGAACAAGCAGGGGGTCTGTTCAGTAAAGGGGTCTGGCGGGGGTGTTACAAAAGAAGAAATTGGAAATTTGCTAGATAACCTGAGAACAGATATCCTCAGCACCTTGTCAGCGCAGATGGACACTTTGCAAGTAAAACAAAAGTAGCTAGAGCTAGACAGGACTATGGCAGTGTTTTGTCTGAAATGCAGGAAGAAACATTCGGAGAGGGAATGTCCATTGAATTCCATAGAGGAATGTGCGATTTGCGAGCTCAACCATGTGACCAGCTCATGCCCTTCCTTACCAGGCTTGAAAGCAGTGTTTCAAGGAACGGGGGAGGACACGAAGTAGCTGTATCTCATGGGATCGAGGAAGCCATGGCAGCCCCGACCTCCGATGGGAAATCAAGGTATGTACCTGGATCCATCTCAGTATTTTAACAATTGTAATATGAATCCCCAGACCATGCCTTATCCTCCCATGTGGCCATAGTACCAGTACCCACCTTGGCAGCAGTGGAACCCCCAAGCCAGTATGAGCTCCCCGTGGGCTCCAACCTGGCGAGGATCCGCTCCTGGTCAGTTTCCTCAGTGGATGCCATCACATATGCCTCTGCAGATGCCCCAGCAATAGCTTCAATTACCTTCCAATGTGCCTCCTAGTAACCAACCTGCTCGTCCACAGCTCCCAATGCAGCCTAACCCTAACCCTAACAATAAGGGAGCTCATTAGGCTGATGTTCTTAACCTGTCTTCATATAGTATCTCCACTGCAAAGCTGTATGAAATGAACCTGCGATCAGGTCGGACAGTTAATGTCCAACCTCCTCCAGTTATCATTGAACAACTTAATAGCAAAGATAGGGAGGTAGAGTCGGTCAGTGAAGAGCCAAAGAAAATCGATTGAGCCCAGACGCCTCCTATCAAACAACATCATTCTCAACCACCTTATCTAGAGAGATTAATCATGAGAAAACTAGGTCCTCAATCTGAATTTGATTTATTAGGAGAGTTGCAGAACTTATTTGTTAAGATTCCCTTGCTACAAGCCATGAAGGATGTGCCAATCTATGCGAAAACTCTTAGGGAATATTGTTCAAAGAAACCTACCAAGAAAATTAAAGATCCCCTCACTATACATGTTATGGGAAAGTTGTTGGATTTTATTATGGGAAAATCCATGGTGGTGAAATATGGAGATCCGGGGAACCTGATCTTCACAGTACAGATTAATGGGGTAGAGATTCCAAATGTGTTAGTAGACCTGGGAGCTGCCATCAATGTCATCACTACTGAAACCATGGACGTCCTAGGACTTCGTAATCTAAAGCATACACTTACAGTCCTGGAGTTAGCAGACAGATCTACAGTCAAACCTGTAGGGAAGCTGGAGGATGTGACAATTTCAGTAGACTCATGGCATTACCCAATAGACTTCCTGGTATTACATACACAATCTTCAGTGGGCGGTCATCCCCTAATTCTGGGAAGGCTATGGCTGGCCACTGCAGATGCTTATATTGGGTGCCTCTCAGGGAATATGGTCATTTCTAATGGGCATAACGCTAATAATTTAGTGTTATATCCACCAGCAGAACCAAATTCAACCATAAAACTAGCAGGCAGTAAGAAGGCTGTATCTGCAGTAGAGGATGGAATGGAAGATGAAGAAGTATGACCTGTCCTTACTATTGGACAGGCCCTACAATTGAAAGTAGGATCATAAGATGATGTGATCACTTCTTTCATGGATGATCCTCATTCCGTTTCGGAATCAAACCGGTAGATCTTAGAATCTATCCTGAGCTATGAGACTCAGGAAGGTATGGAAACAACGGAAGGATTAGAGGAACCACCTGCTAATGCACCCCATAAAAGTATACAAGTGGAATTGGAACTTGGGAGAACCTTGAACATTAATCCGAACCTATCAGAATCTCAGAAGGAGCAGCTTATAGATGTTCTGCAGAAACATAAGGAGGCATTCACCTGGGATTATGCAGATATGAAGGGAATCCCAGCTAACTTATGCACCCGTCACATATACATCAAGGAGGATTGTCGTCCTATAAGGCAACCTCAGAGGAGGATGAAATTGGTGTTGAAGAACGTGGTAAAATAAGAACTTCAGAAGTTACTGGATGTGGGTTACATCTACCCAATCTCAGACAGCCAATGGGTCTCACCACTGGTAATGGTCCCCAAAAATAATGGCAAATGGCGGGTCTGTGTAGATTATCGAGAGTTGAACAAGGTGACGCAGAAAGACCACTTCCCCTTGCCATTTATTGATCAAGTGTTGGACACATTGGATGGTAAGAAGTATTTCTATTTTCTGGATGGGTTTAGCAGATATAACCAGATCCAGATTGCTCCTGAGGACCAGGACAAGACCCCGTTCACATGCCTCTAGGGGACATTTGCATACCGGGTCCTTCCTTTTGGCCTGTGTAATGCTCCCACAACATTCCAAAGGGAAATCCTGGGAATCTTCTCTGACTTGATAAATGACAGTGTTGAGATCTATGTGGATGACTTTACTCCATATGGGGACTCATTTAGGGTGGGACTGGAAAATATGGAAAATTTTCTTGCAAGATGTATACAAGCACGCGTCTCTCTGAGTACAATGAAATGTCACATGATGATGGAAGAGGGAATCGTTCTGAGACATTTACTCTCAGCTGAAGGAATCAGAATCGATCCAACAAAGTTACAGGTAATTCTGCACTTTCCAACACCTAAAACAGTCACACAGGTACGCAGTTTCATTGGTTGTGCTAGTTATTATAGACGTTTTATAGAAAAATTTGCAAAAGTAGCACACCTATTGTTTCAATTACTAACGAAAGATTCAAAATTTGTGTGGACTAAAGACTGTGATGTAGTGTTTACAAGAATTAAAGAGTTAGTTTGCAGTGCTCCAATCCTTAGAGGACCTAACTAGGCATTACCATTCCACATTCATATGGATGCTTCTCAGACAACAATTGGTGCAGTGTCGGGACAACAAGAGGACAAAGTACCTTACGCAGTGTACTATGTTAGTAAAAATTTGGCTCCTGCTGAATTAAACTACACAGTGACTGAGAAGGAATTTCTTGTTGTCGTTTATGCCATCAACAAGTTCCGACACTATATTACTGGGTATCCTACTTTTGTTCACATTGATCATGCGGCCATCAGGTATTTAATGAACAATCCTGTTACCCCTGGTCAAATTACAAGGTGGTTGTTACTGCTACAGGAATTTAATATCACCATAGTAGATAAACCAGGTAAAGACAATGTGGTCGTAGACATTTTATCTAGGATAGAATGTGATGGTAAGGAAACACCAATTGAAGATGATTTTCCAGATGAGATTCTTTTTGCAGTTTCTGCTAACACTCCGTGGTATGCAGATATTGCTAACTATTTGGCTTCAGGTAAATTGCCTCGTCACCTATCCTATAAGGAGCAAAGGAAGATCATTCACCATAGTACCAGATATTCATGGATGGCAAGATATCTCTTCCACACAGGAGTGGATCAACAGATTCGGCGTTGTGTAGCAGGAGATGATATTTTCGAGATATTAAAAGCTACACATGGTGGACCCTGTGGGGGACACTTTGTAGACAAAACAATAGGTCATAAAGTACTGCAAATGGGGTATTACTAGCCCTCCATCTTTCGTGACGCTCGAGATTATGTGCGAAGGTGCGATAGATGTCAACGGATGGGACAACCTGGGAAAGCAGATGAGATGCCCCTGCAGCCCCAGACAATCCTCGAACCATTCGAGAAATAGGCCATCGATTTTGTTGGTCCCTTCAACCCACCTTGGCATCAGAAGGATTACATCCTGGTCTGCACCGATTATGTAATTAAATGGGTGGAAGCCAGGGTGGTCACAAGAGGAACAAAGCAAGTGGTGGCAAACTTCCTTTTTGAAGAAATTTTTGCCAGGTACGGGACTCCAAGAGAGATTGTATCAGACAGTGGATCACAGTTTACTTCCCATATGATAGAAAAACTAATGCAGAAATATGGGGTCGAGCATAGAGTGGCAACCCGCTATCATCCCCAAGCGAATGGACAGATAGAAAGCACAAATAAGGTATTGGAAAATATCTTGACGAAGATAGTAGCAAGCCATCACCGGGATTGGGCACAAAAACTCCCAGGAGCTCTCTGGGCATACAGAATGACATGGTGGAATACAATAGGGTTTTCTCCAAATGAGTTAGTCTATGGAAAATCCCCCTTTTTTCTAGTGGAATTTGAGATTAGCACACTCAGAACAGCTCTGGAAGTAGGCCTAGATTTATCAGAAGCCTAGAAACACTGATTGGAACAACTGCATGAGTTAGACGAAATTCGAGCAGTGGCTGTCTAGAGAAATACTGTTGTTCAACAGCAGAGAATGAAAAGGCATGATAAATTCATAAAAACCAAGGTGTTTCAGGTGGGGGACTGGGCGTTATTGTATGACTCCAGATTTAAATATTTCAAGGGCAAGCTCTGCACTCGCTGGATGGGCCCATATCAAGCGGACATGGTGTTCGACAATGGAACGGTTAGACTAAGTACAATAAATGAAAACCATATTTCATTCTTGGTAAACGGACATTGTCTTAAATTATATCACCATCCAGCCTCTAAAGATGCTTTTGTTAAAAATATTTCTGCTTCATCTGGTTTAATGGTCATTGGAAAACAAGACAACCTCACTCTCTTCTAAAAAATAAATAAATAAATAAATAAAATTAATATATATATATCTCTATATATATATATATATATATATATATATTGCTTTTTTAGCTTTTGTAGGAACAACGAAGAAATATGGCGAGGAGAAAGGTAACATCGGTGCTGTCATTATAACTGTTGTTACACCGTAGCTGCTATTACTCCATAACTGCTATTACACCATAGCTACCGTTACTCCATAACTATTGTTGTTACACCGTAGCTGCTGTTACTCCACAACTTCCGTGACACTGTAGCTGTTGTTACTCCACCAGGGCTCTTACACCATAGTTGTTGTTACACCGTAGCTGTTGTTACTCCGTAACTGCTGTTACACCGTAGCTGCTGTTACTCCGCAACTGCCGTTACACCATAGCTACTATTAGTTCACAATTGTTGTTACACCGTAGCTACTGTTACTCCGCAACTGCTGTTACACCGTAGCTGTTGTTACTCTGCAACTGCCGTTACATTGTAGCTGCTGTTACTCCGCAACTACTATTACACCGTAGCTGCTGTTACTCCGCAACTGCCATTATACCGTAGCTGCTGCTACTCTGCAACTGCTATTACACCGTAGCTGTTGTTACTCTGCAACTGCTGTTACACCGTAGCTGTTATTACTTTGTCACTACTGTTAGACCGTAGCTGTTGTTACTCTGCAACTACTAGTACACCGTAGCTGCTGTTACTCCGCAACTACCATTGCACCGTAGCTGTTGTTACTCTACAACTGTTGTTACATCGTAGTTGATGTTACTATGCGACTGCCGTTACACCGTAGCTGCTGTTACTCTGCAACTGCTGTTACACCGTAGCTGCTGTTACTCTGTGATTGCCATTACACCATAGCTGTTGTTACTCTGCAACTGCCATTACACTGTAGCTGTTGTTACTCTGCAACTGCCGTTACACCATAGTTTCCATTACTCTGTATCTATCATTACACCGTAACTGCTATTACTCTGTAACTGTTGTAACTGCTATTACTCCAAAACCGTTGTACTCATTGTTGTTGCTACTCACTGTTCCGCTACTTCAGAGCAACCATTACGCACTGTTGCAGCTACTCACTGTTGCTGCTACTCACTGTTCTGCTACTTCAAAGAAACTATTACGCATTGTTGCAGCTACTCACTATTGTTACCACTCAAGTTGCTGCTACACGTTGTGGTGTCACTCCATCAGGTAAGTCCGCAGGTACATCTCCGTCGTTTTATGGATTTAATGAAATATTCAAAAAAGGACTAATAAACATGCCAAGGATGACCGTCATTAAAGTTGGGGGGGGGGAACCGTAAAAAAAATGATGGCATACCATGAAAAGCATTTAGTGCACATAATCACGCTCGATCGAATATGATGATGGCAGTACGCTGCAATCGTATTTTTTCAAAAACTTAGGGATGCAGATTCACACCACCAGGTCATATCGGTCACCTCCCCACGCGTCACATTTAATTTTCAAAATACACCTCTGTACCACCCTAACCTGCCATGATATCCGAACGTACTAGTACTAGATTCGCCATTACTCCCATACGTACCAGTACTGATTGTCCCATCCTTTCCAAATTATCCATGACATTATTTCAACCTCTAATGGTTTGGAGACCTATCACTCTCCCCTGTCAACCAACTACAGTCGACTTGCTATTTCTGCCTTTGCAACGATGGGTGGCCAATCAATCCGTCATGAACCTGAGAGCACAAGGGTAGTTCAGAGTAATCGGGAGGTATGGCAGGTCTTTTGGAACATAGGATGGGATGTATATTTTGACAGGTTAAGGGGATTTGATGAAGAATTGATAGTGGAATTCGCATGGAACTTGGGGGAAGAAGGCTCGCGGGTTCGCAGAGTGGTGATTCCCGTAACAGAAGAAATCATTGCGGAAGTCACTGGGCTTCCGCAAGTTGGGGAACGATGGTTTGTAAGGAGAACTCCCCTTCCGGAATTCCCCGAGGCCTTCCTTCAAGTCGGAGAGAGGATAGCATAGAAGGGCAGGGGGTACGATAGGAATTCGCTACCATATTTGTGGGGAGAAGTAGCAGAATTTGTCATCAAATATATGACATGTGAGGGTAGATACTTGTTGGGCTCCAAAAATGGCACTCATTACCATACATTTTTCACTTATGCTTCCATTATTTCGCTCACTATTCATCACCTTGTCACTCCATTTTCCCTACTATTCACCATTAATGGGTCTCATTTATATTTTCCAAATATTGTTTATTTTTAAGCATTTTTGAGAGAAATTCTTGATTAAATATTAGAAAATAATATATTTTACTTTATATATGGAAAGTGGGTTGTTTTGGCGACATGTGTAGGTTCCAAGGAAGCTTCCAGGGCATCTTTATGTGGCCATGAATGATCAAATTCGAATTTGAAAAGATAAGCTTCATGGAGGAGATCATGGAGGATAGGGTTATGTGTCATCATTGGTTGAGAAATATGTGGGTCAAAGGAGATAATAGTGGGTCTACATTTATGAGGTTGTTATCTTAGTTTTTGTATAAATAGGAGCACCTCCTCCATTCCAAAGGAGAGGACTCTTAGAGCATTGTATCCAATTGATGATGGAATAGAATAAGGCTTCATTTTTCATATATTTCCATTATGTAGTTTTAGATATAAATTGTGTGAATGTAGGATATGAATTTATGTAGTTTTAGATATAAGTTTTCTTAACGTAGTATATGGAATAATTTGTCTTGTTCTTAAGAGAATTGAGCTCACTCTAAAAGGATGAGAGAAACATGTTATTTCATATTAGATCTTGTTTCATTTCATTGTTTAGATGTTTAAGGATTTGATTGATGAATGAGTTTTAAATTAGAATCTTATCAGCATGTGAGAGAACAACCAAGGGTCTAAGTTAGACTCTCTCTCTATTTGATTTGCATGATAATTAAAATTCATTCTTTTGCTTTTATGTTTCAAGTATCATATGAGGAGATACCAAGAGTCTAAGTTAGGCTCTCTCTCCAATGATTTATATGGTAATTGAAATTCATCATTTTGCTTTCATGTTTCAAGTTAATTCATTTCTTATGCTTGTGAATGAATCTTAGTTTAGTTTGGATTAGTACATGAGAGGACAATCAAGAGACTAAGTTAGTCTCTCTCTCTACTTGAATCTGAACAACAATTAAGTTCATTCTCTTGTTTTTATTTCAAGTTTTTAGTTTTATGTAATTAATGATTTCTCTATGATACTGTAGGGAAGGACAACCAGGACCTCCTTAGTTAGGAGCCTCTTCCCTTGCATATTGTATTGAATCATAAATCATTTAGTTAGACATAGAGTTAGTTGCCTACTCCTGCATATATTGTGCTGGCATCATCACAAGCTTACGAGTTTCCCTGGTCGATAATTTATGCAGCAATTTAAGTCCAATAAATTGCTCAACAATACTCCACAATTTTCAGATATCACCTTTGCATATTAGCCCATATGCGATTTCCACAGGCAGAGGCTTTCTCCATGAATGTCCCCTACTTCCTGCTAAGGTGCCTTCATCTAATGGCGCATTCAGCTCAAGGGGCTCGACAGGTGCTGGCGATCATTACGCATCATGGGTTGGTGCGGCTGATAATGAATTCCATTGGACAGATTCCGATTCCGTGGGAGGTGTTTCAGGACTCCACAAAGGAACAGATAGTAGCTGCTATGGCTGCTAGGGAAAAATAATCTGAAGCCATGGAGGAGGATCCTGTCGAAGATGACTATGTCGATTAGGAGGAACTAGAGAGATGGAGATGGAGATAGAGGAATTGGGGGATGAGGTAGCTCCCCAATACCAAGCAGGAAGTATGGAGACAGTGGTAGACACAGGGGCTGATATAGAAAGGCCCACCAATACCACAGATCAGGTTGTACCACAAGAACTAGCTTCACTCGTGGAACTAGCAGAGCAAGAGAATGCTAAGGCAGTCACGAGAGCAAACCAACAACAGGCCAGCATGGGCGAAGCAGTTGATATGGTGACCAAAGGAACCCCACAGGGATCCCCTACTACCATGGAAATAATGGAGGAGGACAATCCGGTTGGAGAGGAGGTCGTGACCACTCCGGCCATGGAATTTAGAGAAGAGGAAGGTCAAAGACAAGAAGGGCCCAGAGTTGAGGAAACTATGGGACCCATCGAGGAAGTAGCAGAAGAGCTAGGGCACGAGGTTGACACTGTACCACAAGAACCAGTGTCAACTTCGGGGCCAATTGTAGAAGATGCACCCCAGTCCCCTTTCTCCACCTCGATTCCAAGAGGAGTGAGGGTGACTCGTTCCCCTCGACGGGGAGAAAAAGAAGATGTTGTAATCTCGGTGGCTCTAAATTTGTTACAGAGGCCACAAACTTATAGATTGGAAGCCACTCCGGTGGCTGGTGCCTTGGAAGCAGGAAAGGAGAAGAGAAAGTCTGGAAGTTGGAGAACCAGGAGGAATTCCAGCAGACATAGTAGTGGCAGAATGTCTCGCCAACACATCGCCAGTTGCAGTGCGTGTGCACAAAGAGGAGATCGTTGTTGGAGAAGAGGAGGGACCAAGTGAAATAGTCCCGACGACTGAGCCAACGATACAACCAAGCAAGGGGGCTGTTGAGCATGAAGAGCAAGCAGGGAAGGAAAATCCCCTAGTCGACACAACAGAAGATGTTTCGAGAGATTTGCCTCTGGTTGAGGAAATATTGGTTAAGCAAGAGTGGATAGAGTTGTGCGAACAATGAAGGCTTCCAATGAAATAAAAGTACCAATTGCAGTTCAAGGAAACGATGCAGCTCAAAATGGAAGTGAGGAAGCTAAGAAAGAAGGTGAATAAAATGCAGAAACAATTAAGGAAGCATAAACGGCAAACCAGAAAGGCCAAAACTATCTGGGTTGACACAGAGATCCAAACAGTCCAGATAGTCATGACCTCTGCTGACACTCAGACGGACTCGATTGACCAATTATTCAAATATTGGGAGTATTCCCGAACAGCTAAAATTCAGTCCTGGAAGTCTAGTGTAGCCCAATATAAAAACGAAATCAAACGGATTGAGGAAAGGGCCTCCACAACAATTTTTGGGTATGTGGAGCATAGGATGTGATGAGGTTACGGCAGGAAAAATAGCAACTCACGATAGAACAACTGGAGAAGAAAGCGGTAGAGCTGAAGGCCGACAAGGAGCAGATGTTTGAGCTGGTGCAAGAGGTTATGGCATGTTGTCCCCCTGCTTCTTGTTATTCCTTATTTTTGCATGAACATTTCCTTTTATTCTACATGGAAAGTATTAAGAATGAGGTTAGCTATGAGATGGAGGATGGTGTGCAATTCCTCCAGATTTTGAGGAGTCACGATGTACCCACACAACATCTGATGTGTGAATTGTACTTTCACAGGTACTTACTGCGGCTGGATAAAGATTTCAACCCGGTCCTGTATGTGGGGGACATTCATTTGAGGGCCCTCACCTCTTACGCTTTTAACCAGGTTCATTGGCAAAAGGCTAGTAACACTTTTGAATCCAATCAAGTTACCAAGCCATTTATAGTAAGAGGGGAGCATGAGAGGGCAGACACAATGTTCAATAAGCACAAGACCTTTCAGGGATTGGGGAAAATAGAGATAGAATGGTGAGGACACAAAAATGGTGTCTTTATCTTTGTGTTAATCAACTCACCACATTTCAGAAAGAGGCCCTTAGTTGCTATTAGAGGAGATGGATGATGTCACCAACAACCGTCCGGGAAAGAGAACCTTTTGGGGCACCAAATTTTGCACGTGTACTTAATAGGGTTCCCAGGTATGTGGCATGCATCCAGACATGTGGGTCCTAGTGGATGGGGCTCCGGTTCCAATTCCCTGTTCTCTGGTTGCCTACTGATGAATATACTCCAGCCTAAGACGTCCTGATGGATTGGTGGAAGGAAGTTGTCCTCTTAGACAGATTTAAAGTTCTAGGGATAGAAATGGCCGTGGAATATGATCTTGCCCAGTGTCATCTAACATATAATCTACGGAACCCATATTTTCAAAAGTGGAGGACTGCATGAGGACATGCAGTAGGCTGGTTGGGGGGAGATGTTGGGTACCAAATCGGGCCATCTTTCTGCCTATTTCCATTATCCTTTCTGACAAATTTGCACTCATTTTCCCATGTTGTTATGTTAATTTTACAAGGTAAATTCCCCCCTTTACTGTCCTATTGGTATATTTTAATTAATGAATTAAAACGCATGGAGTCTATCTATTTGCGGCACTAAACTATGTGTTTGACTGCAGCAAGAGCACAGGAACCCTCAACTCGGCGTATTGCAATAGATCTGGTAACGGTCGATCAGGAGGAGGTCGCACAGCTCAGAGAACGGATGCCCTGAACTATTCTTGGGCCGTCCTGCTATCCCAGGCATCTGATGCTAATACCATTACAACCAATGTATATCCTTGTATCTGGAGTTGCTATGTTTTCGGGAGAACTGTTAATCTCCTTCACTGTGTATAAAACGCAGGTTGATCCTGTGAATGGGGGTTCACCCATCAGCATTGTAAAATTTTGTTACTGATTAATAAAATATCATCCATTTTGTTGTTCTAATTATTTTCGTGGCTAACACAGCCTTGAACAGAGAGTTGGGCCCGCTCTTTTGATGAGGTGTTGTGTCTTTGTGTGTGTGTGATTTATTAGTTTGTGTTGTTGTTACAGTACTTTACTGTTTATGATTATTTCTACAGTTCTGTAAGTGGTTAATCTTGCATTTATGTTTTGAATTTTAAACCACAAACCCTTGGTTGGGAAAGATCACACGTCTGCCCCTGCATATACCTTGCGTGTTGCCTTGAAAGGATACGCACCCGGATTGATAAGAATAATGTCGGAATCAGGTAGATAATCACTCCTACTTGGACACCAACAACCAGCTCCCATACTCCCTTACACAAAGATTTTTCAGTAAGAGGCATTCCAAGGTACTTGGAAGGTAACTGAACCCTTTGAAACCCAAGGATTCTGGTGAGGTTCCTCTGAATAGCAATGTCAATATTGAAAAAAAAACCTTAGATTTATCAAGGCTTATTTGTATACTAGTAGCTAATGCAAAGTCCTTTAGGATTTGTTTGAAACTTCTGGATTCCTTGACCGTAGGAATGTCCTACAGCATTGTATCATCCACAAATTTTTGATGAGTAGAGGTAGCCCCAGGTGGGGTAAGTTCCACACCCTAGATTATTCCTTCAGCATTTTCCATTTTTATCACTATGCCTAGTCCTTCCATCATGATAACAAAGAGGAAGGGGGAGAGAAAATCCCCTTGTCTAAGACCCCTGGATGGTATAAAGCTTCTAGAGGGTGAGCCACTAAGCAGAATGGAGAAACTAGTTGTGGATACAAGGGCCATAACCCATCTTATCCAGTTGTGATCAAAGCCATAAGCTCTTAGAACTTCCCTGATGTACGCCCAACTTAGCTTATCATAAGCTTTCGCTAGGTCTAGTTGCATGATCATACTAGCTTTCTTATTGCTGTTTAGAGAGCATACTACCTCATGAGCTTGCATGATGTTGTTGAGAATCTGTCTTCCTTCCACAAAACTAGTTTGCTCCTCTAAAACTACAGTAGAAAGAACATGCTTGAGTCTATTAGCGATCACTTTGGAAATAATTTTGTACGCCAAATTAAATAAGGCTATGGTTTTGAATCTGTCCGGTGTCATATCTTTTTCCTGCTTTGGAATCAAAGCTATGAACGAGGCATCAAGAGCTTTCAAAACAATTTTGGATCTTCTAGAGTCTTCCACAACCTAAAGGATATCTTGTTTAACTGTTTTCAAGCAAGATTTGAAGAAATCCAAATTGAACCCATCAGGGCCAGGAGCTTTCCCATTTTGCATCTCATTGATAACTTCACTAACCTCGTCTTCAGACACTAGCCTATTAATATTGTGGTTGTCTTCCCTGGTTACAAGCTCAGGAATGAACTTTCTGAATTTGTTAATGAACTGAGCTCTGTCAACGAGAGGCTCGTCTGCTATGCTAAGGAAGTGTTGAACTAGGACATATTCTATATCTTTGTGAGAGACATGCTCTTTCCCTTGAGAGTCCTTAAGTTTATAAATTCTGTTGTGAGATCTATGATCCAAGGTTGATCTATGAAAACACTTTATGTTTCTTTATCCTTCTCTAATCCACTACACCCTCGATTTCTGTCTCCAGAAAATATCCTCTTGCATGCAACGATCTTCCCATTCATTTTGAAGAGAGTCTGCCTAAGTTTTCCATTCCTCGGTAAAACCCTCTGAGATGTTGATCTGATTAATTTCCCGGAGTTTCTTCTCAACTTATTTTTTGGCTTTAAAAATATTATCAAAATCTTGTTTGTTCCAATCTTTAAGCCTAGATTTGATGTGTTTGAGTCTCTGTTGCAGCAGGAACATTTTAGTGCCTTGAATGGGCCTATCTTCCATCCACCATTTGTTAATATTGCTGGTGAAATCAAGGTGAGAGAGCCAGATATTTTCAAACCTAAAAGGTTTGTTCCTTGGTGTACCCATAAAAATAGCTTCCATCTGGATAGGTTAGTGGTCCAAGCCTCTGAAGGGAAGGATTAAAGCTTAAATATCTAGGCCTGTGATAAAGAGGTCCTCTGAGATTATGAATCTGTCTAATTTGGAGGTGACTTGAGAAGCCCCTCCCCTCTTATTATTCCAAGCAAAAATTCCATTTACTATTTCTGTGTCCACTAGCCCCATGTTATTCATGAAGTTCTAGAAGGCAATGGAGTCCCTGCCTAGTTTTCTGGTACCACCTTTTTTCTTTGTAAGAGAACTGATCATATTGAAATCCCCTGCCAGAATCCAGGGCATATCAGGATATCTCTCCCTCAGGTCCTCAAGGGAGGTGAGAAGTTTTAGTTTGTCTTCTAGTTTTTGAGGACCATAGATATTAGTGATCATGTAGATCTCCTTATCTCCCAATGGTTGAATCACCATCGATAGATAATTCCTAGAAGCTTTAGCATCCAAGATTCCAAGTTTTTGAGGATCCCATAGAATGATAATCCCACTCCTTGAGTTATCCGCTTTAACCTCTAGATACTCATACTTGATTAACCATTTGTTGTGTATCTCTCTGATCTTGTCCATTGAACATTTTGTTTCCTAAATAAAAACCATATCTGATTTTTCTTCTTTTATTCTAGTGCTAATATTTCTTTGTTTCCTTTTACTTCCTAGACCCCTAATGTTCTAGGCTGTAAGCTTCATTAAGAAATGTTTGTAAAGGAGTAACTAGTAAGATACCTCATCTTACCTGATTTAATCATAAGTTTCCCACATTAAGACAACAGTTCATTCTATTTTTTCCTTCCTCTTTTCCTACCCGAGTTCTTGGTAGAAAGCATTGGTGTATCCTCCATCGTTTTCACTCCCCTATTCTCCTGGCTGACATGGTTTCTTTTGACTCCAAAACACTTTGTTTGTGATCTCCAAAGGAAGAGCTATTGAACCCTGTCAAAATCCTCTTTTGGCAGAGAGTCTACCCCTTTGGTCATTCCCTACTCCATAAACGTTTCTAGATCTAAATTCTCCCTTTCTAGAATCTCCTACAGTTCACGGTCTTCTGTTCCTACCTCACTTGGGGTCATCTCGTTGTCCTTGCTGAGCTCCATCACACTTGGTAAATGCTCCATTTGTTTGTTGTTTTCTACTATATCCTCCATCTCAACATCCCTTTCCTTCTTAGTGGGAATGTTCTCCACTTCCTATTTCATCCTATTGTTTTCGACTTCTTCTTCTAAGATCTTAAAACTATTGTGGTTCGGTTGTTCATCTTTAGTAATTTTCTTTTGGTTTTTCTTGCCTCCTTTCCCTTCACCCCCAACCTTAGTAAAACCTTCGGGATCCTTGCTTGTAGTGGCATTCATATTGCTGTCTAGCTTGTTCATTGGGCAGTCCCTGTATAAGTGCCCGTGTCCATGGCACTTATGGCACCTAAATGGGACGTGTTCATAGTCCACTGCCTACACCCATTCCTCATCATACATTTCTAAAATGATTTCATCTAGGAGTGCCCCCGATAAGTCCATTTCCACACATATCCAGGCAAATTGAAGTGTGTTTGCCTCTTAGAGTAGCATCTGAGATATTTATAAAATGCCGTAGTTTGTTGCCGATAGCCTTAAGAGACTCCAACAACCAATAATCTAAAGGGAGGGAGTAGAGTCTTATCCATACCAGCACCGAGGTGAAAATCTCTCATTCTAGGACAAACTTCATTACCCATGGTCTCATGTACAGGCCTGCAGAAGCGTAAAAATAGGGTCCTCCCTCAAACACTCTGTCTTTATCCTCTAAGCTTGTGAACACCACCATGAAGAAGCCCTTAGACCCAAGGTGAAGTTCAATTTTCCCCTTTGGTTTCTAGTGGTTCCTAATCCATGCTTACAAAGCCTTCTCCGTCGACCAAATCCCCATAAATTTATAGATAACAACATATTCCATCATGTGTTCTCTATGCACTTGCAATGGTGGGTCACTTAAAACAACTCGAGGAATGGTGGTTGACATGGGTTTACAGGCCCAAGATGTACTCAGAGGAGAAACTTTCTGAGTGCTAACCTCTGTTCTCTTCTCCTTACTAGCTTCCTCAGGATTATCTTCCTGTCGTTGAGGTCCAATGGTTTTCGATTTTTCTTTATTCTTGGCCTCTACTACTATCTCCATTGGTTTCTTGAAGCGATGCGATCCACCTCCTTTTCTTCTATCCACATCCACTTGACTATAGGAGGGAGCCGAACTCCCCCGTCCGCGCCTTGCCATGGTGACCAGTGACTAAACCCTAAAGCAAAACCCTAGTTTAGATTTCAAACACTCGAAATTCCCAGAATAAAATAATCCATGATCACCACATTTATATTATATGCATTAATTAAAATTAAAAAAAAAAAATCCAGTTCATTAAAATTTCAATCTAAGATAAAATTTTAATATATTATAAAAGTAAAAACCTAAATGATAATATTTTACATTGATAACTAAATACATACCTATAATTAAAATATATCTAACAAAAACCTATACAATAAAACAATCCTATAATAATAATACTTTTTTTTACAACAAAAATGTTAATATAAATAATTATTATTATCGCATTTTTTATTATTATTATTTTATATATTTATTAATTATATTACTAGCTAAAAGTTTTAAAACTTTTCTTGATATATTTTTCACTCTAGATGGTTGGGAAAAAAATTTGTTAGGCCAAATATCAATTTTTATTGTTTAAAATATGTTTTTGACTTCAATATGGATTCAACACCCTCAAAAACCAAGAGGCCACTAAGATTCTTGAGAGTTCACAAATCCCTAGGTAAATTAGACCAAAAACTATGCTAGAAAGCGCTTCAAAATGAATAAAAAATAAAATACTTTTTAAAATCACAAATCAAAGTTGTGAATTCTCTTCTACAATACAATTGTTCCATACCAACCTCTTATACAAAAAGTAATATGTATATGTATATGTATATGTATATGTTTATGTATATGTATATGTATATGTATATAGATGTATATATATATATATATATATATATATATATATATATATATATATATATATATATATAGATATTGATGATGATGATGATGATGGTTAACCTCCACTGAGACCAAACTTTGGTCTATCGGACCTAAAGAAACAAATTATTTAGTTTGATTTAATATTTTATTCCTATGCTCAAAAAGCTTGGAGAGAAGCCTCCCGAGCTCACTATAATTTTGACATCGTAAAAGGCTAGGAAGGTCAGTATTGCAACAAAGATTATGAAACTGAGGTCTAATGTGGTTGTACGTAGGGCACTCTAGAGGAAGTGATTTTCATCCTCGATGTTCATATTCTCACAGGGATGGCAGATAATTTCCATCCATGGTGTATTGCCCAATGACCCGTTTCACTATGGAGCTCATGAGATTTTGTTATAATCTTGGCTATATTAATTTTCTTCTTTGAGCTAGTTAAAACAAAGAGATACTTTTGATCTTCTAGGATGGGGTTGATGACCTCCTTATAATATCTTAATTTTCTTTTAGCTCCTAAATCTTTCTCACACCACATTTTTTCTTTGAACTTAGAAGTAACAATATTTTTAATGTTATTAATGTTTTGCAATGCAACATTCTCATCCATCTCCCAATGGTTTAACCAGGCCCTATGTTATAGACATATTTGGGAACTGCAACCCCAATCATATATGTCAATAAGCCAAGGGCTCTTTAACCCCTAAAAGTGTTGTTTCATACCCTAAAGGATCATGGTCAACTGATTACATCCTTTCCCAGAAGTTCCACCTGAAAAACCACTCAGAACTGGCCAAAACTAGACCATAATGACTACTCCTTGGTCAAGGTATGATGCATACTGACTCCTACACTAGCTAGGTGTGATGCATACTAAAGAAGCCTTCTGTGGGGTGTGATGAGCGAGAATGGACAAATGTCTGAGGCTGTTTGCTAAGTGGATGCTCATGGAATCTTCTAGAAACTTCCTCTATGACACTTGCCTCTCTGAATTCGCCCAAGGGTGAATAAGAGATCTAAGAAATCTCCAAGTGGAACTAAGAACTACAAGTGGAATGACACTAATCAAGAACCCAGACTTGACTCAAACCTCTACAAATATCTATAAGTGGATCCCTCATCTGAGAGATCTGGAGGCTGGAATTTTGTAATTTGTAAAGAAGTGCTGTTAGTTTGTCTTTGAGAAGAAGCATTGTATTGTTGGGTGATCTTGCTTTTCATGAGGTGAAGAGGGCTTTGATGCAGGAAGGATGATGCTATATTAGACAGCTGGGTTGTAATCCTCTCTTCTACTATTAATAAAGTTATTTGAGTTTTCCTCCATATAATTGTGTATTTGTGAATCTTGTTATTTGTGAATGCAATTGTATGGTCAATGTATTTCTGATTCTGCATTGTTTATGATGTTATAGATCGAGATGCTTTGATGTTGTTTTGTTACTTTTTCTCTATAGGTATTCTCTAAAGCGGGACAAGTAGGAGAGGAGTTGCAAGCTCTATCAAGGGAGAGAGAAATCAAGCAAGGAGTCAAGCAGAAGATCCAGGTTGGTCCTCTTTGCTTCTCTCTTATCTATCATACATAAAGGAAATCATGAATTGCTTTGATTGTTTGTTTCTAAGATAGATACCCATCTTAGTGGGACTAGCAGGTTGAAAAGACACTAGTTTTCCCGGATACTGGATCAGACCACTCGGATCCACTTATATCCTTCTACTACTGAAGTTAGTTCTTTTAATCATCATTCATCGCAAGTTCCTGTCGAATCATTAGGAAATATTTTGGATAGACTAAATATGTCTGAGCAACCATCAACATCTAGGACTATGTCATCTGATATAGCCACAACAGAACTTCCTACTGCCACTCCTACGATGTTTGTTGGTATACCATCTGTCCCAACTAGTTATCAATCACTAGATGGAGTCCACCCAGGGACTGTTTCGCTAACATGGTCTGTTCCTATTTGTTCATCCGCGATCCTATCTAGCATTTTTTATGTTGAAGCTCAACAAATTGATCCTGCATACCAGTTTCAATTTGGGCAGCCCAGTCTTCAAAGACCAATCTATCCTTTGAGCACTGGATTGCCACCATATGGGGGGCAATATGCTTTTTCATTGGTCCCTCCTGGAGAACAACCATATGAGAGCTCACAACAAAATTCAGGTCAAACTGGAGTTACATCCAGTGGTTGGGTACCAATACTGCCTCAACAGCCAAAGGTTGTATATTCAATGCAACTAGCCCAACCTGTGTCAAATATTATTACTACACCTACTATTGTGACTGTGTCGCAAGTACAAGCACAACCTGTTGTATGTCAACCTCAAGTCTCTGAGGTTGCAATACAACAACCTATTATCCCTATGGCTCAATCACAACCTTAGATTAGTGTTTCCTTACCTGGAATGACTCAGGTTCAAATGGGTACTATCACTCCGCATCTTGGTCAATCATCCAGTATTGGGCAACAACACATAGTGCAACAACCATTGCTGGTGCAATATCAACAACCGCAATTCCAACAAGCTTACCGAGGACCTGAGCAATAAGGCTTTGTAGGTAATGGGCAACAACATTTTCAAAACGGTTATCAACAACCATACTATAATGGTTATGCCCATCAACCTTATCAAATTTATCAGCATTAGATACATTATACTGGCATGCAAAGACCTATTGCTCAGGCGATCCCATCTTATCCTGGGTATGCTTCACCAAACCTGAACCAACAGTTGCCTTTTGTGGCGGCCCTGGAATTACTAGATCTCAACCAGCTGACAAATGATCCAATTGCTTATGCTCCTTGGTGGCTAGCGATTCCTCATAAACTTCCCTCTGATATTCCTAAATTCAATGGAAATTTGGGTGAAGATCCATTGAATCACGTAATGACTTTTCATTTGTGGTGTTCATCTAACACCCTCAATGATGATTCGATTACGCTTCGCTTTTTTCAGCGAACGTTAACTGGTCCGGAAGCAAAATGGTATATTGAATTACCAAGAGCTTCATTTGATAACTTCAGTACCCTTGCCACTACTTTTCTAACCCACTTTCAGTTACCCATAAGGTATGAAATGGGGATAGAACTCCTTACCAACTTTAAACAGACAACAACCACTCACATATTTGATCATATTCATGAGTGGCGACGTCGTCGTTGAATGGTAAAGACGTATGTTCCTGATCAACTTCTAGCTGAATGGTTTATTAATTCCTTATTGCCTTCTATTACTGAGGATGTGGAAAAGGGAGGAGTTGTCATTGCAGAGTAAGTCATTTCTCGTGAACAATATTTAGACTTGATATATACTCAGTCTGGCATGCTATACGACAAAATTCCTGATGCTCCTAGACCTGAATTTTCCATTCCTCCCCCTCCTAAATCAAACAAGGACTCTCATGTCGGTGATGGCATGATCGGTACCTCAAGTACGCAAACCGCAAAGGCTCCATCTGGTAAAGCCCTTGCAGTTTCTATTCAAAAAGAAAATGAGAAACTTCTTGCCTCAGAGGTTAATGCCGTTGTCATCTGACAAGGGAAAAGAACCAAAGCAACCAGGGGGTGTTACACTAAAAAATGTCACCATGACTATTTACAGTTAGTATGGCTCAATCAACAGTCATGCTACCCTCTTAGGCAAGTCTTATGCCTCTGCTCTCCATGTCAAACTCCAAAAAAGAGAGAAAGTCTTGTATAAATGTATTTATCTCTGGGGACGCAGGTTCTCTCAACCTTACCTACGGGGACGCTCCAAGTGTTCACAAAAGCTGCGTCCAAAGACGCTCTGTATGTAAAGGGACAGGTGCGTCCCCCTGTAAAGGTTAGAATGCGCAAGTTTCATCTTTGAAAAGTTACTTGTGGTCATTTCTAGAGCATTCTAGAAGGTTGTTCGACGTGTATTGGGCGCCTCCAGATGGTTCATGCACTCCTATCAAAGAGGAACTTATCCCATCAATAAGGGAGCTATCCCACCCAAAGAGGGGATTATCCCATTGATGGTGGACCTGATTAACCTCCTCTTGAGTACTATAAATACAGGCATTGGGCCAGAAGGAGGAGAGGTTGAAGCTATACATTTTCTAAGGGTAAATGCTGCAGGAATTAGGACTCCCATTTAGAAGTTTGTGAGGAGAGATTGCCATCTTTGCTTGTTCTATTTGGAAGTGGGTGAGCTTTGTCAAAGTAGAGGAAGACTCTTGTGGACCCTGGAAGGAGCTTGCACAACACCAAGGCTCAGGTTGTAATGGTTCCTTTTGATTACCTTTAATGCAAATTGGTCCATTCTTCTCAATAACTTGTTGTTTATGGGTTATTTCATGTACTCCTTGGTCTATATGTTGAATATGCTTTGTTTTATGTTATAATCAGGTGCTATTTAATTGTTTGATTGTTGGTGATTGCAGGTTTTGGAGAAAAGGAGGAGCTCATCCAGATCAACAAAGCTTGGACTTCTACAACAGCGTTTGGACAAAGGTAAGAACGAAACACTTGATTTCTCATATCATAATGCATGTTTAGAGAAGGATAGCTCCAGTTTGTTTTGTTTGTCATTAGAATGTCTTAGACTTCTAGGAAGGTCGGTTGTGTCCACACTCTTGACTGATTCCGTGTGACAAATTGGCGACTCCGCTGGGGACTCCATTGATGAGAAGAGTCTTTTCTTTTGTGTGAACTTTGCTTTGAGAAAATTGGTTTATTTTTCTGGTTTTGGCTCTGTGATTCTGTCTCTGGGTGGGTTAGCTTAGGATTAGTTTTATTTTGCTTTTTCTTGAGTTTTTCAGTAGGACGCACCCTCTGAGTGCTGCACAGTGCGTCCCTGGACGCACTTTTGCTGTGTGCACAGAGCGGGCCCGCACCTGTGCTAACGGGTTGCCTGCGTCCCCTGCCAAAATTTGAGAAAATTCCATTTTTTGCATTTTTGCTCTTAGATTTTGTTTTTTCTTAGTTTTTTCTGCCCAGATTCATTAGTCCCTTGCCAAGAATCTTCACCTGAACTTGTTTTCATAGCATTAAGTGTTTTAGTGGATTTCATTGAAATTTAAGCCTAGGGTTTGATTTTTGAGTAGATCCTGTAGTGACTTTAATGGTGGAAGTTGTCAAGCCTTAGATCTCTCTGGTTTGGTCAACCTTCTTGAGAGTCGGATCTGTCATAAGTCTACCCGTGTGAGCAACCAACCTGTTGAGTTGTCTCTTTGGTCAAATTTCAAAGTGCTTGTTGATTAAGTCTTGAATTCCATTTTACAAAAAGAACAAAAAGATTTGAGTTTTGTTTTGATCAGCTCTTGATTCTGCAATAGCTGGTCCTTGATATGATTTTGGTCAAGTAAAACAACCTAGAAACATCCTTGTAGGTTTTGGCCTCGTTAAGTTTGCTTAGAGTAAATTTACCTTTTAGTTTGCTTGTGAGTGAATTTTCGTAGGTTTTTAATAGTTGTTAAGATTGATTTTTGTTAAATTAGATTTATTTGCTTTATTAAAAGAAAAATACAAAAACATCTTCTTTAAAAGTCTTGTTTCAAGTAGCTTTGAAAGTTTTGAAAGAAAAAGAGTTTTTCATGCAAGTAAAGAGTGGTCATGTTTGTGTGCTTGAAAAGAAAAAGAGAATTGTTTCTTTGATTGTCTTTTCTAAGGAAGTTGTTTTCTCTAAAATTTGCATTCTCTCAACTCTCTTAGTTAAGAATTTCATTGAAAAAGCAAAGTAGCGTAAATCATCTTAGGTGCATCTTTGTAGTGGTTGGAGTCGAGTCTACACACCATTGGTTTCACTTCCACTACCTTGTGACTTTAAAGAACAACCATAAAAGTAACGCTTAAAGTAAAATTGAAATAGTAACTTTTATTTACTAGGGCTCTGAAGCACCAATTTAGATCAGGCTAGTGTCTTGGAGTAGGTGAGTAATTAACTCTCCAAGACAACAAAACCAAACAAGTAGCTTATCTTGTGATAGATTAAATCCAATTGTCTCATTTGTACTCTGGGAAAGCTCCTCTTAAAGGAGAAGCACGAGCTCGTGTCCGAACCAGTGAGGGGATCATTCCCCCCTCTTTGGGAACGACGCCAGACACGCACGTATTACAAACGGTAAACCTCGGATTAACCATTGTCGAGGAGCCAGGGGTCACTTGTCGGTAAACCTTGGATTATTGTCAAGGAGCCGGCAAGGGGATTGAGCTTGCTACTCTGCCCTTGCGTGCTGTCGGAGTTTAGACTGTTCCCCCAGGTGCATTTATTGCGGTTGGTAACCTTAGTGACCATTATCTTTAGGATTCTACCGAGGTGACGGTGGAGGGAAGGTCCCACTGTACCTGGAGCAGACGTCGGTTATACTCACTTGGATTTTCTGGGGGGTTCACTTCACTCGAGACGGTTAAAGTGGAGGAACTTGGTCCAGTCTATTCATTAAGCAGGTTGCCGGGGTAACTGTTCCACCCGCCATTTCTGTACTGAATCCAGCGAGGTTGGGCTTCATCACCAACTAGCGCTTTTGGTCCGGAAGACTACTGTTTGTGTTTGGTTTGACGCCCTAGATTCTTTAGGCGTGTGATTCAAATTTGTTTGGTTCTTTAGAGACTTTAGGTGGTTTGATTTGAAATTTTATTTTGTTTTCGTGTGTAGTAGTTAAAAGTTTTTAGCTGTGGCGGAATTACCGAGACAGTCCCGTAGACTGCGGGGCCAGTCTCCTGAAGTTGTTTCTGTGGCCGAATTGTTGAGAAGATCCCGTAAACTTAGGGGTGAACCTCCTCAAGACGAGTCCAGTCATTTAGAAGGTTTAAAGGTCCTTGTAACTCCTCCTAGTGGCAGTAGAGTAGGTTCACCTGAAGAAGGAGAATCTTCCTTGGTGGTCCATCCAGATTACCAAAGTTTAGAGACAGGTTATAATCCCGAAGCTGTTACAGTTTCTGAGCTTGTTGGTAGTTTTTCGTCTGCTAGTGATACAGGCGAAGAACCAGAAATATCCGAACCTGTTACTCCGACTCCTAGTGTTCCTGATTCACCGAGAATAGAAAGAATTATCACCGAAAATCTTCCTGTTGGTTTGATTGCTATTGAAGAACTTGTTCCAGAGGAAGAAATAGGCGTCTCTGATCCTGAAGATCAAATTACCCTTGATCTAAGGGAGCGTGAATCTATCTTTTACAGTCCTCCTAGAAGTACTACTTGGTACCTTTCGTTAACCAATTATTTAGACAACTTTGGGCTAGGTTTTTCTACACCTCGTACTCCTTTTCCACCTGGAGGTATTCATACTCCTGTAAATATGTCTGGTCAGTCATCCGTGTTTACACAAAGTCCTGAATCTTTTTTACATGGCGGTCCTTCTGTTCCTACTGGGTATCAATCTCTTTCTGGTACCTTTGCGGGAGCATCTCCTCAACCCGTTGATCATGGGTTATTAGTTGGAAACAGTGGTAATATACCATTGGGTGTAGGAGACATTTACATGATGTCAGGTTCAGTTCCCGTTTCCCAACCTCAAGGTGGCCAATTACCGCCTGGGGGGCAGCCTCCGTTAATGCCTGGGGGGCAACCTCAAGGTACTTCATTCGTGTCTGGGGGGCAACCTCAAGGTCAGTACACTCCTATGGGCAATACATACCTCAAGGTCAACCCCAGCCTCAATATGTACCCCAAGGTCAACCTCAGTATCAATATCAACCTCAAGGATGGCAACCTCAAGGATGGCAACCCCAAGGGTATCAACCCCAAGGGTATCAACCTCAAGGGTACCAACCTCAAGGTCAAGGGCAACCCCAGTATCCGTATTTACCTCAAGGTTATCAACCTCAAGGTCAATACTCAAATCAAGGTTATCAACCACCTCAAGGTCAATCATATGGTCAAGGTATGGGAACTGCACCTTACAATTATCAATCCTATCCTCAATCCGGCTATGGATCTCAGTATCCTCAACCTGTTATGGGTCAATACCCTGGAATGTTAGTGTGGGATCCTTCACAGGGTCAACAGATGTTGCAGCCAAGTATGCAGTCGGTACCTCAAGCCGGACAACCTGTAGTTTCTGGTCAACCCCAGCAACCGCAACCTGTCCAGTCAAGTGTTCAAACCTCTGTAACTTCGGTAGTTACTCAGCCGCCAATTGCACCTAGTACTCCATCTCAAACGGCTGCTGCAACTACCGCCACATCTACCATACTTACTTCTGGAGTATCGACGGCTCCGGTTTCTACTGTCTCTGTAACCACTCCTCAGACATCTGTACCGTTGTCCGGATCTACGATTCAAACCACGGTCCAGATGCCTGTAGGCCAGCCTGGTATAAGTACGGTTGTCACTACTCAACCTCAATTTGTTCAACCTCCGTACCAGGGACAGTATCAACCTGGGCAAGCTGTCCAACAACCGGTTTACCAGTATCAACCGTATCCTGGGTACACTTATCAACAACCTCAGCAACCCCAGTACGGTCCGGTTAATCCTGGTTTTCCAGGAGGATATAATATCCCAAATGCGACTCCTGTTCCTAGTTATCCTGGATATCCTCCTCCTGGGGCCGGTATTGTGACCCAGAGTTTTAGAGATCCTAACCGGCAGTTACCGTTTATCGCAACTTTGGATTTACCAGACTTGACGCGCCTAACGAACGATCCAATTCAATATCTTCCGTTCTGGCCGCCAATGCCAAATAAGTTGCCCAGCGATATACCCAAGTTCGAAGGTAAGTCTGGAGAGGATCCGTCCAATCACGTGATGACTTACCACCTCTGGTGTGCTTCAAATTCTATCTCGGATGATTCGATCCGCTTACGTCTTTTCCAGCGTACACTCATTGGTCTCGCGGCCAAGTGGTACATTGAGTTACCACGGGCCTCTTTTTACAATTTTAGCCAGTTAGCTACCTCGTTCTTAACTCACTTTCAGTTACCGGTCAGATACGATAACGGTACGGAGTTATTAACTTCACTAAAACAATCAACCTCCACGTATATTTCTGATCACATTCATGAGTGGAGACGTCGAAGAAGGCTAGTGAAAGTTTTTATCCCGGACCAAATCTTAGCTGAATGGTTTGTTAAATCATTATTACCAAGGATTACTGAAGATGTAGCTAAGGCCGGAGTAGTTACTGAGGAGCAAGTCATTGCTCAGGCGCAATACCTTGACTTAGTTTACACTCAGTCGGGTACATTACACGAGAAGATTCCGGATCTTCCAAAGTCGAATCAAATCGCTGCTGCTCCTTCGGGATCTCATGCCGCTGATGGTATGATTGGTATCGTGAATACAAAGAGCAAGAAGAAGTCTTCCAAGGCTTCAACTACTCCTATTATCACTTTGCCCGATTCCCCGACAGGAGAGTCTTCTCCTGAACTTACCGCCGATATTCACGCTGTAGAGTCATCTACGGCCAAATCAAAAAACGGTGGAAAGAAGAAAGGAAAGAAGAAGGCTAAAGCAGACAAGGCTCCGAAGGAGAAAACAGAAAAGTCGGAAACCAATGACGAAAAGCGCAAACCTCGATATCCTTGTCTTATTTGTGAAGAGGATCATTTTACGAGAGATTGCCCTCATCGGGCCGAGGTAGTGAAAATAGTCAAAGGTTCTCCCACTCCTGCTGTGTTAAAAAATCCATTTCCGGAGCAGGAGAATAAGATGATAGGTTCTTCCTCGAATGCCAGTGAAGAACCCATTTTGATGATGTCTCATGTGAGGATTGCGACTCGATCGCAAGATTATGGTAGTAAGAATCCTGTTGATGGTAAGGAAGCAGAATCTTCTCATTCTAATCCATCAACCTCAGCTCCTGGTTCCGATCCACTACAGATCGAGAAACCTAACCCAGACTTAGTAATTAAACCGCCCGCCAAGGGTGTACTTCGAAGGTCTGCTTTCAATCCACATGCGAGAGCAGCCCAGAATTACAACATTGTTGAGGACTTAGCTGTTTCACCCTCAGCAATGTCGGCGTTAGAAGTGCTGCAATCATGTCCAGCACAACGAAAATTGCTTTTGTCGGCTATAGGAGCTGTTGATGTTCAGGATCCGAATCTAATGATCTTCGATCTAGAAAATAGTACACCGCGTCTCCCCCATCAAATGGCTTTCCAAATTCCAGTGATAGTAAAAAACAGGCCTATTCATAGGACTGTGATTGATGAGGGAGCTTCTACGTGTATTATGTCGATTCAATGTTGGAGATCCCTTGGTTCTCCTTCGTTGAACCAATCCCCCACCATCCTTAAGGCCTTTGATGGCCGTGGGTTCCGTCCGTTTGGTATTCTACAGGAATTGCCTATAGGGGTAGAAGGTAAAACCGTTAGTCTGGATGTGGAAGTGGTTGATGCCCCTCTAGACTACAACCTTCTTTTGGGTCGAAGTTGGTCATATGCTATGACAGCGGTCGTTTCATCGGTCTTCAGAGTAATTAAATTTCCACATAACGGTAAGATCGTGACTATTGATCAGCTGACATACTTTTCATCCGACCCAGCCTCTTCAGAGAGTATCCAGCATGTCGGTAAGACGACAATCCCTTATAGGGACGTTGGTGTAGGTTTAGTTAAGGATTCCGGTTTACTGGGAACTTTTCCTCTCCCTCCACTCAGCGTAGAACCTTCGTTTGCAACAATTCATATGATTACATCAGAAAACATTATTTATGATGATCCTTGGTTTGTCCCATCTGACTCTGAGATAGACTCATTCGGTAATGCTATGCCCTTGAGTCCATATGAAATTGCTTATGAAGCTCTCATGTCTTTTACCGACTTTCATTCAACCAAGGTCGACCAAATGAATGTGGTCAGTGAAGAGTCACTTTTCACCTCACCCTTAGAACGGATAGCGTTTCCCGAAGTCGTGTCATCTGACGAACAACTTCGCGAAATCCTAAGTGTAGACGATCTACCATGGGAGGATCTCCATCACAGATCTTCGTTTTTACCTAAGGATGATGCATTTGAAAATGATTTTTCATCTATCTTTACCGCTGAATATGTCAAAGACGCTCAGGATCCAACGAAACATTCTGATTCAGAGTTGAATTTAGGGAATATTTCTCGTACTATTCCCATTGATATTTCAGTGAAGCCCGGAATTGAGGAGAACATTCATATAGGTGCCGCATGTACAGAAGAAGAAATCCAAACTTACAAGGCCCTATTCCAAGAATTCCGCGATGTGTTTGCCTGGTCTTACGAGGAAATGCCGGGAATCGATCCTGCCATTGTTGTTCATGAAATAAAGACCTACCCGGATGCTAAACCCGTCCGGCAACGGTTGCGTCAGATTCACCCTCGAAAAGCGGCTGCGATTAAAGCAGAAGTCGAAAAGCTGTTGAAAGCAGGTTTCATTTATCCGATCCCGTTAACGGATTGGGTATCGAATATTGTTCCGGTCAACAAGAAACAAGGAACAATAAGAATCTGTATCGACTATAGGGATATAAATCGAGCTTGTCCAAAAGACAACTATCCTACGCCTTATATCGATCAAATTATTGATGATTGTGCCGGAAGTGAAATGTTTTCCTTTATGGATGGTTTTTCGGGCTATAATCAAATCAATATTCTACCTGCCGACCAACCAAAAACGGCATTCATTTGTCCATGGGGGACATTTGCTTATTGCAAATTACCTTTTGGGCTTAAGAATGCCGGGGCCACTTTTCAACGGGCGATGTCTTATGCATTTCACGACATCAAGCACATTGTGCAACCGTATCTCGATGATTTGCCTGCTCATTCTTTACATCGAGCTGATCACCTTGTCCACCTACGAGCAATCTTTATGAGGTGTAGGCATTATCGAATTCGTTTGAATCCCCACAAGTGTGTTTTCTGTATAGAAACAGGTCGATTGCTGGGATTTGTTGTTTCAAAAGCCGGCATTCGCGTCGATCCCTCGAAAGTCGAGGCTATCATCAAATTGCCTCCTCCTTCGAGTTTGCGCCAACTCCAAAGTTTGCAAGGGAAAGCGAACTTTTTACGCCGATTCATCCCAAACTACGCCGAGGTCACTAAAGGTTTTACACGGTTGTTGAAACAGAACGCACAATTCTTTTGGGACGAGATTGCCCAACAATCTTTTGATGCACTTAAACACGCGTTGACCCATGCACCGTTGTTGCATCCTCCCAACTACAACCAGGACTACTTCTTATACCTCGCAGCTTCGCATTCCACCATTGGAATGGTGTTAGTTCAAGAAGATGAATTCGGAGCGGAGCATGTGATATATTATCTTAGTAGGACCTTAAATCCCACTGAGCTAAAATATTCGCATGTGGAGAAATTGGCCCTGGCAGCCGTTCAAGCTGTCCAGCGTTTTCGTCACTACATTCTTCTCCGTAAAACTACAGTTATTTCGGATTGCAACCCTATGATTTATATTTTGACAAAACAACTGCTAGGGGGCAAGTACTCTAAATGGATCGTTATCCTGCAAGAGTTCGACTTGGAGTTCGAGAAGTCCAAGTCTAAGAAATCCTTAGTTTTTGCGGAATTGATGTGTGATTTCCCGAGTGCTGACACAGAGACTGTGGCAGAGGAGTCCATTGCGGACGAATCTTTGTTTCTTATCAGTACTGTAGATCCGTGGTACGGGGATATAATCATCTATCTCCAAACCCAAACCTTTCGGCCTGAAGCTTCAAAGGCGGAACGTCGAAAAATTCGGTTTCAATCCCAGCCATACAAAATTATTGGAGATACACTTTATCGCCGGGGGGCAGACTTAGTTTTTCGACGTTGTCTAACTCACGAAGAGGCTGAGAGAGTTTTGAATGATTGTCACTCTGGAGCATGTGGCGGTCATATGTCTGGGTATGCCACAGCTCAGAAGGTGTTGCGCGCTGGTTACTTCTGGCCATCTATGTTTAAAGATTGTATCATTGCAGTCCGGAAGTGCCACAACTGCCAAGTGTTTGATCGAAAGATGCGCGCACCACCTGCTCCTCTCCACCCTATAATTGCCGTTGGTCCATTCGCCAAATGGGGTATCGACTTTATTACTTGTAACCCTCACTCGGCCGGGGGGCATGCGTATATCATCCTCGCGGTTGATTATTTCACTAAATGGGCCGAGGCGATGCCTACATTCGACGCAAGCGGCAAAACAGCTGCAGTTTTCATATTCAATCATATAATAACTAGGTTTGGTGTCCCACAAGCAATCATTACTGACCATGGGAGCCATTTTCGAAACACCATGATGACTGAACTTACAAGCCAGCTTGGTTTGCGCCACGACAGCTCTACTCCTTATTATCCGCAAGCCAACGGTTTGGTTGAGTCTATCAACAAAGTTCTGGTTATCATGATCCGACGAACCATTGGTATTCATCGGTCGAATTGGCACAACATGTTATTTTCGGCGCTATGGGCATACCGAACCTCAGTGAAAACCTCAACAGGGTTCACTCCTTTCCAGCTAGTTTATGGCTTGGAAGCAGTGTTACCCATTGAATGTGAAATCCCATCACTTCAAATGGCTGTCGAATTACTCCCAGCTACTTCCGAAGAGGAGAAACGTTTATTGTACTTAGCTAAATTAGATGAGACTCGACGTGACGCTACATTGGCAATCGAGACTCACGCGAAGCGAATGAAAGCTCAGTATGATAGAAATGTGACCCCTCGAAGTTTTTCGGAGGGAGACCTAGTGCTTTTATATGATCAAGCTAACGATAAGCTAGGTGCTGGAAAATTCGTTCCTATGTGGCATGGACCCTATATTGTAAAGCGAAAGCTAGCAAAAGGGGCTTATGAGCTGGTAGATTTTGATGGGGACTCTTTGGGTAAACCCAGAAATGGACTTTACCTAAAGAGGTATTATGCTTAAATGGTGGGTATGGAGAATTTTTAGTTAGGTTAGGTTTTCTTTCTAGCTAGTATGATTTTTAGTTAGTCAGTGTGCTTAGCTTAGTGAGTGTGTTTTTCGTCGTTATTCTGGCTTATCTTGGTTTTACTCTTGATATTACAGATGTCGACGCCTCTCCAAACATACATTGGATTTGCTGATGGTGCTTGTCGTAGTACACGGAATATCTCTTCCGCAGCTTGGGTTATCTATTCACCCTCTGACGAGTTAGTTTCTATGCATGGGGTAAGCCTCGGTCAAACAACGAATAACATTGCAGAATACAGTGCAGTGGTTGAATTATTATCCGAATCTATTTCATTTGGAATTCGACGTTTGATAGTGAGGTTAGATTCTGAACTTGTTGTATTACAGCTTAATAGAGTTTATGCCATTAGAAATCCTGTGTTATTAAGGTTGTTTTTGAGAGTGCGTCTCTTGGAACGTGAATTTGATTACATTGAATATCAGCATATTCCAAGGTCCTTAAATACATTAGCAGATGCAATTGCTTCTCGAGTGTTGGACAGACATTTACGATAATCATGCAAGTAAATTTAAAAACATTTCATCATACATGTTAAACAAGATAAGCCGGTAATAGTGATATATATATAGATAGGAGTGTGTCAAAAAATATACATCGTCTTCGATCATAGGTTGAAAAACACCTTATGATCGGCAAAAATGATAGAGTACAAAAAGTCAAAAATGTCACATGTGTCTACAAAGTGACTAGCCAATCACTGGTGGTGCTCCCTATACGACACCACTGCACGGGCTACCTTACGCAAAAATCTCCTAAACGGTCCAGGGACTGCGACTACAAAGCGCTGAAGCCTGATAGGAATGTCATCCATAGTAGTCTCAGGCATATCTGCCGTCAGACGCTCTAGATCATGCTCCAACTCAGCTAGTACTTCTGCAGCCGCATCCTGTGGGGCCGGTACCGGTGCAACTGGATGTCTCCTCTCAAAAGGCCGGAGGTTGGCTGGACGCTGTGGACCAACATCTGCATTTTGAAAATTTTACTGTCAGTTTTGAGACGATATATATAAAAAACAAAAAAATACATAATTTGAAAACTTGTGAAAAATAAAGTACCTCTGTCATCCCATTGTTCTCCCTGTGGAAGAACCATGTCCGGATCATGTCGAAAATCTACTCCGGCGTACGGAAAGTCCTGAATCGAGAAAACCTGGTCCTCCAACCAGTGAAAGTAACTATCAGAAAATCGAACAACTGCCGCACCCTCGTCAGGATGCCGGGCCATCACCGCAACCCATCGTACCAGCTTTGGCTCCCGAGGACCCAAGATATCAACAGTGAGTTGCTGAGGGATCAGCATCAGAACTCTCTCTCAGGCAAAGCTCACGACTAAAGGCCCATATCCAAAAGTTTTCAGTCGTCTGTTCTTTGCCTTGGTCAGTTGGCTCTTCATATTAGCCGACACAGCATCACACCAGTTGAAAATGGTGCCTTGGTAACAGTCAATTGCCATCCGTATTTGGGACCCAGAAGCAATGTGTAAAGCGGTTGCGCTGCAAATTCTGGTAACCGTGAAAGCAATAACTTTGAGTTCACGCAGAGAGATGTGTTTGATCTCCACGCCTTTCGAATGGTGTGCCCCAGGTGTGCACCAATCTTCCAGGAGACTAACAAGGGATTGGCCACCCGGCCTAGTCCCGGCTAGATTGAGTTGCTCGCCTCTGTTTGGCAAGCCAGTGAGAAAGTATACATCCGAGGGCTCTATCTCGAGCTGGTGCCCTCCTATGTAAAAGCATTGCTCTTGAACGTTCCATCTCTCAACCAGCCATTCTAAGAATCTTACCTGAGCCCTCATGCCCGGTATGGCCCAGTATTTGTATAACCCGCATGCTTTTAGGGCATCCAGGGAAGGTTGGTGTTCTATTGCAGCTTCATCAACCTCTTCGTGCTCTCTTTCTCTCCAATCCAACATGGTGAGTGCCCTACACACCAAGAAATGATGATTAGAATTAATTTGGGGAATTTTGAATGGTTATTTGTGAGGATTGGGGTTTCAATTTCCGCATTCCACGGAGGACGCACCCCGCGTTTGGAACACAGGGCGTCGGGACGCAGCTGGCCTGAAGGTGGGCTGCGTCCCCCGACCATTTTCCTGTATAGGGAAAAGTCGGGGGACGCAGGTCACCCGAAGGGCACCTGCATCCACCGAGGAGCGCATTTTGAAACCTAAACCCCCCAAAAAACAAAACCAAAACCTAAAAAACAATTTTAATCGGATAGAAATGAAGAGTAGGATGTTGTAAAATACCTGGAAGAGACGGCGTTCGATTCTGACGGTCAGATTTTCCGCAGCGACCACGGGAAGTTTCTTGTCAAAAGCTCCTTTTTCAACCTCAACAGTCAAACGGTAAAAATGACATGGTAAAAAGTCTTTTTATAGGTTTTTTGGATGAATTTGTTCATTTTTCACCATGGAAAGATATTTTTCGATGTATTTTTGCCTATCTTAAACAGGTATGAGTAATGTGTCGCTTTTGTGCAGGAAAAAGGGACTTAGAGGGAAAATTGTCATTTTTTCACGAACAAAATATCAGAGTCATCTTTTAAGCCCTTTTCTGACTCCTAAAATATGAAAAGATTGCCGAGCGTTTCTTTTACACTCGTTAAAACGGAATTAAAAGACGGTCCCCTTATAGCTCTTTTCTGACCGTAAAATCAGGAAAAGATTGCCGGGTTTTTGTCGTTTCAAACTCGATACGGAAATAAAACGACGTGTCCTTGATCGCTTTTTACTTTTCAGGTCAGTGGCACTAATTATGAAAGTACTCCTTGGTCGCAAGATCAAGCGGTTCCCCCAGGTATTATTTTATACTTTTTCGGGCTTGAGGGACACAAATCTACGAAAAAGTTCAACTTGGAGTCTTCTTAAGTTTTTCAGACTCTCTAAAATTGAAAAACACCGAGTTTCCCCTATACTGGGCTCGTTAAACATTTCACAGTAAAGGACCTGTTCAATTACAAACAGGAACGAACCACTCCTTCCTAGGGTTCGAATCAAAACTAGGTTGGACTCATCCGAAGGATGAGCTTATAATCAAGCACATGTTATCCTCCTCAAGCTTGTTAAAAATAAAGAGGTACTTGCCAGAAATGGTGGGGGAAAAGAGAGAAGAATGAGCCTATTTGTTACCTTTTGTCTCAGAAGAAGCTTTACTACCACTCTTGAACACGACACTTTTCATTCACCTGGGTTGGGAAATCTTTTACCTCACAGTTGATCAAACCACTTTGAAAGTCTTTAACCGGGTTCCGGGGATTAACTTTGAGTTATTCGTCACCAAGCCATCTGTCGTGTCGTTATGTGTTCAAGAGGTCTGCAAGCAAAACTTTCATCTGCAAAATACTTGTCATCCATTTGACCATCCCTGAGTCAGTCCTTACAGCAACATTTCTTCAACTTGAACAATGATTTCGTGTTGCAGGGCTTGCCTGCAACGGGTCGCTTTCTATCGACATCAGCACATTATCTAGAGAGATGACTTAGAAATCGTCAGTACCTTGAAGTCTGCATGCATCAATGGCAGGTTTCTCGCCTTTGACGTCAGTTTACATCATTGACTTTCGATCGAAGGATTCCGTGAAATGTTCAACATCAACTCATTCATTCACATCTCATGGATTGTACTGGGTACTTTGGGAACCATTGACATTACTGGTGGTCTCTCTCACGCTTGTTAACAGTTTACATCATTGACTGGTAATCAAGTGGTTTCTACCATGTTCGACATCAACTCATTTATTCGCATGGCTAGAATCGTACCAATTCGGGAAGTAGAAATGAAGACCCTGGATCTAGTTTTCACCATCCAGGCTGCGAGGAGTTTTGTATTCATTATCTAAGTAGACTAATCATAAACAGATGGCTGCGTCCATACTGTGTCTACAAAAGTCTATGATTGTGATGTACTGCAAAATCATTCCTGTATCAGAGTAGTTAGTCTGTTAGTTAAAGTTTTGATCTGAGTATGGGAATGCCTACCTCAGTGATGATATAATCTTATACATGTATTTTGTGTTGAAAATTGCAGGTTCTGACCAGGCTCTCCACGGGATAATCCTTGAAATGATAAAGCGCTTCACCCTTCCTAGATATTACAAACCCTAATCTATTCTAGGCTTCGCACTTTAGGGGGCAATCTATTACACTAAAAAATGTCACCATGACTATTTACAGTTAGTATGGCTCAATCAACAGTCATGCTACCCTCTTAGGCAAGTCTTATGCCTCTGCTCTCCATGTCAAACTCCAAAAAAGAGAGAAAGTCTTGTATAAATGTATTTATCTCTGGGGAAGCAGGTTCTCTCAACCTTACCTGCGGGGACGCTCCCAGTGTTCACAAAAGCTGCGTCCAAAGACGCTCTGTATGTAAAGGGACAGGTGCGTCCCCCTATAAAGGTTAGAATGCGCAAGTTTCATCTTTGAAAAGTTACTTGTGGTCATTTCTAGAGCATTCTAGAAGGTTGTTCGACGTGTATTGGGCGCCTCCAGATGGTTCATGCACTCCTATCAAAGAGGAACTTATCCCATCAATAAGGGAGCTATCCCACCCAAAGAGGGGATTATCCCATTGATGGTGGACCTGATTAACCTCCTCTTGAGTACTATAAATACAGGCATTGGGCCAGAAGGAGGAGAGGTTGAAGCTATACATTTTCTAAGGGTAAATGCTGCAGGAATTAGGACTCCCATTTAGAAGCTTATGAGGAGAGATTGCCATCTTTGCTTGTTCTATTTGGAAGTGGGTGAGCTTTGTCAAAGTAGAGGAAGACTCTTGTGGACCCTGGAAGGAGCTTGCACAACACCAAGGCTCAGGTTGTAATGGTTCCTTTTGATTACCTTTAATGCAAATTGGTCCATTCTTCTCAATAACTTGTTGTTTATGGGTTATTTCATGTACTCCTTGGTCTATATGTTGAATATGCTTTGTTTTATGTTATAATCAGGTGCTATTTAATTGTTTGACTGTTGGTGATTGCAGGTTTTGGAGAAAAGGAGGAGCTCATCCAGATCAACAAAGCTTGGACTTCTACAACAGTGTTTGGACAAAGGTAAGAACGAAACACTTGATTTCTCATATCATAATGAATGTTTAGAGAAGGATAGCTCCAGTTTGTTTTGTTTGTCATTAGAATGTCTTAGACTTCTAGGAAGGTCGGTTGTGTCCGCACTCTTGACTGATTCCGTGTGACAGGGGGCAAGAACAAAGAGAAAAATAATAAGAAGAAATAGGTAAATTCAACTCCTAAAAAATCTTCCAAAAACCCTGTTGGGAAGCAGAAACCTCGTTATCCATGTTTAATATGTAATAGCGAGCATTTCACAAGAGATTGTCCACATCGAGCTGAGGTTGCGAAATTTTTAAAGACTTCAACTACCTTAGTGGTGTTGACTGATCCCTTTCCAAACCCAGAAACTAACCTGGTTGCTATAGATCATGCTTCCAAATCCCAAGTACTTATGCTATCCATCTCGAAACAACAAAATGATGCTTTGATATCGACACGGAATAAAGATTATGGGAACCCACAGTCATTAAACAACAAGGCTACAGATCAACCCAGTAGTTCGATAATGACTTCGTCAGAAGTTGTTCCACCCATCATTCCTGAATTAACTATAAAGCCACCTAAGGGAGTAGTACATAAATCAATATTTAATCCTCATGCTCGAGTAGCACAAAATTATAATATAGTGGAGGATCTGGCTCAATCACCATCCACTATGTCGACACTTAAAGTACTGCAGAATTGCCCCTCCCAAAAACAGGCTTTGTTATCAGCAATAGGTGGGATTGACCAGCGGATTCCAATCTTGTGGCGTTTAACCATAAAGGAAATGAAAATTAGTTACCGACCCAACTTGCTTTCTTTATACAGGTAAAAACCCTCAACAAAACTATTCATCAAACAATCATTGATGAGGGGGCATCTACCTGTATTATTTCAATGAGTTGCTGGAAAACTTTAGCCTCACCACCCTTGTCAAGATCATCAATGACATTAAAAGAGTTTGATGGAAGAACATACATGCCATATGGGATATCAAGTAACTTGCAAGTTGAACTGGGGGGCAAGATAATAGAAATTGAAGTCGAGGTCATTGATGGAAACCTTGACTACAATATCTTACTGGGAGATTTATGCTATGGCTGCTGTTGTGTCAACATATTTTAGAAAGATTGCATTTCCCATCCAAGGCGGAATTACAATCGTTGACCAAATAACCTTTTTCCCCAACATTTCGCAAGCTACTGGAAGCATTCCATTGATCCATGGAAGTTATCAATCGCTTCAAAATGTCAGAGTAGGTCTCCTAAAAGACCCTTCCTTAATGGGTACTTTTTCCCTCCCGCCATCGAGTAATCTGGCGGAAGTGGCCACAGTGGAAACCTGTCATATGATATCTTCTACATCGTCAAAGATTAAGAAGAACTCTGACCATTTTGATAGTGTGGATCATCGAGAGGTGTTGCCCCCAAGCCCCATAGAATCTTTGTAGCAATCAATTTTCTGGGCCTGGGCGGCGAACCCAAATCAACACTCAGCGAGTGTTTGGATAGATAGGTCTCTAGAGTATAGTACCTCTTCAAATCCTTGGTTTTGTATACATTCTACAGAAGAAGGAATCATTCAGTTGATGATGATAGGAGAGACGCCATGGGAGGATTAAAACCATTGTTCCCACCTTCAAGATAACAATGAAGTTTATTCAAGTGACCATAATCATCCTTCAGTTTTTGATTTTCTATCAAATACTGTAAAAGGAGGACCCCTGGAGCAAAATTCCAGTCGAGTCTTTCACTTGATCTCGTAAAAGAACCTTCATTCCATCCACCTGATAACCATGAGCAGTCTGGTGAATGTAATGAATCTTGGGGGGCATGCACCTAGTTGTAAAGATAAGTTTCCTTGTAGGTTATGTGATTGGTCTGTCACACCATTCACATTTGTCTATTCTAGACAAAGCCGTCCTGCTTCACCGCAGTGATTTCCATCTGGTTACGAGAGACTCTCCTTTTCATCATGCTGGGGGCATGCAGACCAACTGAGCATATGTTGTCACATGGTTCAATCTCATTAAAAAATAAACCAGTGATCCGGATTTAAACAAGAACACAACAAATTACAGAGATAACCATAAACACAGAGATGTAGCGGAAATAATACTTCATTTCATTAATGTAAAATACTGAAATATGCTTACAAACAGAGTTGGAAATAAACCAACTAGGGCGATGGTAGCTTATCTCTGAGAAGAGATGTGGTGGCTACATGCCTTTGAACTATGTTACAATGAGGCCCGAAGGCCTTTTTATTATTGAGAAACAATGGAAAACCCTTAACATTCCAAAACCTAACCCTAGAAGATGAAACACCAAACTGTGGGCCTTGTTTGGGTAAATTGGTACAACAACTTCCTGAGGTCATAACTTTGGCATACGATCTTCGTTTGACGCACACAGTATCTCGTTAGAAAGATCTATCTAAGAACTACAACTTTGGGAAGAGCAACATTCATCTATGGACCCATGTTGCTCCCATTTTTCCCAAAAAACGTCGATTGGGGCCTCAAAACGGCTCCAGAAGTTCAAGATCCGAAAAATTGCTAAAAATAGTAAACTGGGCTACAATTAAGGAAACTGAAAAGCTGAAAGAAACAATCATGGGGGTCCAAGTGGATTTGGCAGGTGGCCACCAATATCCACCTGGATCAACCAGGCTCTGAGCATATGTTGTCGCATGGTTCAAGCTCATTAAAAAATAAACTAGGCTATGAGCAATGTTTCCTCAAGGTTCAAGCTCGTTAAAAAATAAACCCGCCAATGAGCAATGTTTCTGCAAGGTTCAAGCTCATTAAAAAATAAACCTGCCACCGAGAATAGTTTCTCCCGATTCAATCTCGTTAAAAAATGAATCCACCTTCGGTAAATAACCTTTATGATTGTCATTCTATCTGCCTTTCGAACCTTGGTTGTGTTCTTTCCATCACCTCCATTCGTTTGGCCGATCATATGCTTCCGCTTGATTGTTTACCATTTTGAGGAACAACTACGATGAGTGGTCCTGTTAGCCAACCTCTTCACACCACCATGTTTTGAGAAGTTCCAAGATTACCCAGAGCTAGTTCCAATTTTACTCAGAACCCGTTTGCTACCCTAAACGCCACTCGTTCCTAAAAAAAGAGTCTACTTTGAACTCTTTTAGGACTCACTAAAGATGAAAGGATCGTTGAGAAATTGGCCTCTCCAGCTCGTTAAAGTGATTGGAAGTGCCATCCCTCTTGTATTTTAATCTTTTGGACCTGAGGGATTATCCCACAAAAAGATTGAGTGCTTGTCTTTTTCAGCTCGCTAAAGTGATCGGAAAAGTCATCCCTTTTATATTATTTTAATCTTTTTCAGACTCAAGGGATTATGATATGAAAAAGAACTGTTGGAGTTTCATTTCTGTCCCTTTTCAAACTCTCTAAACATGAAAAGGACTGACTTATCCTTATCATTAAACTCGTTAAAACAATAGCGACAAACTTGTCCATCTAGACAAGAATGAGTTTCACTGTCGCTAGGCTCGCTAAAACATAGCGATAGGTTTACCCGAAGGGACAATTATAGAACAAACATATGTTATCCTCCTCAAGCTTGACAAAAATAGAGAGGTACTGGTCAGCAATGACTGGGGAAAAAGGGAAGAAAACTTGAAGAATTTTATTGGTAGCAAGTCGCTCTTGAACATGACACTTTCACTCCATCACCATGATTGAGTCAGGTTGGGTTATTCTGTTCACCGGTCATATCACCATTGGTCCACCATACCATCTGTCTTTTGAGGTTAACGCTAGCAATCCATCTCAGTGTCACTGATATGTTCAAGAGAAGTCATTCAGAGAATTCACCATCTAGTTAACGCCTCATTCACTGCAATACCTTCAACCTTCATTTTTCATGATCGCCATTCCTGAACCTTGTATCATCAGATCGTTTTCACCTCGAGAAAATCATTTGCTTTGTTTCGTGTCATAGATGTGGGATATATTAAGGCCCTCCTACGATGGGTCACTTCTTATCGACATCATCTCATTATCCATGAAGTTCAATTAGAAACAACCCTTTTAGTACTTTGAAGCTTGCATGCATCAATGGCAAGTTTCTCACTTCCAGTGACAGGTTTACATCAATGACCTTCGATCGAAAGATTTTACGTGGTGTTCGACATCAGATCATATATTCACACAATGTGAATTGTATTGTAGTACCTTGAGGGTCATTATCATTATTGGTGATCCCTCTTGCGCCTGTTAACAACTCACATCATTGGCTGGTAATCAGGCGATGTCTTTCCATGTTCGACTTCAGGACATCTTTTCACATGGATTGACTTGTACATCGGGCGAAGATTGAATGAGTTTGAAGACCCCGAATCTAGTTTCATCCATCCAGGCTGCGATATATCTAGGGATATAAAGACATCAAATGTATAGTGAAGCTGCACAAATGATCATCCAAGCTAAAGGATGATGACTCTACATACAAAGAATCACCAGTCTGCAACAACAAACGATTATCTGTCCTATGTACATGAAAATTAATTTATAAAGCTAAGCATGGGAATGCCTGCCTCAGCTAGATCATGAAAATAAAATGATGATGATGTATTGTATTGTATTTTATACAGGTCACCTTCCAGTTCGAATACCTCGGATCCTCATGATAAAGCATTTCACCCAAGATCAGAAGATTTACGACCTCATGTTTTAGGGGGCAACTGTTATAGACATATTTTAGCACTACAACCCCAATCATATATGTCGATAAACCAAGGGCTCTTTTACCCCTAAAAGTGTTGTTTCATACCCTAAACGATCATGGTCAACTGATTACATCATTTCCCAGAAGTTCCACCTCAAAAACCACTCAAAACTGGCCAAAACTTAACCATACTGACTGCTCCTTGGTCAAGGTGCGATGCATATTGACTCCTACAATAGCCAGGTGTGATGCATACTAAAGAGGCCTTCTGTGGGGTGCGATGAGTGAGAATGGAAAAATGTCTGAGGCTGTTTGCTAAGTGGATGCTCATGGAATCTTCTAGAAACTTCCTCTATGATACTTGCCTCTTTGAATTCGCCCAGGGATGAATAAGAGATCCATGAAATCTCCAAGTGGAACTAAGAACTACAAGTGGAATGAAACTGATCAAAAACCCATAGCTGGCTCACATCTCTGCAAATATCTATAAATGGATCCCTCATCTGAGAGATCTGGAGGCTGGAAAGTTGTAATTTGTAAAGAAGTGTTGTTATTTTGTCTTTGAGAAGAAGTATTGTATTGTTGGGTGATCTTGCTTTTCATGAGGTGAAGAGGGCTTTGATGCTGAGAGGATGATGCTAGATCAGACAGCTAGGTTGTAATCCTCTCTTCTACTATTAATAAAGTTCTTTGAGTTTTCCTCCATATAATCGTGTATTTGTGAATCTTGTTATTTATGAATGCAATTGTATGATCAATGTATTTCTGATTTTTCATTGTTTATGATATTATAGATCGAGATGCTTTGATGGTGTTTTGTTACTTTGTCTCTACAGGTATTCTCTAAAGCGGGACAAGTAGGAGAGGAGTTGAAAGCTCTATCAAATGAGAGAGAAATCAAGCAAGGAGTCAAGCGGAAGATCCAGGTTGGTCCTCTTTTCTTCTCTCTTATCTATCATACATAAAAGAAATCGAAAATGGCAAATTGCTTTGATTGTTTGTTTTTAAAATAGCTACCCATCTTAGTCTGACTAGCAGATCGAAAAGACACTAGTTTTCCTGGAAACACCATAGTGTCTTTATACCAACCTCGTTTGAGCCGTGGTTTTGGCTGGAATTTAAAGCTAGCTTAGGAAGTCTATGGTCTCCTATGTTATTGCGTTTGTGCTTGTACAACAAAAGCCTAGTTATAGCTAGGCTCTCGATAGGGGAAATACCCATTTTTATACTCAATATTTCTCCAAGATTCTCTAGAGATGTTGCAACCCCAAACCTCACATCCATATATATATACTCTAAATTTTAAATCAATATAATATTAAAAATAATATAAAAATTTAACATAATAAGAGTTTCTTCATAATTTTTTTTGCAACATCAAAATTTTTATCTGCAACGAGATTAAGAGTGTGTATATATCAAACTTTATTATGGATTTAAATTTGTAGATATAAAATGTTATTTTAAACTACAAAAATCTAATCACGCATATAATAGGGTAGCAATAAACACAGAGAAATTGTGTACTTATTTGGTCATGAACTTTGCCAATATAAAAATTTATAAAATAAAATTTAAATAAAATATTTATAAAATATTTAGATTGTGAAATGAGTTATGATTTTTGAGCAAGTGGTATTGATAAGCCATGGTACTAGCCCATGGTCTTGTAACAAAGCCTATTTTGAAGTAAATAATACCCATGGTAAAATGGGCTAATAACCATGGTTAAAAATATTGTTATATTGTAAGTATTAAATTTTAATTTAAGAAATGTTATAAATTAAATTAAAATAAAATATTTATAAAATATTTTGATTTTGAAATGAGTTATGGTTTTTGGGCATGTGGTATTGATAAGCCATAGTATTGGCCCATGGTATTGTAACAAAGTCGAAATTATTATGACATTTGGTTAATATAATTTTTTTTAATTGGCGAAATAATTGTGATCAAATCATGATTTGTGTTGTTTAAACTGGTTTTTGGACTGAATATATGGATTTAGCACCCTCAAAAACCCGTGGGGCACTTCTATTATAAAGAAGTCACCTATCAAACTTTTGACTTCAATTAATCCTTATCTGATTACAGACAAATTAGATAGGAAAATAAGCCAGAAAACTTGACTACGACTACCTTATAATTTTTTAATTTTATTCGTTAAATTTTTAACAAAGTTTCAAAATATTCCATCTAAAAAATTCGTCATGAATTCATTTATATATGAAAATATATTTTAGTAACGTAATTATATAATTAATTTTAATTAAAATCATAATTCTATAGTAAGAATTTCAAATCTGAAATACTAATTAAATTTCACTATTCCTCCAATTTTACTGTAGTGCCCATTTTAATTGTTTTAATGAATAATGTTAACCATAAATGTATGAGTGTGAAATCATTGATTAATGGACAGTGTGTGAGTCAAATTCCATCCGTATTTATGAGTATTGTGATAAGAAATAATATAAATAATAATATTTTAATTTTATTAGTTATGTTTTTTTAATATGTAGTCTAATTAATATAGCAAATGGTTATTTTTTTAGCATTTTTTTTTAATCAATTTTCTTCAAAACTGATATAACTTTTAAAAAATGATAACTTAAATTACTCAAACTACAAAAATCAAATAACATTTTGCTAAATTTATTTTTATCTTAAAAAAATATTTTAAATAACAAAAAAAACCATCCTATAATTAAAAATTGAAATTTTGAAAAAAAAATAAATAAATAAACAAAAACAAACTTTATTAATATTAGAAAAACAAATTTTATTAATATTGTGGTCAAATCTTGATTTGTGTTGCTTAAATTAGTTTTTGGACTGAATATATCTTGAATTCATTTATATATGAAAATATATTTTAGTAATGTACTTATATAATTGATTTTAATTAAAAGCATAACTTTATAGTAAGAATTTCAAATCTGACATACTTATTTCCTATTACTCTAGTGTCCGTTTTGATTATTTTAATGAATAACGTTAACCATAAATATATTTGAGTGTGAAATGATCAATGAATGGAAAGTTTGTGAGTCAAATTCCATCCATATTTATGAATATTTTGATAAACAATAATAATATAAATAATAGTACCTTGATTCTAATTTTATCTTAAAAATTATTTTAAAGATTCTAATTTCATCTGGCTCCTCTTAGCTTGAAACTCCAAGTCATGGAAGCATTGCCAAAAATCAATCACTGATTCATGCATAGCCCTCTATTGTTGTAACAATTTCCATATACCATGATTCATGCATAGCCCTCTATTGTTGTAACAATTTCCATATACCATATTTCTCTTCGTAGATGTTAAACAACAACAATAGTTTAGGTAAAATTGAGGCCATAAAGTTAATCTATTGTTGGCAGTTTTTGAACTCCAGGTTTTGATAACCTGCCAATGTTATTCTTATGTAATATAGCCTATTTAAAGGGGTAAAAGCATGGAACTGGGTTACACTTTTTGGCAGCGAATGCCACGTTTAGGTTAAAAAAAGAGAGCTCGATCGAGCTAAAAAAATAGTGTGATTGAGGGTTTAAAACAAACCCTTGATCGAGCATTATGGCTTGATCAAGATTGTAGGCTCGATCAAGCCCCTATTTTCTATTAAAACACGTAGCTGCATCTACGCAAGTAATTTTTGCATAGGCTGTGGGGAAAATAGGAGCTTGGCAGAGACATTAAGGCTCGACCATGGACCATGGGTATTGAAGCTCAATTGAGCAATTGAACCATGGAGCAACCCAACGAACCTCGCCAACAACCCCACCAAAATCCCAGAGGCTCAAGCCAAGGTGGGTTTTCTACCTTTTTTGTCTTTTTTATTTATTTAATTTTCCTTGCAAAATTAAATAAATTAATTTGAAAATAAAAAAAACTTGCCATACAAAAACCATGGAAACCACAAAAAACCACCAAAAAAACCCTTCAAATCAATTAAAACATCTTAGAAAACCACAAAACAACCTAGAAACCCACAAAAAAATAGCCTAGAATATCACAAAAAACCACGAAGAAAACGCTTCGAAACCACCAAAAAAAACTATAGTTTAAGTTTAAAAAAAAAACTTACTTGCAATGGTAGCATGTTTATTATGAATATTTTCCTATTTTAGGTTAAAACTTTATTTTCTAATTATTTTAGGTTTTAAAGTTTTTCGTTAGGAATTTAATGAAATAAATTTTCAAAAAAAATATTATTTTGTTATTTATAATGCATTTTAAATTTCGAACAAATTTGTCCAAAAATATATCCAAAAAAAAACCAAACTATAACCAATAAGTAAATAAATTAAGAATTTGAGCTTAACATGATGAATATGGTTTCTCATGGCCCAATCTCTATTTATCATTAGTTTAAATTTAAATTAATTTATATTTTAAATATTTTTTTAATAATAAATATAGTATGACGAGTTTTAACAAATTAATTATTTAAATAATATATTAATCTTTAAAGTTAAAAATCTAAAACAATTTTTTTTGTTATTTAATTAAATTTTATTAATATATTTGTAATATATAGATAAAAATAACTAGAAATTTTTCATTTAATTAAATTTTATTAATATATTTTTAATATATAGATATAGATAACTAGAAATTATATAACATATAAATCTATATAACAAAAATTTAAGTTATATATAATATTTAACTATATATAATTATAACATAACATACTAACTATTATGACTATAACACACATAGTTATATATTATAGTTTTATATATAAAATATAATATAACACACACACACACATATATATATAGCATGTAACATAATTATAATTATAGTTCATAATAGAATTATATGACTATATATATTTAACTATTATAACTATAGCATCTATATATATAGAGAGAGCACGTTACATATATATATATGTGTGTGTGTGTGTGTGTGTGTGTGTGTGTGTTGAAAATAAAAAAATTGATGAAGAAAATTGAGATTCGGATGGAGAGAATTTCAGATCTGTCGATTTGTATGGAGCTATTTTCTTGGGATTTTCTTGTAGCGAGTTCAGAACCTCAGTCAGGTCTGCATCCGTTTGTGGTGGGATTGAGCCATAATACTAGCACATTCATTGGAGCCAATATTTGGTATAGTTCTCTCAAAGGAGGAAAGAGGATCGATTATGAGAAACTTGCCATCGTCATCCTCACTTCTAACTTTCCCAATGATTTTCTTGAGAGAATTGTGAACATGATCCCCAACTCCCAGATCTTTGAGACTAGAACTAATGATGGTCACTTCTGATCTAACCACTCCGGTTTTAATGAGACATAGCATGTTCACGCCCATTGACAAGATGAAAAGGAAGGTGCAAAGTTTTGGGGATTAAGAAGGGAGTTCTGATGGCAAGGGTATCTGATTTTTTTTTTTGTTTTCGCATTGATGCAGCTTCCCTGCTCGGAGTTTCAGGCACCAATGAAGTTTGCAAGAAGGGTTTTCAATGCCTTTGCTGTAGATATGAATGTGGATTTGCAGCCTATGCCAAACAACTGCTATTTCCAAACCGCCATCTCCCAGAGGCGAAAAGGCTCCTTCATTGGCAAGGGTTGATCTCTCTCAATCTGGATAATTTTTTTATCCATGGATCGGGCCATATCCTATTAGATCTGATCACCCAGAAGCTAAATCATCCCTCTCTCTGGCCACATCTAGAAGTATATCCTCGATTCATAATTGCTCATCATTGATCCAATAACTCTAAGTTACGATGCGATGAAGGGTCTTTTGAGAAGTCGGGTAGATTTCTTCATGGTTGCTTCCTTCGATGTTCAGGGCACTTAGATACCAATTGCTAGTCCATAATGAGAGATTGACATTCTTTGTGGATGGAACTGGCTTTTCTCATGGGGTTGTAGGATCACACGTGGATGGATCTACCTTTTTTCTCGGGGATACGGGGTCATGCCCCAGATCTGCTGCACATTGTAACAATTTGATCTCTGTTTTGGTTAAAACCCTCACAACCAAAGTTATATGTAGCTGATCGAACCCCGATATGGACAGATCTATATCAATCCTTTTGGATCCGAGTGTTAACACAACTTGATGACATGAAGGAAATGGCGGTTGACCGCGACAAAGAAAGAGCGGAGACAAACTTGATGGACAACAATTATTTTGTGCATATTGACACAATACTAAATGATGCAATGTTACAAGGTATGGAGACTGCCCTAGACTCACAAATCGTTGCATACAAGGGGTTTTTCCAAATTTTAATAAAAACCTTGGCAGGAAAATCTATAATGGTTTGGATTCAGCCCTCCAACAGGGTCATACACCTGAAGCTGAATATTATGAATAAACTGTGATATCCATACCAGCACCAAAAAACCTGATCTATGGGGGTAGATCCCTACAACATGATCGAAGTTTATATGAATACAATATTCTTCCATCTACTTCCATCATTCTCAATCTAAGACTAAGAGGAGAAGCAACAAGATCAAGTAAATCCAAAGGAACAGAAGGTGTTGCTGGATCTAAATTACCCAAAGGAACCAAATCGAATCAAGAACATAACAAAGTTGGCCTCTCATACAAAAACATCCTCTAAGGGAAATCAACAGCTACAACAAGCTCACCTCAAATGCCCAATTCCCCCAATCCATACATTGTGGAGCAGGCATCTTATATCCCAGAATTGAACGTATAATTGCCAGAAACAAAGGATTTCTGCTCGACCTATGAGGCACAAGCCCTCATATGCAGGTTTAATAGTTTTTGGCCAAAACCAATGGAACCGTTTCACTAGATCTTCATAAACTGGACAACAAATTGTGAGATTCACCTATGCTCCAAAGGGTTCTTCATTGTAAAATTCACATCATCAGAAGAATGAGATGTTATCTCACAGGAAGGCCCATGGTTATGGGTATCGATGGGGCTCTTCACCACTCCATGGTTTGTAGAATTGACACAAAAATATGATTGTATCAAGGATGTTGGTTTGGGTAAGGCTACATAACCTGCCCCTATACTTCTGGCATTATCAAGTGCTAGAAACTATTGGAAATATATTAGGATGATACATAAAGATTGATGAACAAAGGATGGAAGAACAAATATTTATTTTTGTGCACATATGTGTGGAAGTGGATCTCAGTAAAGGCCTATTGGATCACATTCAACTGAGACACAACAAGAAGTGTTGGACTCAAATCTTGGACTATGAGAACACAACATTCAAATGTCGAATATGTCGCCAAACAAGACACTTACAAAACATGTGCCCTGTTGCCAAGAAAGAACAACGAAGAAAGAAGAAAATAGGGAAACAACCAAAAGGTTGGAAATTCCCCCCAAATGAATCAGATGAGGAAAAAGAAGAAGCAGAAAAGGACCCCACCCCAAATCAGGAAGAACAACACATACCAGAAAATGAAGAACAAGCCGGAAAGACACACATACCAACAGAATTACAAGGCCCCACAAATCAACTAATCATGATATCTGAAGCAAAGGACAATGGAGGAATAAAATGACAGCATGCTTCCGATAACTTAGATTTAGACAAGGAAACCACAAGAATAGAAGAAAACCATCTATCTATTGTCTCATCTATGCCATCTCAAGGAGAATGGTGGAAGGTTGAAAATAAGAAATGGAGAAAAGTATAACTTTTCTCCTCATATTTTAATTGATTATTTATGAACTTATGATCATCAGTCTTTAACTAGATGATGGAATTTTTGTAAGCAACTACAACATGTAATTTTATTTTCATTAATAAAATTACGATTTTTTCCTTGGAAAAAAAATAATCTCTCTCTCTCTCTCTCTCTCTCTCTCTCTCTCTCTCTCTCTATATATATCTATATATATATATATATATATATATATATATATATATATATAACATGACTATAAATAACTATAAATTATGTATAATAAAACATTATAACTATAACATAACATAACGTAACATAACTATAACATAATATGACTATTGTTGGGGGCCAAAACTGCCTTGTTTTGTTTATCTCTTTACCTTATTTTCTTGCTAATTATTCTTTCATACCAGGTATTTTGTGCCTAAAAGCACTATGGGTATAAACCTTGTCATGTTTCACAAGTTATTTAGTCATTTATGTTTATGATCTAGGTGGATATTGGTGGCCACCCGCTAATTCCACTTGGATCCCCTCTAATGCTTGTTACAGTTTTTTTTTCAGTTTCCTTAATTATAGCACAGTTTACTATTTTTAGCAGTTTTTCGGGTCCTAAACTTCCGGAGCCGTTTTGAGGCCCTAAACGACGTTTTTTGGGAAATCCACCGCCAGCGATTTTTCTTATAAAAATCGTCTTTTCCGTCGTAGTCCTCAGAGAGATCTTTCCAATGGGCTATCATGCACGTCAAACGGAGATAGTACGACCAATTCGCGACCCCGGGAAGTTGATGTACCAACTTACCCAAAAACGGGGCCCACAATTTGGCGTTTCATCTTCTAGGGTTAGGTTTTGGAATGTGAAGGGTTTCCATTGTTTCTCAACAATAAATAGGCCTTCGAGCCTCATTGTAAGATAGTTCAGAGGCATGTAGCCACCACATCTCTTCTCAGAGATAAGCTACCATCGCCCTAGCTGGTTCATTTCCATTTCTGTTTGTAAGCATATTTCAGTATTTTACAGTAATGAATTGAGGTATTATTTCCGCTGCATATCTGTCTTTATGGTTATCTCTGTATTTTATTGCGTTCCTGTTTAAATCCGGATCAGTGGTATCAGAGCGGTCTGCTTTTCTTCTTTGTTTTTCTTTGCATGTCCCCAACAAGGTCGAGATATAAGGAGTTAGGGCTTGAACTGGTCGAACCTTTGCAAGACCAGCCTCGCAAATCCCGACGGCCTCCCATGGCGGATGAAAAGAAAGACGAGGGGGCAGGAGATCCTATCAAAATCTTGCTCGAAGAAGCCCTCGAGCGACAAAGGAACGCGATGATGGACAACTTTGCCCAAATCCTTCAGCGGCTACCCAGGGGCAACGCATCGGCTTCCAACAGCAACTCTGGAAACACCACACCATTTAAGGTACAAGTTAATTTTGAAATCCCCATATTCGAGGGTCAGATAGACGCAGATGTCGTCGATAAATGGTTAAATGTGCTAGAGGGTTATTTTTCTGTTCATGATTTTTCCAGTCGGGAAAAGATTATTTTCGCTCTTCTCAAAGTAGCCCCCCACGTCAAGGATTGGTGGGAAACCTACTGCGAACAGAAAGATGAAAGTACAGGCTCACTATTTTCAGTCACACCGACTTGGGATTCATTCCGAGATGCCATCAAGGAGCAGTACTACCCTGTCGGAAGCTATGAGGATCAATACATAAAGTGTACCACGCTACGGCAGTGAAGGGACCAAGACGTACCAGAGTTCACCAATATTTTCCATACCCTTCGCACAAAGTTGGGTATCAAGGATACAGAGCAGCATTTGGTACTAAAATACCGTGGCTGCCTGCACAAGTACATCCAAGAAGAAATAGAATTTCTGAACATCTCCTCGCTCAGCATGGCATACCGATATGCCGTCAAGGTCGAGCAAAAGTTTAAACAGAAGAAGCGAGACTTTGGGCCTGCGAATCTGAAACAAGGGAAAGGTGCCCCCAAACTGCAGAACAAAGGACAAAGCCAAGGCGGGGCGGCCCAAGACAACCTGCCAAAGCTGCAAGCAAAGAACAACGCCGCGAAGCCGAAAAAGGACACGGGAAAGTGGTGTGAGTTCCATAAGAGCTCCACTCACAACACAAGTGAGTGTCGGGCCAAGCAGTCACTAGTGGCCGAGCTAAAGGTTTCAAAATCAGATGCATGTTCTGAATTTGAGTCAGAACTCGATAAGGGGAATGACAAAGGGAAGCAGATTATCGATGCGGAGCCCAACGCCACTGTTGCCACCACGAAGATCCAGAAGGAGGAACCTGAAGATCCAGAGGAGGAGGAGCGTCTCTTCCACTCCCAGATGTGGGTAAAGGGCTCCTCGCTATAGTTCATTATCGACAGCGGGAGCCAAAAGAACCTCATTTCGGCAGAGGTCGTGAAATGGCTGGGCTTACCGACCACAGCGCATCCACAACCATAGACCATTGGGTGGCTGCACCAAGGACGGGATCTTCGCGTAAGCCAACAGTGTCGCCTTCCATACAACATCAAGCCCTTCACGGATGAGGTATTGTGTGACATTGCACCCCTTGAAGTTTGTGATGTGTTATTAGGACAACCATACTTGTGGAAGCGACATGCTGTGTATGAGTCAAGGCCCCATGCTGTTATTGTTACTTTGGGAAATAAGTTGTACAGGATACCAGAGGTAGCACCGCCTACCGCCATCTCTTTGGTTACTGCAAAACAATGCAGTAAGCTCATTTCCAAAACCAGGAAGTTTGTTTTCCTGATGATACGCCCTCAAGAAAAGAAGAAGACGGTGGCCACGACCTCTAGACAGGGCCCCTCCGCACGACAACTACAGATGGACAAGGTCGTGGAGGAGTATGAGGACATCTTCACCTCCCCCGTAGGGGTTCCTCTGCACTGTCAGGTCAAGCACTCCATTGATCTAACCCCAGGTTCGCCGCTGCCCAATGGACCAATCTATCGGCGCTCTGTTCTGGAGAACGATGAAATCAAGAGGCAGATTCAAGAGCTGTTGCAAAAAGGTCACATCCGTCCGAGTTCATCGCCCTGTGGGAGCCCGATCGTGTTGGTACAAAAGAAGGATGGGACTTGGAGACTCTGTATTGACTATCGGGCGCTGAACAAGATCACTGTCCGTAATAGGTACCCAATCCCATGGATTGATGACCTCCTGGACCAACTAAAGGGGGCAAAATATTTCAGCAAGATCAATTTGAAGTCAGGATATCACCAGGTACCAATCGAACCCTCCGATGTGTGGAGGACTGCCTTCAAAGCCAAGGAGGGCCTTTTCGAATGGTTGGTTATGCCTTTCGGATTGACGAATGCTCCTGCAACCTTCATGAGGCTAATGGACGACATATTGCGGCCATTCACCAACTCATTTGTAGTGGTATACTTGGATGACATCTTGATCTTTAGCAAGACTTGGGAAGAGAACCTCCACCACATCGGACAGGTTCTCCAAACACTGCGACAACACAATTTATGTGCCAATTTGGAGAAATGCACTTTTGGCATGACCCAGGTTCAGTATCTTGGATACATTATTGATGAACGAGGGGTGCATGTGGATCCAGCCAAGATCCAAGTCATTCGGGATTGGCCATCTCCAACAACTCTGACAGAGCTTCGCAGCTTTCTAGGCCTTGCCAACTTCTACCGCAGGTTCGTGTTGGGATTTTCTCATATCACTTGGCCCTTGAGTCAGGTCACCAAGGGAGGAGCGAAAGCAAAATTTTTTTGGTTCAAATCTCAACAGAAGGCATTCACAGAGTTGAAAGGTCGACTCTGCACAGCACCAGTTCTTGCATTACCAGACTTGCAACAACCATTTGAGGTCGAGACAGATGCCTCTGACTATGCTATTGGGGCAGTCCTTACTCAACACGGGCATCCAGTGGCATATCACAGTGAGACACTTTCAGACACAGTCCGGAAGTATCCCACTTATGACAAAGAGATGTATTCCATTGTGCAGGCCTGTCGACAATGGAAGCATTACATTTTGGGGAAGGAAACGGTCATCCACACAGACCACCGACCCCTGCAGTTCATACAGACCCAAGGGAAATTGCAAAATGATCGCCATCAGAAGTGGTCCACATACCTGCAACAGTTCCATTTGAATATCAAGTATAAGAAGGGTAGCACCAATAATGTCGCAGATTGCCTCAGTCGACCACCGATCATGGCATTAACCACCGTGCTCAACTCTTGTGGGCACAAGACTTCTGATTGGCCACTGCTCTACAAAAGCGACCCGGAATTCGGCCACACATACAAGACACTCTTGGAGGGTCAACATGTTAAAGATTTTCACCTCCAGGACGACCTGTTATGCCACCTGGGTCACCTTTGTGTTCCTTCCAGCGAGCGTGCTAAGATGATCTGGGAAGCACACTACAGTCGGGCCGTTGGGCATTTTGGGGTTGAAAAAACGGTGGCTGTATTGCAGAAATATTTCTATTGGCCGAATCTTCGACAGGATGTCGGGAAGTACATCAGATCATGCACTGCTTGCGCCATTTCCAAACCGACCATCAAGAAGCAGGGCCTCTATAGCCCGCTGCCTACCCCTAGTCGACCTTGGGAATCCATCTCCATGGATTACATGTCAGGCCTCCCTTCCACTAGGCATGGAAATGACTGTGTTTTTGTGGTTGTCGACAGGTTCTCAAAGATGGCCATTATGGCGGCCTGCAAGAAGAATATCACAGCAGAAGCCACTGCTAAACTCTTCTTTGAACGAGTATGGGTACACTTTGGGAACCCACAGTCTATCATTTCAGATCGGGACAGCAGGTTCCTCAGTACATTTTGGTCTAGCCTCTGGTCGATGCTGGACACCAAACTCACTAAGTCCACAGCCTTCCATCCTCAAACTGATGGCCAGACTGAGGTCGTCAACAGGATGATCATACACATTCTACGCATGTACAACTCAAAGCATCCACGCACATGGGACGAGAGCCTTCCCTATGTTCAGCACAGCTACAACCGGGCTCTCCACAGCTCGACTGGCCACAACCCTTTTCAGGTGGGATTAGGATTCCAGCCACTATGTCCCATCGATGTGGCCATGCCATTTGCAGCTACTCATGCAGATTCTGCTCATGTCCAGTCTGAAACAGATAAGGCAAACAGCTTCATTGAGCACATCCAACATATTCGCCAGCAGGTCCATGACATTCTGGAGAAATCAAACGCCAAGTACAAGCAGCGACATGATCAACATCGGGTGCTACACAAGTTTCGAGTGGGCGACAAAGTCTGGTTGCATTTACAAAAGGAACGCCTTACCGGAGCCTATCGGAAACTCAGACCACTCCGATATGGCCCTTACACCATTACCAAGGCTGTGGGAGAGAATGCATTTGAGCTCAGCATTCCCCCATTCCTTGGCCTGCACCCGGTGTTCAATGTCGACCGCCTTCGGCCATACTTTCCACCATTACTAGACACGTCCAACATTGCAAAACAACTCAAACCCACAGAGTTAAATCCAACTTGCATGGAACAAGCTGCAACTGATCGGATCATGGACACACAGATCAAGCACACTCGCCAACAGAATATCCAACTGTATCGAGTTGTCAAAGCAGGACAACTCCTTCACCAGGGCAAGTGGCTCACCAAGGACCAAGTGCAGCAGAAGTTCCCTCATCTCATGGAGGAACTCAACGCAATGGGGACCATTGCTTCCTAAGGGGGGAGGAATGATCCAGGTGGATATTGGTGGCCACCCGCTAATTCCACTTGGATCCCCTCTAATGCTTGTTACAGTTTTTTTTTCAGTTTCCTTAATTATAGCACATTTTACTACTTTTAGCAATTTTTCGGGTCCTAAACTTCCGGAGCCGTTTTGAGGCCCTAAACAACGTTTTTTGGGAAATCCACCGCTAGCGATTTTTTTGATAAAAATCGTCTTTTCCGTCGTAGTCCTCAGAGTGATCTTTCCAACGGGCTATCATGCATGTCAAACGGAGATAGTACGACCAATTCGCGACCCCGGGAAGTTGATGTACCAACTTACCCAAAAACGGGGCCCACAATTTGGCGTTTCATCTTCTAGGGTTAGGTTTTGGAATGTGAAGAGTTTCCATTGTCTCTCAACAATAAATAGGCCTTCGAGCCTCATTGTAAGACAGTTCAGAGGCATGTAGCCACCACATCTCTTCTCAGAGATAAGCTACCATCGCCCTAGCTGGTTCATTTCCATTTCTGTTTGTAAGCATATTTCAGTATTTTACAGTAATGAATTGAGGTATTATTTCCGCTGCATATCTGTCTTTATGATTATCTCTGTATTTTATTGCGTTCCTGTTTAAATCCGGATCAGTTTAAGTTTAAGGAATCATCATCGATTGGATGCTAATCTCATTAATTGCGCAGATTTGGAGCCACAGGGTCAAGATTCATTACCCAAGCTAGCGGCACTATTTTTAACCCATAGTTGTTACAATGCAACTGTCGCAGATCTGTTTTTGTCTATCTTTTAATTCAATTTTGTTGTTACAACTATCATGTAATTTTAGGAAAACAACCTCCATGGTGTTTGGATGTAATTGTATAAAAGGGGATTTGTAGCTAGGAGTCGGGGTTGGCGAGACATCTCTTAGTTTTGTAACAATTAGTTTTGACGTTAATGCAATCTTCAGCTTTCTGATCTTCTTTGCGTATCTGTGAGTTAAGCACAACCCTGACTAGGGAGTTGGGCCCACTCTCTTGATCAAGTGTTGTGCCTGTGTTCTTATGTGTGTATTGTTTTAGTTATACATTTTATTTCCTTTTTCTGTGAAACGTATTGCTATTACAGTTGATGTCGTGAATTGTTATGCTGCTACTATTTATTTATTACTTCGGATTGCTTGTTTGTTTAATTAATTAATCAAACTCCTGATCAACTATTGGATTATGAATTTTCGCCTACATATATAGTGCATGATATCCTTGCAATAACAAATGACCCCAGATTGACATACTAATGTGGTAAAAGGGGTGAATCATAACATTCACACTCAGACACCAACATTTTGGTGTTGTTGCTGGGGAGGCTATCAAGGTGCAAAAACATAATCAACATTGATCTTGGAATCAATCTCTCATCGTGGGAGAGAAAGGGGGTTTTCCACTCTGCTCCAGGTCTTAAGCATAGTTATTTTTTATTTTGTTTCCTGTTGTTTTTCTTCTGTCTTTTTCTTGCTCTTTTTGGTTTCATAGGGGCCACTCTCGTCCTGGGGAGGGAAAGAATTTTTCACCTTGCTCTAGGTCCTGAGCTTAGAATTTTCTTTTAGTTTTGTTTGTTTTGATTTTGAAAGACCCACTCTCTCGTCTTGGGGAGGGAAAGAGTTTTCTCACCCTACTCTAGGTCCTGAGATATAGTTTTTTTTTTTTACTGGTTTATTGTTCCCTTTTTTGAATCATCCTCTCATCCCTGGAAGGGAAAGAATTTTTCACCCTGCTCCAGGTCTTGAGCCATGTAAGTTTTATTTTTTTTCTTTCCAATAAATGTATGAACAAGGGTTCAAATAAAAGGGGAAGAGGAGGACCCCAAAAGCAAGGAAGAAAGGATATGGGGAGAAATACCTATATCCAGGAGATTATTGCAAAAGTTGCATCTGAAGCCTCTTCCTGAGCTATTGCTAGGATACAAGTTCACACAAAATCCGAAGGGAATTCTGTGGAATAACCGATACAAACCCAAAAAGTGGAAGTATCCCTTCCAACAGCTAGAGAAGAAGTAGGAAGCAGGGCATCAAAGGGATCAAAAATGGCTCCTTTAATATCAAATAGGGAGGAAGTGGCCAGTAGAGGGTCAGAAGAAGATATCCACCCAAGGATTGAAGAAGGAGACTTTAGAGGATTTTCTTCACCTCGCGATCAGGGGAGTGCTATTAAAATTCCACAACCATTAGTTGTTACACAACAAGAACCTGTTGAAATCCCAAGCGAGTATTGGAAAGTGTTCATGGTGCCCCTAACATCTTCAATCAAATTTCCAATTGGGGATATCAGGGGTGATGCACCAATGAAGCCTATTCCACTGACCGCATTGCCAAACTTCCATGGGATTTCCACGGAAGATCCAGACACTTTCCTATTTGAGTTTGATATCATTTGTAGAGGATATGACTATATGAATGATGCTCAAAAGCTGAAAATTTTTCCTACTACATTAAAAGTGGCAGTGTTGCGATGGTTTATGGGTCTAGGAGGAAAATTCATCTCTACTTGGGATGACATGAAGAAGACCTTCCTAGAAAAGTATCAAGATTATTGTAAATCCAAGGACATTAAGGAAGAAATCTTTGAATTCATGCAAAAGGAGGATGACAATATGAAGGATTGTGTGGAGAATTTAAGTACACTCTCAAGAGGTTTGGCCACAGTGACCTAAATAAGGATATCTTGAAAATTATTTTTCTCTGGGCCCTGAGGGAAGAATCTTTGTAGTTGTTAAACATAATAGGTAAAGGGGATATACCTAAAGAATATTTTGACAGCATCTCTGAGCTTTGTATTCAATGTTCAAGGGGAGCTGCAAGAAATAGACAGGGATTTCAGACCTTCAAAGCATCAAGCAGAGGAATTACAAAAGCAAAAAATTGGAAACCTACTGGATAGTTTGAAAACTAATATCCTAAGCACATTATCTTTCCAAATGGATACATTGCAGGAAAAACAGAAGAAAATGGATTTGGAAAGAACCATGGCTATTTTCTATCCTCAGTGTAGGAAGAAACATCCAGTAGACACTATAGAGATATGTGTTATTTGTGAATAGAGTCACTCCACTGGTGCATGTCCATCCCTTCCAGCACTCAAGGTAGTGTTTCAAGGGACAAATGAAGAACCAGATCAGTTTTGCTTTATGGGGTCTAAGAAACCATGGCAACAACAGTAATCAGGCTTAAATCCAGGTACGTCTCAAGATGCTTTTCAATATTATAATATGAATCCTCAGTCAGTTCCTTTTTAGCCTCAATATTATCAGTATCCACCTTAGAAACAATGGTGCCCTCAACCTAACTCAAGTTCTTCATGGTCTCAAAACTGGCGTAGCCCTGCTCCCCCTACTGCTCAATTTTCTCAACCTACATAGCAACAGTAGTTACAACTACCCTCTAATGTTCCCTCCAACAATCATCCTCTCTGACCTCAACTTCCCATTCAACCAAACCCAAATCCAAAAAATAAGGGCGCTCAACAAGCAGACAACATCAACCTTCCTTCATATAGCATTTCTACCACAGGATTTAATGAGATGAATTTGCGATCTCGTCGGGTAGTAAATGCTCCTACATCTCCTATTACTGTTGAACATCTTGACGATGAAAATCCAGAATCTCAAGCAGTCAGGGATGAGATAACCCAACAACATGTGAACATTCTCCTTCTCATTTGACTGTTACTCAGGCATGTCAAAACAATCCTCCTTATCCGAAATGATTAGCCCTAAGTAAATAGGTCCCTCAACCAGAATTTGATGTTTTAGGAGAATTACAGAATCTGTTTGTAAAAATCCCCCTACTTCAAGCCATGAAAGATGTACCTATTTATGCTAAAACTATCATAGAATATTGTTCCAAGAGACTTGGGAAGAAAACAAAGGAACCACTTACAATTCATGTTATGGGGAGATTATCTAACATTATGCTGGGAAAAGTTATGCCTATAAAATACGGGGATCCTGGGAACCTAATTCTAACAGTCCAGATCAATGGGGTAGATATTCCAAATGTACTAGTAGATTTGGGTGTTGCAATTAATGTAATTACTTTTGAAACCATGCTTACACTTGGATTGCGTGACCTTAAGCCTACCCATACAGTCTTGGAACTAGCTGACAGATCTATAATTAGACTAACAGGGAAACTAGAAGACATAACAATCTCAGTGGATTCTTGGCGCTATCTAGTTGATCTCCTAGTCCTGCATATGCAGTCCTCAGTTGGTGGTCATCCCATTATTTTAGGATGGCCTTGGCTTGAAACCACTGACACCTATATTGGGAGTCGGTCAGGAAACATGATCATTTCTAATAGGGAAAATATGAAAAATCTTATTCCCTATCCCCCTGCAGAACCAAGTTCACAGAGAAATCCAAAACATAACTCTTTGTCTTTGGATGGGATCGAAACTGAACATCAGGAACTCCAACCAGTCTTTACCATGGGGCAAGCCCTCCGCTTTAAGAATGAGACAGAGGATGAAACTATGATCACTTTTATTAATAGCCTTCATGCTGCTCCAGATCTAACTCGGTAGTTTTTGGAATCTATCATGAGCTGCAAAACACAGGAAACTATAGAATCAAAAATCAGAAATGAATATATTCTTGTAACAACATTTTATGATAGCATACCAGTGGAGATCGAGCCAGGGAAGACATTGAATATCAACCTGATTCTTTCATTGGGCCAGATTGAACAGCTCTTGAAGATCCTTTGGGAACAGAAAGAAGATTTTTCTTGGGATTATACTGATATGAAAGGTATCCCTGCCAATTTGTGTACTCATCATATTTATATTAAAGAAGATTGTCGACCCCTGAGAGAGCCTCAAAGAAGGATGAACCATGCCTTGAAAAAAATTTCCAAAGAGGAGCTTCAAAAGTTATTGGATGTAGGATTTGTTTACCCAATATCACAGAGTCAGTGGGTATCCTCGTTGGTCATCATTCCTAAAAAGAATGCTAAATGGTAGATTTGTGTAGACTATAGGGGGATGAATAAAGCAACTTTGAAAGATCATTTCCCTCTACCATTTATCAACCAAGTCCTTGATAACTTGGCTGGGAAGAAGTTTTTCTCCTTCATGGACGAGTTTAGCGGGTATAACCAAATCCAAATAGCTCCTGAGGATCAGGACAAAACCTACTTTACATGCCCTTGGGGAACATTTTCTTACCGAGTCCTTCTGTTTGGTCTTTGTAATGCGTCTGCTACCTTTCAGAGGGAAATACCGGGGATTTTTCTAATTTACTTGATGATAGTGTTGAAATCTATATGGATGATTTCACGCCATATGGAGGGTCATTTGAAGAAGGGTTGGAAAACTTGGAGAAATTTCTTAGAAGGAGTAAACAAATGCATGTTTCTCTGAGTACAACAAAATGTGATATGATGAGAGAAGAGGGAGTAGTGTTGGGACATTTTCTTTCTACTGCTGGAATACAAGTTGATCCTACCAAGGTAAAGGTAACTATCCATTTTCCTATACCCAAGACACTGACCCAGGTACACAGTTTCATTGGTTGCATTGGTTACTATAGGCATTTTATAGAAAATTTTTCCAAGATAGCATTCCCACTTTTTCAGCTATTAACTAAGGATGTAGAATTTTATGGATAGATGATTGTGGAGTAGCTTTTGAGAAAATCAAAGAACTGATCTGCCAATCTCTGATCTTGCATGGTCCTAACTGGGAACTTTCGTTTCATATCCATACAGATGCCTCTCAAACAATTGTAGGGGTGGTGTTGGGACAACAAGATGATAAGAAGCTGTATGCAGTCTATTATGTCCGTAAGAATCTAACATCTGTTGAGATAAACTATATGGTAACAGAGAAGGAGTTCCTGGCTATTATTTATGCTGTTAGTAAATTTCGACATTACATTACTGGGTATCCTACTTTTGTACACATTGATCATGCAACAATTAGGTATTTGATGAATATACCTGTAACTCCTGGGTGTATAACAAGGTGGTTGCTATTACTTGAAGAATTTGATATCACCATTATAGATAAACTAGGCAAAGATAATGTATTTGCTGATTTTTCTGTCTAGATTAAATGCTCATAATGAAGGAGAACCTGTAGAAGATAGCTTTTCAGATGAACATTTGTTTGCAATTTCTACTAATACCCCTTGATATGTAGACATTGCTAACTATTTGGCTACAAGAAAAGTACCGTAGCATTTGTCATACAGGTAACAATGGAGGATCATTCATCATAATGCTCGTTACTCATGGATAGCGGGATACCTCTTTTATACAAGGGGTGATCAACAGATCCATTGTTGTGTAGAAGAAAGTGACATCTATGAGATCTTGAGAGATCCTCATGATGGTCCTTGTGGGGGGGCATTTTGCAGATAAACGAACCGGCCACAAGGTATTATAGATGGGATATTATTGGCCCTCTATTTGTAGTGATGCATGGAACCATGTTTGAAGATGTGATAGCTTCCAACAGATGGGTCAGCTTGGTCACTCAGATGAAATTCCATTACAACCACAAGTAGTTCTTGAGCCTTTTGAAATATGGGCTATTAATTTTGTACGCCCATTTAACCCACCTTCACATCAGAAAGTCCACATTTTATTCTGCACAAATTATGTAATGAAGTGGGTAGAAACAAAGGTTGTAGCAAAAGTAACAGAGTAGGTTGTATCAGACATTTTGTTTGAAGAAATTTTTGCTAGACATGGTGCTCCTAGAGAGATAGTTTCAGATGGATGAGCGCAATTCACGTCACACATGATAGCAAAGCTTATGGAAAAATATGGGATCAGACATAGGATAACAACCCCATACCATCCTCAGGTGAATGGTCAAGTGGAGAGCAAAAACAAAGTATTGGAAAACATGCTTACCAAGACCATGGCAAATCATCATCAAGATTGGGTTGAAAAACTTCTTGAAGCTCTTTGGGCATACAAAACAACATGGCAGAACACAACAGGGTTTTCACCTTTTGAAATTGTCTATGGAAAATTCCCATTGTTCTTGGTGGAATTTGAAATCAATATGCTCAGAACAGCTCTGGAAGTAGGATTGGACCTCTCAAAAGCCCAAAAACATCGGCTGGAACAACTAAATGAGCCTGATGAAATTCGTTTAGTGGCTGTCTAGAGGACTACTGCCATACAACAACATAGAGCAAAATGGCATGATAAATTTATTAAAATAAGGTGTTTCATAAAAGGGATTGGGCGTTTCTATATGATTCTCGTTTTAAGGATTTCAAAGGAAATCTTCACTCACGATGGTTGGGACTGTATGAAGTTGATGCGATATTTGACAATGGGACTGTTAGATTGGTCACAATCGTTGATTCACATGTTTCTTTTATTGTAAATGGACATCAACTTAGACTCTATCATTTCCCAGCCTCCAGGGAAGCCTTCATCAAACATCTCTCTGAAAAATCTGGATTGAAGGTTGTTGGTGCAGAAGATACCTCCTCTACATCCTCTAATTAATATATATATATATATTGTTACTACTCATTCTTTTTGTAGGTACATCCATAGGTGCACGAAGATTTTTTCTAATTTATGCTGCTGAGGAGAAACAAATTTCCAAGTGTTTGGTGTTGTTACTCTCAATGTTGTTACTCCTCCGAAGCTGAAAATTTTTCTAAGTGTTTGGTGCTATTACTTCTTTGGTGTTGTTACTCCAGATGATGTCACTCCTCCGAAGTTGAAAATTTTTCTAAGTGTTCGGTGCTATTACACCCGATGTTGTTACTCCTCTGAAGTTGAATTTTTTTCTAAGTCTGCGTTGTTGTTACTCCCGATGCTGTTACTCCTCCGAAGCTGAAATTTTTTCTAAGTGTTTGGTTCTGTTACTTCCGATGTTGTTACTCTTCCCGTGCTGTTACATTGGCAAGAAAAATATTCTAAGTACCAGACGTTGTGTATCCTCCAACACCATTATACCATGCATGCTGCTACTCTGCCATGTAAGCACCAGGTATGATCCTAATTAGACTTAACATAATGATAAATAATTATGCGGCATGACTTGGGAATGACCGCGGATGGTCATTTCTTAATGGGGGGGTACAACCGTGATGGCATACGACAAACACTTAAATTGTCACAATGATCCATCCCGTCACTTCTAAAAAACCATGATGGTATGTGTAACCCATAATGATGCCATTACATTTCGCATGATTAATCGGTAACCATATGGATTTGAAACATCATGCGAATGATTGTTCAATAAAATTAGATTGTCATGCGAAGTTATTATCATAATATCTCATTATTACCATAACCCGGCCACATATTTTTCCATCTTTCTAAAAAATCTACCTGCTCTCTGTGTTTTATATGATTGACTGTGGATATTTCCCTTTATATACATGTGTATTTCGACACCCCTTTGCATGACACTGTTTCCCGACCTTTTCTGCACGAACTAGCCTGCTGACACTCCCTTTAACGATTTCGTTGCTAGTCTGAATGCTGTTACCAGAGCTCAAGAAGGAATGGGCGGGGGGTCTGCTGTGCAATATGAACCAGTAACGACATCCAGGTCCGTAGTAACCCGGATGCATGACAAATTTTCATAGACATGGGTTGGGACAAGTACTTTCAAAGATTATAGGGATTTGATGAAATAGTCACAGTATAATTCACCTTGAATTTGGAAGGTGAATACTCCAAGGTACGGGGGCTGAGAGTTATGGTTAGAGAGGAGGCCATTGTAGCTACTAGAAAACTGCCACGGGGCGGCAAGAAATAGTTTTCTTGGAAGGCCCAGTTGCTGGAATATCCAGAGGTATTTTTCCAAGTCGACGAGACAGTAGTTCAAAGGAGCAAGTGATCCAAGAACACTCTCTAAGTCTTCAAAATGTCGTAAAATCATGCCAAAGATCAAAACCATCGCGTGAGAAGAGCCCTTAGAATGGCGGAAAAACACTATCGGGAGGCCAAAAACATGTGAAAACAGTGAAAAACAGAGTATCAAAGGCATAAACAGAGAATGCACAGTAGCCGTCAGATCTGGCCGATCAATGGTCCAGAACTGATTGGAAAATCGCAATCGGCACAGGCAGATAGCGGATATTGGTGCTTAACATATATGTGTGGCAATGGCGATCGGCGGAGTCAATGAGGACCATCGATCAAGCGCACAGATCAACAACCCACGTTGCATCGCAACATCGCACTCGGTAACCACAACAGAGCACTTACAATGGCTCGGGGCATGAGTGATATGCGATTACGATTAATCGCACCACGATATCGCAATCAGAGAAATATTATGGAGAGAGGCCTATACACATACATATATGCGATTCGATGAACCGGATCCAATGGTTATATAAACATTATTGCATAGATTTTGAGATCCACCAAAAGGCATTTTTTAGTGCATTTTTATGTATTTCGTTTTTTAACAAAATACAAAGAAACAATGTCGATGACATAAGACCCAGACCTGAAAGGGTTTTTGAAGGGGAATGTATATTGTTTCAAGTCCGGAGGAAAGCCATTTTTATGTTATTTTCACGATTTTAACGTATTTTTAAAAATACACAGGAGCAAGGCCGAAGCGACTTGTGATAGCAATGAGGACAGACTCGATAGAGGAATATACTAGATTTAAGGACTTTTGAAGTCCAAAATAAGCAATGTTTTGGAGGAATTTAACAGTGTTGTAGCGTTTCTCTATGTAAAATAGAAAACGATCGGTTTTGGGCATTCCAAACAATTTCAGAGGCCTGATAACCATTTCGTTACAGTACAGGTGGACACAATCCTTAGAATCATTTAGCAATGATTGCTAATGCTTAGAAAGGGGTCTGAGCAGAGAGAGGACAGGGAGACTAAAAGTCGAGAAGATGAAACTAACAGGCGGCACAGTTTTGGCTTTAAAGCCATCGCAAATAGAAGACAGAGTAGGCAGTGCTGAGACAGGGCTAAGATAGAGACAAAGAGTGATTCAGAGAGTTTGTGTACTCAGAGAAAGCTTGAGAGGTTCAAGAAAACTGTTACTGTTATATCTTTTGTGTATTGAGTCTCAATTTGAGCTCATACTATTGTAAAAACTCTGCTTGAAAATATAATAGAGAGGCCACCACTGAAGGTTGGACCAGGAGATGTAGCCCAAGAGTATTGGGTGAAATCTTTATTAAACTTGTTGTGTTTTTATGTGTTTTTCTATTATAGTCTTTTACTGCTTCATAGTCTATGCATTTGATAATCTGATTGATCCATTGCATAAAACAACATTGGCAAATCCATGCACATGAGTCTACAATACCTTATTAATGGTCTTAGATCTCATTATCAGATCATCAAGGGATACGACTGAAAATCTCTACCCTATCCTTGGGGAGAAGTCACCTATTTCATATCAAGGTATATTACTTGTGAAGAAAGTTACTCTATTTGGTTCAAACATCATTTCAGGATTCTGGCATCCCTGCGATATCGACATGCCCCAACTTACTTGATAGACATGCCATTTTTTTAATGAAAATTTTACAGTTGATGGTGCATTCTGCTTGCTGTTCTCGGCAACTGCTGGGAGTCCTTACCAACCACGGTTTAGTCCCACTGCTAGTTATCCAAGCATTGGCCCAAACTCCAATGTCATGGCTACAATTTTTGAGTCAACAGAGGAAGAACTGGAAGGATTATTACCAGTGGAGGAGGAAATTGATGAACAGGATGCAGAAGGGAGAAATGTCGAAGTTGATGCTGAACCACAAGAAACAACATCGACTGTGGAGGCCATGGAAGTAGACAGAATGAAAATCGATGATTTCGGTAATGCTTCTGATAATGCACAAGAAACACTTTCTATGGAAATTCCAGGGGCTGATAAAAAGGGTGCAGCAGGTGCTGCCACACAAGAACCAGCACCACTCGCACAAATCATACCGGAACCAGTACAAGTGGTAGAAGATGTGGTTAGCAATGCTTCTCAAGGACCAGTAGAAAACTCAAAGAGAGTCAATCGGTCAACGAAACAAAAAGCCGAACAAGTTGATTTTCCATGTATAGGTCAGGCTAAGGAAATTTTATCTTAGTCATCTTTCACCTCAAGCCTATCGAGGGGGGCTAGAAAATTTTGAACAAACTGTTGTTAAAAGGTTGAGGAGGTGGTGCCGCCCATTCTAAAGATCAATCAGGAGAAATTGGATAGTCTGGCAGAAGCTATGACTCAAGCACAAACTCTCATTGAAAAATAAGAGAAAATGGTCGAAGGTATGGAGGCCAACACTGCTCCACAAGAATGAGTGCTAGCCGACACATCAGTGGCAAAAGCCACAAATATGGGCAGTCTTGCAAAATTAGTGGCAGAAGATACTTGTGCTGAGAATGAGTCACGATAATATGAGGTAACTCACGGTCCAGCAATGAATCATCAAGTACAAGAACATAGTATTAAGGGTGACATTCCGCCGGATGACACAGGAACTGAGAAAAAGGACCCAATGATTGAAGCTGAATTTCAAGGCGAAAAGACAGTCCCAGCACAAGAGGATGTACAACTGGCGGGGGAAGATGCGGTGAATGTCAAAATTCTAGCTGTGACGGTCCCAGAACAATCTAGAGGGGTCAAGACGGATGTTGTTGGAATTGATAAGCAGGTGACAGAAATAGAAGTTGTGAATATGGAGCCTCCGGATGTAATAATTCTAGAACAGCAAGATGAAATTCGAGTGGATGGACAAGCCAAGGAAGTAAGAATTAAGGAAGAACAGGTTGATATAGATGCTGAGGATCCACCAGGCCCCACATCGGCCACAGAACCGGCGGGAGAAATCCCCATTAAATGAGAATTCGTTGGCTACAGCACGCAGCGGAAGCCCTCCTTCAAGGAGAGATACCAGTCCCAATTCAATGAAAACATACAGTTGAAGATTGACAATATTTGGCTGAAAAAGAGGATTTGTCGATTAAAGAGGGAATCACGAAGAAATAGGAGAAAGATTGCAATCTTCAATGATAGACTTGCAAATCAAGCAAAAGAACTTGTAGCAGCCCAGGACAAAGACCCTCCTACCACTTTTTTTGCGACATAGACTGAGCCAATAGAATGGTTATTTGAGATCAGGGAATTCTTCTCAACTGCTGAAGTTCAAAAATGGCAGGCGACTGCCATGCACTTGAGACAAGGATCTATTTCGGTAGAAGATCACCAGAAGGAAATTCAGACAGTCAGAGAACACGAAGCAAGGGTAGTCACCGGTTCTATTGAGAAGGAATATAGAGAGAGGAGAAAGCATGAGAAGTAACATAAAATAATTGCACAGATGGAAGAAGAAGTGTGCATCTTGAAGACAGACAAGGAAGAAATGTTTGATCTTGTACAATAGGTACTTCCTCCAACTCACAACTACACACTATTCTTGCATGAACAATATCTTTTATTTTTTCTAAAGAGTATATTTCATGAAATTAGTCATAAGATTGAAGATTCAATGCAGTTCCTTCGGATCATGAGAGTGCATGACACTCTAGACCAACATCTTCTTTATGAACTTTATATGCATGACTATTACTTGAAGGATGATCAAACCTTTAATCATGTTCCTTATGTGGGATACATCCAACTGAGAGCATTCACCTCTTATACTATCAATCAAGTCAGGTGGAAGAAGGCTTTTGATACTTTTGAGTCCAACCAAGCCACTCGACCATTATTTGTTCGGAGAGAAAATTGTCCGTCTGATAGTATCCTTAATAAGCACATCAATTTTCTAAATATCAAAGGGAAGAAGGAACAAATGCTTGCAACGCATAAATGGTGCATACAAATATGCACTACCCAAATAGTTTCTTGTCAAGAAGAGGCTAAGGATGCATGTCAAAGGAGATGGATGTTATCTTCATTTACGGTAAGACATAGAGAGCCTTTCAGAGCCCACAATTATTCCAGGGCATTAGAAAGGATTTCGCACTATATGGCTTGTTTACAAACCACTGGGGTTCACTGGATAGGTCTGAGGTTTCAATTCCCACTTCTTTGGCTACCGGTTGACACATACACCCCAGCCTACAAGGTGAACATCGACTGGTGGAAGGATGTTTTATCAACCCGAGGATACTAATTAGTTGGTACTAAGATGGCTGAAAAGTACGAGTGTGTACATGTTGTGTTCACTATGTTTAACAATTGGATTCATTCAACTATTCTAATACATATATATTAATGAAAATGTGTTATATAAGTTGTTAACGATGTCCTACCCATGTTGGTTAACTCCCAGACATTAGTCAAAACCTTTGATGTAAACTTGTTATAACAATCGTCGCATTCGCGCGGATTACTAGCTGAGTGTTGTACATGCCATCTACCCTTGTGTGTTGTGACTGTCACATCTATGTGGATTACTCGTCTAGAGGCTGCACACACCTTGTTGTGTTGTGTGTTCCTAATAGAGTTGGGTTTCCTCCCATCCGACTTAGCACTCACTCCTTCCCTTTCTCTCTCCAGTGAAAGAACCTTGACACAAGTAACACTATCAATCACCAAGAATGCGAACCTCACTACTTGAAGACAAAGAAGAACACTCTCTTATGCTGACAAGCAAGAGCTAAGGCAAACATTTAAGATAATGGCAACTGAACCATCATACCTAATGGGATTCCCACACAAAACGGTGTGAGTTCTAGTTGGGACTTCATACCGGGGTGATCCCTTGAATGTTGGCGGGTCCAACACCATCAATAGAATGTTGATGTAGCCCCTTTTGTGTATGATCGATTCATTGGAGATTGGGTTAGTTCCCCCACCATGACTCGGTCCCCCTTTATTTTTCAAGCACATATATGCAAACTTTGTGCTACATATGAGCTGAATTACACAGATATTGGATCTAAATATTATGGATCCAGTTTGGTATGTACCTATGATCGTGACGGGGCTCGTACGGACCTTGTGCATATACCACCACCTCCAATATTGTTTCCACTTCTTTTAGGGGTTTAGTCAACAACCTGACATTGATTATAATGAAACTTGTGCACCTATAGCTAGACTTGAAACAATAAGGATGGTGTTATCTATTGAAACACAAAATAAATGGAAGATGTATCAGATGTATGTTAAGTCCACATTTTTAAATGGATTTTTGAAAGAAGGGGTTTATGTGAAACAACCTCGAGCATATGAAATTGATGGAAAAGAAGATAAAGTTTACAGGTTAAATAAATCATTATATGGATTGAAACAAGCACCCCATGTATGGTATAATAGAATTGATGAATATTTGTCCAAGTGAGCCAACTCTGTATACAAAGGTAAATCGTGAAGGTAAAATTTAGATAGTTTTCTTGTATGTTGATTATTTAACTTTCATCTGAGATATTTCAATAGATGATTTTAATACAACCATGAAAATAGAGTTTGAGATGACTAATTTAGGGTTAATGAAATATTTTCTTGGGATTGAAATAACTCAAAGTGAAAATGGTATTTTTATTTGTCAATCTAATTATATGCAAAGGATATACTGAAAATGATTATGATGTAGAATTTTAATCTAGCTATAACCAGAAATGAAACTTGTACAAAACTCAGTAAAAAGGATCAAGGACCAAGTGTTGATCCAATATTGTATAATAAATTGGTTGGAAGTCTCACATATTTGACTACAACAAGGCCTCATATAATTTTTTTTGTAAGTTTAATTTCCATATTTATGGAGTCTCCAAAGAGTATTTATTGGCTAGTTGGAAAAAATGATCTTAAGATATGTTATTGGAACAACAAATTACGGTATCCTATATACATTAGATTTAGATTTTAAGTTAAGTGGATATGCAAATAGTGATTTTGTAGGATGAATTGATGAGAAAACATCTAGGTATGTGTTCAATTTTGGATTAGGTGTAGTAGTAGTGGAATCAAAGAAGCAATCCATTGTGACTATTCAATTTTGGATTAGGTGTAGTAGTATGGGAATCAAAGAAGCAATCCATTGTGACTTTATCATTTGTTGAGGCAAATTATGTCACAACAACAAAAATGGCATATTAAACTATGTGGATGAGGATAATTTTGATTGAGTTGTTACATGAAAAGGAAGAACTAACTCAATTTTTTTGTAACAACAAATCTTCCATTGTGTTATTAAGAAATCATGTTTTTTTAGAAAAAAGAGTAAGCATATTGATACAAGGTATCACTTCATTCAAGAATTAATAAACAATAATGAAATTTGTATGGAATTTTGCAGATTAGAAAATCAATTTGCAGAAATGTTTACAAAACTCTCGTGAAAGAATTGATGTATATGGTGTAATAACATTTCACTATAAAAATAAAATTGAGTGTAACAATATTTTAGTGTAACTCCAAAATTTTCATTTTTAATGAAATAATTAAAAAGATGATATCAATTATACTAATTTTCTTTTTTTATACCATAATTAAAAGAATAATATCAACTATATTGATTATTTCACTACTAAAAGAGAAACACTCGGAAGAGACAATATTTCCTCAATGAGTTGAACATTGGAGGAGCAACACCACCATAAAACAACACCGCTTCAATTTTTTAAATTCTAAGAGTCAATAACCGCCTCAGAATTTGTCTTATTTCCCCATGGAAACTCGAAGGTTCATCATTGAAGGGACAACTTAATTTTTCTTATATTGATCAACCGACTGAAACTCATGTATAAATACATGATTTTCCTATTCTATTTGGACATTTAGGTAACAAAATTGAGATAGATGAAAGAGAATTGTCATGTATCGTTATAACAACAAGAAGGCCAGGGTAATGGAATGGAAACATTTTTTTTTGGTATTATTGTAGCATGGTTGTTGATACTCAATTTTTTTTAATTATAAATGATATTCACTGTTACAATAAACAGTATATGTTATTTTACTGGTGTACCTGATACACTCTTATTTACCCATGCAGTTGATAATATGTTTTATTGTTGTCGTTGATACTTTGTTTCACAGTTGTTGTGAAGTTGATAATGTGTTTTATTTTTGTTATTGATATTTTGTTTTACATTGGTTGTGGATATTTTATTTTGTGGGGTTTGTTCTAAAGATTGTAGTTACTCTATTAGTTGTGTTTTATTATTGATGTTGTTACTTTGTTGGTTGTAACTTACTATTGTTGTCATTTTGTTGTAGAAGAAGATACATGTATATATGAAGTTACTTTTCATTGAGTTATTTATTTTTCTGTAAAATATTAAATTGTTTTTAGAAATAAACATTATTAAATCAAAAATTTTAAATAACATTTTTTTGGATTATGTATATATTGTTTTAGCTTAAAAAAAATGTATTTTCATAAATTTGATTATCTTAATACTTAATATAATCTAAAAGTAAAATAGATTTATACTTATTCTTAATAACATTATTTATATTTATATAAATTTAATATCTTTACAGATAAATATATTTTTAATTTTAATTTTAATTTTATTAAAGTTGTGAATCTTTTTTTGACATATTTTATAATTCTAATTTAATTTTTTAATGATGATGATGATGATGATGATGGTTAACGTCCCTGAGACCAAACATTGGTCTATCGGACCTAAAAACAAATTATTTAATTTGATTTAAGATTTTATTCCTATGCTCAAAAAGCTTGGAGAGAAGCCTTCCGAGCTCACTATAATTTTGACATTGTAAAAGGCTAGGAAGGTCAGTATTGTGATGACTATCCCAGCTAAGATCGTGCCATCACATCCTGCTTCCTCTAAGTAGCCTTCAAGCTTATCGATGTAAATTTCAAATAGGGTAGGGGAGAGGGGGCAACCTTGTTTAACTCAGATGTTACACTTAATATCTTTTGACCACCCCTCATTGCTTTTTAGCTTGGCAATTACATTCTCGTATAACCTTATAGCGGCATCTCTTAACTCGAGAGGAACCTTTAGCTCTTCTAATCTATTCCAAAGGTTGTATCTAGGAACCGTATCGAAAGCCTTTCTAAAGTCCACAAAGCAACAAAATAAATTGGATTTATCATTACGGCATTCCTCCGCAATGATCCTAAGCGTAACGAGGTGGTCTGTTGTTGAGTGATGCCTTCTGAAACCTGCTTGGCCTTTAGCCCGCTTATCTTCACTTTCAAGCCATATGCTTAACTTCTTTTCCAAAATACTACCATATAACTTGGATAAGAGAGGGCTGATCATATTTGTCCGATAATTAGAGGGGTTATTTGTATCCCCACTTTTAAAAAAAGGGATAATGAGGCTCTCAGTCCAAGGTTTAGGGAACCCTTGCTTGACTCCTTGATTGAAAAGCTTGTGAATGTGGGGGATGAGGACAGGACCTCCAATTTATAAGATTTCTGCCTGGTAACCTTCAATGTCCTTAGCTTTCCCATTAGCGAGGCGATTAACCCCAAACTTAATGTCTTCTAAAGAGAAAACTTCTTTCGTTGTAAGCAGGGTTTCCAAATTATCCATGAAATTTGGAGATTCATAAAGCTTTTTAAGATAGGAATTCCAATCGTGAAGAGTAATGTTATTATTATCTTTAATCTTCCTAGTCAGAATCTGCCTCCAAAATTTCTTAGGAGCTACCTTAGAGAGGTGTAAGAGATTCTCCTGTCTTTGACGAATGTACTGCCTCTTTTTCCTTTTAGTTAGGACTTTGTATATTTTTATCTTGTCCATTTTAAGAGATTCATCAACAGCTTCCTTAATTGCTCTCCTCGCACTTTTACAATCTTTGTCATACCATGGATTGGTTTTGCTATTTCTTTTACTATTCAAAACTTCAATTGAGAACTTGTTAATAGAATATGAGAGGGTTGTAGTAAAATTATGGTAGAGGTCTTCTATGTTGTCTATACTAGATAAAGGAAGAAAATTAGTTTTTAATTCATTTAGAAAGAGATCATTTTTATTTCTATCAAATATTAAGTTCTTTTGGCTGTAAGTATTATTTTCTGTGGGAACTCTATCCATGACAAAATTGAGAGTTATAAGTAAAGGCCTATGATCAGAGTCAGGTTCGTGGTCGTTTAAGATATCAAAATTTATTATTTCGTTGTATAATGGGAGATCGGAAATAATGTAGTCTACCATGCTGCTACCAAGTCCATGGATGCAGGTCATCTTGCTGGAATTGGGCCACTTCTTTAGACTGTTGCAAATTATGAGATCCTGAGCACTACAGAGCTTGACTAGCTCCGACCCAAACAAATTTTCCCCGAGGTCTTCAGAGCTCCTTTTGTACCTACTAGCCAAAGTAGGGTCTTCGTCTAACCAAAGAGGATTAGGGTTGGAATGATTGCTTAGAATAATAGCTTGGTTGTTTGAAGTTCGAGCATTAAAGTCACCTATTAAAAGGATATTACCATCATTCCTTAAGCTAGAAATATCATTCTCTAAACCGTTGTAAGGGTTAGTTTTATCTAGATTCTTCTTCTTATAGAAGTTAGAATTGATGGGGGGAAAATAACATATTGCTATGTAGAACTTTTTATTATTAATGTCTCTGATCTCTATCCAACTATATTGGTTGTGAGGGTCGTTTTTATAAATTTTAGCATGGGAGGAGATGTTCTTCTTAATGTAACAAGCTATTCCCCCAATGCCTCTACGGGAGGATCGCTTGTTCCAGGTAGACCATAGCGTAAAGCCATCTATGTTAGGGACCTTAGATTTTTCATGCTCCCAAGTTTCAACAAGCAAAATAATATCAACATCATTTGAAATCCAACTTAGCTTGGGGCATTTGTTCCACGGGAAGCCCCGACAGTTCCAACAAAGGATCCGGAGCATGTTTAATTGCTGTTGGTTACTATCTTTTTGGTTTCTATCTCGAATAAAGGCTTTTCTATTTCTGATTATTGCCCATTTTCCTTCTTTTCTAGCTTCTTTTACCTTTTGAACCTCCTTTCTTAATTCTACTTGATCTTCTGGAATGAGATCTTCATTTATGAATATTCATGTTCCTTTTAGACTTCAGGTTTTTCTAAGTATGTCATACTTATGATTAGTAGAGCTCACCTTTATTCGGATTATTCTTCCTTTATTTTTCAGTGAATTTCCCCAACCTTGTTGCTTCCGTGAGACACGTTGTTTCAATTTGTAATTTATTATGTAGTTCTGTCTTGGCTATGGCTAAAGTATCCTCATTTACTTCCTCTTTTAAACTGAATATTATAAGGTTCAAGGCCCTTTTGTTACGTTCGTGGTCTAATTCTATTAATTTGTTCATTTCATCTTTAATTGGTTTGATATCTAATTTGTCTACCACATTATTTAGGGTGAGGCGATTATTGACTTTTTCTTCTAGATATTTAATCATGTCCTTCATTTTAAAGCTCTCTAAAGCATCTCCTTGCTGGGATGTTTGGTTAGTATCTTGGTTTTGTTTTTCTATAATCTGCAACCTAGTCTCTATTGCCACCATTTTATTCTCCAATAGTTCTATTTTATTTTCTATTTGTTTTTGGATTGTGTCTTCAAGAGATGCAAACTTATTTGCCAACATGGCTTCTAACTCTGTTTGTAGCTTGGCTTCTCTTTCTTCTCTACGTTTCTCTACAGATTCTATATACTCATAGAGGCCTTGTAGAGTAACTGTGCTAAGTCTGCCTTTGGTAATCTTTGGTAGCTGTGGTGAAATATTCATACTTGAAAATATATGAGCAAGTATGTATTAGAAAAAGATAAGGAAAGGAAAGTGTGCACTTGATATCAACCCTGTTTGTAGATCGTATGCAGACCTGATTAGATCGAAAGATGTTGCCGACGGACCCAAGATCACCAAAGAGACCCTTACTATTTGAATGTAAGCCTCAGAACCAAATCACCGATGGGCGAGCGAGCCTTAGAACCAAGATCACCGAATGTGTTTTCAGAACCAAGATCACCGAAACATCCCCCGAATGTGAGCCTCAAGATCGCCCGAATGCGTTTAAATATGCGAGCCTCAAGATTGCCTGAATGCATTTAAATATGTGAGGCCTGTGTTTATATATGCGAGACTGAAATGGAAATATGCGAGATCTGTGTTTATATATGCGAGACCGGAGCCTCAGAACCGATGCCTTTTTAAAAATCACCGAGGATATTGATCACCGAGGTTATTGCGAGACCTGCGTTTATATATGCGAGACTTGCATTTATATATGCCAGACTAAAATTGAAATATGCGAGACCTGCATTTATATATGCGAGACCGGAGCCTCAGAACCGATGTCAGACCGATGCTAGACCTGCGTTTATATACGTGCTACCGGAGCCTTTTAAATATGCAAGCCTCAAGATCGCCCGAGGTTATTGCGAGACCTGCGTTTATATATGTGAGACTTGCGTTTATATATGCCAGACTTGAAATTGAACTGATGCCAAGATCACTGAAATTGAGACCTGCTTTTATATATGCGAGACCAGAGCCTTAGAACCAAGATCGAGACCTGCGTTTATATATGCCAGACTCAACCGATGCCAAGATCGAGACCTGCGTTTATATATGCCAGACTCAACCGATGCCAAGATGCCAAGATCGAGACCTGCGTTTATATATGCGAGACTTGCGTTTATATATGCCAGACTTGAAATTGAACCGATGCCAAGATCACCGAAATTGAGACCTGTGTTTATATACGCGATACCGGAGCCTTTTAAATATGCAAGACCTGCGTTTAAATATGCGAGACAACCGGGCATGCGGAGAAAATGCGATGTTTCTGCAAGCTCCTTGCGACGAAACCTGCGACACTTAGGAAACAATGCAATGGATGAACAATGGTTTATACACACGGTTGGAGGTTGCGATGAAGGGTTGGCCGACATACCATGGTGGGTAAGGCTGACTTAAAAACAAACATTCAAGGATGTGTATGTGCGATGGTGGGTGGTCGGCTGGGCAGCCCACCCACATGCGATGAAGTCTATATATGTGCGTGCGATGGAGTTCATTTCAACAATCGAACTTCGCACTTCTTACTTCTGTCTTGGAGTAGGTTCACTTGTGCGTAGTTTTGAGGAGGATGAGCGCATAGCTCATGCGCTCCTCTAGTGTGTCGCACTTGGTGAAGAACTCTTGGTGGAGAGGTGGACGCGTTGGGCAACGCGTGTCTGAGGTGATTGTGCAGCGACTTGGCGTGGGTGTCTTGGCGACTCGGGTGAGTGCCCGCCCACCGTGCAAGTGTGCACGAAGGTGAAACAGAGGTTGGAACCGGAGGTCGTTGAGTTGGGAAGGCGGTACTACGTGTTGTGCACACGATTTGGGCGTTTGTCAAGAGTTGGCAAGCGGGACTGCGTGTGGGCAGGGATACACGGTTTGGGCGTTTGCGACCAAACGAAGAGCGAACCGGCGAAGACGTGCGACGAGGTGAACGACGGGTTGGTGAGTCGTGCAGCGACCGTGCGGAGGTGCCGACGAGCTGGGCAACCGAGTTTGCCGAAGTTGTGAAAATTTGGCTAAGTGTAAATTTGGGGTTTCCCAAGGACTTAGTCTGTACATTGTAAAAATGATGATTATATAATATATTGATTCGGGCAGACTCACATTACGGGGAGTTGCCCCTCCCCTTTATACTATTGCAATTGTTGTTGTTCTTGTTATAATTGCTATGGATAATGAATGAGTATGGGTTTCATTGGTATAAAGGATAAATGTATGTTTACTTGGTTGCAAAACACAAGCTAAGTAATGTTAAAGTGAAAGTAGGCGTAGTCCATGAACATAAGTATTGGTGAAAAGAAAGTGTTCGGTAGTGCCGCACCTCGCTATAAGCAATTGGAAGACTACCGCAAGTGTAGGGGCGTGACAGATACACATAATGTTAATTATATATATATATATATATATATATATATATATATATATATATATAAAACTACCTTAGAAAATAATTTTATTATAAATATTATATATGTTAAATTTAAATAGAAAAAATTAAAATATATTACATATTAATTTAAATCATTATTTTAGTTATATATATATATATATATATAAAATTTTAATTTATTTTAATAAAATATATATAGTGTGATTTTTTATAGTTTAATTCTTGAACAAAACATAAGACTTGACAGAGCTTCACACTAGGACCCATCCTTGCAACCAATTCAATGTGTCATCCACAACACACTATGAAGGGCATTAATTACATTTTTACTAGACAATCTAAAGTTTTTGATGAACTTGCTTTCTGGTAATGTGATTTTATGGTTTTTATTTTACTTCAATTCCTCACTCCCATTATGACTTTCGGTTAGAAGTATCTTTTTTCTTGTTTTTTTTTCTTAGTTTTTTAATTTTCGTTTTCTTATTTTTTAGAAGTGGAAGGCTTTGTTTTAATTTCCTTTAATTCTTCTTTATGTGTGGGATAGTATTTTTTAGAAAATTAATTACACACTAAAAATTTATTGTGTATTTTATTAAATATCATTAATACATTAAGTATTGGTTTAAGATAGAAATTTTATCTTAACCACACAATCAATTAGTTGAGAAAATATCTTAACCAAACATTAAATTAGGAGCTATTTTAGTTAGATTAAAACTCTCAAATCCAACTAATTAACAATCAAACAAACTCATGCAATAATTACATTGGACATACTCCTAACTGTGGAATAGACTCTTTATTTTTAGTAAAACTATTCTAAATTGGACATATAATCATCCAAATCGGTCTATATTTTAATGTTCTTAAATATTGGTTTCACCATCTAACTCCACTCTTTATATGCTACTTATGGTTTCCTCAGTTATTTAATGTACTATGGATCAACAATTATTTCATGACTGGTTTAGAAATAGACAATTCATCCAATAAAATATATATTAATAAGTTTACAATATAAAATATTAAATTAAATCAATTTATTATTTTTACTATTTTTTAATAAAATTAATATTATATTATATGATTATTTTAATTCCACTCTTTATTATATTAATTTAACTCTTCTTTTACCTTTTACATGGCTCATCTACTATGAAACACCTCTCAAAACCATAACCAAAACTCTCAAAACAATAACTAAAAATATAGTTGCATAATATTGTGAACAATGTATTTTAAAGAAAATTGTATATACAATAGGTTGAAATTATTGTACTTGAAAAGTTTTTAAATTGGATATTTATTCATATCTGGTTTCAATTCATTAACATCTGTCACACTTTTAACTTTTTGACTTATTAAGTCAGTCCAATTATAGCAATCTTGAAGGGTTTCTTTCTCTTGAAATCTTATAGACAGCATTAGTCTTCATCCATATCTAAATCAATACCTCCTTTATCTTTAATTTCAACGACTTCCTGTGAAATAAAAAAAAGAATCCGTGAAAGGATGAGAAGAAACATGAATATGTGCGTTATGTAACCTGGAAACCTGAAGGAGTCTGTGAAAGGAATCCTGAAGATATTAAAGCAATCGTGTTAAGCGTCAAACACAATCACAATTAGATTTTTTTTCTTAAAATCCTATAGACCACATAGTCTTTCATCAATAATTTTTTTTCTTAAAGTCTTATAGACCACATAGTCTTCATCCATATCTAAATCAATACCTCCTTTATCTTTAATTTCAACGACTTACTGTGAAATAAATAAAAGAATCCGTGAAAGGATGGGAAGAAACACGAATCCGTGAAAGGATGGAAACCTGAAAGAGTCCGTGAAAGGATGGGAAGAAACACGAATCCTGAAGATATTAAAGCAATCGTGTTAAGCGTTAAACACGCGGATTGGACTAAATTGGCTCCCACAATAATTGAAGTACAAGTTTCCAGCTTATGTAATTTTTTGTTAACATCTATGCCGTCTTAAAATAGCAATGTTTAAGAGTTTTGTTGTAATCTGTGTAGCAGTGGTGAAGAAACCAAATTACAGGGTTGGTTTTTTTTGTTTTCTTCTTTATATGGCCAAACATTTTTGGTTTGGATTAAAGAAACATGGCATTTTAGGTATTTAGATGATTTCAATTAAAAAAAAATGTAATTATAGCTTAAAAAAATTTCAATTCATCCATATAAATTTATAATGATTTATTTATCATCTTTCAATCACATTTTTTGAATAGCATATTATTCTGATTTAATAAATAAAATGACAATACAGTAAACCAATATCGTTTGACTAAATAAATCCCTCGAACAAGCTTGAGCAACTTTATCCGGATGGTAGCAATTTCAGTGGGCCAATCCCGCGAACAATTGGCAATCTAAGTCAGTTGAATTACATAAACCTCGGTGTAAATAGGCTTACTGGTGACATACCTCGATCCATTTCCAAATTGAGTAAGTTGACTTTTCTCAATCTGGGTACGAACATGCTCACAGGTAAAATACCAGGTTGCGTTATCAATTTGAAAAAGCTCGAACAACTTTATCTGGATACCAACAATTACCAACAATTTCACAGGTATCATTCCAAAAAACATTGGAAAGCTTCATTCATTGAGAAATTTGTTTTATTTTCAAACAATATAAGTGGACAAATCCCAGTATAACTCAGCTAAAGCTTCTCAACCAACTTGCCATGTCCCAGTAACAATATTTATGGGACAATTCCTCAAAGTATTCAGGATTTGGTTTTGCTTAAAAAATTAGACTTATCTGAGAATAGTCTATATGGACCTATTCCAGAGGGTATTGGGAAATGTGTGTCATTCCAGAGGGTATTGGGAAATGTGTGTCATTGAAGCATTTAATTTTGTCTAGAAACAAGTTGAATGGAAAGATTCCAACAACTCTAGGGAATTGTAGTTCCTTGCTAAGATTAAAGGTTTCAGAGAATGAGCTCAGTGGAGATTTAAACATACTATTTCCAATGAGCTCAGTGGAGATTTAAACATACTATTTCCAATGTCAATAGAAGTATTTTCTGCTCATTCTAATCATTTCTCTGGATTTTTGCCAACATCTTTGATTAATTGTACGAGGCTTCAGTTATTAGATCTAAGGGAAAATGTATTAACAGGTGAGCTTCCTCATTATCTTGGATCTTTTCATCAGTTAAGAGTTTTAAGCATGGCTTATAACAAGTTTTATGGTCATATTTCTCAATGCTTCACAAATCTCACAAATTTGCAGTTGTTAGATCTATCAAACAATAGATTCAATGGAAAAATACCATCCAATCTCGAGAAGCTTGGAGGATTCAAAATTAATGGATCTTCTCGAGTTTATGGTAATACATTATATGAAGATATGAGGGTTGTTATGAAAGGATATGAATATACTCTGACATATGTGCTATTGACAAACACAATATTTGACTTGTCCAACAATAATCTAAAAGGTGAAATTCCTTCAAACATTGGAAGTCTAAGTAGCCTGCAGTTGCTAAATTTATCTGGAAATCAACTAGAAGGGGAAATGCCTACATCTCTTGGTGAGATATCTACATTGGAGGAGCTGGACTTGGCAAAAAATAATTTGAGTGGAGAGATTCCTCAACAAATTTCTAGATTATTCAACTTGGGCTTTTTGAATGTTTCATATAATGGGCTATGTGGTCCAATACTAAAAGGACCTCAAATAGATGGTTTCAATGAGAATTCCTTCCAAAGGAATAAGTGTTTATGTTGTGATTCTTTACATCCATGCATGGAAGTTAAAAAATTACAACTATGCAATAACAAGAGTGCTCAACTACACCCATGCAAGGACATAGGTAATACATTACAACCATGCAAAGAGGAAAAAAATAATGGCCATAGCAAATCCAGATGGTTGAGTCATTTGAATGAAAAGATCTCCTTGGTTGCTATGGGGTTGGGATTTGGCCTAGGATTTGGTGGAATTGTTATTGTGATGATCTTGTGGAAAAAAGCAAGACATTGGGTGGTACCCCCTAAAACACAGTTATTCTATGGATTGTACTCATTCCCTACATAAATTAGAGTTTTAATATTCTAGACATTTTTGTAAAAAAATATAAAAAAATCACAATATTGTATGTATATAAACCTGGCATTACACAGATTTTATATTTAATCATTTTCACCTTATTATACATCTAGTTTACTTGATTTCTTCCGCTTTTACTTGATTTCTTCAGCTTTTTATATTATAAAAAATACAAATTGTAATTTTTATTTTTATTTTTTAATTTATCAGTGTATTGATATGGGAGCTAATGATGAGAACAATTAAGAGGATTATTAGTGAGTTTTGATTCAATTTTAGTGTTTTTTTGGTTAATGGTATTTCTTTAGTTATAATTTAATTTAGATAAATAAATTAGAGTTTGGGATACTACAAAATACTATAAAAATCAAATATATAATTCTAAACATTTTGTAGGTTTTTAAATTAAGAGTTTATAACATAAATATGTAACTATAATATGTAATTTCATTATTTACTCTTTTATATATAAATAATTTGTGTATTCATAGTGTACTACAAATATTTAAAACTAACATATAATCTAAATTGTCATCATTATTAACATGAACAAAATATGATTTATTTTAAATTTAATAATATTTAAAAATGAATTGTATTCACATATAATTATTAAATTTGATTTTAAAAATTGGGGTATAAATTAAGAGATCATTATGCAAAATAAACATAATATTAAAAATATTGTTACATCAAATTTTAAGGCAAAATTGTGGTATGATAGAGAGTTAGAAGGAAGAGGAGTTAAGATATTGTAAGGAGGTGATTAACTCAAATCTAAAATATAAAAAAATACCATTTTGTAATGATTATTATAAAGAAGAGAATAAACATGATTCTCATGCGTTTGAAAGTAAACTAGGCATTGGCCAATTCACAAAACACCATAGGATGAAAGACTTTGCCACCTTTGCAACACCAAGATAACACTCCTATGGTTAAAGATGAAAAAAACTCTCTTTTAGATTGTCCAACTTATACTCACATTAAATCTAAATTTCAAAATATCTTCAGACTACCAATATTCTTGACCATTTAAAACACCATGGGATGAAATACTTTGCCACATTTAAAACACCATGGGATGAAATACTTTGCCACATTTGCAATACCAAGATAACACTCATATTGTTAAAGATGAAAAATTCTCTCTTAAATTATCCAACTTATACTCACATTAAATCTAAATTTCAAAATATCTCTCACATTACCAACTTTCTTGACCATTTAAGTTACCTTGGAATGCTTCTCTTAGTACTTTTCAAGCATAGAAATAAAATGCAAAAGAATTCAACTCTTAATGTTTGGTGAAATATTTTGGTTGCACGAGAGGCACTCTCCATTTGTAATGTTATATGATTTAAAAATAAAAATAAAAATAAAAATAAAAATAAAAATAAAAATAAAAATAAAAGGAAAAAATAAAATTAATAATTATAATTATTTATTATTAATGTCAGATCAATAATTAAAATTAAAAGTGGAAACCTTGAATCATTTAAAATAAAAATAAAAATTAAAAAAGTATAACAAACTAATGCTTATAAATATTGTTACAGTAGTTTAGGTAAAATTGAGGTCATAGAGTTAATCTACTCTTGGCGGTTTTGATAACTTGAGAATGCTATTCTTATGTAATATGGTCTATTTAAAGGGGTAAAAGCATGGAACTGGGTTACACCTTTTGGCAAGGAAGGGCACCTTTAGGTTAAAAAAAGTGAGGTAGATGGAGCATTTTAAGTACTTGATGGAGAGGGTTTAAAACAAACCCTCAATTGAGCATTATGGCTTGATTGAGCTTGTAGGCTTGATCGAGCCCCTACATAAGTAATTTTTTCACAGACCATGGGAAAAAAGGAGGTTGGCCAAGACATTAAGGCTTGATCGATCCCATGAATAAGTAATTTTTTCACATACCATGGGAAAAAAGGACGTTGGCGAAGACATTAAGGCTTGACCAACGATATTGAAGCTCAATCTAGCAATTGAACCATGGAGCAATGCTTGGCCAAGACATTAAGGCTTGATCGAGGGTATTAAAGCTCAATCGAGCAATTGAACCATGGAGCAACCCAACCAACCTCACCAACATCCTAGAGGCTCAAGCCAACATAGGTTTCCTATCATTTTTGTCTTTTTTATTTATTTTTTCTTGCAAAATTAAATAAATTAATTTAAAAATAAGAAAACTTACCATACAAAAGCCATGAAACCACAAAAAAAACCCTTCAAAAAAATAGAAACCAACTTAGAAAACCATAAAACAAGCCTAGAAAACCACAAAAGAACAACCTAGAAAACCACAAAAAACCGCCAAGAAAAGGCTTCGAAACCACCAAAAGAACTATAGTTTAGGTTTTAATATTTTCCTATTTTAAATGGTAAAAACTTTATTTTCTAATTATTTTAGGTTTTAAAGCTTTTTTTGTTAGGAATCTAGTGAAATAAATTTTCAAAGAAAAGATATTTTTTTTTGCTATTTAAAATGCATTTTAAATTTCGAAAAAATTTGATAAAAAATATACTCCAAAAAATTCCAAAAAAAAAATCAAACTATAACTAATAAATAAATAAATTAGGACCTTGAGGTTGACATGGTAAATATAATTTCTCATGGCCCAATCTTTATTTATAAAATAAAAAAAAAAATTTGTTTTATTTTATTACTTAAAATTTAAGTTAATTTATATTTTAAATATTTTTTAATAATAAATATAGTAAAATTAGTTTTAACAATTTAATTACTTAAATAAAATATTAATCTTTAAAGTTAAAAATCTAAAACAAGTTTTTATTATTTAATTAAATTATATATATCTATATATATATATATATATATATATATATATATATATATATATATATATATATATATATATATATATATATATATATATAACTCTAACATATATGCATATAATGATGCAGGAGCATCCAACACCCTTGTACAAAGGGAGCAATCCAATGCAAGCCACAGGAGCAGAATAGAGGAAAGTCTATTTTAAAGTAGAAAAAAAAGATTTAAAGTGGATTTAAAGCAGATAAGATGAATAGACTTCCTATTGTTAACAACCATGCACACTTTTTGGAGAGCTTTCATTGGAGAAAAATAAGGAGAAGATCTGATTGATCCTCCTAATGGGTCTTATTGATCCTCCTAATGGGTCTTATATAAATGTAATGTGATAGGGTGTGAGATATATCTTATTTGTGAGGAAAATTGTGAGTGGGCAAGATGTAAACGAGCGTGAGCTCGTTTCTAAGGCTGAAAGGCCTTAATTTTGTAACCGTTTTGTGTAATATATAAACCTGGGTTCTGTGTATGTTGTGTACGCTTATGGGTGTTTCATAATTGAGTAGATTATGTGTTGTGTGCTTTATAACTGAGTAGATTATGTGGTGTGAGCTTGATCGGTCATCGATCACCACCAGGAACCGATGGCGATCTAACTAACGTGTATATGTGATTGTTTGTTCAAGTAACGTGTATATTGATTATTTGTTTAAGACGACATGCAGTGCGAAGGAAGATCAAATGATTAGAATCGGTCGAAATAAAGAAGGCGTTCCATACAACGATGGATCCGAATGAGAAATGTTATATAATGGTTTTAAAGGTGAATTGGCGCTGTAGAATCGACCTTAATTAAAATACCATTCAACCCTGTCAAGTTCCGATCTCCGATCAGTCAGACTGGAACTTTGGGCATGGAAAAGAGAGGGTGTTGTTGAAATAGCTGATTTGTGATTACCAATCAGTCAGATAGGAACCACAAACTTGTGATAGTTGACTTTGTAATCATGTCGATCGCCGATTATATGGATCAGAAGTGTTAGAACTGTCACCGGGTCTTAACACCTATTTTGTAATTGTGCAGTGGTTATTTAAAAGGCGCCCAACGCTATTTTTAAGAGATTAAAGGGATGGCTCAATGTTAACGAAGATCCGCGTAAATAAAATAAAAAGGTTTTAGGCCTAAACGCTCCCATGAAGGCTTAATGGGCCATAAACCACAGACCCTGGTTCGAGATTTATGTATGAAAAGGGATTTTGGCTTACCCCAAGATCTCATTTTCATCAAGTGGTATCAGAGCAGGAAAAGGTTCCTGCGGGGAGAAGGATTCCAGAGAGAAGGAAGAAGAATGCAAGCAGAAGGGGAAAGAGGTACAATTGTGTTAAAGCTCGAGAGGTTGTGGTCTTACTCTCGTACAGACGGCGGCAGCGGAAGGTGAGAAGATTTGCAGCAACCTAGAGCAAGGTTTGCTCAATTGGTTCCAGAGGAGAGAACCAGAAGGATGCCAAAAGACCGAGTGTGGAGGGCTTGGTGAGGTATCGTGTAGCAGGAGGAGACTGTTACTGCAGAGGTTTGGTTGCAGCTCACTGAAGACCATAAAAGCAGTTCCACTGAAGATATGCAGTGGGTAGAATTGCTAAGGACAGGAAGAAGCATATGACTAGGAGGTCATAAATTTTTGTGCCTCGGGAGTCTAATGCAGGAGCATCCAACACCCTTGTACAAAGGGAGGAATCCAAAGCAAGCCACGGGAGCAGAACAGAGGAAAGTCTGTTTTAAAGCAAAAAAACAGATTTAAAGTGGATTTAAAGCGGATAAGATGGATAGACTTCCTATTGTTAACAACCATGCACGCTTTTTGGAGAGCTTTCATTGGAGAAAAATAAGGAGAAGATCTGATCGATCCTTCCTAATGCGTCTTATATAAATGTAATGTGATAGGGTGTGAGAGATATCTTATTTGTGAGGAAAATTGTGAGTGGGCAAGATGTAAACGAGCGTGAGCTCGTTTCTAAGGCTGAAAGGCCTTAATTTTGTAACCGTTTTGTGTAATATATAAACCTGGGTTCTGTGTATGTTGTGTATGCTTATGGGTGTTTCATAATTGAGTAGATTATGTGTTGTGTGTTTTATAATTGAGTAGATTATGTGGTGTGAGCTTGATCGGTCATCGATCACCACTAGGAACCGATGGCGATCTAACTAACGTGTATATGTGATTGTTTGTTCAAGTAACGTGTATATTGATTGTTTGTTGAAGACGATATGCAGTGCGAAGGAAGATCAAATGATTAGAATCGGTCGAAATAAAGAAGGCGTTCCATACAAAGATGGCCGAAGGAGAAATGTTATATAATGGTTTTAAAGGTGAATTGGCGCTATAGAATCAACCTTAATTAAAATACCATTCAACCCTATCGAGTTCCGATCTCCGATCAGTCAGATTGGAACTTTGGGCATGGAAAAGAGAGGACGTTTTTGAAATAGCTGATTTGTGATTACCAATCAGTCATATAGGAACCACGAACTTCTGATAGTTGACGTTGTAATCGTGTCGATCGCCGATTGTATGGATCGGAATTGTTAGAACTGTCACGGGGTCTTAACACCTATTTTGTAATTGTGCAGTGGTTATTTAAAAGGTACCCAACGCTATTTTTAAGAGATTAAAGGGATGGCTCAAATGTTAATGAAGATCCACGTAAATAAAATAAAAAGGTTTTAAGCCTAAACTCTCCCATGAAGGCTTAATGGGCCATAAACCACAGACCCAGGTTCGAGATTTATATATGAAAAGGGATTTTGGCTTACCCCAAGATCTCATTTTCATCATATAGCCTATATATCTATATATATATATATATATATATATATATATATATATATATATATATATATATATATATATATATATATATATATATATATATATATATATATATATATATATATGATGATGACGATGATGGTGGTGGTTAAAGTTGATTGAGACCAAACTTTGGTCTATCGGACCTAAAGAAACAAATTATTTAGCTTGATTTAAGATTTTATTCCTATGCTCAAAGAGCTGGGAGAGAAGCCTCCCGAGCTCACTATAATTTTGACATCTTAATGTACATAATCTATATAAAACTATAAATTATGTACATAATAACTATAATATAGCCTTACATAACTATAACATTTAACATAGAATATATATATATATATATATATATATATATATATAAGTTTCAACAATACATCATTGGTAGATACATTAAATCTATCATGAAAGGTGCATTTAAAGTAAATAAAATAATTTTGACTATTTTATAATTTGTACCATATTATTTTATTATGTAGTGTGTTGTACAAGAAACATTGTCTTCATTTACTTGCACCTAGTACATGTTATGCATCAAAATCAAACATTATATGTACTTAAAGTCTATTGGAGTATTTGGTTGACATGGAATTTTATTAGTTTTGCAAATATGTTTATTTCAATTTTTATCCTATATGTTTACATATTTATTCCCTACGAATAAAATCGATTATTTAGAATTGAGAAAAATGTGAAGTCATATTTGATCACTTATTTTGATTGTGTTTACATGGAACTTATTGACAGTGCGATCAACACCCTCCAACAATTTTCTTACACTTAAATTTTGGATCCTACTCAGGATCTTATGATATATTGTCTATGGTCACTTCATGGTTGATTGAAGTTTTGTTAAGGCTTTAAGTATTCTTATCAGACTATAAGTGTCAAAGTCACTTCCTCACACATGCTATGTCTTCGATGAATTCACAAACAAAAATGTTTTTATGTAAGCTTAGAAAGAATTGTGCAGCTCTTGAAAGTAAGGCTTGTGTAGTCACTAGTGACAGTGACTGCATAAGCCATAAGAATAGTGTACTATGCAATACATGTTGATAGCCAGTGTGCACTCTTTGTTGAAAATGCAACAAGATGATGGAGCTTAGTGAAAAGAAGTCGCCTTCACTAAATGGGTCCGCAGGTTATTTTTGGCGCAAAGTCTATTTTTAGACATATGGATCATGGTCTATGAGTTGCAGGATGCTGTTTATGGATGATTGGTCATGTTGGTAAAAATAGATGGACTTCTATTTTTAGACATATGGGCGGAGTCTATTTTTAGACTGCCAGGCTAAAAAGAGAACAGTCGAATATTATTAGCTCTTAATAATATTTGGACTATAAATATTATCTTATCCTCTTGGTGCACTTCAGTTCGAGCTACGTATGTGGCACATGCAACTGTCAGAAGGAAATATGATTTTCTTATGGGTTAGTTGAGCTATTGCATGATGGACTTGAGTTAGAACTCAAGTGATTGACTTTGGTGGAGTTGATTGAGGAGTTGAATGAGTTGTGTTCAGTTTGACTTCGTTGAACTAGTTGTATTTAGTCTAACTGCAGAATACCCTAGTGATGAGTGATGTGAATTAATTATTAGTTAATTCACTAATTATTAACTCATAAATCAACTAAAGAATACATCATTTAACTCAGTGCATGGACAGTTCAGTGGAGACAGGTGTCAGAGGTGGAGACTACTATCAGTTGTGACTATAGCTGTGCATGAGATTTTCACAATCAGTGATTGATATTTCCAATGAGGATTGTGCAGTACAATCCAAGGGAAAACGAGCTTGGAAAGTAATCATTCTCACTTTGGATTGCGCAGTAGAGGCAGGAAAACAACGGAGGAGATTTGAACCAGTGACTTGTTCGGATCTGAGCTAGTTTGTGTGTAACAGGTGGAGATAGTACTGAGTACTTGTGAGGAGTATTGTACTATGTATTGTTACATGTTCTCTATCATTATAATATACAGATAGTTGGGGGTTTTGAGCTGTATGCTTTCCCCAGTACATATTGTGTTAATGTGCACATGCGATTGATGTTTCATTATTTTTAATTCCGCAAAATTGATGATCAACGTAGAGGAGGTTATGTATTATGTAAATACCTCTTTATTTGAATGCAGAGAAATGTTGTATATTTATTTGATTTAATGCAATAAAAATATCATTTTAATTATTTAAACCATAATTTATTTTTAAACTATTATTAATTTTATTAAATCATTTTATAACTAATTAAGATAAAAAGTTTAATTTTGAACTCCCTTGAGTTGAAGTGTTCAACAAGATGGTGTTTTATTCCTACACATCAATTAAACATATATTCAAACTTATTTTAATTTTAAAAACATTTTAAATCATTTGAAAAGACACATTATTACTCGTAAATGATCATTCATCATTAAAATATTCATTAAATTAAAAAAAATTAAAATAATAATTAAAATGTTTTTAATCTCCCTTCCTTTAAAAAAAATTCGTATTTAATTAAATACAATAAACAACCCAAAAGAAACCTCTTTTTTTTCATCGTTGATATTATCTGTGAATAAGTGTTATATTATTCAAATTTCTACATGGTATCAGAGCAGAGTTGATCATCAGATCTATTATTCAGAAAGTGATTACATTTTAGTTCTTTAGGCAGAGTCTGTAATCGGGCCAGCTAGCCTCTGGATTCATCCTTCTTTTGGAAGGTGAGATATCCGGTGAATTCCCATACAGTCAATCTCTGTACGAGAAATACTTTGTTCTCATGAATTTTAAATCAGAAGCGGTTGAGTTTTGAGCTGGTGGAATTCGAATTTGCAGCATTGTTTTCTTGGTGTGAAAGTTGAAATGTCTTTCAACGGATTGTGATTGGAGTATGCTCTTGAAGGCAGCTCGAATTATATTGCATGGAAAGACAGGATGGAAGCGGTGTTAGATGATAATGGGTTGAAGGATTTCATAGATGCTGAGGTCCCAAAGCCTACTGATGCTGCTCACGTTGAGGCTTGGCAAAAGAAGATAGAAAAGTGTCGAAGGATTCTATTGGAGGGTGTGAAGGATCACATTGTATCTAGCCTTCATGGAAAGGCTTCTCCATACTTGATGTGGAAAGCGTTGATAGATTTATTCCAAAGCAAGAGCGACCAGAGGAAGTTGGCGCTCAAGGATAAACTCAGAAACATTAAGTGTGAGAAAGGAGACAATATGCCCAAGTATGTCATGAAGTTCACCCAATGCCGGGATGAGCTGGGAAGTGTGGGGGTGACTATCAATGATGAGGACTTGGTGAGCTTGGCTCTCCTTGGTCTTCCGAAGAGTTGGCATTCCTATCAGGACTCTATCAATGGTCGGGAGAAATTGCCAGGATGGGAGAGACTTTGGTTAGATCTTGTGCAAGAGGAGATTAGGCGGAATACCAGGGATGGATCTTCATCAAAGGCATCTGATGAATAAAATTGCGCTTTGGTTGCCAAAGAAAAGACGGGGAAGGAGAAGGTTTCTCTTTCCAAATCCAGTTCTTCCAATGATGGGAAGAAGGTGGACAAATCGAAAGTGCGATGCTTTCGTTGTCATGAGGTGGGCCGTTATGTTGTAAATTGTCCACGGAGGAAATCCAAGAAGGGATCCGGGGAAGGATCTGAAGGTGAGGCACTTACTTCACAGTTTGAGTTGGATTTCACACTCTTTGCATGCATGGTTTCATCCATGGTGGGAAGTGATTGGTTTCTTAACAGTGGAGCTTCTTTCCACATGATACGTGACAAGAGTTTGTTCAGTACTTTGGAGGAGAAAGATCTCTAGATACTCATAGTGATGGGTAATGATGAGAAGTATAGTGTCTCAGGTGTAGGCACGATTATTTTTTAGAGGGAGCATGAAGCTCACCTTACCTTGACTGGTGTCAAGTATGTACCAGGATTGAAGAGAAACTTGGTGTCGATCATGATGCTGGAAGACAGAGGCTATGATGCAGTCTTCAGTAAGGGAAAGGTTTTCCTTAGACACATCATCACTAGACAGGTGAAGCAGATTGGTTCACGGGTCAAGAACCTGTATGCTCTTGAGGTCCAAGATGCATGCAAAGCCTTGAGTAGCGAGGCAACTGATGGAGACTTGGTGATTGAGAGGGAGCATATATTACCTCTCAACATGCAGAGCCAGAAGAAGTCTCAAACGATTGTGGAGGAGCCACGATTGGTGCAGCAACTTCAGGAGGTTGTGGAGCAGCCACAACAAGGGAAGCTGAGAGGAGATCATGTAGAGACATCTACTCATGCAGAGACCTCCAGTAGGGGAAATTTCGAGCTAGGTGGGCTGAGGGATCACATGCTGCCATACCTCCAGGTAGGAGGTGGGGCGATATAGAGTGATCGTTCCAAGGAGGAGGGGCAGGATCCTTGAGGTACCCAACCTCTTGGATGAGAGCTTGCTACGGGAGCCCCGATGTGGAGTAGCAGGAACTGACTGATTGGGTAGAGACAGATGCAGATGGAGCGGCAGAGAGAGCGACAGTGTAGGGAATCCTAGGACAACGCATAGCTAGCAGGCTGCAGCAATGCGAGAGGCACAAGTGTTTTGCATAGTGCTAGGTGGCACAGAGAGGTGTGCAATGGTGCGAGATGCATGGAGATGTTGCAGCAGCGCAGATGTCAGAGAGGGAGCACTTGTCAGTAGTAGGTAGAGCTTCAGCATCAGAGTGTGTTCCTAGCCCAACACAGTGGTCAGTTGGGAGTGTTTTTGTTCCAAGTGTTGTTGGAGCAAGTGGACCAAGCAAATGTGTTGCATGCAGAACATTCCAGACTTGCAGGATAGGGGTTGCAGATAATCCATATCTTATTGAGAGGGAGTGTTGAAAATGCAACAAGATGATGGAGCTTAGTGAAAAGAAGTCGCCTTCACTAAGTGGGCCTGCAGGCTATTTTTGGCGCAAAGTCTATTTTTAGACATATGGATCATGGTCTATGAGTTGCAGGATGTTGTTTATGGATGATTGGTCATGTTGGTAAAAATAGATGGACTTCTATTTTTAGACATATGGGTGGAGTCTATTTTTAGACTGCCAGGCTAAAAATAGAACAGTCAAATATTATTAGCTCTTAATAATATTTGGACTATAAACATTATCTTATCCTCTTGGAGCACTTCAGTTCGAGCTACGAATGTGGCACATGAAACTGTGAGAAGGAAATACACTTTTCTTATGGTTCAGTTGATATATTGCATGATGGACTTCAATTAGAACTCAAGTGATTGAATTTGGTGGAGTTGATTGAGGAGTTGATGGAGTTGTGTTTAGTTTGACTTAGTTGAACTAGTTGTATTTAGTCTAACTACAGAATACACTAGTGATGAGTGATGTGAATTAACTATTAATTAATTCACTAATTATTAACTCATAAATCAACTAAAGAATACATCAATTAACTCAGTGCATGGACAGTTCAGTGGAGACAGGTGTTAGAGGTGGAGACCACTATCAGTTGTGACTATAGTTGTTCATGAGATTTGCACAATCAGTGATTGAGATTGCCAATGAGGATTGGATAGTACAAGCCAAGGGAAAACGAGCTTGGAAAGTAATCATTCTCACTTTGGATTGCACAGTAGAGGCAGGCAAACAGTGGAGGAGATTTGAACCAGTGACTTGTTCGGATCTGAGCTAGTTTGTGTGTAACAGGTGGAGATAGCACTGAGTACTTGTGAGGAGTATTGTACTATGTATTGTTACATGTTCTCTATCATTATAATATACATATAGTTGGGGGCTTTCAGTTGTATGTTTTCCCCAGTACATACTGTGTTAATGTGTGCCTGCGATTGATGTTTCATTGTTTTTAATTCCGCAAAATTGATGATCAACGTAAAGGAGGTTATGTATTATGCATGCATTCCAAAAATAGTGTATAATCAGGATAATCTCTGTGAATAAGTGTTATATTATTCAAAATTTCTACACTCTCCATTGACAACCTTCCTCACTTCGATTGTAATTGTACTTCTATGTCGGTGAGTTTTCTCAAGTGTCGCTTTCACGTTCACGACAGTTTTTTTTGCTTGATTTCACTTTCACAGGTGTCTTTTCATGTTATCTTTGCTCTAACATGTGTCACTTTCAATTTATTTAACCTTTGCAAATGTTGTTTTCACTTTTCGCTTACTTTCGCCAGTGTTGTCTTGCGGTTAGGGAAGTGTCACGTCTAGTCAAAGGGAGTCATTTGTACATTCTTTAAGGGTAGTTATGATGCATTCCATTTATTATTGTGTTATATCTATCATAAGGACATGCATTAGACACATTCCCAAAGTCTTGAGCATTGTTGCACTAGTGTTGTCACTTGTGTCGCAAAGTGTATCGTAAGTGTTGCACTTGGAGGTAAGTGTTGTCTCGCTATCATTTTGTTGAGGACATGTTGATTTTGGGTGAATACTTCATTATCGAATGGTTTATCATCTATAAGTATGTGATCATGTTCAAGTCATGTTATGATTCCATCTCTTTCCTCTTTGGTTCTACACTTAGTATTTTCTTGAAGATGATCCTTCCTTAGTTAAACTCCTCTTGGTCTACCTCCCTGAACTTCACATTGCGTAGTCTCAAGCCTCAGTCATCCTATCCTTTGGAACTGCAAAATGCGCAATCACTACCTCTGAGAACTATTCATTACATAGTCATAGTGCTCAACTATTGCCTCTTGTTCCGCATAATTGCACAATCTTGCCTCCTGGACAACCTCTTCCTTCCCATTATGCAGTTGCAAGTGGCATATTGTCTCCCTACCTTCCTAAAATGGATAACTACACAATCCACTATCTCCCTCTCCTTTATGAAATGTGTATTGCATAGTGACAATGGTAAATCTTTCCTCAATGTGACCCCCAACTACACAATCTTGTCTCCCAAGTCTCCAGTGCTATGCATTGTGCAGTCACAAGCATTAGTCCCTCACTCTTGGCCCTTAGAACTACACACTCCACAATCCCTTAGCATTCCTCCTTGTCCAGCTCAACTAATGATTTTTATGAAGCAAGATAGACTAGGATATTTCCAGACTGATGTCGTCCTATCATGAGTGATTTTCAGTTGTAGGTGTTATATCTTGATAGGAAAGGATGATGATCGAAGAGAGGGAGAAGAAGACGATGTTAGAAGAGACTTATGAATATATAACCATGAAAAATTCATCAAGCAAGAAGAAGAAGGCACACTAGCTTACAATAGAAGATCAATTATCAAGATTGCATGAAGACTCCATATCAATCAACCCCTTGGAGGATGAAGATGAAGTACATGCAAGAACATCCATGAATACATGAAGGAATCAAAAAGAAGAGAATCTTGGCTTGGACATATCATCATGAAGATATGAGTAATATTTTGCTAAGTCATTTCCTGTATAAGTGTCATCACATTGTCATATGTTTCAATGGGTCTTGCTACATAACGTGGAATGTAATTATGTATTTTCGAGGAAATTACAAAATGTAAAGGTGTGGAAGTCTAAGAGTCAAGTGTGGAATATGAAAATTCACATGTAAATCAAAGAGTCACTTGGAATTCTAAACCAGTGATGTGACTTTTTGATCAAACTATCCATTACCTATCATCCTCAAGAAAATTGGCAAGTGGATGTCATAAATAGAGCTTTGGAGAAAATCTTGAATAATTTTTTTAGCAATAGCAAGAAGGATTGGGCAACCTGACTGGTGGATGCCACTTGGGTGTATAATACCAACTAGAAAACCACCACTGGGCTCACTCCCTTTGAGTTGGTTTATGGAAAGAAGGAATTGTTGTCCATTGATTTTGAATACAACACCATAAGAATGGAAACACAATTGGATTTGGACATCACCAATTCTCAATGAGAGAGGATGCAACAACTCAATGCTCTTGATGTACTTAGATTGTAGGCCCTCATGCATACTGAGGTTATCAAATTGCAAAGGAAGATTTGGCATGACAAAAACATCAGAGAAATAACCTTCCAAGAGGGTGATTGGGCATTGCTATATGACTCAAGATTCAAGGAATTCAAGGGAAAGATAATGATAATATGTTTAGGCCCTTACTGGTGGCAAAATGTCATGAAAATGGATTTTTGCAAATCAAAATGATTTATGAAGAAGGAACTCCAGGTTTAGTCAATGGATACTGATTGAAACTCTACAAAATACCTCTGTCAAAGGAGGAGTTTACCAAATCAATAAGGAAAAAGATGAATATGGTTGGGGGTCTCATAGCTCTCAGTTCATCCAACCTTTGATCAGTATAAGAAGAAAAATATAAAGAAAAAAGAAAGAGAAAGAAAGAAAAAGATGAGCAAAAAATGAATAAGAATCCTAGGTGAAAACCTCCATGAGGAACCTAAGGAAAACCCTAGGACTGAAAACCTCTATGAGGAAGTCCAAAGGTAAAAAAAAATAATAAAAAAATAGAGAAGAAATAATGAAAATTTCCCTAGGTGAAAACCTCCTTTTTGAAGAAAACTAAATCAACTAATATTAACACACTCACTCATAAAATAAATATGTGAAATATAGAAAAACCAGACATGGCGAAAAAGACATGAGAGAATTTCTTGTAGTCTCTCATTCTCATGAATTTCGTTATTTAAATAATGTTCATGATACATATAAATACACGAGGAAGTTGTCTCAAGATAGTGCATCTATCTTGAACAAACTTTGTTGAGAAAATATCTCAACAACAGACTAATCTAGGAGCCTAACTAGTTGGAGAGAATCTCTCAACCAACTAAGCCTAAAATGACTCCTAACCATGAGGAACAAACTCAATCTAGAAAGGTAGGATTAAAACCTAACTTTCATGAGTTTAATTAATTTAATTATTTGGAATTAGGATTTTTTTTAATGTGAGAGTGAGGCTAACATCCCCCCCCCCCCCAATGATAAGTCCAAATTAAGAACCAGGAACCATCTTCCAAGTTCGCATGGTAAAACTGTTGATCCACAAAAAATATTTTCCTGCAAAACTGCCAAAGCTGAATGCTGAAGAAACTCTAATATGAAGAGACCATGAGTCAGCTACATTTTTGGTTCATCTCTAAATGTTACTTGATAACTCCATCACGTGCCAAGCTGCAAAAGGATCCATTTGTCCTTTGCTTGAAATCAGCATCCTGTGTCCATTGACAAAACATTGAGAATGCCCACTAGTTGATGATGTTGAAAAACAACTCACTGTTGCTTTTGCTGTGTTGAAAAATACTCACTTCTGACTTTGCTGTCGATCGCCCACTGGAGAATTTGTTGATGCTCACTCACTGATGAAAATTCCCATTGGTTGCTTCACTAATTTTTTCAAGACTTTTAGTCTGACAAACATTGTCAATTTCATTGACATTTTCCCCCTTTTGTCAGCTGAAAGGAGAGACAATTTTCTTCAAATTATTTATGATCTCCCCCCCTTCAGGTGTAGGAGTGTTTCACTAGCGTACTCCCTCGTTCAATTACATGAGAGTACCATCTTCATTTTTTATGTTGGCTGCAATATGTGTGAGTGAATTCGATTGTAAAACTTATACAATCTTCTAACCATGATGACCATTCCTAGGAATCAATCCATGAATAATCGATCTTCAATCTGCTATATTGTTGTTGTTTGCTGCATTGTGCTGATGAATGACTTGACTTGCCACAATGGTGACAAGGATGGAGATCAAAACACTGATCTTCCAAATGACTAGTTCTTTGACAACGAAGGCAGTTTAGTTTGACTGCAAATTCAGTTTGTGTATATTTTTGTTTGTCTTCAACTTTCTCATGGCTTGTTGATGTGACTTGTGCAAGAAACCCTACACTGACAAACTTAATGGGCCTTGAATAATCTGGGATATGCAAGTTGGCATCATCTTTGACATATCCTAAGCCTCGTCGATTTCTGTTACTTTGGATTTCTTCCCATGGCTTCATGATTGGTTTGGAAGAAAGTTGAACTGGATCAAGGACCACTTCGACACTTGAAGTTGCTTGGATTAGTGACTTGGAATCATCAGCTGTATTTGTATTGTTCAAAGACTTGGAAGCATCGCTCTTCTCTAGCAACTTAGTTCTTTGTAGTCACAACTCCAGTTGAAGGAACTCAATCATTTCATGTGCATGTTGAAGATGCACTTGAATATCAACAAGAGTTATTCTGTTGATGTTCACCATGTCACCAACTGATGATAAAATCAAATTGTTAAGAATCTTTAATAACTAAATTCTTTTCTCCATGTGAACTTGTTGGAACTCATGCTCGCTTGCTTTTAATACTTGCTGGATTTTTAGAACTCACTTGTTTGATGTTTGGTTGATTGTTGTACGCTCACTTTAACTTGTTTTAACAATTGATTGTTTGAACTCACACTCTTGATTGATCAGAAGAAGGGTGTCTAATACTATCAATAATGCACCCAAGAAAAATTCTTACAATGATTTGAATGACTCAGTTAAAAAACAATGGATTCATTGGGTTTAATTGATTCCCTATCAATTCAAAGCTCGGGTGTCGATTTCAACCAAGAAAGCACCCTTTCAACTCAATTTGTCTTTGATTACAATCCAACTTACAAATTATGATTTGCAAGTTACAGTTTTGTATTGAGCTTATTAAAAAATGGTGCAAGTGCAATTGCCAAAAAATTGTTGTTGAATTGCTACAAAAATTGTTGATGTAGGAATGTCTTTGACAACTTGATTATGTATTGTTTCTTCTTGATTGTTTGTAGTTTGCTTGATTACATAAGCTTGAATGGAATTGATTATGTGCATGCAATTCATTAATTTTTTGTGTGTACCATATTAGAAAGATACCATAGGAAGGTTAGTGTCAAAACTAGACACAAAACAAAAACAATATCAAGAACCATGTGCCATCACAAACATACACATGGTGTACCTAAGATCCCCTTATTTAATTTCGGGTGGATCTAGGACACAATCACCACCAAAAAGATATGTTTTTATTTAAATATGGGAGTACGTCAACCTTCAACTTCACAAGCAATGATAATGCCAAACTCATAACCCTTTGAAGCAACTTGTCTTCAAATATGTATGTTCACTAACTCAATCTCTCTCAAAGTAAAATATTACTTTGGAGTACAAAAATGACTTTTCTCTAAAAAAGGAATTCACTTATCACTCCAAATTTACAAAATATGCACCTTATGACTCCACAAAATCACTCATGACTCCATTACACAAAAAATTACAAATACTCCTTATCTCTCCAAAACTTAACACTCCAAAATACAAAACACTTATTTCTCCAAAAAAAAAATTACCAACATTTCTTATCTAAAAAAAAACTCCTCTCTCCAATAATAAAATTTTCCTTTCAATATTTTTTAAACTCAAGAAAAAATCATGAAATCACTTCGACCATAAATTACCTGTGTCTCTATTTTGAGGAAGTGTATAGTTAAGCCTAAGCCTAAGGCAATCATACATATATCACTTTCCATTAACTATCAAAAACTTGAGACCCTGTCCCTCAAATTAGGCACGGGTATTTGGGGGAATTATCACGGTGTTATTCTCTCGTTTGCCTGTATATAGAGGCAGATAACATAAATGATGTGGATATTCCGATAATGAACATTGTTGCGGCAAATAGGAAATTGAAAGAATTTAGCTATGTTAACAGTTTGGTACTCCTTGGGGACTCTGCTTCTTTAACCATCATGCATAATTGTCCAGATTTGGAATGCCTTTGTTTCCATATTAGCAGCCAATCGCTCAGTGTTCTGGCCTAATCGGGGATCCAATTGAAGGAGATTAATGTGATATTCAATTGGGGTAGGGATGCTATGATACATGACCAGGGGACTTCGGATACAGAGCTTGAATCATTGATTTCTCTAACCAACAGTTAGAGAAGATCAATATGCAACGTCAGGTTGCCCCTCTCCAATCGTCTGTGCAACTGCACCATTGATCCAGATTTCTTGGCTAGAAACCCTTGGTAGCAACTCCCTCCTCTTAGCCTTTCCTTGTCAGGTACTGTTCTGACTACAGTACCTCATAAGCTCCACTCTGCAATTTTCCCACAACCTCCTAAACCTCAGCAACCTGAAGATGAGAGCTCCTAGGCTCTGCGCAATCCCGGCACCAGCGACTCGGCCTCCTCAGCCAACTGCATCAGCCCTCCTAGCTTCTGTATGGCTCTGCGTGAGTCTCCCTTTCCCTCCCTTAGCCTCTGTGCTGCCTCTTCCTAGCCCACCCTTGATGATGCAAGCACTGCATCACCCTTCCCTTATTGCTTCTCTACTAGAAACAACTTCTATCACTTGGGATAGCTATTTTCTGTTGCTATTTCTCTACTCGGCTGATGTCCTCAATTCTCCTGTGATCTACAACCACCCTCTGATACCATGTTGAAGTTTCTAAGTCTACGAGTTAGACACCCTCCATGCACTTTATTGATTTATTCCTACCTACTTGTTCCGTTACTTAACGAGTAATTTACAATGTAAATACTGAAAATAAACACTTGTGAATGCTCAACATATTACAGATCATCAACTGAAGGAAACAAAAATAAGCACACACAATGACACCGTTATTTTTGGACCAATGTCCCCGGAAAAACCCAATGAGGGAAAACCGGTGCAGCTGTCTCATGGTTTTCTTATTAAGCAATTTCAGAGTACAATCTGGGTGCCAAATTGGGCTTACCCAATCGAGAATTTCCTTGCTAGTAGTACCTCTTAGTTTGAGACAAATGTCCCGGCTAAAACCCCAGATAAACCCTCCAGGAACTCCTCAGCTCCAATCTGCCCCAGAAACCCCAACGTCTACCTCTCTCTACCCAGCGTTGGCCCTGTGACACCCTGAATGGGCTTACATCAACCTCAAGAGGCCCTACGTCAGCCTTTTGGCCCTCTGCGTCAGCAACATTGGCCTCTCTGAAGCACTGTGCAGCTCCTCGCTGCCTCTACGTGGCCCTACGTGAGCCATGGCTACTACCACGTCACTCTCTCTGGCTCCTCCGCTGATCTCTCGACACTATCTCTACCTCTTTGTCTCTTTGTAATCAATGCCCCTCAACTACAACTTTGATCACTAATTCTATCTCTCTTAGCAAAGCTTGCTCTAGAGAATAGAATGACTGATCATCTGGTATACTCTCCAAGTGACCCTCAGGCCTCCTCTTATAATTTTTTCATTGACATATCAACGACCGAGATTAAGTCCCTAATCAATGGCTAAGATTAAATCTGGCTTGATCCATGTCTTTTGGACCATTCTAACACTTTTTTATATTAATCCACATTAATATTTTAATTTTCCTAAGTTTAGACTTAGGGACTCCATTAAAAATATTAATTATTTTAATATCTCCCTAACTGTTTAGAATCTACCCAAACCCATTCTAGGTATTGGATATCTCATGTGCTCCAATCTCTCCAGCAAATTTTGTGGCTATAGCACATTCGATGCTACCCCAAATCAACACAAAGTGCATAGTACCATCTAGCAGACTACTCAACATAAGATCCAACCTCTTTGTAGATAAAACATGCCATGATACCATATAAAGTGGTATCTGTTGTTAATATGTAAAGTCCAGGATTCTCTAAATCCTACTCAACTATGGAGATTACTTAAATGGCCATGCTGGATGCTTTACTCATTCAGTCTTAATGGAGTTCCTAGAGTCACAAACTTCAGTCTAGCAATGATAATAGAGTCATAGGGATATCTCAGTGAGAAATTATCCAATATGTGAGGCTTATCCACAAACATAAATGGGGATCCACAAGATATATGAATGCAAACCAATAGCTTTTAAGTGCAAGGAATAGTGTATCAAGGTTAAGTCTTTCCTCTTGACTTCAAAAGTTAACTCCCTCTGAAGCATAGCTCCTTTTGAAAATTTGAAAAGATACCTTGCCCAATGAGTTGTCTGCAACCAGTTATTAGTCCTTATTACATGGACAACCTTCTTGAAATAATCAATGAGAAAGAGGATTTATTAATCCATTCAACCATTTATGCATGAAGAGGAGCTGACACATAACTTTTCCCAGTTTTCTAAAATACTTCTACTCCCTTTGATCTTCCAGAAGATATGGTCGAAAAAGGGTGGAGGAAGACTGTCATCAACTACTGCTCAAGTTCAATCGCATCATCATAGAAAAAGGACAAGATCATTGCTGCCATCTCCTTTCCTTGGTGAAGCTTGTAAATGAAGGCTTGAACAATATCTACTGAAAATATTTCTTAATTGATTCAACTCTTTTTCTTTGAATTCCTCCAGAGATTCGGATATAGATACACCCACTAGATGGTAAGGGTCTATCAGAGATTGAGTAAAGTGCACACCCCCATTTCTTACTATCTGCTTCTGTACTTCATGGTCAAAGGCCTGAAATGAGATGCCAAGATCTTGATCTTCAACAAAGAATATTCCTAAGGTACTTCTCCCCTTATCTAGGATGCCAAAGTCGAAGGTACTGCAATAGATAGTGCATATAAGAACTGAGTATACAGGTGCAAACATATTGTTGACCATCCTCAATTTGATTCAACAGAGTTCTAGCTTCAGATCATGAATACTATTATTTAGGAAATGCCTTGCCTTGAGGTGTCAAACTGGAGATTTATTAATATCATAATAGGGATGATGAAATTTCTAAGTCTAACCCGTTAGAAATTTTCCTGCACTATCTGGTTTATTTCACCTACTTGTTTCATTACTGAAAAAGTTATTTAACCATATAAATACTGAAATAAACACAAATGTTGTCTCAACCATCTACAAATAATCAACTAAAAGAAATAGACAAACACACAAGGGACACCATTATTTTTGGACAATCATCCCTGGAAAAACCCAACTTGGGAAAACTGGTGCAGCAATTATGAGGGTTTTATTATTAAGCAACTTTTCTTGAGTACAAATGGGTGCCAAACTAGCTCACCCGATAGAGAAATCTATCTGGCAGTAATACCAATGTTGTGAAAATAATGATCAGGATTAAATCGGCAAGGGGAAACAATTGGAAAAAATCGTAAAAATCGGGAAAAAATCGAGAAAAAATCGTAAAATAATTTTTTTTTTTTAATTTTCAATTTTTTTAATATCTAAAGCATATACAACATAAAATAAATACACTGACACATAAATATGATAAAATAACTAATATATAAGATGTGTAATATCATTTCTAGTGCTACATCATACAAAACAGTGAATGATGTCCTGAATAGTAAGTCCTAACTCCTGAGTCCCAACTCAACCTCAAAATATCAACAAAAAATATAATATTGTATCTCATATCATAAGTCATAATGTAGTATACAATGAAATTAACCAAATAACTAATACTACTGAGCGAGAAAATGCAATAGCTTTCCCTTTCCCTCTAGATGTATATGATGGTGGAGTTGGCAGTGGAATTTGCTATGCTCTAGAAGCTAAATAACTAGGACCTACAGGAGGTAGACCACGTCCTCTACTGGTGGCAGGGGTAGCATGGGTAGGTGGTGTCACCTCCTCCTCCTCCTTCCCCTCTATGCCTTCCACTACCTCTTGCTCTAACCAATCATCGACAGACTCCATGAGAGGCCTCTCAGCCTCAACCCTCCATGGAACAGTGGTGTCAATCCCATCCAATGAGATGGCCTCCATATCAGGTATCCTCTCAAGTTTCCTCACCCACAATCGAATATTGTAGTAGATGTAGACCATGTCATTAAGTCGTTGGGACTCCAAGTTGTACACAGATCATAATATAATGATTATAAAAAAAATATTATTTAATGAATTCAAAAAATTAATTGGAAATTTGGAATATTTTAAGTTTTAAGTTTAACCTGTTGTGCTTCTTGTTGTGTATTTTTCAAATACACTCCAGTTGCGCTCACATCCTGAGGAGCTACATGTTTGGCTGAGGATTCGAATGGAAAGATTTTGCAGATGGGGTACTCTGGCACCATAGTGAGTCCACCATGCATCTACAACAAAATTACAAATAAGATAAACATAAGAAAAAAATGAAATTTGAAAGTTGAAGCAAAGTATGAAGTTATGAACTTGAAGAGACAATGAAATTTGAAACAAACTAAAAAATACCTGGCATTTTAGTCTTCCTATCAACCACAACCATCTGACCATCCTCTAGGTTGGGTTGGGGCACATGAGATCTCCAATACCCATAAAGGGTTTGGGTAGATTCTAAACAGTTCACGAGAAATTAAAATAATTAATATTTTTAATGGGGTCCCTAAGTCTAAACTTAGGGAAAATAAAATATTAATTTTTATTAATATGAAACTGCATTAGAATGGTCCAAAAGACATGGATCAAGCCAAATCTAATCTTAGTCATTGACTAGGGACTTAATATTGGCCGTTGATATGTCAACAGGAAAAGTATAAGAGGAGGCTTGAGGGTCACTTGGAGAACACATCGGAGTGATCAATCATTCTATTCTCAAGAGCAGGGTTTTCTAAGAGAGATAGACTTAGTGATTAGGAGTTGTAGCTGAGGGGCATTGAGTATAGAAGAACAGAGAGGTAGAGATAGTGCCTGGAGAGCAATGTAGTGGCTGAGGAGAGTGACACATTAGTAGCTAGAGCTCACGCAGGGCCACATAGAGGTAGCCAGGAGCTGTGCAGAACTTCAGAGAGGCCAACATTGCTGACAAAGAGGGCCAGAAGGCTGACGCAGTCCCATCAGGGGTGACATAGTGCCAACGCTGGGTAGAGAGGGGCTGATGCAGTCCAGAAAAGGAAGACGTTGGGGTTTTTGGGGCAGATTGGTGCTCAGGAACTGCCTGAAGAATTATCTAGGGTTTTAGCCGGGAAATTTGTCTCAAACTGAGAAGTATAACTACCAAGGAAATTCTCTATTGGGTAGGCCAGTTTCGGTACCCAAGATTGTACTCTGATATTGCTTAATAAGAAAACCCTCAGATAGCTATACCGATTTTCCCACATTGGGTTTTTCTAGGGACATTGGTCCAAAAATAATGGTGTCATATGGTGTGATTGTTTCTGTTTCATTTAGTTGTTGATCTGTAATATGTTGAGCATGCACTAGTGTTTATTTTTAGTATTTACATTGTAAATTACTTGTTAAGTAACAGAACAAGTAGGTAGGAATAAATCAGATAAAGTGCATGGAGGGTTTCTAACTAAGTAGACTTAGAAACTTTAACATGGTATCAGAGCATGATTGTAGATCAAAAGAGGACTGAGGACATTAGCCGAGCAGAACAATAGCATCAAAAAATAGTTCTCTCGAGGTGACATAAGCTGTTTCTAGGAGAGCAACAACAAGGGAAGAGTGATGCAGTGTCTGTGTCATCAAGGGTGAGCCGAGAAGAGGCAGCGCAAAGGCTAAGGAAGGAAAAGGGAGCCTCACATAGATCCACGAAGAAGCTCAGAGGGCTAACGCAGTTGGCTGAGGATGCTGGGTTACTGGTGCTAGGATTGTGCAGAACCTAGGAGCTCTCACCTTCAGGTTGTTGGGGTTTAGAGGGCTGTGAGAATATTGTAGAGTGGAGCTGGTGAGGTTTTGTAGTTAGAACAATACCTAACAGAGCAAGGCCAAGAGGAAGGAGTTGCTACTAAGGGTTTCTAGCTGAGGAACCCGGATCAGTGGTGCAGTTGCATAAGATGATCAGAGTAAGGAGCATCTCGACAGAAACAAAAGTATTTCTAGGAGGGAAATCGAGACTCATAGGGAGTCTAGAAGAGAACTTCCAGACAGGAAGTAGAGACTCAGAGGAGTCGAATAGAGAACTTCTAGGAGGGTAGTATAATAGCATCATGGCACTATATGGAGTAAGAGAGTAGGATGGATTGGACGGAGTGTTGACCTTCGTAGTCTGGAAGGCCAGAATCTTATCTATACTTGACAGAAATCGTGTCAAGATCTTCGGCTTGAAGGTTATAGCCATTCTAGTCAACCCCAATGATAATGACAAGGATGAGAAGGAAACGGCGAGGGCCAAGAGCATCATCCTTGATGGGGTCAAGGATCACGTAGTACCACAGATTGCCGAGAAGGAAACATTGTTATGAGATATGGGAGGCCCTCAAGAAATTGTACCACCATACTTCTGTGTAGAGAAGGACGTTACTAGAGAATCAATTGAGGTCATATTATATGAAGAAAGGAGAGTCGATTGACACCTTCCTCGGAGGATTGAACAAGATCTGAGACTAGTTGGCTGCTATAAAAGCCACGCCGGATCAGGAATTGATGGTGAGGATGGCCCTGAATGCAGTCTCAGAAGACTGGGAGGTATTTGTCTAGAGCATACTGGGCAGAGGGACACTTTCACCTTGGGATGATATGTGGGCTGCTCTTCACCAAGAAGAGATCAAACGATAATCGAAGATGGGTAGCAGTAGCAAGGGGATCAAAGTCAAGTAGGAGGAGGAAGATGTTTCGCTAGCATTTGAGGGAAAGCAGGAAAAGCGGAAGAAGAAGGATCTCTCCAAGATCAAGTGCTTCCATTGTGGGGAGCTCGGTCATTATGTGACCCAGTGTCCAAGGAAGAAGAGTAAGGGAGAGTCTTCTGAGACTAAGGCAGTGCCAGTAAGGGCAGAGAAGGAAGTTTTGATAGACGATGACTATGCCATGAGTGCACACACACCACTTGAGCGGGAGTGGGGAGACATCGAGCTATAGTCAGGTGGACTACATGCGATAAGGGGCAGGATCATCGAGATACCCAACCTCTTGGATTAGACCTTGCTATCGGAGCCCTGAAGAGGAGTAGCAGGACCAACTAATGTGGGTAGAGATGAATGCAGATGGAGTAGCAGAGACAGCTACAGTGTAAGAGTCTCGAGACAGCACGAGGCTAGCAGGCTGCAGCAGTGCAAGAGGCACAGGAGAGTTGCACCAGTGCAGGATGGCACAGAGAGGTGTGAAACGGTGAAAGATGTAGGGATTTGTTGCAGCAGCGCAGAGGTCGAGAGGGAGCACCTATTAGCGGTAGAGGGAGCTTCAGCATCAGGTTTCTACCCCAACAGGGAGGTCAAGTTGGGAGATAGTTACTTACTTCTCAATAACTGAGTTGCAGTGCATCAGTGGGCAGCACGATGCAACATGATGAGAGGAGGTGCAGTGCGGATGCAGTGCTGGGAGAAAGGACCATCAGTAGCACTAATGTAGAGGGAGTTGTTGTACAGATGCAGCAGTGGCAGTGGAAGAACCATGGGTAGTAGTACAGGATACATCAGTGCAGAGGATGGTGGGCAATAGGCCTAGCACCAGCACACGTACCGATGCCGAATGATCAGAGTAATACTCAGTGAGGAGTATTGCTAGAGCATAGTGCTCACTAATAGGGAGTGTTGATTTGTGGTAGCATCGAATGTGATCTAGCCACGAAATCTGGTGGTGAAGTTGGAGTACATGAGATCTCTAATACCCAGAAATAGTTTGGGCAGATTCTAAAGAGTTTAAGAGATATTAAAATAATTAATATTTTTAATGGAGTCCCTAAGTCTAAACATAGGGAAAATAAAATATTAATGTGTATTAATATGAAACTATGTTAGAATGGTCCAAAAGACATGGATCAATCCAAATCTAATCTTAGCCATTGATTAAGGACTTAATCTTGGTCCTTGTTATGTCAACAGGAAAAGTATAAGAGGAGGCTTGAGGGTCACTTGCAGAACACACCAGAGTGATCAATCATTCTATTCTCTAGAGCGGGGTTTGCTAAGAGAGATAGAATTAGTGATCGGGAATTGCAGTTGAGGAACATTGAGTGTAGAAGAACAAAGAGGCAGAGATAGTGCTAGGAGAGCAGCACAGTAGCTGGGGAGAGTGACGCAGTAGCAGCGAGAGCTCACGCAGGGCCATGCAAAGGTAGCTGGGAGCTACCCAGAGCTTCAGAAAGGCCAGTGCTGCTAACGTAGAGGGCCAGAAGGTTGACGCAGACCCATCTAGGTTGATGCGAGGCCAACGCTAGGTAGAGAGAGGTTGTTGCAGTCTAGAAAGGGCATACGCTAGGGTTTCTGGGGTAGACTGGTGCTGAGGAACTTCCGGAAGAATTATCCGGGGTTTCAGGCAGGAAATTTGTCTCAAAATAAGAGGTATTACTGCTAAGGAAATTTTCTATTGGGTAGGCTAGTTTTGGCACCCAGATTGTACTCTGATATTACTTAATAAGAAAACCCTCATATAGTTGCATCGGTTTTCCCACATTGGATGTTTCCAGGGACATTGGTCCAAAAATAATGGTGTCATATGGTGTGATTGTTTATGTTTCCTTCAGTTGTTGATTTGTAGTATGTTGAGCATGCACTAGTGTTTATTTTCAGTATTTACATTGTAAATAACTTGTTATGTAATGGAACAAGTAGGTAGGAATAAATCCAATAAAGTGCATGTAGGGTTTCTAACTAAGTAGACTTAGAAACTTTAACACTCTAAACAAAGGTTAAGAATCCATCCATGATCTCAGCATCAAATAAGAACCCACATGGGTAAGAAAATGTGAGGTTCAGGTAGATCCCTGCAGCATGAATGGGATGATGGAATGTGTTGTTCCATTGTTCATCAATCACTTCCCATAGGAGGAGTTGTTTCTGAAACCCCTCATCTCCCTTATCATCATAGTAGGCCCGAATGGATTCTTTGGCCATGTCCATGGCCTCATACAAATAGCCCATTTCAGGCTTGTCACCATCAACTAACTGAAGAACCTTTACCAAAGGTTCAGTAATGTTGCACACCTCTTGCACTCCCGCCCAGATGTTTTCTTGATACGAAACTAATATACATATGGCCTCTCCCTTTGGTTTGCAGCTAAATGTCAAAGCACGCTACTCATCTGAAAGAAACAGTGTCTCCATGTCCCACATAGAATTCAAGAGGGATTGAAGACATATGAAACTAGTGGAAAACCGTGTAATGGCAGGGCGCACGAACCCATTGTTGTTGTTGAATTTTCTCATCAAGCTAAGCATAGATGCATGATTATATATAAATTTTGTAATGCCTTTTGATGAGTCAACAATATTTTTGATAAAGGAAATTTTTCCTATGTCCTCCATCATCAAATCAATACAATGTGTAGCACAAGGTGTCAAAAATAAAATAGGATGCCTCTCCATAAGCATATTGTCAGTAGCAACATAATTTGCAGCATTGTCTATTATGACTTGGACAACATGTTCTGCAACCACCTCCAAAATAAACACATCCAGCAAATCACATAATCATTTTGCATCTTTGATATGTGAAGATGCATCAACAGATTTCATAAACATTGTCCCCTTGGGACAATTAACCAAGAATTTTATAAGGTTTCTCCCCTTTTGGTTGGTCCAATCATTTGAAATCATAGTGCATCTTGTTGTTTGTGCCCATGATGCCCTAAACTCCTCCAATCTTTTGGTGCAGACAACCTTTTCATCTTGAAGAATGCATTCTCTAAAGTCATCATAAGAAGAGATTTTTTACCCTAGGCCAACAATTACAATAGCATCAACAATAGGCTGGAAAAAAGGATTATTCCTTGCAACACTGAAAGGAATATCACTCCAAAGGAGAAACTTGCCCAACAACATGTCATCTTATTCTTTCTCCTTTTTTTAAGCATTGAAGTGATAGATGGTTGTGAACCATTTGTGGTTCTAGGAACAAAAAATGATGAGGTAGCTACAGGGTTGGTTGTAGACATTGACACTGAAGTATAACCAGTGCCACTTTCATATTCATCTCCTAACACTCTCCCTGCCAGTTGCTTCCTCAGATCTGCTTTGGACACTTTGTCTTGCTCTAATTCTTCCAATGATCTAAGGGCTCTTTAGATGATTTCCGCATTTGTATTGCTGCAAGGCCATACTTCATGTCTAGGGATTTGTGCAAGGTGATACTTCAATCTATAGACCCCTCCTGACATATGATGCCCACACAACTTGCAAGACAAGTTTGATCTATCAAACCCTCCATCAGGTTCACCAAATTCCCACAGAGGGTCCAATTTCCTTGGCATGCTTGTAACTTGGTTGAACTCTTGAGTTTTAATGTAAGATGAAGTTTGAAGTTGAACCTATGGCACAATAAGAATTGCAAGTTAAAAAAATAAAAAAATAAAAAATAAAATAAAATTATATACATGTCACAACACATTGAATGTTTTACAAAAAATAAGTACCTCAACTCAATCCAACAATAATAGAAAAAATGCACATTCAAACCCAATAAAAAATGATGCAAAAAAATAGAGCACAAGAAAAAATTAAACTAATAAATCTAACAATCAAGTTTTTCCATTTTTGACCAAAATGATCCTTCTCCACTCTATGCAACAGAAATGAAAAAAAAAACATCATCAAATGCACTCAAAAATCATTGATAATCAATGGATTATAGAAACCCAAGAAAAAATAAGAAAGAAAACAAAACAAAATGGCCAAATTTGGTTCCCATAGTTGGAAACCATGGTTTACCGAAGAAATTTGGTCCAAACATGAAGTTATCTTGCTTGGGATGCTAAAATCTCCCGTTTTTCTCCTCCTCTGCCCTATTAGACACCTTCTTCTCCTCCTCAACTCTCAAACAAGTCAGTTGTCTGCTAAATATGAGAAATAAAACTTATCAAATCGCTTATAAAATGCACTGTCCCAGTGCCCCCCGATTTCTTTCGCTCGAATAACGATTTTTTAGGAAAAAAAAAACTTTATAAAAATTGGGTGATAACATCAGCTGATTCAAAAAATCGTCTTTAAATCACAATGTTTGCAATACTAAGTAATACTTCTCTTCAGAAGTAGATATTCTAAAAGTTTGCTCCACGAAACTCTCTCCAAGACCTCTTAGGGTCAACCCTCCTAGCCTCTGCGTCAGCCTAGAACCCTCTACGTCAGCCTCCTGCTGCACTGAGCAACCTCTCTGACCCTATGCATCATTTTTGCAGCCTCTGCGTCACTCACGCAAGCCCTCTGGCCCTCTACATAGTCGTTGTTGGCCTCTGCGTGGCTCCTGTTGGCTTTGCATCTGCCTCTCTACCTCTACACTAATCATCTGACACTATCTATGCCTCTCTGCTATGCACTCACTACCCCTCGCTACAACTCTAATCACTAGTTCAATTTCTCTTAGGAAACCTTGCTCTAGAGAATCGAACTGACTGATCACTCTAGTGTATCTCCAACTAATCCTCAAGCCTCCTCTTATACTTTTTATGTTAAATCTTCAACGACCGAGATTACATCTCTAATCAATGGCTAAGATTAGATTTGGCTTGATCTATGTCATTTAGAACCTTCTAACACAGTTTTATATTAATACCCATTAATATTTTTATTTTCCTAAGTTTAAACTTAGGAACCCATTAAAAATATTAATTATTTTAATATCTCCTTCACTGGGTAGAATTTCCCCAAACCATTTCTAAGGCTTGGAGATATCATGTGCTTTAGCCTCTCCACCAGTTTTCATGGCTAGAACACATATGATGCTACCCCAAGTCAACACCCCCTCTTAGCGAGGATTGTGCTCTAGTAATACTCCACCACTTATCATTATCCTGATCATTTGGCACCGGTACCTGTGCTAATGTTTGACCTTGCTACCCAACATCCTCTGCACTGCTGCATCCTGTACTGCTACCCATGGCTCTACAATTGCCACTGCGACATCTGTACGACAACTCCCTCTAAATTCGTGTTATTGCTAGTCCTTTCTCCCTACACTACATCTGCACTGCCACCCTCTCTCCTCATGCTACATCATGTTGTCTATAGCACTACCACTGCTACTGCTGCACTGCAACTCAGTTACTGAGACGATGGTAATTGATCTACCCAACTACTGTCACCCTTGTCAGGCTAGAAACCCTCCTGATGCTGAAGCTCTCTCCACTGCTATCCTGTGCTCCCTGTGTTTCCTTTGCACTATTGCAACAACTTTGTGCCTCTCGCACTACTGCAAACACCTTTGTGCCTTCTTGCATTGCTGCAACCTCCTCTATGCCTCTCGCACTACTGCAACCCCCATTTTGCTACTATAGATTCCTACACTCTAGCACTCTCTGTTGCTCCATCTGCATCGGCTTCTACCGACATCTGCCTTCCTACTACTGTGAATTGGGGTTCCCGTAACTGGATATGATCTGAGAGTTTGAGTACCTCAAGGATCCTGCTCGACATCCCTTGTAGTCCTCCTGACTACAGCTCAATGTCTCCCCACCTCTTCTCTAGAGGTACATGAGCACTCGTGGCACTATCATCATCATCCTCTACCTTCTTCTCTGCCTTAGCCGGCAACTGCCTTGGAGTTAGACACCTCTCCCTTATTCTTCTTCCTAGGACGCTAGGTTTCATAGTGGCCCAGCTCCCCATAATTGAAGTACTTTATCTTGGAGAGGTTCTTTTTCTTCCTCTTCCCTTGCTACCCCACAGATGCTAGAGTCGCATCCTCTTCCTCCTCTTTCTTGACCCGGGCTCCTTTGTTGCTACTTCCCGCCTTGGTTAGCTGTTTGATCTCTTCTTGGCGAAGAGCTACCCACAATTCTTCCCATCCTGAAAGAGATGCTCTGCCCAAAATACTTTGGATGAATGTCTCCTGCTCCTTGAAGATTGCATTCAGGGTGATCCTCACCATTAAATCCTGATCCGACATGGCCCCTATGGAAGTCAGTTGGTCCCAAATCTCTAGCAACGTGCTGATGAAGTGATCTATCGGCTCCCCCTTCTGCATCTGGTATGACCGTAGTTGATTCTCCAGTAGCATCTTCCTCTGCACGGAGGTGTCCTAATATAATGTCATCAAAATGTCCCACATCTCCTTTGCCATATTCTTCTCGTAAATATGCTGAACTACATGATCCTTGATCCCATAAAGGATTATGCACTTTGTCTTGGCCATCGCATCCTCATACTTTCGTTATCAGCTGGGTCGACTGGGATAGCCATGGTTCTTAAGGCGAAGGCCTTGATGTAATGTCTATCTAGAACAAACAAGATCCTGGCCTTCCAGATGACAAAGTTGGATGCCCTTTCCAGCCTGTTTTGATCCCTCAATCCGTTCATGGTCATCTCTCCTCTTATTTTCAACTCTTATGAGTCTCTACTTCCCTCCTGGAAGTTTTCTCTTGGACTCCCTCTGAGTCTCTACTTCCCTCCTGGAAGTTCTCTTCTAGACTCCCTCTTCATCTCGATTTCCATTCTAGAAATCCTTTTGCCAACAGTCGAATTGTACCTCTATGATCCCCTTTGCTCCTGCAACACTGATCTGGATTTCTTGGCTAGAAATCTACCTAGGTAGCGACTCTCTCTACCTTATTTCTGTCCTGTTACGTATTGTTCTACCTCAACAGCAACAACACCCCACTAGCTTCACACTTTGCAATCTACCCATAGCTTCCTATGTGCTAGCAATAGAAGAAACTGAGCCTCCTGGCTTTGTGCAATCCCAGTAGGGCTGAATCACTCTTCTGGCCAACTGTGTCACTCCTACCTGGCTGAGTAGGATGATGTGGTTCCTTGTGAGCCTTTTCTGCCTTACTCTGCCTCTGCGATGGCCTCTCTCTGGCTCGAAATGATGTCGTAAGACCTTCTATGTCACTCCTTCTCTGCTGCTTTCTACTTAGGAACAACCTCTATGTCTTGGGACAGTTGGTTTTGATGCAAATTCTTTGATTCAGCTGGTGCCTTCAGCTCTCCTGTGATCTGTAATGCTCTGATACCATGATGAAATTTCTAAGTCTAACAGGTTAGAAATTTTCCTACACTATCTGGTTTATTTCACCTACTTGTTTCATTACTAAACAAGTTATTTAACCATATGCTAGGCCGTTAATATGCCATTATTATGATCAATTTTGAACACCTATTTCATCCATTTCTACTCATGTCATTTATCATGATTTATCATATAAGTCCATTTTATAATGATTTATGCTCTTATGGATAAATATTATTTATTCTCCTTTATTTTTAATAAATTGATGATTATGCATGATTTTACCAATGATGGGGTATTAATAAATTGTTTGTAACATTACTCACCATTTTTAGCCTCCAAGATATTTTCCAGATTGAAGATTTGATCATTAGATGTGCCAACTTAGAAATTCACTGGAATAAGAAGTGACAATTTTGTATTGAATGGTTCGGGAAAATGGAGAAGAATCCGGAATATCTGAAACATGGGTTTTGTTCAGAACGGACCAAAACAATTTTTTCTTAAGTAGTTTTCCCAAATTTGGTTCGTACTAAGATAAATGGAAGGTTCTCTAAAGACATTTTTCTTAGATTCACTGTGTGGCCGTTTTCCAAATTATGCCAGTTGCAATGCCAAATTCGACCTGTTCCTGTTGAATGCTGATGGAGAGATATCTCAGAGATGATTTTGCTTATCAATTTGTTGAGAAAAATCCAATTTTGTAATAGAAATCATAAATTGTAATCATATCTGTTGTAACTTCTCTTTGCTCTTTGTGTATTTAAATGAAAACAGAGAATAGAGAAGGGGATTCAGAATTGAGGATTCATGATTCATGATGGGATAGGATAGGATAGGAGGAAAGGGGGGACTGTTGCATTACCTTTGTAATTCTCAAGGCTTTTGCTGTTGTAAATATTTCACAGTTTGATGATTAATATATAATTTGGGGGTTGTTGTTCATTCGCCTTATTTGAAGTAACCCAGTAGCATTCGCTGGCGGCTAAGGGCCCAGCCTCTGGTCGACTAAGCTACTGCTCTGTATTATATCTTTATGCTTCCAGTCGTGTGATGGGTTGATTTAATTCTTACTTCTTTGAATTTCATTGCTTTTCAGTTTCATGTTTTTACAGCATGCTGTTCTAATATTTTATGAAATTGTTTTATTGCATAAGTTGTGATTGAATCGTGTGGTCATTCCTTTCCATCATAACAAATATTATTATCTTTTTCAACTTATATTGTTATGATATTCATTTCAAATATAAAGCTTCGCTGTTCATTTCAGACTTTGATGTTCACTACATGTTGTTGTTCATTTCTAGCTTTGTTGCCCATTCCTACTAAATAAACTTTGTTATTCATTTCTTTCCTGCAAGTATTTTCTTTTGCTTTTAAGTATTATTGTAGTGAGCATGTTTATTCCATTTCCATTAGTAGCATTATTGATTTATCATTTCCAGTTAATTGCTATAGTGTGGATTGTAAGATCAACAACTATAAAGGACATGGACTATCATTGTCTAAGTTCTCAAATTGAGGATCTTGTTTCATTTCATTTGCATCAGTTGATAGAGGAAAGAGTTATTGCTACTACATCTTTGACTGATGATTGTTGTAGTTTCTTGAGTGAATGATCTAGTTTCAGAGTATTAAGTTTCTTGCCATTGCAATTAGATTGTATTTCAAGCATCTGTTTACTCTTGTATTTGAAGCACTGTACTACAATTTAGAAACATTACTCTTGAGTAAATAACTGCCTCAGACTGAGTACACTCTTGAAATAAAAAATCATCACTGGGTTGACAATTAATGTGAAAATAATTAGGAGTTAAAAAGACACCTTTTATCACTCAACATTTTGGCGTCGTTGCCAAGGGGAGTGTAGCCATTTCTAAAGAATAGTGTGCATCTGATGAGTGCCTGTTAGGAAAGAATTGGGTATTAAAAATGGAAGGTGAGAACCTGCGTACGAAGCATGTAAAAGCCCTACTCCCCCGCTCGCTTTCCAACATAATTGTTAAAGAACTTAGGGTAGAAATCAATGTTTGAATTTTTGTGTGAATGACTAAAAAAAAATAGAAATTTTGAAAAACAAATTTTATGATTTCACTCAAGTGTTGATGTAAGCACCACCCATTTCACTAACCAATTGACAGGAGCATTTGAAGAAGGAGCCTCAAATAAACACATGAAGAACATCTTTATGGTAAGAAATGGCTCACATTTCTACTTTTGAATTCCCTATCAAAGATCTAGGAGGAGTGACACAAATGCACATATTTCCCCCATCTTCTCTACCAAATTTTCATGGTTTGACAAATGAAGATCCAGATACATTCTTATTTGAGTTTGAAGTACTTTGTAGAGGATATGATTATTGTACTAATGATCAAAGGTTGAAAGTGTTTCCTCTTACTATAAAAGGAGCAACTCTCCGATGGTTCATGAGCCTAGGTGGGAACTGCATCCAAACATGAGAGGACATGAAGAACATATTCTTGAAGAAGTACCAAGACTATTGCAAATCCAATAAAGATATTTTTGATATAATACAAGGGGAAGATGATAGTTTGGAGGACTATGTAGAGCGATTTCAATATAACCTTCAAAAATTAAAACATAAGCATTTGGAAAAAGAGATCTTAAAAGCACTCCTACTCAAAGGAATCAAAGTTGAATTTTTAGAACTCTTAAATCTGATAGGAAAAGGTGATGTTTTTCAGTTGTCATATGATGATGTTTGTGAATTGTGCATAAGGTATTCAAGAGGAATCTCCAAGGCTGGTAAGAATTTTAGAGAATTTTGTTCTTTCTTTTCCAAATCTGCTACAAGAAAAAGAGACATAAGAGCTGAAATCAATGATTTATTTGGACATTTTAAAATTGATTTTATTAGCTCTCTAAATTCACAATTGGATGTTTTGCAGGTTCAGAAAAATCAAGAAATTAAAGAAGTGGTTTTCCCTCATTACCAAAAGGAGCATCCCATAGATAGTTGTTCTTCCTTATCTAGGAGGGAAGTAGCATATCAAAGAGATGAGGAAGCTGCAACAAGGTCAAAACAATGGGAATCAAGGCCTACAAGTATGGTTCAAAACACTTCTTCTCGATTATCTTACATGCATAATCCATTATGGAATACTAATATGTTAAGGTAGCCGTGTCAATCTCAATATAACGACCACCAATCTTGTCTACAAGTTTGGCATGGTTCACCTTATGATTGCATGACTACTCTCCCTCATCTTGTAGCACAAATACATTCTCCATATTCTCCATCAGCTCTTCCACAACATCTTGTTTGCCTATCAAACTCATCCACTCAACCCAATCAACTACATCATCAAAATGCTCCATTCCGTACACAATTTCCTGCTCAACTCATTCCACACCCTCACCATAAGAAACTAGTACAACATGATTAGAATGTTGAACTGCAAAATTTACCCACCCCTCCCACCCATTCTATCTCATTGGAGAAAACTTACAATGAGATTCAGAATGTTTGAAATTCAAAAATTGTAGAAGTTATGGAAGAAAATGAGGTTTCTTCTAGTTTGCATCAACAAACCATTTCAAAAGCTCAAGAACTTCATTATATGATGGGTATGGGAAATCAAGAAAGTAAAGGATATATTGAAGATTTTTTTCACTCCATCACTTGTTTGCAGCATCACTCCATACTTCAACAATTTTTGACACCATCTTTTCAAAGGAAGTTGGCTTCTCATACCCTAATATTCATTAATATGCATTTTTCAAATTTGGGTATGTACATACTTGAAGCCTTATTTCGTAAATGGTTCCACTGGAAGTACTCTTATACGTAGTCATATTCATTTTTCAATCAAAGAAGGTTAGTGTAGAAAATAAATAAATAAGGACATAAATAAATACATTTTGTTTTTATGTAAAACTAGTTGTTTTTTTGTTGCAACACGCTATGAAAATCAACATTGATGATAAATGTTTTAATCCATTTGTGTACGTAGATAAATTATAATGGAAATAACAGTTCTACAAACACTCATATTCATTTTTATCACCAATTTGGAAAAAATGCTTGAATATCATATTTTTTGGTTTGTGGGCTTGATGAAATTTCTGAAAACATAGATGGAACAGTTAGTTTTTGGAAGCATAAATGAATATTTTTAAAACATGTTTCTATCCTAGGTAGCCCTTGATGTCTACTTTCCAACCCAATTTGAATCACTCAATTTTGATTTGAAACGAAAACGTTAGAACCAAAACATTGACTGGGTGTCTAGCGCGCAACTCATAAATAGAGTTGGGACAGTCGGTTTTTGGAGGCCTAAATGACCATATTTTTAAAACATATTTCTATGGTGTATTCCCCTATGAATTTAGTTTACAATTCAATTGGAATCACCCATTTTCAATAATGTATGAGGAAGTTATGATCAAAATACTGACTGTCTATCGTAAATCAGCACTCTTAAAACTCTGTCTTTCCGGCTATTCCTTAGAGTATTTTACCTATCAATTCTTCTTGTTTTATAAATGTGTTTCTATTGGACATAAATAAATGAATCTACTTTCATTTCCAATTTGAATAATTTGAATCCAACATCAAACGAAGAATATATGCTTAAAATATCCACTGTTGTTCTAAGTAGGGTAATCGAAAATGACTCTGTTATGCAGGTTGTTCTAAGTAAAATTGACATATCATATCATTGAATTTTTAAGACCTATTTCTATTGGAGATATACCTTTGAATTAGCTCTCATCTGGCTTTGGAATCACTCAATTTGGACAAAAAACAAATAATTTGTAATTAAAACACTGCTAGTTAGTATGGTTGACCACTGCTCTCCCGTAGGTGACAAATAAATTTTACTTTGTTATTTTCTCAGTGAATTTGTTATACAGAGTAATTATTTTTTGTTTTTTTTGCATAATTCTTAGATTAGGGGAGCCGGATCACCTCTTTTTCTCCATGATTTAATGTTTTATTGCAGATAGAGACTTGTTTTTTGCAGGTCCTTGGAGAATAAAGAAGGTCAATTTATGGACGAGCGATTCTTGAAAGAAATTTTAATGAAACAAGGGAATTTCATCCAATCAATTACCCAATGGATTCATAACAGAAGAAATGAAGAATTGATTTCTATTTGAAGATTCATTTCATGTCACTACTACTAAAATAGTTTTCAAAGAGATCATTTTTTTTGCATAACATCATAGCTGCTGTAACATAATTTATTTATTTACGTACTGTTTTTCAATAAAATGTTGTTTCTTTTCTGATTTCTCTTATATTTTTGTGTTTCAGGTGTTGCTTCCTTCAAATTGTGACCCATCCTTAGCATCAATGCAGTGAACAACTAATTCGTTTTTTGCGTGCCTGCATTTCATGATTGTGCATTTTTTATGTTCATTTCTGAAGGAACAACATTTTCGCATTTTTGTTGTTCATTTTTGAAAAAACATCACTTTTGCATTTTTGTTGTTCCTTTCCGAAGGAACAACACTTCTGCACTTTCGCATTTTTTCTATTCCTTTCCGAAGGAACAACACTTCTGCATTTTTGTTGTTCCTTTCCGAAGGAACAACACTTCTGCACTTCTGCATTTTTCTGTTCCTTTCCAAAGGAACAACACTTCTGCATTTTTGTTGTTCTTTTTCGAAGAAACAACACTTCTGCATTTTTTCTGTTCCTTTCTGATGGAATAGCACTTCTACACTTCTGCATTTCTGATGTTCCTTTTCGAAGCAATAACACTTCTGCATTTTTGTTGTTCCTTTCTTAAGGAACAACAATTCTGCACTTTTGCATTTTTGTTGTTACTTTCAGAAGAAACAACACTTCTGCATTTTTGTTGTTCATTTCTAAAGGAACAACACTTCTGCATTTTTGTTGCTCCTTTCCGAAGGAACAACACTTTTGCATTTTTTCTATTCTTTTCTGAAGGAACGACACTTCCGCATTTTTGTTGTTTCTTTCCGAAGGAACAACACTTCTGTATTTTCGTTGTTCCTTTCCAAAGGAATAGCACTTCTGCACTTCTGCATTTTTGTTGTTCCTTTCGGAAAGGAACAACACTTCTGCATTTTTGTTGTTCCTTTCCAAAGGAACAAAACTTCTGCATTTTTGCTATTTCTTTACGATGAAATAGTATTTTCGTATTTTTGTTGTTTCTTTCAAAGGAACAACACTTTTTCATTTTTGCTATTCCTTTCAAAGGAACAACACTTTCGCATTTCTGCTGTTTCTTTCAAAGGAACAATATTTTCACATTTTTTTTTGTTCCTCTTAGGGAACAACACTTTTTCATATGCATTTTTTTGTTGTTCCCTACAGGGAACAACACATTTTCGTGTTTATTTTTGCTTTTTAGTGTGCATTTCTCTTGTTGTTCCCTACAAGGAACAACACTTTTTTGAGTGTTTTTTTTGTTCCTTCAAAGGAACAACACTTTGGGAGTATTTTTAAGAACAACCCTTCCTTTCTCTTGTGGGATTATTCCTAATTCATCTCAACCATATTTTACTGATTCCCTTTTATGGCATGAAGTACAATACTTCTACGAGGACAAGAATTATGGATTCTATTGAAGCGAATTAATATCATTCATGTTATGATCTTTAATAGGACAACTCCTTGATGATAGATTATTTTCAAAAGGGACACAATTATTTATATACTACTTTACTGCATCGTTTTCTGCTGTACATGATACTGATTTATCATCTTAATACCATGCTAGTTCCACCCTTCTTGGTTATAATTTTCTCTGTCTGCACTAAATGAGATTATGGGTATATTCTTTTCTATTGACAACTTCAACTTCTTCCACCATCCCTGCTCTTAAGGAGTACTGCGCCTCCCTCTTTTTATCATAAAAATGTGTAATAACAACAAAATTTGTTCATAGATGGAGGATAGGGGGTCTCATTACGAGCCAGCCTACCATGTTCATAAGGTTGTGACAAAGTGAAATTCTCATTATGGCCACCACACCAGGGTTATGATCCATTGGATAGCCAAATTATTCTTGGAACAGGAGGTCTTATCACAAGCTGGCCTGATCATTTTTGCTACATTCTAGTGAATGGCAATGTAGTTATCTGGTTACCATGCCAGTGCACTGATCTCTTCTATAGAACAACACTGTAACTCTCCATTTATAAATTGAGGATCCTGGCTCATATGGGTTAAAAAGCAACCCTGTTGAGGCTATGGACGCCTGCTGGCAACAGAGGCTCTGCTTATGGTATTGAAGTTATACCTTATCGTCAATTATTACTATAATACCCTTTTCTTATTTTCTCTTTTTATCGGAGAAGTTATTTCCTTAATTTTTTTCCCTGTTTTAAACCTTCACGCATGAGAAATTGTTTTCAGATCAATCGCATCATTTTCAGCTAGAATACCGTCAACAAAGCATATTTTTGGCATATTGTTGTCCTTTTTCTTTTTCTCATAGCTTATCATCAATCCAAAGTGTCATATCTCTTATTCATAACTATCGTTATACACTCTGCTCTCATTATAACCATAACTCTCGCTGTCTTATCATTGATATGTGTACTCTGCTTCATTTACTACTATATTGTTCATTCCCTTGCCTTGCCATCAACATAACACCTTTCATAGGATTTATGGTCATGGAATCCCTTTTCCAATTGGAGGGGGGAATGTATGCATTATGGGATAGTATGCGATATGATTACTGCACTCTGCGATAATTTGTTGATTTGACAAAATATTAGTATTGCATGTATACAAAAGTTTTTCTAATTGAAATTTTGGCATGCATCTTATCTGTTGATATTCAAAACTAACACTGTGGATTCAAGAACATTGTATGCAAAATAGTGATTTGTTTATAGGAGAACAACAAGTATGGGGAGGGGGCAACTCTATTCGTAGCATGACCACACTATTTCAACTAACAGAAGAGGTTCAAGCAACTCGCAAACGTGAACAATTGTTCATACACAATGTGCTTGCCTGGATTCCACCTTTTGCATCACTTTCAGCACCAACTCTGCCTACATCAGCTTTAACAAATACCAGTCCATACATGTCATTTTGCATTCTTTTTGGAGGTAAAACTTGAGGTAATATAGCATAATTTTATGATACATTATGAATTTAAGAGAATTTCATGAAAATCCATTAAGCATTATTTATCATCATTCATTCCACATCTTTACCACTTCCCATTTTTCAGAGACATATCATCTTTTAGTTTGAGGGAGTGTTGCTTTCATTCATTTCTTTCTTATGACCATGTCATTAATATTCTTTATCATCCATTGATATTTTTATTCATTCTCAACACCTCCCGTATTCCATGTTTTTTTACACCAAGCATAGCATTCCACAGATGGTAGTGACCAACTCAACTTGATTTCTAGCATTGCATGAGGGCACGCTAATTCTTCAGTTTGGGAGAGGCATTGCTACGCATGATGGATGTTTTCTACTTTCCTTCTCATTTAAGGCATACCATTTCACTTTTACACAGTGCAGAAATTGATTTCCATAATAATTTTAAAACTATGAACTCAATTCTTGTGATTTTTGGAAAACACAAACGTATCATTAAAATATACAAACACAGAAAATTTCAAATTAAATTAGTTCGTAATATTTCGGAAATCATGCACTCTTACCTACAACCATTTTCTTTATATCTCATGATACATGCATCGAAACGATCTGATTTTTGGATCATAGAAGCATTAATATAGTAGAAATCTACTTGCAAAATTTCAACAATATCTGGTTTGTTGTTTTTGAGAAAATGGTTAATGAAGTTTGCTATTACTTATATCATATTTTTCTGCAACTTCATATACACATAACTTGAACGTCAATGGAAAAATTGTTATGCTTTCATCAAGATTGCTAAAATTAAATATTCATTAATTGAGGAAGAATTCATTTGTTTTATCCATTTCATGAGTTGGGATGAACAAATTTTTTATTGCTTGGTTAACACATGGGTTTTGTCTTTGGGTTGCATGAGGACATGCAATATATTTAGTTTTTTGTTGCATGAGAACATGCAATATATTCAGTTTTGGGTTATGTTGGGCTGTTAATATGTCATTATTATTATCACTTTTTAACAGCTATTTCATCCATTTCTGCTCACGTCATTTATCATGATTTATCATATAATTCCATTTTATAATGATTTATGCTCTTATGGATAAATATTATTTATTCTCTTTTATTTTAATAAATTGATAATTATGCATGATTTTACCAATGATGGGGTATTAATAAATTGGTTGTAACATTACTCACCATTTTTAGCCTCCAAGATATTTTCCAGATTGAAGATTTGATCATTAAATGTGCCAACTCAGAAATTCATTGGAGCATGAAGTGACAATTTTTTATTGAACGGTTCGGGCAAATGGAGAAGAATCTCGAAAATCTGAAACATGGGTTTTGTTCAGAACGGACCAAATTAGTTTTGTGTTGAAAAGTTTTCCACAATCTGGTCCGTACTAAGAGAAATGGAAGGTTCTATGAAGACATTTTTCTCAGATTCGTTGTGTGGCCGTTTTCCAAATTATGTTAGTTGCAATGCCAAATTCGACCTGTTCCTATTGAATGCTGATGGACAGATATCTTAGAGATGATTTTTCTTATCAATTTGTTGAGAACAATCCAATTTTGTAATATAAATCATATTGTAGTCATATCTGTTGTAACTTCTCTCTACTCTCTATGTATTTAAATGAAAACAGAGATCAGAGAAGGGGATCCAGAATTGAGGATTCATGATTCATGATGGGATAGGATAGGATAGGAGGAAAGGGGGATTTTTGCATTACCATTATAATTCTCAAGGCTTTTGATGTTGTAAATATTTCACAGTTTGATGATTAATATATAATTTGGGGGTTGTTGTTCATTCGCCTTATCTGAAGTAACCCAGCAGCATTCGCTGGCGGCTAAGGGCCCAGCCTCTGGTGGATTAATTACTGCTTTGTATTATATCTTTATAGTTCCAGTCGTGTGATGGGTTGATTTATTTCTTATTTCTTTGAATCTCATTGCTTTACAGTTTCATGTTTTTACAACGTGTTGTTCTAATATTTTATGAAATTGTTTTATTGCATAAGCTATGATTGAATCGTGTGATCGTCTCTTTCCATCATAACAAAGATTATTATCCTTTTCAACTTATATTATTATGCTGCTGTTCATTTCAGACTTTGATGTTCACTACATATTGTTGTTCATTTCTAGCTTTGTTTCTCATTCCTACTAAATAAACTTTGATGTTCATTTCTTTCCTACAAGTATTTGGTTTTTCTTTTAAATATTATTGCAGTGAACGCGTTTATTCCATTTCTGTTAGTACCATTATTAATTTATCATTTCCAATTAATTGCTTTAGTGTGGAGTGTAAGATGAGCAACTGTAAAGGATATGGACTATCATTGTCTAAGTTCTCAAATTGAGGATCTTGTTTCATTTCATTTGCATCAGTTGACAGAGGAAAGAGTTATTTCTACTGCATCCTTGACTGATGATTGCTATAGTTTTTTAAGTGAATGATCTAGTTCCAGAGTATTAAGTTTCTTGCCATTGCAATTAGATTGTATTTCAAGCATCCGTTTACTCTTGTATTTGAAGCACTGTACTGCAATTTAGAAACATTACTCTTGAGTAAATAGCCACCTCAGACTGAGTACGCTCTTGAAATAAAAAATCGTCCCTGGGCTGACAATTAATGTGAAGATAATTAGGAATTAAAAAGATACCTTTTATCGCTCAACACCATATAAATACTGAAATAAACACAAATGCAGTCTTAACCATCTACAGATCATCAACTGAAAGAAATAGACAAACACATAAGGGACATAGTTATTTTTGTAGACTCGTCCCCAGAAAATCCCAACTTGGGAAAACCAGTGCAGTAGTTCTGAGGGTTTTATTATTAACCAGCTTTTCTTGAGTACAATTGGGTGCAAATTGTCTCACCCTATACAGAAATCTATCTGGCACTAATACCTATCTTCAGAAGAAGATATTCTAAAAGTCTTCTCTGTGAAACTCTCTGCAGCACCTCTCTAAGGCTCAGCGTCAAACCTCTTGGTCTTTGCATTAGTGTAAAACCCTCTGCCTTAGCCTCCTGGTGCATTGCACAACCTCTCTAACCCTCGGTATCACTTCTGCAGCCTCTGCGTCACTCACGTAGGCCCTCTGGCTCTCTGCGTAGTCACTGCTGGCCTTTACGTGGTTCTTGTTTGCTCTGCGTCTACCTCTCTACCTTTGCATTGGTCTTCCGACACTATCTCTACCTCTCTACTATGCACTCACTTCCCTTCACTACAATGCTGATCACTGGTTCTATTTCTCTTAGCAAACCCCTCTAGAAAATCGAACTGATTGATCACTTTGGTGTATCTCCAACTAACCCTCAAGCCTCCTCTTATACTTTTTCTGTTGAGTCTTCAATGACCGAGATTACATCTCTAATCAATGACTAAGATTAGATTTGGCTTAATACATGTCATTTAGAACCTTCTAACCCAGTTTTATATTAATTCACATTAATATTTTTATTTTCCTAAGTTTAGACTTAGGAACCCATTAAAAATATTAATTATTTTAATATCTCCTTCACAGGGTAGAATTTCCCCAAACCATTTCTAGGGCTTGGAGATCTCATGTGCTTTAGCCTCTCCACCAATTTTCATGGCTAGAGCACATTCGATGCTACCCCAAATCAACAAGGGATACAGTTTTTCCTGCAGACATTGATTCACAAATCTTTGCCTGATGTTCACACTGTTACCATTGTCATATTGATGTCACCTTATGCTGTCAATTCTAACATAGGAGCACTGACATCAATGAGTAGAGATCAGTGAATCATAGATATATATCATCATAATCTAGGTTATTTCCTCTCTATCATAGTCTATGTCAATCCTTCTAGAAAAGCAATGCCCTAGAGTACAAGCGATGACACCTATGGATAACAAATGTATAACAAGGTTTCAAATGAACAAGGTTTCAGTTGTCCCCTTTTGGTTCTTGAATTTCTAAGTACAAGGTTACTTCGAATTTTCAGATTTCACAAATTGTTTATTGTAAGCAAGGTAGGAACTAGTAAATATATATATATCTTGTCTCAATGTTTCAAGCTTTCCAATTGAGTTCTATTTCTCCTTCTTTGCGATCTTCGACTTTCAGTTCATCCTTGTTATTTTGTTACTATTTGATGAGACTTCCTAGTGACAATAGTTTTTAAGACTATGTTGGGAAACTCTGAAAATCATGCCAACAACCAATTTTAATTGCTTCAATTCCTTTAGGTGCTTTAGAAAGAATGACATTTCCTTTCATAGGCGTCAAACCCACACATCAGATAATTAAAAAATAGCGCATTGGATAAACTTATTGGAACTTGCCAAACTCCAGGATTGAAGGAACATAAATGGAACTAGAAGCACATATTGTAAAGGTCATAAAGGCCATTTCTCAGTCATGGTCAAAGGCACCTTGTTATTCAAGAAAGATTTTAATGCTATAATACTTCAAAATGATGCTATAGTACGAGGGCATCATACATGTATTGCAGAGATACATTGACTTGTAGTGAGGATGCCATACATGAAACATAGAGATACCATTTGTAGAGGATGTTGTACCTGATGTAGATATATTATATGCAATGATACCATAAGCAGATGATGCCATACATAACACAAATATGCCATATGATACATATAGTGAAGCGATAGCCATGCGAGATCATACTGAAGACCCTGCCAAGTGAGACCTTATACAAATGCGAGATCACAGAGGTCGAAACCATATGCCATTACAGTGAACCATATGATATTATAGCCATTACAGTGAGACTATACAAAGCGAGATCATATGCCATAGCATTCATACTCGAGTATGCAATTATAGTCCTGAGTGCAAGATCACAATGCGAGAGACATGTAGCGAGACTTCGAGTCCTGTAGTGAGAGTGCAAGTCATATGCAAATTATAGTGCCTTAGACATGCGAGAGAGAATATCTTTATTAGTGAGTTCATATAATGTGAAAGATCCATCATTCTACTGAGATTTATGATTGATCATGAGACCATATGTGAAGAAGATCCTGTGTCATTATCACATGAAGATAAGCCTCATGCAAACATAAACTCTGTGTTAACCAAGCAAAGATGACATAGAGAGAAATCTGTAACATCACCCCTCTGTAAAACTATCACTAGTAGGGGAATCTTCCATGTTTGTGAATTTAGGTGATTCTTATGAGCTTTTGGAGATTTCTGGACTCTCTCGTCATCAAATAAGTGTTCAATCCCTTCTTGTGTGGCTAGTACATACGTTCTTGTTGATTTGGGATCGCATCAAATGTGCTCTAGCCACGACATTTTGCGGAGATGTTGGGGCACATGAGATCTCCAATACCCAGAAAGGGTTTGGGTAGATTCTAAACAGATAAGGAAATATTAAAATAATTAATATTTTTAACGGAGTCCCTAAGTCTAAACTTAGGAAAAATAAAATATTAATGTGTATTAATATGAAACTTTGTTAGAATGGTCCAAAAGACATGGATCAAACCAGATCTAATCTTAGCCATTGATTAGGGACTTAATCTCGGTCATTGATATGTCAACAGAAAAAGTATAAGTGGAGGATTGAGGGTCACTTCGAGAGGACACCAGAGTGATCAGTCATTCTATTCTCTAGAGTAGGGTTTGCTAAGAGAGATAGAATTAGTGATCAGGAGATGCAGCTGAGGGGCATTTGAGTACGGACAGACAAAGGTAGAGACAGTGCCGGGAGAGCAGCACAATAGCCAATGAGAGTGTTGCAGAGCCTGCCAGGGCTCACATAGGGCCACATAAAGGCAGCTGAGAGCCGCGTAGAGCCTCAGAAAGGGAATCGTGACTGATGCAGAGGCCCAGAGGATTGATGCAGGGCCTCCCAAGGCTGACGCAGACCCATCCGGGGTTACGCAGGGCTAGCGTGAGGCAGAGTGTTATAGCTCTGATACCACTTGTTATAGATCTGATCCAAAAGATATATGAGAATAGAAATAACCCAAGAACAATAAGATCCAAATATAGAAATGATTCACTTTATTGATATCAAAACCCTTATGGTAGGGCAACACCATACATTCACTCCTTAAGGAAGGAGAGCACTCCACAAGCCATATGGATGTTCATACAATAATCCTTCACTATATCCTTGACTTGGAGTCTCTAGCCTCTATATAGGCCTCATACATACAATACCATGGGTCATTACCATGGTTCCCTCATACCATCAACTAATACCATGGGCCCATTACATTATTATTAACTACCTTATTTATTACTATTTTCCATCCCATTATTACATTATTACCTTGGGTACCTCCCTTAGTACCCCATATTATCCCCCCTAGGTATATAACACTCCACCCCCCTTAGCATGTTTCATCCCCGAAACATGGGAAGAACACAAATAATAAGATCTACTCAAAAGAGTAGTCCATTGGTACCATGCACATGCATCTAGCCATCCAAGAGAAAGGTGAACCCTCGATCTCGCTGGTGCCTCGCTCGCTTGAGATGGAAGTTGACCATAGCAGCTCTTCTATGTTGATGTGTAGTAGGTGGATCTTCGCTCCTCGCTATCTGTCATACGGGGGTTGTTGTCCTTGTGGCTAATTGGCTGCCATCTTGCAGGGTGATGTGGGTGATGATATGTTTAAGTTTTAACCCACGGTGTCTTTTTCTTTAACTCACCCTGTTGTGGTGCCTGTTGTGGTGTCTTCTTTTCCAATATGACTTCAACCACTGAGCCCTCCTCTGATGTATCAGCACCTGTAACCTTTTCTGCTTCCGCCCCTGTTTGTGTTTGATGGTCTATCATCATTGGCTCATCATCTAATATGTCAGACCCTGGAACATCTTCTGCTTCAGCCTCCTCGCACTCTACCTGTTTATTAATAGAAATATCATGTAATGTAATTTTCTTCTTTTTTATATCAGAGCTTCAGGAATTTCTTCTGTACATTAATATTGATAGTACCCACTGATTCCATCCAAGGGTATCCGAAAACAAAATCTATGTTATCCATATTTGAAGCATAAAAATCACTATGCAACACATACTTATCCATAGAAATCTTCAAATCCTTGTACACTTGAACATTCTCATCATTAACCTGTGTATTTTCAATGTGTTTTGTTGGAATTTGCAATTTTTTTACCAAATTAACATTCATAAAATTATGCTTGCAACTAGGATATATAGAAACAATTATCTTCTCTTTCTGAATCAATCCATGAACCTGCAATAAGGATATACCAGTAGGAAATAGCCCCACATGTTTCTCTTTATCTTGTTTTCTGGCATGAGACCATCTGTCTAAAAGTAATTTTTCAAATTCTTCATCGGGCAGGTTGGAACACTTCTTTTGGTTAAGTAATCCCCACCATGTGGCTACCTCATCTTCAAAATTAAACACTACAAAAGTCCTCCAATTATGTTTCCATAATAACTTGTTTGTTTTTATGTATTCTTCAATAGTAGGACCATTATCTTTTCCTGTAAAACATAGAACCACCATGAAGAGGGTTTTGAAAAAATTCACTTACTTGGCGAAAATTTGAAATTGTCACAGTTTAGTCAATATTTCTCAGAATCCCTATTATGACTTGTTTTCAGAAATGGAACAATCATTCTTCATCTACCCATGGGATAGAAATCTTGATCTCGGCACTAAAATTTCAGATCTGCACTGCAACTCTCCCACCGTCACCAAAAATTTCTGCAAAAAAACGCTGATTTTAAATCAGCAATATCTCCCTCATCGGACTCCAATTCGACTGATTTTTTTTTGAAATTAGGTATTTTTTTCACAAATATTCCAGATCTACAATTAGATTTTGCATATCATGCACTAGGACGTCCAGATCTGCGCCGCAAACTCGCTGCCCTGGAAAATTGTCTGCAACCCCACTGATTTTTAGATCAGTGATATCTCCTTAATCCAGACTCCGATTCAACCGATTTTTTTTTTGAAATCGGCTATTTTTTCACAAAGAATATAGATATGCAATTAGATTTGCAGATTTTGCACCAAAACATACAGATCGGATCTGCAACTCGCCGCCCCCGAAATCCTGCAAAAAATTAAAAAAAATTCTCCAATTTTGTGCCCAAGAAAGTGCTCCGATACCACTTGTTATAGCTCTGATACCACTTGTTATAGATCTGATCCAAAATATATATGAGAATAGAAATAACCCAAGAATAATAAGATCAAAATATAGAAATGATTCACTTTATTGATATCAAAACCCTTATGGTAGGGCAACACCATACATTCACTCCTTAAGGAAGGAGAGCACTCCACAAGCCATATGCATGTTCATACAATAATCCTTCACTATATCCTTGACTTGGAGTCTCTAGCCTCTATATAGGTCTCATACATACAATACCATGGATCATTACCATGGTTCCCTCATACCATCAACTAATACCATGGGCCCATTACATTATTATTAACTACCTTATTTATTACTATGGCCCATCCCATTATTACATTATTACCTTGGGTACCTCCCTTAGTACCCCATATTATCCCCCCTAGGTATATAACACAGAGAGGGGCTAACATAGTCCAGAGACAGGCTGACATTGGGGTTTCTGGGGCAGATTAGTGCTTAGTAGCTACCGGAAGGATTATCCGAGGTTTTAGCCAGAAGATTTGTCAGAAACTGAGAGGTATTACTGCCAAGGAAATTATCTATTGGGTAGGCTAGTTTTGGCACCTAGATTTTACTGTGATATTGCTCAATAAGAAAACCCTAAGATAGTTACATCGGTTTTCCCACATTGCATTTTTCAGGGACATTAGTCCAAAAATAATGGTGTCATATGGTGTGTTTGTTTCTGTTTCTTTTAGTTCCTGATCTCTAATATGTTGAGCATGCACTAGTGTTTATTTTCAGTGTTTACATTGTAAATAACTTGTTAAGGAAAATAACAAGTAGGTAGGAATAAATCAGATAAAGTGCATGGAGGATTTCTAACTAGTAAACTTATAAACTTCAACATTGTATCAAAGCGTGATTGTAGATCACATGAGGACTAAAGGACATCAGCTGGACGGAGCTATAGCAGCAGAAAATAGTTGTCCCGAGGTGACAGAGGTTGTTTCTAGTAGAGAAACAACAAGGAAGGGTAACATAGTGCCTGCGTTATCAAGGGTGAGATGGGAAGAGGTAGTGCAAAGGTGAACGAAGGCAAGAGAAGCCTCACGCAGATCCATGTAGTAGCTAGGAGGGCTGACGCAGTTGGCTAAGGAGGTCAGATTGCAGTACCGGGATAGCGCAGAGCCTAAGACCTCTCACCTTCAGGTTGATGGGGTTTTAAAGGCTACAGAATATTACAAAGTGGTTCTGGTGAGGTACTGTAGTTAGAATAGTACCTGACAAAGCAAGGCCAGAGGAGTTGCTATTGAGGGTTTCTAGTCATGGAACCCGAATCAATGGTGCAGTTGCATAAGACGATCAGAGTAGGGGGCATCTTGATAGTTGTAGAAGGATTTCTAGGAGCGAAATCAAGACTCAGAGGGAGTCCAGAAGAGAACTTCCAGACGGGAATTAGAGACTCAGAGGTGTTGAATAAAGAACTTCTAGGAGGGAAGTAGAGGAGCATCATGGCACTACATGGAGTAAGATACCAGGATAAACTAGACGGAGCATCGAACTTCACAGTCATAGTGCTGGGAGAGGCAGATATAGTGCTGGGAGAGTAGCGCAGTAGCCAAGGGGAGTGACGCAGAGCTAGCCAGGGCTCACGCAGGCCCACGCAGAGGCAGCCGGGAGTTGCGCAGAGCCTCATAGAGGCTACCGTGACTAATGCAAAGGCCTAGAGGGCTGATGCAAGCCCTCCCAAGGTTGATGCAGACCCATCCGTTGTGATGCAAGGCCAGCATGAGGCAAAGAGGGGCTACCACAATCCAGAAAGAGGCTAACATTGGGGTTTCTAGGGCAGATTGGTGCTGAGTAGCTGCGGAAAGGACTATCTGGGGTTTTTACTAGGAGATTTGTCAGAAATTGAGAGGTATTAATGTGAAGGAAATTATCTATTGGGTAGGCCAGTTTTGGCACTCATATTGTACTCTGATATTGCTTAATAAGTAAACCCTCAAATAACTGCACCGATTTTCCCACATGGGTTTTTCCGAGGACATTAGTCCAAAAATAATGGTTTCATATGGTGTGTTTGTGTCTACTTATTATAGTTGGTAATCTGTAATATGTTGAGCATGAACTAGTGTTTATTTTCAGTATTTACATTGTAAATAACTTGTTAAGGAAAATAACAAGTAGGTAGGAATAAATTAGATAAAGTGCATGGAGGATTTATAACTAGTAAACTTAGATACTTCAATAGTTCCATCTCCTTCATCATGAAAAATTTTGTATACAAGGGGTTTAACACTTTCTTTTAAACTCGAGGCATCTTGAGTGTGCCTTGCAAAAACTCAAAATCAAGTGTGCCTTTCCTGTTGTTTATCACTGCCATGCCAAAACCAGAGTCGCTTCAAAGTCAGATTGACAACAATGCTTGAGACTGATTCGATTAAAGTTGAGAGGCAACCAAAGTTCCTAAACGCATTGCCCTAGAATACTACAATACAAGCCTCAAGGATTCTGTCATCTGAAATTGTACGACTGATCAATTTAACTCTTGTTTGGGCTTGACTTCTCCCAGCTTTGATTCCAAGTTAATTTTTAGTTAACATGTTCTTTGCATAGGATAGTTACTTCAGGGATTCAAATTAGCCCAAGTTTCCATTAGCCATCACATAAGAAATTATTGATCTGAAAATGGAATGTACTTGAAAAAGGGTGCAAGGTATCCATTTTCATTTATGTAAATGAGTGCACAAATACTCCAAGTTTAAATCTGCAAATATGTGAACTTCTTATTTATAATACAGAGATTGACTGTAGGGGAATTTATTGGATATGTCACCTCTAAAGAGAGGATGAGGTACAAAAGCTACCTGGCCCTCTATAGACTCTAGCTAAAGAAATAAGAAGTAAACACTCAGATTCAATTAAAAACAAGACCTTGCTTAAACTTGACATTATGAAGAATTTTAGCTTGAAAGAGGTGTATGTCTTTTCTTTTGTTGATGTGCTTTAACTTGATTTGTTTCAGCCGATATTAAACATATATATCAGACATATAAGGCAGCGAATAAACATGACACATAACAACAAATTTAATAAGGAGTTCACCCCAATCTCGTGGGCTACGTTTCCTGTGAGCTCTAGTCAACTAGACTTCGCTCTTTGGCATTATGGCTTAAATTATTTTACAAGTTCCACACTCAAATCCAAAAGGTTACTAACTAAACCTATGGGTTTATAAAAACCATATATATCCCTGTCATGGCTGTCCTCCTTGTGCAGGCAGATCTAGGCTCCCTTGGACTTGATTCCTTAAGTAGGTGCACTAAGCTTCCCTAAGCTTCTTAATGCCACAAACTCCTTCAGAATGCTTCAAATGTATCTGAAGCCTCTGCTATTGTCTCTAGAACATATCTAACATAAACAAATTACTGTTCATTTGCTCAAAATGAGCACTGCATCCCCGATATAGGCCTTCTCCCATGGATGGCTCTAAGCTACCTAAAACTTCTCTTTAGCATCTCAGCCTTCAGAAGTCTCCAAATGCTTCTAAGAACACCTTCAATAGATTCAGAAGGTTCCTTACAGTAGAAATAGGCTTTTGTTTCACCTCCAATAGATGAACCTATCCCAGCACAGCTCAATCACTGATGGCTCCTAGAACTTCCACGAAGAAAACTCACCTACAAATGACCTCTATTGGCTGTGAAACATATTCCAATGGCTTCAAAAGGTTATAGAGACTCAAAATCAAAAAGAAAATCATTCAAAAAGGACTTCCCTAGCCAAAGTTATGGCCCATTAAAGAACTGCCAGTGTTGCCCTAGAAAAACTCCAGTTAACTAACTGTAGAAGGCTAGTTAGGGCTGCCAAATATGGCGGGCTTGCAAATTTTGGTGCCCTCTGCCAAATGTGCCACCAACTAAACCTTAACTGTTTGTTGAAACTGTAGTGGAGTTATGGTGCATGTGCCCATTTTCTGGCGGTGGTTAAGCTGCATTGAATAGCGTGTTGGCGGTTCTGGAGACGGGCAGTTAATGTGGGGTTAGCTCCCAGTTTACCTGCATGTGAACACCACGTAACCATTAACCATTATGCGCCGGCGGTTATACGTTAAGCCCCTAGTTTGTGGGCCGTGGTCATTTGCTATGGGGGTTGGCCCCCTTCGGGTCCTGCTCCACATAAGTTTAAAAGTTATATAGCATTTGTACTGCACAATAAACAAAGCCGACCCTTGTGGCGCGTTGGTAAAGCATATGGCTATTAGAGCAGAGGTTGTGGGATCAAACCTTACCACCACCAAAATTTTAAACAACGCCCATATCTCATGCTGATGTCATCCTGGCCACGTAGCGACCTCCGGCCTACCACGTGGTAGCCTTTTATTGGTCTGCCAAAAAGGAATATTCCCTGGAATATTATTTTTTTAATTTTTTTTGAAAAATTTCAAAAAATTAAGGGTCATTGGGCGATTTTGTTTTTGGCATAACTTCCTCATACATAGACCATTTTTCGAACCCTTCATGGCGTCGGAATTAGGAGGATGAGCTCTATCTGGTCGTTTAGGTTTGAACCAGTTCTGAGCACTTTTAGTTTTGAGCATTTTACGACACTTGGTCTTGAGCTCCTGATCAATTATGATCATGATAGAAACTCAAGAAAGAACATAGACAAAAGGTGCAAAAGACAAGCCAAGACAAGAGAACACAAAATATGGCTCAAGCCAGGGGAAAACCCCAAGATGGGGAAACCATTGATCAATTATTTGTTATTATTAATATCAAATGCTAAACAAAGAGAGAGTACAATAAAGTCAAGGTTGAATTGACATATTGAAGATAAATGGATGACCCAAAATTGTAATTCTGAAGCAGACTTATTTGAATTTCTGAGGCTGGAGATAAACAACTCAAACATCTTCATTTCGTTGCGGATTATTCAAGACAAATAAGGTGCAAGCCTGTGCTGAATCTAAGAGCTGATCTATGACCAAATTTGGTCCCTTGATCACTTTATCCATGTGGCCCATCCTGAAGCACTAGACCTACAAAATTTGTTAGGGCTTTTGAAGCATGTTTCTCTAGCCCTTCTTCATCACTTGTAGACCTTCACATAGTGTGGCTTGTTCTTCAAGCTAAGGTTCTCTTATTCTATGCAGACGTGACCTATTTTTAGGTCTCCAAGACACATCCAACAACCACCAATTCTTTATCGTTTAGTTTAGCGACCTATTCTAGCATCTCAGTCCCCTAAATAGGTGGTTCTAGGCCTGCGGCCTAGCTGTAGGAGAATCTCGGCATACTGCATACAGAAATACCACATAAAACAAACCACACCCACACATAGATTTTCCCTTGAACACAGTGCAATAATGATCCTCATCTGGGACCTGTAGAGACAAGACAATAACCCAAAACAGACCCAACCATACACAAATCCATCCTTGTTTAGCTTCGTTGCCTCAGAGATATATTTTCCAAGTTGGATTGATCGAATGAGGTAGGAGGATGCTTCTATTTATGTAAGATGGAGAGGGTGAAGAGACACGTCAATTGGGCTTGATGAGCTAACATAGAGATAAGGCCGACCTAGGTAATATTCATGAGAGAGAATAAATTCAAGGTCCCACTTCTACTTATCCCAAATTGATGATATTTATATCGATTTTGGTCCTCCCGAAAAGAGGAATTTAATGAAATAATTATCTTCATCAAATGAGTTGTCCAAAGTGGAATTTGGCCCTAGTTGCCAATTTTAATAGGTTCAAATGTAGGTAAGTGTTGAGCTACTATAACCATGCCCTAGTTGAACTCTTGATAGACCCATCAAAGTTTGGGAGTGTAACCTTCCTTGTCAAATCCTGTGTGTCTTGATTTTGGTTATGCTGTCTCCCTCTATGAGATGACCCAACTCTATTTCTTCACCTCTCTTTAAGGTGAATAAACTCCCCAAGTGAGATAGGCCTCTGAATCCTGGTGTCTAACCCATCATAATCCTCAACCCTTGTAATGGAAGACCTCACCAAGTCCTCAAGGGCATCTGATTCTCTCTCCCTCTCAGGTTCATCGATGAACTAAGGAATAGTGGGGCGTTTAGCTTGTCCACGTACAGGCGTGTGGGGTTGTTGGTTTATACACATGCACGTGCTCCCTTATCCAATCCCAAAACCACCATATCCATGATTGGTGTGAGGATGTTGATTTTGTATGAGTGTCCCGATCATTTGAGTCACTACATTGATCATCTACCTATTCTGTCTCATGAACTCCTCCAAGGTTTTATTATTTACTCTATTGTCGCCCTGCTTAAATCCCTCCTTATTCTCCATATGGTCCTCCACCCAAATGTCACCTTCTATAGTGTTTTTGACCTCTGTATCTGAAAAGGGATCAAGCTTGCATCCTCTATTGTGAAAATTCAAATACCAGAGTCCTATTGCAACAACTAGAAATTATTCTCTTAATTGTTAATTTTATTTAACAATTTATTTGTTGTTTGTTGCAGCAAATACTAAATAAATCACACTGCAACCTTCAAAAATAAAACTGGAGAAATTAATCGCGTTAGAACCGAGAAAATGCTAGCACACACACACACATAAAAATAACACCATTGTTTCTGAACAAAAGTCCTCAGAAGAACCCAGTGTGGAAAAACTGGTGTAGCAGATGAGGGTTTTATTTTACTATGCACTAGTGAAAATCGAAGTACATCTATGGATACCCAATTGGCAATCCAAACATCAAGAATATCTGGGCAAAATTACTGAAGGGAATTACCCTTCCTCCACAAGTAATCCTGGGAAAACCTACCTTCAGAAAGCTCGGCCTCTTGAATCCTATGCATCAGCCTCTATGCTGCTCTACGCAGTCTCTTTGACGTCAAGCCTACAATAAGTCTCTAATGAAGTCATTCTACCTGAATCTAATGATAAAATCGTCCCTCTGACACTCTAGAACCTTTGCCCAACCTCTGGAGCTGAGAATGAATTTCTCTCCAACAAATCGAACTGCCAATCTAAAGCAACTATGCAATCCTCTTAATGTTATTGCCTCTCTGAATCTGGAAAATGTCCTCCAAACTCACTATCCCTACCCCTCACTCACTGCTTCGATCTCTATTTCTCTGGCAGCTGACTGCTACTACTCTAGAAATCAATATGCCAAGGAAATTGAATTTATGTTGTTTTCAAGTATATTCTCCAAGTGCCCATCGACTTCCTTTTATAATCCATTGTTGGAGCTCCAAAAACCAAGATTAAAACTTAATCGATGGCTAGGATCTTCTTGGAATCAATTCGTGTGAGTTTCTAGATGATTCTCACCTTGACTTAATTAATACTGATTAACTAACCATTTTTCCTAAGTTTAGACTTAGGAAACATTAAAAAATTAGTTAATAATTTAATTGAGCCACTTCTCGGTGGAATTTCCAGAAACAATTTTGGGTCTTGGAGATCTCATGTATTCTAGCCTCTCCACAAAATTTCATGGCTAGAACACATTCGATGCTACAAAAACTAACACTCCCTTTTAGCGAGGAATGTGTCTAGTGCTGCACATCCTGTCATAATACTTTGTCTTTGTATTATCTCCTGTCATGCTGCTAATGCCTGGCTAGTGTTTCCCACCAACTATTGCACAACTTTGATGCTGCATATGTGCTGCTGCTGACACTGCGATATTGTTGCTACATCTGTGCTGCTACTGACACTGCCATACTGTTGCCAACACTACATATGCACTACAACTCGCTCTCATCTGTTGTTGCTACAACTGCAACATCTGCAACTGAAAATCATCCAAAATACTAAATCAACTATGTTCAGTATGATGCATCCGTCTCCTGAGTCTCTGACTACTACTCGCCTCTGCACTATCACTAAAGTATTTGCGTTGCTGCTAACTCTGCACTATTGCTAACTTTGCACTACACTCCTCAATATCTGACTACTACTAGTCTGCAACTATCACTCTGGAATTAATTGCATCGACTACCACTGATCCATCCCACTATTGAATATTATGGGACCCTGTAGCAAGGTACTAATCCATGAGGTGGACTCCTCAAGGACCCTGCCCAAACTCTGTAGCTCTTTGGGGCTACAACTCCAAGTCACCCCACCTCACTCTTGGAGGTATGGTTTCCAACATCGCGAAGTCTTCCTCCAACTTGGAGGACGTCGATCTCGGCAGAAGCTGCCTGCTAGTCCTGCTTCTCCAAGCTGTTCTTCTTTCTGAGAGGACACTGCATGCTGTAGTGATTTTTGTCACACAAAGTGTCCAGGCACCACGACAAGGCTCAGAGTAAGGGTTGTCACCTCTAATCCTTACTCACTCCGTTTAGACTCTCTCCTAGACAAGTCAAGGTGGGTAGTCCCTAAGGTGAATGGATGAGGGTAGCATGTATAACATAGACTCTAGGAGACTTAAGGATGAACAACTTGATGAATGAAAACAAGTCTGGGCTAACTAACGTTGATAGATCTAGTAATTAAGACAAGTAAGACACAAGATAGAAATGCTTTTGGACCAGTGCCTTTATACTCAACTAACCATACAATAAATAAAAACAAGTTATCCAGAGTAATTTATAAATGTGACGAATAGTGACTATCATGAATGATTAAATGTGAATTCTCAAAACTTTATCATGCAAGAATTTCTAGCAATTCAATCCTAGATCTAGAAGAATTTATCTTTCTCATCTAGTCAATCTGATTTTTAAAGCATTAATCACACTTGACAATAGAGAAATCACTACCACAAAAATTAAAAATTTACATTTAACACCAAAGACACCAAGGAACTTTAAATTTGAATGTTGATTATCATTTAAGTAAGTGCCAAGATTATGAAGCAAGGTTTAATGTGGTAAATGAAGAAATCAAATGACTAAAAATCAAATCAAAAGACCTTAGTCAAATTTAAATTTTTATGGGCCGTAGGCCACATAAAAATAAAAATTTCTTAAATCTAAAAGCTTGAATTCCTCTTTTGATTTAATTCCTTAGCCATCCTAAATCACAAAAATGATTTTTTTTTAACTTTTTAGATTTTTAAATATTTTTTGAACGTTTTTTTTTTAGATTTTTAATTTTTTAAAACAAAATAAAAAAAAATAAAAAAATCAAAATCAAAACATAAAAAAAATTAAATCAAAAATAAAAATGAAAAGAAGACACCCAAAACAAAACAAAACAAAATTGAATTAAAAAAAAAGTCTAACCAAAGTTAAAAAAAAAATTAAAGGAAAGAACCTAAAACCCTAACCGCATAATACAAATGAAAAAAAAAAAGAAAAAAGAAAAAGTTGAATGCTTTGCTTTATTGTGCAGGTCGATGACAGATGGATAAATGAACAACGTTTGGATCGGTAAGGAGGAAAATATGATACGTTTTTTCAGGTCCGCTGGAAGGAGATGAGGGCAGTGACAAAGGGCCAAGGGACGCGAATGGGTGAGGAGCTCGATGAGACTTAGAGGAAGGAGCCACAGGTATCTTGTAGAGGAGAACACAGGTTCGAAGGAATGCGTTGGAGATAGAAAAGGATGCGGGGGATGAGGAGGAGCGACGGGATGAGACGCAGGGAGGTTAGAGCTTCAGAGAAGGATAAGGCAGTGCTAAGGGATGCAGGCAAAGAATGGAACAACAGAAGTTCTGGGTAAGGATTCGGGCAACATTTTGGTAGATGGTGCTTGAGCTTGGACGTAGGGTTTACAGGGGTTTCGAGCAGTGAGGGAGGAAAAGATGCGATTTTTGCAGGAAACAAGCAGGAGGAATGCAACAGTGAAGATAGGAAGCCGTGGGTAGCAGGGCTAAGGATTGCAGTTCGATGAGGAGAAAGGTGAGGGAACAACAAAGATAGGTAGTAATCGAGCCACAATAATGGAGGAATAAGGGGTCTCTAATTTTTTTTCGAAATTTGCAGAGAATCGAAAAACCCAGTCAGCAGATTAGAAAACTCAGTCAACAAATAAATGGTAGCCAAAAAACCCTTTAAAAAATTTCCAGAAATTTTGATTAAAATGCTGAATCCCTTTGCTTCAGATTTATCCCTAAAACCCTCATGAAAATTTCTAGATCCAAGAATTTTAAACCCTTGTACTGCAAAAAATTTGGATATCCATAGAAAATTATGTTGATAAACCCCATAGATCTAGATCTTATCCTCCAGGGCTTAGATCTAGACTCTACGCAAATTTCTTTCTCAAATCTATAGTTGCACGTCAACAAGAAAACACCCAAACGATATATACAATAATAAAAACTAAAACCTAGAAAAACCCAGGTTAGAAAAATAATTACAAATTTTACGAACTACAGGCTGTAATTAGCTAGATCTATCATTATGCCACACAAAAATTAAATTATTAAATTTTAAAGGAGGTGCTAACTCGAAACCCTTCGTGTATCACCAACAAAATCTTATGATAAGTTTGGAGCTAATTTGGCTGGGCTCTTCAAGAAACACAGGTCGGAAGTTGGCTGGTCCAATTGAAAACTTCCCCTAACACCCAAGGATCTAAAATAAAGATTTTCCTGCAAAACCCAATTCGTCTATCAAAATATAGAGTGAAGATAATTATAAAATTCAGACAAATAGAGATACTTGCTATTATGTTCAAAATTTAAATTATTATTCAAACCCCAGCGATTGAGCAAGATACTTGTACTCAAATCACTCTTCAGAAGCTATCATCAATGGTTTTAGAAAAAATCATGCATGAAAATAAAACATCTTACAATATTTCCATGAAGAGTAACACCAACAGAATTTAACCCTAAAGTCTTTCTTTATTATCTATAAAAAATATTGCACAAGAGCTTCTTGCTAAGCACACGACTCAGAGATCGGATGGATCGACTGACAAATGACTTCCTATTTAAAGATAAATCCTCCAATGGCTAGTTTGAGTGATCGTCGTTAAAGCAATCTCGACTGTTGATGAAGATTAAAATTTCTTTTAATCTTATCCGTTGAAATATTTAAATATTTGGGGAAATTCGAAATTTTTCATTAAATGCATTTTAATTAACTCAAAAATATTTTTTTTGAGTTAACTTTCCAAAACATTTGACTTTGATTTAACCCCCAGGGGTTTAAAATTTAACAAAATAATTAATTTACCTTAGTCCCAGGACCTTTTAAAATTTAATTTTTTAGGACTGCCGAATTTTTCCTTTGGAGAATTTAAATTTACCTAGGACCTAAAATTAGTTAAATTTCTGGCTTAGGATTTTAATTAATTTTTGGCCAGAAAATTTAATTAATTAACCTATGAGGGGATAAATTATTTTTCCAACCCTCAAGACACTTTACATCATGATTTTCATATTTTATACATCATAAAGGGGGGAAAACCATTTCTAATAGACCCTCACAGACTACCCATTTCTGCTACACAAATATAATCCAGCAGACGAAACAATTTTTAATAAGATAACCTAACCAAATAGTTAGGATTATTCCCAAATCACTTTTACATAGACTCGATCTAGAACACTAGGACTCGCCTAAGATTCTAGTGACGAAATTCATTCCATCTTTGGGGTAAGACTTGAGGAAAACTCCGCTGACCATCCGAGAATGGATTGGTGAAACAAAAACCTCCAGGAATGGAGATCGTCATTAGAAGGATAAGTTTACCTAGGTTGTTACATACATGACACGGTTCTGCTAAGATTATTTACATCATATAAATGCAGAATGGGTTTACATTAAAACATAATGATCAGGTCGATGATGATAACTGGATGGCACAGACACATCGATCAGGCATTATCCCTTTTGTGAAAAAAGAGGGTGTACTGCTATGGGTCGTTGACATGTAGTGGTCAACAATGACCAAGCTCACCACACCTGAAGCACTTGACTTTTGACATGTCTTTCTTCTTTCTTTTCTCCCCCTGCCCCTAACTAGGACCCTTTGATGTGAGGGCCACATTTTCCTCCTCGTTCACCACCTTCGGTCCACTGCTATTGCTACCACTGATGGAGCTCTTTAGGATGCCTCGCCTCAAATCCTCTTGCCATAGATCAGCCCAGATCCTATCCCAATATGGTAGCTTGTCTCTGCCTAATATACTTTGGACTAAAACTTACCATTCCTCATAGATACTATTTAGTGGCAATCTCGCTGGCTTTGTTGGTTGAGACGTGACTCCAACAGCTGCAAGCTAGTATCAAACCTCCTAAATCCTAGTGAGGAAGGGATCTATGCCTTCCCCCTTCTGCATCCTGATGCATCTTAGCTTCTCCTCTAGGAACATCTTCCTCTGCTCAGAAGTGCCCTGTTATAGTGTGGCCAGATCATCCCACATCTCTTTGGCAGTATCCTTGCTAGCTATGTCTGAGACTATATGGTCCCGGACCCCATCCAAGATCAACCACTTCACTCATGCCATCTCCTTCTTGTATTCTTTCAGTTGATCCACATCTTGGGGAACTACCACAACGCTATCTATGTAGAAATTTATGCCATATTCATCAAATGGGAAGGACATCCTGGCATTCCAAATGACATAGTTGGAGGAGCCATCCAACCTATCCTAATCTCTAAGTCTTGCTGTGGCCATCTCTGATATGGTTTAAAACTCCCTCTTTCCTTGTGCTCAACTGCTACTCTGCTACTCACACTCCCTTCTAGAATGTGTGGTCTTGCGAGCTGCTAATGCCAATCTGCAATTGGAAATTTGAATTTCCGAAACTTGAAGTTCCATGAGGAAAATTTTCCCTCTGCTGTGTGCGATTTTATCTTCCAACCGATGTTGGTTTTTCTCTAGCAAACTACTACAAAACCCTCTACGTCTAGCCAGAAACCTGCCCAATGAAAAAAATGAGTTGCTCCCTCTGTCTGCTGGAATCACTCAATCTGGGAAGTCAATTTTTTTTGCCGCTCTACTCTAAAAAATTGAACTTCCAAAAGAAACTCAGCCTGCTTGGCAAAGGACTGTGGTGCCCCTAGGAATTTCGGCTTGCTTCTCTTATTGAACAACAAAATTCCTTCTTTTGCTTCTGAGCTCCCTGATTGATCAGTCACGCTCAGATACCATGTGAAAATTCCAATACCGTAATCCTATTGCAGCAAATGGAAATTATTCTCCTAATTGTTAATTTTATTTAAAAATTTATTTGTTGTTTGCTGCAGCAAATACTGAATAAATCAGACTACAACCTTCACAAATAAAACTACGGAAAATAAATAACACTAGAACTGAGAAAATACTAGCACACAAACATAAAATAACACTATTGCTTTTGGACAAATGTCCCCGGAAAAGCCAATGTAGGAAAACTGGTGTAGGAGATGAGGGTTTTATTTTACTATGCAACAATGAAAATCTAAGTACATCTATGCATGCCCAACTGGCAATCCAAACAACAAGAATATCTAGGAAAAATTATTGAAAGGAATTACCCTTCCTCCACAAGCAATACCGACACAACCTACCTTCAGAAAACTCGACCTCATAAAGCCTCTGCGCAGTCTCTTTTATTTCAAGCCTCCAATCGGTCATTGATGAAGTCGTTTTACCTGACTCTATTGAGGAAATATTCTCTTCGAAACTCTGGAACCTTTTCCCAGACTCTAGAGCTGAGAATGAATATCTCTCCAACAAATCAAACTGCCAATATAAAGCAACTGTGTAGTCCTATATACTACTTCACTAGTAATAACTCAACCCTCTTGCTACTGCCTCTCTGGATCTTGAAATTCCCCTCCAAACTCATTGTCCCTGCCCCTCACTGACTGCCTTGATCTCTGGCTCTTTGGCAGTTGATTGTTGCTACTCTAGAAATCGATTTTCCAAGGAAATCAAATTTCTAGTGTTTTCAAGTGTATTCTCCAAGTGCCCATCGACTTCCTCTTATAATCCACTATTGGAGCTCCAACGACCAAGACCAAAACTTAATCGATGGCTAAGATCATCTTGGAATTGATTGTTGATTTAGGGTAGCATCAGATGTGCTGTAGCCATGAAAATTGGTGTAGAGGCTAAAGCACATGTGATCTCCAAGACCCAGAAATGGTTTGGACATATTATACCCGGTTTGGGAGATATTAAAATAATTAATATTTTTAATGTAGTTCCTATGTCTAAACTTAGGAAAAATAAAATATTAATGGGTATTAATATAAAACTGTGTTAGAAGGTTCCAAAAGTCATGGATCAAGCCAGATCTAATCTTAGCCATTGATTGGAGATTGAATCTCGATCGTTGATGAACCAACGGGAAAAGTGTAAGAGGAGGCTTGAGGGTAAGTTGGAAAATACACCAAAGTGATCAATCATTCATTTTGCTAGAGTAGGGTTGCTAAGCAAAGTTGAATCAGTGATCAGTAGCGAGGGGCAGTGAGTACGAGGCAGAGAGGCAGGGAAAATACTATGAGACTAGCATAGAAGCAGAGAGAGCAAGAGAAGTAGTCAGTCTAGGCTATGCAAAGCCCAATAGAGGCAACATAGAGCCCAAAAGTACTATGTCATCCACGCAGAGGGCAGAGGGAGTGACACAGAGGCTCTCAAAGGTTGGGCAGTGCCTCAGAGGGTTGATGAATAGGGTCCTGGGGCTGATGCAGGTCAGCAGGGGGCTGACGTAGGTGAGCAGGAGGCTGACGCAAAGGCCAGAAGGGCCAGCGCAGAGCTTCAGTTATGTCGGAGAGGGTTTCGTGGGACAAGTTTTCTGAATACCTATTTCTGATATAGAGGTATTGTTGCCATGTATTTTTCTCTGTCAGGTGAGCTGGTTGGGCACCCAGTTGTACTCAGATAGACTAGATAATAGTATAATCCTCTGAATAGCTACATCGGTTTTCTCGCATTGGGTTTTTTGCAAGGACATTTGTCCAAAAACAACGGTGTCACTTGTGTGCCTGTTTTCTTTTAGTTGATGATCTGTAGATGTTGTGACTGTATTGCGTTTATTTCGGTATTTAATGTATTAAATAACTTGTTTGATTTTAAACAAGTAAAAGAAATAAACCAGTAGAATACAGATTAATTTTCTAATCGATAGACTTAGAAAATTCAACATGGTATCAGAGCATGGTTGCGGATCACATGATAACTGAAGGCATTAGCTTAGTAGAGTAGCAGATTTAGCTGTCCTAAGTGATAGAGCTAATCCTTGTAGAAAGTGACAAAGGAAGGAGTGACGTAGAGGGGTTGCATCATCAATCTAGGCTAGAGAGAGGAAATGCAGAGGTTGAGGAGGGCAAAAACAAGCTCACATAGAGGCCAGGTTGGCTGACGTAGTTTGCTGAGGGAGTTGTTTTGTCAGTGCCGGGATTGTGCAGAGCTAAGAGGCTCAATCCTTCAGTTGCTAGGGCATAGGAGGCTGTGGGTAGTTTGCGGAGCGAAGCTGGTGGGGTACTGTGGTCAGAACAATACCTAACAGGGCAAGACCAAGGTGGAGGGAGTTGCTGCCGAGGCAGATTTCTAGCCAAGGAATCCGGATCAGTGTTGCAGTTGCACAAATGATCGGAGTGGGGCAACTTGACGTTGGCAGAAGGATTTCCAGGAGGGAAATCAAGACTCAGAGGGAGTCCATAAGAGAAATTCCAGGAGGGAAATAGAGAAACTCGGAGTAGTCGTCAGAGAAGAGCAACGAGATGGTTGTGAATGGGTTGAGAGATCATGACAAGCTAGACGGAGCATCCAACTTTGTGGTTTGGAAGGCCAGGATCTTGTCCATTCTAGAAATACATTGCATCAAGGGCTTCTCCTTTAGAATGATGGCTATCCTAATTGACTCGGTAGAAAATGATAGGTATTAGGAGGCATTGGCTAAGGCAAAGTGCATCATCCTTGATGGGGTCAAGGATCATGTGGTACCACATATTTCCGAGAAGGAAATGACAAAGGAGATGTGGGACACTTTGAAGAAATTGTATTAGCATACTTCCATGTAGAGGAAGATGCTCCTGGAGAATCAGCTAAGGGCATACCAGATGTAGAAGGGAGAGCAAATAAATGTCTTCCTTGGTAGGTTGAAGGAGATCTGCGACCAGCTAACTTCCATAGGGGCCATGCTAGATGAGGAATTGATGGTGAGGACTGAACTTAACGCAGTCTTCGAGGATTGGGAGGTATTTTTCCAGAGCATACTGGGCAGGACGAGTCTTTCAGATTGGGAAGAACTGTGGGAAGCTCTTCATCAAGAAGAGATTAGACGACTGACCAAGGCGAGGAGTAGAGGCAAAGGTTTTAGGATCAAGAAGGAGGAAGAAGAGGATGTGGCTGTAGCATCTACGGGAAAGAAAGAGAAGAGGAAGTAGAAGGACCTCTCCAAAGTCAAGTGCTTGCATTGTGGGGAATTGGGTCATTTTGCGAACCAGTGTCCGAGGAAGAAGAATAAGGGAGAGGCTTCTAAGTCCAAGGCAGCGCCAGCAAAGGCGGAGAAAGAAGTTGAGGAGGATGACGATTGTGCCATGAGTGCTCATGTGCCACTTGAAAACAAGTGGGGAGACATCAAGCTATAGTCAGGAGGACTACAGGCAATGAGGGGCAGGGTCCTTGAGCTACCCAACCTATTCGATTATACCTTGCTATGGGAGCCCCAAAGAGGAGTAGCAGGGCTGGTGAATGTTGGTAGAGATGGATGTAGATGAAGTAGCAAAGAGTGCTATAGTGCAGGAGTCCCCGGGAAGCACGAGGATAGTAGGTTGCAACAATGCGAGAGGCACAGGAGTGTTGCACCAGTGAAGGAGGGCACATAGAGGTGTGCAACAGTGCGAGATGTAGGGAGTTGTTGCAGCAACACAGAGGTCAGTTGAGGGAGCACTTGTTAGCGGCAGAGAGAGCTTCAACATCAGGATTGTTTCTAGCTTGAAAGGGATGTTAGAATTTGGGTGGATTAGTTACTTAGTTCTCAGTAACTGTGTTGCAGTGCAGAAGCAGTTTGTAGTAGCATGATGCAGCATGATGAGAGGGGATGCGTTGCAGATGCAGTGTTGGGAGGATGGACCAGCAGTAGCATGAATGCAGAGGGAGCTATCGTGTGGATGAAACAATGACAGTGGGGGGGCCATGTGTAGTAGTACAGGATGCAACAGTGCAGAGGATGTTGGGTGGGGAGGCCTAGCATCAACATAGATATCGGTGCCTGATAATTAGTGTGATGGTCAATGAGGAGTATTATTAGAGTACAATCCTCACTAAGAGGGAGTGTTCATTTGGGGTAGCATCGGACGTGCTCTAGCCATGAAAATTGGTGGAGAGGCTAAAGAAAATGAGATCTCCAAGACCCAAAAATGGTTTGGACAGATTGTACACGGTTTGGGAGATATTGAAATAATTAATATTTTTAATGGAGTTCCTAAGTCTAAACTTAGGAAAAATAAAATATTAATGGGTATTAATATAAAACTAGGTTATAAGGTTCCAAAAGTCATGGATCAAGCCAAATCTAATCTAAGCCATTGATTAGAGATTTATTCTCAGTCGTTGATGGACCAACAAGAAAAGTATAAGAGGAGGCTTGAGGGTAAGTTGGAGAATACACCAGAGTGATCAATCATTCATTTTGTTAGGGCAGGGTTGCTAAGAAAAGTTGAATCAATGATTAGTAGTGAGGGGCAGTGAGTACGAGCTAGAGAGGTGGGGACATACTGGGAGACCAGCACAAAAATAGAGAGAGCAAGAGCAGCAGTTAGTCCAGGCTACACAGAGCCCAACAGAGACATTATAGAGCCCAAAGAGAATGTGTCATCGACGCAAAGGGTAGAGGGAGTGACGCAGAGGCTCCCAGAGGTTGCACAGTGCCTCAGAGGGCTGACGCGGAGGGTTCTGAGGCTGATGTAGGTTAGCAAGAGGCTGATGCAGAGGCCAGAAGGGCTAGTGTTGAGCTTCAGCTTTGTTAGAGAGGGTTTCATGGGACAGGATTTCTGAATACTTGTTTCTGGATATAGAGGTGATGCTGCTGTGTATTTTTCTCTGTCAAGTGAGCCGGTTAGGCACCCAGTTGTACTTAGATAGAATGCATAATAATATAACCCTCTAAATAGTTGCACCAGTTTTACTGCATTAGGTTTTTCTGAGGACATTTGTCCAAAAACAATAGTGTCACTTGTGTGCTTGTTTTCTTTTAGTTGATGATCTCTAGATGTTGTGACTGTATTTTGTTTATTTCGGTATTTAATGTATTAAATAACTTGTTCAATTTTAAACAAGTAGAAGAAATAGACTAGTAGAATACAGATTAATTTTCTAATGGATAGACTTAGAAAATTGAACATCGATTTATGTGAGTTTCTAGATGATTCTCACCTTGACTTAATTAATATTGATTAATTAACCAGTTTTCTTGAGTTTAGACTTAGGTGTTGGAATTTCTAAGTCTGACATGTTAAAAACCCTTCATGCACTTTACTGATTTATTCCTACCTACTTGTTCTATTAATTATCAAGTTATTTACCATGTAAACCCTGGAAATAACTACAAGTACATTCTCAACACATTACAGATCATTAACTGAAGGAAATAGAAGCAAGCACACAAGTGATGCCGTTGTTTTTGGACTAATGTCCCTGGAAAAACCCAATGCAGGAAAACCGATGCAGCTATTTGAGGGTTTGATTTATTAAGTAGTTTCAAAATACAATCTGGGTGCCAAATCTGGCATACCCAATAGAGAAAAATCTCGGCAATAGTACCTCTCCACTCGGAAGCAGATATTTCGACAGAAACCCTAGATAAACGCTCTGGCAGCTCCAGCGCTCCAATCTACCCCATGAAATCCCAACGTCATCCTCTAGGGACTGTGTCAGCCTCTCTCTGGCCCTGTGTTAACCCAGCGTCACTCCGTCTTGCCCTGTGTCAGCCTCTCGAGGCATTGCGTCAGCCCTTTGGCCCTTTGTGTCACCCACGTTGTCCCTCTGAGACACTGCGCAGCTCCTGGCTGCCTCTACATCCCTCTCTCCGGCTACTACACTGATCCTCCCAGTGCTATCTCTGTCTCTCTACTTCTGTATTCACTGCTCCTCAGCTGTAACTCTAATCACTCTCTCAACTTTCTCAACAAACCCAACCCCAGAAAGTTGAAATCTTGATCTCTCGGTGTGTTCTCCAAGTGACCCTCAAGCCTCCTCTTATATTTTTCTTGTTGACAAATCAACAGCCAAGATTATGTCCCTAATCAACGACTAAGATTAGATCTGGTTTGATCCATGACTTTTGGACCATTCTAACACAGTTTTATATTAATTCACATTAATATTTTATTTTCCCTAAGTTTAGACTTAGGACTCCATTAAAAATATTAATTATTTTAATATCTCTCACACTGTTTCAAATCTGCCCAAACTCTTTCTCGGTATTGGATATCTCATGTGCCTTAGCCTCTCCACCAATATTTGTGCCTATAGCACATCTGATGCTACCCCAAATCAACACTCCCTCTTAGTGAGTACTGTGCTCTAGTAATACTCCTCACTGAGCATCACTCTAATCATCCGGCGTTGGTCCCTATGTTGATGCTAGGCCTGCTACCCAACATCCTCTACACTGTTGCACCCTGTACTGCTACCCATGGCCTTGCCACTACCACTTCTGCATCCATAATGCAACTCCCTCTACATCCGTGCTATTGCCCATGGCCCTACCACTTCCACTATTGCATCTGCATTGCAACCCCTGTCGTCTTGCTGCATCGTGCTGCCCATAACATTATTACTGCTAACTGCTGCACTACAACCCAGTTATTGAGAAGTCAGTAACTGATCTCCCAACTCCGACGTCTCCGTCAGGCTAGAAACATTCTTGATGCTGAAGCTTCCTCTGCCACTGACAAGTGCTCCCTCTTTGACCTCTGCGCAGCTGCAACAACTCCATGGCACTGCCACTACTAAATGCTGCACTGCAACTCAATTATAGAGAAGTGAGTGGGTGACTTCTCCCAACCATCGACATCCTAGTCAGTCTAGAGGCCTCATGACGTTGAACTTGCCTTTGTTGCTAACCCATGCTCCCTCTACTACCACTGCATTGTTGCAACCTCTTATGTGCCTCTCGCACTGCTGCAACCTCTACTTTGCTGCTACAAAACTCTACACTCTAGCCTTGCCTTGTTGCTCCACCACACTTTGCTCCGCCCGACACCTATCATCATGCTACTCTCGTTAAGGGCTCTTGTAGCCGGATGTGATCCAAGAGTTTGGGCACCTCAAGGATCCTGCCCTTAGTATGTATTCCTCCTGACTATAGCTCGATGTCTCCCCACCTCTTCTCTAGAGGTGCATGAGCACTCATGGCACAATCATCATCAGTCTCGACCCCTTTCTATTGTCTCCCTTCTCAAACACATTTGTAACAAGGTGCTCCTACACAATTTTGCACAATTTTGGCTAAGGAAGAGAACCCATCATTTTCGACTTAGGGACTTAGGAGGCAATTTGACTTAATTTGGTTATTAGTGGAATGTGGGGGCCACCCATATGGGAATTTGAATTGGCACATTCGAATAGCTTGGAGGGAAAATTGAAGAGGTGGATGGAGGGGCCCACATGAGACAAGGGAGGCCGAAGGAGTTATAAGGAGGGATCAATGCTCATTTTGGGAATCATTCATACATCTTGCAAACAAAATCACTTGATTATTCACTTTGCTATTTAGCTGAGTCAACTGGCTATTTAACCATGAATCTCTCAAGTGGGAAATTCAACCTCTACTTCAGGGGACCATCCGTGCCCGCCCTAGAGAGGAAATTCTATAAGGATTTCAGGTGTTTCGAGGCAGTGACATAGCACCACCAACCAGAACAGAGCAGGAAGTGTGTATTTCTGGGCAACCAGATAATACGCAGAGGGAGATAGAGGCCAAAAAAGATCAGATTGTTTTCCAAAGAGTTAGAGAGCTGAGATAGCAGCAATAGACCAACTGAGTTTTACAGCCAGCAGAGCCAACATTCCAACAGTTCGAATTGCTAGGCTAGGGGACAGTGCAGAGGCCACTCAATAGTTTTTGTGGAGATTAGGAGCAGGTATCTTAGGCCAAGAGCTCACCCAAGAAGTCAGGGATTGGATAGAAAGGGTCAACTCAGCATTTTGGGTGCATTTCCAGGAGGATTTATAGGTAGTTTCCAATAGGCCAAGTTTTGCAGTTGTAGTTGAGGTTGGGCTCCAAGGGGGTCGAATTTCAGAAGTCTAAACGAGCCAAAATCCTTTTTGAGTTTTTCTATGTTTTTGACAAGGATCCCAAATATAAAGCTTCATAATTTTTTGAACATCGGAGGTGGGGTTTGAAGCCATATCTTTGCAGTAGACAATGTAGAATTAATGGGGATTGAATGGTGCCTTGGGGGTTGATTTTGGGAAGTCAAAATATGGTCAAACCATTTTTGGGTTTTTGTGAGTTTTGGCTAAGGCGTTTGTGGCTGAAGTTTCATCATTTTCTGAGCACCGAAGGGGGCATTTCTTGCAGTCCATTTCCAAGCAATAGTGAAGTTTTCTAGGCAGCGCAAAGCATTAGAGGAGTAGTCATTTCCAGCATTTGAGATCCATTGAGGCAATGATCTAATAATCACTCTTGAGTGACCTCAGTTAATTTATTAGTGAATGAAGGTATTACAGACTCCTATGCTAGTGTGTGTCTATGTTATTTTAGGCAACGGATTGATCAGATTGCAAAATACACAGACACTAGAAATATGGAAAACAGTAAAGAAACACAGTAAGCAAATACAAGAACACAACAATTAATAAGGAGTTCAACCTATTCTCCAGGGCTACGTCTCTGATCTAGCTTTCATTGGTGGCCTTCTTTTATTGTCTTTAAAGCAGAGAATTACAATGAGGAGCTCAAATTGAGTCTCCTGAAACATAATGATGTTTGGTAGGGTGGTTCTTGAATCCCCCAAGCATCTAAAGTACATAGACTCTTTTCCTTTCCAGAACTTGACCTCTCTGGTCTTTAATGGGAGGAGCCCAATGTGGTGCTCAGTTCTTGATAGATCCTCTCTGGGATTGTTCAATACTACCTCATGCTGCAGGTCAGCTCGGCTCTCTGTCTTTCTGCTTCTTACTTTACTGTCTTTCCTTTTCTCTGTCTTTGTCTTCTTCTCTCTGGTTCTTCCTCTTGGTGTCCTTCTATTTTATGTCTCTATTCATGGCTTTAAAGCCAATCGATCTCATGACTGTTCACTTCCTCTTCTTCCTCCGTCAGATCACCTGTTGCTGCTCGCTTGGAGTTCCCTGTCTTGGCATCATCATCAACGGCTCACAGGGAGGGGCCACTTGTCCTCTTATGAACTACACCAGCTTTTCCTCGTCGGTTCGGTTTTCTTGTTACACTATGGAATGAGTCATCCCTCAACTCGGTGGTCAAATCAGATGTCAAGCTTCTCTCTGTCATGGCTTGATCCCCTATTTAATTCAGTTCCTCCATCGGGTGCGATCTCCACCGTCAGATCTGGATCCCCTAGATTCTACGACATTTGCTCATTTTGCGTGGTTGACTTGCTCGACCGTTAGTGTGTGATGAGCGGTGGTTTTCTCTCTCATCTGCCTGCCATGCGTAGGGCGCTGAATGGAATTGCTTATTTTTCTCCAAATCTGCTTACTACCCAAGGGTGTCCCCGATATACTGCCGGTTTTGGAGCGCAGGTCTCGCCTTTCGCCTTAGCACTTTCCCCACGGTTTTCTCGACTTCCATGTGACTGAGCGCTTCAGGACCTTTCCTTCTTAAGGGGTTTTGCTCAGCAGTGCGCTAATCGCACATAAGAAAAAACCTTCTTTTCCCAATCTGGGCTTCCTAAGTGCCAGTTTCACCTCTTGTGCAGTCTCGATGGGCCTCAGTCAGTGCGCTTTGACTGAGGTCCTTGTCATTCCTCACTAGCTGCCAACTACCACTATTCAGAGGTCTTCCTAATCGCTCTATGCTCTTGAATTCAAAGTTTTGTCCTGATTTGATACAGTCATGGTGCTATGATAATCTTCATGGATCCAATTCAGATCACAACCTTCCCACTGAAAAATCTTTTGGACCACCAAAAGTTGGTTTTCAAGCGTCGACTAAGTGGAGGTATTTTTGTCTCACTTGTCCAATCTCAATCCACTTTGCACTGCTTGGCTTTGAACCCTTGAGCCCTACTCTAAGGTTCTCAACATCTCCTCTACGCGTTGTCCTCACCTTCCTGTCCAAAACTGTGTCTTTCTGCAATTCATTAAGATATTCAGGTAGCAAGCCATCAATAGAAGGCAGTTGACTCTGCTCATTTGGATCCTCAATTAGTGAGGATTCAAATAATCTCAAGCAATATTCATTCATGACTGAGTAGATGTGCATGTAAGCTGGTAGATCAAGGTGAAAAGCATTTTCACCAATCTTCTCAAGTATCTTGAAAGGTCCATACTTGATAGGCTTTAGCATTTTACCTTCACCTTGCATCTTGTCCTTGGTGATATACAGCCAGACCTGGTCACCAACTTGGAAACTATGCTCCATCCGATGCTTGTTATGCCTAGCTTTGTATTTGGCTTGACTCTTTTCTAGTTGTTCCTGTACTGCTTAGCGGATCTCCTGGATTTGTTCAATGAACCTAGTTGCCTTGTCCACATCACTATGTCCATCAACTGTGGTATCTTTACCAAAGACAGAATCCAAAGGAGACCTTGGTGTGAAACCAAAACAAATCTTGAAAGGAGATCTCTGTGTAGAAGAATGTTTTGCTCTGTTGCACGCATGATACACATAACACAAATGTTCATTCCAAAGCTTAGGATGTTTGCTGCGATATCCTCTGGGTGACTGGATCACTATCCTGTTAACTAGTTTTGTCTGGCCATCAGTTTGTGGATGAAAAGTTGTGCTTTTCTGCAGTTTGGTGTCCATCATTTCCCACAGACGTGACGAAAACTTCCCCACAAATTGGGTGTCTCGATCAGATACAATGGAAGTGGGTAATCCAAAATGAATCCATACATGTTCAAAGAACAATTTTGTAGTTTATTCAGCTGTAATCTGCTTATTACAAGGTGCCAAAATACACATTTTTCTGAACCTATCCACAACAACATATAGATAATCATGACCTCTCGTCGATTTAGGCAATCCTCCAACAAAATCCATGGAAACACTTTCCCAAGGGTGAGAAGGTACTGGTAATGGAGCGTACAAACCTAGTTTTCTGTCGCTGGGCTTGCTTTTGTAATATCCCTCCTCTTAATAATAAATAATAAATAAATCACTTAATAATAAATAATAAAAATAATAAATCATAAATGTTAAATAATAAATGATATTAAAAATATATACAACGAAAATAAATAAAAATAATAAAAAAAAATAGTAATAACCATACTAAAGCTCTAAATAAGAATAAATAGAAATAAAACAAGAAAGCTAAAAATCAAAAGAAAGTTGCATGTAGACACATGGAGTGTGTGCATGTGGTTCCCCTTTCAATGTTTGTTCTATTTAATAGATGGTGAGGAATATGAGAGGCATTCTTGCATTCCATCATTCTGAGATTCTATCTTTCATTCTCTTGGGAGAATGGTATTCTAAGACTTAGGAGTCACTAGCAGTAGTATGTTGATTGAGGGCTCGGGGGTGGCCAATTGTAGAAAACCATTGCACAATTGAGCCTACGGTTGGGTGGAAAGTCATCCCCAAAACCTTGTTGTCCTCTGGCAGAGAGTGATCATAGGTAATATAGTTATGTACTTATTTGTTGATTCCAATTTAATTGGGAAATTAATTTTATATTTACTTTGGATTGTTACATATGGTACCAGAGCATAAGCTTAAACACTTAGGGCCTATGGGCATTTTAATGTAGAGAATTTTGATTATTTCTTGATATTTACTACTTTCATGATAAAATATTCTCTAAAAATTTAATGGAGAAAAATCGTATTATCATTTTTTATTATTGTTTACAATAATTATCAATAATATTATTTTATTGAAAAATAAAATCAAAGATTCATAAAAATATTTTAATTGAAAAGCCAAAGCCAAAGCAAAACTTAAATCTTAGTTGAATCTATATACAACATTAGGATATATACACAATCTATATATATCTATATATATATATATATATATATATATATATATATGCTCTCACAGAAGCAGGATTTACTTGCAACGACTTTCGAAAGTGGACTGGAAGAACACCAGAAACCCATTTTGGAGAGGTAAGAGAGACATGGAAAATTTATGAAGCTATTAATTGTATTCCATGCCCATTTGGGGTTTCTTTTTTTTTTTCTTCAAAGGAGAATTAAATGATTGAAAAAATAAAATAAATAATTAAATACCCATTTTTTTAATGGTTCAGAAATTAAAATGAGTAAATACCCTTATCAGATAGCAGTGGTGATAAGGGTTTGCCCTGTTTGCCCTGTTTTTACTTCAGATGTGAAATGGGTCACTATATATTTATATTTATATTGTTTGCGTTGCGCATGGTCTACAAACCCTTCATTTTTATTGATTTTCGAGCTTCTTATCTTTTCTTTGCAGCGGATTTTGAATGAAATTCAAAGTAGATGTGCCAGAAGTTTTTTTGTTTTTTTGTTTTGGGCTCTAATACCACTTGGATTTTACTGTTTTCTTTTCATAATTTAATGGAGAGTGCAACTGTGTTTATTTTCGCCATGGATCTAGTTTGGGAAATGAGTGCTGTAAGTGGGTTTCTTATCAACTCTAAACATTATCCTTGTCTTGACGATGGATGTAGCTGGTGATCCAAAACATTGACATAATTTTAATATGGCTACCATGGTTCTTCTGAATTATTCCAATTATACAGATATTTTAGATTTTGGTTCCCACAAAAACGTGCTTGAATTGACTAACAGTGAGTGTCATTCTGACTTTTGATTAACAAATAATTGCATCATAAAAAGAAACTTCCAGAATGACAGAGACAACATAAGTTTCTACCCTTGACTATGCATCTGCTTTTAAAATCACAATCAACACCTCCTGAAAAAAAATGTTATCTAGCCTTGACAGGTGTACAGTGTACACCGACAGTTTGATCAAGGGCTTCTATACTCCAGTGGAAGCTAGCAATATTACAAATTTACAATGAAATAATTGTAGCCCATCAGGTATACCTGGAGAATCTATGAGCTGTGCCAGTGATTTAAAACGCTGTATTTTTTTGACAGTCATGGGAGAAGGTTTCCATCCGAGACACCTTCCACTTCTATGTGCACACTTCCCAAATAATCAGAAATATCGAGTAATAACATACTGTAGCATGGTGAACATCTACATGAAGATCCCTTTGATTTGTGAAACCAAAACACTGCCAACCTGCCACATGGTGGTAAATTCCGCTAACTATGACAAAAGGTGTTGGATCGGGTGATGGGTTTCCATAAATCAGCCTAATCCGTTAAATAGAGAAAATTAAGTGTAATTATGATTTAACGGTGTTAGTAATGATTGGCTGCATGCATGGAAGTTGCTGATCATTATGAGCATTTCCCGTTAGACATTTGCCAAGCCCTATTTAGTGGGACACTGGGAAAAGATAGAAGATGTCTCATTAGCATGATTTGTTCCCCGTACCCTTGCCAATGGCCATACATAGAATACAAAATTGGAGGCAATTTTTCAGAAAACATTTTTTAACCGCAGAACAGAGAGTAGAGTACATCCTGTGTTCCTAACGTGAATTGGATCAAGGATGAAGTGGCATATAAACAAGCACAAGCACAGGGTTGTCAGGCGGAAAGAGTCGATAGTGCGGACACAACCAACCTCCCTAGGAGCCTAAGACTCTCTAGTGACAAACAAGACAAACAAGAGCAATCCTTCTCTAAACATGCATTTACTATATAAGAAATCAAGTGTTTAGATCCTACCTGTAGTCCAATGCTGTTGTAGCAGTCCAGCTCCGCTGATCCGGATGAGCTCCTCCTTCACTTTGAAACCTGCATCCACTAACAATCAAATGATTAAATAGCACTTGATAATCTCATAGAATAAAACATATTTAACACATAGACCAAGGAGTACATGAAACAACTCATAAATAACAAGTTATTGAGAAGAATGGACTCATTTGCATTAATAGGAAACAAAAGGAACAATTACAACCTGAGCCTTGGTGTTGTGCAAGTCCCTCCCAAGGTCCATCAAGGGTTCTCCTTTACTTTGACAAAGCTCACCCACTTCCAAATAGAACAAGCAAAGATGGCAATCTCTCCTCACAAGCTTCTAAATGGGAGTCCTAATTCCAGCAGCATCTACCCTTAGAAATGTTTAGCTTCCAACCTCCCCTCCTTCTGGCCCAATTCCTGTATTTATAGTGGTCTAGAGGAAGTTATTCAGGTCCACCATCAATGGGATAATCCCCTCTTTGGATGGGATAGCTCCCTCATTGATGGGATAAGTTCCTCTTTGTTAGGGGTACATGAACCATCTGGAGGTGCTCAATACACGTCGAACAACCTTCTAGAATGCTCTAGAAATGACCACAAGTAACTTTTTAAAGATGAAACTTGCGCATTTTGACCTTTACAGGGGGACACACCAGCCCATTTACATACAGAGCGTACAAGTACGCAGCTTTTTTGAACATTGGGTGCATACCCGCAGGTAAGGTTGAGAGAACCTGCGTACCCAGAGATAAATACATTTATAAAGACTTTCTCTCTTTTTGGAGTTTGACATGGAGAGCAAAGGCATAAGACTTGCCTAAGAGGGTAGCATGACTGTTGATAGAGCCATACTAACTGTAAATAGTCATGGTGACATTTTTTAGTGTAACAGATTGCCCCCTAAAGTGCGAAGCCTGTAATAGATTAGGGTTTTGTATTATATAGGAAGGGTGAAGCACTTTATCATTTCAAGGATTATCTCGTGGAGAGCCTGGTCAGAACCTGCAATTTTCAACAAAAAATACATGTATAAGATTATATCATCACTGAGGTAGGCATTCCCATACTCAGATCAAAACTTTAACTAACAGACTAACTACTCTGATACATGAATGATCTTGCAGTACATCATAATCATAGACTTTTGTAGACACAGTATGGGCGCAGCCATCTGTTTATGATTAGTCTACTTAGATAATGAATACAAAACTCCTCGCAGCCTGGATGGTGGAAACTAGATCCAGGGTCTTCATTTCTGCTTCCTGAATTGGTACGATTCTAGCCATGCGAATAAATGAGTTGATGTCGAACATGGTAGAAACCACTTGATTACCAGTCGATGATGTAAACTGTTAACAAGTGTGAGAGAGACCACCAGTAATGTCAATGGTTCTCAAAGTACCTAGTACAATCCATGAGATGTGAATGAATGAGTTGATGTCGAACATTTCACGGAATCCTTTAATCGAAAGTCAATGATGTAAACTGACGTCAAAGGCGAGAAACCTGCCATTGATTCATGTAGACTTCAAGGTACTGACGATTTCTAAGTCATCTCTCTAGATAATGTGTTGATGTCGATAGAAAGCGACCCATTGCAGGCAAGCCCACAACACGAAATCATTTGTTCAAGTTGAAGAAATGTTGCTGTAAGGACTGACTCAGAGATGGTCAAATGGATGACAAGTATTTTGCAGATGAAAGTTTTGTTTGTAGACCTCTTGAACACATAACGACACAAAAGATGGTTTGGTGATGAATGACTCAAAGTTAATCCCCAGAACCCGGCTGAAGTCTTTCAAAGTGGTTTGATCAACTGTGAGATAAAGGATTTCCCAACCCAGGTGAATGAAAAGTGTCGTGTCCAAGAGTGGTAATAAAGTTTCTTCTGAGACAAAAGATAACAAATAGGCTCATTCTTCTCTCTTTACCCCCACCATTTCTGGCAAGTACCTCTTTATTTTTAACAAGCTTGAGGAGGATAACATATGCTTGATTATAAGCTCATCCTTCGGATGAGTCCAACCTAGTTTTGATTCGAACCCTAGGAAGGAGTGGTTCGTTCCTGTTTGTAATTGAACAGGTCCTTTACTGTGAAATTTTAACGAGTCCAGTATAGGAGAAACTCGGCGTTTTTCAATTTTAGAGAGTCTGAAAAACTTAAGAAGACTCCAAGTTGAACTTTTTCGTAGATTTGTGTCCGTCAAGCCCGAAAAAGTATAAAATAATACCTGGGGGAACCGCTTGATCTTGCGACCAAGGAGTATTTTCATAATTAGTGCCACTGACCTAAAAAGTAAAAAGCGATCAAGGACACGTCGTTTTATTTCCAGTATCGAGTTTGAAACGACAAAAACCCGACAATCTTTTCCTGATTTTACGGTCAGAAAAGAGCTATAAGGGGACCGTCTTTTAATTCCGTTTTAACGAGTGTAAAAGAAACGCTCGGCAATCTTTTCATATTTTAGGAGTCAGAAAAGAGCTTAAAAGATGACTCTGACGTGAAAAATGATAATTTACCCTAAGGTCCCTTTGTCCTGCACAGAAACAACACATTACTCATACCTGTTTAAGATGGGCAAAAATACATTGAAAAATATCCTTCCATGGTGAAAAATAAACAAACCTAGCATTCATTCATCCAAAAAACCTATAAAAAGACTTTTTACCATGTCATTTTTACCATTTTACTGTTGAGGTTGAGAAAAGGGCTTTTGGCAAGAAACTTCCCGTGGTCATTGCGGAGAATCCGACCGTCAGAATCGAACGCCGTCTCTTCCAGGTATTTCACAACATCCTCCTCTTCAATTTCATCTGATTAAAATTTTGTTTTAGGTTTTAGTTTTGGTTTTTTGGGTGGTTTTAGGTTTTAAAAACCGCTCTGCGGGGTACGCAGGTGCCCTAAGGGTGACCTACATCCCCCGACCTTTTCCTACACAGGAAAAAGGTCAGGGTACGCAGCCCACCTTCAGGCCAGCTGCGTACCGACGCTCTGTGTCCTAAACGCGGGGTGCGTACCCCGCGAAGGGCGGAATTTGAAACCCCAAACCCCAAAAATAACCATTTAAATTTTCCCAAATTAATTCTAATCTTTATGTCTTGGTGTGTAGGGCACTCACCATGTTGGATTGGAGAGAAAGAGAGCATGAGGACGTTGATTTAGCCGCAATTGGTCACCAACCTTCCATTAATGCCCTAAAAGCATGCGGACTATATAAATACTGGGCCATACCTGGCATGAGGGCTCAGGTGAGATTCTTGGAGTGGCTGGTTGAGAGATGGAACATTCATGAGCAATGCTTTTACATCGGAGGGCACCAGCTCGAGATAGAGCCCTCTGACATATACTTTCTCACTGGCTTGCCAAATAGGGGCGAGCAACTCAATCTAGCCGGGACTAGGCCGGGTGGCCAATCCCTTGCTAGTCTCTGGGCAAATTGGTGCATACCCAATCAAAACCATGTGAAAGGCATAGAAATCAAATACATCTCTCGGCGTGAACTCATGGTTATAGCTTTCACGGTTACCAGAATTTACGGCGCAGTCGCTTTACATATTGCCACCGGGTCCCAAATGCAGATGGCGATTGACTGTTTTCGAGGCACCATCTTCAACTGGTGCGATGCTGTGTCGGCCAACATGAAGGGCCAACTGTCTAGGGCAAAGAACAGACAACTGAAGACCTTTGGATATGGGCCTCTAGTTGTGATCTTTGCCTTAGAGAGAGTTCCGATGCTGATCCCTCAGCATCTCACTGTTGATATCTTGGGTCCTCGGGAGCCAAAGCTGATACGATGGGTTACGGTGATGGCTCGGCATCCTGACGAGGGCGCGGCAGTTATTCGATTCCCTGCTGGTTATTTTCACTGGTTAGAGGACCAGGTCTTTGCTATTCAGGACTTTCCTTATGCCAGAATGGATTTTCGGAATGATCCGGACATGGTTCTTCCACAGGGAGAACAATGGGACGACAGAGGTATTTCATTTTTCACGAGTTTTCAAATTATATATTTTTTTTGTTTTTATATATATCGCCTCAAACTGACAGTACAAATTTTCAAAATGCAGATGTAGGTCCACGGTGTCCAGCCAACCTCCGGGCTTTTGAGAGGAGAGCACCAGCTGTACTAGCACCAGCCCCACAGGATGCGGCCGCAGAGACCTTGGCCGAGCTGGAACAGGATCTAGAGCGTCTGACGACGGATATACCAGAGACCACCATAGATGACATTCCCATTCGACTTCAGCGCTATGTGGTCGCAGTCCCAGGACCTTTTAGGAGGTTTTTGTGTAGGGTAGCGCGGGCAGTGGTCTCGTATAGAGAGCACCACCAGTGATTGGCTAGTCACTTTTGTAGACACATATGACATTTTTGGCTTTTTGTACTTATCATTTTTGTCGATCATAAGGTGTTTTTCAACCTATGATCGAAGACGATGTATATTTTTTGACACACTCCTATCTATATATATATCATTATCACCGGCTCATTTTGTTTAACATATGTGATGAAATGTTTTTAAATTTACTTGCATGATTATTGTAAATGTCTGTCCAACATTCGAGAAGCAATTGCATCTGCTAATGTATTTAAAGACCTTGGAATATGTTGATATTCAATGTAATCAAATTCACGTTCCAAGAGACGCACTCTCAAAAACAACCTTAATAACACATGATTTCTAATGGCATATACTCTATTAAGCTGTAATACAACAAGTTCAGAATCTAACCTCACTATCAAACGTCGAATTCCAAATGAAATAGATTCAGATAATAATTCAACCACTGCACTGTATTCTGCAATGTTGTTCGTCGTTTGACCGAGGCTTACCCCATGCATAGAAACTAACTCGTCAGAGGGCGAATAGATAACCCAAGCTGCGGAAGAGATATTCCGTGTATTATGACAAGCACCATCAGCAAATCCAATGTATGTTTGGAGAGGCGTCGACATCTGCAATATCAAGAGTAAAACCAAGATAAGCCAGAATAACGACGAAAAACACACTTTCTAAGCTAAGCACACTAACTAAACTAACAAACATACTAGCTAGAAAGAAAACCTAACCTAACTAAAAATTCTCCATACCCACCATTTAAGCATAATACCTCTTTAGGTAAAGTCATTTCTGGGTTTACCCAAAGAGTCCCCATCAAAATCTACCAGCTCATAAGCCCCTTTTGCTAGCTTTCGCTTTACAATGTAGGGTCCATGCCACATAGGAACGAATTTTCCAGCACCTAGCTTATCATTAGCTTGATCATATAATAGCACTAGGTCTCCCTCCGAAAAACTTCGAGGGGTCACATTTCTATCATACTGAGCTTTCATTCGCTTCGCGTGAGTCTCGATTGCCAATGCAGCGTCACGTCGAGTCTCATCTAATTTAGCTAAGTATAATAAACGCTTCTCCTCTTCGGAAGTAGCTGGAAGTAATTCGACAGCCATTTGAAGTGATGGGATTTCGCATTCAATGGGTAACACAGCTTCCAAACCATAAACTAGCTGGAAAGGAGTGAACCCTGTTGAAGTTTTCACTGAGGTTCGGTATGCCCATAGCGCTGAAAATAACATGTTGTGCCAATTCGACCGATGAATACCAATGGTTCGTCGGATCATGATAACCAGAACTTTGTTGATAGACTCAACCAAACCGTTGGCTTGCGGATAATAAGGAGTAGAGCTATCGTGGCGCAAACCAAGCTGGCTTGTAAGCTCAGTCATCATGATGTTTCGAAAATGGCTCCCATGGTCAGTGATGATTGCTTGTGGGACACCAAACCTAGTTATAATATGATTGAATATGAAAACTATAGCTGTTTTGCCGCTTGCGTCGAATGTAGGCATCGCCTCGGCCCATTTAGTAAAATAATCAACCGCGAGGATGATATAGGCATGCCCCCCGGCCGAGTGAGGGTTACAAGTAATAAAGTCGATACCCCATTTGGCGAAAGGACCAACGGCAATTATAGGATGGAGGGGAGCAGGTGGTGCGCGCATCTTGCGATCAAACACTTGACAGTTGTGGCACTTCCGGACCGCAATGATACAATCTTTAAACATAGACGGCCAGAAATAGCCAGCGCACAACACCTTATGAGCTGTGGCATACCCAGACATATGACCGCCACATGCTCTAGAGTGACAATCATTCAAAACCCTCTCAGCCTCTTCGTGAGTTAAACAACGTCGAAAAATTAAGTTTGCCCTCCGGCGATAAAGTGTATCTCCAATAATCTTGTATTGCTGGGATTGAAACCGAATTTTTCGACGTTCCGACTTTGAAGCTTCAGGCCGAAAGGTTTGGGTTTGGAGATAGATGATTATATCCCCGTACCACGGATCTAAAGTACTGATAAGAAACAAAGATTCGTTCGCAATGGACTCCTCTGCCACAGTTTCTGTATCAGCATGCGGGAAATCACACATCAATTCCGCAAAAACTAAGGATTTCTTAGACTTGGACTTCTCAAACTCCAAGTCGAACTCTTGCAGGATAACGATCCATTTAGAGTACTTGCCCCCTAGCAGTTGTTTTGTCAAAATATAAATCATAGGGTTGCAATCCGAAATAACTGTAGTTTTACGGAGAAGAATGTAGTGACGAAAACGCTGGACAGCTTGAACGGCTGCCAGGGCCAATTTCTCCACATGCGAATATTTTAGCTCAGTGGGGTTTAATGTCCTACTAAGATAATATATCACATGTTCCGCTCCGAATTCATCTTCTTGAACTAACACCATTCCAATGGTGGAATGCGAAGCTGCGAGGTATAAGAAGTAGTCCTGGTTGTAGTTGGGAGGATGCAACAACGGTGCATGGGTCAACGCGTGTTTAAGTGCATCAAAAGATTGTTGGGCAATCTCATCCCAAAAGAATTGAGCGTTCTGTTTCAACAACCGTGTAAAACCTTTAGTGACCTCAGCGTAATTTGGAATGAATCGGCGTAAAAAGTTCGCTTTCCCTTGCAAACTTTGGAGTTGGCGCAAACTCGAAGGAGGAGGCAATTTGATGATAGCTTCGACCTTCGAGGGATCGACGCGAATGTCGGCTTTTGAAACAACAAATCCCAGCAATCGACCCATCTCTATACAGAAAACACACTTGTGGGGATTCAACCGAATTCGATAATGGCTACACCTCATAAAGATTGCTCGTAAGTGGACGAGGTGATCAGCTCGGTGTAAAGAATGAGCAGGAAAATCATCGAGGTACGGTTGCACAATGTGCTTGATGTCATGAAATGCGTAAGACATTGCCCGTTGAAAAGTGGCCCCAGCATTCTTAAGCCCAGAAGGTAATTTGCAATAAGCAAATGTCCCCCATGGACAAATGAATGCCGTTTTTGGTTGGTCGGCAGGTAGAATATTGATTTGATTATAGCCCGAAAAACCATCCATGAAGGAAAACATTTCACTTCCGTCACAATCATCAATAATTTGATCGATATAAGGCGTAGGATAGTTGTCTTTTGGACAAGCTCGATTTATATCCCTATAGTCGATACAGATTCTTATTGTTCCTTGTTTCTTGTTCACCGGAACAATATTCGATACCCAATCCGTTAACGGGATTGGATAAATGAAACCTGCTTTCAACAGCTTTTCGACTTCTGCTTTAATTGCAGCCGCTTTCCGAGGGTGAATTTGACGCAACCGTTGCCGGACGGGTTTAGCGTCCGGGTAGGTCTTTATTTCATGAACAACAATGGCAGGATCGATTCCCGGCATTTCCTCGTAAGACCAGGCAAACACATCGCGAAATTCTTGGAATAGGGCCTTGTAAGTTTGGATTTCATCTTCTGTACATGAGGCACCTATATGAATGTTTTCCTCAATTCCGGGCTTCATTGAAATATCAATGGGAATAGTGCGAGAAATATTCCCTAAATTCAACTCTGAATCAGAATGTTTCGTTGGATTCTGAGCGTCTTTGACATATTCAGCGGTAAAGATAGATGAAAAATCATTTTCAAAAACATCATCCTTAGGTAAAAACAAAGATCTGTGATGAAGATCTTCCCATGGTAGATCGTCTGCACTTAGGATTTCGCGAAGTTGCTCGTCAGATGACACGACTTCGGGAAACGCTATCCGTTCTAAGGTTGATTTGAAAAGTGATTCTTCACTGACCACATTCATTTGGTCGATTTCGGTTGAAAGCGAGTCGGTAAAAGACATGACAGCTTCATAAGCAATTTCATATGGACTCAAAGGCATAGCATCACCGAATGAGTCTATCTCAGATTCAGATGGGACAATCCAAGGATCATCATAAATAATGTTTTCTGATGTAATCATATGAATTGATGCAAATGAAGGGTCTGCGTTGATTGGAGGGAAAGGAAAAGTTCCCAGTAAACCGGAATCTTTAACTAAACCTACGCCAATGTCCCTATAAGGGATTTTCGTCTTACCGACATGCTGGATACTCTCTGAAGAGGCCGGGTCAGATGAAAAGTATGTCAGCTGATCAATTGTCACGATCTTACCGTTATATGGAAACTTAATTACTCTGAAGACCGATGAAACGACCGCTGTCATAGCATATGACCAACTTCGACCCAAAAGAAGGTTGTAGTCTAGAGGGGCATCAACCACCTCCACATCCAGACTAACGGTTTTACCTTCTACCCCTATAGGCAATTCCTGTAGAATACCAAACAGACGGAACCCATGGCCATCAAAGGCCTTAAGGATGGTCGGGGATTGGTTCAACGAAGGAGAACCAAGCGATCTCCAACATTGAATCGACATAATACACGTAGAAGCTCCCTCATCAATCACAGTCCGATGAATAGGCCTGTTCTTGACTATCACTGGAATTTGGAAAGCCATTTGATGGGGTAGACGCAATGTACTATTTTCTAGATCGAACATTATCAGGTTTGGATCCTGAACATCAACAGCTCCGATAGCCGACAAAAGTAATTTTCATTGTGCTGGGCATGATTGCAGCACTTCTAAAGCCGACATTGCTGAGGGTGAAACAGCTAAGTCCTCAACAATGTTGTAATTCTGGGCTGCTCTCGCATGTGGATTGAAAGCAGACCTTCGAAGTACACCCTTGGCGGGCGGTTTAATTACTAAGTCTGGGTTATGTTTTTCTATCTGTAGTGGATCGGAACCAGGAGCTGAGGTTGATGGATTAGAATGAGAAGATTCTGCTTCTTTACCATCAACAGGATTCTTACTACCATAATCTTGCGATCGAGTCGCAATCCTCACATGAGACATCATCAAAATGGGTTCTTCACTGGCAGTCGAGGAAGAACCTATCATCTTACTTTCATGCTTTGGAAATGGATCTTTTAACACAGCAGGAGTGGGAGAACCTTTGAATATTTTCACAACCTCGGCCCGATGAGGGCAATCTCTCGTAAAATGATCCTCTTCACAAATAAGACAAGGATATCAAGGTTTGCGCTTTTCGTCATTGGTTTCCGACTTTTCCGTTTTCTCCTTCGGAGCCTTGTCTGTTTTAGCCTTCTTCTTTCCTTTCTTCTTTCCACCGTTTTTTGATTTAGCCGTAGATGACTCTACAGCGTGAATATCGGCGGAAAATTCAGGAGAAGACTCTCCTGTCGGGGAATCGGGCAAAGTGATTATAGGAGTAGATGAAGCCTTGGAAGACTTCTTCTTACTCTTTGTATTCACGATACCAATCATACCATCAGCGGCATGAGATCCCGAAGGAGCAGTAGCGATTTGATTCGATTTTGGAAGATCTGGAATCTTCTCGTGTAACATACCTGACTGAGTATAAACTAAGTCAAGGTATTGCGCCTGAGCAATGACTTGCTCCTCAGTAACTACTCCGGCCTTAGCTACATCTTCAGTAATCTTCGGTAATAATGATTTAACAAACCATTCAGCTAAGATTTGGTCTGGGATAAAAACTTTCACTAACCTTCTTCGACGTCTCCACTCATGAATGTGATCAGAAATATATGTGGTAAGTCATCACATGATTGGACGGATCCTCTCCAGACTTACCTTCGAACTTGGGTATATCACTGGGCAACTTATTTGGCATTGGCAGCCAGAACGGAAGATATTGAATTGGATCGTTCGTTAGGCGCGTCAAGTCTGGTAAATCCAAAGTTGCGATAAACGGTAACTGTTGGTTAGGATCTCTAAAACTATGGGTCACAAGACCAGTCCCAGGAGGAGGATATCCAGGATAACTAGGAACAGGAGTCGCATTAGGGATATTATATCCTCCTGGAAAACCAGGATTAACCGGACCGTACTGGGGTTGTTGAGGTTGTTGATAAGTGTACCCAGGATATGGTTGATACTGGTAAACCGGCTGTTGGACAGCTTGCCCATGTTGGTACTGTCCCTGGTACGGTTGTTGAACAAATTGAGGTTGAGTAGTGACAACCGTACTTATACCAGGCTGACCTGTAGGCATCTGGACCGTGGTTTGAATCGTAGATCCAGACAACGGTAAAGATGTCTGAGGAGTGGTTATAGAGACAGTAGAAACCGGAGTTGTCGATACTCCAAAAGTAAGTGCGGCTGATGTAGCGGTAGTTGCAGCAGACGTTTGAGATGGAGTACTAGGTGCAATTGGCGGCTGAGTAACTGCCGAAGTTACAGAAGTTTGAACATTTGACTGGACAGGTTGCGGTTGCTGGGGTGGACCAGAAACTACGGGTTTTCCAGCTTGAGGTACCAACTGTATACTTGGCTGCAACACCTGTTGACCCTGTGATGGATCCCACACTAACATTCCGAGGTATTGACCCGTAACAGGTTGAGGATACTGAGATCCATAACAGGATTGAGGATAGGATTGATAATTGAAAGGTGCAGTTCCCATACCTTGAACATATGACTGAACTTGAGGTGGTTGATAACCTTGACTTGAGTATTGACCTTGAGGTTGATAACCTTGAGGTAAATACGGATACTGGGGTGGACCTTGACCTTGAGGTTAATACCCTTGAGGTTGATACCCTTGGGGTTGATACCCTTGAGGTTGCCATCCTTGGGGTAAATATTGATACTGAGGTTGACCCTGGGGTACATATTGAGGCTGGGGTTGACCTTGAGGCATGTATTGCACCATAGGTACATACTGACCTTGAGGTTGCCCCCCAGACACGATTTGTGTACCTTGAGGCTGCCCCCCAGGCGTTAACTGAGGCTGCCCCCCAGGCGGTAATTGGCCACCTTGAGGTTGGGAAACGGGAACTGAACCTGACATCATGTAAATGTCTCCTACACCCAATGGTATATTACCATTGTTTCCAGCTAATAACCCATGATCAATGGGTTGAGGAGATGTCCCCGCAAAGGTACCAGAAAGTGATTGATACCCGGTGGGAACAGAAGGACCGTCGTGTAAGAAAGATTCAGGAGTTTGAGTAAACACGGACGACTGACCAGACATATTTACAGGAGTATAAATACCTCTAGGTGGAAAGGGAGTACGAGGTGTAGAAAAACCTACCCCTGAGTTGTCTAAATAATTGGTTAACGAAAGGTACCAAGTAGTACTTCTAGGAGGACTGTAAAAGATAGATTCACGCTCCCTGAGCTCAATAGTAAGTTGATCTTCAAGGTTAGAGATGCCTATTTCTTCCTCTGGAGCAAGTTCTTTGATAGCAATCAGACCAGTAGGAAGATTTTCGGTGATAACTCGTTCTACTCTTGGTGAATCTGGAACACTAGAAGTCGGAGTAACAGGTTCATATATTATAGGTTCTTCACCTATATCACTAGCAGACGAAAAACTACCAACAAGTTCAGAAACTGTAACAGCTTCGGGATTATAACCTGTCTCTAGACCTTGGTAATCTAAATGGACTACCAAGGAATATTCTCCTTCTTCAGGTGAACCTACTCTACTGCCACTAGGAGGAGTTAAAAGGACCTTTAAACCTTCTAGATTACTGGGGTCGTCTCGAGGAGGTTCACCCCTAAGTATACGGGATCTTCTCAACAATTCGGCCACAGAAACAACTTCAGGAGACTGGCCCCGAAGTCTACGGGACTGTCTCGGTAATTCCGCCACAGTTAAAAATTTTTAACTACTACACACGAAAACAAAGTAAAATCTCAAATCAAACCACCTAAAGTCTCTAAAGAACCAAACAAATTTGAATCACACGCCTAAAGAATCTAGGGCGTCAAACCAAGCACAAACAGTAGCCTTCCAGACCGAAAACGATAGTTGGTGATGAAACCCAACATCGTCGGATTCAGTACAAAAGTGGCGGGTGGAACAGTTACCCCGACAACCTGCTTAATGAATAGACCGACACAAGTTCCTCCACTTTAACCGTCTCGAGTGAAGTGAACCCCCCAGAAAATCCAAGTGAGTCTAGCCGATGTCTGCTCCAGGTACAGTGGGATCTTCCCTCCACCGTCACCTCGGTAGAATCCTAAAGATAATGGTCACTAAGGTTACCAACCGCAACAAATGCACCTGGGGGAACAGTCTACACTCCGACAGCACGCAAGGGCAGAGTATCAAGCTCAATCCCCTTGCCGGTTCCTTGACAATAATCCAAGGTTTACCGACAAGTGACCCCTGGCTCCTCGACAATGGTTAATCCGAGGTTTACCGTTTGTAATACGTGCGTGTCTGGCATCGTTCCCAACGAGGGGGGATTGATTCCCTCACTGGTTCGGACACGAGCTCATGCTTCTCCTTTAAGAGGAGCTTTCCCAGAGTACAAATGAGACAATTGGATTTATTCTATCACAAGATAAGCTACTTGTTTGGTTTTGTTGTCTTGGAGAGTTAATTACTCTCGTACTCCAAGACACTAGCCTGATCTAAATTGGTGTTTCAGAGCCCTAGTAAATAAAAGTTACTACGTTGATTTTACTTTAAGCGTTAATTTTATGGTTTTTCTTAAAGACAAAAGGTAGCGGAAGTGAAACCAATGGTGTGTAGACTCGACTCAAACCACTACAAATATGCACCTAAGATGATTTACGCTACTTTTCTCTTTCAATGAAATTCCTAACTAAGAGAGTTGAGAGATGCAAATTTTATAGAAAACAACTTTCTTAGTAAAGACAATCAAAGAAACAATTCTCTTTATCTTTCCAAGCATACAAACATGACCACTCCTTACGTGCACGAAAAACTCTTTTTCTTTCAAAATGCCTCAAAGCTACTTGAAACAAAACTTTTCAAAGGATATGTTTTTGTATTTTCTCTTATTTAATAAAGCATATAAATCTATTTTAACGAAAATCAATCTCAAAAGCTATAAAATCTATGAAAACTTGACTCACAAGCAAATCAAAAAGAAATTTACTCTAAGAAAACCTAACGAGGCAAAAGCCTACAAGGATGATTCTAGGTTGTTTTATTTGACTACAATCAAGTCAAGGACCAGCTAATGCAGAATCAAAAGACCAGTCAAAACAAAACTCAAATCTTTTTGTTCTTTTTGTAAAATGGAATTCAATACTCAATCAACAAGTACTTCGAAATTTGCCAAAGAGACAACTCAAAGGTAAGTTTCTCTCACAGGTAGACTTTATGACAGGTCCGACTTCTAAGAAGGCTGACAAAACCAGAGAGACCTAAGGCTTGACAACTTCTACCGCCAAAGTCACTACAATACCTACTCAAAAATCAAACCCTAGGGCTTAAACTTCTATGAAATCCATTAAAACACTCGATGCTATCGAAACAAGTTCAGGTGAAGATCTTTGACAAGAGACTAAGGGATCTAGGCAGTAAAAACTAAGAAAAAGCAAAATCTAAGAGAAAAAATGCAAAAAATGGAAATTTCTTAATTTTTAGCACGGTACCCAGGCAACCGGTTAAGCCAGGTGCGGGCCCGCTCTGTGCACACAGCAACAGTGCATACAAGTAAGCACTGTGCAATACTCAGAGGGTGCGTACTATTGAAAAAACCAAGAAAAACTAAATTGAATCTAACCCTAAGCTAACCCACCCAAATGCAAAGTCACAGAGCCAAAAACCAGAAAATAAATGACTTTTCTCAGATCAAAGTTGCATACAAAGGAAAAGACTTTCACATCAATGGAGTCCCCAACGGAGTCGACAATTTGTCAGGCGGAAAGAGTCGATAGTGCGGACACAACCAACCTCCCTAGGAGCCTAAGACTCTCTAGTGACAAACAAGACAAACAAGAGCAATCCTTCTCTAAACATGCATTTACTATAAGAGAAATCAAGTGTTTAGATCCTACCTGTAGTCCAACGCTGTTGTAGCAGTCCAGCTCCGTTGATCCGGATGAGCTCCTCCTTCACTTTGAAACCTGCATCCACTAACAATCAAACGATTAAATAGCACTTGATAATCTCATAGAATAAAACATATTTAACACATAGACCAAGGAGTACATGAAACAACTCATAAATAACAAGTTATTGAGAAGAATGGACTCAAATGCATTAATAGGAAACAAAAGGAACAATTACAACCTGAGCCTTGGTGTTGTGCAAGTCCCTCCCAGGGTCCATCAAGAGTTCTCCTTTACTTTGACAAAGCTCACCCACTTCCAAATAGAACAAGCAAAGATGGCAATCTCTCCTCACAAGCTTCTAAATGGGAGTCCTAATTCTAGCAGCATCTACCCTTAGAAATTTTTAGCTTCCAACCTCCCCTCCTTCTGGCCCAATGCCTGTATTTATAGTGGTATAGAGGAAGTTATTCAGGTCCACCATCAATGGGATAATCCCCTCTTTGGATGGGATAGCTCCCTCATTGATGGGATAAGTTCCTCTTTGGTAGGGGTACATGAACCATCTGGAGGCGCTCAATACACGTCGAACAACCTTCTAGAATGCTCTAGAAATGACCACAAGTAACTTTTTAAAGATGAAACTTGCGCATTTTGACCTTTACAGTGGGACGCACCTGCCCCTTTACATACAGAGCGTACAAGTACGCAGCTTTTGTGAACATTGGGTGCGTACCCGCAGGTAAGGTTGAGAGAACTTGCGTACCCAGAGATAAATACATTTATAAAGACTTTCTCTCTTTTTGGAGTTTGTCATGGAGAGCAGAGGCATAAGACTTGCCTAAGAGGGTAGCATGATTGTTGATAGAGCCATACTAACTGTAAATAATCATGGTGACATTTTTTAGTGTAACAAGGGTGCTTTTCCTTGTACCATTGGACACAATTAAGGTTTAATGACTTTTATTTCAGGGCACTTTGTTTGCGGTTTACTTTACTTTTAATTTAGGGTTTAACATTTTAAGTGTAGATAACAGCATTGCTCTGTGCAATTAAATTATTTTGATATTTCCGCACAACATTTTGGGTTTAGAAAATTGCAGAGCTTAGCAGAGTAGGTAATAGCTCTGCTGACATACTTTATTTTTTCTTCACTCACAATATCTGGGGTTTATATTTTGGAGGAGAAAAACTCTTTTGAACAGGTAAAACTATGTTTTGGATGCGTCCATGTTTTTTTTTTAATTGTATCCGGTGGGTTGCTTGCTGGCTTTGTTTTGAGATCATAGCTTATTTGTTGTTTTTCGTAACTTTGGCATTTATATTTGGAAAAATGCACGGATCAACATTGTAGGAAACTATTTAATAACAATTAAGGTCAAGTTATGTTTGCAATGCATCCATTGATTATTTAATTGCATTGGGTGGCTTCCTTGTTGACTTGGTTCTAATTAGTATAGATCCTAGTTTATTTGTTCCTTTTGACAGTCTTTTAGATCTGATCACGCATAACATAGTTGAGAGAAGCTTCATCGATATCATTCATTATTAAAAACAAATAACAGTTAAGGTAAAGCTAGGTCCTGAATTTTTTTTAATTGCATTGGGTGGATTTCTTTCCAGCTTAAGTGTTTTTTTTGTTTTTGAATTCTAAATAACAAAATTGCAATGAAGTAAAGTGTTGTCATAGTCTCGTTGCAAGTAGGATGCATATAAGTTGTTAAAGGTATTGGATTCCTGTCTCTCTCTTTGTCATTTCAGAAATGTTTTGTTTTTGTTATCTATTTGTTGATTATTATCTGCATAACGATACGCATTCATTTTTGATATACTTGATGGATTTTTGCTGATTGTTAAAAGAATATAATTTTCAGTTTTAATTCCTTCCACACCATTTCATCATTTAGCTAAAATCCATTGCATATTTTCTAACCTTTGCCTTCCTATTTCAGTCAAATAAAATTTACACAGCAGTGGCATTAAATTCATATTTCACTGAAAAGAAATTCTTAAGCACACTTGGCATTTAATTAATTAATTTCATCACAAATTTTAAGTGATTGTCACAAGATTTTTAAGAGGGTTGATATATCTGATTGCAGTAGGCATTCCCTTTGCTGTCATAAGTTTACTTGTTGCACTTATATTCGCTGAACCTAACTACTGTCATAAATTTAATTTCTGAAATTTTACGTAATTTTGGTTCGTTGGTGAAAGAGAATTGTTTGCATTAGCAATAAGGTTGAAGGTAATTTTGGATATGAGGATTTGAGAAGTCTGATCTCTTTTACACTGGCTAATCACATTTGAAACTAATGATAATAAGAGCTTAAAACACTCTAAAAGATATCACATAATAATCACCAGGACACTTAAAGAGTTTGGGTTCTTGTATCATACGTTCTTGACCATTCGACTGTTAGAAGAATAATCCCTTTATTACAGAGGTCTGATCTGAACTTGCAATGATAAATCTAACTAGAATAGTGGCATCTCATAAGGTTTGATGTATTTTCTCTATCTCTCAGCTTGCCTCATACCTTAAGGAAATAATCAAGTAAGTTTGGCACTTTTGTTTTGGGTAAAATCTCATGAATTTGATGAGTGTTCTCTCTATTCTGAATATATTATGAGATCTGATCTATAGTTGTGACTTGGCAGCCTTTCATGCATTGCATCTGCATTTGAATAATCTAACAATTCTGGGACTGTTTTATGCATGGAACACAAGAGTGATTTATTGTTAGTTCACTGCTCTCAATAAAATGTCTCACTGCTATCCTAATTTAAACACTGTCATAAGCTTCACACATATCTCAAGTGATAAGTGTTTTCATATGTTTACGCTCAAGGTTGCATATCTCAAGTGATAAGTGTTTTCATATGTTTACGCTCAAGGTTGCACAATAAGCACTAAGTGATAAGTCATCTTGATGCCTTGACCTTCTAGCTTCTTGAAATTCTGGAAAATATGATATGCTGATTTCTAAGTCTCAATGCATCCACAACAATAGTAAAAGTCTAATTCAGATGTCCTAAAAACATTAACAAGTTTCCCATCTTCATCAATTAACCATTGGATAAATTTGGCAAAGTCCTTTTCGCCTGTCTCATCATTTATTGATAACTGTCATCTTTGTTTGATTATGTGGTTAAGTAAATAAAGTGTAATAAATAAGTAAATTGGAAATGAAAAACTAGTGTTAAATGGAAAATTAATAAATTATAAGTTAGGTATTGAAATATTATTTGGTTAACGCTATTTTGAGGATGTGACCTCTTAGAGAGATGGAGAAAAACAATACAATGGATTGATAAACTTAATTAATTTTGTATACATTCATATGTACTTCCATGCAAACTAGTGTGACCAATATGTATAAATGTTTATTTTGTGTTTAGTAGAGTTGATAAGTACGAATAAGTTGTTGCTTAAGGATAACGACTATGATAGAAAATTTTACTCTTGAAAAAAAAAAGCAAAAGAAAATTATAAATTGTCTATATGATACATAAAGGAATAAGAAGGAAGGGGTAGTATATTGATATGAATGATTGAAACTATTCACGTGATTTTTTTTGCGCATATGTAAATATTATTTGATTGACTTTCCAAAGGTTTTATCTTTTGAAGAAAGGAAGAATGGTAACGAAAGCATGACTATGAACATTATGACAAGACCATCATATGTGAATTAATATACAATCAAATAGTATGCTAAAATGGTTGAGATAACTTGATGAAGAAAATAAAGCATTAAATACTCAAGAAATATGTGGAGAAATTATAAGTGATCAAATTGAGAGTACAATAATACAATTCACTGAAGGCATCCAACAAACAAAGACAAAATGGAAGAAATATATGTTGAGATGGTAGGCCACTACTCTATAAAAATAGTAAGGCATCATTAGAATGAGAAGATGAGAAAAGAAAGAAGAATTGTAAGTTGATTGCCAAAGTTAAATGTTATATTATGAAGTAAGGGAAAACAATGAACTTGTTGAAAGGTAATAAGGATGGGTTGTAAGGAAAGTTGAATGGATGTTCACAAATGAAATATGAGATTCCTATTTGTAACATAAACAAAGGTAAGAAATCCACAAATGCAATAGCTTATCCTAAAACATGATGGTAGGTTTTGGAATATTTATAATAGTGGTGAATGGAGTTTAATGATTGTGATAATAATGATAGTCATTTTGAAGGAGCCATAGAAAGTATGATGGAACTAGACCAAATCATCACTCGATGGTAACAAAAAGACAAAATGGGGAAAAGAGGATGCACCTAAGCATAAATGAAATAATCTCCTACCCAGTCAACTATTATGGATAGCTAAGGGAGGTGCCCCATTGAATAACATTAATATGGAATTTCATAGATTAGAGAAGACGATTAAAGCTCATACTGCTTCCTTGGGGCATACATCTAGTGAATAACACTGAAGTGATAGATTATTAGATTTATGGTGTACATGTTCATTTTAATCCAATTTATGACAAAAACCATGAGTATTATAAGGAAGTGTATTTTAAGATGATAGAATTATGGTTTTTATTTTGTCTTTGATGGTTAGTGAGCCTTAAATAAGTAAACTAAATGATCTTAGTTGTTAAAATTGTCAAGAGTCTTAGAAAAATTTGAAGTGGTAGTAGTACTCAAAACAAAGTATGGATTTTAAAAGTTTTTATGAAGATTTGACACAAAGATCAAGGGAAGTAAATGGATTATAATGATGAATTTTCCTATGAAATTAGGATCATGTAAAGGGAACATTTTTTTTGTGAAACATCTAAATTTTGTCCTATTATTTAAATTTTATTGATATATCTAAATCATACACTATGATCTCAGTTATGGTTTCAGTTAACGATTATGTCAACATGGGATTGTTGATTATAATGTTGAGATAAGGTGATGATATAAGGATAATGATGCACATATTTAATTAATTGTTACGATAATAGTGTTGTATGGTCATGAGGAATATGATATGCATAACGTGGCATAGGAATTATGATGCTATAATATGAGGTTTATTGACATGTGGTTCATTTATTATGTGAAGTCATGATATGTCTTTGATGCAAATATGTTGATGTAATAACTTATGATGGTATTTCATGAGGTGAACCATGTGATAGTTGCATACAAATTTATGACATGTGTGAGCATGTAGTTCTTTATTATTCATAACGTTGCGATTAACAATGATGAATGTTCTTATGATGACATGGAATACTTGGCATGTGGATTATTTTTTTGTGATAATATGATGGTATAGCTAATGTATTGATTGCATGTTGAGGTGTGATGATTGACAGGACTCCATAAATGGGCCAAGAGGGCCGGTTTATTTGATGATCTCGTGCGAGCCGATATGCACAAGGGAGAATAAGTAACACCATATGGGCTGGGGACAAACTCAAGCAACACTACAGATGCCAGTGGTTTCGTTGTCTTGTGTAGCTCTTGATGGATAGATCTTGAAGGGCTATGGGACCATCTTGAGGAGGTCAAGTGCCTGATGTTCTAGGCTAGGTGCTTGTTATTGGATTGGGATGCCGAAGTTTGGAAGGGATGTAAAGGACTTCGATGCCTGGGGCTGTGCGCCTCAGTAGTTGTGGAGGGAGTGGGCCAGCTGTTATAGACATTTTTGGGCACTGCAAACCCAATCATAAATGTCCATAAACCAAGGGCTCCTAAGTCCCTAAAAGTGTTGTTCCAACCCCTAAAAGAACAAGGTCAACTGATTACAGCATCTCCCAGAAGTTCTCCATGAAAAACTACTCAGAACTGGTCAAAACTGGACCATTTCACCTGCTCCATGGTCAAAGTGCGTTGCATCCCACCTAAATACACACAGTAAGTGTGATGCATGTTGAAAATCCCTTCTATGGGGTGTGATGGGCGATAGTGGACAAATGGCAGGGTCAATTCGCAAGGTGGAGGATCATGGAATCTTCCAGAAATTTCTCCTATGACACTTTCCTCTCTGCATTCGCCCAGGGATAAGTAAGAGATCATCAATCTCCAAGTGGAATCAAGAACTATCAGAGAGAGGACACTAATCAAATCTCAAAATATGACTCACCCCCCTTTCAAACATCTATATATGGATTCCTCATCCCAGAGATCCAGAGGCTGGAATTTTGTATCTTGTAAGGAAGTGTTACTGGTTTCTTGGTGTAACATCATAGTGTATGGTGATCTAAGATTTTCATGAGGTGAAGAAGGGCTTTCTAGCTGAGAGGATGATGCTGGGTCAAAACAATTGGTTGTAATCCTCTTTGCTCTTTCTTGATTATCAATAAAGCTATTCAAGTTTTCCTCCACATTCTTGTACGATTGATGGTATATGCATTTGTGTGGTCAATATAAATCTAGTCCTATATTGTTTATGATAATAGATCTATGTTCTCGAATAGTGTTATGCTGCTTTGATTCTACAGGTATTGTTTGAAGATGGGTAGACAAGGAAGCGAGTGGCAAAGATCTATCAGAAGGGGGAGGAATCAAGTAAGGAACCAAGCGCAAGATAGAGGTTGGTCTCCTTCATTCCCCTCTTATCTATTTCTCATAAAGGAAAACGAAAGTAGTTTTAGTTTGTTTGTTCCTAAGGTAGCTACCAGCCTTAGTGGGACTAGCAGCTCTGTATAGACACTAGATTTCCCTATAACAAAATGGCGACTCCACTGGGGAGCGAATAGATTGTTTGTTTGTCTATATTTGTTTACTTTATAAACTTACAGACAGAGCCTGAAGTCAATCCAGCTAGCCTTCCAACTGCATTTGCTATGAAAGTTCAAAGTAGATCAATGCTGCTTCAGTCTATCTCCGAGTTTTGTTTATGAATTAAACAATTGATTTACAAGCTCTCTAATTGCCCTTGTGGTGGCTCTAGTAACCTCCTTAGATCTACCCCTATGATTGATTTACTGATTACCACTTGCTCGGCCTAAATCCATGAACTGAGCTACAATCTGTGACCCGGAACCCAGTTAAAGTCTCGTCCCTAGTCCATCGCACTGTCTCTTCTTTGGAACTTGAATGCATCGCACTTCCCAAGTGTAGTAGGTGCGTTGCATTTCTCTTTCCCTGTGTGACAGGTGCGCTGATCAGAGAGGGCTAATTTTGCCTCTAGAATTTGGTTTTTTCACTCTTTTCAGCTCTATTCAGGAGTTTTTGTTATGAAACCAGCTCACAAAAAGATAGAAAAGAGAGATCCACGCCTTAGAATTCAGCCTCTTCGAGGGGGCAACCTCCTTTACATTACATAAATGAACAATTCTTGGATGATACAAATGAAAATACCTCCTTTCTATATATAGGAGTCTAAGTGGTCCCAATACAATCAAAGCCTACATAACAATAATATTGTAGGGCACAACAATAACAATAGTGGGCTTCTATGTGGCACAATAGTAACAATATGGGCACTACATGGGTACATCAATATAAATAAGGGGTATAACTACAATAGTAATGGGGTAATCACTAGTATTATAGGGACCCAACATGCCCCTCTCCTTCAAAAAAGTGTTGTCCTCAACGCTTGAGTAGTTCAGGATACTTCTGCATAAAATTCTCGTCCTCCCATGTGGAATCTTCAGCGGATAAGTTCTTCCACTTGATAAGGTACTCTGAAATTGATCGATTTCGTAGCTGTCGAGTTCTTGTTTCTATAACTGCTTCCGGTTCCAATATAATTTTTCCTTCTTCGTCAAGTTCTGGCAATATTGTTTGAACCGGGAGCTTGTCGCCTATAACCTTCTTTAAGCATGAAACATGGAAAACTGGGTGCAATCGAGAAGCTGCAGGAAGCTCCAATTTGTATGCCATAGTACCAATCTTTTGCAACACCTTGTACGGACCATAATACTTTGGTGATAATTTATTATCCTTCTTAGCTTGCTTGAGGGACATTTGCTTATATGGTTGTAGCCGTAGGAATACCCAATCACCTACATCAAAACTTCTTTCACTGCGATGTTGATCTGCCTGTTGTTTCATTCTATTCTGTGCCAACACAAGGTTATCCTTTAAGAGTTGGAGGACTTGTTGTTGATGTTCGATGTGATGTTCCACTGCCTGAACCTTAGAATTTTCTCTTAAATATGATGTGATGGATGGTGGTTGATACCCATAAAGTGCCATAAATGGGGTCATTTTTGTTGCTGTATGAAAGGAAGTGTTATACCACCATTCAGCCAGAGGCAACCATTTGACCCATTGTGTCTGTTTATCAGATACAAAGCAACGAAGATATCCTTCCAAACATTTGTTTACTATCTCAGTTTGCCCATCAGATTGAGGATGATAAGATGAGCTATGAGCTAACTGAGTACCAAGACAAGAAAATAATTCTGTCCAAAAATTTCCAGTGAAAATGGGATCTCTGTCACTTACAATAATCTTTGGGTTTCCATGTAGCTTTTGAATTGTTTCCATAAATGCAGTAGAAACTGTACTGGCTTTAAATGGATGTGATAATGCACAAAAGTGTGCATACTTGGTAAGTCTGTCAACTACCACCATGATGACACTCTTTCCCTCAGACTTGGGTAAACCTGTGATAAAATCCATTGAAACCTCCTCCCAACGTTGGCTTGGAATGGATAAAGGTTGTAATAGACCCGGTGTCTTAATTGTTTCAACTTTATTTTGCTGGCAAACCAAACATTCTGCCACAAACTTTTGAATATCTGATTTAAGGCCATCCCAAAAAAATTCCTTCTTAACCCTGTGGTAAGTTTTTAAAAATCCTGAGTGCCCTCCTAAGGGAGAAGTGTGCAATTCCATAAGAATCTTTTGTTTTAGCTGGGAATTCTTACAGAGGTATAAGCGATCTTTGTACCATAACGAATCATTTTTCCAGCTAAATGTATCAGACGTACTGGAATCTTGTTGTAGCTTTCGAATAAGTGCCCACACTTCTTCGTCATTCTTCCATTCCTCCCTTGCTTCATTTATCCAATCTGGTTGGATAATAGAAATGGCACACAACAATGCTTCCACATCCTCATCCTTCCTTGAGAGTGCATCTGCCACCACATTTTGCTTCCCTTTTTGTAGATGATTTCAAAGTCATAACCCAACATCTTTGTGACCCACTTTTGTTGCTCTTCAGAGGATAATCTTTGTTCTAAAAAGTATTTAAGGCTATCATGATCTGTTTTTACCTTGAAGTGTCTTCCCATTAGGTAGGGTCGCCATTTCTTAAGTGCATGGAGTATTGCCAACATTTCCTTCTCATAAATAGCTTTTCTTAAAAACTTTCCCTTGATTGGACGACTTTCAAAAGCAATGGGTCTTTCATCTTGCATTAGAACAGCACCAATTCCATTTCCTGAAGCATCACATTCCACAATAAAGGTTTTTGTGAAGTCCGGTGTAGCTAAGACCGGTGCTTGGCACATTGCCTCTTTAAGATGTTCAAAGGCCTTTGTTGCTTCCGGAGTCCATGAAAATGCATCTTTCTTCAATAATGTTGTTAGAGGTGCTGCTATTCTCCCATAATTCTTAACAAACTTGCGATAATACCCTGTCAACCCAAGAAATCCTCGCAGATGCTTTATGGATGTGGGGATTTTCCATTCCTTAATGGCTTTAATTTTGCTAGGGTCTACCTTAACTCCTTCATGAGATACAATATGACCCAAATATTCCACCTCCTGGACTCCAAAGAAACATTTGGATCTTTTTGCATATAATTGTTTCTCCTCCAATAGTTGTAGCACCCTGTCAACATGTTCAACATGATCCTTCCAAGACTTGCTGTAGATTAGTATATCATCAAAAAATACTAACACAAATTTTCTAAGGAATGGTTTGAAAATTGAATTCATCAAACCTTGAAATGTTGAAGGTGCATTGGTAAGGCCAAAAGGCATGACCAAAAATTCATAATGACCCTCATGAGTTCTAAATGCCGTTTTCGGAATGTCTTCAATCTTCATTCTGATTTGATGATATCCTGAACGAAGATCCAACTTGGTGAAGTAAATTGATCCATGCAATTCATCCAGTAATTCATCAATGACAGGAATGGGGAACTTATCTTTAATAGTGAGCTTGTTGAGCTCCCTATAATCCGGACACATGCGCCATGATCCATCCTTCTTGTGCACCAATACTACTGGAGCAGAGAAAGAACTTTGACTCGGTTGAATTATACCAGCCTCTAGCATTTCTGCAACCATACGTTCAATTTCACTTTTTTGGACATAGGGATATCTGTACGGCCTGATGTTTGGAGGAACACTTCCTGGAATCAGATGAATAGCATGATCATGATCACGCATAGGTGGGAGACCTTTGGGAGTCTCAAATACCTTGGAATGATTGTCCAGGACTTTTTGGAGATCTGGAGAAATAGATGATTCCAATGTGGAAACATCTAGCGAACATAATTGTGCAATTACACCCCTTTGCTCCTTTTTTAGAAGCTTTGTCATACCATTAGAGCTGATTATCTTTCCTGGTTTCCCTGCAATACCCCTTAATTCAACTTCCTTTCCTTCCACAGAAAATTTCATGAAAAGTTCTTGAAAATTAAAAGCTATTGTACCCAAGGATTGTAGCCATTGGACTCCTAGTACAACATCAGCACCTCCCATTGGAATGGAAAGCATTGGGCTAGTCAATACATATTCTCCCATGGATAGCTTGATATTATGGCACTTTCCAGAGCAATTTATTGTTCCTCCATTTGCAATCATCACTTGACACTCTGGTGCTGGATATAGGAAGCAATTCAATTCTTTTGCTACCCTACAATGAATAAAATTGTGGGTGCTTCCTGAATCAATCAACACTATTACCTTTTTCTTCTTGATTTGTCCTTCTATCTTGATGGTTTGAGGAGTGGTAATTCCCGCCAATGCATTACAAGATATGGTCGGATTTATTTGTTCTTCATCTAGGCTTTGTTCCTGGAATATATCCTCTTCTTTTGACCTTTCTTGCTCCTTTTCTTCTTCCTCTTCACAATCTATGTAGAATAATTTCTTCTCAGCACACTTATGACCTTTTGTGTATTTGCTATCACAATTGTAACAAAGCCCTTTTGCTCTTTTTTCTTCCAATTGTTGTGGTGTCAACCTTGTAGGTTGTGGAAGACTATGGGCAACAACACTTCCATCTTTATAGTTGTGAATGGTATGCTTCCTAGTTGCCATAATTTTGCTTTCCATTTTTCTTGCTAACCTGAATGCCTTCTCTAATGAATCAGGTTCCCAAAGGCGCACATCATGTTGGATATTATCCTTTAAAGACCCTATGAACACATCAATCCTATGCTCCTCTGGAATATCTTTTACCCTTATGTTCAATTTTTGGAACTCCTCAATGTGCTCCATTATTGAACCCTTTTGTTTGAGACTTATCAATTGGCTAAAAAAAGTGTTGCTTTTTGTATCCTCATAATGTGCTATCAATTCTTCCGTAAAAATTGCCCAAGTGATAAATTGTTTACGAGAACAAAGCCATTGATACCATACAAACTGATTTGGTTCCAAATATAAAGTTGCCATACGTACCTTTTGTGTGTTTTGCACATTATTGAGATCGAAGAATTGCTCCATCTGTAATATCCATGTGGCGGGATCCTTGCCATCAAACTTCCTCATATCGATTTTTGGAACATGGTGAGTCTTCGATCCAACATTAGAGTCTATGGAATCATGATTAACATTTCTTTTGTTCTCATCATGAGTTTCCTTTACTACCTTTTCACCATTAGTGACCCTTTCTTGTAGCAACTTCTTCAATTCATCCATCTTATCATCCATGCCATCAAATTTAGCGTCAATCTTAGCTTCCATGCCATCCATCTTAGCTTCCATGCCCTTTATCTTAGATTCCACGCCATTTACCTTAGATTCCACGCCACTTATCTTAGCTTCTGTTAGCTTTTGTGAGCGTGACATTTGTTGCACTTGTTCTTGTAATTTTGATATATCATGTAGCATTTCTTCCTCTTCTTCATGAGTCATGCTAGAGCTTTCAGGTTCCTTACTAGGTGTTTGCATTTTCTTTCCTCGGGGCATCAGTTACCGATAATAATGCTTTACTATGCCCTTTGAATTCCGTTAAACCAAGCTTACACAAAAATTTAAAAAAAAACTACACACCTTTTTTCACTTTATAGAGGCCTGATATTGAATCTGATGTATCTCTGTGATTTCGGATCATCCAGTTCTGAAATTGCTATCTGTAGTAGCCTTCTGCGTCCTCTTTCCAATGCCACAAGTCTGAGCCAAATTGGATTCTCCAAGGTTATGTGAAATCTCCCACAGTGACTTGCTTTTAGACTGGTTCAGTAGAGCGAACTTGTACGATGTGCCACGAGTCACTGTTTCAACCTTTGAATCTGAAACTCACCCACAAGAAACTACCATCCGTCTAATTTATGTACCTTTTTACAAAATTTCAATCTGATCCTCAGAGAGAGAGTTATGACGAATTTCCCCAGGTCACCTGTTTTGAATGTAATTCAGGAGTCTGCAAAAAGACCAACTTCCTCAGACCATATCTCCGAAAATATCGTGAGCAAAGTTCGAAAATTCGGTCCCAAGGTTCAGCGCCAATTCTTCTCAAATGGGTTTTTTTTGCGACTTCTGAAACCTCACAGAAAAAAAGTTATAGCGAAAATGCCACGATGACCTGTTTGGAGCAGCGAAACCCTAGAATCCAAAGCTCTGATACCAAATGTTATGAAACCAGCTCACAAAAAGATAGAAAAGAGAGATCCACGCCTTAGAATTCAGCCTCTTCGAGGGGGAAACCTCATTTACATTACATAAGTGAAAAATTCTTGGATGATACAAATGAAAATACCTCCTTTCTATATATAGGAGTCTAAGTGGTCCCAATACAATCAAAGCCTACATAACAATAATATTGTAGGGCACAACAATAACAATAGTGGGCTTCTATGTGGCACAATAGTAACAATATGGGCACTACATGGGTACATCAATATAAATAAGGGGTATAACTACAATAGTAATGGGGTAATCACTAGTATTATAGGGACCCAACAGTTTTGCTGTCTGTAGTCAGTATACCTCTGTTGGAAACCCCCTTCCTTGCCATTATTTCGCCTCCATTGTGTAAAGAACTGTAATTTTTTTTATGTATTTTGAGCCATTGTCAGTTCTCTTTTACAAAGAAGTAGTGTAATTGAATTGTCGTTTCTTGATTTGGAAGTGTCGCAATTGTCGTTTTCAGTCATAGAAGAGAATCTGATTGTTCTTGATAGTCGATTACACTGTTACTCTTGTATTTGATTTGAATTAGTAGTTTTTCAAGTGTCAAATGCAAGTTTTCAATTCCAAATAACAAAGTGTCGTCACTGTCTTCATTTTTGTTTTGAAAAGAAGCTTGTTAGTAATTGTCACTTTGAAAAATAATTCAGATTTGTGCTTAGCTTTATTTTTATCATTCACACATTAAGAAGGCTGAAAACAAGTACATGCATGTGCATTTGCATTTAGAATGTTTGTTGGTTTGATTTAGGACAGTGCATATAGTGTGTGGTCTCTGCTCTATGCTGAAATAAAATCATCTCTCTTTCCTTAGTAGCTAGGATTTTCATTGCAAAAAGAAGATTAAACGATTGTTTATCATCTTAGATTGCATTTTAGGAATTGTACATCTACATCACGCGGTGAACCTGAAAGGAAAATTTATTAAGCAAGATCAACTATAAAATAAATTTAATGAATCTAGAAACGCTTTGGAACCTAATGCACAACATCTACAAGTCTAGGCTAGAGACGTATTCCGGCATTGTAAAGCCTGGTAACTATTGTTTTCATTGTTGGTTGGGTGATTCCTCCACTTTGAGACGATAAGTGCGAGTATGGACTTGTGCTCCCACGTACCGTCGAGTATATTTTGGGAGACCACAATAGGCTATATCCTTTATCCATAGGAAGTCATGTTTGCCGCCCTATCGATCGCAATGCACTGAACACAGCATTCGGGAAGATTGACTGTCATACCGTAAAAAGTATTCTGCAGTTTTGCGATTGGTTTGGTAATCCCTCTGTCTAGATTTCCATAGTAGTCTCTTTCATTCCTTTTCAGACTCCTTAAAGGAAAAGGTCCATCTTAGCACTTGCCACTTCAAGCTCATTAAAAATCGAAGGCAACTAGAGTCATCTTTTGTTTTTTCTCGACTCTTAAAAATTGAAAAACAAGTTGTGTCAAAGCGTCTAAAATTCATTTAATTCGGAAACATATTTCCCCTTTATTTTTAGTTGATCGAGTAATCCACAATCGTGGAAGAAAGTGAATTGAAACCCCGTCGTTCGCGGAGGCTTACGAGTCAACCGTCTTTGTCTCCAGAGTTGAAACTGTTACGGACAAAGCGAACTCGTTTAACTGGTTCCAAATCCCCTGGTAAAGTTAGAACAAGTGTTCCAACACCATCGGAGACTCCGGTTACTCCAAACATTTCTGGTATCCCTGCCTTTACAGAAGAAGTTTAGCAGCCACCAAAGGACAGTAGAACTGATCCTAGTGTGAAGGTAAACACTTGTATTACTGAACCGACTCCATCTACAGCTGATTCGGAAGGTGTTATTCCCCAAACATCTGTCGCTATAGATTCTATACCTTCTTCGGCACCAGAAATATTTTATGGACCTGACAGTCTACCTCTTCCACCTGGTCTGATTTCTATAGAAGAGATTGTGGAGGATCCTCCATCTAGTACTCCATCGCGATTTGGAGTCGGGATCACTCTATATCCTAGTTCATCATAAATTAGTCTACCGTCATCGGAAGCTCCTGTAGAATCGCTAGGCCATCTTTTGGATAGACTAGAAATGTTTGAACAACCATCGACATCTAGGACTGTGTCATCCGACACAGCGACGACAGAACTTCCTACTGTCACTCCAACAATGTTCGCTGGCATACCATCTGTCCCAACTAGCTCTCAATCGCTAGAAGGGGCCCACTCAGGGGCTATTTCGACAGTATGGTCCATTCCTGTTTTTTCATCCAGAATAGTATCCAGGAACTCTTATGTTGAGTCTTAGCAAATTGATCCTTCAAGATGTCAATTTGGGCAGTCCGGTCCTCAAGTACAAACAATTCCTTTGAGTACTGGATTACTGGCATATGGGGGCCGATATACCCTTTCATTGTCTCCTCTGGGAGGACAACCATACGATAGTTCACAACAAAATTCAGGTTATGCTAGAATTACATCTAGCGGTTGGGTGCCAATACTACCTCAATAACCAAGAGTTGTATATTCGATGCAAGAATGTTTACCTATGTCAAATATACCAACTACGCCGGCTATTGTGACGCTGTCGCAAGTACAAGCGTTGCCTATTGTATGCCAACCTCAGGTTTCTTAGGTTGTAATGCAACAACCTCTTTTCCCTGCGACTCAACCACAATCGCCAACTAGTGGAATGACACAGACCCAAACGAGTACAATTACCCCTCATCTTGGTCAAACAGTCAGTATTGGACAACAGCACATGGCTTCGCAACCATGGCTGGTGCAATACCAACAACTGCAATTCCAACAAGTATACCAAGGATCTAAGCAACAAATCTTTGCAAATAGTGGGCAGGCGTATATTCAAAACGGTGAAAATCAACCATTCTACAATGGTTATGCCCATCAACCTCACCAAAGTTACTAGCATCAAATTCATTATGTTGGTATGCAAATACCAACTACTCAAGCCATTCCATCCTATCCTGGGAATGCTTCGCCAAACCGGAATCAACAGTTACCCTTCGTGGCGAATTTAGAGTTACCAGATCTAAATCGGCTAACGAACGATCCAATTGCTTACGCCCCTTAGTGGCCAGCGATTCCGCATAAACTTTCGTCAGATATTCCTAAATTTAATGGAAATCCGGGTGAAGACCCGTCAAATCATGTGATGACATTTCATCCGTGGTGTTCATCAAACACCCTAAACGATGATTCGATTAGGCTTCGCCTTTTTCAGAGGACGTTAACTAGTCCGGCAGCAAAATGGTATATTGAGTTACCCAGAGCTTCGTTTGACAACTTCAGTACCCTGGCCACAACCTTTTTAACCCATTTTTAGTTACCAATAAGGTACAAAACTGGAACAGAACTTCTTACCAATTTCAAACAAACAACTGCCACTCACATATCCGATCAATTCATGAGTGGCAACGTCATCGTAGAATGCTAAAAACATATGTTCCTGATCAGCTTTTAGCTGAATGGTCTATTAAGTCATTATGACCTTCCATTACAAAAGATGTGGCAAAAGGGGGAGTCGTCACTGAAGAGCAAGTTATTGCTTGTGCGCAATATTTAGACTTGATTTATACCTAGTCTGGCACGCTCTATGATAAAATGCCTAACACTCCCAGACCGGAATTCTCCGTCCCTCCTCCTCCTAAATCAAACAATGAATCTCATGTCGGCGATGGCGTGATTGGTACGACAGACACCAAATCGACAAAGGCTACATCTAAAAAGGCCCGTAAGATTTCCAGTCAAAATGCAAAAGAAGAACTTCTCGCCTCGGAAGTAAATGCCGTCTTGACTGATAAAGGCAAAGAAACCAAGCAACTAGGAGGCAAGAAGAAAAACAAAGGGAAGAAGAAGAAACAGGAGGAATCATCACCTGAAAATTCTTCTGCAAACCCTCCTGGAGATAGGAAACCAAAAAATCCATGCTTAATATGTGATGAGGATCATTGGACAAGAGATTGTCCACATAAAGCTGAGCTTAAAAGATTCTTCAAGAATTCAAAAACCTCGGCGATATTGACTGATCCATTTCCAAATCCAGGAACAAATCTGGTTGCTAGTGAAAATGCTTCCCCATCCAAAGTACTGATTTTGTCGGTTTCGAAACAGCAAAATGAAGCTTTGATATCAACAAAGAATAAATATTACGGGAATCCACAGCTGTCAAACAACAAGGATAAAGATAAACCTAGTAGTTCGACAACAACTTCGACAGAAGTTGCGTCGCCCATCATTCCAGAGCTAACAATAAAACTGCCAAAGGGAGTAGTGCACAAGTCGACATTTAATCCTCGTCCCAGAGTAGCACAACATTATAATATAGTGGAAGATCTGGCCCAATCGCCATCAGCTATGTCGACACTTGAGGTACTGCAAAATTGCCCATCCCAAAAGCAGGCTTTATTATCAGCTATAGGTGAGATAGACCCAAAGGATTCTAATCTTGTGTCCTTTAATCACAAAGGATACGATCCTCAGTTACTAGCTCAACTAGCTTTCCTCATTCAAGTGAAAGCCCTCAACAAAACTGTTCATTGAACAATTATTGATGAGGGGGAATCTACATGTATTATGTCGATGAGTTGCTGGAAAACTTTAGGATCTCCAACCTTGTCGAGATCTTCGACAACATTAAAAGCATTTGACGAACGAACGTATACTCCATATGGTATTCTAAGTAACTTGAAAGTTGAACTAGGGGGGAAAACAGTAGAATAGATGTCGAAGTAATCGATGGAAACCTCGATTACAACATCCTACTGGGAAGACCATGGATATATTCTATGGCTGCGGTTTTGTTGATCTACTTTAGGAAGATTGCATTTCCTTTCCAAGGAGGAATTACAATTTTCGACCAACAAACATTTCTCCCCAATAGTTCCCAAGTTATGGGAAGCATTCCGATGATCCATGGAAGCCCCCATTAGCTTCAAAATATTGGAGTAGGCCTACTAAAAGACCCTATATTAATGGGGACTTTTGCCTTCCCGCCTCCCATCAATCTGGCGGAAGTGGTGACAGTAGGAACCTACAATATGATATCTTCGATTCAAAAGATCTCAGAAAACGATATTAACATGGATCATCTGCAGGTATTGCCTCCAAGCCCAATAGAAATATTGTAGCAATCAATGTTTTCGGCATGGGAGGCAGACCCAAATCAACGCTCACCAAAAGTTTGGATAGATAGGTCTAAGGAATATGGCACCCCTTCAGATCCTTGGTCGCAAGTGCATTACACCGATGAAGGAATTATTCAGTCAATGATAATTGAAGGGGTGTCATGGGAAGATTACCACCATCGTTCCCATCTTCCAAACTGTGAAGAAGATACTCCTGATGACCTTCATCATCCTTCAGTTTTTGATTTCCTATCAAATACTGTAAACACGGTGGATTCCGAGCGAAACTTGTCCAACATAGAAGAGACTATCGCCATAAATATCTCGACCAAAATAGATGTTGTAGAGAATATTTACGTTGGAAAATGTTGTTCTCCTTCAGAACTGGAAATATATAATGCTCTTTTTCACGAATTCAGAGATGTCTTTGCATGGTCATATGATGAAATGCCAGGCATTGACTCGAATATAGTTGAACACGAGATAAAGATGTATCCAGATGTCAAATCAGTACGACAACGACTACGGCAGGTGCACCCCAAGAAAGCCGCTGCTATCAAGGCAGAAGTTGAGAAACTTCTCCATGTTGTTTTTATTTACCCGGTTCCTCTAACCGATTGGGTATCGAAAATTGTTCCTATGATGAAAAAACAAGGAACAATTAGAGTGTGTGTCGATTATAGGGATGCAAATCAAGCTTGTTTGAAAGACAACTACCCTACACCCTTTATTGACCAGATAATTGATCAATGCGCCAGATGTGAAATATTTTCATTTATGGATGGATTCTCCGGGTATAATCAAATAAATATCCGCCCACAGGACCAGTCAAAGACTGCATTTATTTGTCCGTGGGGCACATTTGCATACCGCAAATTACCTTTTGGTTTAAAGAATGCAGGGGCAACATTTTAGAGGGCAATGAATTATGCCTTCTATGACATCAAAAACATCATTCAACCATATCTCGATGATCTTCTGGCTCATTCGCCAAAGCAGACCGATCATCCACAACATTTGAGAGCGATATTTCTACGTTGTCGACACTACAAGATACGACTCAATCCACACAAATGTGTGTTCTGTGTCAGTTCTGGTCGTTTGCTTGGCTTTGTAGTCTTAAAGGACGGGATTCGTCTCGACCCATGTAAGGTTTAGGCAATCATAAATTTGCCTCCACCTTCAAATTTGCTTCAGATTCAAAAACTCCAAGGGAAAGCAAACTTTGTGAGGAGGTTCATTCGAAATTACGTGGAACTTGCTAAAGGTTATACACGTCTACTGAAAAAAGAAGTACCCTTTGACTAGGATCAGGTTGTGCAAGCTTCCTTTGACGGTTTAAAGGAATCCCTAATGAAAGCATCATTAATGTATGCTCCTGATTATCAAAAAGACTTTAACCTGTATCTGGCTGCAGCGGATACAACCATCGCAATGGTTTTAGTTCAAGAAGAAAACAGAAGTGAACATCCTATATATTATTTGAGTAGGAACTTAAATGATACAGAAAGCAAGTATTCCTATGTTGAAAAGTTGGCTCTCACAGTTGTTCAAGCAATACAGAGATTTCGACACTATATCCTCTTTCGAAAAACTACCGTTCTGTCAGATTGCAACCCCATGACTTATATATTGTCACGACAGTTGCTGGGGGGAAAATATTCAAAATGGATAGCTATTCTTCAAGAGTTTGATCTGGAATTTGTAAAATCCAAATCGAAGAAATCCCTGGTATTCGCGGAATTACTATGTGATCTCCCATCATCGTCCAACGATGAAACATCCGAAGAAACCATCGTGGATGAACCTTTGTTTCTGATATCTTCAAGCAATCCGTGGTATGGATATATAATCATCTATCTCCAAACCCAAACATATAGGCCTAATACCTCCCGCTCTGAACAAAAATGTATTTGATACCAAGCAAAAGACTACATGATGGTCGGTGATACGCTTTACCGTCATGGTGTCGATATAGTTCTGAGGAGGTGCCTCACCCATGAGGAGGCCAAAAAAGTCCTGAATGATTGCCATTCAGGTGCGTGTGGGGGGCATCAATATGGTTACGCTACGGCACAAATTTTTTTATGAGCAGGATACTTCTGGCCAACAATATTCAAAGATTGCATAACCGCAATCAGAAGTTTCCATGCATGATAAATTTTCGATAGCAAAATCAGAAGACCACCCGCACCTCTGCAGCCAATAGTTGTTGTTGGGCCATTCGCCAAATGGGGCATTGATTTCATGACATGTAACCCCACCTCGACCGGGGGGCATGGGTATATCATAGTCGCTGTAGACTATTTTACCAAATGGGCCGAGGCGATGCCTACATTAGATAACATTGGTGAAACAACTGCCCTTCTCTTTTTCAATCATGTAGTCACCATATTCGGCGTTCCACAAGCTATAGTCACAGATCATGGATCACATTTTTGCAATAACATGATGGTTGAATTGGCTACCAACTTAGGGTTGTCCCACGACAGCTCTACTCCATATTATCCGCAGGCCAATGGACAAGTTGAAGCAATCAACAAGGTCCTGAAGCGGATGCTGCAAAGGATGATTGGAGTCCACAAAAGGAGTTGGCACCTGATCCTGTACTTGGCCTTGTGGGCATACCGAACATCGGTAAGGAATGCAACCAGGTTTACACCCTTCCAACTGGTGTATGGCCTAGAAGCAATCTTACCAGTTCAGTGTGAAATCTCGTCCCTCAAACTCGTAGTCAACCTTCTCCCCGAAACTTCAGAAGAGGAGGCTCATTTCTTGGAACTAATATAATTGGATGAAACCCATCGTGATGCCGCTTTGGCTCCTGAAGCCCATAAGAAACAAGTCAAGGCACATTTCGACAAGAATGTCAAACCCCGTGTCTTCTGAGAAGGTGACTTGGTCTTACTTTACGACCAAGAATCCGATAAATTGGGAGCAGGTAAATTCAAGTCTTTATGGATGGGCCCCTATATTTTTAAATGTGTATTAGCAAAAGGAGCCTACGAGTTAGTGGATTATGACAGGATTCCGCTGGCGCAACCCCGTAATGGGTTGTACCTTAAGTGTTACTACGCATGATGCAGTGTAGTAACCCATATGCTTTTGTTACATTTTTGTTTTCGCTAAGGGTAATCGTTTTGGTCAAGTAATCCACTTTTTACATTTGTTGCAGATGTCGAACCTATTGGAATCTTTTGTTGGATATGCCGATAGAGCGAGTCGTAGTTCGCGGAACCTATCGTTTGTGGCCTGGGCCATTTTTGATCCAAGCGGCGAGTTAGTAAGTTTCAGAGGGGTATGTATTGGTCGGTCAACAAATAACATCGCTGAATATAGAGTGTTGATAGAACTTCTCTTTTATGCCATCACACATGGCATACGCCGACTTGTCGTCAGGCTAGACCCACAGCTCGTCATACTACAACTCACTGGTATCTACTCCGTCCGAAATCCAGCTATCTATCGCATGTTCCTAAGGGTCAAGATTTTGGAAAGGCAATTTGATTTTATTCAGTATCACCATATTTCTAGAAACTTAAACACATTAACGGACTCATTGGCAAATTATGTGTTAGATAGACATTTGCAACATTTATAAAAAGAAGCATTTCATCAATATTTGCATCAGGATCATGTAACTTAACCAAAATAAAACTCCGAAAATCAAATATATATATATATATATATATATATATATATATATAACTATTTATGGTTTACACATAATGTTCTGTAACCAAGACAAAATTGGTCAAATGACCCAAAACGCAAAACACTAGGGGGCACCCTAGTTTAATGATGTTGGTGATAACAAGTCACCACCTGTGCGATCATGCGTAAAAGCCTAGTCCATCGACTTGGCACACCGGTAGTATGTCGCTGCAACCTCAAAGGCAGCTCGTTTGTCCTCACATCTGGGATACCAAGAGTGAGGTCCTCGACCTGATCCTGTAATGCTGAAAGAGTCTCGGCCACATCGAGGTCACGAAGGATAGCCCTTCCCACAGCCTCTCCTCCTGGAGCGGCAGCTGGCACTCTCAGGCGTACTACTGGCCGAACTGGTCCGACATCTGCATGAGCACATGAGTTTTGATGAGTCTTGATAGAAAATCACAAGAACATTATAAAGATAAATTATAAACAGAGATATGGTCAAAGAATTTACCAATGGCGCCCCACTGCTCACCAGCCGGCAGTACCAAATCCGGGTCACCCCGGAAATCCATACCAACATATGGATACTCGGAAAAAACCATCTCCTGATGATCGAACCACCCAAAGAAGGTATCAAAAAAGGAAACCTAAGACTGACCAGCATGCCTGGACATATGGTTGACCCCTCTCTGCATCCATGGCTCAGTCGGTGGAGGTAAACCAAGTGAAACATACTGCGGCTGCATCAGCGGGATCTTTTCCAAGGCAAAAGCGGTCAAAATAGAACCATATCCAAAGTTCTTCAATCTTATGTTTTTCACCTTGGTCAATTGTTCTTTCATCACAAAGAGTACTGCATCACACCAGTTGAACACCTTTGGTTAAAGGCATTCTAAGGCATACTGCATATAAGACTGGTTGGCCACATGAAGAGCAGCACTACCAGCTATTCTAGCAAAAGTGAACAGAATGGTCCTCGAGGACCTATCAGTGACATCTTGGATATTGATCTTACCGTCTTTACTCGGTTGAGATCCCTCTCTGCAATACCTGCGAATGTAATCTCTCACAGATTCACCCCCACGGGCCGAACCTGATAATGAGATAGGGGCACCCCGCCTGGATAAGCCGGTCAAAAAATAGATGTACACGAAAGTCAAGGGGATAGATTTTCCCCTAATCTGGAACACCTAGCTGGTAGGATCCCATGCATCAAGCAAATATTGCAACAAGTGGATTTGTTGCCTCATGCTAGAGATGCGGAAAAACTTGAACAGGCCATAGTTCTGCAGTGCATTTACTGTAACCGGATCATGGAAAGCAAGTATGTCCTCTTCTTCATGCTCACATTCTCACCATGTAACAGGAATTTTTCTCCGATGAATCTCTGAAAACAAACAAGAGAAGAGTCAGATCCTGATTTGGTGAAAAACAGGCAAAAATTTCCATGAAAAACTGTGCACAAATTTCCCTCCTTGCGCCCATCGCACCCCCAGCAGTGTTCTGGGTGCATTGCATGCTAACTGGCCAATGGCCAGGCCAACATGCAACGCACCTTTCGATATAGAAAGGGTGCGATGGAGCCAGGGCGAGTTTTTCAAACCCCAGAGGCTCAGAAAAACCAGAAAACATGCTCAGAATTCAAAAAGGAAAGAATGAAACTGAAGAGCTCAGGTTTAGCTCCTACCTAGTCCAGACGGTGCCAAGAATCGTCCATAGAATCTCCTGGAATCATCCAGTGAAAAATCAAGGGGGAAAACACCTCCAAAGCTCCAACAAACCAAAGTTCAAATGAAATGGTAAAATGAGAGGTAAAAAACCACTTTTAAATTACTTTTCACGTAATTCAAGTAAAATATTAGTGTTTTGACTCATTTTTCAAACATATATTGTTCATTTCTAACTAGTTTGATGAAGCAATTGAGCAGGCAGTACAACCTTTGAAGGAACAAAGTTATTAATGGTAAAATCAAGAAAATCAATGACCATTATATCGAGCAGTTTTAACGTGGAATTCAAGATCGTTAAAAAATAAACATAAGCAATGAGCAAATGTTTCCCTAAAGTTTAAGCTCATTAAAAAATGAACCAATTTCCGGTAAATAACCATTGTGAATGAATTACCATTAGCCTTTGAAGCCTTGGTCGTGTTCTCATCATCACCTCCACTCTGTATTGGCCGATCATTCACCTCCATTTGATTGTTTACCCTTTTTGAGGAACAGCTACGAAGAGTGATCCTGTTAGCCATCCTTGTGACACTGCCGTGATTGGAAAATTCCAAACCTTACCTAGAATTAGCTGCTACCCAAATTTATCACTCATTCCTCAAAAAACGAGTCTCCTTTAAGCTCTTTTCAACTGACTCGTAAAATATGAAAAGATTGCCGAGCAATTGGCCTCTCCATCTCGTTAAAGCGACCAGAAGTGCTATCACTCTAGATTTTAATCTTTTTGGACCTGAGGGATTATTACACAAAAATATCGAGCACTTGTTTTGTTCAGCTTGTTAAAATTACCGAAAAGTCATTCCTCTTGTATTATTTTATACTTTTTCGGACTTAAGGGATTATATGACGAAAAAGGATTGTTGGAGTCTTCTTTACGTACCTTTTCAGACTCTCTAAAATTGAAAAGGACCGAGTTATCTTTGTCGTTAAACTCGTTAAAACCGAATAGCGAAAAACTTTTCCAGACAGACAAGAACGAGTTTCAATATCGCTAGGCTTGTTAAAACATAACGATGGGTTTTCCCGAAGGGCAAATTATAGAACAAGCATATGTTATCCTCCTCAAGCTTGACAAAAATAAAGAGGTACTGGTCAGCAATGACTGGGGAAAAATTGGGAAGAAAACTTGAAGAAACTTTATTGGTAGCAAGTTGCTCTTGAACTTAACACTTTCACTCCGCATCCGAGTCGGGTTGGGTTGTTCCATTCACTGGTCACATCACCATGGTTCCATCACAACATCCATATTTGGGGTTAATGCTACCGATCCATCATGTCAGTGTCACCAATATGTTCAAGAGAAGTCACTCAGAGAATTCACCTGTGTCTCACCCACTGCAATACATTTACGCTCCATTCTTTCATGATCGCCACCCTGAACCTTATATCACCAGATCGTTTTCACCTCCATTGAAATCATTTGTTCCGTTCCATGTCATTGATGTGGGATTCACTAAGGCCCTTGTATGATGGATCACTTCTTGTCGACATTAGCTCATTATCCAAGAAGTCGATCTAGGAACAACCCTTTCAGTACTTTGAAGCTTGCATGCATCAATGGCAGGTTTCTCACTTCCGGCGACAGGTTTACATTAATGGTCTTCGACCGAAAGATTTTGCGTGGTGTTCGATGCCAAGTCCCTTATTCACACCATGTGAATTGTGCTGTAGTACCTTGAGGGTCATCATCATTATTGGTGATTCCTCTCGCGCCTGTTAACAACGTACATAATTGGCTGGTAATCAGGCGATGTCTTTCCATGTTCGACTCCAGAACATCTGTCACATGGATTGAATTGTACTTTGAGTGAAGATAGAATGAGATTGAAGACCCCAGATCTAGTTTCATCCATCCGGGCTGTGATATATATTCAGGAAAATAAAGACATCAAATGTACATCATTGCTGCATAGATAATCATCCAACCTAAGGGATGATGCCTCTACCAGAATCATCAGTCTACACTCAGACGATTGTCTGTCTTATGTACATGAAAATGAATTTATAAAGCTGAGCATGGGAATGCCCGCCTCAGCTAGGTCATGAAAATGATATGAAGATAATGTATCATATTGTATCTTATTACAAGTTGCCTTCCAGCTTGAAAAAACTTCGGATACTCATGATAAAGCATTTCACCCGACATCAAAAGATTAACGACCTCATGCTTTAGGGGGCAACTGTTATAGACATTTTTGGGCACTGCAAACCCAATCATAAATGTCCATAAACCAAGGTATCCTAAGTCCCTAAAAGTGTTGTTCCAACCCCTAAAAGAACAAGGTCAACTGATTACAGCATCTCCCAGAAGTTCTCCATGAAAAACTACTCAGAACTAGTCAAAACTCGACCATTTCACCTGCTCCATGGTCAAAGTGTGTTGCATCCCACCTAAATACACACAGTAGGTCCAATGCATGTTGAAAATCCCTTCTATGGGGTGCGATGGGCGAGAGTGGACAAATGGCAGGGTCAGTTCGCAAGGTGGAGGATCATGGAATCTTCCAGAAACTTCTCCTATGACACTTGCCTCTCTACATTCGCCCAGGGATGAGTAAGAGTACAGGTGCTCTTTGAAGCTGGGTAGACAAGGAAGCGAGTGGCAAAGATCTATAAGAAGGGAGAGGAATCAATAAGGAACCAAGCACAAGATAGAGGTTGGTTTCCTTCATTCCCCTCTTATCTATTTCTCATAAAGGAAACCAAAAGTAGTTTTAGTTTGTTTGTTTCTAAGGTAGCTACCAGCCTTAGTGGGACTAGAAACTTTGCATAGACACTAGATTTCCTGATAACACCAACCTTGCTAGATGTTCGGGGTCATTGAGTACCAGACCAGATGCTTGCCTTGGGGCAGATGAGGTCTGAGTCAGGCGCGAGCCTTGGGGCCAACCTTGGACTAGGATACAGACTGGGTGAGGCTTATGCCTGGTGCCGAAAGTGGGAAAAAGGATAGAGATTCCTTGAGATTTCCCAAGGTGTTGGGGACTTTCGATGCCTGCTGGTTATACGAGTTCAGCAGAGGGTGTTGGCAACATGAAGTAAATAAAATAATAAATAATAAAAATAATAAATCATAAATGTTAAATAATAAATGATATAAAAAATATATACAAAGAAGATAAATAAAAATAATAAAAATCAAAATAGTAATAACCATACTAAAGCTCTAAATAAGAATAAATAGAAATAAAACAAGAAAGCTAAAAATCAAAAGAAAGTTGCATGTAGACACATGGAGTGTGTGCATGTGATTCCCCTTCCAATGTCTGTTCTATTTAATAGATGGTGAGGAAGATGAGAGGCATTCCTGCATTCCATCATTCCGATATTCTATCTTTCATTCTCTTGGGAGAATGGTATTCTAAGACTTAGGATTCACTGGCAGTAGTACGTTGATTGAGGGCTTGGGGTGGCTAGTTGTAGCAAACCATTGCACAATTGAGCCTACGGTTGGGTGGAGAGTCATCCCCAAAACCTTGTTGTCTTCTGGCATACAATCATCATAGGTAATATAGGTATGTAATTATTTGTTGATTCTGATTTTAATTAGGAAATTAATTTTATATTTCCTTTGGATTGTTACATCTTTTAGCACACATAGTACACCCTCTTACATATCTAGAAACTGTCTTTTAGCCAATAACAAATCTTTGCAACTGTGCAACTGTTTTACTTACCCCAAAGTGACCTGATATCAGAGAAGTGTGTGCTTCTCTAATTATCTTTACTCTCTCAGTTTGTGGAATGCAGAGTTTCCCACAATGGTATAAGAGTTGGTCCTTTACATGATAATCAAATTCTTCTACTCATTTTCCTTGACTTAAAGTTGCATATACATCTTTAAAGTCTATATCTTGAGAATATTGTTCAATGTAGCTTTCATGTAGCAGAGAATTATGCTTAAGTATAGTAGATGCATTTATAATGGGTCTAGATAACATGTCTACAACTTTATTGTGTATGCCCTTTTTATATCTAATGACTAGATGAAACTGTTGTAGAGAACCCATCCATTTGTAGTGTTTTGATTGCTACAACATAGTTTCGGAGTGTAGATATTGGAGTGGTTGATGATCAGTATGTATTACTGTCCCTTTACCCATTAAGTAATGTTTCCACTTTTTCACACTCTGAACTAATGCATACAATTCTTTATCATATGTAGGATAGTTAACTACTGCAATATTAAAAGTCTCAGAATGATAACATATGGGTTTACCGTGCTATGTCAACACTGCTCCCATGGCATAGTCACTGGCATCTATTTGGATCTCAAATGGTCTTTGCAAATTAGGTAGTGCTAGTACAGGTGTTGTACTAATCTTTTCTTTCAAGGTGTCGAAGGCTTTCTGATGTTTGCCTCCCCACTAAAACACCTTGTTCAATCCTGTTAAAGCATGTAAGGGAACTGCAATTGAGGAAAAGTTAGAAATGCACTTCCTCCAATATTGTGTTGCTCCTAATAAGCTTCTCACTTCTACAACAGACTTGGGTTTAGGCCAGTTTACAATGACTGCCATGTTAGAGGGATCTATTTTCAATTCACCACCCCCTACTATATGACCCGAATAATTCAGAGATGTTTTGCCAAATTCACATTTTGAGAGTTTAACATGAAGTTTTTCTCTTTTCAAAACATCTAGTGTTTGCTTAACAAGCTTTAAGTGTTCTTCCCATGTTTTACTAAAAATTATAATATCATCTAGATACACAATAACAAAATCATCAAGAAAAGGTTTGAGTACATCATTCATTAATCTCATGAAAGTAGCAGGAGCATTAGTTAAGCCAAAAGGCATAACCAACCACTCATAGAATCCCTGATTTATTTTGAAAGTAGTCTTCCATGCATCTTGTTATGCAACTTTGACTTGATGGTATCCACTTCGCAAGTCGAGCTTGGTGAAATAAACAGCTTCTTTCAATTGATCTAAAAGATCATCTATGCGATGAAGGGAATAACGATTTTTTATTGTTATCTTATTGAGTGCTCGGTAATCAATGCAAATTTTCCATGAGCCATCCTTCTTTCTCACCAAAATGATTGGTGACCCACATGGTTATGTGCTAGGCCTGATGAATCCCTTCTCGAGAAACTCCTGCACCTGCTTCTTGATTTCAACATTCTCTAAAGCAGATAACCTAAACATTCCAATGTTAGGCAATCGAGCATCTTGCTGCAAAATAATATCATGTACTATTTCCTTTTTGGGTGGCAGACCTTTAGGTTCTTGAAACAAGATATCACACTCTGAAACAACCTTTTCTAAATCAGCTTGCTATTTAGCATTACAGCCCTCAAGTACATTGGTTTTTTCAGGTTTCTTTTCCTTTACAACCATCAGTAAGAATTGTTTGCATGAATTTATTATTCTTTTCATCTGCTCTGAGTTTAGGAGAGTATAATTTTTCTTGAGCTTATGAGCTCTTACAAAGTATTCGATTCCATATTTGACAAGTAGATACTTGTTCTTAGCTCTATAGAAAATAGTTTTTCTATCATACAAGTAAGGACTTCCTAAAACAATTCCACATATATACAAAGGAATTATGTCTAACTCAACCTCATCTACAAGTGTTGACCCAAAATAAAACTTGAGTTTGCATTTTCTAGTCACTTGTAATTGTGCTTTATTATTCAACCATCCTAATGGGTATGGTTTCTTGTGAGGTGCAGTTACTAATCCCAATTTCTTTACTATGCTTCAGAAATTAAATTTACTTGTGAGCCACTATCAAACAAAGTATCAATCTTTTGGTGTTTGGAAATAACTCGAATATGGAAAAGCTCATGTCTTTTCTCTAATTTTCTTCATCATTAGTAGATTGTGAAAAATTACTAATAGATGCTTCAGAATTCTTACCTTTTATATCTATGGCTGCAATGGTTGTTTCATCTCCTGAGTCTGACCCCAAATCTTTCTAAATAGTTGCAGCAGTCTTATTCTTCTTGCCCTCGAACTTCTTGGGTTTCAGCTCTGGATGCAGAATCTAACAATGCTCATCATCATGCCCATCCTTTTTATAGTAAGTGCATGAAGCTTTGCTTTTCTGTGCAGTGTTAGCCTTCCTTGCTTTCCACTTCTGCTTTTTTTCTCCTTGCTCTTGCTTGCAGTGGGTTGGGATGGTCCCCCAACTTCTGGATTTCCATTCTTTCCTCTAGCTTCTAGATGAGTAGCTTGTACAGATACCTCATCTATACTGGTGGGATTAAACATGAGGATGGTGTGCCTCGTGTAGCTGTGTAGACCACCAATGTACTTCTATAGAGTCTCAGGTGAGTCTAATGAGATCCCTAGAATCAATGCTCTCTTTCTAAATTCTTGAGTGTACCCTTGCACACTTTGCCCTTTCAACTATCAAAGATTTTTCCAACTCATGATGGCTTGTTGCATGTAGGCCAATGGATAGAACTGTTTTTTTATTGCAGACACAAATTCACTCCAGACAGAGATAGTCTTACCATGTCTTTTCTTGTCAGCTTGGGTTCTGCCTTCCCACCAAATGAAGGCAGTGCCTCCAATGCGTAGGCTTGCCAGCTAAATCTTGCTCTTGTCTGAGTCAATGTTCTGCACTCTGTTGTTATAGACATTTTTGGGCCCTACAACCCCAAGCATGAAATGTCCATAAACCAAGGGCTCCTAAGTCCCTAAAAGTGTTGTTCTAACCCCTAAAGGAACAAGGTCAACAGATTACATCTTCTCCCAGAAGTTCTCCATGAGAAACTGCTCAGAATTGGTCAAAACAGGATCATTGCAGCTGCTCCACTGGCTAGGTGCTTTGCATCTCACCCAAATACACTGTGAGGGTGCGTTTCATTTCAAAAGTCTCTTCTGTGGGGTGCGATGGGCGAGAAATGACAAATGGCAGTGTCATTCGGCGAGGTGGAGAGGCAATGGAAGCTTCCAGAATCTTCTCCTGTGACACTTGCCTCACTGAATTCGACCAAGGATGAGTAAGAGGCCATCAGTCTCCAAGTGGAAGCAAGAACTATCAGAGATAAGACACTAATCAAATCACAAGCTGACTCATCCCCCTTACAGATATCTATATATGGATCCCTCATCCCAGAGATCCAGAGGCTGGAATTTTGCATATTGTAAGGAATTGCTGTTGGTTTTCTGAGACAAACATCAGATTGTTGGGTGATCTAAGCTTTGTTTGAGGTGAAGAGGGGCTTCTTTGCTGGGAGGTTGATGCTAGGTCAGAACAACCGGTTGTAACTCCTCTTGGCTCTTTTCTTGTTTATCAATAAAAGCTATTTGAGTTTTCCTCCATGCTTTTGTGTCATTAATGCTTGTTAAATTTGTATGGTCAATTTACATCTGACCCTAGATTGTTTATGATTATAGATCCATGTCTTTGTATAGTGCTATGCTTCTGTGATCTTACAGCTACTTTGTGAAGCTGGGGCGTGTAAGGGAGCAGGTAGTTGAGGACTATCAAAGAAGAGAGGGATCAAATCAGGAGATTGGCGCAAGACAGAGGTTGGTCTTTCTGTTCCTCTCTATCTATAATTCATAAAGGAAAAACGAAAGTAGCTTTTCTCTGTTTGTTTCTAAGGCAGTTGTCACACCTTAGTGGGATAGAGCAATTCTAAATAGACACTTTTCCCTGTAACAAAATGGCAACTCCACTGGGGAGCCAATTAGTTTGTTTGTTTATCATTCTTTGTTGTTTGTTTCATAAACTTATGAGTAGCATTCGAACTGCATTTGACATAACAAATTCAAAGTAGACAACTGCTACTTCAATCCATCTACTAGATCTGTTTATTATTTAAACAACTGATTCACAAACTATGTGATTGCCCTTGTGATAGCTCTTAGATCCTCCTTAGATCTACCCCTGATTGTTACATTACTGATTGCTTTTTACTCGGCCAATACCCAAGAACTGAACTACAAACTGTAACCCAAAACCCAAACAGAGTCTCGTTTCTAGCCCAACGCAGGTACTGTTAAGAGATTCTAAATTTTAGCGCACTTCCCGAGTGGACAACCTGCGCTGCATTTCAGATTCTATGTGTTACAGGTGTGTTGATCAGACTAGCTCTGTGCAGTTGTGGCTTCTGTGATTCATTCTTTCCAGTTCTATTCCTGAATTTTGCTGCCTGTGATCAGTATATGTCTGTTTGAAACCCCATTTCCTTACTATTATTCCGCCTCCTTTGTACAAAAGAACTGTAGATGTTTTTTTTTGTTTGTTGACTCGTTTACAGTTCTCCTTTGCAAAAGTAGCGTAATTGTACTGTCGTCCTTTGATTTGAATCTGTCGCAAGTGTCAATTTCGATCGTAGGAAAGAGTTTGATTGATGTTGATGGTCGATTATCCTGTTACTATTGCTTTTGGTCTGAATTTGTAATTTTCTAGTGTTGAGAACAAGTATTCGTTTCAAAATCGTAAGGTGTTGTAATCGTCTCCATTTTTTATTTCGAAAGAAGCTTGTTGATATTTGTCGCTTGAAAAGAAATTCAGATTTGTGCATCAACTTTCTTTTTAGCATTCATATATTAAGAAAGTCGAAAACAAATACATGCATGTGCATTTGCATATAGACAATCTTATTAGCTTGATTTAGGACAGTGCATTTAGAGTGTGCTCTTTGCTCTTTGTGAAAAGATTATGTCTTCCTTTTCCCTAGTAGCTAGGATTTTCATTGCATAAAGAAGATAAAAAGTTTGTTTATCATCTTAGATTGCATTTTAGGAATTACATCTACATCTCGTGGTGAACCCAAAAGGCAAACTTCATAAACAAGATCAACTTAAAATAAATTCAATGAATCTAACAACGCTTTGGAACTTAACGCACAACATTTAGAAGTCTAGGCTAGAGACGTATTCCGGTGTCGCAAATCCTGGTAACTATTGTTCTCACTGATGGTTGGGTGATTCCTCCACTTTGAGATGATAAGTGCCAGTACGGACTTGTGCTCCCACGTACTGTCGAGTATATTTTGGGAGACCCCAATAGGCTTAATCCTTTATCCATAGGAAGCCGTGTCTGCCGCCCTATCGATCGCAATGCACTGAACACAACATTCGGGAAGATTGACTGCCGTACCATAAAACGTATTCTGCAGTTTTGCGATTGGTTTGGTAATCCCTCTACCTAGATTTCTAGAGTAGTCCCTTTCGTTCCTTTTCAGACTCCTTAACAAAAAAGGTCCATCTGAGCACTTGTCACTTCAGGCTCATTAAAAATCAAAGGAGACTAGAGTCATCTTTTGTTTTTTCTCGACTCTTAAAAACTGAGAAAACAAGTTGTGTCAAAGCATCTAAAATTCATTTAATTCGGAAAAATACTTCCCCTTTATTTTAGTTGATCGAGTAGTCCGTAATCGTGGAAGAAATTCAATTGAAACCCCATTGTTCACGGAGGCTTACGAGTCAACCATCTTTGTCTCCGGAATCGAAGCCAGTACGGACAAAGCGAACTCATTTAAACGGTTCCAAATCTCCTGTTAAAGTTAGCACAAGTGTTCCAACAACATCAGAGACTCTAGTTACTCCAAACATTTCTGGAACCCCTGCCTCTATAGAAGAAGTTCAGCAGCCACAGAAGGACAGTGATACTGATCCTAGTCTGAGAGTAAACACTTGTGTTACCGAACCAGTTCCATCTACAACCGGTTCGGAGAGTATTGCTCTTCAAACATCTGTCGCTGCCGATTCAATACCTTCTTCGGCACCAGAAATATTCTATGGACCTGACGGTCTTCCCCTTCCACCTGGTCTGATTGCAATAGAATAAATTGTAGAAGATCCTCCAACAAGTACTCCATCGCAATTTTGAGTCGAGATCACTCTATATCCTTCTTCATCAGAAGTTAGTCTACCACCAGCGGAAGCTCCTGTAGAATCGCTAGGTAATATTTTGGATAGAATACAAATGTCTGAACAACCATCAACATCTAGGACTATGTTGTCTGACACAGCGACGACAGAACTCCCTACTATCACTCCGACAATGTTCGCCGGTATACCATCTGTCCCGACTAGCTCTCAACCGCTAGAAGGAGCCCACTCAGGGGCCATTTCGACAGTATGGTCCGTTCCTGTTTGTTCATCTGGAATAACATCCGGCAACTTTTATGTTAAGTCTCAACAAATTGATCCATTTGGAGGTCAATTTGGGCAGTCCGTCCCCCAAGGGCAAACCATTCCCTTGAGTTCTCGATTACCACCGTATGGGGGGCAGTACACCCTTTCATTATCTCCTCCGAGAGGATATCCATACGGGAGTTCACAAAAACATTCAGGTTATACTGAAATTACCTCAAGCGGTTGGGTACCTATACTACCTCAACAACCAAGAGTTGTATATTCGATGCAACAATGCTTACCTATGTCAAATATACCAACTACGCTAGCTATTGTGACGATGTCGCGAGTTCAAGCGCTGCATGTCATATGCCAACCTCAGGTTTCTCAGGTTGTAATGCAACAACCCCTTGACCCTGTGACTCAACTGCAATCGTCGACTGGTGGAATGACAGAGGTTCAGATGGGTACAATTACCCCTCATCTTGGTCAAACTGTTAGTATCGGGCAACAACACATGGCTTCACAACCATGGCTAGTGCAATACCAACAACCACAATTCCAACAAGTATACCAAGGATCCGAGCAACAAATCTTTGCTAACAGTGGACAGTCGTACATTCAAAATGGTTAGAATCAACCATTTTACAATGGTCATGCCCACCAACCTTACCAAAGTTACCATCATCAAATGCATTATGCCAGTATGCAAAGACCAATTTCTCAGGCAATCCCATCTTATCCTGGGTATGCTTCACCTAACCTGAATTAGTAGTTACCCTTTGTGGCAACTTTAGAGTTACCTGATTTAAATAGGTTAACAAACCATCCAATCACTTACGCCCCTTGGTGGCCAGCGATTCCACATAAACTTCCATCAGATATTCCTAAATTTAATGGAAATCCGGGTGAAGATCCATCGAATCACGTGATGACCTTTCATCTATGGTGTTCATCAAACAGCCTGAATGATGATTCGATAAGACTTCGCCTCTTTCAGAGGACGTTAACGGGTCCAGCGGAAAAATGGTACATCGAATTGCCTAGAGCTTCGTCTGACAACTTCAACACCTTAGCCACAACCTTTTTAACCCATTTTCAGTTACCAATAAGGTACGAAACGGGAACAGAACTTCTTACCAATTTCAAACAGACAACGGCCACTCACATATCTGATCATATACATGAGTGGCGATGTCGTCGTAGAATGGTAAAAACATATGTCCCCGATCAGCTCCTAGCTGAATGGTTTATCAAGTCATTACTGCCTTCCATCACAGAAGATGTGGCAAAGGGGGGAGTCGTAACGGAAGAGCAAGTTATTGCTCGTGCGCAATATCTGGACTTGATTTACGCTCAATCCGACATGCTCTATGATAAAATACCTGATGCCCCTAGACCAGAATTCTCAATTCCTCCTCCTCCTAAATCGAATAATGACTCTCATGCCGGCGATGGCGTGATTGGCACAACAGACACGAAATCGACAAAGGCTACATCCAAAAAGACCCGTAAGATTTCAAGTCAAAATGCAAAAGATGAACTTCTTGCTTTGGAAGTAAATGTCGTATCAACAGATAAAGGCAAAGAAACCAAACAACCAGGGAGCAAGAAGAAAGGCAAAGGGAAGAAGAAGAAACAGGAGGAATCATCACCTGAGAAATCTTCTTCAAACCCTCCTAGAGATAGGAAACCAAAAAATCCATGCTTTATATGCGATGAGGATCATTGGACCGCAAATTGTCCACACAGGGCTGAGCTTAAGAAATTCTTCAAGAATTTGAAAACCTCCGCAGTGTTAACTGATCCGTTTCCAAATCCAGGAACAAATCTGGTTGAAAGTGGAAATGCTTCCCCGTCTCAAGTGCTAATGTTGTCAGTTTCAAAACAGCAAAATGATGCTTTGATATCGACAAGGAACAAAGATTATGGGAATCCACAGTTATCGAACAACAAGGATAAAGATCAACCAAGTAGCTCGACAACAACTTTGACAAGTTGCACCACCCACCATTCTTGAATTGATGATAAAACTGCCAAAGGGAGTAGTACACAAGTCGACATTTAATCCCCGCGCTAGAGCGGCACAACATTATAATATAGTGGAAGATTTGGCCCAATCGCCATCCGCTATGTCGACTCTTGAAGTACTACAGAATTGTCCATCCCAAAGCAGGCTTTATTATCAGCCATTGGTGGGATAGACCCAAAGGATTCCAATCTTGTATCCTTCGACCATAAAGGATACGATCCTCAATTACCAGCTCAACTAGCTTTCCTTGTTCAAGTGAAAGCCCTCAACGAAACTGTTCATCGAACAATTATTGATGAGGGAGCATCTACATGCATTATGTCGATGAGTTGCTGGAAAAATTTAGGATCTCCAACCTTGTCGTGATCTTCGATGACATTAAAAGCATTCGACGGAAGGACATATACCCCATATGGTATCCTAAGTAACTTGAAAGTTGAACTAGGAGGGAAAACGGTAGAAATAGATGTTGAAGTCGTCGACGGAAATCTTGATTACAACATCCTGCTAGGAAGACCATGGATATATGCTATGGCGGCTATTGTGTAGACCTATTTTAGGAAAATTGCATTTCCCTTTCAAGGAGGGATTACAATCGTCGATCAACAAAACTTCCTCCCCAATGGTTCTCAAGTTATAGGAAGCATTCCCATGATCCATGGAAGCCCCCATTGGCTTCAAAATATCAGAGTAGGCCTACTAAAAGATCCTATACTAATGGGAACTTTCGCCCTTCCACCTCTAATCAACCTGGCGGAAGTAGCGTTGATAGGAACCTGCAATATGATATCTTCTAAAAAGATCTCAGAAAACGATATCGACATGGATCATGCAATGGTTTTGCCCCCAAGCCCAACGGAATTATTGTAGCAATCAATGTTCCTACCATGAGAGGCAAACCCAAATCAACGCTCATCAAGCATTTGGATAGATAGGTCTAAAGAATATGGTACCCCTTCAGATCCTTGGTCGCGAGTGCATGTCACCGACGAAGGAATTGTCCAATCAATGGTAATAGAAGAGGCAGCATGGAAGGATTCCCACCATCGTTCCCTTCTTCCGGATTGTGGAGAAGATGCTCAAGATGACCTTTATCATCCTTCAGTCTTTGATTTCCTATCAAATACTGTAAACATGGTGGATTCCGAGCGAAACTTGTCCAACATTGAAGAGACTATCGCCATAAATATATCGACAAAAACAAATGTTGTAGAGAATATTTATGTTGGAAAATGTTGTTCTCCTTCAGAACTAGAAATATATAACGCTCTTTTTCGCGAATTTAGAGATGTCTTTGCTTGGTCATACAGTGAAATGCCAGGCATCGACTCGAGTATCATTGAACATGAAATTAAGATGTATCCAGATGTCAAACCAGTATGACAACGGCTAAGGCAGGTGCACCCCAAGAAAGCCGCTGCCATTAAGGCAGAAGTTGAAAAACTTCTCCATGCTGGTTTCATCTACCCGGTTCCTCTAACCGATTGGGTATCGAATATTGTCCCTGTTATGAAAAAACAAGGAACAATTAGAGTGTGCGTCGATTATAGGGATGTAAATCAAGCTTTTCATGGAAAGACACCTACCGTACACCCTTCATCGACCAGATAATTGATGAATGCGCCAGATGCGAAATCTTTTCATTCATGGATGGATTCTCCGGGTATAATCAAATAAATATCCGCCCACAGGACCAGTCAAAGACTGCATTTATTTGTCCGTGGGGCATGTTCGCATATCGAAAATTACGCTTTGGTTTGAAGAACGCAGGGGCGACGTTTCAGAGGGCAATGAATTATGGCTTCCATGACATCAAAAACATCGTTCAACCATACCTCGATGACCTACCGGCTCATTCGCGAAGGCGGACTGATCACCCGCAGCATTTAAGAGCGATATTTCTACGTTTACGACACTACAAGATACGACTGAATCCACACAAATGTGTATTTTACGTTAGTTCTGGTCGTTTACTTGGCTTTGTAGTCTCAAAAGACGGGATTCGTCTCGACCCATGTAAGGTCCAGTCAATCATAAATTTTCCTCCACCTTCGAATTTGCTTCAGATTCAAAAACTCCAAGGGAAAGCGAACTTTCTAAGGAGGTTTATTCCAAATTACGCCAAACTTGCTAAAGGTTATACACGTCTTTTAAAAAAGGAAGTGCCCTTTGTCTGGGATTAGGTTGCGCAATCTTCCTTTGATGCTTTAAAAGATTCATTAATGAAAGCATCATTAATGGACGCTATTGATTATCAAAAAGATTTTAATCTGTATCTGGCTGCAGCGGATACAACCGATGGAATTGAACATCCTATTTATTATTTAAGTAAAAACTTAAATGATAAAGAAAGCAAATATTCTTATGTTGAAAAGCTAGCACTTGCAGCTGTTCAAGCGATGCAGAGATTTCGACACTATGTCCTCTTTCGGAAAACTACCATTCTGTCAGATTGCAACCCCATGACTTATATATTGTCGCGACAGTTGCTGGGGGGAAAATATTCAAAATGGATAGCAATCCTACAAGAGTTTGATCTGGAATTTGTAAAATCCAAGTCGAAGAAAGCTCTAGTTTTCGCAGAATTATTATGCGATCTCCCATCGTCGTCCAACGATGAAACATCCGAAGAAAAAATCGTGGACGAAAATTTGTTTCTGATATCTTCAAGCAATGAGTGGTATGGGGATATAATAATTTATCTCCAAACCCAAAAATACAGGCCAAACACCTCCCACTCCGAACAAAAACGTATTGGATACCAAGCAAAAGACTACATGATCGTCGGTGACACACTTTACCGTCATGGTATCAATACAGTTCTGAGAAGGTGCCTCACCCATGAGGAGGCCGAAAAAGTCCTGAATGATTGTCATTCAGGTGCGTGTGGGGGGCATCAATCTGGATATGCTACAACACAAAAAATCTTACGAGCAGGATACTTCTGGACAACAATGTTCAAAGGTTGCATAACCGCAGTCAGAAGTTGCCATGCTTGTCAAATTTTCGATAGCAAAACCAGAAGACCACCCGCACCTCTGCAGCCAATAGTGGCTGTTGGGCCATTCGCCAAATGGGGCATCAATTTCATGACATGTAACCCCACCTCGACCAGGGGGCATGGGTATATCATAGTCGCAGTTGACTATTTTACCAAATGGGCGAGGCGATGCCTACATTAGATAATACTGGTGAAACAGCTGCCCTCTTCTTTTTCAATCATGTAGTCGCCAGATTCAGCGTACCACAGGCTATAGTCACAGATCATGGATCTCATTTTTGCAATCACATGATGGTCGAATTAGTTGCCAAACTAGGGTTGTCTCATGACAGCTCTACTCCATATTATCCGCAAGCCAACGGACAAGTTGAAGCAATCAACAAGGTCCTAAAGCGCATGCTGCAAAGGATGATTGGAGTTCACAAAAGAAGATGGCACCTAATCCTGTACTCAGCTTTGTGGGCTTACCAAACATCAGTAAGGAATGCAACTGGGTTTACACCTTTCCAACTGGTATATGGCCTGGAAGCAGTCTTACCAATCCAGTGCGAAATCTCGTCTCTCAAACTCGCAATTGATCTCCTCCCCAGAACTTCAAAAGCAGAAGCTCGTTTCTTGGAATTAATCCAATTGGATGAAACCCGTCGTGATGTCGCTTCGGCTAACGAAGCCCATAAGAAACGAGTCAAGGTGCGGTTCGACAAAAATGTCAAACCCCGTGTCTTCCCAGAAGGTGACTTGGTCTTGCTTTACGACCAAGAATCTGATAAATTGGGAGCAGGTAAATTTAAGTCTTTATGGATGGGCCCCCATATTGTTAAACAAGTGTTAGCAAAAGGAGCCTACGAGTTAATGGATTATGACGGAATTCCACTGGCGCAACCTCGTAATGGGTTGTACCTCAAGCGTTACTATGCGTACTGGTAACCTGTATGCTTTTGTTTTCACTAAAGTGTTTATTTTGGTCAAGTAATCCACTTTTTACATTTGTTGCAGATGTCAAACCTATTGGAGTCATGTGTTGGATATGCCGACGGAGCGAGTCGTAGTTCGCGGAACCTATCTTCCGCAGCTTGGGCTATTTTTTATCCAAGCGGCGAGTTAGTAAGTTTCAGAGGGGTATGTATTGGTCGATCAACAAATAACATCGCTGAATATAACGCATTGATAGAAATTCTCTCTGATGCCATCACACATGGTATACGTCAACTAATTGTCAGGCTAGACTCACAGCTCGTAATACTACAACTCAATGGTATATATTCCGTCTGAAACCCAGCTATTTATCGCATGTTCCTAAGGGTTAAGATTTTGGAAAGACAATTTTATTTTATTCAATATCAACACATTTCCAGAAACTTAAACACATTAACTGACTCATTAGCAAATTATGTGTTAGATAGACATTTGCAACATTTATAAAAAGAAACATATCATCAATGTTTGCATTTGGATCATGTAACTTAACCAAAATAAAACTCCGAAAATCAAAAATATATATATAACTGTTTATGGTTTACACATAATGTTCTATAACCAAGACAAAATCGGTCAAGTGACCCAAAAACTCAAAATGCTAGGGGACACCCTAGTCTAATGATGCTCGTGATAGCAAGTCACAGCCTGTGTGATCATGAGTAAGAGATGAGTCCATCGTCTTGGCACACCAGTAGTATGCCACTGTAGCCTCAAAGGTAGCTCATCGGTCCTCACATCTGGAATACCAAGAGTGAGGCCCTCAACCTACTCCTGTAACGCTGTGAGAGTCTCGGCCACATCGAGGTCACGAAGGATAGCCCTTCCGACAGCCTCTCCTACTGGGGCGGCAGCTGGAACTCTCAGGCGAACTACTGGACGAACAGGACCAACATCTGCATGTACACATGAGTTTGATTAAAGTCTTGATAAAATAAAGCACAAGAACATTATGAATGAAAAACGATAAACAGGAATATCATCAAAGATTTTACCAATGGCGCCCCACTTTTCGCCATCCGGCAGTACTAAATCTGGATCACCCCGGAAGTCCATGCCAGCATATGGATACTAGAAATAAACCATCTCCTGACGATCAAACCACCTGAAGAAGGTATCAGAAAATGAAATCTGAGACTGACTAGCATGCCTAGACATATGGTCAATGTTGTGGGGAAAAGTATCCAACACGGAATGACCCTATCCCACTCTAAGGGTGATAGTTCCTTAGCAACAGCTGAAGCAAAGCTATCTAAAGTTACTTCTTTATGACATGCAAGAGATGAAAGGAAGAGATCCACTTACCGATGTCTTGCGCAAATGGTCGATCCAATCTCCTCTATTTGCCGCTCTCTCCCAGCTTCAAGTCTTCTCACGGGCCCAGCTACACGAGATCCTGCGAACAAGACAAGAAAAGGAAACTACAAGAAGCATGCATTCATAATTGATTCAAGGATTAGCATAAATCAAATACGCAAGTAAGACAATACACCATTGAAACACATGCGAATAGAAGAACCTCAAATGCTTTATTAATATAAGGAAGTAAGGTTCAGGCGGTGATACAACCGTGAGAGGTCCAATCCAGCATCACCTTCCTGACGGAAAGAAATCTCCTCTTCACCTCCCTCAAGCAATCACCCAATATTCACAACTGTAAACCAACAGCAATTCTTTGCACAAAATTCCGGCCTCCAAATCCCATGGGATGAGATCCTTATATAGAGTTTTGGAGTGAAGATAAGTCAGCTTGATGTGTGACTTGTTGTCCTCTTCAACTCCAGTTGTTCTTCAGTCCTTGAGTCCACTCAGAGTTTCTACCTTCCACTTGGAGTTTTAGAACCTCTTTACTCATGATTAGGCGAATCTTCTGATCCAAGTGTCATTTTGGAAGCTTCCTGGGCACTGGCACATTGAGAAAAGATTCCTCCACATGTCAAAGTATGCCCAGCGCAGGTAGCCTTTGTTGCACTTGCTATGCAGCGCAGGTACACCATAGAGCTTTTGACATTCAGCGCAGATGCTTAGTGGAGCAGCTGCTTTGATCCAAAATTGACCTGTTTTTGAGTGTTTTTCAGTGGAGAACTGATCTATAGTGCTGTGGTTTGCTGACCTTGTTCCTCTAGGGGTAGGAACAACATGTTTAGGGACTCTGGATCCCTCAGATTATTGACATTTCATGCTCCATGCTGTAAGGCACAAAAATGCCTATAACAGTTGCCCCCTAAAGTATGAGGTTGTTTATCGGGTGAAATGATTTATTAGGAGGATCCGAAGTTCATTCAATCGTCGGGAGGTGACCTGTAACAAAATACAATACAATACATTATCTTTTCATACTTTCTTTTCATGATCTAGCTGATGCGGGCATTTCCCATGCTCAGCTTTATAAATACATTTGCTGTACATAAACAGACGATCGTCTGATAATAGACCGATAATTCTCTGCTTTTAATTATCATCCTTTTAGTAGGATGATCATCTGCTGCACATGTCTATGTTTTTATCTCCTGAATATATATCGCAGCCCGGATGGATGAAACTAGATCTGGGGTCTTCAAACTTGTCCGATCTTCACTCTAGTACAAGTCGATCCATGTGAGAATTTCTTGAAGTCAAACATGGAAAGACATCGCTTGATTACCAGTCAATAATGTAAACTGTTAACAAGCGCGAGAGGAATCACCGATAATGATGATGACCCTCAAGGTACTGCAGCACAATTCACGTGGCGTGAATATAGGATCTGACGTCGAACACCACGCAAAGTCTCCCGGTCGAAGGTCATTAATGTATACCTATCGTCGGAAGTGAGAAACTTGCCATTAAGGCATGCAAGCTTCAAAGTACTGAGGGGGTGTTCCTAGATCAACTTCTTGGATAGTGAGCTGATGTCGACAAGAAGTGATCCGTCAAAGGAGGGCCTTAATGAATCCCACATCAGTGACACAGAACGGAGCTAGTGATGATGGTGAAAACGACCTGTGAAATATGATTCAGGGTGGCGGTCATGGAAGGACGAAAGATGATGTATGGTAGTGGATGGGACCCGGTTGACACTTTCTAAATGACATCTCTTGAACATATAACGACACTGATGTGATGGATCGGTAGCATTACCCCATGTATGGATGGTATGGCGAGACCATGGTGAAGGGACCGGTGAATGATAATAACCCAACCCGATATTTACGGAGGCAAAAGTGTCATGTTCAAGAGCGACTTGCTACCATTAAGCTTTGAGGTTCTTCCCAATTTTTCCCCAGTCATTTCTGACCAGTACCTCTTTATTTTTGTCAAGCTTGAGGAGGATAACATATGCTTGTTCTATAACCTGCCCTTCGGGCAAACCCATTGCTATGTTTTAACGAGCTTAACGATAGGGAAACTCGTTCTCGTCTAAAGACAAGTTTGTCGCTATCTAATATTTTTAACGAGCCCAGCGACAAAGACAACTCGGTCCTTTTCATCTATAGAGAGTCTGAAAAGGGTACATAAAGTGGACTCCAGGGGTCCTTTTTCGTCATCTAATCCCTTAAGTCCGAAAAAGTATAAAAAAATACAGAAGGGATGAATGTTCGATATCTTTATCGAGCCGAACTAGACAAGCGCTCGATCTTTTTGTGCAATAATCCCTCAGGTCCAAAAAGATTAAAATCTAGAGGAGGGATAGCTCTTCCGGTCCTTTTAACGAGCTGGAAGGCCAAAACTCGGCAAACTTTTCATATTTTACGAGTCAGTGAAAAGAGCTCAAAGAAGACTCATATTTTGAGGAACGAGTGATAAACAGGGATAGCAGCAGATTCCAGGTACAGGTTGGAATTTTCCAATCACGGCAGCGTCACAAGGATGGCTAGGTGAAATCACTCTTCACAGCTGTTCCTCAAAATAGGTAAACAATCAAGTGGATGTGAATGATCGGCCAAATGAAAAGTGGAGGTGACGGTGCACAAGCACGACCAAGGCTTTTATGGCTGATGATTTTACGGTCTCAAATGGTTATTTACCGGTTCATTTTTTCTTGATGAGCTTGAACTCTGGGGGAATCTTTCTCACATGTTCATTTATTTTTTAATGAGCATGAACTCTTGCTAAAACTGCTCGGTTTTGCGTTTATTTTTTAACGAGCATGAACTTTGCCAAAACTGCTCGTATCTTGCGTTTATTTTTTAACGAGCATGAACTTTGCCAAAACTGCTCGTTTTTACCAGTCATAAAGTAGGAAGGTCTCCTGGTAGATTGCTCGCTATTTTTTAAGGAGCTTCATCTCGCTATGCTTTGCTCCATATCCTATCTTTATGCAAGCTGGTTATCGGCTAATCCTACGAGTTTAACGGGTTAGACCTACAGGTTTAAAGGGGGGGACCTAAAAAACTAAAAAACAAAATAGCCGCCTGTGCTTGCATTCCAAGAGGTTTGCATGCCCCCAGGTATAAGTCTAATTTCAAGGTCGCCCCTACTTGTCCGTCAAAAACCCTTGTTTTCAACGGGTGAGGCTTACCTCTTTCTGGTTACCCAAAGAATGGTTTTGTTTGCTGCCGCAAATGAAACTCTTTCTTTGGCGATGTCTATCATTAGGTTACACAAAGATGGTTACAATTTGTTGCAGCAATAGAATCTCTTTCTTTTGAGGCTGCCCCTACTTATCCTTTAAATCATTTGTTTTAATGGGTGAGGCTTGCCTTTTATCCAAAGATGGTTACTACTTGCTGCCGCAAACGGATCCCCTTATTTGGCAGAGCCTACTTTTTTAGACAAAGGTGAATGACCTTTGTCAAACAAGTAACCTTGACAAAAGAATCCTTTTCTAGAACAACCCCATTCCTAACTGCCCCTTCTTCTGCATGAGAGCTCTTGCCGGCTCTTCTGTTTTACGAAGATGAAGGAGGGGACGGGGTACGGACTAGTCATATTCTCCCGCGGAAATTCTACTTTACACCCAAGGTTTTTTCTGACCCCAGCAGACCAGGATGCATGCCCCCTGGTTTCCGGCCCTACTTTCCCGAATCACTCGCACTCATCAGGAAGAAGAACCGGAGGTAGAGACCTTTCTTGATCGAAAAGACCATTCAGGATAGGTATGTGACTATTTGCGATGCGTGATCCCGGAAATGAAAGTTGGTCTACGAGCTTGACCATTCTTTCTTTGTATGGAAAACACATTATTCGAAAGAGTGAGGAGACTATTGCTTCCATGCAATATATGTAGTCTCGTCCAAGGAGTAGGTTATAATCCAAGGGTCCTTGGACGACCATCAAATTCATCTTGACAGCCTTCCCTTTCAATGTAATAGGCACATTAGGTAGAATCCCTAATGGTCGACTGGTTCCTTTGTCAAAACCCGAGAGATTCCTTATCTCAGGCAAAAGCGCTGGGCAACCTAGTGCTTTCCAAGCAATAGAGGACAGGATACTCACAGATGCCCCTTCATCAATGATAGTCCCAGCCATCACCATTTTGTATATTTGGACTATAATTCTAAACGGTATACTGGCTGGTAACTGGGGTCTGCCTAGTTGGTTCCAATCAAAGGACACAACCAGGTTGCTTGGTGGTGGGACCGAATACACGGCCGGGTATGATCCTGACGATGCTCCTTCTTGCGATAAAGGAGTGGGCACATTGCCCTGATGTTCATCAGAATCGGTTTTGATGAAAAGAATTTGGACGGTGTCATCCTTACTCTCTTCGGTAGGGGTGTCAGCTGAAGATGAATCCTTAGTGACTGTGGTATTTGAAGATGAAACTTCTGAAGGGAGAACCGGGTCAACTGTCGTTTCGACCTTTGGACTTTCGTCCGGTCTGGATTCAGTAGGTTCATTTTCAGTGACTGACACTTCAGCTGGCCCTATGAGCGGGGCAGCCGTATTTTTGACCAACGAAGGACTTGGCACGAGTTTTTGGTATCCAGGAGGAAGTAGCAACGGTGCAACCGGTTGATCTTCCAAAACTCTCTTTGCTTCGTCTAAAAAGGGACAACGGCGGAGGGTGTGATTGCCTTCACATAGTTCGCAGGGGAATCTCATTCCCCTTCGTTGTCTAGAACCTTCACTTTCGTTGGTCGACGGTAAGAATTCCACCTAGTTGTCAGAGGTTGACGCTTCCGAACTGTGCAAATGAGGGGACCAGTCCCTTAGTATCCGGGGAATACCGGGACAATCACGGTGGAGGTGGTCCCCTCTACATATGACACATGGCGATTTGGGCCCGGTCCGTGCTGTGTGTGGATTTTTGTTAGATGCCTTTTGCTTGCCCCCAGGCGCCTTTGGCTCCTTCTGCTTCTTTTCTTTCTTCTTCTTTTCCTTCTTCTTTTCTATGGGAGCTCCGCTTTCGGCGGCTTGACCTTTCGAAGAAGAAGGATCGGAGGAAGGCTTATAAGAAGTGGAAGGCTGGAGGGTAGCTCTAGACTGGTCTAACTGTTGACTCGACTGTTCAGGAACCGTGGTGTTCTGAACTACAGTGGTTGAGAATAGCCAAACTGGCAAGTCAATTGTCAGTCCTGGAAGCGACAACGTGGCCATGTGGGGCGCACCAACTTCTCCCCAAGAGGAGAAAGGGCTAGGGTTCCCTTCATGTGGAATCCCTTGGTTGGCGTGTTCCATGTTCCCAACCTCAAGATCAACGCAGGAATAAAGGGGTGATTATGTTCCGTTTAGAATGAATTTTATATGACGACGCTTTAGACACAACTTGCTTTTTCAATTTTTAAGAGTCGAGAAAAAGCTAAAGATGACTCTAGTCTCCTTCGATGTATTAACGAGCCCGAAGTGACAAATGCTCGGATGGACTTTTTCAGTTATAGAGTTTGAAAAAGGCCAAAAGAAACTACTCTGGAGTTCTAGGCAGAGGGTGTGCCAAACCTTTCGCGAAACCACAGAATACGTTTTACGGTACGAGTGGTTGATCTTCGTGAATGCTGTGTTCACTGCATCGCGATCAGTAGGGCAGCCGACACGGCTTCCTATGGATAAAGGCTTTGTTCCTATAGGGGTCCCCCAATATACGCAATGGTACGCGGGGGCACAAGTCCGTATTAGTGCTATCGTCCCTCAGGAGGAATCACCCACCTTCGTAGAGATCGACGGTCACTATGTTTAACGACGCCGGAACACGTCTCTACCTAGACCTCTACTGTGTTTTGTTATGTTTCAAAGCGTTGTTAGATAAATTCAGTTCTTTTTAGGTTGATCTTGCTTAGCAGTTTGCCTTTATGGATCACCACGTGATGTATGATACAACTCCTAAATGCAGTCTAAGAATGATAAGCAAGCTGTTTTCAATTCTTTCAACTTATGAAAATCTTAACTACTGAGGGAAAAGAAAGACATCATCTTTTCAAACAGATCATAGAGCACACACTAATGCACTTTTCCTAAATCGACATGCAAACTGTCAAAATGCACATGCACAATGCAAGTATTTCTTTTCTTCTTTCTTAATGTTGATGTATTACAAAAAGAAAGCTATTGTATAATTTCGAATTCAATTTCAAGTGAAAGAAAACAAGTTTTTGTCCAATAATCAAAAGAACACCTTAAGATTCACTCGTTTCAACACAAGAAATACTGAAATTCGAACCATATAACGAAAGCAAATGTTCAAGCAGCTATGAACAGTAATAAACTAGCTCTTAGAACCACAACGACACTTTCTTACAGGCCTAGATCCAAGAGGTCACAACAAGACTAGTTCACTTTCGCTACGGGAAACTGTGAATGAAAGCAAGAAATACAATAAGAACAATCACGGTTTCTTCATACAACTGAGGCAGAATGAAGGCAAAGAAAGGTAGTTTCAGCTGGGTATACAGGTTGACAACAGGCTGCAAAAACAATATTGAAAACTGGGCAACAGACAGTAGGGAACCCCAGTTGCACAAGGCAAAACTGGATCAGCGCAGGTACTGCACTGTCAATCTGACATGCAGCGCAGGTAGCCCCTTCGGGACCTGCGTTGCAGCGCAGGTAACCTTTGTTGCAGCTGCACTGAAGAGACAACTCTCGTCTCTCTCAAATTCCGGGTCACAGTTTGCTCAAAAATCAATGGTTTTTGGCCAAATCAGAGGCTATCAGCCAAGTATACACTAGAGGATGATTAAGGAAGATGAACACTATCACAAAGAGCTAAAAAGAGTCCTTGTGGATCAGCTCTTCAAATCATAAACATGCCCAGCACTGAGGTAGAGTAGCTGCCCTCTACTTTGCATTCGAAGGATTCGAATGCAGTTCGATTCGGTACTCCCTTTGTTTAGGAAATGAATAGCAAGAAACACAAGCTACCAACAAGACACGATCCCCAGCGGAGTCGCCAGTCTGTTGTGGGGAAAAGTATCCAACATGGAATGACCCTATCCCACTCTAAGGGTGATAGTTCCTTAGCAACAGCTGAAGCAAAGCTATCTAAAGTTACTTCTTTATGACATGCAAGAGATGAAAGGAAGAGATCCACTTACCGATGTCTTGCGCAAATGGTCGATCCAATCTCGTCTATTTGCCGCTCGCTCCCAGCTCCAAGTCTTCTCACGGGCCCAGCTACACGAGATCCTGCGAACAAGACAAGAAAAGGAAACTACAAGAAGCATGCATTCATAATTGATTCAAGGATTAGCATAAATCAAATACGCAAATAAGACAATACACCATTGAAACACATGCGAATAGAAGAACCTCAAATCCTTTATTAATATAAGGAAGTAAGGTTCAGGCGGTGATACAACCGTGAGAGGTCCAATCCAGCATCACCTTCCCGACGGAAAGAAATCTCCTCTTCACCTCCCTCAAGCAATCACCCAATACTCACAACTGTAAACCAACAGCAATTCTTTGCACAAAATTCCGGCCTCCAGATCCCATGGGATGAGATCCTTATATAGAGTTTTGGAGTGAAGATAAGTCAGCTTGATGTGTGACTTGTTGTCCTCTTCATCTCCAGTTGTTCTTCAGTCCTTGAGTCCACTCGGAGTTTCTACCTTCCACTTGGAGTTTTAGAACCTCTTTACTCATCATTAGGCGAATCTTCTGATCCAAGTGTCATTTTGGAAGCTTCCTGGGCACTGGCACATTGAGAAAAGATTCCTCCACATGTCAAAGTACGCCCAGCGCAGGTAGCCTTTGTTGCACTTGCTATGCAGCGCAGCTACACCATAGAGCTTTTGACATTCAGCGCAGATGCTTAGTGGAGCAGCTGCTTTGATCCAAAATTGACCTGCTTTTGAGTGTTTTTCAGTGGAGAACTGATCTGTAGTGCTGTGGTTTGCTGACCTTGTTCCTCTAGGGGTAGGAACAACATGTTTAGGGACTTTGGATCCCTCAGATTATTGACATTTCATGCTCCATGCTGTAAGGCACAAAAATGTCTATAACAGTCAACCCATCTCTGCATACGTGGTTCAGTAGGTGAAGGTAAATCGAGTGCAATATACTGTGGTTGCATCAGTGGTATCTTCTCCAAGGGAAAGGTGGTCAAAATAGAATCATACCCAAAGTTCTTCAACCTCCCACTCTTTATCTTGGTCAACTGTTTTTTCATCACAAGAAGTACTGCGTCACACCAGTTGAACACCTTCGGTTGGAGGCATTCCAAGGCATAATGCATATAAGATTGGTTGGCTACATGAAGAGCCGCACCACCGGCCATCCTACCAAAAGTAAATAGAATAGTCCTGAGGGACTTGTCAGTGACATCACGGATGATGATCTTGTCGTCTTTACTTGGCTGAGATCCTTCTCTGCGGTACCAGTGAACATAATCTCTCACAGAGTCACCTCCTCGAGCCGAACCTGATAAAGAGATGGGTGCACCCCACCTCGACAAGCCAGTCAAGAAATAGATATCTACTACATTCAAGGGGATAGATTTGCCCCTGATCTGGAAAACCTGGTTGGTAGGATCCCAAGCATCGAGCAAATACTGCAGTAAGTTGATCTGCTGTCTCATGCTAGAAATGTGGAAGAACTTCAGCAAGCCACAGTTCCGCAGTGCGTTTACTGTAACCAGATCATGTAGGGAAAGCATGTCCTCTTCTTCATGCTCACGTTCTCGCCATGTAATGGTCATATTACTCCAAAGATCTCTGAAAAACAAACAAGAGAAGAGTCAGATCCTGATGTTGGTAAGAAATAGGCAAAATTTCCATCAAAAATTGTGCATTAAATTCCTTTTCTACGCCCAACGCACCTACAGCAGTGTTCTGGGTGCGTTGAATGTCAGATAGCCTTTAGACAGGCCAACATTCAATGCACCTTTCGATACGTAGAGGGTGCGCTGAAAGTAGAACGAGTTTTTCAAACCCCAAGGGCTCAGAAAAACTAGGAATCAAGCTCAGAATGTAAAATGGAAACCATGAAATGAAAGAGCTCAGGTTTAGCTCCTACCTGGTCCAGACGGCGCCGATAATCGTCCACAGAATCTCCCGAAATCAGCTGGTGAAAATCAAAGGGGGAAAGCACCTCCAAAGCTCCAACAAACCAAAGTTCAAATGAAATGGTAAAATGAGAGGTAAAAACACTTTTTCATTACTTTTTACGTAGTTCAAAGTAAAATATTAGTGTTCTAACTCATTTTCAAGCATATATTGTTCATTTCTGACTAGTTTGATGAAGCATTTGAAAATACAGTACAATCTTTGAAAGAACAAAGCTATTTATGGTAAAATCAAAAAGGGACCATTCAATCGAGCAGTTTTAGCACATAGTTCAAGCTCATTAAAAAATAAACATAAGACACGAGCAAATGTTTCCCCCCCGCGTTTAAGCTCGTTAGAAAATGAACTATTCCCCGGTAAATAATCATCGTGAATGTAGTACTTCAGCCGTTAAAGCCTTGGTCGTGTTTGCACCGTCACCTCCACTTTTTCATTGGCCGATCATTCACCTCCATTTGATTGTTTACCCATTTTGAGGAACAGCTGCGAAGAATGATTTCACTAGCCATCCTTGTGACACTGCCATGATTGGAAAATTCCAAACCTTACCTAGAATCAGCTGCTACCCGTTTTATCACTCGTTCCTCAAAAGACGAGTCTCCTTTAAGCTCTTTTCAACTGACTCGTAAAATATGAAAAGATTGCCGAGCCATTGGCCTCTCCAGCTCGTTAAAGGGACAGGAAGTGCTATCCTTCCTCTAGATTTTAATCTTTTTGGACCTGAGGGATTATTACACAAAAGGATCGAGCGCTTATTTTGTTCGGCTCGTTAAAAGTATCGAAAATTCATCCCTTCTGTATTGTTTTATACTTTTTCAGACTTAAGGGATTAGATGACGAAAAAGGAATTTTGGAGTTACCTTTACGTCCCTTTTCAGACTCTCTAAAATTGAAAAGGACCGAGTTATCTTTGTCGTTAAACTCGTTAAAAATATTAATAGCGACAAACTTGTCTATAGACGAGAACGAGTTTCACTATCGCTAGGCTCATTAAAACATAGCGATGGGTTTGCTTGAAGGGCAAATTATAGAACAAGCATATGTTATCCTCCTCAAGCTTGACAAAAATAAAGAGGTACTGGTCAGCAATGACTGGGGAAAATTGGGAAGAAAACTCAAAGAAACTTTGTTGGTAGCAAGTCGCTCTTGAACATGACACTTCCACTCCGTGTCTGAGTCGGGTTGGGTTGTTTCATTCATCGGTCACATCACCATGGTCACGCCATACCATCCACATTTGGGGTTAATGCTACCAATCCATCACATCAGTGTCTCCGATATGTTCAAGAGAAGTCATTCAGAGAGTCCACCTGTGTCTCACTCACTACCATATATTATACTCTATCCTTTCATGACCGCCACCCTGAACCTTATATCACCAGATCGTTTTCACCTCCATTAAAATCATTTGCCCTGTTCTGTGTCATTGATGTGGGATTCATTAAGGCCCTCCTGTGACAGATCACTTCTTGTCGACATCAGCTCATTATGCAAGAAGTTGATCTAGGAACACCCCATTCAGTACTTTGAAGCTTGCATGCCTCAATGGCAAGTTTCTCACTTCCGGCGACAGGTTTACATCAATGGCCTTTGACCGAAAGATTTTGCATGGTGTTCGACGCCAAGTCTTTTATTCACACCACGTGAATTGTACTGCAGTACCTTGAGGGTCATTATCATTATCGGTGATTCCTCTCGTGCTTGTTAATAGTTTACATCATTGGCTGGTAATCAAGCGATGTCTTTCCATGTTGGACTTCAGAACATTTCTCACATGGATTGACTTGTACTTCGAGTGAAGATCGGACGAGATTGAAGACCCCGAATCTAGTTTCATCCATCCGAGCTGCGATATATATTCAGGGAAATAAAGACATTGAATGTACATCATTGCTGCATAGATAATCATCCACTCAAAAGGATGATGGCTCTATCAGAATCATCAGTCTACACTCAGACGATTGTCTGTCCTATGTACATGAAAATGAATTTATAAAGCTGAGCATGGGAATGCCCGCCTCAGCTAGATCATGAAAATAGTATGAAGATAATGTATTTTATTGTATCTTATTACAGGTCTCCTCCCAGCATTGAAAGAACTTCGGATCCTCATAATAAAGCATTTCACCCGACACAAAAAGATTAACGGCCTCATACTTTAGGGGGCAACTGTTAGAGACATTTTTTGGCCCTACAATCCTAAGCATGAAATGTCCATAAACCAAGGGCTCCTAAGTCCCTAAAAGTGTTGTTCTAACCCCTAAAGGAACAAGGTCAACAGATTACAGCTTCTCCCAGAAGTTCTCCATGAGAAACTGCTCAGAATTGGTCAAAACAGGATCATTGCAGCTGCTCCACTGGCTAGGTGCGTTGCATCTCACCCAAATACACTGTGAGGGTGTGTTGCATTTCAAAAGTCCCTTCTGTGGGGTGCGATGGGCGAGAAATGACAAATGGCAGTGTCATTCCGCGAGGTGGAGAGGCAATGGAAGCTTCCAGAATCTTCTCCTGTGACACTTGCCTCACTGAATTCAACCAAGGATGAGTAAGAGGCCATCAGTCTCCAAGTGGAAGCAAGAACTATCAGAGAGAAGACACTAATCAAGTCACAAGCTGACTCATCCCCCTTATAGATATCTATATATGGATCCCTTATCCTAGAGATCCAGAGGCTAGAATTTTGCATATTGTAAGGAATTGTTGTTGGTTTTCTGAGACAAACATCAGATTGTTGGGTGAACTAAGCTTTGTTTGAGGTGAAGAGGGGCTTCTTTGCTGGGAGGTTGATGCTGGGTCAGAACAACCGGTTGTAACTCCTCTTGGCTCTTTTCTTGTTTATCAATAAAAGCTATTTGAGTTTTCCTCCATGCTTTTGTGTCATTAATGCTTGTTACATTTGTATGGTCAATTTACATCTGACCCTAGATTGTTTATGATTATAGATCCATGTCTTTGTATAGTGCTATGCTTCTGTGATCTTACAGGTACTTTGTGAAGCTGGGGCGTGCAAGGGAGCAGGTAGCTGAGGACTATCAAAGAAGAGAGGGATCAAATCAGGAGATTGGCGCAAGACAGAGGTTGGTCTTTCTGTTCCTCTCTATATATAATTCATAAAGGAAAAACAAAAGTAGCTTTTCTCTGTTTGTTTCTAAGGCAGCTGTCACACCTTAGTGAGATAGAGCAGTTCTAAATAGACACTTTTCCCTGTAACATCTGCAATACACATCAATTTATATAATCCAGTTGTCCAAATTTTCTGCATCTAACTCTCCATCATATATAGGCAAATCAAATTTAACATCTAGCTTGATCAAAGATGCTTTCTTGTTATGTATAGGGCTATTAGGAGGTGTGAGAAAGCTTTACTCTTTCCCTTTTCCTTTTGAGTGGTCATGGAAGTGAGACTCATCTTCTCCTTTGTCCTATTTAGAGCTTGATGAATCTTCATCCCTATGTTTTCTAAAGTTCCTATACATTTCTTCTACCATGGACTTTATGGCTATGAAACTTTCTATGAATTGAGGTCTGGACCCATAGGACCTTCCTTTGACATTGTCTTCTGAGGATAGACTCTCCCAATTTTAGGATTAGTTTCGACCAACTCTCCTTCTCCTAATTTTAGCTCTGATCTAGTGAGCATTCACAGCTAAACCAACACAAGCTTGTCTAACCTTAACAGCCTAAAGCTCTGATACCACTTGATCTGATAATCACTCTTGAGTGATCTCAATTAATTTATTAATGAATGAAGGTATTATAGACTCATGTGCTGGTGTGTGTCTATGTTATTTAGGCGACGGATTGATCAGATTGCAAAATACACAGACACTAGAAATATGGAAAACAACAGAGAAACACAGTGAGAAAATACAAGAACACAACAATTAATAAGGAGTTCACCCTATTCTCTAGGGCTACGTCTCCGATCTAGCTTTCAGTGGTGGCCTTCTTTTATTGCGTCTTTAAAGCAGAGAATTACAATGAGGAGCTCAAATTGAGTCTCCTGAAACAGAGTAATGGTTGGTAAGGCAGTTCTTGGGTCCCCCAAGCCACTAGAGTACACAGACTCTTTTCCTTACCAGAATTTGACCTCTCTGGTCTTTAATGGGAGGAGCCAAATGTGATGCTCAGTTCCCGACAAATCCTCTCAGGGGTTGCCCGAGACTACCTTATGCTGCAGGTTAGCTCGGCTCTCTATATTTCGCTTCTTGCTTCACTGTCTTTCCTTTTCTCTGTCTTTGTCTTCTTCTCTCTGGTTCTTCCTCTCGGTGTCCTTCTGTTCTCTGTCTCTATTCATGGCTTTAAAGCCAATCAATCTCATGACTGTTCGCTTCCTCTTCTTCCTCCTTCGGATCACTTACTGCTACTTGCTCGGAGTTCCCTGTCTTGGCTTCATCATCAACAACTCACAGGGAGTGGTCACTTGTCCTCTTGCGGACTATGCCAGCTTTTCCTCATTGGTTCGGTTTTCCTGTTACACTGTGGAATGAGTCATCCGTCAACTTGGCAGTTAAATGAGATGTCAAGCTTCTCTCTGTCATGGCTTAATTCCTTAATCTGGTTCCTCCATCAGGCACGGTCTCCACTGTCAGATCTGGATCCCCCAGATCCTACGACATTCGCTCATTTCGCGCAGCTGACTTGCTCGATCGTTAGCACGTGATGAGTGGTGGTTTTCTCTCTCATTTGCCTTCCACGCATCGAGCACTGAATGCAATGGCTCATTTTTCTCCAAATACGCTTACTGCCTAAGGGTGCCCCCAATATACTACAGGTTTTGGAGCGCGGGTCCCGCCTTTCGCCTTAGCGCTTTCCCCATGGTTTTCCCAACTTCCATGTGACCGAATGCTTCGGGGCCTTTCCTTCTCGAGGGGTTTTTCCCAGCGCTTAGCGCAATTAGCGTATCAGAAACAACCTCCTCTTCCCAATCCGGGCTTCCTAAGTGCCAGCTTTTCCTCTTGCGCAATCTCCATGGGCCTCAATCAGCATGCTTTGACCGAGGTCCTCGTCGTTTCTCGCTAGCTGCCAACTGCCACTGTTCAAAGGTCTTCCTGATCACTTTGTGGTCTTGAATTCAAAGTTTTGTCCTGATTTGATATAGTCATGGTGTTGTGATAATATTCATGGATCCAATTTGGATCAGGAAAGCCTAGGTGCATTCCTCCATACTATTGTACTTGCTCCATTGATTAATAAAATGACTTAGCTGGTTCTTAATTCCAAAGTTCTTATGAGCATTTGCTGATTTTTAAAATTTTTGTGTTGTAAATCGTTTTTGCTTTGCACATCACTATTTATTTAAGTTTGGAACATTTAAATGGTATCAGAGCATGATCTTGGCCCACCTGTGGGAAATTAGCTAGAAGATCATGGAAGCTTTGGGCATGAGTGCATTATGATGGGTGAAACCGGAGACAAACCCATGGCTGAAGGGAAATCTAGTATGCAGAAATTCTGGAGTAGGATTCATTGGGACGATAAGAGGCTGGCCCAGTTGAGGAGGGTGACAAACCAAACCCATCCTCACCCTTACAACAAAGATGTTAGAGGTGAGCAGGATATGGGTGTGTAGCCATCTACATCGTGTGGGGAAAGCCGACTAGATTAGGGCACCAAATCTCCTCAAAAGGAGAAAACAGGACAAAGACGGTTAGAGGGTGAGACCACGGGGCACTTTTTTTGGTGGAGACCTGGCTTTAGTTATTAGGAGCCTGAGTATGAGCATGATGTTGAGAGCCCACAGGATGGTGACGAGCACATCAATATACCTGGTGTAGTGCTAGAGTCACCTTTATTAGATACCTCTTTGATAGCCCCAGTTGACACCCTAGTGGAGAGGATAGAGCCCACTCACATAGGGCCATTTGTTGAGGGGGTGCCATCCCTGGATGAGATGCTAATAGTTGTTGAGGTATTTGGAGTCGTGACTGAGTTTACGGGTGATATATGCCCAAGACAGTTCCATCAGTTTCAGACTGACCTTATAGCATTAAAAAGGAAGGTCGCGTTAGTGTGAGAGGCGATTTTGTAGCATAACGAGGAGCTGGAAGGAATGAGAGTGGTTTGTGCCGAGTCCATATCCAAATTGACTCACATTGGGGAGCAGTTGGATTCGCTACTGGTCCAGCTAGATTGCACGTTGGAGCATGAGAGCAACCCCCTTCAGGCATACATAGACAGGGCTGGAAGCACTGTTAGGTTACCTTGGCCCATTGGACAGAGGGAGATAGAGCTACCTAGTCAGATTTTATGTATTGACTAAGATAGCGAGATGAGATGACCTGAGTTTCATAGGGTGCAACACCCGCATGTTGAGGTTGTTCTATGTGTGGGAGTTCATTCATTCGATCCCTCTATTGGGGTTGGGTGGCAAGAGATTTTGAGTTGGTACCTGGTGGAGTGGACTATGGAGATGGTAGTGGACCCAAGTGGAGCTCAACAGTAGTTTCCAGGCACTGGGGATGCTAGAAGCCCCGAATGGCATTAGTATTCAAGAGGGATTACCTATCATTTCCCATGTATGCCAGTTGACTACAACCAGGATGGTCTAGTTGACCTAGCAGTTGAGCATGCGCATTCGCTAGGGGAGTCTTGGTTAGCACCAATGGCCAACCAGTTAATGGATAAACTCTTTTGGTTTTCTTGTTATGACATTTGTAAACGGGATCATTAGGTGATCAACATACTCTGTCAGTAGTTTGTTGAAGGAGGTGGCATTGGTAGGCCACCACACGGTGCCTTGCATGGAGCTAGGGGCTATTCACTTTTGTGCAAGGCACAAAGGATGCAGAGGAGTGGAGCAATGGTGGCATCATTACGGACACATAGGGAGAGTCACTTCTCATATCCCTCAGGGGGGATTTGTAGGGAAGATCCATTCATCGGCGAGGATAATGATTTGATGGTGGAGGTGATGACATTGATCAGGTGTGGATTGACACATAGAGACATAGCTCTAGGCCATCATATCCAGGGATGTGTGGGAGCATCTAGCATTGAGCATTGGTCTACAAGTGGGCATGGAGATGCATGCTGGTGTATTGTAGTGTGTTGGATTACATTACAGAGTGGGAATGTCTCACATCGCAGTGAGTACATGCAAGGAGTTATAGGTGCAATGACACAAGTAGGAAGTAGGATGGTACAGGATGGCATAGTTGCAACCAAGGGTATCCAGCAGTGTACAGGGCTAGGTCGCAGTGTACAGTGGCATGTCTAGGAGTACTGGGATGATCAATTGTATGCAGAGGCGTATGGTGCTGCACAATGAGGTCTTGGAGTGTTGCCTCTAGGGACACCCATGGATGGAGATACCAGGCATACCTTTGGGTGTAGCTAACCTAGGATCGATGGGGACACAAATGAGCAATACTTGATGGTATCCGCGGGGATTCACACTCCTGACCCTCTTCTATCACTTACAGGAATAGGCGATTTGGTTGTTGTCCTTTAACACTCTACGCACGAGCAATAGGGGACGAGGATCTCACCCAAGATATTTGGATGACACTTGGTGCGATGTAGGGGAGACTTCTCAGTGGGGGCATCGAGTCGGTGCACGAGTTGATAGCCATAGGTCGAGGGATGAGGTGATCAATGACATGGATGGCATATCATTCATCACTGATCTTATGCCTAGGGAGCTGGTCACAGGTGTTGGGTCGTTAATATGCCATTATTATTATCACTTTTGAACACTTATCCCACCCATTTCCACTCTTCTTCATCATATCATTTGTTATAATTTATCATTTAAATCCATTTTATAAATGATTTATGCTCTTATAAATGAATATTATCTATTCTCCTTTATTTATAATAAATTCATGATTATGAATTATTTTATCAATGATAGTTTTAATAAGTTGGTTATAACATTATTTACCATTTTTAGCCTCCAAGATAATTTTCAGATCGAAGATTTGATTTTTAAAAAGCGCCAACTCAGAAATGCGCTGGAATAAGGAGCGACAATTTTGCGGTTGAGATTCTGAGCAAATGGAGCAGAATCTGGAAAATCTGGAACATGGGTTTTGTCCAGAACGGGCCCAATTAACTTTGGTGAAGAACGGTTTGCCCAAATTTGGCTTGTACTGGGAGAAACGCAGGGTTCTTTGAGCACGATTTTCTGAGATTTATTGTTGCGGTCGTCCTCCAAATCTTAGTTGCAAAGCCAAATTCACCTTGTTCTTGTTGATCAATTGGTTAGAAGCAAACCAATTTTGTAATTTAAATCATGTTGTAGTTATCTCTATTGTAACTGCTCTCTGATCTCTCTCTATTTAAATGAAAACAGAGATCAGAGATAGGATGACTTCAGGATGATTTTTGGGGGATGAAAAATGATGAAGAATGATGGTGGATTATTCATGATCAGATAGGGATTTTTGCATGTTGTAATTCCCAAGCTTTTTCTGTTGTAATGATTCCACAATTGGTTGACTAATACATGATTTGGAGTTGCTGTTCATTCTTTTCCTTCTGAAGTAACCCAGCAGCATCTGCTGGCGGCTAAGGGCCCAGCCTTTGGTGGAGTACGCTGCTGCTGCTACTGTATATTATATTCTTTTGTTTTATGCATGGTTTGCTTAACTTTATTGCTCAGTAATCTGATATGCTTTTCATGTGCTATTCCATACTCTGCTACGATTAATTCATTAATGGTTCTTTCAGGAAATCCATGTAGTGACTCTGCATTGCATGATTGAATCTTTTCAGAGTTGATTGCATGTTATTAGTCTAAACCAGCTATTTCTGTTACAGAGCATTTGTACTGAATATTACTGTTATTGGATTCATTTGAAATCTTGATTATTGGAATCCGAAAAGTGATATTATTCTATTTGGAAACATAGTCGTATTCACCTTAATCGTCAGATTACTATATTAGCGTGTTGTGTGTATATATGATTGATTCCTGTTGTTCCATAATTCATCAATGAGTGTTGTTCCATAAAGTACATTCCATCCAATTTGCCTTAAGAGAGAAGATTGTTATTTTATTGCAGAGTGTGAGTTTGGTTCAATAGAGCAAGTTTAGTTCTGACTCGCGAGACTTAGTTTATTTGATTGCTGTTCTATTTTAGACTTGTTGTTCCATTTTACTTTCTGTCGTTCCATTTACTTGCATTTGCTGCTTTGGTGTGAGAGAAGGTCTAAGGCTGTAGTGAGCCTCAGCAGTCGCTGCCTAGCTCCTAGACCTATGGTCCATTCTCTAATTTCCTTTCCATCAGTTTCTAGAGGGATGGGTTATCGCTTCCGCACCCTTGACTCATAAGCTGCCTTGTGTGATTTTATTCTTTTAGAGCAATTTAGTCATAGTTTAGCAACGCTGTACTACTAAGCATTACTCTTGAGTAAATAGTCGCCTCAGACTGAGTACACTCTTGAAATAAAAATTCGTCCCTGGGTTGATAATTAATGTGAAGGTAATTAGGAGTTCAAAAGACACCTTTTTATCGCTCCACATTTTGGCGTCGTTGCCGGAGAGAGTGTAGCCATTTCTAAAGAGTAGTGTGCATCTGATAAGTGCCTGTTAGGGAAGAGTTGGATCTTAAAAACGGAAGGTAAGAACCTACGTACGGAGCATGTAAAAGCCCTGCTCCACTGTCCGCTTTCCTAACAGATTCGTTGTTGCTTTGTTGGGTAGAAATAGATGTTTGAATTTTTGTGTGAATGATTAGGGAAAAAATAGAAATTTGGAAAAACGAATCACATGATTTCACTCAAGTGGTGATGTAAGCACCACCCATTTCACTAACTAATTGACAAGAACATTTGAAGAAGGAGCCTCGAAGAAACACATGAAGAACATCTTCTATTATGGTAAGAAATGGCTCACGTTTCTACTTTTGAATTTCCTATCAAAGATCTAGGAGGACTGACACAAATGCACATAATTCCCCCATCTTTACCAAATTTTCATGGTTTAGCAAATGAAGATCCAGATACATTCTTATTTGAGTTTGAAATACTTTGTAGAGGATATGATTATTGTACTGACGATCAAAGATTGAAAGTGTTTCCTCTTACTCTAAGAGGAGCAGCTCTCCGATGGTTCATGAGCCTAGGTGGGAATTGCATCCAATCATGGGAGGACATGAAGAACATATTCTTGAAGAAGTACCAAGACTATTGCAAATCCAATGAAGATATTTTCTATATGATACAAGGGGAAGATGAAAGTTTGGAGGACTATGTAGATCGATTTCAATACAACCTTCAAAAATCAAAATATAAGCATTTGGAGAAAGTGACCTTAAAAACACTCCTTCTTAAAGGGATCAAAGATGAATTTTTAGAACTCTTAAATCTGATAGGAAAAGGTGATGTTTTTCAGTTATCATATGATGATGTTTGTGAGTTGTGCATAAGGTATTCAAGAGGAATCTCGAAGGCTGGTAAGAATTCTAGAGATGTTTGTTCTTTCTTTTCCAAATCTACTACAAGAATAGGAGACATAAGAGCTGAAATCAATGTGTTATTTGAAAATTTTAAAGTTGATTTTATTAGCTCTCTAAATGAAAAATTGGATGTTTTGCCAGTTCATAAAAATCAAGAATTGGATGAAGTGTTTTACCCTCAGGACCGAAAGGAGCATCTCATAGATACTCACTCTTCCTTATCTAGGATGGAAGTAGCATATCAAAGAGGTAAGGAAGCTGCAACAAGGTCAAAACCCGGAAATCATGGCCTACAGGTATGGTTCAAAACGCTCCCTCTCCACTTTCTTACTTGCATAATCCATTATGGAATACTAATGTGTTAGGGCAGCCATGTCAATCTCAATATAACCACCAACAATTTTCTCTACAAGCTTGGCATGGTTCACCTTATGATTGCATGACTACTCTTCCCCATCTTGTAGCACAAGCACATTCTCCATATTCTCCACCAACTCTTCCACAATATCCTGCTTGCCCATCAAAACCATTCACACAACCCAATCAACCATATCATCAAAATGCTCCATTCCTTACACATTTTCCTGCTCAACTAATTCCACACCCTCACCATAATAAACCAGTACAACATACTTACAATGTTGAACTGGAAAATTTACCCACCCTTCCCACCCATTCTATCTCACATGTGTTATTAGAGAAAACCTACAATGAGATTCAGAATGTTTCAAATGCAAAAATTGTAGAAGCTATGGAAGAAAATGAGGTTTCTTTTACTATGCATCAACAAGTTATTTTAAAAGCTCAAGAACTTCATGATATGATGGCTATGCGAAATCAAAAAAGTAAAGGATATATTGAAGATTGGTTTCACTCCATCATTTGTTTGCAACATCACTCTATGCTTCAACAATTTTTGATACCATTTTTTGAAGGGAAGTTGGCTTCTCATACCCTAATATCCATTAACATGCATTTTTCAAATTTGGGTATGTGCATACGTGAAGCCTTACTTCGAAAATGGCTGCACTAGAAGTACTCATATACGTAGTCATATTCATCCTTCAATCAAAGTAGGTTAGTGAAAAAAATAAAATAAAATAAAATAAGGACATAAATAAGTGCATTTTGCTCTTTTGTAAAACTAGTTGTTTTTGTTGCAACATGCTATCGAAATCAACATCGGTGATAATTTTTTTTTTTTTTAATAATTTGTGTATGTAAATGAATCATAATGGAAATAATAAGTTCTACAAACACTCATTTTCATTTTTATCACCAATTTGAAAAAATGCTTGAATTTCATTTTTTTGGCTTGCGGGCTTGATTAACTTTCTGGAAAAACAGTCGGGACAGTCATGCTTTGAGGGACCAAAAGCGAATATTTTTAAAACCTGTTTCTACCCCAAGTAGCCCTTGATGTCTACTTTCTAACCCAATTTGAATCACTCAATTTGGATTTGAAACGAAAAAGTTAGAACCAAAACATTGATAGGGTGTCTAGCGGGCAATTAAGGAACATAGTTGGGACAGTCAGATTTTGGAGGCCTAAATGACCATATTTTTAAAACCTGTTTCTATGGTAGACTCCCCTATGAATCTAGTTTACAATGCAATTGGAATCACTCATTTTCGATATTGTATGGGGAAGTTATGATCAAAATACTGACTGTCTATCGTAAATCAGCACTCTTAAAACTATGTCTTTTTGGCTGTTCCTTACAGTATTTTACCTATCAATTCTTCTTTTCTTCAAAACCTGTTTCTATTGGAGATAAATAAATGAATCTACTTTCATTTCCAATTTGAATCGTTTGAATCCGACATTAAACGAAGAATCTATGCTTGAAATATCAATCGTTGGTCTAGATTGGGTAATCGAAAATGACTCTATTATGCAGGTTGTTTTAAACAAGTTTGACATATCATAGCATTGAATTTTTAAAACCTGTTGCTACTAGAGATAACCCTTTGAATTAGCTCTCATTTTTCTTTGGAATCACTCAATTTCGACGAAAAACAAAGAAGTTGTGATTAAAACACTGCGGGCTAGCATGATTGGCCACTGCCGCAAGTGACAGATAAATTTTACTTTGTTATTTTCTCAATGGATTTGTTATACAGAGTAACTACTTGTTGTTTTTTTGCATAATTCTTGGATTAGGGGAGCCCGATCACCTCTATTTCTCCATGATTTAATGTTTTATTGTAGGTAGGCACTCGTTTTTTGCAAGTCCTGGGAAAATAAAGAAGGTCAATTTATGGACGAGTGATTTTTCAAAGAAATTTTTATAAAACAAAGGAATTTTATCCAACTCATTACCCAACGGATTCATAATAGAGCAAATGAAGAATTGATTTCGATTTGAAGATTCATGTCTTGTCACTGCTGCCAAAACATTTTTCAAAAAAGATCATTTTTTTTTACATAATATTATAGCTGTTGTAACTTAATTAAATAAAATGTTGTTTCCTTTCTAATTTCTCTTATATTTTGTGTTTCAGGTGTTGCTTCATTCAGAGTGTAATTCATCCTCAGGATCAATGCCGTGAACAACTAATTTGTTTCTTTTGCATGTTTGCATTTTATGATTGTCCATTTTGTTGTTCCTTTCTGAATGGAACAACACTTCTGCACTTTCACATTTTGTTGTTCCTTTTCAAAATGGAACAGCACATCTGCACTTTCATGTTTTGCTATTCCTTTTCGAAATGGAACAGCACTTCTGCACTTTCATGTTTTGTTGTTCCTTTTCAAAATGGAACAACACTTCTGCACTTTCACGTTTTGTTGTTCCTTTTCGAAATGGAACAACACTTCTGCACTTTCACGTTTTGTTGTTCTTTGCACTTTCACATTTTGCTGTTCCTTTTCGAAATGGAACAGCACTTCTGCACTTTCACGTTTTGCTGTTCCTTTTCGAAATGGAACAGCACTTCTACACTTTCACGTTTTGCTGTTCCTTTTCGAAATGGAACAACACTTCTACACTTTCACGTTTTGCTGTTCCTTTTCGAATGGAACAGCACTTCTGCACTTTCACGTTTTGTTGTTCCTTTTCGAAAGGGACAACACTTCGACACTTTTGATTTTTGCTATTCCTTTTCCAAAGGAACGGCACTTGCGTTTTTGCTATTCATTTTCTAAAGGAACGACACTTTTAGTTTTTGCTGTTCTTTTTTCCAAAGGAACGACATTTGCATTTTTACACTTTTTTGTGTGTATTTTTGTTTTTTTGTGTGCATTTTTGTTCCCTACAAGGAACACCACTTTTTGACTGTTTTTGTTGTTCATTCAAAAGAGCAACACTTTGGGATTATTTTCAAGAGCAACCCTTCCTTCCTCTTGTGATATTATTCCTAATTCATCTCAACCACATTTTACTGATTCCCTTTTATGGCATGAAGTACACTATTTTTATGAGGACAAGAATTATGGATTCTATTGAAGCGAGTGAATATCATTCACGTTATGATATTTAACAGGACAGCTCCTTGATAATAGATTTTTTTTTCAAAATGGACACAATTATTTATATACTACTTTACTGCATTGTTTTCTGTTGAACATGATATTGATTGATCATCTTAATACCATGGTGGTTTCATCATCCCTGGTTATAATCTTCTCTGTCTGTAATAAATGAGATTATGGGTATATTTTTTTCTATTGACATCTTCAACTTCTTCCGCCATCCCTGCTCTTAAGGAGTACTGAGCCTCCCTCATTTTATCATAAAAATATGTAATAACAACAAAATTTTGTTCGCAGATGGAGGATAGGGGGTCTCATTACAAGCCAGCCTACCATGTTCATAAGGTTGTAACAAAGTGACATTCCCATTATGGCCACCACACCAGGGTTATGATCCATTGGATAGCCCAATTATCCTTGGAACAGGAGGTCTCATCACAAGCCGGCCTGATCACTTTTGCTATATCCTAGTGAATGGCAGTGTGATTATCTGGTTACCACGCCAGCACACTGATCTCTTCTGTAGAACAGCACTGTAACTCTCCATTTATAAATTGAGGATCCTGGCTCATATGGGTTAAAAAGCAACCCTGTCGAGGCTATGGACGCCTGCTGGCAGCAGCGACTCTGCTTATGGTATTGAAGTTATATCTTATCGTCAATTATTATTATAATACCCTTTTCTTTTTTTTTTCTTTTTATCAGAGAAGCTATTTCCTTAACTTTTTCCTTGTTTTGAACCTTTATGCATGAGAAATTGTTTTATGATCAATCACATCATTTTCAGCTAGAATATCGTCAGCAAAGCATCTTTTTAGCATATTGTTGTCCTTTTTCGTTTTGCATAAACTATCATCAATCCAAAGCATCCTATCTCTTATTCATAACTATCTTTACACACTTTGCTCTCAATATAACCATAACTTTCACCGTCCTATCATTGATATGTGTACTCTGCTTCATTTACTATTGTATTGTTCACTCCCTTGCCTTGTCATCAACACCACCCCTTTCATATGCTTTATGGTTATGGAACCCATTTTCCAATTGGAGGGGGGAATGTATGCATTATAGGGTTGCATGCGATATGATTACTGCACTTTGCCATACCTTGTTGATTTGACAACATATTAGTATTGCATGTATACATAAGTTTTTCTAATTTAAATTTTGCATGCATTTTATCTGTTGCTATTCAAAGCTAACACTATGGATTCAAGAACATTGTATGTAAAATAGTGCTTTGTTTACAGGAGAACAACAAGTATGGGCAGAATTCTATTCGTAGCATGACCACACTATTGCACTTCACAGTAGAGGCTCACGAACGTGAAAAATTCTTCAGACATGATGTGCTTCCCTGGATTCCACCTTTTGCATCACTTTCAGCACCAACTCTGCCTACATCAGCTTCAACAACTGCCAGTCCATATATGTCATTCCACATTTTTGGAGGTAAAACTTGAGGTAAAATTGCATAGTTTTCTAATTTATTATAAATTTAGGAGAATCTAATGAAAATCCATTTTGAGCATTATTTGTCATCCTTCATTCCACATCTTTACCACTTCCCCTTTTTCAGCAGCATGTCATTTTCGAGTGTGGGGGAGTGTTCCTTTCATTCATTTCTTTCTTATGACCACGCCATTCATATTCTTTATCATCCATTGCTATTCTTATTCACTCTCAACACCTCCCTTATTCCATGTTGTTTTACACCAAGCATAGAATTCAACAGCTGGTAGCAACCACCTCTATTTGTTTTCTAGCATCGCATGAGGACATGCTAATTTTTCAGAGAGGGGGAGGAATTGCTATGCATGATGGATGTTTTCTACTTTCTTCCTTATTTAAGGCATACAATTTCATTTTTACATAGTGCAGAAATTGATTTCCACATATTTTTAAAACTATGAACTCAATTCTTGTAATTTTTGGAGAACACATACGTATCATTAATACAAACCCACACAATCTCAAGAAATATTGGTTCATAAAATTTCGGAAATCATGCACTCTCACCTACAGCCATTTTTTTTATATCTCATGATCCATGCATCAAAATGATTTGATTTTTGGATCATAGAAGCCTTCATATATTACAAATCTACTTGCAACATTTCAACAAAATCTGGTTTGTAGTTTTTGGGAAAATGGTTAATGAAGTTTGCTGTTATCTATGTCATATTTTGCTGCAACTTCATACATATAGTTGAATGTCAATGTAAAAATTGTTATGCTTTCGTCGAGATTGCTAAAATTGAATATTCATTAATTAAGGAAGCATTCAGTTGTTCTCAAATTTTTATTGCTTGGTTAACACATGGTTTTTGTCTTTGGGTTGCATGAGGACATGCAATATATTCAGTTTTCGTTGCATGAGGACATGCAACATATTGAGTGTGGGGGTATGTTGGGTCGTTAATATGCTATTATTATTATCACTTTTGAACACTTATCCCACCCATTTCCACTATTCTTCATCATATCATTTGTTATAATTTATCATTTAAATCCATTTTATAAATGATTTATGCTCTTATGAATGAATATTATCTATTCTCCTTTATTTCTAATAAATTCATGATTGTGAATTATTTTATCAATGATAGTTTTAATAAGTTGGTTATAACATTATTTACCATTTTTAGCCTCCAAGATAATTTTCAGATCGAAGATTTGATTTTTAAAAAGCGCCAACTCAGAAATGCGTTGGAATAAGGAGTGACAGTTTTGCGGTTGATATTTTGAGCAAATGGAGCAGCATCTGGAAAATCCGGAACATGGGTTTTGTCCAGAACGGGCCCAATTAACTTTAGTAAAGAATGGTTTGCCCAAATTTGGCTTCTACTGGGAGAAATGCAGGGTTCTTTGAGCACGATTTTCTGAGATTTATTGTTGCGGTCGTCCTCCAAATCTTAGCTGCAAAGCCAAATTCGCCTTGTTCTTGTTGATCAATTGGTTAGAAGCAAACCAATTTTGTAATGTAAATCATGTTGTAGTTATCTCTATTGTAACTGCTCTCTAATCTCTTTCTGTTTAAATGAAAACAGAGATCAGAGATAGGATGACTTTAGGATGATTTTTGGGGGATGAAAAATGATGAAGAATGATGGTGGATTATTCATGATAGGATAGGGATTGTTGCATGCTGTAATTCCCAAGCTTTTTCTGTTGTAGTGATTCCACAATTGGTTGATTAATACATGATTTGGAGTTGCTGTTCATTCTTTTCCTTCTGAAGTAACCCAGCAGCATCCGCTGGCGGCTAAGGGCCCAGCCTCTGGTGGAGTACGCTGCTGCTGCTACTGTATATTATATTCTTTTGTTTTATGCATGGTTTGCTTATCTTTATTGCTCGGTAATCTGATATGCTTTTCATGTGCTATTCCATGCTCTGCTACGATTAATTCATTAATGGTTCTTTCAGGAAATCCATGTAGTGACTCTGCATTGCATGATTGAATCTTTTCAGAGTTGATTGCATGTTATTAGTCTAAACCAGTTATTTCTGTTACAGAGCATTTGTACTGAATATTACTGTTACTGGATTCATTTGAAATCCTGATTATTGGAATCTGAAAAGTGATATTATTATATTTGGAAACATAGTCATATTCTCCTTAATCGTCAGATTACTATATTAGCGTGTTGTGTGTATATATGATTGATTCCTGCGGTTCCATAATTCATCAATGAGTGTTGTTCCATAAAGTACATTCCATCCAATTTGCCTTAAGAGAGAAGATTGTTATTTTATTGCAGAGTGTGAGTTTGGTTCAATAGAGCAAGTTTAGTTCTGACTCGCGAGACTTAGTTTATTTGATTGCTGTTCCATTTACTGCTGTTCCATTTTAGACTTGCTGTTCCATTTCCTATTTGCTGTTCCATTTTACTTTCTGCCATTCCATTTACTTGCATTTGCTGCTTTGGTGTGAGAGAAGGTCTAAGGCTGTAGTGAGCCTCAGCAGTCGCTGCCTAGCTCCCAGACCTATGGTTCATGCTCTAATTTCCTTTCCATCAGTTTCTAGAGGGATGGGTTATCACTTCCGCACCCTTGACTGATAAGCTGCCTTGTGTGATTTTATTCTTTTAGAGCAATTTAGTCATAGTTTAGCAATGCTGTACTACTAAGCATTACTCTTGAGTAAATAGCCGCCTCAGACTGAGTACACTCTTGAAATAAAAAGTCGTCCCTGGGTTGATAATTAATGTGAAGGTAATTAGGAGTTCAAAAGACACCTTTTTATCGCTCCACAACAGGGGAGATATGTTTCACTCTTTCCACAGGGCATGTTTGGACCATGCATGAGTAGAGGATACCATGTACGACTAAGATTGTTGTCCAGTATGTATCCCGGTTCCTGACATTGTATTGACACATTCTCCAGGGGGTGGGTAGCTAAACTAGTGGCGATGGTTGGAAGGAGTAGGATGGATCCACATACACTGAGTCGATTGCGCGTATCAGATACCCATCTATTAGTTGCATTTAGGGGGTAGCTATTTGGCACACGCGGTTTCCAGTGGTCATCAGTACTACACAGTGGTAGGCACTGGATAGTTTAGCATGCCTCAGATTAGTTCATGATGCATGGAGCCTATATATGGGTGGCATGTAGGGACTAGAGATGAGGGCCAAAGGGATTCCATCAGTTGTCAGGGCTACGTCGTAGCAGGTCTACCTATGGGATGCAAGGATTCAATTGATTGATAGATCACTCATGATTAGCGGAGTTGTGGTAGAGAGTGACATAATTCACTCTTGGGATGACACATGGGGGTTCACAAAGGGTTTCACCATATGGGGACGCAAACATTCTCTATTGCTACAGAAGTTCATAATTAGATTTGGATGGGTAGGCCTTGGTGCCATGGAGATGCCCAGGCAGGATGTGTCTCACCTCTTTCAGTATTCCACCATCGAGTTCTAGGAGAGGAAGATACTATCTACGCACGATGGGGAGTATGACATAGTCAAAGTAGCGCAACATCAACATGGTGGCACCACTCTGGGACTAGTAGGGAACTGGGGCATCACAACTATTCACAGCTCAATAACCTTTAGGGATGCACCAACTACTGCAAGGGGAGATCATACAAATCTTCCATTGGGCTTTAATGAGTCACTGATGGAGCAAGGGACTTCTGGTACTTGCATCGGGGAGGATAGTGAGTGGAGCAAGGTGAGTTTCATGTTGGACGAGCTGGCTTGGGATCCGAGTATTGAAGGGTTCTTTCATATCAGGATAGTGCTGAGGTCAAGGACGATTCAGTGGCACGTCTAGGACCCCGGCACATGTTGCAGTGATAGTGGGGAGCAACAGTTAGAGAGGATGCTAGTTCAAGCATTGCTTGAGGACAAGCGATTTTTGGAGCATTGGAAGAACTTGCTAGATGAGGATGTTGTTTCCAGGAAAACTAGTGTCTTTTCAATCTACTAGTCCCACTAAGATTGGCAGCTATCTTAGAAACAAAAAATCAAAGCAATTTGCGATTTCCTCTATGTATGATAGATAAGAGAGAAGCAAAGGACCAATCTGGATCTTCTACTTGACTCCTTGCTTGATTTCTCCCCCCCTTGATAGAGCTTGCAACTCCTCTGCTACTTGTCCCACTTAGAGAATACCTGTAGAAACAAAGTAATATAACACCATCAAATCATCTTGATCTATTATATCATAAACAATGCAGAATCAGAAATACATTGAACATACAATGGCATTTACAAATAACAAGATTCACAGGTACACGATTGTATGGAGGAAAACTCAAAGAACTTTATTAAAATAGAAGGGAGAATTACAACCCAGTTATTTGATCTAGCATCATCCTCCCAGAATCAAAGCCCTCTTCACCTCATGAAAAGCAAGATCAGCCAACAATACAATGCCCCTTCTCAAAGATAAACTAACAACACTTCCTTAGAAATTACAAAATTCCAGCCTCTAGATCTCTCAAATGAGGGATCCTTTTATAGATGTCTGCAAGGATGTGAGTCATGTTTGGATTTTTGATTAGTTTCATTCCACTTGTAGTTCTTGGTTCCACTTGGAGATTTCATTGATCTCTTACTCATCCCTAGGTGAATTCAGAGAGGCAAGTGTCACAGGAGAAGTTTCTAGAAGATTCCGTGAGCATCCACTTAGAAAATTGTATCAGACATTTGTCCATTCTCGCTCATCACACCCCACAGAAGGCTTCTTCAATATGCATCGCACCTAGCTATTGTAGGAGTCTGTATTGATCGCACCTTGACAGTGGAGCAGTCAGTATGGCCTAGTTTTTGCCAGTTCTGAGTGGTTTTTCAAGTGGAAATTCTGGGGAATGATGTAATCAGTTGACTATGATCCTTTAGGGTATGAAACAACACTTTTAGGGGTTAAAGAGACCTTGGTTGATTAACATATAAGATTGGGGTTTGTTAGGATATTCCGACACATAGGATATAGTTAAGTTCAACTTGGTCTAGTATAGAGTTAGGTTAGAGTTAGGTAAAGTGTGTTTCTTTACCGTTGTACATTTTGTAACTTACAATCTGACGGTCACGATATGTAGTGATCCGACGGTTCACTCTCACCTCGGTATTACCGACACTTGATCCGTGGCTTGACACCCGATTGGTCCATGAGTTCTATTTAAAGCGCATGGAGGGTCATTGTTCGGGTAATCCGTGCATGAGAGAAGCTTATGTAAATTTTCATTCTTTGATTAATAAATTGTCTGTACCCACGTTGGGACAGGCCGTGGACTGTTTCCCTCCTTGCACTCTGAGGGTTTTAACCACGTCAAAAATACTGGTGTATTGATTTGAGATCTGGTTGTGAGCGGTGTCCTTTTGGTATTCTTCTGTGGAACTTACCCTGTAAATTCCTACATGGTATCAGAGCTATTTGAGGGCCGCGTCCGTTGGTGATCCAAATCTGAAGCCGGTAGAACTGCATGCGGCTGTCGTTTCCTAGATCTGCTGTTTCTGACTGCTTTCGGGCCGAGAGGACTGCTCTGTTGCGTTCGGAGCATCTGTTTCAGTGAGGAACCCCTTTCGTTTCACGCGAAAAGGTTTCCGGTAGCCCTAGCTGCGTCATTTTTCAGATCGGGAGGTATACAGTGTTTTTTTTTGCAGTTTACTGTCATTTTCTCTCTGCTTATTTCGGTTTCGGTTTATTTAGCCTTTTTTTTTCCCGGATCTATACCTTTCATTTCTGCGTATGCTCTTTGCCCTGCGACTCTGTGCGATCTGGGCAAATCAGAAACAGAAAGAAAGGATTTTTCTCATGCGTATGCTCTTTTCCCTGCACCTTAGTGTGATCTCGGAAAATCAGAAACATTGAGAAAAATATTTAGTTTTTCGGCTAAAAGCTAACTTTGAGATTTTTTTTAAATTTCTAGTTTTTTGGCTAAAGCTAACTTCGAGCCGTAAGGTTCGTTTTTCTTTGGATATTCGTGTTGGGTTTTGTGTTTTGTGTTTTGTAGGGGAAAAGAGTCTTCCCAAGGCAAGCACGCAAATCGAGGCCCCCCCCCCCCCCCCCCCCCTCTCTCTCTCTCTCTCTCTCTCTCTCTCTCTCTCAAATCTTTTGTATAGATCAATTGGTTCAAAGACCTTTTAAGAGAGTAGAGGTCTTGGGTTCAAGTCTCCATTTTGTGGGGGCGGATTTTTTCATTCCCGCACATTCGCGCACTTTGCCGGCAACGTCAACAATTTTTTTTTCAAAAAGCCATAACTTCTTCATCCGGAAGCCTTTTTCAGAGCCGTTTTTTTTAAAACCGCCTATTTTTTCGAGATCTATCCATTGGACCACTTACTTTCAGCATCTTCAGCTTCAGTTGTTTTTCAAAAATGGAAAGTCCATGCCAAGTCATTCTTGACAGCACTAACTACTTCCAATGGGTAGCCTACATGGGAGATTTACTTAGAAGTAAAGGTCTCTTCAGAATAGCCACAGACCAAGAGAAGAAACCCAAAGATGAAGACAAGGCCGAAAAATGGGAAAATCGACAAGATCAAGCACGTGGCTTGATAGGAATGTCTGTTTCTCCTGATCTTAGATTCCACATTGCAGAAATTGAAACTCCTCATGAAGCATTAGAAAAACTTGCTAAAGTTTTTGGGATTAAAAATGAAATTAGAGCCCATCAACTTGAAAATGAGCTGCTTACTTTGGATCCTAATAATTTTTCTTGCATTGAAGATTTCTTGTCAAATTCAAGAACCTTAGATATCTCTTGGAAGGTGTTAAAGTTAAGAAAGATGATGGTAACCTTATTTATTCCATCCTTACTAAGTTGGGCCAGCCTACTCTGTATTTGTTTCCACTTTCCATTCTACCAGGGAAGCTTTCATTTGTCAAGGCAAAGACTACAAGCCCCCTTCCTTTGACTCCTTTTGTGATTCCTTAATAAGAGAACAAGAAAAACTCTTACACCTTGGTCTTCTTAATCTTGGAAACTCTTCCACAAAAGCGTTAGCCGCCCAGCAGCAACCAAATTCAAAGAATCCTAAGAAGTCTTATCCTCAAAGGAATGGTCCTAAACCAACTCAGCCTCAAGATGAAAGATCATTTCAGCAATATGATAAGACCAATAAAAACAAATGGAAGAAGACTGATAGACATTGTAACTTTTGTAATCGAGATGGCCACTTAGAATCTAAATGCTTTAAGAAGATGGAAGCCTTGGAAGCCGCAATGAAGAAACATAACATCCATCTGGAGCCTACTTCAACTTCAACTTCCGGAACGGCATTTTCTGCATGTCATCGTCAATCATCTCAGTCTGGTTATGCATTAAATGTATCTTCTTCTTCTTCTCATTCTCATGAGTGGCTCATTGATTCTGGAGCCTCTTGTCACATGGCCAAAAACCAAGCCATGTTTTCTTCTTTAAATGATTGTAACACCAAAAATATATATGTTGGTGATGATAGATCTCTTAATGTTGTAGGGACTGGAACTGTTCATCTAGACAATGGTCAGTTCAATGATGTATTATGTGTTCCAAACTTATCCTGCAACCTTCTATCTGTCTATCAGATAACTCATTCAGGTGAAGGTAAAATTGTTGAATTTTCACCTCATGATGTTGTAATCAAGGATCTAAAAGATCCTAAACAGATTCTAGCTACTGGTCTTGCTGATGATTCCAAAAGGTTGTATAAGTTTCACAACTTTGGGTCATCCCATCTTCCCTCAGTATTTGTTGCTCATAATGATGAAGTGAGCAAACTTTGGCATGAGCGGTATGGTCACTTAAACTATCGCTCCCTTCAGCATCTATGTAAAGAAAACATGGTGACAGGTCTTCCTATGGTATCTTGCAAAGATGGTGTTTGTTCCGGATGTGTACTCGGAAAACATCATCGGGACAGTTTTGACAAACGTGCCTCTTGGCACGCCTCAGCCCCTTTACAGCTTGTGCACAGTGATTTATGTGGTCCTCTTCCTGTTGCTTCATTCTCTGGCTGCAAGTACTTCTTAACTTTCATTGATGATTTCTCTAGACGCACTTGGGTATACTTCTTAAAACTCAAGAGCGAAGTATTTACCACCTTTTTGGCCTTCAAAGCATTCGTTGAAAAACAATCTGGACATCAAATTCTTAAGCTAAGAACTGATAATGGTGGAGAATATGTTAAAAATGCATTCATCAACTTTTGCACCGAAAATGGAATTCAAATGCAACATACTGTTCCATACACTCCACAACAAAATGGTGTAGCTGAAAGGAAAAATCGCACCTTAAAGGAAATGGCTAATTGTATGCTGCAATCTAAAGGACTCAGTCTTAGTTTTTGGGCCGAAGCAATTAATTGTGCAAATTATATAATCAATCGCACTCCTACTAAGGTTCTAGAGAATATCACTCCAGAAGAAGCTTGGAGTTCCATTAAACCAGATGTAAGTCACTTTCGTGTGTTTGGAAGTGAAGCATGGGCCCATATTCCAGATGAAAAGCATAAAGCTTTAGAACCTAAGAGTGAGAAATGTACTTTTGTTGGATATTCTGAAGATGTAAAAGGCTATAGACTTATTCCATTTAAGTCCAAAAATGTTATCATTAGAAGAGATGTAAAATTTGATGAAAATAAATCGGCCTGCGAGCCTAGTCCGGCGGATGTGCCACCTCTTCCCATCTCTTCTATCTTTGAAAACATTTCTTCTTCTGATGATGAAAGCGAGGATGATAATCCTTCCCCACCTTCTCAGGATCCTCAACTTCCAAGATGGGTCCGTGCTACTCGGGATGCAGCAGGTGATCTTGCCGGTGATCCTACAGATCAGCGACGTACACGTTCTCAGTTTGAAAGAGCCTCTTCTTTACTGGCTCAAGCTCCAGTAAATCATGATCCTGACACTTTTGCAGAAGCTTCAGGCCATCCACATTGGGAAACAGCTATGAATGAAGAATATCATTCATTGATGACAAATGATACATGGGATCTTGTTCCTCTACCAAAGGGACGCAAACTTGTTAGATGCAAATGGGTTTACAGAACCAAGTATGGACCAGATGGGAAAGTTAATAAACATAAAGCTCGTCTAGTTGCTAAGGGCTTTTCACAGGTTGAAGGCATTGACTACACTGAAACCTTCTCTCCAGTTGCCAAAATGAACTCTATCCGCCTTGTTCTTTCCCTTGCTGCCTCTTTAAAATGGGAAGTCCATCAAATGGATGTTAAATCTGCCTTCTTGCATGGGGACTTGCAGGAAGAAATCTATATGGAACAACCCATTGGCTTCATACAAACAGACTCCAGCCTCGTTTGTCGACTTAAGAAATCCCTTTATGGCCTCAAGCAAGCTCCTCGAGCTTGGTATGCCAAAATGGATAGCTTTCTTTTAGAATCTGGCTTTTCTAGGTGTCATTCTGACAATACTGTCTACACCAAGAAAGTGGGCAACTCTCTCATCATCCTTGTTCTTTATGTTGATGATCTTATTCTTACTGGTAGTGATCCCAACCTTATAAACCATGTGAAGTCCAGCCTTAAAAAGAAATTTGAAATGACAGACTTAGGACACTTACACTATTTTCTCGGTCTTCAAGTCTTGCAATCCCAAGAGGGTATTTTCCTTTCCCAGTCCAAGTATGCTTGTGATATTCTTCGTCATTTTCACATGGAAGACTGTAAGCCAGCCCCTTCTCCCTTTCAGTCTGGAGTCAAACTTTCAGTCTCTTGTACTTCTCCTGAAGTTGATGCTACCTTATACCGTCAACTTGTCGGAAAACTCTTGTATTTAACCCATACTCGTCCTGATCTTTCCTTTGTTGTTGGCCTTGTTGCTCGTTTTATGCAAAACCCCCGTGAAAGTCATTGGAAAGCAGCTAAAAGAATACTTCGTTATGTTCGAGGTACAATACAGTTTGGGATTCATTACAGTGCCAAAGCAGCTCCTCTGTTAGTTGGTTTCACTGATTCTGATTGGGCTGGTGACCTTGATGATCGGAAGTCTACTGCCGGTTATGTCTTCACTCTTGGTTCAGGACCTATTACATGGGCTTGTAAGAAACAGGCTGCCATTTCTCTTTCGTCAGCAGAAGCAGAGTATCGTGGTGCCGTGGAAGCTAGTAAGGAAGCCTTGTGGCTTCGTCAGATCCTATCAGAGTTTGGCTTTGAGCAGCAGCATCCAACCACACTTTGGTGTGATAATCAAAGTGCCATTCAGCTATGCAAAGATCCAGTCCAGCATCAGCGCAGCAAACACATTGAACTACACATGCACTTCATCAGAAAGCTCATTCATGACCATGTTCTTGAAGTGCAATATTGTCCAACGGATGATCAGGTTGCAGACATCTTCACAAAGGCTCTCACAGAGGCGAAGTTCACTAAACTTCGATATATGCTTGGAGTTCAGGAAGTTGTCACTAAGGGGGGATAGGCTCTAGTGCCTCCTTCCTTCTCCTATTGTGTCATATTTGTAAATCCTTCAATCCTATCCCAAGTTGTTCTTAAGGGGGGATGTTAGGATATTCCGACACATAGGATATAGTTAAGTTCAACTTGGTCTAGTATAGAGTTAGGTTAGAGTTAGGTAAAGTGTGTTTCTTTACCGTTGTACATTTTGTAACTTACAATCCGACGGTCACGATATGTAGTGATCCGACGGTTCACTCTCACCTCGGTATTACCGACACTTGATCCGTGGCTTGACACCCGATTGGTCCATGAGTTCTATTTAAAGCGCATGGAGGGTCATTGTTCGGGTAATCCGTGCATGAGAGAAGCTTATGTAAATTTTCATTCTTTGATTAATAAATTGTCTGTACCCACGTTGGGACAGGCCGTGGACTGTTTCCCTCCTTGCACTCTGAGGGTTTTAACCACGTCAAAAATACTGGTGTATTGATTTGAGATCTGGTTGTGAGCGGTGTCCTTTTGGTATTCTTCTGTGGAACTTACCCTGTAAATTCCTACAGGGTTGCAGTGCCCAAAAATGTCTATAACAGTTGCCCTGTAAAGCATGAAGTCGTAAATCTTTTGATGTTGGGTGAAATGCTTTATCATGAGGATTCGAGGTATTCGAACTGGAAGGTGACCTGTATAAGATACAATACAATATATCATCATCATATTATTTTCATGACCTAGCTGAAGCGGGCATCCCCATGCTCAGCTTTGTAAATTCATTTTCATGTGCATAGGACAGATGATTGTCTGCAGTTGCAGACTGGTGATTCTTTATATGTAGAGTCATCATCCCTTAGCTTGGATGATCATCTATGCAGCTTCTATGTACATTTGATGTCTTTATATTCCTGAATATATTGCAGCCCTGATGGATGAAACTAGATCTAGGGTCTTCAAACTCGTTCAATCTTTGCCCGATGTACAAGTCGATCCATGTGAAAATATGTTCTGAAGTCAAACATGGAAAGACATCACCTGATTACCAGCCAATGATGTAAGTTGTTAATAGGCATGAGAGGAATCACCGATAATGATAATGACCCTCAAGGTACTACAGTACAATTCATGTTGTGTGAATATATGATCCGATGTCGAACACCACGCAAAATCTTTTGGTTGAAGGCCATTGATACAAACCTGTCGCTGGAAATGAGAAACTTTCCATTAAGGCATGTAAGCTTCAAAGTACTGAAAGGGTTGTTTCTAAGTCAACTTCTTGGATAATGAGCTGATGTCGACAAGAAGTGACCCGTCATAGGAGGGCCTTAATGTATCCCACATCTATGACATGAAATGAAGCAAATGATTTTCTGGAGGTGAAAACGATCTGATGATACAAGGTTCAGGAATGGCGGTCATGAAAAATTGAGGGTGAAGGTATTACAGTGAATGAGGCATTAACTGGATGGTGAATTCTCTGAATGACTTCTCTTGAACATATCGTTGACACTGAAATGGATTGGTAGCGTTAACCTCAAAAGATGGATGGTATGGAGGACCAATGGTGATATGACTAGTGAACAGAATAACCCAACCTGACTCAATCATGGTGATGGAGTGAAAGTGTCATGTTCAAGAGCGACCTGCTACCAATAAAATTCTTCAAGTTTTCTTCCCTTTTTCCCCAGTCATTGCTGACTAGTACCTCTTTATTTTTTTCAAGATTGAGGAGGATAACATATGCTTGTTCTATAATTTTCCCTTCAGGCAATCCTGTCACTATGTTTTAGCGAGCCGAGCGATAGTGAAACTCATTCTTGTCTAGATGGACAAGTTTGTCGCTATTGTTTTAACGAGTTTAACGACAAAGACAACTCGGTCTTTTTCATGTTTACAGAGTTTGAAAAGGGACGAAAAGGAAACTCCAACAATTATTTTTTGTAGCATAATCCCTTGAGTCCAAAAAAGATTAAAATAATACAAAAGTGATGACTTTTCGGATCACTTTAGCAAGCCAAAAAAGACAAGCGCTCGATCTTTTTTGCGGGATAATCCCTCAAGTCCAAAAATATTAAAATACAGGAGGGATATCACTTCCAATCACTTTAATGAGTTGGAGAGGCCAATTGCTCGACAATCTTTTCATATTTAGTGAGTTCGAAAAGAGTTTAAAGTTGACTCATCTTTTGAGGAACGAGTGGCATCTAGGGTAGCAGCTAGTTCCTAGTAATCTTGGAACTTCTCAAAACATGGTGACGTGAAGAGGGTGGCTAACAGGACCACTCATCGCAATTGTTCCTCAAAATTGTAAACAATCAAGTGGAAGCATATGATCGGCCAAATAGATGGAGGTGATGGAAGGAACACAACCAAGGTTCGAAAGGCAGATAGAATGGCAATCACAAAGGTTATTTACCGAAGGTGGGTTCATTTTTTAACAAGCTTGAAATCTGGGGGAACATATGCTCAGTGGCGGGTTTATTTTTTAACGAGCTTGAACCTTGGAGAAACATTGCTCATAGCAGCAATCAAAGATGTCCCTCATTGTTAGGTTCATTTTTAATGAGATTGAACTCTACAATAACATAGGCTCAGTTTCCTTTTTACGTAAGCTAGAAATGACCAAACTAAAAAGCTAAAAAAATTAGAAAGCTAAGGAACTACTAAGGCTAGGTAGGATAGTTTCGTCTTCCATTTAGACAAAACACTTCCTTTGCTTCGTCTACATGCTGCTGACAAAGGTGAATGGTGGATTAGACCAATGACCTAACCTAAGAAGTTAAAAACTAAAAAGCTAAAAGATCTAAAAAGCTAAAAAATGAAATTGGTCATTTTTCACTTGCATAAAAAGATTTGCATGCCCCTAGGCATTGAGAAAAGGAGAGTTTCCATGTGACCATGTGGAAGTTACTACGGTTAAGCAGGATCATTTTTCTCAATGGTTAGACAAAAAACTTCCTTCCCTTCTTCTGTAGCACAGAAAAAGGTGAATGGTGTTTCAAACCAATCACGTAACCTATAGGGAAACCTATATTTTCAGCTGGGTTAGTGTGCCGAAGTAGACCAGGGTGCATGCCCCCTAAGCTTCATTACATTCATCGGACTCCTCACTGCAATCAGGTGGATGGAATGAAAGTTGAAGAGACATTCTTGACACAAAAGGACCATTTAGGGACGATGTCTAACTTGAAGTTGTTTTTGAACCGGGAAATGAAAGCTGGTCAACAGTGACAATTTTTCCTTCATGTGGGCAACACATCACTCGAAAGAGTGTTGAAACAATAGCTTCCATGTTATAAACATAGTCACGTCTGAGGAGCAGAATGTAATCTAACGGTCCTTGGACCGCCTGTTAGCACTCGAAGGAACTGATTTTAGGCTAGTAAATTGATATGGAAAGGGGTTTTTAATAAATGATTGGGTTTTCTGGGCTGTGTGGGGCAAAGACAGCAAGAGCAGAGATTTAATCAAAGGCACAGATTAATCCATAAGGCGAGGTAGGAGTGAAGTTTAACAATTAAATTGAAATTAAATGGCAATGTAAAGACTGTTTAAGAAAGCAGAAAAGGGCATTAAACAATGAGTCCTTTCCAACAGAAGAAAATTACACAAATACTGACGCTGCTTCAAGGCAGAGAAAATAAATTGGATTCTGCCTATCTTACTGCAAAAGCATTCAGCTTGAACGATTATGAATGGACTGTGAACATAACAAGGAAACATATGAAAACAGAAGAAAAGACAAATGCTAAATTTTCACACCACAAGAATCTTACAGATCAGAGCTGCACCATTTAATTATTTCTCTGTCAAAAACTGTACAGTGAAAACTCTGTATTTCTCCAACAGTGTTTCAGAACTCTCTCCCCAAGTGATTTTTTAATACAATAAATAGACTCAACTCTGAAAAACACCCATCGACCAAAATAAGGGATGGTTTTATCATCATTAAACAAACAAAACTAAAAATCCAATCAGTGTTTCTGAAGATAGAATAGCGCTCCATTTTCTACTCAAATCTGTTGATAACTGATGAAGAGGTGGCACTTATAGGTGTCAATCCCATTACTGAAGATAAACATAGGCAATCGAATCTTGTTCTCTGCTGTGGCAAGTATTCTTCATTTTATTTTAGGCGTATTTTGACTTGGCATTTTTCATTTTCTATTTTAAATAAAAACCAATTTTTAATAAAACTAGCCCTTTTACTTTTTATCTCCTTCTTTTTCACAATGCTCATGTGTAACTTCTTCAAAAGCAGCTGAAAGTTTGAAAGTTGATCTTCTCTATCTTGGCCAGCTCTTTCATGCGAAGCCAAGGTGTCAATATGGGTTGTGCAGCTGTTGAAGATGCAAAAAGAAGTTGTTGCGTCTTTCGTATTATGTTACACATGCTTATCCTCTGACACGGAGTTCTCAAGATCAGATCGAAACAATTTCAAATCGGATTGCAGGCTACTAATTTGCTGAACAATGCCAGGCGCTGACACGTACATAAGTGATGCTCCTTGCCGATGTGATAATATGGCTTGTACAACTCGCACAACTCCTGTAACAATCACCATTGATTTGGAGAGGAACCAGAAGTACATACCAATTGCAATAATGACTAATAGTGCCAGAAAGTATTTGGGTGGAGCATGAATAAAATGCGTTGGACGACTGTGCAACAATTTTTGCTCAGATTTTCTTCTCAGAATAATTGATTGTTTCACCTTCTCCACTATAAATGAAATATCGTTCCATCTCCTCTCGCTTGTGTATGGTTTGCTGCTTTTTCCCTTTTCGAAATCAAAGCCGATCCATTTCGGAGAGAGCTGGTAAATGTTTCATTTTGGAAATTTGCAATCAAATCTGACTCTCCATCTTTGTATCTCTTCACTCCACTTTTTGAATGTTGCAGCTTCCCTCCAAGGTGTTGGCCAATGGAAATAAACCAGGAATTCCAACTTTGATACTTGTTGGAATATTTTCTCAGCTCTTTCACTTTATCAGCATTACTAGCAACTCCATCCTCCCAATCAAGCAAACCATTTCCAATATTTCCATTCCTGCGATCAAAGTCCATTCTCTGGGGATTTTTTTATGAAAAGGAGCGATTTACAGATATAAGCAGTCTATCATCGATTACAGGACTTTTCAATTCTGGACTAGAAACAGAGATACTCGCTTTGCCTTCGAAATCATACAGTTGTGACCCAAAAACTGGACTTTGACGAAGTTCATCCACCATTGATGTTTGTGCACCTTCTTGAATGTCCCTGTTCAATCCAGAACTTCTTAGTTCTATCGTCGATCAAATTGGAATGACAGAGAATGAAATACAATTCTCTCTTCAACCAAGGCTTGTTTCCCAACATTGATAACACCACAATCATGCTAAAATCTACTGAGCAACCTTTAGAAGCCTACTTGCAAGTCGATGGAGCCGATTTGATAAGAAACTGGGCGCAAAACAAAAATTTTCTGGGCTCTGTCACTGTATGGGTAGCGCGCCTACCCAACGCGTAGCGCACACTGTGTGCGTAGCGCCCGTGGTATTTAACACTGGCTGGTGAGGCCTAGTGCGTAGCGCGCACTATGTGCGTAGCACACACCTTGTATGGGTAGCGCACTATGTTACATTCATATGAAAATACATTGCAGCAGCCCATTAGGCCATTACTTTACAATGACATGCACCGATATGACCTCTTTCTGGTTGCTTCAAAATTCAAATGACCTTGGGAATGGTTGAATTAGAGATCGGTAGAGGTATTTGGATTACTATCAACAATATTTGATTGTGAAGGTGAAGGTAAAGATGAATAGGACTGAGGAGGGTTGACATCTACAAAGGGAGGTTGCGTAAGTGGGGGAAAACTGGGGTCCTTACAGGTGAGCAACAAAGTAACCTGAGACATGGCAGGACGTAGAACTGTAGAAGCTTGAGTGCACAGGAGAGCTATACGAGCAACGTTAATTGCCTCACCGTGGTGATGTTTCTCTATGTTGTCATCGATTATCTCTGAAAGTGTAGGTGATATATAATGATTCCACACCAACGCTAGAAGAGATTGTGATGTATAAAACTGACTGTGATTCTTTCTACGACTAATAATCTCGAAAACTAACACCCTAAAAATGTACACATCAACTTTTTTGGTCAATTGCCCATGCATTACATAGTCTGGAGCTACGTAACCTAAAGTTCCAGCAATCCCCGTGCTCAGATGAGATTGATCCTCGGGAATGTCTTTGGCCCACTGCCTTTGTCTTTTAACTGATTTTCCAAGTTGAACTGATAACTCTTGTCTATCTATTGCAGGGTTGCTGAAGCTAGTGCCATTGAGGAACTGTAGAGCTTTGGAGCACTTTTGACAAATTTACATATTCTAAAAAGACAGATTTGATGATTTCTTCTTCAAAACAGGGTTTTGAAGAAGAAACACTCTCAAGCCTTATTGACTATGAAACTTAGCAATGGAAACTGAACCCTTCATGCGGCTAAGTCAACAAAACCCTAGACCTAAAACCCCTAAAGACTCTTTGCCATCCATGACTATAAATGACAAGAAATGAACCTTGGTGAATTTGACTACAGCGGGCTGACAATATGGAGTCTAACATTGGCTCCAATGGGGATGGAAGTTGCCACTTTGTGGAGGTGCCAAGAACATCAGAGGTTTGGTAGAGCAGACAGTGCCTCCGTCCATTGGGCGATGGAGTCATTATTTCAATCAACCACACAAAATTTTGACTCATTTCTTAATTGAAACTGACTGAAAAGAGTGAAAAACTGGTTCAACAAACTTCACACTAAAACTGTAATGAGACTCAGAATGAAATGCTACCTATTGGCTGCTTATTTATTTACAAAATCTACCCTAATTTGCTGTAAAAACAATAGATCATGTAATACTGAAATGCCAGATCAACCATTCAAGTAAACCTGAAAATGATGCCGCTTGAGAATGCTTCAACCAGATCACAGATGCGATCACTGGTAGCCCTACATGCACGTAATGAGCCTGATCATGTAAAAGACAGTTTGATTTGTCAGTCAAACTGAAAAACATTTCCATGTATATCGCAATAGGATCGCGAAAGCCAGACTCCGTTTGTTGCCCCAACTCTGCAATACATACTTCCAGCTGCACACTGTCAATGCAAACATATGTAGGCAACTCTATTATTTCTTGTTTCGAAGGAGGAAAAGTTTCCAAGAACTTTTTAGGGTCTCAGAAATCATATGATTGGATCTACTCATTCAAATACTGAATTTCCTTCTCAATTCTTTCAACAACTAACTCACAAACACCAGTTTTAGCTTCAAGAGGTAGCTTCGGAGATTTCAAACATTGAAGCAAGGCACTGAAAAAATCTTCATTAATTTCAAAATCTGCTAACTGATTTCTTACTTATTTTACAGCTTCACACAGTGAAGGGTTTGCCACATACCCTACCATTGCATAAATGGATCAGCGAGCACTAGAATGTCTGGATCAAGTTGGAGTCGCCAGGTGAATGTTTCAGCCTTCATATGTGTTTGACTGCTGTCCACCATCAGTATCAGATTGGCAACTTGATTTCATGTACTGGGGCAAGACAATCTCCAAGTCGAATGTCACATCAACAACAAACCATCTTCCCCAGTATGGTCGCCACTATGTCCCAATCAAGCAAACCATTTCCAATATTTCCATTCCTGCGATCAAAGTCCATTCTCTGGGGATTTTTTGATGAAAAGGAGTAATTTACAGATATAAGCAGTCTATCATCGATTACAGGACTTCTCAATTCTGGACTAGAAACAGAGATACTCGCTTTGCCTTCGAAATCATACAATTGTGACCCAAAAACTGGACTTTGACGAAGTTCATCCACCATTGATGTTTGTGCACCTTCTTGAATGTCCCTGTTCAATCCAAAACTTCTTAGTTCTATCGTCGATCAAATTGGAATGACAGAGAATGAAATATAATTCTCTCTTCAACCAAGGTTTGTTTCCCAACATTGATAACACCACAATCATGCTAAAATCTACTGAGCAACCTTTATAAGCCTACTTGCAAGTCGATGGAGCCGATTTGATAAGAAACTGGGCACAAAACAAAAATTTTCTAGGCTCTGTCACTGTATGGGTAGCGCGCCTACCCAACGCGTAGTGCACACTGTGTGCGTACCACCTGTGGTATTTAACACTGGCTGGTGAGGCCTAGTGCGTTGTTATCACTCAGGTTGTCCCTCAGGTTGTAATAAAGGGATACGACCGAGGTAACCACAGACCAACTTTGGACTACAAGTTCTAGCCAGCCTGCAATCAGAGAGGGCTCTCTCTTTATGATTCAGATTTGTTGAAATTGATTTTAGGCTAGGTATTGGGCTTGAGGGTTTTTTGTTTTGGTTTTGGTGGGAAAATTGATGTCTTCGAGTAGAGAGGAAAAGCATAGTCTGATAAGTTTCAAACCATTGGGCATGGAGTCAAGGAGGAAGACTGGTGGTGCGTTTTATTGATCACAAGAGACATATATGGAGCAAGGTAGCTGCACATGAAACAATGTTTCAGGTTTAAAGATGGAATGAATGCTAAGGAATGAGAGGCAATCAAGAATCTCTCTTTCAGCTTAACAGAAGGAGATAACAGAGCTCTACCTAGGGGCAGTAAAGAATCCCTAGATAACTAGCGAACACAGGTGAATTAGGGTAAATATGAGCCAGACGGAATTCATATTCATTACCAATTCATTCAGATGAAAACATACAGAAACAGCAGAAATTGAGCATAGCGTGTTGTAAACAAATTCTAAGCTAATCTTTCTTCCTACTATTCAGATAGTGGTTAACAATAAAACAGAGGTAAGATGCACTTATTATTCCAGGCTGTAGCACAAGAATTCCACATTCAGTCTTCAGAAATCTTTAACAACACATCAGACGGTCATACTCCAAACTCTTCAGCAGTCTTTGATTATAGAAAAAATCTCAGGTATATAGTGCGAGTCTCTAGTGAGAATTATCAATCGACCAACCCTTAAAATAGTGCAAAGGGTGGTATATATAGGGAAAACTCTTCAAAATTGCTTATCTACAGTTTGACCTCAGCAGGTTTGGAGGAAAGATGATTATTTTAACCTAATCCCATCCAGAAATAAATGCATAAAATATCTTGAGCTGCGCTGAGGGCCGCCGTATGGGGACTGAGTAAATGTGTTGTCCTCGGTGGCTTGGTGCAGTTGTCTCTGCAATAACTGTGCATGGGTCTCTGCTCCATTGTAGTTCGGTGTCCTTAAATGCTTCAACTGTGATTTGAGAGCTGGGATGGGCTTTCACCGCCTGATTTGACTTTCTTGGCAGCCATTCAATGCTAACCTACTTTGGGAACTGCAGGTTTCTTTTAAACAATTTAACTGGTACACTTTGCTACTTCTCTTTCCTCTGATACTCTATGACAAATGAATTGCGTCGCTTCTCTCCTTTGCTGTGGGTCTAATAAAAAATTAATGGCCACTGTTCGGCCTCTGTTTCCTCTAGAACTGTCTTCTGCTCCTTTCTGCATCCTTCGCAAAGAAAAACGGGTCATTCGGCGCCTTTCGAACTTGCTGGGGGCTGCGCGATGAAAAGATTCCCCATTTTGGCCTCGCACATCAAAAACTGCCTCAGAAACTGATTCCGGGGCTCCAGAGTGGGATTTTCGCCCTTCACGCCAAAGTTGCTGATGACATCAGCAGGTGGGACCTCGTACGGCGGGTGACGTCAGCATGATGACGTCAGCATGTACGGAGATGATGTGGCAGTACGGAGGGTCTGGTGATGTGGTAGGACACGTGGCAGGGACGTGGCAGGGTGACTCGGTAGTACAGTGGCAGGGTGACTCGGCGGTACAGTGGCAGGAGGCCACGCAGGCGGATGACGTAAGTGTCGACGTGGTGCTGACGTAGGATGGAGGAGGGCAGTAAGCGGTTTCTCGGCGCACCGCCTTTGAGGAAGAGTGGTTTTGTCAGGGGGGGCTCCGCCACAGCCCAGGAGGCGACGCGTGGCAGGAGTACGGCGACAATACCACCCATCTCCTGGATGCTAACCTTCTGGCGACTCGGAGATGGGACGGACCCGCCAACCGTTGATTTGGGCACAGAAGGATCGGACGGCTGGCGGTAAGGATGAGTTAGTGGAGGGGTAAGGGGCAGGAATATGCACGGAATATTCTAAATTTAATAAAGCGCGGTGGGATTTTAAAACTTTGGTTTATGTGGGTTTTGGGGGTTATAAACGGGCGCGGGTTCATATATTTCCACTTGGGACTTAGGGATAGGGGCGTTATATGGGTTTTTTTGAAGGTTTTAAGGCTAGGGGGGAGGTTGTTAGCATGACCATGTGTCATCTAACTCCTGCTATGAATGGGCTAAAAACAGCCCCAGATAGACTGCTTTTTCCCTGACTAAGAAGAAATATGGCTATATTGCCAGGGAGGGGATATTTACATAGGGAAATTTTATATGCATAGTTTTAGTAGGGGAAGGGGAAAACTGATAGGGAGTTATATACTAGAGTTAGTAGTTAATATGGAGATGATAAGCAGGCGCTAAGGTGGGGGACCTTAGGGTAATTTTCAAGGGAAAAGTGACTCATAGATGAGACATCAAGAATCCTTGAGTGAGGCAGATCTTCACTAAGACAAATGACATGGAAAATGATGAAACTAAGAGGAATCAAGCAGGTCCTGACCCCTTTGGGGAAATTAGTGAGTGACTTGGGGAATTAGAAGAAGGGGGAGTTAGTGATGTCTAGTTTGAGCTCCTTCAGATGTAAGCCACCTGATTACTGTGATCTGAAAAGATAAAACACTTTGTAACACAAAACTGATCATAAATCATCATTCTGCAACCTCACAGCTACCTACCCAACCTACTCACCTAACATTTTTTCTTCTTTTTTGGTTTGGATGCACTTAGACTTGCAGACCCAGATTTACAATTTTTCTTTTGAATGTCTTCCTATCTAAATCTACACTTATTTCTGCCAAGGGCCCAGATTAAACAGTTGGGTCCCTTTGATTCTCTTCTTATCTACAAATCTGCCAAGATTACATTGTTTGGATAGATACATTCTCTATATTCTAAAACAGGAAATTGAAACCTAGGGAGACGAAGATTAGACTGTTTGGACCTCCCTTAAATGAAAACTCTTCAAAACTAGAACAACTCATCAAAATTGGAATACAGCAGTGCCATTTGGACTAGCACACTTCATGGCATATTGTGGAAATATGGAACACTGTAGCCTGCAAAGTATGACATATTTGGCATGTAAAAATGTCATTCATGAAGAATGAACACCTGTTGTAACAGGAGGTTAACAGTGGCTCCACTTAGGGATGGCTTTTCCTTGTGAAAAGACAAGAACAACAGGTCAGACTGCCTTGATTTTCTATTTGTTGCTATAGACTAGAAACATTTCTTTGTTTTGGCTGCTAAAAATGTGAAATTTTGAAATCTGAGCCATTCTCTCCTCAACTGAGTTACTGTGAACTGTGTAGCATCGCCTGCTTTCTTCTGCATGGTTGATAATTATGTACAATGCTGCTGGAACATGCCTTTGACTGCAAATAGTTCTTTTCTACCATGAATTGCTTGTAATGTGACAGTTTTCCTCTTGCTGTTTTGCTGAAATTGGTGTAGAGACAGAGCCTTTAAAACTGGAATACTTGCATTGGCTGTGTCTTCACAATTTTACTGCTGCTCCTTAAATAATCGACCTGCTTATACAAAAATAAAAACAGAGTGCTGATATATACAAATAAGACTGTACAAAAATATATACAAAGCTGCACTGTATCCCTTAAAAGGGATCATGGTAATGTTTCAGCATACAGCCATTAACAGGGCCTTCTTCAGCAGTGCCGTCCTCTATAGATCTGAGAAAGTAAGTGTTATTTCCCTGAACAGCAGAAACAACAAATGGCCCTTTCCATAAAAAATCAAACTTGGCATGTTTGCCCTTGTCTTCTCTTCTTGAGTCCCACCTTATAACTTTGTCACCAATATTGAAATCCTCAGCCTTGGCTCTCTTATCAAACATCTTTTTTAGCTTTTCTTGCAAAATTTGAGCTCTATCATAAACTTGTTCTCTAGTTTGCTGAAGATGAATGGTCTAATTAATTCTTCTTTGAATGTCATTTGGTTCAGCCTGAATTTTCTATAACATCTTGATAGTAGGAATGCCCAAGGATGAAGGAAATCTTGCCTCCATGCCATATACCAGCTCATAAGGGCTCATCCCAATTGATCTCTTTGTTGAAAGTCTGTCTGCCCACAGGGCATTTACCAGCTTTTTGTGCCAGTTCTTCTTGTTCTCTTCCAGCACTTTCTTTATGATGTTGAAGAGGCTTTTGTTAGATGATTCGACCAAGCCATTACCTTGAAGGTAATAGGCTATAGAGTGGCCCAAGGTAATATGAAATCTGTGGCAGAAATTGATCATCCTTTTGGACTTAAAGGTAGCGGCATTGTCAGTGATGATTTTCTCAGGGCAGCCAAATCTAGAAAGGAAATTGCACTCAAGGATTGGATAATGATGGTGTCAATGGCTTGCCTATAGGGAATGGCTTCAACCCACTTAGTGAAATAGTCAGTGGCTGTTAGGATCCATTTGTGTTGGCCTGAGGAAGAAGGACGGATTTCTCCAATGAAGTCAAGACCCCATTGTTGAAAAGGTTTTTCGGTTGAGATAGGTTTCAGGGGCAGGGGTAACAGCTTTCTCTTTCCCTCAAAGATTTGGCATTTGTGACATGACATGGAAAACTTCTTTACATCTGCAAAAAGAGTGGGCCAATGGAAACCAGCCCTTAAAATTTTATCAGCAGTGGACTTCCAATATAGATTTCCTCCATAATCACCTGCATGGAATTCTTTCATGACATTGTTAGTTTCATTCATGGTTAAACAATTAAGCAGTATACCTTCATGATTTCTCCAAAATAATGCACCATCTATAACACAAAACTTTAAAGCCTTCATTTTCAAAAATCTTTTCTTGGTCGTGGACAATCCTGGGGGAGCACATAGGTTTAACAATACAAAACATATATCAGCATACCATGGGGATTGCAAAAAGATTTCACTGATCTGTGGAGTCGCCAGCTCCGGTTCATTGTCCAGCTGGTTAATGTCTAAGGCTTGGAAATTTGTTTCGGACATCAGTTTAGCTAAACCTTGTCCCTTTATCAGCTTGGTTGGTTTTATTTCTATGTCATATTCAAGGATGTTTGCAATCCACTTGCCTCTTTTGCCTTCTAATCCTTCTTGGGTCAATATATCTTTTACAGCAGCGTGTGGGACATAGGCAATCACATGTGAATATAAAATGTACACTCTGAAATCCTTGATGGCCTTAACCAGTGCGTAGGCCTGCTTTTCCATGATTGGGTACTTCAAAGGGGCATCTCTTAAGGCTCGGCTAAAAAAAGCGATTGGCTTTTCAGCTCCCTGTTCATCCTTTTGTAAAAGGACAGTAGCTATAGTGTGATCAAATGCAAAAGAAAATATGATAAAATCTTTGTCAAACTGTGGGTTGGTTAGGACAGGGGTTTGGGTTAAGGCAGATTTTATACTCTCAAATGCTTGCTTGGTTTTGAAGAGACCATTTTACCTTGGCATCCTTCTTTAACATGTTGCTTAACAATCTTATCAGCTCAGCTAGATTTGGAATTAATCTTTTTAAGAAGTTGATTTTCCCAAGGAATGCTTGCAGCTCTTTTATGTTTCCTGGATATGGGATTTGGAGGATGGCTTGGATTCTTTCAGGGTCAATTCTGATCCCATCTTTTGATATGATGTGGCAAAGTAATTTGCCTTCTTCAAGGCCAAAGAGAGACTTTTTGGGATTCAAGGAAATGCCATATTTCCTACACGTCATGAATATTTGCCTAAGGTGCTTGAGGTGCTCTTCATCAGATTTGGAAAATGGGTCAATCAAGGTAGACAACTAGGAAGTCATGTATTTCTTTGGCAAAAGCAATATCCATTGCTCTTTGAAAGGTTGCACCAGCGTTTTTAAGTCTGAATGGCATCTTGACATACTTAAATGTTCCCCACGGTGTGGTAAAGGCTGTTTTGTCTTGGTTGTCTGGGTGAACAAGTATTTGGTTGAAACCTGAAAAGCCATCTAGCATAGAGATTCTAGATGACCCCACTACCCTTTGTAGGATGTGGTCCATTTTAGGCAAGGGATAGTGGTCTTTTAAGGAGACTTGGTTTAAATTTCTGAGATCTACACAAAGTCTGATTTCACCTGTCTTTTTCCTCATAGGAACAAGATTGGACACCCATTCAGAAAATTTGGTAGGTGCTATTATACCTGCTTCCCTCATCCTTTTTACTTCCTTCTCAATCGGGGGAAGAAGCATAGGGTTAATTCTTCTAAGTTTTTGTTTGAAGGGTTTCTGGTTTGGTTTTAAGGGGATTGTGTGCTGGATCACCGAGGTGTCATAGGATTTCAAATCCTCATAACTCCAAGCAAATACATCTGGGAACTCTTTGAACAAATCAATGTACTTGGGTTTTTGATCAGGAGGTAAATTTCAGGACAATTTGATCATTTTGGGATTTTCTTTTGTTCCAATGTTGTGTTCTTCTATATCAGTGTTAATGGGTTGCAATTTTGGCTTTCTAGGAACATCATTGGCATCAAACATGTCTTCTAATGGGGTTAGGCCAGTAGGCAGAAAGTTATCCTTTAAGTCAATAATCACAGCCTCTTCTTTGGAAATGTCTTCCAAATGCATTTGTTTCAGCTGTTCTATGTTTTCTTTGTCAAAAACAGTCGGGTTCAAGATCTGCTTGGCTGTTGCAGCTGTTACAGCTTGCTGCTCTTCATTTGTTGGCTGTTCTGAATCTGTCATAGCATCCAAGTCAATGTTGATATTTGAAAACTCATGCTCAAGAGCGAGGAAATTATTAATCTGGGTATCATTTTCGAACACTTGCCAATCCTTAACGTTATTTGGGATAGCAGGCCTATGTTTTATTTTAGCTGTGAAGTGATGGTTTCGCTCAAAAGGAAGCTTGCATGTACTAGCGAAGGTTGCTAGGCTGTGTGCATGAATGTTATATTCTCTTGAAATTTTGGCGAGCTTGAATTCAGTGAATGCATTGAGTATATTAGTGGCAGCAGTCCTATAGGCTCTCATTCTATTGTCATTGGTTACAAAATTACCTTTCATCTGTTGTATGATTAAATCAGAGTCTCCTAGGATAGACACTTCGCAGCTCCTATAGCTTTGAGCAGTTTAAGGCCTAGCAGAAGAGCCTCATACTCTGCCATGTTATTTGTGCATTTAAATTTTAGTCTGTAGGCATGACCTTCCGCATGATTGTTATGTGTATTGTGAATCCAGACACCTTCCCCTGCTCCTAACTTGTTAACAGAGCCATCAAACTCTAAATACCATGTGATTTCTTGCTTGTGGTTAGTGCTAAGAGTTTCAGCTATGTTGGGACTGGGCAGACTTGAAATTTCTGTTTGGGGAGTTCCTTCTAGCATGCTGGTTGCATTAATTATTGTGACAGTTTTATCAATATGTGCAACCGATTCTTCATTGATGTGTGCTTGTTGTTCCTGAGCGAAGGGCTCATTATCAATTGGAGAATTTGTGTCATCATTAAACAAAATAAAGGAATCCATATCAGAGTGGATTGAATAAATGGGAAAATTTTCAGGCTTGCTCTCACTACTTACCACATATTTCATGAGTGTTTCTCTATACAGTCTCTTTGGTTGCCCAAAGACTGAAATAGTGGCATAGGAGAGGTCTAGTTGAAGGGCTCCTTGGAGCTTTGCTCCCCATGATCTTGATAGGAGCATACCATACTTTGGTGGAATGTCAGCAAATACTACATCCATGAGGATGGTCTTCTTGGGATATTGGACTAAGGAGACACACAGGTCTTTGATGAGGCCTAAACATTTCACTTGACTTGAGTCAAATGAGTATAAATCTTTGTAAGGTCTTGTAACATCAAGATTCAGTTTTTCCATAACTGCTTTGGGCATAAGATTGTGCGATGCCCCTGAGTCAAACATAGCATTGTGCAAAACTTTGTCATGTATATGCAAACTGACATAAAAGGGTGGGACAGGTCCATATGTTGATTTTCCATTAACTGGTATGCCATATCCGGGTCGAATCCATCGGGGAATTTATACAAGGCCAGATCAGGGGGAGGCCTTAGGTTCTGTGGTATTGCGTTATATACATTATTGAATCTTGCAAAGTACTCCAAAATAGTCTCTTGAGGACCTCTTTTAATTGTATCATATTCTGCTAGTATGTGCAAGGGGTCTTTCTTTTTCTCCCATCTGTTGGTAAAGGATTGGTAAAGCTCATCTGGGGTGGTTATGGAATTTGCAGTGAGTGATCTGAACCAAGTTCTTACATCACATGTTAAACTCTGAACAAAAATTCTCATTCTCGCACTATCATCATCTATTTCGTAGTTTTCAAAATAATCTTGCATCTTTTTAGTGTGCTGAAGGGCAGTAAAAGGACTAGTACTATCAAAATATGTGATATTCGATTGGTACTCTTGAGGTAAAGCCCCAGGATTAGCAGGCAGTTGTAGGGGTGCATATCTATTGGCCATATTGGCAGGGATTAGTGGAACAAAGGGGATTAATGGAACAACAGGGATAATCAGGATAACAGGAACAACTGGAACGGTGGGAACAACAGTTGTGGTAGTATGTGTAGTGAATGAAGGTGTGGAGGGAGTGCTATGAGATGTGGATGACGAATTAGGGGAAACAGGGGTTGAACGAAATAAAACCTTGACAGGAGTCGGAAGACAGCTAGGGTAAGCTGTTTCGGGACTCAAATCAGCAAAATTTTCCTGTCTTTCTCGCTTCTTAAGGATTTTTGGGATTATGTTAGGGTTCTCAAAAATAGCTGGGGGATTCAGGTCTGGATTTGACCTTGTGTATCGTGGATTTTTCTTAGGAGCCAGCTTCCGAATTTGTTTTTTGGTATTTTTCTGGGAATATTTTTGTGATTAGCAAGGAACTGATCAGATTTTGGAATGGTTGTGTATAGCTTAAGACTAGCATGAAGATTGACTGAAGCAGCTTTTATCTACTCCTGTAAATGTAAAACAAAAATAGTTTCAAAGTCTTCCTGGCTGACATTCAAGCTTCATCTGTAGTTTTAAGGGATATACAGCAATTAGAAAATCGATTTTTCCTGTGGATTTTTTACAACCTTCTTTGTGAATTTAACTAAGGAGATTCCCCAGTGGAGTCACCATTATGTTATCACTCAGGTTGTCCCTCAGGTTGTAATAAAGGGATACGGCCGAGGTAACCATAGACCAACTTTGGACTACAGGTTCTAGTGAGCCTGCAATCAGAGAGGGCTCTCTCTTTATGATTCAGATTTGTTGAAATTGATTTTAGGCTAGGTATTGGGCTTGAGGGTTTTTTGTTTTGGTTTTGGTGGGAAAATTGATGTCTTCAAGTAGAGAGGCAAAGCATAGTCTGATAAGTTTCAAACCATTGGGCATGGAGTCGAGGAGGAAGACTGGTGGTGCGTTTTATTCATCACAAGAGACATATATGGAGCAAGGTAGCTGCACATGAAACAATGTTTCAGGTTTAAAGATGGAATGAATGCTAAGGAATGAGAGGCAATCAAGAATCTCTCTTTTAGCTTAACAGAAGGAGATAACAGAGCTCTACCTAGGGGCAGTAAAGAATCCCTAGATAACTAGCGAACACAGGTGAATTAGGGTAAATATGAGCCAGACGGAATTCATATTCATTACCAATTCATTCAGATGAAAACATACAGAAACAACAGAAATTGAGCATAGAGTGTTGTAAACAAATTCTAAGCTAATATTTCTTCCTGCTATTCAGATAGTGGTTAACAATAAAACAGAGGTAAGATGCACTTATTGTTCCAGGCTGCAGCACAAGAATTCCACATTTAGTCTTCAGAAATATTTAACAACACATCAGATGGTCATACTCCAAACTCTTCAGCAGTATTTGATTATAGAAAAAATCTAGGGTATACAGTGCAAGTCTCTAGTGAGAATTATCAATCGACCAACCCTTAAAACAGTGCGGAGGGTGGTATATATATGGAAAACTCTTCAAAATTTCTTATCTACAGTTTGACCTCAACAAGTCTGGAGGAAAGATGATTACTTTAACCTAATCCCATCCAGAAATAAATGCATAAAATATCTTGAGCTGCGCTGAGGGCCGCCGTATGGGGACTGAGTAAATTTGTTGTCCTCGGTGGCTTGGTGCAACTGTCTCTGCAATAACTATGCATGGGTCTCTCCTCCATTGTAGTTCGGTGTCCTTAAATGCTTCAACTGTGATTTGAGAGCTGGGATGGGCTTTCACCGCCTGATTTGACTTTGTTGGCGGCCATTCAATGCTAACCTGCTTTGGGAACTGCAAGTTTCTTTTAAACAATTTAACTGGTACACTTTGTTGCTTCTCTTTCCTCTGATACTCTCTGACAAATGAATTGGGTCGCTTATCTCCTTTGCTGTGGGTCTAATAAAAAATTAATGGCCATTGTTTGGCCTCTGTTTCCTCTAGAACTGTCTTCTACTCCTTTCTGCATGCTTCGCGAAGAAAAACGGGTCACTCGGCGCCTTTCGGACTTGTTGGGGGCTGCGCGATGAAAAGATTCCCCATTTTGGCCTATTTTATCCAGCGATGCACGATTTGCGCTAGGCGCAAATCGCGCATCAAAAACTACCTCAGAAATTGATTCCGGGGCTCCAGAGTGCGATTTTCGCCCTTCGCGCCAAAGTTGCTGATGACGTCAGCATGACATCAGCAGGTGGGACCTCGTACGGCGGGTGACATCAGCGACGACGTCAGCATGATGACATCAGCATGTACGGAGATGACGTGGTAGTACGACGGGTCTGGTGATGTGGCAGGACACATGGCAAGGACGTGGCAGGGTGACTCGATGGTACAGTGGTAGGAGGCCATGCAGGCGGATGACGTCAGTGTCGACGTGGTGCTGACGTAGGATGGAGGAGGGCGATAAGCGATTTCTGGGCGCACCGCCTTTGAGGAAGAGTGGTTTTGTCAGGGGGGCTCCGCCACAGCCCAGGAGGCGACGCGTGGCAGGAGTACGGCGGCTATATCGCCCATCTCCCGGACGCTAACCTTCGAGCAGCTCAGAGATGGGACGGACCCGCCAACCGTTGATCTGGGCGCAGAACGATCGGACGGCTGGCGGTAAGGATGAGTCAGCGGAGGGGTAAGGGGCAGGAATATGCATGGAATATTCTAAATTTAATAAAGCACGGCGGGATTTTAAAACTTTGGTTTATGTGGGTTTTGGGGGTTATAAACAGGCACGGGTTCATATATTTCCACTTGGGACTTAGGGATAGGGGCGAAATATGGGTGTTTTTGAAGGTTTTAGGGCTAGGGGGGAGGTTGTTAGTATGACCAGGTGTCACCTAACTCCTGCTATGACATGGATGGGCTAAAAACAGCCCCAGATATACTGCTTTTTCCCTGACTAAGAAGAAATATGGCTATATTGCCGGGGAGGGGATATTTACATAGGGAAATTTTATATACATAGTTTTAATAGGGGAAGGGGAAAACTGATAGGGAGTTATATACTAGAGTTAGTAGTTAATATTGAGATGATAAGCAGGCGCTAAGGTGGGGGACCTTAGGGTAATTTTCGAGGGAAAAGTGAATCATAGATGAGACATCAAGAATCCTTGAGTGAGGCAAATCATCACTAAGACAAATGACATGGAAAATGATGAAACTAAGAGGAATCAAGCAGATCCTGACCTCTTTGGGGAAATTAGTGAGTGACTTGGGGAATTAGAAGAAGGGGGAGTTAGTGACGTCCAGTTTGAGCTCCTTCAGATGAAAACCGCTTGATTACTTTGATCTGAAAAGATAAAACACTTTGTAACACAAAAATGATCATAAATCATCATTCTGCAACCTCACAGCTACCTACCCAACCTACTCACCTAACATTTTTTCTTCTTTTTGGTTTGGGTGCACTTAGACTTACAGACCCAGATTTACAATTTTTCTTTTGAATGTCTTCCTATCTAAATCTACACTTATTTCTACCAAGGGCCCAGATTAAACAGTTGGGTCCCTTTGATTCTCTACTTATCTACAAATCTGCCAAGATTACATTGTTTGGACAGATACATTCTCTATACTCTAAAACAGGAAATTGAAACCTAGGGAGACCAAGATTAGACTGTTTGGACCTCCCTTAAATGAAAACTCTTCAAAACTGGAACAACTCATCAAAATTTCAATACAGCAGTGCCATTTGGACTAGCACACTTCATGGCATCTTGTGGAAATATGGAACACTGTAGCCTGCAAAGTATGACATATTTGGCATGTAAAAATGTCAATCATGAAAAATGAACACCTGTTGTAACAGGAGGCTAACATGCGTAGCGCGCACTATGTTCGTAGCGCACACCTTGTATGGGTAGTGCACTATGTTACATTCATATGAAAATACATTGCAGCAGCCCATTAGGCCATTACTTTACAATGACATGCACCGATATGACCTCTTTCTGGTTGCTTCAAAATTCAAATGACCTTGGGAATGGTTGAATCAGAGATCGGTAGAGGTATTTGGATTACTATCAACAATATTTGATTGTGAAGGTGAAGGTAAAGATGAATAGGACTGAGGAGGGTTGACATCTACAAAGGGAGGTTGCGTAAGTGGGGGAAGACTGGGGTCCTTGCAGGTGAGCAACGAAGTAACCTGAGACATGGCAGGACGTAGAACTGCAGAAGCTTGAGTGCACAGGAGAGCTATACGAGCAACGTTAATTGCCTCACCGTGGTGATGTTTCTCTTTGTTGTCATTGATTATCTCTGAAAGTGTAGGTGATATATAATGATTCCGCACCAACGCTAGAAGAGATTGTGACTTATAAAACCAACTGTGATTCTTTTTGCCACTAATAATCTCCAAAACTAACACCCCAAAACTGTACACATCAACTTTTTCGGTCAATTGGCCATGCATTACATAGTCTGGAGCTACGTAACCTAAAGTTCCAGCAATCCCCGTGCTTAGATGAGATTGATCCTCGGGAATGACTCTGGCCCACTGCCTTTGTCTTTTAAGTGATTTTCCAAGTTGAACCGATAACTCTTGTCTATCGGTTGCAGGGTTGCTGAAGCTGGTGCCATTGAGGAACTGTAGAGCTTTGGAGCATTTTTGACAAATTTACATATTCTGAAAAAACAGATTTGATGATTTCTTCTTCAAAACAGGGTTTTGAAGAAGAAATACTCTCAAGCCTTATTTAATATGAAACTTAGCAATGGAAACTGAACCTTTCATGCAGCTAAGTCAACAAAACCCTAGACCTAAAACCCCTAAAGACTCTTTGCCATCCATGACTATAAATGACGAGAAATGAACCTTGGTGAATTTGACTACAGCGGGCTGACAAGACGGAGTCTAACACCGCCATCACATTCAAGTGAACGGTTTTCCTTCTCAAAGTTATGGGTAACTTAGGAAGGATCCCTAACGGTCGACTGGTTCCTTTGTTAAAGCCTGACAAATTATGTGTAACACGCATAAGTGATGGTGAACCAAGAACTTTCCAAGTAGTTGAGGAAAGGATACTCACTGAAGCCCCTTTATCTATTATAGTGCCAGACATGACCATTTTATACACTTCTACTATGATCCAGAATGGGACACTAGAAGGAAGGTGGGATCTCGCTAGTCGATTCCAATCGAAGGAAGTGACTAGACTATTTGGAGGGGGTACCAAATAAATAGTTGAATGAACCCCTTGAGTAGCAGGAACTGGGGGGTTCTCTTCTTGTTGTGAAGGAATGGGCGGATTGCCCCCAAGTTCATCGGACTCTGAAGTGACAAAAATAATTTGAACAGTATCGTTCTCTCCCTTTGGGAAAGGTATCATCTGAAGGTAAAATTGGGTCGACTGCCATATCGACTTGTTGACTTTGGTCCGGTATGGACTCAGAAGATTCACTTTCAACGATAGGTGTTTCAACCGACGGTTGAGTTATGTCAGTCAGATTTTCAACTAGTAAAGGACTTGAGGTGAGTTTCTTGTATCTAGATGGAAGTCACTGCAGTGAAGCAGGACGGTTACGCAAGACTCTTTTGGCCTCATCCAAAAAAGAACAGCAGGGAAGGTGATGGTCCCCTTCACATAATTCACATGGAATTTTGACCTTTCCTTTCTATCCATGAACTTCATTTTCACTAGTTGATGGTGTGTTGTCAAAACGATCACTAGAGGTTGATGACACCAGCTGGTGCGAATGGGGGGACCATTCTCTTAGGATCTGAGGAATGGCTCGACAATCTCGATGAAAATGGTCTCCTCTACAAATTACACAAGAATATCTAGGAGATTTAGTGTGCGGATTTTCACCAGATGATTCATGGTTTCCCCCTTGCTTAACTGATTTCTTCTTCTTCTTCTCCTTCACTTTCTTCTTCTTCTCAGTCACTTGGTTACTAACATCACTATTTTCACCAAGCAAAGAGGAAGAAGGGGAGGGAGAAACAAACGAAGAAGAAGGCGAAGGGTCAACTCTAGTATTAACTGGTTGCTGACTCGATTGCTGAGGAATTACGATATTTTGAATGTCAGAGGTCAATAATAGCCATACTGGCAGGCCAATTGTGATTCCTGAAAGAGACAATGTGGCCATATACGGAGCACCAATATCTCCCCAAGAGGAGAAAGGACTAGGATTCCCTTCAAAAGGGATTCCTTGATTGGTAGACTCCATTATCTCAACCTAAGATCAATGAAGGAATAGGGATGTTATTCCGAATTAAATAAATTTTAAAGACGCTTTGACACAAATTTTCTTTTTCAATTTTAAAAGTCGAGAAAAAGCTAAAGATGACTCTAGTCCCCTTCGATTGTTAATGAGCCTGAAGTGACAAGTGCTCAGATGGACCTTTTCTTTTAAGGAGTTGAAAAGGAACAAAAGTGACTACTCTGGAAATCTAGACAGAGGGATTACCAAACCAATTGAAAAACTACAATATACACCTTGGTGTTAAATTAAAGAGAAATTACCAAGGACTTATGTATGACAGTCAATCTTCCCGAGTGCTGTGTTCAGTGCATTGTGATTGATAGGGCGGCAGACATGACTTCCTATGGATAAAGTATATAAGCCTATTGTGGTCTCCCAATATATACTCGACGGTACGGGGAGCACAAGTCCATGCTAGCACTTGTTATATCATAGAGGAGGAATCGCCCAACCTATGGTGAAAATGATAGTTACTAGATTTTATGACGTCGGAACACATCTCTAGCCTAGACCTCTATATGTGTTGCGTTAGGTTCCAAAGCATTGTTAGCTTCATTGAAATTTATTTTAGAGTTGATCTTGCGTAGAAGTTTTCCTTTCAAGGTTCACCACGTGATGTAGATGTAAAATTCCTAAATATGCAATCTAAAATGATAAACAGTCGTTGTTTACTTTTTAGCAATGAAAATCCTAGCTACTAAGGAAAGAAGATTATGGTTCCTTCTAACAGAGAGCAAAGAGAACACACTAAATGCACTTTTCCTAAATCATTTTTCCCACACAGTCTAAATGCAAATGCAAATGCATGTATTTTTTTTTCGTCCCCCTTAATGTGAAGAATGCCAAAAAGGAAAACTAAGTATAGATCTAAACTATTTTCTTCAAAGTGACATTTCGACAATTTCTTTTTCAAAATGAAAGGAAGACTAAACGAAACTTTTCGATTTTGAACAGAAAAAAGTTTTTGGCACTTCAAATATGAACAATTCAAATCAAATACACGTCAAAAGGTTCAATCGACTATCTAGAGATGGAAGACTTTATGACACTTCTCTTCTTGGACGCAAAATGACAGTTGCGACGCTTTTTGCACCAAAACGAGAGTTCGATTCGAGCAACATTTCGACTAAGGATTGTAAATGATGGAAAAATACATAAAAACATTTACTAATCCTAATCAATGGAGGCTGAACTATGTAAAGAAAACAGGTTTCAACAATGAGATACTGATCATAAGCAACAAAACAACTAAATAGAGTTGAAAACAAGAGAAAAAACCAAAATTTCAAAGAGAGAAATAGGATGACTCATTCATCACACCTGTGCTTCACAGAAACAGGGATGCATCTCACTTTCTACACACGGGAGGTGTGATGCATACTGGCTTCCAGTTATAGATAGGGCGATGGGCCAGGGAACACAACTGAGGTGGGTTTTGGCTCAAATTTGCAGCTAAATTCAGTGAGTTAAGCTGAGCTATTATGGATAGTAAAGAACAAAGTATAGGGGTATGATCTTAGGAGGTTTTTGAGCTACCAATAGGGCATCTAGAATTCTTGTAAGTCAGATGTTCAAATCATAAACTAAACCGAAGATTGACTGAAGCAGCATTCATCTACTTTGCAATTGCAGAGCAAAAGCAGTTTGAAGGCTATCTGGGTAACTTCAGGTTCGGTCTATAGTTTATAAAGTAAACAATCAACAACAAACAAACAAACTATTCGATCTCCAGTGGAGTTGCCATTTTGTTTCTAGGAAAATTAGTGTCTTTTCGATCCTCTAATCCCACTAAGATTGGTAGCTATCTTAGAAACAAACAATCAAAGCAATTTGTGATTTCCTCTATGTATGATAGATAAGAGAGAAGCAAAGGACCAACCTGGATCTTCTGCTTGACTCCTTGCTTGATTTCTCTCCCCCTTGATAGAGATTGCAACTCCTCTCCTACTTGTCTCACTTAGAGAATACCTGTAGAAACAAAGTAACAGAATACCATCAAATCATCTCGATCTATTATATCATAAACAATGCAAAATCAGAAATACATTGAACATACAATGGCATTTACAAATAACAAGATTCACAAGTACATGATTATATGCAGGAAAACTCAAAGAACTTTATTAAAATAGAAGGGATAATTACAACCCAGCTATCTGATCCAGCATCATCCTCCCAGCATCAAAGCCCTCTTCACCTCATGAAAAGCAAGACCACCCAACAATACAATGCCCCTTCTCAAAGAGAAACTAACAACACTTCCTTACAAATTACAAAATTCCTGCCTCTAGATCTCTTAGATAAGGGATCTTTTTATAGATGTCTGCAAGGGTGTGAGTCATCTCTGGGTTTTTGATTAGTGTCATTCCACTTGTAGTTCTTGGTTCCACTTGGAGATTTCATTGATCTCTTACTCATCCCTGGGCGAATTTAGAGAGGCAAGTGTCATAGGAGAAGTTTCTAGAAGATTCCATGAGCATCCAGTTAGAAAACTGTCTTAGAAATTTGTCCATTATCACTCATCGTACCCCACAATAGGCTTCTTTAGTATGCATCGCACCTGGTTATTGTAGGAGTCAGTATGCATCGCACCTTGACAGTGGAGCAGTCAGTATGGCCCAGTTTTGGCCAGTTCTGAGTGGTTTTTCAAGTGGAACTTTTGGGGAATGATGTAATCAATTGACTATGATCCTTTAGGGTATGAAACAACACTTTTATGGGTTAAAGAGCCCTTGGTTTATTGACATATAAGATTAGGGTTGCAGTGCCCAAATATGTCTATAACAGATGCCACCTGGGAGGGTGAGCACATATTGGAGCACCCGACTTTGTGGTTGCTTGAGGGCAAGCAACATTTGGGAGGGGAGTACTTCCATGTCCCTTCTCAAACACATTTGTAACAGGGTGCTACTACACAATTTTGCACAATTTTGGCTAAGGAAGAGAACCCATCATTTTTTACCTAGGGAATTAGGAGGAAATTCGACTTAATTTGGTTGTTAGTGGAATGTGGGGGCCACCTACATGGGAATTTGAATTGGCCCACTCGAATAGCTTGGAGGGAAAATCAAATAGGTGGATGGAGGGGCCCAGATGAGGCATGGGAGGCCCAAGGAGTTATAAGGAGGGAGCAACTCTCATTTTGGGATTCATTCATACATCTTGCAAACAAAATCACTTGACTATTCACTTTGTTGTTTATCTAAGTCAACTAGCTATCTAGCCACGTATCCAAGGATAATTTTAGGGGCAAATGTTCGCCCTTTGTCGAAATTAAGGGGTTTTAAATTTTTAGTGGGCGAATATTTTGTATCATAGTACATTTTTACAAATCACCTCAAATAGCCCACCTTATTTTAAGGGAGAGGGTAAAAAAGCTAAATTTAGCCCTTGAAATTAGGACTTACAACCTTCCATTCGCCCATTTTCAAGAATAGGTTTTATTTAAGTGAATCCATTCGCCCATTTTCAAGAATAGGTTTTATTTAAGCGAATCCTATGGGCCAAATACCATATTTATAAAAGAGGTATGGTAAATTAATAAAAATATAAATAAATGAGAGATATGGTAAATAAATAAAACATTTTTTATATTTACTCCATAAGTCACCTTATATACATGTAAGGGTGTAAACAAATAAAAATATAAGTAAAATGGAGGTATGGTAAATAAATAAAACGTCTTTTTATACTTACTCAAAAGGTATGGTAAATAAATAAAAATATAAATAAACTAGACGTATCGTAAATAAATAAAACCTCTTTTTATATTTAGTCCATAACCCTCGTTCTATTTATGAAGGCTCAAGAAAGAAGTTTTATTTAAGTGAATCCTATGGGCCAAATACCATATTTGTAAAAGAGGTATGGTAAATTAATAAAAATATAAATAAATGAGAGGTATGGTAAACAAATAAAACATTTTTTTATATTTACTCCATAAGTCACCTTATATTTACGAACACTCAAAAAATGGGTTATATTTAGGTGAAACCTATGGCCAAAATACTATGGGACAAATACCATGGACTAGATTGTTATTAATACCATGCAAAAAACCATTATTAACCCTAATATTAGAATTAATAAAAATAAAAATGGCACATGGTATTGACCCATGGCATTCACCTGGAATGTAGCCTATTTAAATGGGGGAATTAAACCATCATGTAGCCTATGCTAAGATTCACTAGGACTTTACAAAGTTTTATTATTTAGTGAAAGACTCGCTAAGATCTTAGAAGATTTTATAATTGAGTAAAATATTCGCCATGCTTGGTGAGAGATTCGCCAAAAAATTATATATACATATTATATTACTGATAAAATTGCCTTCCATTTTTCCTATATACCATGGAGATTCGCCCATTTATTATATTTATAAATTTAGGGGGGGTTCTTAAAATTTTCCCTGCACGTATCTCTCAAGAGGGAGATTCAACCTCTACTTCTGGGGACCACCCATGCCTTCCCTAGAGAGGCAATTCTACAAGGATTTTAGGAGTTCCAGGGCAGTGACATAGCACCACCAACTAGCGCAGAGCAAGAAGTGTGTGTTTCTGGGCAGCCAGAGAATACACAGAGGGAGATAGAGGCCAACAGAGATCAGATTGTTTGCCAGAGAGTTAGAGAGATGAGATAACAGCAATAGACCAACATTCTTGCTGAGTTTTATAGCTATTAGAGCCAACATTCCAGCCGTTCGAATTGTTGGGCTAGGGGACAACGAAGAGGCCACTCAACCGTTTTTCATGGAGCTTAGGAGCATGTATCTTAGGCCAAGAGATCACCCAGGAAGTCAGGGAAATGATAGCAAGGGTTAGCCCATCACTTTGGGGGCATTTCCGAGAGGATTTACAGGCGGTTTCCAGTAGGCCGAGTTTTCCAATTGCAACGAAGTTTGGGCTCCAAGGGGGTCAAATTTCAAAAGTCTAAACCAGCCAAAATCATTTTTGGGTTTTTGACAAGGATCCCAAATATAAAGCTTCATAATTTTCTGAGCATCAGAGGTGGGGTTTTAAGCCATATATTTACAACAGATAGTGTCGAATTGCTGGGGATTGAATAGTGCCTTGGGGGTCGATTTTGGGAAGTCAAAATTTGGCCAAACATTTCTGGGTTTTGTAGTTTTTGGCCAAGGAGTTTGTGGCTGAAGTTTCATCATTTTCTGAGCACCGAGGAGGAGTTTCTTGCAGTCCCTTTCTAAGAAGCAGTGAAGTTTTTTAGGCAGTGCAGAGCATTAGAGGAGCAGTCATTTCCAGCATTTGAGATCATTGTATTATCACTTTGGTTTTGTCACACTTGCCATTAAGGCAAGCCCAGGTGCATTCCTCCATACTATTGTACTTGCTCCATTGATTAATAAAATGGCTCAACTGGTTCTTAATTCCAAAGGTTTTATGAGCATTTGCTGATTGTTTAAAATTTTTGTGCTGTAAATTGTTTTTGCTTTGCATATCATTATTTATTTAATTTTGGAACATTACACTTTCTCCACCTTAGCTCGAGATGCCTTTGAATCAGAAGCTTCTCCCTTGCCTTTCTTCGTGGGGCATTGAGATGAATAATGTCCCAGCTCCCCACTGTTGAAGCACTTGACCTTGGAGATGTCTTTCTTCCTCTTCTAAACTCCCTGTTGTCCCACAGACGCTAGAGCCACATCCTCCTCCTCTTTCTTTACTTAAACTCCCTTACCACTACTCCCCACCTTGGTTAGCCTCCTGATCTCTTCATGTTGAAGAGCTAACCACATCTCCTCCTAACTAGGGAGAGTCACTATGCCCAATATGCTTTGGAAAAACCTCTTCCAGTCCCCGGAGATTACATTCAGAGTGGCCCTAACCATAAACTCTGGATCTGGTGTAGACTCCACAGAAGTAAGCTGGCCACGAATTCCTTGCAACCTAAGGAGGAAGTGATCTATCTCCTATCCTTTCTACATCTGATATGACCTGAGTTGATTCTCTAGCAGTATCCTCTACTACACAGAAGAGCCCTGGTATAAGGTGGTTAGGGCCTCCCACATCTCCCTTGTTGTGTTCTTCTCAGCAATATGTGGCATGACATTATCTTTGACTCCATATAGGATCATGCACTTCGCCTTTGCCTTCGTCTCCTCATACTTCTCATTAGCAGCCGAGTCAACTGGGATAGCTACAATTTTCAAGGCATAGTCCTTGATGCGATGTTTATCTGGGATTTCCAGGATCCTGACCTTCTAGATGACAAAATTGGAAGCATCGTCCAATATGTACTTATCCTTCAATCTGTTCACTACCATCTCTGCTCCTCTTCTACACTCCCTCTGAATCTCGACTTCCCTCCTAGAAATCCTTTTGCCAATGGTTGAATCACTCCTCTCCAATCCTCCTTTGTCACTGCAACTCAGATCTATATTTCTTGTCTAGAAATCTGTCGAGGTAGTGCTTCCCTCTTTTTTGGTTCCGTCTCCTTAGACATTGTTCTGCATAGACAGAAACAACGTCCCACTAGCTCCTCAAATCACAACCTGCACAACTCCCTTAGCCCCAGCAATTGAAGGATTTGAGCCCTTCACGCTCTGCACAATCACGGCTTAGGCTGAATCTACTTCTCTTGGCCATAGCGTCGATCCTTCTTAGCTGAGAAAGATGACCCTACACTGCGTAGGTCTGCTCTTCCCCTCTTTACCTCTGCACTAGCCCCTCTCCTGGCTCGAAATGATGACAAAGGCTCTGCGTGAGCCTCTACGTCACCCTCTAAGCACTCTGTCACCTCTCCCCTTGCCTCTTTAGCTCTAGAACAACATTGTCTCTTGGGATAGTTTCTTCTACTGCAAATTTTTCAGATTTCTCTTGCTAGCATCTTCAGTCCTCTTGTGATCTGCAGTCGCTTTGATGCCTAGTGAAAATTTCTGAATTTAACACATCAGAAACCCCTACTACAATATCTGGTTTATTATCTCCTACTTGTTCTTTACATTAACAAGTTATTTATATGCATAAATATCAAAATAAACACAATTGCGGCCTTCACAAACATATAGATCAACAACTAAAATAAACTAAGACAACATAAGGGACTACATTATTTTTGGACAATTGTCCCCGGAAAAACCCAATGCGGGAAAACCGATGCAGCAGATATGAGGGTTTTATTATTATGTAGATTTTTGAATGCAACTAGGGTGCTAGAAATGGCTCATCCATTAGAGATTATCCTCGGTAGAAGTACCTTTCTCTAGAGACAAATATTCTGGCTAATTAGCAACTAGATGATTGGTCCCGTAGTAACTTTGACTGTTCCTTAGCTCAACAGCGAAAACTGCTCCAGGCTATCTTCTAGAATTGCGTCACCCTCTACAGCTCTGTATTTGCCTCTTAGATTTCAGCCTGCCCCACAAAAACACCACAACGCAGCTCCTTTAGCCCAACGTCAGCTCTGCTAGCCTCTGCGTCTCCTTGCGTCAACTTCTTGGCCTCCTACGTCCTTTGTGCTGGCGCTCTAAGCCTCTGCGTCAGCATAGGATGACTTTGTGCTGTCTCTCTGACACCTTCTCTACCTCATTTCGATGTATTCTCGGCCTTCTACCGAACTACCCCTCACTACAATAGATCACAAACTCGATTTCTCAGCAAACCCTGCCCTAGAAAATCAAATTGACTTATCAACTTGGTGTATCTCCAACCAACCCTCAAACCTCCTCTTATACTTTTCTTGTTGAAGAAGAAACGACCGAGATTAAGTCCCTAATTAATGAATAAGATTAGATCTGGCTTGATCCTCCTTATTTAGAACTTTCTCACCCATATTATATTAATATACATTAATATTTTAATTTTCCTAAGTTTAGACTTAGGGTCTCATTAAAAATATTAATTATTTTAATATCTCTCCATCCGGGTGGAATTTCCCTAAACAATTTTTGGGTCTTGGAGATCTCATGTTCCTTAGCCTCTCCACCAATTTTGATGGATAGAGCACATCTGATGCTACCAAAAATCAACAAAATATAGGTATTGATATAAGTTTATGCTTCTTGTGTTTGTTGAAGGCACTCATTAGATCCAACGCAATTATTATTTTTCTTTCGCTTATTGTTCAATATGTTCTAAAGTTGTCCAAAATTCATAATCCATTCATGGCACTAGTTAAATTGATGGTTCACTAAACATTTTATATCAAGAAATAGATTAGAATTCTGATTCACTGTTGTTATAACTTGCCTTGAACCTATGAAAAGAAACTATTATAAATTTAGAAAGTATCTTCACTGGTTTGCACATTGCTTTTTCTGGAAATGACATGAAACAAAATGTGTATAGGCCTTTTTTGTTTTATTTTTTTTGTTTCCTTTACTTACTTTTATTTATTGAAATGCGTATTCTTTAAATTTGTACATCTAAGGTAATCTGCAATGGTGAGTGTTGATTTGGGGTAGCATCGAATGTGCTCTAGGCCTCAAATTTTGCAAGGAGGCTAAATGCAAAATCTTGAAATTTGTATATCTAAGGTAATCTGCAATTGTGAGTGTTATTTGGGGTAACATCAAATGTGCTCTAGGGCTCAAATTTTGTGGGGAGGTTTGAGCACATGTATTCCAAAGAACCCAGAAAGACTTTTCGGAAATTCCACCCAGAAGTGATTTTATTAAAATAATTAATATTTTTAATGGGGTTCCTAAGTATAAACTTAGGAAAATTAAAATATTAATGTGTATTAATCTAATTAGGGGAAAAACTTCTAGAAAAAGCCATAGATCAAGCCAAAACGATATGAGCATTTGATTATGATTTAATCTAGGCTGTTGGTTGCCCAATAGGGAGATAGAAGAAGGGGCTTGAAGGTCATTTGGAAAATACACTAGGCAGATACTTAGTTGCCCAAGTAAAATCAATTTTCTTACTGGTCGAAGTTTGACAAGAGAAAATCAATTCAAAGGGAGAGTTGCAGGTGGAGGAGAGATAGAGAGGGTTTAGCATTAGTTAGGGAGACAAAGCTGAAGATACAAAGTAGTAGAAGGGGAAACACTGGGCAGGTTGACACTAGGAGAGGCAATGCTAGCTTGAGTGACACAGGCATTACGCAGGCCAATTCAGAGGCAAGAGAAAGTGATGTTGTGAAAAATAGAGAAACACAGAGGGTGGAGGAACCTCTCTCTTAGGTCAGATACTTGTTCAAGAATGTCTGTAAACTTTTCTTAGAAAGCCTTGTTCTATACTGCTAGGTGTAATTTGTACATGTTGATTTTTTGCTGAAAAATAATAAAACCCTATTCTGCTACACCAGTTTTCCCGCATTAGGTTTTTCCGGTACAATTGTCTAAAAATAACTGTGTTAATGTGTTTGTATATGTGGCAACATTTTACTTCCATTTACTTCCTACAATGTTTTAATTGTGAAGGCTACAGTAGAATATGTCTCGATATTTGTCGTAAGAATATAGTTGATAACTTATTTTTGAAGTAATAAGTAGAAGAAATCACATTAATCACTGCAGTACGATTTCCATTTTAGAAATTCTCACATGGTATCAGAGCTACAAGGAAGCATAAGAGAGGAGCCAGAGGATCCAGTGCTGAGAAAAGAAGGGAATTTGAAATTCTTACAAGGGCAGAAATTTGAAACTCCCAGAGGATTGCGCAGTTCAAACCAAAGAGATTGGATTTCATGGGAAAACTCTCTTTGAGTGAGCTGATATAGAGGTAAGTCTTTTCCAATCGAAATTTATCAGTGGTAGAAGGGACAATGAAACGGAAGATTCAGCAAAGAGGATTTTTCCAGGTGGGATGAAATTTTTCCTATAGCAGTTGTTGGGATAAGTTAACGTCAAAAATTGGCACAACATGGATACTCAAAGTGTCTCAGATTTATCTACCAGATTAGATGATGAATTCACATGCCTAGCTAATTCAACATCAGCAGATGTTTGTTACATTGATAATGGGGATTCATCTCATATGACTGGAGTACAAGAAGATTTCTCGAGCTATCAAGAAGAATAGATGGACTTCCAAATAACTATGGGAGATAGAATGAAATGTACTCCAGTAGGCAAAGGCACCATAGCTTTTTAGACAGAAGTAGGGACCAACATCTAAGCCACCAATGTTCTACATGTGCCAGGATTAGGAATGAATTTAATTTCAATGTCACAGTTACAGGACAAGGCATATGATGTATACTTCATTGGGAAGAAAGTATACATTAAGCATCCAAGTTGGAAGAAGAAAAAAAAAATGGGTTTTGAAGCAACAAGTTGTATAGATTGCAGCTCTAATCACCATAGGACTGGTAGCAACTATAATGGTGAGAAGGAGAAAAATGAATTATGGAACAGGAAAATGGGGCACTTACACCATGGAGGACTGAAGATGCTCAGAGAGACTGTTACAAGGGTACCAGTCCTAAGTAATGAACATGATGACTTGTGCAGAGGATGTGTGCTAGGAAAGTACACTAAAGCAGCTTTATCCAAAATAGAACTCCTCATAGAGCATTGGGGAAGAGAACATTGATTTTTGGTAGCATCGGATGTGCCCTAGTCATGAAAATTGGTGGAGAGGCTAAGGCACATGAGATATCTAAGACCTAGAAATCGTTTGGAAAATTCCACCCGGATGAAGAGATATTAAAATAATTAATATTTTTAATTTGTATTAATATAAAATGGGTGAGAAAGTTCTAAATAATGAGGATCAAGCCAGATCTAATCTTAGCCATTGATTAGAGACTTAATCTTGGCCATTGAATTTTAACAGGAAAAGTATAAGAGGAGGCTTGAGGGTCAGTTGGAGACACACCAAGAGAGATCAAAAAATTCAATTTTCTGGGGCTAGGTTTGCTGAGGAAATCGAGTTAGAGATCAGTGGTAGTGAGGGGTAGTTCAGTAAGGGATTTTGATCCAAGGATGAAGAATACATATCAGAGAGGAAGCAAAGAGATGGAAGAGATAGTGCAGAGCTTTGGAGGGCTAACATAGAGGCTAAGGAGGCTAGCACAGAGGATGCAGAAGCCATAGAGGTAGATGCAGAGGATGCAGAAGCCATAGAGGCAGATGTAGAGGATGCAGAGGTTGATGTAGAAGCCATAGAGATTGACACAGACAATGCAGAGGGCTCTAGAGGCTGACACTAGGCTGAAGAGGCTGAGCTGAGGAGGTTCTATGGGGTAGACTGAGAGTAGATCAGCCGAGAGATAGGGTGACACAATTCCAGAGCAGTGCTTGGAGCAGCTTTCACTATCCAGCACAAGGAACAATCAAAGTCACTGTGGGGTTGATCATCCAGTTGCTGAAGTGCCAGAACATCTGTCTCCAGAGAGAGGTACTACTACCAAGGATATTCTCTGAAGGGTGAGCCATTTTTGGCTCCCTAGTTGTATTTCGAAATATACTTAATAATAAAAACCTCATATATATTGCACTGGTTTTCCCACATTGGGTTTTTATGGGGAGTATTGTTAAAAAATAACAGTGTTCCTTGTGTTGTCTTAGTTTATTTCAGTTGTTGATCTGTATATTTTTGAAGGCTGCAATTGTGTTTACTTTGATGTTTATGTTATTAAATAACTTGTCAATGTAAAGAACAAGTAGGAGATAGTAAACCAGATATTGCAGTAGGGGTTTCTAAAGTGTTAGATTCATAAATTTTCACATGGTATTAGAGTGATTGCAGATCAAAGAGGATTGAAGACACCAACCAAAGAAATATGATAATTTGCAGTAGAGAAGTAGTTGTCCCAAGAGAGAGCATTGTTCTAGAGTTGAAGAGGCAAGAGGAGGAGTGACGCAGTGAAAATAGGGTGATGCAGAGGCTCACACAGAGCTTGTGTCAGCATTCTTAGCCAGGAGAAGGGCCAAAAAAGAGGTAGAGAGGGGAAAAACAGCCTCACGCAGAGCCACATCATCCTTCTCAGCCAGGAAGGATTCACGCAGTTGGCCAGGAGGAGCAAATTCAACCTACACTGTGATTGCGCAGACCCTAAAGGGCTCAAGTTCTTCAGTTGTCGGGGCTAAGGGAGATGTGCATATTGTGATTTGAGGAGCTGGTGGGATGCTATTTCTATCTATGCTGAATAGTGTATAAGGAGACAGAACCAAGGTAGAGGGAAGCACTACCTTGGCAAATTTCTAGCCAACAAATTCTAGATCTGAGTTGCAGCGGAAAAGGAGGATTGGAAAGGAGTGATTCGACAATTAGCCGGAGGATTTACAAGAAGGAAGTCAAGACTCAAAGGGAGTCTAGAAGAGGAGTAGATATGGCAGTAAACGGATTTAGGGGTCAGGGTAGATTGGATGGGGCTTCCAATTTTGTCATCTGGAAGGCCAGGATCCTAGTAATGCTAGATAAACATCACATCAAGGACTATGCCTTGAAAACCATAGATGTCCCAGTTGACTTGAATGCAAATGAGAAGTATGAGGAGGCCCAGGCGAAGGCGAAATGCTTGATCCTAGATGGGGTCAAAGATCATGTCATACCACATATTGTTGAGAAGAACATAGCAAGAGAAATGTGGGAGACCCTGACCACCTTATACCTGGGCTCTTTTGTGCAGCAGAAGATGTTATTAGAGAATCAACTAAGGTCATATCAGATGCATAAAGGAGAGGAGATAAATCCATTCCTCCTCAAGCTGTAAGGAATTCACAACCAACTTACTTCCATGGGGTCTACACTGGATCCAGAGTTTATGGTTAGGACTACTCTGAATGCAGTCTCCAAGGACTGGGAGACATTTTTCCAAAGAATTTTGGGTAGAGCGACTCTCCCCAGTTGGGAGGAGATGTGGGAAGCTCTTCGACAGGAAGAGATTAGGAGGTTGACCAACTCAGGGAGTAGTGGTAAGGGAGTTTGAATCAAGAAAGAGGAGGAGGAGGATGCACCTCTAGCATATGTAGGACAATAGGGTGTTCAGAAGAGGAAGAAGAAAGATATCTTCAAGATCAGGTGCTTCAACTGTGGGGAGCTGGGACATTATGACTCTCAATGCCCCAGGAAGAAAGGCAAGGAAGAAGCTTCTGACTCAAAGGCTGCTCCAAAAAAGGTGGAGAAGGATATCGAGACTGATGATGATTGTGCCATGAGTGCTCATGTGCCTCTAGAGAAGAGGTGGGGAGACATAGAGTTGTAGTTGAGAGGACTACAAAAGGGTAGGATCCTGGAGGTACCCAAACTCTTGGATCACATCCGCTTACAAGAGCCCTTAAAGACAGTAGCATGATGATAGGTTTCAAGTGGAGCAAGGTGTGATGGAGCGACAAGGCAGTGCTGGAGTGTAGAAGTCAGTAGCAACATAGTGGAGGTTGCAACAGTGCAAGAGGCACAAAAGGGGTTGCTGCAGTGCAGTTGCAGTAGAGGGATCATAGGATAGCAACAGAGGTGGCTTCAGCATCATGAGGATTCCAGAATGACCGGGATGTCAGTGCTCGGGAGAAGTCAGTTAATTACTTCTCAGTAACTGAGTTGCAATGCAGCAGTTAATAGTGGCAGTGCTATGGGTAGCATGATGCAGCATGTTGAAAGGGAGTTGCAATAGATATGTAGCAGTTCCAGTCATAGTGTCATGGGTAGTAGTATGGGAAGAAACAATACAAGGGATGTGAGGCAGTAGGCCAAGCATTAGCATAGGTACCAATGCGAAAGATAAGTGTGATGTTTCTATGGTGAAGCATTACTAGAGCACATTCCTCGCTAAGAGGGAGTGTTGATTTTTTGTAGCATCGGATTTTCTCTAGCCATGAAAATTGGTGGAGAGGCTAAGGCACATGAGATCTCCAAGACCCATAAATCATTTGGATAAATTCCACTCGGATGAAGAGATATTAAAATAATTAATATTTTTAATGGGTTCCTGAGTCTAAACTTAGGAAAATAAAAATATTAATGTGTATTAATATAAAATGGGTGAGAAAGTTCTAAATAACGAGGATCAAGCTGGATCTCATCTTAGCCATTTATTATGGACTTAATCTCAGCCGTTGAATCGTTAACAAGAAAAGTATAAGAGGAGGCTTGAGGGTTAGTTGGAGACACACCAAGGGAGTTCAAGAATTTGATTTTATGGGGCTGGGTTTGCTGACAAAATCAAGTTAGAGATGAGTGGTAGTGAGGGGAATTTCAGCAAGGGATTTTGATCCAAAGCTAAAGAATACATATTAGAGAGGTAGCAAAGAGTGGGAATAGACAGTGCAGAGCGTAGGAGGGTTGGAACAGGGGATGCAAAAGTGGTAGATGCAGATGTAGAGGATGCAAAGGTTGACGCAGAAGCCACAGAGGCTGATGCAGAAATCATAGAGGGTTGTAGAGGTTGTCGCTGGGTTGTAGAGGCTGCACTGAGGAGGTTCTATGGGGCAAATTGAGAGCAGATCAACTGGGAGAGAGGGTGACACAATTCCAGAGGAGTTCTTGGAGCAACTTTCGCTATCCAGCACAAGGAATAGTCAAAGTCACTATGGGGTTGATCATTCGGTTGCTAAAGTGCAAGAATATCTATCTCTAGAGAGAGGTACCATTTCCAAGGATATTCTCTGAAGGGTGAGCCATTTCTGGCACCCTAGTTGTATTAAGAAATCTTCTTAATAATAAAACCCTCATATATGCTGCATCAGTTTTCCCGCATTGGGTTTTTCTGAGGATGATTGTCCAAAAATAATGGTGTCCCTTGTGTTGTCTCCGTTTATTTCAGTTATTGATATGTATATTTGTGAAGGCTACAATTGTGTTTACTTCGAAGTTTATGTTATTAAATAGCTTATTAATGTAAAGAACAAGTAGGAGATAGTAAACTAGATATTGCAGTATGGGTTTCTGATGTGTTAGATTCGGAAATTTTCACAAAGAATGCTCGAAGGAGTATTCAAAGGGAAGAAGCCGAATGTTAGTCATCTCAGGATATTCGGGAGCATGGATTATTGCCACATTCTAGATGAGAAGCACAAAAAACTGGATTAGACTGCAGAGAAGGGGTATCTCGTAGGATACAACAAGACCTCAAAGGCATATAGAATCTACATTCTAGGCAATAGGAAGATTTTAGTAAGACGGGATGAAAAGTTCATGGATGATAGAGCTCTCAGGAAATCTCATGAAATGCATGCAGAATATCAGTCAGGAGAGGTGGGATGCAAAGTTCATGGAAGATATAGCTTTCAGGAAATCTCGTGAAATTCCTACAGAAGATCAATCAAGAGATGTTCCATCAGTCCAAGAGTAGTAGGAGTAGCAAGAAGGACAGACAAGAGAGCATACACCTAGGTCGAGTACAGTGACCAGTACCAGTATTTCCTCAGAGGGAGGAAATGCAGATGCTTCTCAATGGATGGAACAACAGGATCAGGAGGAAGAGTTGGTTGAGCCTCCCACCACTAGTGGTAGAACAAGTAGAGAGGTGCAACAGACTTTGAGGGATGTAGAGGAGTTTGTTGGAGCTCCTAGAGCCGAGAAGAGGCAACATAGACAACCAGATAAATACCAAGCATTGGTAGCTCAAGTTGGAGAACCCTCTAGCTTTCAGGAAGTTGTTCAACACCAAGTATGGGTGGATGCCATGGTGGAAGAGTACAACTCCATCATGACGAATGATGTCTGGGAAGTAGTACCTAGACCAGAAAATAGATTAGTTGTAGGATCACGATGGATCTGCAAGATCAAGTATGCTACAGACGACACATCGAGAAGTACAAGGCAAGTTTCGTAGCAAAGAGGTATACTCAGAAAGAAGGGATAGACTATGAAGAGACCTTCACCCCAGTTGTTCGTTATACCTCTATCAAATCTGTTATATCCCTAGCAACTCAAATGGGATGGGAGATTCACCAGATGGATGTCAAGACAACATTCTTGAACAAAGTGATAGAAGAAGAGGTGTATATAGAATAGCCCGAAGGCTTTGAAACTCATGAGAAGAAGTGTCATGTTTGCAGGTTAAAGAAAGCCCTGTACGGCCTCAAGTAGACAACTAGAGCATGGTATGGTCGAATTGATAGTTACTTGCAGTAGTTGGGATTTGTCAAGAGTGATGTTGATCCCAATCTCTACTATTTACTGGTAGAGAATGAGCCACTTATTCTAGTACTATATGTAGATGACCTGTTCCTAACTGGATCATCTAGACTCATCTAGGACTGCAAGAAGAATCTTGAAGTCAAATTCGACATGAAGGACTTGGGATTGATGCATTATTTTCTGGGGTTGGAAGTTTGGCAGAAGAATGGGGAGATCTTCGTTGGACAAGGAAGGTATGCTACAAATATTTTGAAGAGATTTAGAATGCAAGATTGCCGACCCATGGCTACTCCCATGATCACCAATGCATCAGAGGATAAAGAAGTAGATCCCACCTTGTACAGATAGCTCATTGGGTCACTTATGTATTTGGTCAACACTAGACAAAACATTTGTTTTGCTATCAACACTCTTAGTCAGTTCATGGTGGAACCAAAAAGGGTGCATTGGGTAGCAACAAGACACATACTTAGGTATGTACATGGAATAGTTGGATATGGGTTGAAGTACTCTAGAGGGGAGGATATCAGCTTGAATGGGTTCACCGATGCAGATTGGGTAGGTAATTCAATAGACCGAAAAAGTACCTCAGGGTACTGCTTCAGTATTGGATCAAAGCAAAAATCTTTAGCACTGAGTTCATAAGAAGAAAAATATATGGCAACCAACATAGCTACGTGTGAAGCCATATGGCTTAGAAAATTGCAGTGAGCCTATTTAGAAAAAGAATGGAGGTGACTGAGGTTTACTGCGATAATCAGAGTTGCATCAAACTCTCTGAGAATCCAGTATATCATGGTCAGTTGAAACATATAGATATCCATTGTCAAATTATCAGAGACTACGTTCAGCGTGGGGCAGTACAGCTACTGTATGTTCTCACAGTGGAGTAGGTGGCCGATATACTCACAAAGGCTCTCAGAAGAGCTAAGTTTACTCAGTTCAGAGAGCTGTTGGGTATGGTTGAAAATCCATTTTAATAATAGAAGCAGGTTGTAGTGCAAGGACGATTGGTAGTGATAGTGCCAACAGTAGCACAGATGCAACAATTCAGGGGGAGTTGTAGTACAAACATAGCATTGGCAGCGGTAGTGTCAAGGGCATCAGGACCGTTGCAATAGCAGTGCAGTAGTTGGTGGACAACATGTCAGATATTAGCAGCGTAAAGGACGATGCTTCAGAGCCAAAGCAGTATGCAGTAGAAGTATATTTGTGGAGCATATTCCTCGCTAAGAGGGAGTGTTGATTTGGGATAGCATTGGATGTGCTCTAGTCCTCAAATTTTGCAGGGAGGCTTGAGCACATGTATTCCAAAGAATCTAGAAATTGTTTTTGGAAATTCCACCTAGAAGTGATTTTATTAAAATTACTAATATTTTTTAGTGGGGTTCCTAAGTCTAAATTTAGGAAAATTAAAATATCATTGGGTATCAATCTAATCAGGGGTGAAACTTCTAGAGAAGGCCATGGATCAGGCAAAAATGATTTGAGCCTTTGATTATGATTTAATCTAGGTCGTTGGTTGCCTAATTGGAAGATATAAGAAGGGGCTTGAGGGTCATTTGGAAAATGCACTAGGCAGATATTCAGTTGCCCAAGTAAAATTGATTTTCTGATTGGGCGAAGTTTAGCAAGAGAAAATTTATTTATAGGAATTGTTGTAGGTGGAGGAGAGATAGAGAGGGTTTAGCATCAGTCAGGGAGACAGGGACGAAGACGCAGAGCAATAGAAGGGACAACGTTGGGTGGGTTGACACTGGGAAAGGCAGCATTGGTTTGAGTGATGCAGACATTGCGTAGGATAGTCTAGAGGCCAGAGAAAGTGACATTGGGCAAGCCATAGAGACACAGAGGGTGGAAGAACCTCTCTCTTGGGTCAGATACTTGTTCAAGAATGTCTATAAATATTTCTCAGAAAACCTTGTTCTATACTGCTGGGTGTAATTTGTACATGTTGATTTTTTGCTAAAGAATTATAAAACCCTCATCTACTGCACCGGTTTTCCGACATTGGGTTTTTCTGAGGACAATTGTCCAAAAATAACCATGTCATTGTGTTTGTATATGTGCCAAAATTTTACTTACATCTTCTTTTTGCAATGTTTTAATTATGAAGGCTGCAGTAGAATATGTTTCAATATTTTCGCTAAGAATAGAGTAGATAACTTATTTATGAAGTAATAAGTAGAAGAAATCATATTAATCATTATAGTAGGATTTCCATGTTAGAAATTCTCATAGTGATATCTTGTGGGTATCTTACAGGACATATACATCATTTACGTGATATCATAACCCTGACCATTTATACATATAGAACCATTACAGGGAAAAATATAAGTATTGTTACAAGTCAATGCTTCTGGTGTTTGTTGAATGCACTCATTGGATCCATCACAATTATTATTTTTCTTTTGCTTATTGTTCAATATGTTCTAAAGTTGTCCAACATTCCTAATCTATTAATGGCACTAGTGAAATTGATGGTTCACTAGGAGACACTTGTTCCTCTTTGGGATTCTTTTCCTAAATTTTGAACCCCAACTAGTTGTTGATGAGATGAGTTTCTTTGCCATTTGGACCAAGTCTCTCCACATCAATTTCTTTACCTTTTTCCGTGTAGAGTTTTGTCACAGATAATGGTTTAGGATTGTAATTTATGCTCCCTTGTCTTCCCTTGTAACAATCCCTACTTCCCATGTCTTATATGTTTGTTTATTTTTTATCCCTTTTGGTAAGTTTTCCCTTGTTTATTTATGGTTTATGTCTTGCAATTTAGTTGAGATCTTTGTGCAAGGGTATAAGTCTTTTTCCTACACAACATGCATGTCTAATGGTCATCTCTAAGTTCATTATAGAGAACATGTTGAACATGACCTCATTCTTGATTTCGGATCTAATGTTTTCTAGATAACTTTAAGATAAGGTAATTTTTGTAATGTCCCTTAATGACCACAAAATAGGTCAATGGGACTAAAGGATACATGTAGTGTTAATAAAATGTGGGAGTGAAAAAGAAAATCCTATATAATGAGAGAAAAAAATGAGAAAATTGAGAGTACAACTTTGAGCTAACAATAGAATCGAGCATTGGAGACAAGAGTACAGGCCTAGCCCACTCTTTCCACCGAATCCTCCCACCAATTCATGCCCAAAGTGCCCATGACAAGTAAGGAAAATTACTCAACTATACTAATGAAAAGTCATACCTTCAGGGTCAAGAGGCCCACCTTCAAACATACGATCATAACAAGTGGGCGAGGGACCACTTGGCTAGCTCAAGTGGCGGAGATAATGCCACATCGAGCTATCTAGTGGCTGTAAGGGGCTGCTGGTTACCGACCGAGGACCATATAGGAGAAAAAAAATTCTCCTATATATACTATAATACTACCCACAGGTGGTGAGTAACAGGGCTGAAAGTGTTGTATTTTGTAGGGCCGAATTGTCTAAAATATGAGCCTACGCAGAAATCACTGAACATCTACTACACAACCATAAAGTGCAGGGAAATTTTGTGGGAGTTTTTTTTCTGAAAAATATATTTGGAGGAGTTGTTGTAGGGCTTGAAGGAGATTTTCTAGGAATTGATTTGGCTTCCTACAATGGGATTCTTTCTACAGGGCATTTTTCCAACCTGTTAGAGCAACACACTTCTTGGGGGTCGCCGGGGCACATTGGATTCAACCCAAACGCTTTCTGGGTTTTTCTGGGTTTGGTGAGAGTAGTCCAGGCTTAATTTTGAAAATTTTTCTAGGCAATATTTATGGTTGAAATCAATGTTCCAATTAGCAGTTAGTAGTAGAAATCACTAGGAAAGGGCACAGTTCACTTTGGGACTATTTCCACCACTTGGGTTCGTGAGGTATTTCTGGGTTTTGTCGGAGTTGGTGTGGAGAGCCTACATTTTTGTAGAATTTTTGGAGTATATCTAAGGGCCAAAATCTCTGTGCACCTATAACAACAACGACAATAATTTTTTGGGTTAGTGCAAAGGTTTTTTGGTGGAGTCATTCCAGCACTTGGGCATCACAATTCCAACCTCGGTTTTGTCTAGCTTGCTGTAGCAAGTCTAGGTTCCTCTTTCCATACTCCTTTGTACCCCATTTTTCTCAAAAACAAATAAAATGGCCTAGACTTTTGGTGCATTTCCTCTAATGTTTTGATTTACTGTGTATGTGTTGAATTTCCTAGTTGTTGCTATAGTGCATGCTTTTGCTATTCACATAATATTTCCATTAGGAATATTATATAAACACTAATATTTTTGGACAAATATCCCTGGAAAAAGCTCAGTGTGGCGAAATCTAGTGCTGCGGATGAGTATTTTTATTATGCTTGAACACTTCTGTAATTGAAAATTATTACAACTGTTTGCCATATATTTGCAAACCTCTGGAAAATTATATTTCTTCACTTCTGCTAGTTGATATAGCCTCCTAGAAGCAACTCGACCAACCCCTTTGATTCAATTTGGCTTCCCTCTGGCACTCTAAACTGATCGAAACGTGAGACCTTGGCTAACTTAGCCTCTCTGGCAATTTGCGCTGGTTGGGAAATAAACTCGGCGCCCTCTGGAAATTCGATCTTCACTGGAAAACTCAGTTTCTCCTATGTAAATTGATCACTATGGAAAATTCCTTCTTGTTGTAGCAATGTGACCTCTGTTGTGTGTGGAGCATGATTGTTCAGAGGTCTTTGTTTCAGCCGGATGTATACCCCAGGATGTTTTGTACACCCCTCCACGCGGGGGGGTGCGGGGGGGACTTGTCCCCCCCCCGGGGATCCGGGCGCGCCCATCCCCCCCGGCTGGGGGGTTCGGGGGCCAGTGGTTCCCCGACGGGGGCTCGGGGGCAGCGCCCCCAAAGCCAAAAATAAATGTAAAAATGCCTTGTAAAAGTATAGTAATTTCTAGTCAATCTGGGCCGTTCATTAGGCGGATGATCTGACAGTAGAACTTATGTTTAGTTTAGGGTTTTTTGCCCTAGAAGGCAACCCCTCTCTTTGTATGAGGGTATTATATTTGAGGCTGTGTGATAGATGTGTATTCAATGTGAGTGAGAAATAGAGAGGTGAGACTGTGAGAGAAAACAAAGGATATTACATCGGATTTGCTGTAGGTTGTGTTTCTTCATTTTGCTGGATAATAGAAAGGAAGGACTGGCTGTTCGGGGTGGACGTAGCCCAAACTGGGTGAACCACGTATATCTGTGTCTCTCTTGTTTTGTGCGTTTTCTGTGTTTATATTTCTGCAATATTTTATGTGTTCCATTGCTCCGTAATATATAATTTTCTAATAACCTCTCTATGTCAATTCACATTGTTGGGAAAATCGACCTATTTGCAGATAAAATCGATCTCCCTCTATCACTAATAAACTGGAAATCACTATGAAGAATCTTCTTCGGCAACTTTGTCTTCAATCACTACTGATCTCAATCTGTTGGTGCCCTCATGCTATCACTGCGCCCTTTTCTCCCACTGCAAATCTATCTCGAATGTGTTCTCTAAATTCCCATCAATCGCCTCTTATAATCTCTCATTAAGAAACCAATGACCGCGATCTAACTTTAATCAATGGCTAAGATCATCTTGACTTCTAAAAATGTATTTTCTAGAAGTAATTAGAGGAAAATTAATTTGCCTCAATTAATACCGATTAATTAACCCATTTCCCTAAATTAGACTAAGGAAAATACTTAAATTGGTTCATTAATTCTAATTAAGACATTTTTCCTTAGAAACGTTTTCTGGGTATTGGAGAAAATTAATCCAGTGTGTTCCTTAGTCTCATAGACACCATATGAAACTGGAACACTTGTCCAAACTACACAAACTAACATATACTTGCTTAGACATGTCTGAAAATATGTTCTCTCATGTAATTTGCTTCATCCCATTTACTAATATAGAGTCCCATGTTTGAAAATATGTTCTCTCATGTGAGTTGCTTCATGCCAAATACAAGAAAATAAGTCTTGATGATATGGAGAAAATTCAAGTCATGTTACACTGTTAAGTTTGTCTCATAAATTGAGTATTTAAGGTGCATGACTATTTAAGAATGATAGGTGGCATATAAGTTGGGTAGTTTAAAAATAGATGTGAGGCATGTGAAAATTCCTAAACTGGAATTCCTACCGCAGCAACTAATGATATTTCTCCTACTTGTTAGATGAACATGAACAAGTTATTTGTAGTTTCCTATGATAAATATTGAAATACATACACTACAACCTTCACTTAATTAATTTATATGTGGAAACAACAGACTGAGCAAAAAAGAAAATACAACACAATAACACCGTTATTTTTGGACAAATATCCCCGGAAAACCCAATGTGGGAAAACTGGTGCAGCAGATCTGAGGGTTTATTATTATTAAGAAGTAGCAAATTTTGAATGCATCTCTGAATACTGGTGAGCTCCAGTATTGTAGCAATGATGCTGAAACTCCTGGGACTCCCTTCTTTACTTTTATCAACCCGGTAGTTCGTAACAAACTTGGAAGCGACGGTGCTATATGCACAAGTACTAGCTCTTGCCGCAGGCTATCACTTGATCAGTTGGCACAAGTCCGCTAGGAGCTTAAGCCAACTTCTATGAGATTTTTAGAAGAAGATTTTAATTGTGATGGATGAAAGCTTACTCAAAGGAGGCTAGTCTACTTGCAGAAAGAAGTTGAAAGCTGAAAAGGAACGCAAACCCTAACAAACCCTAGTTTTACCGACTAGCCCTACTGGTGCAAGAAAAGAGTTGAAAGCGGTGGAACTGGATTCCATTGACTCCTGGAAAGGTAAAATGCATGTGACTAAGCTACTTCAGAAGAGAAATATGGAAAAACCATCGTTTTGCATTTTTGCGTAATTTTGCATAATTATTATGCATGTGCTTTAACTATTTTTGACTGTGCAGAGGTTGATTGGCGAAAGGAAATGGAGTGGGTGCTTGCAGGTGGTTGGGAAGGTGAGAAGAGGGCCTAAGGGGTCCCTAGAATCCTTCCAGAGAGTTTCATAGTGATCAGATCTCGAAAAACTGCTCATGTGAACTTCTACAGGAAGCCTGCAGGGGTTCTCTAGGATGTTCTACAGGAAGTTTTACAGGAAGATCCGAAAGAGGATTTTGGAGGGTTGATGGTGGAAAAACGGTGGGAAAGTGGAAATGGAGGATGGATGAGGATGTGAAGGGGTCTAGGACCTAGTAAATAAAGCTAAGGAGTGATGAAGATGGTTGGATTTGTTAAGGATGGAGGGAGCAATGTTGCACAAAAATGTAGAAATTAAGTCAAATTGGAAAAGTGTGGCAAATGAAGGGAAGGAATCTGGAATTAGGGGTTGGAGCAGGTGGTATGATGGAGGAAGGATAGACAAGGAGGTAGTACAGATGCTCTGCACACTATTTCTCAAAACTGGTCAAAGAAAGACTAGAAAAACCAGAGATCTAGCTATTTTGACCTACTTTGACCTACAAACTAGAAATATGGTGAACAATAGTTTATTGGCAGGAAATCATGCAAGATAACTTATCGAAACTAAGCAAGAATAGATCTAAACATGAAATTACAACCGGTATGAACTTTTCCAACTAAAAATCTAACACTAGCAATTGCATGAAGAGGCAAAAATAGTGTTTTTGTGGCAGCAAGTATGCCTAGGTCTCAGCTCATGGTCCCAAGGAGGGAGAGATGAGATCAAGGATTTCTTGGTTTCCTTTTTACAGGTATTTTCGTTTACCAAACTATCAAATCAGCCTGAAGCATGAAAAGCTATTTCAATCATCAAAAATGACATAAGTAACAAAGAAATATTTTAATCTAAATAGCAGAATTTATTCTATGAATGCAGCAAAGACACATAAAAATACATGAAGGAGGTACTAGCACTTGGTTTGGGCCCAACCCCAAGAGCTACAACCTCCTAAGAAATATTAGAGCTGGTGCAAAGCTGGATTCGTCTTTATTGATCAAAACATAATAGTTACATCCCAAAAACTGTCTACAAGAAAAAGCTCGAAAATGTGTTGATACAGGGCTGCACTAAAGTGCGAAAATATACTAACAAAATGACTAGCCTACTGACTAAAATCTAACTACAATATGAATAAAATCTGACTAACTAAATTGAGGCCCTAAGCCTTCTTATTTATACAAATTTAAGACCCCAACAGTCCTCCTAAACTTTAGGAACTTGGCTACCAAAACTTGCAGTTAATAGAAATCCTACTTGACTTGCTTGGCTGCCCCTTGTGCTCTGAGTTTTTGATGGAGAATTCGAGGTAAGGGCTCATAAATCAAGGGGACACCTTCTTACAAATCCTCTTCCTTGTTTTTCCGTGAATTTGGCTACCAAGTGCTCATTAAACCTTTCATTTTGTCTCAAAATTGACCAAAATCTGCATAAAGCACACATTAGACTTTTTGGCATAATGAATAACCCAATTCACTCTATTAACATAAATATAATAAAAAACATGGAATAAACTAATGAGAATGGTGGATTAAGTCGAATTAGGAGGCTAAATGAGCCCATATAATTACCCATTTTTGGGGCTCATCATCACCCCCCTACTGAAGGTGTTGCTCATCCTTTGAGTAACTAATCTATCTCTTCATTCTTGATGGCCTTGGTGGCCTCCCTATCATCCCAAGCTTCTGAAGTGGTCTGCTCATGTGTGCTATAAAATTCTGCCTTCTTGTCCATGTCCTTCCACTGCTCCTCCTATTCTGCATGTTTGAATTCTTGTGCTTTTCCTGGCCTTAAAATACATGGAGGCCTGCCTTTTTCTTTTTCCTTTTTGTTTTGTAGGTGTGCTTAATGCAGCAAGCACAATTGTTGCCTCCTTTACCAAGATTTCAGGGGATTTCTCTTTCTGCTATTCTTTTCCTTCACTTCCTGTAGAAATCTCTATGCCCCCTGTTTCTGCTTGTGTCCCTGATATCGTAGGGTGTGCATATTCTTCCTTTCTTTCTCTTCTTTTGTCTTCTCTGCCTCTGTTAGCTTTGCTTCCTCACGCTCTATTTTGGTTTTCTTCTCATCTTGTTTAGTTTCTACCTTCTGTGCTTTAGTCTTTTTCTTTTCTGTTTTGGGTCTTCCTTCTCATCTTCTATTTTGATTTCCTCCTCCGTTTCAAGTTCTTCTTTCTCCATTTTTGTCTTTTCCTATTTTTCTATTTCCTCTTCATCTTCCCCTGCCATATTTCTAAAAATCTCCCTATCATGATGTGTAGTGACTACTGGAAATGTTCAGGTGAGGAGGGAGGAAACAAACTTTCAAAACCGGAAATAGAGAAATGGCTGAGGTTTGTCTTTCTGGAATCAGGAATTTCTCATGTTCTTCTTTTTCACAACATCAATTTGCAATTTTTTCTTCAAACTATTTCCAACTTGAATTTGCTTCTCAGTTTTTGAGAAAAATCAATACTTTTGACAGAACAGAGAATATTTATAACACAGTGTTTTTTCTTCAGAGAGTGGACAGTCTTGCAAATTTGGTTTTTCACAAGTTGGCTTCTATGGTTGCATCCCTTTTTTCAGAAGAATGTGAGAAAGAAAAAGGCATATTTTGGATGCAGAGCAGAAAAATGGAGAGACTATGTAGAACTCAGAGAAGGAGAAAAACACAAGTAGACTTTTAAGCTTCACATTCCTTTCCTTGAACCCAATATTGTGTTTTTAATCCTCCACCTTATATAAATATAGCATATCCAGAGCAGTTTCCCGAGCCTACCTCTTTTCAAGCTCAAATTTTGATAAAAATCTCAAATTTTCTAGCTGCAGAACTGCTCTCTGCCCTTCCTGTAGAAATCTTCTTGTAGACAGTGTTCCTGTAGAATGAAACTGTGCTTCCTGTAGAGCCCGATAGGTGGGATATTTTCAAAAAAACAGGCAGAAATCTGGCGGAGGACGACTGGTTAGCTACTTTGGAAGTGGTAGATGCGTACTCCAGTCGAGAACGTCATGAAGGCACAGTGAACAAGAGTGGTGAATGCGTTAACTGAGATGTCTTTTAACTGATGGTGTGATTCGTGGTGGGGAGATGAGGTGGCCAGATGTACGTTGGCCCCATGAAGACTGTAGTGCTGTTATGAAACTGTATGCTACTTGCCCGTAATCACTTCCATCAATTACGTTGGAGTTTAAACAGCCACCACTGCCTGTTTTCAGTTTTCTTCCGGAGATGGCTGAGCAGACGTGCCGATTACACCCACTGAGCATTGTTTGAACTAGACGAGGCACTGTCTGAATTGGATGAGGGTGGCCAGTTAGCTGGCCACTAATATTGTTTAATCACAACCATCTCATTGTCCACATAGTTCTTAAATTACATTCATGCAACAAAGGAACGAGTTTAGTCACGTACCTAGAAGTCGAATGTGTTTGCTGTGATGTGTTGTGGCCTTTCCTTTTGCTGCATACCTTTGTTTCTGTGGATGCATGTTGGTTTGGTTTTTGATACATGGTTATTTTTCTTGTGCAGGTATCCTCTGGCTAGATCTAAGCTGCATGAGTCTATTTCAATGTTTAGATTTGCACCCTCATGCTGCTGATGCTGTATTTTTGCAGGACAGCGACTTGTTTTGTCCATAGCTCCCAAACGATAGACCAGATTGACCTAAAAAATTTTGAGCATGTTTCTATCATTTTTATGCATCTCCTATAGCAAAATTGTGGTCAATGGATGCACATATTTCGAGAAAAACGGAAAATTGCTGAAGGTGACAGAGGTCAATTTCTTGGAAACTGTGAACTGGAATTGGCTGAAATTGCTTGGGCAGGCTACTATCACCCATATGCATCTCCCCATGAAATAGGTTTTGAAATGGATGCACAGATATGGAGAAAATGCAAAAATGGCTGAAGGTGATGGACGTTGATTTCTTGGAAACCGTGCACTGGAATTAGTTGAAATTGCTCGGGCATGTTGCCATCATCCCTATACAACTCCCCATAAAATAGTTTTTTAAATGGATGCATGGTTTTCAAGTTAGGGAAAAAAAGAATTCTGCTCTATGTATTTTTGTATCAGAACATTCTGCAGTTTTTGCACAGTAAGGAAAAAATGAGCTTGGGTTGTAATGCAGACTTGGGTCTCGGCTAATGAGGAATCTAGAGAGAGGGTAACATGTATGGTGAGTGAAAAATTGTTGCTTGATTTTTCATTAAGGAGTTTTTGCTGGTAGTATGAAGAAAACAGGATTTCTGTGTGTGACTATGCAGGAACATAAAAAAATGAGTGCAATGGAGATGTACGGAGATGGAAAAAGGTGACATATGGCGATGGATGGAAGAAGAGATGTTTACAGGCCTCATGGACAGATTCCCAACCTTTGGGTCCTCTTTGGAGATCAATTTTGGCTTGTTAACATGTTCTACAGGATCTTCCTGTAGAAGACACAAATCTTCCTGTAGAAGGTGAAATCTTAGTCCGAATGAGACCAAATCTTAAGAAAGGGTAGTGGTCATGGAGGAATGGATTGTGAGGGATGCTTGCAGCGTGGTGTTGATCTCTGTCTTTGTCTTGTGCAATCCTCCTAACCTGCAATGTCCTTCCTGCAACCCGCAATTATTCAATAGAAATTAGGTTTCTTTTTCTTTTTCTCTTTTCTTCTTTCTTTTTTCTCTTTTTTTTTTTGAAAACAACTAGGGCACCTCATGGAGGTTTTCAATCAATGAGCCAATCTGAGGCGTCTCTGAGGAGGTTTTCACCTTAGATTTTTATTTTCCTCTTATTTTAATTTTTTTTTTCTTTTTTCTTTTTTTCCTACCCTACCCTACTTGAAAAACAAAATCATTTTCAAGTATAAGAATACTTCCAATGGAGCCATGTGCACATCGCGATTAGAGACAAAATGATGTGGAGGCTTGAAATGCATGCTTTGACAGGTATCCGGATTTCAGAGACCAAATGATTTGACTTTGAAGGGATCAAACATAGTTGAGGAAGAGAGTACTACTGCAACTTAGTGACCATTTGGAACCATATCTCAATATAGCTATGATATTCTTGGCCCTTTTGCTAATCTGGATCATTCTTCATGTCACCTTCTACCATGACCTTCTCATCTTCCTCTTTTTGCTGATTTTTCTCTTGAATACATGGAGGATTTGATGGTAACCATGAGGGAACTCTCTCAATCTCTGATTCTGTTGTCTTTTCTTTATCAAGTGCAGCCCATGGTCTTTTCTCTCCTCTTTTGCATCTTCTTCAGTTGGTTTTGGTCCTTCAATGACATCAATATAATCTCTTTCTTGCAATATTCTTCTTGAGCTCTGGTGAATATCGTTGAGCTCAAAAGGAGTTGTTTGGAAATGTTGTGCCTCAACATTGTAATTGGTTTGAGCTACTCCAATGTGCAGGTTTGGAAATGGTGGTATGGGTAGTTGAGTACGGGTGTATATTTGAGATGGATGTGGATGGGGTTGTGGTTGAGCAGGTGGTTTCCCACTATATACATGCCGAGCCTGCCCATTATTTGGGTTCGAGTTTGGTTGAGCAGGCATATGGGGCTACCTTGGTGGAGCAGGAGGTGATGGTTGCGGTTGAGTAGGTGGTGGAGGAAAAGGAGCGGGAGGAGAGTTGTACTGGGGCCTCCACCCCTGATGAGGTGCATTCCACTGAGGCTGTGGCTGAGCATAGGGGTGAAATGGATGAGTAGCTAGTTGAGCATGATATTGAGATGGATATGACCAAGGAGGGGGTGTGGACCAGGAAGGATGAGCAAGGGGACCCCAAGAAGGCATGGAAGTGGCTTGATAGGGGTTGCAATAAGTCTGGGATGTCCTTTGCATTCCCTGCTGGCAAGGTATGGGTCCATGTGGCCTCATTTGGTTCATATAATAAAGTGGTTCAGTGGCTCCTTTGGCCCTCTGATATGCAGCTTTAATTCTAGGCAAGGAAGGGCACTGGTTCGTAGGATGGTATTTTTCACAGACAAAACACACTTCTATAGAGTGCAATGGACATTCGTTCCTAGGATGCTTTCTAGTGCACCTAGGACAAAAGATGGCCAAAACCCTCTCTGCTTCCTCTCGATATCGTTTGATATGCATGGCAAGCATCTGCCTCACCTCGCTTTTGCAATCTTCCCACAGGTCTTCAATTTCTCCTTCAATGGATGAGTTGGAAGAAAAGGTACTACTCCTAACATTTCTATTTTTAGCCATTTTCTCCAGACGAATGTTTTTTTCGTCTTCTCCCCCATAGGTTCTTCAAAATATGTCTTGCTGTCCACCTAGGGGTTCTTCTTAATCACAACCATCGAAGAAGAGAGAAGGTTGGCTGTGTGAAGCAGTGGGGGTGTTGGGCAAACATTTTTCTGAATTATCTCTACTCGTATAAGGCATGAAAGGAAATATTTTTGGTTGATTTTTGTTTCTTTTTTTCTGCTTGTACCTGCAAAAACTAAAATAGATTGAACTGCAACTAACTAAAATCTATCTTGTTGAAATGAAAATGCAGAATTGAAATGAAAGCAGGAAAGGACTAATCTATGTTGCAGAAATGAAATGCTAAGCTACGCTTGCAGAATTGAAATGCTAATCTATGCTTGCAGAATTGAAATGAAAGTAGGAAATGTCTAATCTACTTTTGTGGAAATGAAATTACAGAATGAAAATGAAACAACTACTCTACTCTTGTTGAAATAAACTACTTAGCAGAAGGTTGTAGTAGAAAATGGAAGAAAAGTAGCAATCACTAATACTCTGACGCTTCCCTAGCAATGAAACCAAAAATATGGTGAGCTCCAATATTGCAGCAATGATGCTACAACTCTTGGGACTCCCTTCTTTACTTTTATCAACCCAGTAGTTCGTAACAAACTTGGAAGCGGCGGTGCTATATGCACAAGTACTAGTTCTTGCCACATGCTGTCACTTGATCAACTGGCACAAGTCCGCTAGGAGCTTAAGCCAACTTCTATGAGATCTTTAGAAGAAGATTTTAATTGTGATCAATGAAAGCTAAATCAAAGGAGGCTAGTCTACTTGTAGAAAGAAGCTGAAAGTTGAAAAGGAATGCAAGCCCTAGCAAACCCTAGTTTTACTGACTAGCCCTACTGGTGCAAGAAAAGAGATGAAAGTGGTGGAACTGGATTCCATTGACTCTTGGAAAGGTAAAATGCGTGTGATTAAGCTACTTCGGAAGAGAAATATGGAAAAAACATCTTTTTGCATTTTTGAGTAATTTTACAGAATTATTATGCATGTGCTTTAACTATTTTTTATTGTGCAGAGGTTGATTGGCGAAAGGAAATGGAGTGGCTGCTTGTAGGAGGTTGGGAAGGTGAGAAGAAGGCCTAAGGTGTCCCTAGCATCCTTCTAGAGAGTTTCACAGTGATCAAATCTCGAAAAATTTCTCATGTGAACTTCTACAGGAAGTCTGCAGGGGTTCTCCAGGATGTTCTACAAGAAGTTCTACAGGAAGATCCGAAAGAGGATTTTAGAGGGTTGATGGTGGAAAAACGGTGGGAAAGTGGAAATGGAGGATGGATGAGGATTTTAAGGGGTCCATGACCTGGTAAATGAAGCTAAGGAGTGATGAAGATGGTTGGACTTGTTCAAGGATGGAGGGAGCAATGTTGCACAAAAATGTAGAAATTAGGTCAAATTGGAAAAGTGTGGCAAATGAAGGGAAGGAATCTAGAATTAGGGGTTGGAGCAGGTGGTATGATGGAGGAAGGATATACATGGAGGTATTATGAATGCTCTGCACACTATTTCTCAAAACTGATCGAAGAAAGACTAGAAAAACCATAGATCTAGCTATTTTGACCTACTTTGACCTACAAACTAGAAATATGATGAACAACAGTTTATTGGCAGGAAATCATGCAATATAACTTATGGAAACTAAACAAGAACAGATCTAAACATGAAAGTACAACTGGTATCATCTTTTCCAACTAAAAATCTAATACTAGCAATTGCATGAAGAGGAAAAAACTGTGTTTTTGTGGTAGCAAGTATGCCTTGGTCTCATCTCATGGTCCCAAGGAGGGAGAGTTAATATCAAGGATTTCTTGGTGGCATTTTTGTAGTTCTTTTCCTTTACCAAACCATCAAATCAACCTAAAGCATGAAAAACTATTTCAATCATCAAAAATGACCTAAGTAACAAAGCAAGATTTTAATCTAAATAGCAGAATTTATTCTATGAATGCAACAAAGTCACATAAAAGTACACAATGGAGGTACTAGCACTTGGGTTGGGCCCAATCCCAAGAGCTACAGCCTCCTAATAAAGATTAGAGCTGGTGCAAAGCTGGATTCATCTTTATTGATAAAAAAATAATAGTTACATCCCAAAAACTGTCTACAAGAAAAAGCTCGAAAATGTGCTGATACAGGGCCGCAATAAAGTGTAAAAATAGACTAACAAAATGACTAACCTACTGACTAAAATCTAACTAAAATCTGACTAACCGAACTGAGGCCCTAAGCCTTCTTATTTATACAAATTGAGGACCCCAACAGTCCTCCTAAACTTTAGGAACTCGGCTGCCAAAACTTGCAGTTAACATCAGTCCTACTTGACTTGCTTGGTTGCCCATTGTGCTGTGAGCTTTTGATGGAGAATTCGAGGTAATGGCTCATAAATGAAGGGGACACCTTCCTAAAAATCCTTTCCCTTATTCTTCCATGAATTTGGCTACCAAGTGCTCATTAAGCCTTTGATTTTGTCTCAAAATTGACAAGAAATCTGCATAAAGCACACATTAGACTTTTTGGCATAATGACTAACCCAATTCACTCTATTAACATAAATATAATAAAAAAAATGCAATAAACTAATGAGAATGGTGGATTAAGTTGAATTAGGAAGTTAAATGAGCCCATATAATTACCTATTTCTGGGGCTCATCAAATACCTCAAGGGTTATTTAGTTACAAAGAGAGAAATACTGACATACTTACTTCACACAATCACTGAGAAAAATCTCGGCTGATCTAGTCACTGGATGAGGTGCCTTTGGCAGTCCCTGCGCTACCTCTACGTAGTCCTCACACAGTCCCAGTGTTAGCCCCTCTAGGCAATGTGTCACCCAGCCAGTTGATCGATTTGCTGCCTAGAGGCACTACTGTCAGCCTCCCGATCTCCCACCCCAACTCTCAGCTTCTAAAACTGACTCTGCTGCAAAATTTTAGACTCTCTCACCCTCTACGCTGCCTCTGCATGGACCTATGTCAAGCTCTGCATGAGAGATGCTGGATCTCTCTCTGTTGATGATTCTCTAGCTGAGAAAATTGCTCTCTCTCTGGATGCTATCTCTGCCCCTCAACTGCAAGAAATCTACTCTATCAAAATTTCCTCCTGAGAACTTCTCACTTTAGAAATTCGATCTCTTGTCTCTCGGTGTGTTTTCCAAATGACCCTCAAGCTTCCTTAAATAATCTTATCATTGAAATTCAATGAACTAGATTAAAAGTTAATCAATGGCTAAGATCATTTTAGCTCGATCCTCATCTTCTTCTAGACGTTACACACACAATTAGATTAATACCCATTAGTATTTGTAATTTCCTAAGTTTAGACTTAGGGGCCCATTAAAAAAAATTAATTATTTTAATAAAATTGTTTATGGATGGAATTTCCCAAAATGATTTTTGGGTTTGTTGGAATACATGTGGCCAAGCCTCCCTGCAAAATTTGAGGCCTAGAGCACATCTGATGCTACCCCAAATAAACACTCCATCTTAGCAAGGAGTGTGCTCTAGCAATATACGCTACTGCATACTACTCTGAGTCTGAAGCATCGTCCTTTGCATTGCTGATGTCTGACATGTTGTCCACCAACTACTGTTGCAACTGTACTAATGCTGACACTACCACTATCAACATTGCATCTATACTACAACTCCCTTTCAAGTGTTGCATCTATGTTGCTGCTAGCACTGCCACTGCCCATTGCCATTGCACTACAAACTATTGCTGCTTCTCCATCAGCAATGGAAAAAATCCAAAATTACTAAACTAACTGTGTTCAGTATGATACCACGTGAATGCTGGAGATTGACTGCTGCTAGTCTCTGCATTGACCCTCTGAATCTACTATGCTGTAACTGACCTCTGCTCTATGCCATCTGCATTGTTGCCAACTTTGCTCTGTGCTATTTAGTCTCTGGCACTCCTAGCCACTGCAACTGTCTCTGTGACATTCTTCAATACCATCCGACACTAGTCCATCTTGCTACTGCTGATCTAGGCTCCCATAGCAAGGAATCGATCCAAGAGGTGGGCTCCTCAAGGATCCTGCCCATCTATTACTCTTTCGAACTACACCTCCAAATCAGCCCACCTCCCTCCTGGATGTATCTCGGCTATCATGGCAAACTCCTCCTCCTTGCTCTTCATGGGTGCAACCTTCAGATCGTTCTTCTCATCCTTATCCTTCTTCTTGAGAGGACACTGAGTAGTGTAGTGACCCATCTCATTGCACCTAAAACACTTGATCTTCGAGACATCATTCTTACGTCTTTGCTACTCTTGCTATCCCTTTGATGCAAGGGCTGCATTATTCTCCTGATCCTTCGGCTTTGACCAACTTCTACTGCTTCCGTCAAGTTTAACCTTGACTATGTCTCTCCTCAACTCCTCTTGTTTTAGAGCTGCCCACATCTCATCCCAATTCTGCAAAGTTGCTTTGCTTAGGATACTTTGGACAAAGACTTGCCACTCATCTGAGACAAAATTGACGGCAATTCTAACTAACTCTAAGTCTTGAGGTGTATGCCCCATAGTAGACAACTCATCACGTGTCTCCTTAAGCTTCGTGAGGAATGGATCCACATGCTCCCCTTTATACATATGAGAAAATCTTAGTTTCTGCTCAAGGTACTATCTTCCACTATTCGGAAGATCCCTGAGATAATGTAGACAAAGTGTCCCACATCTCCTTAGAAGTCCCTTTGCTCGCGACATGACAAACCACATAATCCTTCACTCTATCGAGGATCATTCTTTTAACTTTCGCCATCTCAACCTTGTATTTCTTCAACGGATCTGCATCTGTAGGGACAACCACCATGTTGTCCACATATGTCTTGAGGGCATGCTCATCTAGAAGGAACATTATTCTTACCTTCCAGATGACATAGTTGGATGCCCCATCCAACCTGTCGTGATCCCTCAAGCCACTAGTTTCCATTTCTACCACAAATGTCGAAAATCTCCTCTCTCCTCTATGTTACTGTCAGGCTAGGCTATGCACTTCTTGCTGGAGCTAGTAAAACTACTGCCCCTTGTTACTACTTAGCTCTAGAGAATTCGAGTTCCTTGGCTAGGAATTCTCTGAGGAAGAAATTCCCTCAATCGTGCTTCTCCTCTCTCTTTTGACGATTTTTCTACTTGCAAAAAAATATGCGTCCCACCAACTCTCCTCATGCTAAGGATTTTGCACTACTCCCTTTGCCCTGAAAAAAACTCGATCTGGAAGCCCTTCTCTCCATTAAGTCACTCGGAGGGAGACTACCTCGAAATTTCCGCCCTCCGTCTTAGAACTACGCAAACCCTTTGGGGTTTCGAACTGCTACCTCCTGCAACTTTTCGATCTACCTCTTCTGCTTAGTGTTGGGTTCTTTGGCACTACTCTACTTATTCTACCTGCACTAGCTCTGATACTATGTGAAAATTCCTAAACCAGAATTCCTACTATAGCAACTGATGATATTTCTCCAACTTGTTAGATTAACAGGAACAAATTATTTACAATTTCCTACGGTAAATATTGAAATACATACACTGCATCTTTCACTTAAATAATGTTGAAATTTCTAAGTCTAACACGTTAGAAATTCTTCCTACATTATCTAGTTTATTTCACCTACTTGTTTATTCCATAACAAGTTATTTAACCATATAAATAATGAAAATAAACAAAAATGTAGACTCAACTCATATACAGATCATCAACTGAAATAATAGAAAACCACAGAAGGGACACCATAATTTTTGGACAATCATTCATGGAAAAACCCAATGTAGGAAAATTGGTGCAACAATTATGAGGGTTTTATTATTAAGCAACTTTCTTGAGTACAACTAGGGTGCTAAACTGGCTCACCTAACAGATATTTCTATCTGACAGTAATATCTCTTTTTGAAAGCAGATATTCAACAAGTCTGCCCCACGAAAATCCTTCTGGCACTTCTCCAAGGCTATGCGTCATCCCTGCTAGCCTCTGCGTAGCTTTGGAACCCCTTGTGTCAGCCCTATGCATCTTTGTGCCAGCAATCTAACCGTCTGCATCACCCACGTAGGCCCTGCTAGCCTTTGTGCAGTCTCTCTGGCCTTTTGCGTAGCTCCTACTGGCTCTACGTGGCCCCTCTAAGACTATCTCTGTCTCTCTACTATGCACTCATTGCCCCTCTCTGCAACTCAAATCACTTGTTTTATTTCTCTCAACAAACCCCGCACCAAAAAATCAAACTGACTGATCAATCTTGGTGTATCTCTAACTAACCTTCAAGCCTCCTCTTATACTTTTCCTGTTGAGTCTTCAACAAATAAGATTAAGTCCCTAATCAACAACTAAGGTTATATTTGGCTTGATCCATGTCATTTAGAATATTCTCACCTAGTTTTATATTAATACCCATTAATATTTTAATTTTCCTAAGTTTAGACTTAGGAACCCCATTAAAAATATTAATTATTTAATATCTCTCTAACCGGGTGAAATTTTCCCAAACCATTTCTGGGTCTTGGAGATCTCATGTGCTTTAACCTCTCCACCAATTTTCATGGCTAGATCACATCTGATACTTCTACAAATCAACACTCCCTCTTAGCGAGGAATGTGCTCTAGTAATGATCCACCACTTAACATCACCCTGATCCTCCCGCACGGGTACCTGTGTTGATGCTTGGCTTGCTACCCAACATCCACTACATTATTGCCTCCTGTACTGCTGCCCATGGCTCTACCATAGCCACTGCTACATCTGTATTGCAACTCCCTCTCAACATGTTGCCCATAGCACTGCCACTACTAATTGTTGCACTACAACTCAGTTACCGAGAAGTAAGTAACTGATTTGCCCAACTACTGACATCCTTATCAGACCGGAAGCCTCCTGATTTTGAAGCTACCTCTGCTGCTATCCTATGTTGAACTGAAAATCACCCTATGAGTGACCTCCATTAAAGAATTATTAAATGAAGGTATTACAGACTCATGTGCTGGAGTGTGTCTATGTTATTTAGCCAACGGATCGATCAGATTGCAAATACACAAACACTTGAGATAGAAAACAGCAAAGAAACACAGTAAGAAAATATAAGAACACAAGAAATTAATAAGCAGTTCACCCTATCCTCCAGGGCTATGTCTCTGATCCAACGCTCAGTGGTAGCCTTCTTTTATTGTATCTTAAAGCAGAGAATTACAATGAAGGAGCTCAATATGAGTCTCCTAAAACAGAATTTTCTTGGCAGGGTGGTTCTTGGATTCCCCAAGCCACTAGAGTGCACAAACTCTGTTCCTTACCAGATCTTTGACCCTTCTGGTCTCTAATGGAAGGAGCCCAATGTGGTGCTCAGTCCTGACAGATCCTCTCAGGGATGGCTTGAATCTCTCAAGCTCTCTGGTGCTTGACGCTGCCTTTGGTCATCTCAGCCCTCTGTCTTCTTCATGCTTTTTGCCTCACTGTCTTCTTCACTTTTGCTCTCTCTTTGTCTTTTGTTTCCTTATTTTCTTTGTTCTTCCTCTCCATGTCTTTTGCTTGTCTATTCATGGCTTTAAAGCCATTCAATCTCATGGTTGTTTGATTCCCCTTCCAACTCCATCGGATCGCCTACTACAGCTTCGCTTGGAGTTCCCTGTCTCGGTGTCATCTTCAGGCTCACAAGGAGTGGCTACTTGTCCTCTTGCAAACTGCGCCAGCTTGCTTCATTGGTTCAGTTTTTCAGTTATGTCATGGAATGAGTCATCTGCCACCTTGGTAGTCAAATCAAACCTCAAATTCTTATAGATCACAGCTTCATCCCCTATCAATTTCGGTTTCCCCATCGGGCGTGATCTTAGCCATTACATTTGGATCCCCCATATTCGATGCCATTCACTCATTTCACGTGGTTGACTTGATCAACTATTAGTGCGTGATGAGTGGTGGTTTTCTCTCTCTTGTACTTTCTACATGTCAGGTGCTGAGTAGAATCACTTTGTTTTCGCAAATCTGCTCACCGCTTAAGGGTGCCCCCAATAAATATCGTCGGTTTTTGGAGTGCAGGTCCTGCCTTTACCTTTAGCCTTTTTCCCCACAGCTTTCCCGGCTCTCATGTGACCGAGCACTCGAGGCCTCTCCTTCTCAAGGGATTTTTCCTAACGAACTGCCTCCTTTTCCCGATCTAGGCTTCCCATGGACTAGTTTCACCTCCTGTGTAGTCTCCATGGGCCTTGGTCAGTGTGCTTTAACCAAGGTCCTCGCCGTTCCATGCTAGCTACCAACTGCCACTGTTTAGAGGTGTTTCTAATTACTGCTCTTAATTTTTTGAAGTCTGTCTCGACTTGATATTGTCATGGTTCTTTTGATTATTCTTCATGGATCCAATTTGGTTCACGGTCTTCCCACTGAAAAGCTTTTGGACCACCAAAAGTGTGTTTTCAAGCATCCGCTAAGTGAGGGTATTGTCTTCTCACTTGTCCAATCTTAATCCACTTTGCACTGCTCAGCTTTGAACCTTTGAGCCCAATCCTGAGGTACTCAACATCTCCTCTGTGTGTTGTCCTCACCTTCCTATCCAACATTGTGTCTTTCTGCAATTCATTAAGATTTTCAGGTAGAAGGTCATCGATAGAAGGCAATTGAATTTTCTCTTTAGGATCCTTAATCATTGAAGGTTCAAACAATCTTAGGCAATATGCATTTACGACTGAGTAGATGTGAATGTAAGCTGGTAGGTCAAGGCGAAAAGAATTTTCACCTATCTTCTCAAGTATCCTAAAATTTCCATACCTGATAGGCTTTAGTGTTTTACCTTCGCCTTGCATCTTGTCCTTGCTGATATATAGCCAGACCTGGTCACCAACTTGAAAACTATGCTCCATCCGATGCTTGTCATGCCTAGCCTTTTATTTGGCTTGGCTCTTTTCCAATTGTTCCTGTACTGCCTAGAGGATCTCTTGGATTTGTTCAATGAACCTAGTTGCCTTGTCCGCATCACTGTGTCCATCAACTGTGGTATCTTTACCAAAGACAAAATCCAAAGGAGACCTTGGTGTGAAACCAAAATATGTCTCAAAAGGAGATCTTTGTGTAGAAGAGTGTTTTTCTCTATTGTAAGCATGTTGCACATAGCACAAGTGTTCATCCCAAAGCTTAGGATGTTTGCTGCAATATCCTCTGAGTAACTAGATGAATGTCCTATTAACTACTTTTGTCTGGCCATCAGTTTGTGGATGAAAAGTTGTGCTTTTCTTTAGTTTGGTGTCCATCAATTCCATAGACTTGACCAAAATTTCCCCACAAATCGGTTGTCTTGATCAGATACAATATAAGTGAGTAATCCAAAATGAACCCATACATGTTCAAAGAACAGTTTTGCAGTTTGTTCAGCTATAATCTGTTTATTACAAGGTATTAAAATACACATTTTTCTTAACCTATCCACAACAACATATAGATAATCATGACCTTTCCTAGATTTAGGCAGTCCTCCAACAAAATCCATGGAAACACTTTCCCAAGGGTGAGAAGGAACGGGTAATAGAGTGTACAAGCCTAGTTTTCTGTTGCTGGGCTTGCTTTTAGCACACATAGTACACCCTCTTACATATCTAGAAACTGTCTCATTCATTCTTGGCTAATAACAAAATATTTGCAGCTATGCAACTATTTTACTTACCCCAAAGTGACCTGATATCAGAGAAGTGTGTGCTTCTCTAATTATCTTTACTCTCTCAGTTTGTGGAATGCAGAGTTTCCCACAATGATATAAGAGTCGATCCTTTACATGATAATCCAATTCTTCTACTCTTTTGCCTTGACTCAAAGTTGCATATACATCTTTAAAGTCTATGTCTTGAGCATACTATTCAATGTAGCTTTCATGTAGCACATAATTATGCTTAAGTATAGTAGATGCATTTATAATGGGTCTAGATAACATATCTGTAACTTTGTTGTGTATGCCCTTTTTATATCTGATAACTAAATGAAACTATTGTAGAAAACCCATACATCTGTAATGTCTTGATTGTTGCAACTTAGTTTGGGAGTGTAGATATTAAAGTGGTTGATGTTCAGTATGTATTACTATCTCTTTGCCCATTAAGTAATGTTTCCACTTTTTCACACTCTGAACTAATGCATACAATTCTTTATCATATGTAGGGTAGTTAACTATTGCAGGATTAAAAGTCTTAGAATGATAACATATGGGTTTATTGTGTTGTGTCAATACTGCTCCCATGGCATAGTCACTGGCATCTGTTTGGATCTCAAATGGTCTTTGTAGATCAGGCAGTGCTAGTACAGGTGTTGTACTAATCTTTTCTTTCAAGGTGTCGAAGGCTTTCTGATGTTTGCCTCCCCACTGAAACACTTTGTTCAATCGTGTTAAAGCATGTAAGGGAGTTGCAATTGAGGAAAAGTTAGTAATGAACTTCCTCCAATATTGTGCTGCTCCTAAGAAGCTTCTCACTTCTATAGCAGACTTGGGTTTAGGCCAATTTACAATGACTGCCACTTTAGAGGGATCTATTTTCAATTCACCACCCCCTACTATATGACCCAAATAATTTAGAGATGTTTTTCCAAATTCACATTTTGAGAGTTTAACATGAAGTTTTTCTCTAAATTTCAAAACATCTAATGTCTGCTGAACATACTTTAAGTGTTCTTCCCACGTTTTACTAAAAATCAGAATGTCATCCAAATACACAATAACGAAATCATCAAGAAAAGGTCTGAGTACATCATTCATTAATCTCATGAAAGTAGTAGGAACATTAGTTAAGCCAAAAGGCATAACCAGCCACTCATACAATCCCTGCTTTGTTTTGAAAGTAGTCTTCCATGCATCTTGCTCTGCAACTCTGACCTGATGGTATCCATTATGCAAGTCTAGCTTGGTGAAATAAACAACTTCCTTCAATTGATCTAAAAGATCATCTATGCGAGGAAGGGGATAATGATTTTTGATTGTTATCTTATTCAGTGCTTGGTAGTCAATGCACATTCTCCACGAGCCATCCTTCTTTCTCACCAAAAAAATTGGTGACCCACATGGTGATGTGCTAGGCCTGATGAACCCCTTCTCGAGCAACTCCTGCACCTGCTTCTTGATTTCAACATTCTCTAAAGCAGACAACCTGTACATTCCAATGTTAGGCAATGGAGCATCTTGTTGCAAAATAATATCATGTACTATTTCCTTTTTGGGTGGCAGACCTTTAGGTTCTTGAAACAAGACATCATACTTTGAAACAACATTTTCTATATCAGCTTGTTGTTTAGCTTTACAACCCTCAAATACATTGGTTTTATCAGGTTTCTTTTCCTTTACAACCATCAGTAAGAATTGTTTGCATGAATTTATCATTCTTTTCATTTGCCTTGAGTTTATGAGAGTATAATTATTCTTGAGCTTATGAGCTCTTACAAAGCATTCGATTCCATCTTTAACAAGTAGATACTTGTTCTCAGGTCTATAGAAAATAGCTTTTCTATCATACAAGTAAGGACTTCCTAAAACAATTCCACATATATCCAAAGGAATTATGTCTAAATCAACCTCATCTACAAATGCTGACCCAAAATAAAACTTGATTTTTCACTGTCTAGTCACTCGTAGTTGTGCTTTATCATTCAACCATCCTAATGGGTATGGTTTCTTGTGAGGTGTAGTTGCTAATCCCAATTTCTTTACAATTGCTTCAAAAATCAAATTTACTTGTGAGCCACTATCAAACAAAGTATCAATCTTTTGATATTTGGAAACAACTCAAATATGGAAAAACTCATGTCTTTTTATCTCATGTTCTTCATCAATAATAGATTGAGCAAAATTACTAGTAGATTCTTCAGAATTCTTACCTTTTATACATGTGGCTGCAATGGTTGTTTGATCTCTCGAGTCTGACCCCAAATCTTTCTGAATAGCTGCAACAGTTTTCTTCTTCTTGCCCTCGAACTTATTAGGTCTTAGCTCTGGATGCAGAATCCAACAATCTTCATCATCATGCCCATCCTTTTTACAGTGAGTGCATGAAGCTTTGCTTTTCTGTGCAGTGTTAGCCTTCCTTGCTTTCCACTTCTGCTTTCTTTTCTCCTTGCTCTTGCTTGTAGTGGGTTGGTATGGTCCCCCCAACTTCTGGATTTCCATTCTTTCCTCTAGCTTCTAGATGAGTAGCTTGTACAGATACCTCATCTATACTAGTGGGATTAAACATGATGATGGTATGCCTCATGTAGTTGTGTAGACCACCAATGTACTTCAAAAGAGTCTCCGGTGAGTCTAATGAGACCCCTAGAATCAATTCCCTCTTTCTAAATTCTTGAGTGTACCCTTGCACACTTTGCCCTTTCAACTACTAGAGAGTTTGCCAACTCATCATGGCTTGTTGCATGTAGGCCAATGGATAGAACTGATTTTTTATTGCAGAAACAAATTCACTCCAGACAGAGATAGTCTTGCCATGTCTTTTCATGTCAGCTTGGGTTTTGCCTTCCCACCAAACCAAGGCAGTGCCTCCTAGGCGTAGGCTTTCCAGCTGAATTTTTCTCTTGTCTGAGTCGATGTTCTATACTCTTGAATAGAAATCATTTTTTCTAATCCAATTGTCCAACTTTTCAACATTTAACTCTCCATCATAAATAGGCAAATCAAATTTAACATCTAGTTTGATCAAAGATGTTTTCTTGCTATGCACAGGGCTATTAGGAGGTGTGAGAAAGTTTCCTCTTTCCCTTTTCCTTTTGAGTGGTCATGGAAGTGAGACTCATCTTCTTCTTTTTCTTGTTTAGAACCTGATGGATTTTCATCCTTATGCTTTCTAAAGTCCCTATACATTTCTTATACCATGGACTTTGTAGCTAGGAAACTTTCTATGAATTGAGGGTCTGGTCCCACAACACCTTCCTCTAACATTTTTTTCTGAGGATAGACTCTCCCAATTTTAGGATTAGTTTTGACCAACTCTCCTTCTCCTAATTTGAGCTTTGATCTAGTGAGCATTCAACAGCTAAACCAACACAAGCTTGTCTAACCTTACAGCCTAAAGCTCTGATACCACTTGATCTGAAAATCACCCTATGAGTGACCTCCATTAAAGAATTATCAAATGAAGGTATTATAGACTCATGTGCTGGAGTGTGTCTATGTTATTTAGGCAATGGATCGATCATATTGCAAATACACAGACACTTGAGATAGAAAACAACAGAGAAACACAATAAGAAAATACAAGAGCACAAGAAATTAATAAGGAGTTCACCCTATCCTCCAGGGCTACATCTCTGGTCCAGCCCTCAGTGGTAGCCTTCTTTTATTATGTCTTAAAGTAGAGAATTACAATGAAGGAGCTCAATATGAGTCTCCTAAAATAGAATTTGCTTGGTAGGGTGGTTCTTGGATTCCCCAAGCCACTAGAGTGCACAGACTCTGTTCCTTACCAACTCTTTGACTCTTTTGGTCTCTAATGGAAGGAGCCCAATGTGGTGCTCAGTCCTGATAGATCCTCTCAGGGATGGTTTGAATCTCTCAAGCTCTCTGGTGCTTGATGCTATCTTTGGTTAGCTCAGCCCTCTGTCTTCTTTCTGCTTTTTGCCTCATTGTCTTCTTCGCTTTCTCTCTCTCTCTCTCTCTCTTTTTTTCCCTTCTTTTCTCTATTCTTCCTCTCCGTGTCTTCTGCTTCTCTGTTCATGGCTTTAAAGAAATTCGATCTCATGGCTGTTTGATTCCCCTTCCAACTCCGTCGGATTTCCTGCTACAACTTCACTTGGAGTTCCCTATCTAGGCATCATCATCAGGCTCATAGGGAGTGGCCACTTTTCCTCCTGCAAACTGTACCAGCTTGCTTCGTTGGTTCAGTTTTTCAGTTACATCATGGAATGAGTCATCCACCACCTTGGCGGTCAAATCAGACCTCAAATTCTTATAGATCGTAGCTTAATCCCATGTCAATTCCAGTTTCCCCATTGGGTGTGATCTCATCTATTAGATTTGGAGGCCCCAGATCTGTCGCCATTCGCTCATTTCGCACAATTGACTTGCTCAACCGTTAGCGCGCGATGAGCGGTGTTTTTCTGTCTCCTCCACTTGCCATGCATTGGGCGCTGAGTGGAATCACTCCGTTTTCGCCAAATCTGCTTACCGCCCAAGGGTGCCCCCGATAAATACCGCCGACTTTTGGAGTGCGGGTCCCCCCTTTGCCTTTAGCCTTTTTCCCCACGATTTTCTCGACTCTCATGTGATCGAGCGCTTGGGGCCTCTCCTTCCCGAGGGGTTTTTCCCAGCGGTGCACGATTAGCGCTAAGCACTAATCGCGCATCAAAAATTTCCTCCTTTTCTCGATCTGGGCTTCCTAGGGGCTAGTTTCACCTCCTGCACAGTCTCTATGGGCCTTGGTCAGTGTGCTTTGATCGAGTTCCTTGTCATTCCACGCTGGCTACCAACTGGCACTGTTTAGAGGTGTTTCTGATCACTGCTTTTAATTCTTTGAAGTTTGTCCTGACATAATATAGTCATGGTTGTTTTGATTATTCTTCATGGATCCAATTCGGATCATGTTCTCCCTCTGTAGCCTCTGCACTGCTGCAAACACCTTTGTGCCTCTCGCACTTCTGCAAACCACATTTGTACCTCTCTACACTGCTGCAACCACCTCTGTGCCTCTCACACTACTGCAACACCCACTGTGCTGCTACAAACCTCTGCACTCTAGCACTAGCTTGTTGCTCCATCCGCATCTCACTTCTACCGACATCTGTCATACTGCTACTGTTATTCGGGGCTCCCATAGCCGGATATGATCCAAGAGTTTGGGTACCTCAAGGATCCTACCCCTCATTTTTTGTAGTCCTCCTAACTACAGCTCGATGTCACCCCCACCTCTTCTCTAGAGGTCCATGAGCACTCATGGCATAGTCGTCATCTATCTTGACTTCTTTCTCCACCTTAACCGGAGCTACCTTGGAGTCAGAAGCCTCTCCCTTATTCTTCTTCCTAGGACACTGGGTTGCATAATGACCCAACTCCCCATAATGGAAGCACTACACCTTGGAGATGTCCTTCTTCTTCCTTTTTCCCTGCTGTCCCACAGATACCGGAGCCACATCCTCCTCCTCTTTCTTGATTCAACTTCCTTTTCTTTCCTGGCTTGGTCAACCGTCTGATCTCTTCTTGGCGAAGAGCTGCCCACATCTCTTCCCATCCTAGAAGATCAGCTCTACCCAAAATTCTTTGGACAAATGTCTCCCAATCCTCGGAGACTACATTGAGGGCAGTCCTGACCATGAACTCCTGATCTGGCGTGGCCCCTATGGAAGTAAGTTAGTCTCGAATCTCTTGCAACCTGTTGAGGCATAGATCTATTTCTTCCCCCTTCTACATCTGATAAGACCATAATTGGTTCTCCAACAACATCTTCCTCTGCACGGAAGTTTCCTAATACAATGTCATCAAGGTATCCTAAATCTCCTTTGCCGTGTTCTTCTCGGCAATATACGGTATCACATGATCCTTGACCCCATCAAGGATTATGAACTTTGCCTTTGCCATTGCATCCTCATGCTTTTCATTATCAGTTGGGTGACTGGGATAGCCACTGTTCTCAAGGCGAAGCCCTTGATGCGATGTCTATCCGAAATAGATAGTATCCTGGCCTTCCAAATGACAGAGTTGGAGGCCCTGTCCAACCTATCCTGATCCCTCAGTCTGTTCATTACCATCTTCGCTCTTCTACTGGACTCCCTCTATGTCTCGACTTCCCTCCTAGAATTTCTCTCCTAGACTCCCTTTGAGTGTCTATTTCCTTGCTGGAAATCTTCCCACCAACTGTTGATCCACTCCTCTTCGATCCTCTTTGCAACTGAAACTTGGATCTAGATTTCTTGGCTAGAAATCTCTCAAGGCAGCTGCTCCCTCTACCTTGGTTCTATCCCATTAGGTATTGTTCTGCTTTGACAACAACAACAGCCCAACAGCTTCCCAACCCACATTCTTCCCACAACTCCCTAGGCCCTAGTAACCGAAGAAACTGAGCCTCTTAGCTTTGTGCAATTCCGATAAGACTGAATTTCTCCTTTGGCCAATTGCGTCAAGCCTACCTGGCTGAGTAGGGTGATGTGGCTCTTTGTGAGCCTCTTCTGCCTCTACGATGGCCCTCTCTCTGGCTCGAAATGATGACGCAGGCCCTTTGTGTCACTCCTTTTCTATTGCTTTCTGCTTAGGAGCAACTCTGTCTCTCGGGACAACTAATACTGCTGCAAATACTACTGATTGCACTGGTGCCTTTAGTCCTGTTGTGATCTGCAATGCTATGATACCATGTTGAAATTTCTAAGTCTAACACGTTAGAAATTCTTCCTGCATTATCTAGTTCATTTCACCTACTTGTTTATTCCTTAACAAGTTATTTAACCATATAAATACTGAAAATAAGCACAAATGTAGTCTCAAATCATATACAGATCATCAATTGAAATAATAGACAAACACACAAGGGACAACGTTATTTTTGGACAATCGTCCCCAGAAAAACCCAATGTGGGAAAACTAGTGCAGTAGTTCTGAGGGTTTTATTATTAAGTAGCTTTCTTGAGTACAAATAGGGTGCCAAACTGGCTCACCCAACAGAGATTTCTATCTGGCAGTAATACCTCTTTTCGAAAGTAGATGTTCAGCAAGTCCATCCCACGAAAATCCTTCGAGCACTTCTCCAAGGCTTTGCATCAACCCTGCTAGCCTCTGTGTAGCTCTGGAATCCCCTGCGTCAGCCCTCTTCCTCTCTGCGTCATCTCTCTGGCCCTCTGTGTAACCCACGCAGGCCCTTCTAGCCTTTGCACAGTCTCTTTGGCCTTCTGCGTGGCTCCTGTTGGCTCCGCGTAGCCTCCTCAATCACTGCGCTAGCCCTCTGGCACTATCTCTGCCTCTCTGCTATGCACCCATTACCCCTTGTTGCAACTTAGATCACTTGTTTGATTTCTCTCAACAAACCCTGCTCCAAAAAATTGAACTGACTGATCAATATTGATGTATCTCCAACTAACCCTCAAGCCTCCTTTTATACATTTTCCATTGAATCTTCAATGGCTGAGATTAAGTCCTTAATCAATGACTAAGATTAAATTTGGCTTGATCCATGTCATTTAGAACATTCTCACCCAGTTTTATATTAATACCCATTAATAGTTTAATTTTCCTAAGTTTAGACTTAACTCCATTAAAAATATTAATTATTTTAATATCTCTCTAACCTGGTATAATTTCCCCAAACCAATTATGGGTCTTGGAGATTTCATGTGCTTTAGCCTCTCCACCAATTTTCATGGCTTGAAAACATTTTATGCTACCACAAATCAATAATTAATTTATATGTGGAAACAAGAGACTGAGCAAGAAAGAAAATACGAAACAATAACACCGTTATTTTTGGACAAATGTCCCCAGAAAAACCCAATGCGGGAAAACCGATGCAACAGATCTGAGGGTTTTTTATTATTAAGCAGTAGCAAATTCTGAATATATCTCTGAATACCTCAAGGGTTATTCAGTTATAGAGAGAGAAATATTTGCATAAATATTTGTGAGGTTTCCTCACACAATCACTGAAAAAAATCCTTGTTGATCTGGTCACTAGATGAGGTGCCTTTGGCAGGCCCTGTGTAGTCTTCACGTAGTCCATGCGTCAACCCCTCTAGGTACTATGTCACCCAACCAACTGATCGATTTGCTACCCAGAGTCACTGCTCTCAGCCTCCTAGTCTCACACCTCAGCTCCCGACTTCTTAAACTAACTCTGCTGCAAAATTTTAGACTCTCTCTCACCTTTGTGCTGCCTCTACGTGGCCCTCTATTCACCTCTATGTGAGAGCTGCTAGATCACTCTCTGCACCTCTTCGTTGATGATTCTTTAGTTGAGAAAATCTCTTTCTATCTGGATGCTATCTCTACCCCTCAATTGCAAGAAGTATACTCGATCTGAATTTCCTCCTCAGAACTTCTCACTTCATAAATTTGATCTCTCGATCTCTCGGTGTGTTTTCCAAATGACCCTCAAGCTTCCTTAAATAATATTCTCATTGAAATTCAATGGCCCAGATTAAAAGCTTATCAATGGCTAAGATCATTTTAGCTTGATCCTTGTCTTCTTCTAGAAGTTACACCCACAATTAGATTAATACCCATTAATATTTTTAATTTCCTAAGTTTAGACTTAGGGGCCCATTAAAAAATATTAATTATTTTAATAAAATGGTTTCTAGGTGGAATTTCCCAAAATGCTTTCTGGGTTCTTTGGAATACGTGTGGCCAAGCCTCCCTGCAAAATTTGAGGCCTAGAGCACATCCTCTGCTACCCCAAATTAACAAGGCATATCAAGTTATTATCTCTAAAATCATAGTATATGAAAATATTATGTGATTCGTTGAATCCATTGTATATTTTAATTTCTACATTTCGATTTAAATGTTACAAAATAAATTTTCATAATAGTATTTTCTAGGGATTACCAATGAGAAGCTATAAGGATTGTTGATATAAACAATCTAGAAAATGAGACTTGTGATTTTTTTAAACATAATTTTGGGCTAATTTTTTGTATTTGACAAAAAAGAGCAGCAATACATGAATCTATATATTCAGAAAAATGCTGTGAAGTTCATTTCTCTTTGGTTGAATGCTAAGTTGGGGGCACTTTCCATGAGGAAACTTGGTTTTGAATCTCGTAGACACCTCTGCCTACCATCTTAAAATTTCATTCTGTTTTATCAACACCCAATGGTCGTAAGATGCTTTGGTAAATAAAGATTCAAAGAAAGCAACAGGAAAATGTAGTGAAAGATTATCTTGAGAAAGGCTTATAATGTTTACTTGATTATTTGTGAATCATTTATAATTCACATTATTATTTAGACAGCAATTGCATCCTATATTAGCAACAGTTTCTAACAATACTTGATGTGTAATTTTCAGGCGGTTAAGTTGGTATCAAAGACAATGTCAGTAAGAAAGAAATTGGTCTATACATTGGCATTAAAAGTGCATGGGAATGGACATGAATCAGAGAAAAGGGTTCATTACATGGACAATGATATCCATTTCGATGAGTAGAGAAATAGAATAGTTAGTATTTTCTTTGCATAGTGGTAGACAGATTGTGTTATTAACTTAGTCATTTCAGAACATTTTTTAGGTCAATTACATGCTAAAAACTACTTGTGCAATATCAAGGAATTCAAGCAAGTGTAGAAGTGGAATCTAAAGATTATACTAAGCTCAAGAACATTGGAATTTAGTTCTTATGGAAATAATCTAATTAAGCTCTGAGACCATAGGAATTCAGATGTCGTGGAAACAATCTATTATGTAATTAAGGTTGAGACCATAGGAATCTAGATCGTACTACAATGGTCTATGTATTGCCATTTATTGGATAGTTCTATTCATAAAGGAGGAGTAAGAGAAAGACAATTTGGCTATTAGAGACTACATGTAGATTTAATGTCAATTGATTTGAAGTTGTCTTTTCTTCCTTATGGTTGTGGTATTCCTTGAGTATCTCTATGCCCTTTCCCCATTGAATATTGTTTAGTATTTCTATGCCATTCTCCATTGAGTATTGGTTTATCGCAACGCCCAATTTATAAGTTGTCAAACAAATTTTGGGGATATTGTTGATTGCAAAGTCCTTGGGAATTGTCATATAATCTTTGCATAATTTTCTTCATTAGGTATGTCAAGTGCTTCATAAAACGTTGTCACAATGATGTTCTACAATTGTTTCTCATTGACAACAGTACATCTAGACAATACAAATTTGATGGCTTAATAAATCCATTTTCAAAGAGCATTGATATTTGTTTCACATGTGGTTTAATAGACAAGAATCATGTTCTTTCCCATCATAGGAATCATTATGAGTGCTTTTTATTTAATAGAAATAATGAGTGCATTAATTTAAAATGGGTTGTGGCATTACCCAATTGGTAAAGTACAAAATAAGCCAAGATATGTCCATAATTGATAATCCTCAGGATTTTTGTGAAGCTACTTAATATTAAACTAAAGCAAGTCTTTCTAACCAAAGTTCAACAAATGTACTGCATGTGTATTGGCCAAGCAAAATTTGAATAGTGACAAAACATCAAATAAAACTAAACAGGGATTTTTAGGTCTATTACCCACCATTTTGGCATGTTGGAAATACTTCAAATCATCCCTTGATTCTCACCTCTTGGACCTCTGGTGGAATAAATGTTGGGTTAATACTCTCCACTCTTTGTTGTGGGCACATTTCTTGATCCAGTTTAGCAGTCACAAATCATGGAGTAGTTTTTGATGAGGGATCATGAAAAAAACCCATTGTTGAGACTTGATGCATGGTTATAAGGGACTTGTTAACTGTTCAAAGTTGTTTATCTATTGATGTCTCATTGTTCTGCTATTTTTCCATCACATAAGTCTCTTGCTATGAGGCTTCGTCTAAACTTTAAGCTTGAGATAGATGTGCCAGTGAAATTACAGGAGGTGTTTCTTTCATCTAGCTAGTTCACCCAATGAAGGTGGATCTTCTAATATGAGGTACACTAACCATTTTTGCATTAAGTTCTTTCATTGAACTGTTTAATCATTTTAGTGTGAATCACAGGCTAAATTGGATGATTGACTGCTTTTTACTGTATATTTGTTCCCTTGGTTCACCTTGGTGGTTATCTCTCGGCCTTAGTCCATTGTAACCCTTCTTGAGGCCTTTCTTTCCACTGTTTAGGAGGGAAATGAATAAGAGGCCTTATTGATGATGTGTGTCCATGTTTTCCACTTTTTTCCCTTTCCCTTGTCACATCTCCCTTCTTCAAGTTGATTTCTTATTGCTCACATTCCTTGATTTCCCATGTGTACCATGTATAAGGACTTAGAAAATCTCCCCTAAGAGATTGAATCAGATGAAAGAAAGATAAAAGCATATATAGCAACACTGAAAGAAAAATTGAAAAAGGAAAAAGATGGCTGGGACAATGTGTAAGTGTGTGGACAAAATCCTAACTTGAACTCTACCCCCCTCATTAGCCGTCACCTAGTTCCTCGCATATCATGATCTATCTAAATAAAAGGAACTTATGAATGTTGCATCCCCAATGAGAAATGAAACCTACATCGTAAAGTGGTATTTGATGCATCTATTGAAGCTTGTAACCCAAGCCATCTGTGCAAAGTAAAAGAATATTATTGAAGAAAAAGGTGCACTCGAGGGGTGGTAAAAATAGGTTGAGGAAATGGGTTTCCCAGGTTCCACGATTACTCCCTCTTCACATCATATTACTAAAGGACATTGGTTGCATATATGATACACCACAATGGCATCTTCCATGAAGTCAAACCCCAAACCATTTCATTCTTTCACTCACACCTTTTGATTGATAGGAATGCCTAGGAATTGTTCCTCTCCTTGAGGTTGGAAGCACCTAATAGGGTTTGTTGATAGCCCTCCCATACTTAAGTGGGGTAACTTGTTTACAAGTCTTAAGATAGAAATACATTTGAAGGTGAGGCTTGTGTGATGTGCTTTAATATGTTGTTCCATTGACTTGTCCCACTTTGATACACTTATGGTTTGAGGTAGCTTTGATGATTATCTCACTTGTTCGGTTAGCTATGTTAGGTGTTTTCTCTAGTTTTTATTGGCCATCCCTTAAAGGATCAGAGCATGCTTCTTCAACTCATTAGAGACGACATTTAGCCCACGTGTGACTCCTTAGAGATATTTTGGGAAGGTCATTACACACCTTTTGAGGGACATTGGGCCATGTGATGATTCAATAACATAGAGCATGGAATCCTCTTCCTCCAACACCTTGGACATTGAGCATTGGAGATGGCACACTACCTCCATAGATGATGTACCTAGGACCTCGTAGGATGCTCCCAAGTTGACTTTGTGCCCTTCTTAATGGACGTTGCCTTATGGATGGTGAGTTGATAACAATGAATCACTCGGACTGCTTTGGAGATGTTTGCATACAAAATGTATTGAAATGAATATTCATGGAAAACATAAACACATACATATATATTTATAAAATGGTTGTTGGGTACCTGTGGAGCAAACCTTGACTCCCTAGGAACAAATTGCTTACTTGATGGAACTCCCAAATTAGTAGAACTCACTTATATTATTAACCAGATAGACAAAATGTTTACAACTTTGTATCAAAGATATTCTCTGCTAAAAAATACTCTCTTTTCTCCCTAGAGGCATTCTCAATAAAATACACATGCATGCACACACACACATGTGTGTGTTTATAGAATGAGTTGCAACCAAAAATAACATGTTAAGAAAAGATAAACGATAGTTCAAACTCTTTTAAAATCCCATGGAAACAATCCCTTGGCTTTGGATCACATTGGTGTAGGAATTTTTATTATTCAAAGATAATTAAATTTACATAAGCTTCTCTCTTGAATGGTCATCGGAGAAATGACCCTCCATGCTCTTTAAATAGAGATCATGGACCAATTTGGTTTTAAGCCACAGATAAAGTGTCAGTAATACCGAGGAGAAAATGAACTACCGGATCACTTCATGTCTAGAACATATCGTGACCAACGGATTGTAATTTACAAAAAGTACATACTAAAGAAACACAATTTACCTAACTATACACTGGACCAAGTTATACTTAATTATTTCCTATGTTTTGGATTACCCTAACATCCCCCCTTAAGAAAAACTTGGGATAGGATTGAAGGATGTACAAAGATGACACAATAGGAGAAGGAAGGAGGCATTAGAACCTATCCCACCTTAGTGACAACTTCCTGAACTCCAACCATAAATTGAAGTTTAGTAAAATTCGCCTCTGTGAGAGCCTTTGTAAATATGTCTACAACTTGATCATTGATTGAACAATATTGCACTTCAAGATCATGGTCATGAATGATCTTGTTTATGAAGTGCATGTGTAGTTCAATGTGTTTGATGTGTTGATGTTCCACTGGATCTTTGCATAGTTGAATGACACTTTGATTATCACACCAAAGTTAGTTGGATGCTGCTGTTGAAAACCAAACTCTTACAGGATCTGACGAAGCCTAAGGGCTTCCTTACTAGCTTCAACGATGCCACAATACTTTGCTTTTGCTAAAGAAAGGGAAGGTCATTACACACCTTTTGAGGGACATTGGGCCATGTGATGATTCAATAGCATAGAGCATGGCATCCTCTTCCTCCAACACCTTGGAAGTTGAGCATTGGAGATGGGACATTGCCTCCATAGATGATGTACCTAGGATCTTGTAGGATGCTCCCAAGTTGGCTTTGTGCCCTTTAATGGACGTTTCCTTATGGATAGTGATTTGATAACAATGAATTATTGGGACTCCTTTGGAGATGTTCGTATACAAAATGTATGGAAATGAATATTCATGGAAAACATAAACACATACATATATATTTATAAAATGGTGGTTGGGTACCTATGGAGCAAACCTTGACTCCCTAGGACCAAATTGCTTACTGGATGGAACTCCCAAATTAGTAGAACTCACTTATATTATTTTTCCGGGGCAACACCCCTGAAGCTAAAAACAGATGTAAAATTGCCTTGTAAAAGTATAGTAATTTCTAGTAAATCTAGGTCGTTCATTAGGTGGATGATCTGACGGTAGAACTTATGTTTAGTTTATTGTTTTTTTCCCTAGAAGGCAACCCCTCTCTTTGTATGAGGGCATTGTTTTGAGGTTGTGTAATAGATGTGTATTGTTCGAGCGAGAAATAGAGAGGTGAGGCTGTGAGAGAAAACATAGGATATTTCAGTGGATCTGTTGTAGGTTGTGTCTCTTCATTTTGCTGGATAATAGAAAGGAAGGACTGGTTGTTCGGGGTGGACATAGCCCAAAGTAGGTGAACCACGTATATCTATGCCTCTCTAGTTTTATGCATTTTCTGTATTTATATTTATGCAATATTTTATGTGTTCCATTGCTCTGTAATTTATAATTTTCTAACAATTGGTATCAGGGTCGAAGGTCTATTTGGCTGATAAACTCGCAAGAAAGAAGGGTTCCTCATTCGAGTGGGAGCAATGGAAGAAGATGGTAAGTTTATGGTCGAGAAATTTAACGGCCAAAACTTCTCACTGTGGAAGATGCAGATGGAAGATTATCTGTATCAGAAATATCTGTAGCTACCATTTGGTGGGAAAAAAAATATGCCGACGGGTATGATAGATGAAGAACAGAACCTTCTCGATAGAAAGGCACTTGGAACAGTACAGTTGTGCATTGCAGCATCAGTCACCTTCAAAATTTCGAAGGAAACAAAGACAAAGGGTTTGATTAAGGTGTTGGCGAAACTATATGAAAAACCCTCAACCTCAAACAAGGTATTTCTTATGAAACAGTTGTTTAATATGAAGATGTGAGAAGGTGGATCTGTTGCAGACCATTTAAATGATTTTAATACTGTTACAAGTTAGTTAAGTTCTGTAGGGGTAAACTTTGATGATGAAGTTAGAGCTCTGTTATTCTTGTGCTCATTGCCAGAAATTTGGAATGGGTTTAGTAATGGCCATTAGTAACTCTGTTTCTGGATCTAGTACTTTAAATTTTGATGATGTTGTCGGTGTTATCCTTAGTGAGGAAATGAGATGGAAAAGCTCCAGTGAGACATCGGGTAATGATTTAAGTGCAGAGTCTAGGGGAAGAAAAATGGAAAGAGGAAAGAGCTCAAGATATCGCAGTAAATCAAGGAAAGGTAGATCCAAGTCCAGATCGGGGATAGTGTGCTGGAAATGCGAAAATAAAGGACACCTAAAGAAAGACTATAGATCTTGGAAGGGAAAAGAAGGAGATGCACAGCAAGAAAACAATCATGAAGCAAATGTGATAGGCGAGGTGTTACAAGATGCTTTGATTCTTTCTTTCGAAAATATTACTTATTCTTGGGTGGTAGATTCAGGGGCCTCATTCCATGCCACACCTAATAAGAAATATTTTCATGACTATGTTCAAGGAGATTTTGGACAAGTCCATTTGGGTGAGATAAACCCTATAAAATTGTTGGAATGGGTAAGGTTCTTGTAAAAAAGCAGAATGGAAACCAATGCTACTAAAGGAGGTAAGGCATGTTCTAGATCTGAAGAAAAATCTGATTTCAACAGGGCAGTTAGGCGGTGAAGGTTATGTGACAACTTTCACAGATAAAGCTTGGAAGGTCACCAAAGGATCCCTGGTAATAGCAAAAGGTGAAAAGGTTGGTACATTGTATTTATGCAATGGTATTTCTAACTCTGTTAATGCTTTAACTTCCAAAGGAGTAGATGCAGCATTATGCCATCATAGGCTCGGACACATGAGTGAAAAGGGGATGAAGATTCTTCACTCAAGGAATTTGTTGCCAGGTTTGAAGAATGTTGATTTGGACTTCTGTGAGAATTGCATTTATGGAAAATAGAAGAGAGTCAGATTTCTCAGAGTTGGGAAAGAAAAGAAGAGTGAAAAATTAGAGCTTGTGCATATAGATGTATGGGGACCTGCTCAGGTATCATCTCTCAGTGGCTCTCGTTATTATGTTACTTTTATTGATGATGCAACTAGAAAAACTTGGATTTATTGTATTAAGAATATAATTGATGTATTTGATACTTTCAAGAAATGGAAACCTTTGGTTGAGATTGAGATAGGAAAGAAATTGAAGTGTCTTAGATCAGACAATGGAGGTGAATATTGCAGCAAAGAGTTTGATAGGTACTGTTCAGAGCATGGAATTCTCAGAGAGGAGACAGTTCCAAGAACACCACAAGAAAATGGTGTGTCAGAAAGAATGAACAGAACAATCATGGAGCGTGCAAGGTGCATGAGATTGCATGTAGGATTTCCTTTACAATTTTGGGTAGATGTTGTAGATACTGTTTTTTATCTAATAAACAGAGGACCTTCAAATTCCTTGGATGGTGGTGTTCCAGAGGAAGCATGGACAGGTAAAAAGGTAAACTACTCTTTTTTAAAGCCTTTTGGTTGCGAGACCCTTTTCCATATTAATAAAGAAAATGTTAGGTAAACTTGACCCAGGATAGAGTCAAAGTTGACTAGGTTAAACAATGATGGTTTTGGGGCACATGGTATTGTGCACCCATGCCCATGGTATTACATGTAATGGAGCTTATAAAAAGCTGGAAGGACCTCATTGTAATGCGAGACTTAGAGGTGAGTGGTGAAGGCTCACTTGGTCGGATTGGCTAGTGTTTTGGCCAATGCTAATGAGATCTTATTAGGTTGGGTTCTTCCCCGAATTTGGGGTTTTCCCAAATAAAAATTTGTTTTTATGTGTTTATGGTTGTTGCTAGCTATTTTTATATTCATTCCTCTCAGTAATTATTTATGTTATGTTGTAAATTTATTAACAACTAGTATCAGAGCCAGATATTGGCTTCAAAGGGATTCTTTGATGAGAGGGGTTTATAGTGTCTGATGAGATCAATGTAGCCTTTTTACAGATCTGGGTCTAAAAATAATGGTGGAACAATCGCACATGGAAGAACCTCGAGGAGAATGCGCAGAAGATAATGCCGTAACTTCCAGGGATCACAATGCATTTGCGATATTTACTGGCTTGGAACATGCTGACGAATTGCTCAAGATTCATGTGGCTTCCAAAATTGTTCGTTTTCTGCTACTTGAGGCCACTGGTGTTGGAATCTACGAGGTTCTCGTCGGGCTCGCAATTGGAGCAGTTTGATAGAAGTTTTTGATCAAATCAAACTGAGAGAAGATGGATCAGAATCGAAGCAACAATAAACAAAAAAAAATATAATGAAGTCAAAATTATTGCATGTAAATGGGCATACTACTGTAAGACCCTGTAAGGCATTTGTACCCCTCGGTGATCACCGGTAAAGTCTAGGTTAGACCTAGGTGATCGGGGAGATGTCGGGTTAACAATACCCTGGGTAAAAACTATGAAGGGGGTAAGAGCTAGAGTGAGTAGGATTGTCTCACTTAGCAGGTTTGGCTGGAGTTAGTCAAGGAACCCCAAGTCAAGTTTAAGGGGGGAATTGTTAGGTAAACTTGACTCAGGATAGAGTCAAAGTTGACCAGGTTAAACAATGATGGTTTTGGGGCACATGGTATTGTGCACACATGCCCGTGGTATTATATGTAATGGAACTTATAAAAGGCTGGAAGGACTTCATTGTAATGCAAGACTTGGAGGTGAGCAGTGAAGGCTCACTTGGTCGGATTGGCCAGGGTTTTAGCCAATGCTAATGAGATCTTATTAGGTTTGGTTTTTCCTCAGATTTTGAGTTTTCCCAGAAAAAAATTTGTTTTTATGTGTTTATGGTTGTTGCTGGTTATTTTTATATTTATTCCTCTCAGTAATTATTTATGTTATGCTATAAATTTATTAACAGAAAATAGAACAAAGCTTGAGGAAAAAATCAAAGAAATGTACCTTTATTGGATATGGTGTTAATGATTTTTGTTATCACTTATATGATTACAAAAATCACAAAATCATTAGGAGCAAAGATATAATATTCAATGAAAAGGTCTTGTATAAGAATCAGTTGTAGGAAAAGAAATAGGAAATAGAAAACAAGGAATACACAGTTCTTGATGAGATCACTGAAAAAGTAAAGGTGCCTAAAGATAATAATAATCAACAACCACAACAACAACAACCACCACAACAGCAACAAGCACCCCAAACACTTGAAAGTGGTGTTAGAATATCTACCAGGATAAGTATACCCCTTGAACGATACTCTCCTTCATTTTATTATTTATTGTTGACTGATTCTGGTGAACCCGAATGTTATGAAGAAGCAATGTAGGTTGAAAGCAAGAAGAAGTGGGAGGTATCCATGGAAGAAAAGATAGACTCGTTAATGCATAACCAGACTTGGGACTTAGTCAAGTTTCCTGCATGTAAAACTACATTGCAGAATAAATGGGTTCACAGGCTGAAGGAAGAAGATGGAGGAAAACAAAGGTACAAAGCTAGAATTGTGGTGAAGGGGTTTGCACAGAAGAAAGGTATTGATTTTGATGAGATATTTTCTCTTGTTGTTAAAATGACGTCAATCAGAACTATTTTAAGTCTAGTAGTAGTTGAAGATTTGCATCTTGAGTAGTTAGATGTAAACATAACCTTTCTCCATGGGGATTTGGAAGAAGAGCTATATATGCAGCAGCCAGAAGGATATGAGGTGAAAGGGAAGGAGAAACTAGTTTTCAGGTTGAAGAAGAGATTGTATGGCTTAAAGCTCGCTCCAAGGCAGTGGTATCTAAAATTTGACAAGTTTATGTCTGAACAAGGTTATACTAGATGTCACTCTGATCATTGTGTTTATCTGAAAAAGCGAAATGATGGAAGCTATATTATATTGTTATTGTATGTGGATGACATGCTTGTTGCAGGGTCTAAGATGTAGGAAATAAATGTGCTCAAAAGAAAATTGGCAAATTCATTTGCAATGAAGGATTTGGGAGCTGCAAAACAAATCCTTGGTATGAGAATAACTAGAGACAGGAAACATCGCAAATTGACACTGTCTCAAAATGAGTACATACAAAAGGTGTTGAAAATATTTAATATGCACAATGCAAAACCGGTTAGTACACCTTTTGCTAGCCATTTCAAACTTAGTAAGGAAATGTGCCCAAAGACCCAAGAAGACATGGATTATATGTCTAAAGTTCCATATGCATCAGTAGTTGGAAGCTTAATTTATGCAATGGTCTGCACAGGGCCTGATATTGCGCATGCAATGGGAGTTGTAAGCAGGTACATGAACAATATAGGAAAGGAACATTGGATGGTAGTGAAATGGATTCTCAAATATTTGAAAGGTACCACAAATCAAGCATTATGCTTTGGTGGTTCAAATATTTCTCTACAGGGATATGTTGATGCAGATATGGTAGGTGACAAAGATAATAGGAGGAGAACTACACGATGTGTATTTACTATAGGTGGAACAGCTGTCAGTTGGGTTTCAAAAATCCAAAGTGTTGTTGCACTTTCAACAATAGAAGCAGAGTATGTTGCTGCTACAGAGGCTAGTAAAGAAATGCTTTGGCTACAAAGGTTAATGGGTTAATTGGGTAAGGAGCATGATATGAGCACGATATACGGTGATAGCCAAAGTTCCATTCATCTTGCAAATAACTCAGCATTTCATTCCAGGACTAAACACATACAGCTCAAGTACCATTTCATACGATCAGTGTTCGAAGATGGAGAGTTGAAGCTGGAAAAGATACACACTAGCCAGAATCCTACAGATATGCTAACAAAAGTTGTAACCAAGGAGAAACTGAGAATATGCTCAGTTTCAATTGACCTTCGAGGATGACGATGAAGATAAGGAATAGCCAAGTCTAAAGAAGAGTCATTGTCCAACAAATGAAGTAGTAGTGGAGTTGCTACAATCATTCTCCAAGTGGGAGATTGTTGGGTGCGGAGCATGATTATTTAGAGGTCTTTGTTTCAGCCGGATGTATACCCCAGGAAGTTTTTACACCCCTCCATGCAGAGGGGTGCGGGGGGGACTTGTACCCACCACGGGGGTTTGGGGGGACCCATCCCCCCCGGTTGGGGGTCCGGGGGCCAACAGTCCCCTGACGGGGGTTTCAGGGGCAGTGCCCTCGAAGCTAAAAATAGATGTAAAATTTCCTTGTAAAAGTATATTAATTTCTAGTCAATCTGGGTCATTCATTAGGTGGATGATCTGATGGTAGAACTTATGTTCAGTTTAGGGTTTTTTTCCCTAGAAGACAACCCCTTTATTTGTATGAGAGCATTGTATTGAGGCTGTGTAATAGATGTGTATTCTCCGAGCGAGAAACAGAGAGGTGAGACTGTGAGAGAAAACAGAGGATATTATAGTGGTTCTGCTGTAGGTTGTGTGTCTTCATTTTTCTAGATAATAGGAAGGAAGGACTGGCTATTTGGGGTGGATGTAGCCCAAACTGGGTGAACCACGTATATCTGTGTCTCTCTGGTTTTATTCATTTTCTGTGTTTATATTTATGCAATATTCTATGCGTTCCATTGCTTTGTAATTTATAATTTTCTAACATTTCAGTGGCCTCCCAGCATGTGCATGTCAGCGTGTTTGTCTCCCTCCCGTAGGGCGGCATTCTGAACTTAGACTATTCGCTGGCTGAGACACTACCCCATAAAATTATGCAATTTTGGAGGGGAACCTACCTTCCCTCCAGAAATTGTGCAAATCAGCTGGGTAGCCTATTGGGCTCCAAAATTACATAGAACATTCAGGGAGGCCTCCTTCAGAAAACTGCGCAATCTGACCCGGCACTGGACCTCAGCCCAGAAATTGCACAATTCTAAGAGGCAGTGTGACCTGCTCAGCCTAGAAATTGTGCAATGCCTGACAGACAGCCAGCTCTGCTAATCTTTGAAACTGCACAAATTTTCATCCCAGGCTCACAAACCAATGCATGTACCTTTAGGTTGACCGTGTCCCTCCGAGACTGAGCAAAGTTTATTTGCATGCATGAGCTGCTTTTCTCGAAATAGCAAAAGGAAACATGAAAAAGGCATCCCTACATTTTTGGGATCTATTTTTAGCAGTTGGAGGTTACATGAATTGATCATTTTGGAAACCTCTCGCCAAGTGTCACTTTTTCCTAGATTTGTGTTGTTGGGTCAAGAAAAAGGTATGTTTTCTCCTTGGTAATAGCTTTAATTAGCACTCATTCTCACATGACTATCTTTGTTTATGAATAAAAGCAGAGGAAATAATAGGTAAAGTCAAGTAAAAATAATCAGTAACAAATTAGACGAGTCTAAGTAGGAAAAATGGATTTTTACTATCTTTATGTGTAGAAGTCACGAATTGATCGATAACTTCTCAATCGACAGAACGACAACATCTCATAAGGGAAAGTGACAGCATCAGAGGCAAGGCAGGACAACGGAAGACCGGGAAACCCAATTACTATTTTATGATAGAGTCAGATCAAGTATAGTGAAATCCTCAGCATCCCCTGATCTTGAGGATTCACTTTTATATATTTACTTTCTAAATGTAATATATAAGGGAAAAAGGAAAAACTGCAAAGAGTTTAGAATTTCACAATTTGTAATTATTCTTTTGGACATATAATACTATTATCTTGGATGTTGTAACTTGGTTACTTATTTTAATGAGGAAAGATTGTGTTTAACTCATACTTATATTCTGAGTATCTCTTAATGGATACTCCTAACGACTCTGGGCCCAGTCAAGAGAAGATCTACTACTTCACTTTTGTCATAATATTTTTTATTTCATTCTTGATTACTTGTTAATGTTAAGTTAATATTACTTTTCATTATCGTAATGGTTGTCGATTCAGTTTTCTTTTGTTGTTCATTCGAGATTCAGATTGATCTATGTGTTATATGCGAGTAATACTTTTGATTGAATTGGTTATGCTAGTTCTAGCTCAGATTGTTGTTCATTTCAAGTAATGTTATCATATATTTCAGAGATAGAATATATCGCTTTATGCTTCTATATTCAATTTCTATTCAAATAACATTTGTTATTCTTGTATCGTTTGTTGTTTAATTTGGAATTGTTGTTCAATTCAGATTTGTTGTTCTATTCAGAATTATTGTTCAATTCAGAATTTTTGTTTAATTAGGATTTGTTGTTCAATTACCATTTCTTTCAATTGTTATAGTTCTCTTTCCTGAGTGAGCGAGTTAGCTTCAATTCTATTTAAGACTGCCAAGTGTGATTCTTTACAAGTTGTATTCATATCCATTTGATTTTAGGATAGGTTAAGTAGAATCACAGAGTGTGTTCTGAATTTCTTTCAGAGTTACTTATTTCAAAGTTTTTTGGATTGAGTTTTAAGAATATAGTCATTAGCAATTGCAAAAATTTGTTATTAGCTAAACCTCTGAATTTCATTGCATATATAGTGATAACACTCTTGAAATAAAAATACTTGCTTCTGGTTGACAATTAATGTAGGAATTAAGATTGCCTGTAAAAAGACATCTTAGTGCACCAAAGGGAGAGTGTTCCTAAGTGATTTCCTTTTTATCTTGCTGCAAAAGAATTGGGTTTTAAAAACGGGAGGTAAGAACCTACGTACCTAGCAAGTAAAGTGCTTTCTTACGAGCCCACTTTTTAGGAAAAGCTTAGAGGTTAAATAGGAATTGGTTTTTGTGAATGACTAGGAATAGAAAGATATAAAAAGAACAGAACCCCCCTCCAAAATCCACAAAACCCAGGGGATCGGTGAAAATTGGGAGAACAACCTTCATAGATGAAATTGTGAGAAAAGCAGAGTCTCAAGCATTAGTAGGATTCTAGGTTGTATCTAGAAAAAGTCCTACAGTAATTTCTTAAGCAGTAGGCTCACCATCTACAACTCATGCTGAGATTCAAATCCAGATTAGAGGATCTGAATAGAGTCTTCAAGCTACAGTAAGATTACATTCTAATCCTCTACAAGAGTGAAAATCATGTAACTTAAGAGAAGGAGAAGGAGAAACTAGTGGAACTTCTAAGGCAGGACCTCAGTTGTTTCAACAAGGGTCTCTTGTGATCCTAGATCTAGGCAGTGTTGCTAAGCCATCTTGGGTTGTTAATCCTCCACTTGCTTGAAAACACCCCCTGAAATCCCTAAAGAGTATTGACACATCTTTGACCAAATGCAAAATCAACCACCTCAAGGTCAAACCTCGACATTGGAATACCCCATAGTCGACCAAGTGCCCAATGCCCCCATGAAGGATATTCCTTTGTAGATCATCCAAACTTTTCATGGGATGATCATAGAGGATATTGATGCCTTCTTGTTTGAATTTGATGTCCTCTATAGAGGGTATGACTACACCACTGACCCCCAAAATCTAAAACTATTCCCTTCTACTCTGAAAGGAGCAGCTTTAATATGGTTCATGGGTCTGGGTGGACGTACTATTAATTGTTGGGATGATATGAAAACCTTTTTCCTCACAAGATACCAAGACTTTTGCAAGACTAGGGAGCTAAAGGATGAAATCCTTAAGATGGTTGCAAAGGATAATGAAACTCTAGAAGAATACGTTGAACTGTTTCATTATAACTTGCAGAGATCTCCACACACCACCCTACCAAAAGAAGTCCTAAGAGCTATCTTAATTAAAGGAATGAAAGAGGAGTGATTAGAAACTTTAAATTTAATGGGGAAAGGAGATATTTCTCAGGAATATTATGATGAAATCGTTCGCTTGTGTATCAGGTGTTTGCGAGGATGTTCACGCATAGGAGCAGCAAGTCGAGATCCCATGAGCAGGGGAAGCAAGCCACACAGTGGAGGCGTAACATGAATGGAAATTAGTAACCTCCTAGAAGATTTGAACACGGACATCTTGGGCACCCTCACAACATAGTTGGACATCCTACAGGCTAAACAAAAACAAGATTTAGCATAACAAAACTTATCCATTTTTTGCCCATGCTATCGAAAGAAGCATAGCCAACAGGAGTGTCCATTATACATGGTTTAGACATGCACTATCTGTACCAAGGATCACACCATTGAACAATGTCCATCACTCTCAGGGTTCAAAATAGTGTTCAAGGAAGTAGAAGAAGAGATAGAGCAAGTATATTTAATGAACCAGCATCGACAGTGGCAGGCCAAACCTCCAAGTATGTCACAAGATGCATCCTAGTTCTTGCCTTCTTCAAAGTTTAATCAGCAATAGAACCATGGGGCAGCATGGAAAGGCCAATCACACTACTTGAATTTGCAACCTCAGCCATTCCCTATGACATCATGGTCAAGTCAATCTTTTCCGGGTAATGGCTGGCCAAATTTTCCTTTTACTCTTGTTTGGCAAGGCAATCCCTATCAATCCCAGTGGCCTGCCTCCACTTCTCAAAATCCAAATTGGTCTACAAATTGGCAAAGACCTTTGGGAATATCCAACACTCCTATGGGGGCAGGTCCTCAACCCGCATTGTTAGATCCTTATCCACTACAACAAAATCCTCAACCTCTTTTGTGCCCTCAACTTCTAGCCCAACCGAATCCGAATCCCAATAACATACTAGTCCAGCTAGTGCAAATTGTAGAAAGCTCAGACTATGAGATTGAGAAAAAAGAATGTAATGATCTTATTTTGAGGTCAGGACATATCATTACCCCTGAGGAAAAGATGTATCAGCCATCAATTGATATCAAAACACTGCCTATACATATACCACCACCTGTAATTGACACTGAAATGAAATGGGGAGAAGAGATAGATTAGCAGAAAGATCTAGAGGAACTCAGTCATTTCTCCCACGTTCCTGAAAGGTTAATGATACCTAAGCCGATTGTTTACCCAGATTTCGATCTTGTAGTTCCACTCCTCTAGGCCATTAAGGACATTCCCATCTATGCTAAAACAATTAAAGAGTTATGTGTAAAGAAGCCTATGAGGAAAATAAAAAATTCACTCACCATTCATGTTGTAGGAACCTTATTTGATTTGCTCTTAGGAGGGAAACTCTGATAAAGTATGAAGATCCTAGGAATCCCATAGTGACAGTTCAGATATATGGCCACTCTTTTCCCAATACGCTAGTTGATCTGGGTGTAGGCATTAATATTTTGACAGAAGAAACATGTCAAGCACCTGGTATTACAACCTTGGAACCAACCAACACCTTACTAGAACTTGTTGATAGTTCAGTGGTAAGGCCAGAAGGAGCTCTACAAGATATCACGGTTTATGTTGATTCATGGGAATATCCAGTATATTTTCTTGTTATAAACCCGAAGAGTCCATTGGATGGGCATCCTCTGATACTGAGCCGAACTTGGTTGGTGACAGTTGATGCATATATAGGTTGTCAGGAGGGCAGCATGACTATTGTAAAGGGCCATGTTGTAAAAAATCTTGTTTTATATCCCCCTGCCAAACCCAGTCTACCCATTGTAAAAATATGTAAACAACCACGAACATACCTGGAAGAAAGAATATGTTCACCACTCACACTAGCATAGGCACTACAATTCAAATATTGGACTGAAGATGATGTTATCAACAATTTTATCAATTAGCCAGCTAATGTAAAGTTTCAAATGCTAAAAGAAATTCTTGATAATGAAGCATTGTAAGATCCCTTGAAGGATATTAATTATCAGCACATCCAAACGACTATTGTGCATAATAGCAAGCCAATGGAAATTAAACGAGGCAAAGCCTTAAACATTAATGATAGCTTGGACAGTGATCAACAGAAAAAGATCGTTCAAATCTTGCAAAAATATAAAGGGGTTTTTGCTTGAGATTATCCCAATATGAAGGGTATAGATCCAAATTTGTGCACACATCACATCTATATCGAGAAGGATGCTCGACCTATCTGGCAGCCTCAGTGGAGATTGAATCTGCACCTTAAGAATATTGTGAAAGAATAATTATAGAAGTTGTTGGATTTGAATTTCATTTATCCTATTTTGGATAGAAAATGGGTTTCTCCATTAGTGGTCGTCCCCAAGAAAAATGGGAAATGGTGTATCTATGTATATTACCGGGAACTGAACAAGGAAACATAGAAAGATCATTTCCCTCTCCCATTTATCGATCAAATCCTTGATACCTTGGAAGGGAAACAATTCTTTTCCTTCCTAGACAGCTTCAACAGCTACAATTAGATTCAGATCACCCCTGAAGACCAAGAAAAAAACAAACTTCACCTATCCTTGGGGTACGTTCACTTACAGAGTATTACCATTCGGTTTATGCAATGCCCTAGCCACATTTCAAAGAGCTATACTCAACATTTTTTCTGACCTAATAAATGAAGGACTTGAGGTATATATGGATGAATTTACTACATATGGGGGATGACTTTGATCAAGCGTTGCAAACATTAGAAAAGGTTTTACAATGATGCATTGCTACTGGATTATGTTTAAGCAATGTCAAGTGTCACAAGATGATGATTGAAGCTGTAATCTTGGGACATTATATTTCTGCAGCAAGGATATAGGTAGACCCAGGAAAAATACAAGTAATACTTTTACTGTCTACTCCCTATACTCAAATAGAGATACGTAGTTTCCTGGGATATGCAAGGCTATTATCGCAAGTTTATTAAAAACTTTTCACAAATTGTTGCACCTTTATATGCTTTAACTGGAAATGCTAATTTCAAATGGTCTGACAAATGTGACACAACTTTTATAGGTTTAAAGAAGCTAGTATCGATGACACCAGTATTATGCAGACCAAACAGGGAACTAACTTTTCACATATCCATGGATGCATCAGATGCAGCTATAGGCGTTGCCCTTGACCAAGAAGAGGACAGAAGACCTTATGCTATATTTTATATTAGCAAAAATCTTAGTCCTGTAGAACTTAATTATACACTAACAAAAAAAAAATTCTTAGTTGTTATTTATGCAATAAACAAATTTAGACATTACATAACTGGATACCATGTTTTCATGTATATTGATCACTCTGACATTCAGGATTTAGCTAACAAACCTATCACAAATGGTCGAGTGAATCATTGGCTATTGCTTTTGCAGAAGTTTGACATTACTATTAAGGATTATCTGGGGAAGGAAAACCCAATTGCTGATTTTATGTCCCGAATCCCAAAGGTAAATGATCCACTGGTAGACAACCAATTCCCAGATGAACATTTGTTTGCCATGATATTCAAGATGCCATCGTACGCAGATGTGGTAAATTATCTGGCAGTAGGGAAGCTACCCAGGAATTTGACAGCTAGGGAGAGGAAACAAATTGTTTAGCACAGTGCCTGATTCTCTTGGATTGGTGGATATATTTTTCAGAAAGGGTCTAATATGTGTATACGTAGATGCATTCGCAAGGATGAGATTTATTACATCCTGAAAGCTTGCCATGACGAGCCCTACGAAGGACACTTCGTAGATCGAAGGAAAAGGCATAAGGTACTATAGATGGGCTATTATTGGATCACCATTATTAAAGATGATAAGAAATATGCCTAGGCTTGTGATAACTACCAAAGGATGGGCTGACCTGGCCAATTTGATGAAATGTCTTTGCAACCCCAACTAATCATAAAACCCTTTGAACGATGATCATTGGACTTTGTTGGCCCATTCCATCAACCATCAAATTAGAAAGCCTACATATTGGTTGCCACGGATTATGTGATGAAATGGGCGTAAACAGTAGATTTACCAAGAGCTATAGAGGAAGCCGTGATTAACTTCCTCTTTGGGCTATTCGTGCGGTATGGTCTACCACAGGAAGTGATAACAGATGGGGGAGGGCAATTCGTGGGACACAAGATTACTACCACTCTCAGAAACCATCACATTACACATAGGATCACTTCCCCATATCACTCGCAAGCAGACGGGCAATTCGAAAGAACCAATAAGGTCATTGAAGTGATTATGACAAAAAAAGTCTCAATACATTGGTGAGTCTACACTACTAGACTGCTAGAGACCTGGTGGGCCTATCACATGACTTGGAGGAATACTACTAGATACTCTCCGTACCAACTCGTGTTCAGAAAAGAACCTATTTTTCCAATCGAATTCAAGTTAAAGACTCTAAGAATGGCTCAAGAAGTGGGGATGGATTTAATAGAAGCCCAAACCATGTGACTTCAACAAATCAAAAAATTAGTTGAAGCTCGACTGCTATCTTTGAATTATACTACAATTATTTGGCAGCAAAGGGAAAAGTGGCACGAAAGTCTTATAAAAAGGAAGACCTTTCAAAAAGGGGATTGGGCACTCCTTTACGACTCTAGATTCTACGATTTTCCAGGCAAGTTGCAAACAAGATAGCTCGACCCTTATGAGATTCAATAAGTACATAACAATGGAACTCTTACTTTGACTACCATTGATGGGTCCGGCCATTCTTTTAAGATGAATGGGCATCAGGTGTGTCTCTACCACAAACCACTCACCAAGGAGTATTTCTGCCAGCAGGTGTGCGAGGACCCCTCCTTGCAAATCTTAGCTGCAGAGAGTGATGACCCTGCAGCTTTTCTTTCAAAAAACTGAGATTTTTTTTTAAATTGTAAATAATGTATATATTCTTTTTGATTGATTGTAATTCAGTTAGGTATCACCATGTAAATATGAGGATTTTTCTTGTTTTAAGTGCTTGGTAAGTGTTATTCAATCGATTGAACGATTGTTGTTCAATCAATTGAACAACACTTATGTTTATGTGTGTGTCATTGTTTAATCAATTGAACGATTGTTGTTCAATCAATTGAACAACACTTATTTTTCTGTGTGGAAATTGTTGTTCAATCAATTGAACAACATTTTGTGTTTTTTATTTTGTTGTTCAAATGATTGAATGATTGTTGTTCAATCGATTGAACAACACTTCGGCATTCTTGTTAATATTTGTTATTAAAACGATTGAATGATTACTGTTCAATCGATTGAACAACACTTTTTCATTTTTTATTTTTCAATTTTCATTGTTCAAATGATTGAACAACACTTTTTTCTTTTTTTTCTTTTTTTCGTTGTTCAAATGATTGAGCGATTGTTGTTCAATTGATTGAACAACATTTCTTGCATTTTTTTTTTGTTGTTCAAAAGATTTGATGATTGATGTTCAATCAATTGAACATCACTTTTGAGTTTTTATTTTCAATTGTTGTTGTTCAAATGATTGAATGATTGCTATTCAATTGATTGAACAACACTTTTGAGTTTTTATTTTCAATTTTTGTTGTTTGATCGATTGAACAACACTTTTGAGTTTTTATTTTCAATTTTTGTTGTTCATATGATTGAACGATTGTTGTTCAATCGATTGAACAACAATCTTGTGTTTTTGCTTATTGATATTTGTTGTTCAAATGATTAAATGGTTGTTGTTCAATCATTTGAACAACACTCTAGCATGTTTTCCTTTCTATTTTGTTGTTCAATCGATTGAACGATTGTTGTTCAATTGATTGAATGATTTTTGTTCAATTGATTGAACATTAGTTTGTTCAAATATGGAAACAAGAATATTCAAATTTAATTTGTCCTTGAATGAACTAAAATCGAATTTAGTCTTAACAACTACTTGGAAATAATTAATTACTTTATTTTAAATTAATTAGTTGGAGAAATTCAAGTTAGAAGTCTTTCTGAAGTCATGCAAGAGTTATCCCTTAAACTAAGGAGATAAGAATGAGTTATATTTGAGTTGTAATTAGTTAACTTAGTTTACTAAGTTGGGTCCATTTAAATTAGTTCCAAATTGTTTGAGGAACTAATAGTGAGTTAACAATCACTTGATGCATTAATGCACTCAACTACTGCTACTCTAGTCAACTGAAGATTCCCTCATCAGAAACTCATGCATGTCTATTTTGAGAAAGACCCAATTGGGATTAATGTTCAAGGATAATGTACTATCAGTTGCATATGTCTTCTCGTGGAGAAAACTCTTGCATGCATTCAAGGATTCATCCTTGATGATTGAGCAGTTTTGAAGGCTTGTTTTCTTCCACTTGGTAATAAGATAATCATCCCCAAGGAACAACGTAAGGAAATAGGAGCTTGGAGGGTAGAGAGGAAGGCTGGAGAGAAGCCAAGATTTCCTGTGAGCATCTGTGAGGATTGTACTGAGAGCTGGCTAGTTGTGAGAGCTAAGGCTTTGTATAATTCCTATGTATTTCCACCATTTATGATAATACAATAGTGTGGGGTTTTTTATCTGAGACTTTCCCCAAAGTATTTTCATGTGTATTGTGCCATTGATTCTTCTTCTGGTTATATTGTTCAGATCGATCTTTAAGCTTCTGCAAATTGATAGTAGAAGTAGGTTATAATATTCTGCTTTGATTTATATTGCATTATCGGGTTAATCTATCACAGATTTTCCACACAGTTTTTGTTTTCCTTTCAATTTTTCTGTTCAATCGATTGAACGATTACTGTTCAATAAATTGAACGATTTTTTTTCAATAAATTAAACAACATCTTTGTTTTATTTTCAATTTTGTTGTTCAAATGATTGAATGATCGTTGTTCAATCAATTCAACCACACTTTTGTGGTTATTATAGGATGAACTGTGATTTCTTTTTCATTTCCAATCATTGTGCCATCTTATTTTTCTTTTATGTTTTGAATAAACACCATTCGAGTGGATTTGTGCCTAACATAATGAAAAACGTTAATGTCAACACTATTATGATATATGAAACCTCTTGATGGTTATCTTTATTCAAAAGCTGATGTGGTGCATCTCTATAATGACTGGCTATACATTTTTTTTTGGACAAATCATAAAATGATTCATTATTTCAAACCATGTTGGCTTATTTACAATGTTTTCAAATGGACAAATCCCTTTGATATGATGAGATGTGGGTAAAAGTACAACCTTTCCTTGGCATATTTTTACTTCTTGCACCATCCTTGACTCTTAAGGAGGAGCAAATGAACCTCCCTCTTTTTATAAAAACTAAAAGAATTAAAAGAAGGAATGAAAATAAAGAAACATGAAAATGCAATGAACATTGTCTTAAAGAGGATAGGGGGCCTCATCATGAGCCGACCTACAATGATCATAAATATGTAATAGGTGACATTCCATTTTTGGCCACCAAACCATGGTAATGACCTTCCCAATGATTAAAAAGTATCAGAAGGACAAGGGGTCTCATTACGAGCGAGCCTAATCATTTTGTTATATCTTGGTGAATGGCACTATGATCATATGGTCACCATGCCAGCACAGTGGTCTCTTTATGGCAAGAAAAGAAGAATCATCTACATACTAAAAGGAGGAATATGTCTCATTTGTGGGGTTAAAAAGAAACCTTGTTGAGGCTATGAATGCCTGCTGGTAGCAGTGGCTCTGCTTATGGTATTGGAGTATTATCTTACAATGCCAAATGCTCTCTATTCTATTGTTGCTTATGGATTCATTTCTAAGGAGATTTCCCATTTGAAAAAAACTCTTACAAGCCAAAATGCATGGTAACTTATGTTATATATCATTACATTATATTTTCCAATCATTTCATGACAATCATTACTACTTACCGCCAATTATGTGTTTATTACTAATACTGCTTGAGGTGAAAATATTTTCAGTAATGAATTATGACGTGATTTTCACTAAAAACTCTTCTTTATAAACTTGATATGGATCACAGAAGCATAAATTGAACAATAATGTAGATATTTTTTTTATCCTTTTCGGCCATTTTTACCTCTGATACATGTATTTCTTTAATTGCTTTGTCATAAATTGCGCCACTTTTCTGGATTAGTTGTCTGCATTTATGAATTCTCAATTCATGTGCTTGCTTTTCACATGCTTGGTGGATGTGCACGTGCTTTTCCCAATGGAGTGGGGATGGTCTACATATGAACAACGCGTGTGATAGTTATGGATAATTTAATTATAATTATTAAATTGATTCCGGATAAAGACTGCATGATGATTGGATATGCGTAATAATTAGCAAGGTATTTCCAATTGGAGAAACGATGATGACCATTATGGATGGCATGCGAATTTATTATGAGCCTACATCAAATATGGTTGATGAGACAAATGACTTGACTGTATATGTTGTTAATTCCCAAGTCAACATCATTTTCTTGTTAATTGCTTTAACGATCTTAGTTGTTGTTCTAAATTGTGAAAGTGCAAGAAAAGTCCATGCAGGAGAACCAGTCACAAGACCACAACAACCATGGGAGGTAGATCTATCCGAAATGATCCCATGGTACTCATGGTATTGGACCAGGCTTGTGAAATTCTTGAGTGCGTAGGCTAGATGCAATATCTGAATAAATTACAGGGATTTCACGAAGAAATGAGACTCGAATTCTTGCAAAATTTGCAGAATGAAAGCACCACAGTACGAGGAAGGGATATAACAGTCTCTGATGTGGTCACAACTAAAGTCACTGGAATTTTGGCTGAGGGAAAAAAGTGGCCAGAAAAGCACATCCTTCTGCACAATGTGGTCGTAGTGTTCTAGGACCCAGCTGAGAAATTAGCGCAAATAGGGAAAGTGATTCACCCTTCAATGTTAAGACAACCATGGAAGGAATTGGAAGTCATTGTGCAATGGTACATCACCTGTGATAGTCGCTAGCATGTGGTAAAGCCCCATCAACTCAAATTTTTAGCCATCCTAAAACATAAAATTTCAGTTAATTTGTTGTTTTATTTGAATTATCTATTGCATGATGTTGCACGACGAGTTAGAAAAGCTAAGGACCCACACGCCATCATTAATCATCACAGACTGATCAAATTTCTTATCATGCATGGACTAGCCTAGCAGTAGCTAACCTGGGACAATATTATAAATCCTACTTTGGCCCCACCTCTAGAAAACCTAGTAACAGAACAACAAGGGCGTAGAACCCCATGTCTGAGAAGGACATTGAAGAGGAAAAATTCCTCTGTGCCTTTGAACCCAACAAAATGTAGGAGCTTTGTGGGGGTGAAGTCCCAGCGACATACCCCAATTCAAAAAAAAGAGGTTGGACCATTGCTCACACCACCTCCAAGTATGTAGCTACCCCTTTGCAAGACTATGAGGAAGAGGTGGCCACGGTATTGGAAAAAATGGGGATGTTTGGTGAGGGAAGAGAACAATCTGAGAATGTTGAAGGACAAAATTGTACCCCCAACCAGTCTACCTTTGTTGATAGCCTTGGTTCTCATCAAACCCTGCCATTTATTGATTTCTTGGAAGAACATAGGGAACTAGTCTCTTCTATGAAAAAACCCCTTGAAGTTGAGATGCATGAAGAGGAAGATATTAGAGAAGAAAATCAGATAGCAGATACTAGTTCAGTGGACCCCCCAGCTAAAGAAAACCCTGCAGATGAAACCCTAGGAGATGAAAATCAATCAGGCAATACTATTTTTTCTAAGTTCCCTGAGGACGAGACCTAACCAGAAGAAAACCTAGGGAATGGTAACTGCTTAGGAGATACCATTTTATTGGGGTCTCCTAAGAGAAAAATTCATGACAAAGAACTAGAAGGTGAAGCTCCACGGGGAGATACTTTTCCAGTTGAAACCCTCCCTGATGCTAACACAATACCACTCGAGCATGAACCTGAGGAAAATGCAGTTGCACCACCACCAGTTGGAAGTCACAGAATAAATAATTCCTACAAGGACAGGCTCAGAAAAATGCTTAAAAATATATAGAAAATAGAAGTGAATAATTGGGTAGCTAAGACAGTGGTTAAAAGAGGCCATCAGAGCCAAAAAATTGAAAGTGGAAAGAGAGACCACAGGAACACAGACAGAACATTGTTCTGGAAAGGATGCTGAAACCCAAACTGAGATTCTTTTGGTCTGTTCAAAGGAAACTCAGACAGAGCCATGTCTTGTAGAGGACACTGAAATGTAGACTAAAGACCCATGTGTTTGTTCATAGAAGACCCAAACGGACTACCCTACTGTGAATTTTTTCGTTCAAACTGATGCTGAGGAAAGCATCCCAATTGATTATTGCATAACTCAAGAAGAAATTGAGGTTGTTGTCCAAACTGAGCCTATGGAGACACAAGATAATGATGCCCAAACAGAGGAGACACCTGCTTACATTCCCTTAGTAAGGGATGCATTTACTAGGAGAATTCAGAATGAACTACTAAAGGTTCAAAAAGAATTAACTCAGCACAACGAGGAGGTAGTGTCCCTACGTATACATCAATAATTAAAGAAAAAGTTTGAGGCACTCACAACTACTGAGGATGAGACTTTCGCTCAGTACAAGGCTGAACAAAAAAAGGTTGACAAAGAACAAGACAAATTACAAAAGGCTAAAGAGTAATTGGAGAATGACTTCTCTCTTTATTCAGACACCCTGTCATGTAGAGCCCCTGCTAGAAATTATGCACTATTCCTCCTAGAACGGTACCTCCTGCTGAAAATCAAAGTTGTTAAGGTTGGGAAGTCTGTGGAAATCAAAACTACCTAAGACTTTGTCAAGTTCTTCAGAGAATAGAATGGGTAGGTACAACACCTCCTTTGTGAACTTTATATACACAATTTATTTTTGGAAGATGAAAGAGACAACAACCCTGGCCCCTTTATAGGGGATCTCCAATTCTAGGCATTTCTCTCTTTTGCTACTAAACAACTCAAGTGGGCCAAGGCTCACAATACTTTTAGAAAGTGTGAATATGAAATTGACCTATGGGTTAGAGGGGAACTTGCAAAACCCCTGCATCTCTCGGTGAGGAAAAAGCAATTCATGAAGCGAGATGGTGTTGTGGGCCAATTGGGGTCATTTCACATAGATATTATACAAGCTGGAAAGGAGTACTTCCCAGAGATTAAGGAGGACTCCTTGTCTGTAGCCAGACAAAGGTGAGAAGTCTCCAACACTACTGTTAGAAACCAAGAACCATTTGGATACTGAAACTTTAACGCTACCTTCTCTCATTTACATAAGTATAGTAACATGGTCTTAACCATGGGGCTTGAATGGATAGGATGTCAGTATATAACTCCAAACATATGGTATCCTAAATAAGTATTGTAGTGACTGCAACTTGAAGGATAAAGATGTTAACCATGATTTTGTCATACTTAAGAAGAAAAATGGCTTTAGAATTTATAAGGAGGAGGTATATCCTACCTATTCTTTAACTCAGCTACACCTAAACCATTTAATTGCATGAGCTCATGCAACAAGGTAAGCTAAGGAGTATGTTGGGTCAAGAAAAAGGTATGTTTTCTCCTTGGTAATAGCTATATTTAGCACTCATCCTCACATGATTATCTCTATTTATGAATAAAAGTATAGGAAATAATAGCTAAAGTTGAGTAAAAGTAATCAGTAACAAATTGGACCAATCTAAGTATGGAAAACTTATTTTTACTATCTTTATGTGTAGAAGTCATGAATTGATCGATAAATGCTCAATCGACAAAATGAAAGCATCTCATAAGGGAAAGTGACAACGCTAGAGGAAAGGTAGGACAACGAAAGACCGGGAAAACCAATGGCTATTTTATGATGGAATCAGATCAAGTATAGCGAAATCCTCAAGATCCCTTGATCCTGAGGATTCACTTTTATCTATTTACTTTCTAAATGTAATATATAAGGCCAAAAGGAAAAACTGTAGAGAGTTCAGAATTTCACAGTTTGTAATTATTCTTTTGGACATATAATATTGTTATCTTGGATGTTGTAACTTGGTTACTTATTATAATGAAGAAAGACTATGTTTAAGTCATACATATATTCTAAGTATCTCTTAGCGGAGACTTCTAGTGACACCGGGCCCAGTCAAGAGAAGATCTATTTCTTCACCTGTGTCATAATATTTTCTCTTTCATTATTGAATGCTTGTTAATGTTAAGTTAATATTACTTTTGATTATCGTAAGGGTTGTCGATTCTGTTTGTTTTTTCTATTCATTCGAGATTTGGATTGATCTGTGTGTTATATGTGAGTAATGCTTTTGATTGAATTGGTTGTGCTAGTTACAACTCAGATCATTGTTCATTTCAGGTAATGTTATCATAGATTTCAGAGATAGAATTGATTGCTTTATGCTTCTACAGTCAATTGCTATTGAGATAACATTTGTTATTCCTGTATCGTTTGTTGTTCAATTCAGAATTTCTATTGAATTCAGAATTGTTGTTCTTTTTTTTTGTTGAAGCAAGAGATGATCCTTCTATATCATTAAGCCAAAAATTATTTTACATATTCTACAACTATCCACTCGACAAAGTGGACTCAAAACAAGGGTGCTAACCACCAATGGTAAGAACCCTCAACCCAATACAAAAAACCGACAGACCCTTTAGGATACCTACCCTAAACATGCTGACTAATGCCTAGCCAAGCAGTTTCTCGCGTCAGCACTCACTCAACCTAACTATTAAATCATGGCCTTCTAATCCACGTCTTAGTCCGACAGTGGAGATGAATAATGCACCAAGAAGGTGAACAGAACTTAACTCCCCAGCTCCATAGAATTACACGATCAATCCTAAACATTGATCCCTGCCACAAAATCCGATGGCTGAAATGAATATTGCACAGCCCAACATGTTGATTTTTAGCATGTGATCAAGGCGGTTTTCCAAATGCCTAGCCAAGAAGGTGAACAGAACTTAACTCCCCAGCTCCATAGAATTACACGATCAATCCTAAACGTTGATCCCTGCCACAAAATCCGACGCTGAAATGAATATTGCACAGCCCAACATGCCGATTTTTAGCATGTGATCAAGGCGGTTTTCCAAATGCCTAGCCAAGCAGTTTCTCACGTCAGCACTCACTCAACCTAACTATTAAATCATGGCCTTCTAATCCACGTCTTAGTCCGACAGTGGAGATGAATAATGCACCAAGAAGGTGAACAGAGCTTAACTCCCCAGCTCCATAGAATTACACGATCAATCCTAAACATTGATCCCTGCCACAAAATCCGACAGCTGAAATGAATATTGCACAGCCCAACATGCCGATTTTTAGCATGTGATCAAGGCAGTTTTCACTAAATGGGGTTTCTACAAAAAAATGGAAAACTACTTCCCACTCATGAGGCTTGCAATCACCCCAAAACCGCTTTGTCCATGGGATTCCGATCAGAGGAGAAAGTTTCAGGTTATCAGGGATGCCATGGGTTCCCAGCTTCCGATCTCTCACCAGCCTGCTTGAAACCCCTAGAAATAAAACTCCCACTCTACAACAACTGATGACCTGTTTGAGCATGATACTCCGAACAGTAAACCACCGAAGCACATCACTCGTTGTATAACCAATTATATACACTCCTCTACTCATATCGCTTCTGAGTTATCTATGTTACCCTCCATGGTCTCGCTCCGAAACAGCAACCAATCTTCGTCAGCCTGGTCTTGGCATTTCGCCTTTAGACTGTGCTGAGGTAGCTCTTGCCATTTCATTGCAAACCTATTTTCTGCGCAATTCACTCCTTGATTAGCCAGAAGATCTGCTAGTTTATTGGCCGATCTTCGAACATGTTTAAAAGTTATTGCACGGAGGCACAGAAGGTGGTTGTGGATCCGTTGAAAGATCTGGATCAGCCTCCAATACCTTGAGGCCTTTTCCGACGCCGTAACCCAAATGATTCTCTTGACCGAGTTAATGATTAACTTAGAATCTGCTTCAACAATCACATTGTGTCGATTTTCCTAAATCAGGAATTCTAAACAATGCTCGATAGCCATAACTTCTGCCATATTGTTGGTGGCTCTCCCTAGGTGACCATAGAAAATGAACAGGATATTCCCTCTTTCATCCCTTAAAACTCTGCCATGACCTGCAATACCCAGGTTTGCCTTTGAGGCACTGTCAATATTAAACTTCAAAAAACCCTTAGGGGGAGGGTGCCAAAAATCAAGCTCAGAGTCTCTAATGAGAATCTTCCTTTCCAGGCCCTAAGGAATGAGACACTGTAACCCTAGCTAATAGAGAATCCTCAAATCTAGTACTGAAGGAGGATTTTAGGGAGATTTCGGACAATAGAACCCACTGTCTCTTGATGTTGTTTTAAGATCTGATCTAAAAGGTAAATGGATGGTTTTTTCACCTCCTTGAAAATTCTGTTATTCCTTTCTTTCCAAATTTTCCAGATGATGAAGCCCGACATTAGAGCCAAAGCAGTGTTGAGGACTTCATTATTTGAAAAATTGATTCTCCACTTGTTCAGGGTTTTGATGATGCTCCCTTTGTCACTATCTGACTGTTGGAAAATGGAGGCAAAAGAATCCCACAACCTGGAGGAAAAGGTGCAGTTGTTGCGAAGGTGCTCCATTGTTTCCTCTTGAGCTTCACATATCTAGCACTTGGAAGGCCCCGAAACAACCCTTTTCCAAATTTTGTCCCAAGTTAAAATCTTCCTATGCTGGACCAACCACATGAAGAGTTTAATTTTCATCCAACCTTGATGCCTCCATAGCCTTTGCCATGCTTTGTCCGGAGCCTGGAAGGCCAAACCAAGGAGAATGAATTTAGCTTCCTTAATATTAAAGGTGCCCTCATTGTTGTTGCCCCATCTCAGCTGGTCATTCCCTTCTGATACTAAAATTTTCCTTCGATCTAACTCTTGCATTAGCATTTCAGCTTTAGCTTTTAAGGGGTTTTCATCCCTGAAATCAAATTTCCTCCATATTCTCCACTTTCCTACATTGTTGGTTTGATCCCAGAAATCCTTTACTTTGGTTAATCCTTTAGCATCTGCCTCTGCCTTAAGTTCCTTAAATTCCACTTTTAAAAGAATGGGTTCTTGTTTCCATCTGTCCTACCAGAACAGAGCTAAGTTTCCCTCTCTAATTTCCCAAAAGCCATTATCTTGGACTAGACCTGTATTATCCCAGGCCTTGTCCCACATGTGAGATCCCTTAATATTTTCATCCATTCTTATATGGTCATCAATTTTCCATGAGCTGGCATATTTTTCTTTCCAAATTGTATCCCATTGAGCCTTTGGTTCTTTTAGCCAATGCCACCATAATTTAGCCCCTAAAGCTTTGCTTAAAATTTCAGGATCATCCAATCCATGACCCCCATGTTTTCTAGGTTTGCAGAGTTTTTCCCAAGCTACCAAGGCCCATTTTTTCTTTTCTTCCCCCTTGCCCCAGAGAAAGTCTCCTTGTATGGTTATGAATAGCTGCAAGACTCCTTTAGGAGCCGGGAGAGAGGAAAGCATAAAAACTGGGATAGATTGCAAAACAACCTTTGTGAGCACTAACCTGCCAGCCAAGTTTAAGGACCTCATAGTCTATTTCCTTATTTTGTCTTGCAATTTATTAATCATCAGCTCCTAGATACTCTTGTGTAAAGGCTTAGCAGTTAGAGAGAGCCCCAAATATTTTTAGGGGAGAGAATCTCCTTGAAAGCCCAGAATTTTAGCAATGTTCCTCTGAATGGCAATATTTGTATTGAAGAAAAAAATCTTAGATTTGGAAAGATTAACTTCCAAACTTGAAGCCTTGGAAAAGTCATTTAGAATTTGTTGGTATGTATGAGCTTCTTTGACTGTGGGGATACCCTGTAGCATGGTGTCATCCACAAACTGTTGATGCATCCAAGCCTATCCCCTATCAGTAAGTTGGAGACCTTTAATCTTATCGATTTCTTTAGCATGTTTGATAGACCGACCCAGTCCTTCCATCATGAGGATGAAGAGAAAGGGAGAGAGCGGATCCCCCTATATGAGGCCTCTAGAGGGAAGAAAAGTTTCAGATGGAGAGCCATTTACCAGAATTGAGAAGTTGGAGGAAGTGACCAGGGCCAAGACCCATCCCACTTAGTTGTGATCAAACCCAAAAGTAATAAGAATTTTCCTAATATAATCCCAGTTCAATTTATCATAGGCCTTAGCAATGTCCAATTTCATGATCATACTAGCCTTGTGGTTGCTAGTCAAAGAGTGTACCACCTCATGTGCTTGAATAATATTGTTAAGAATTTGCCTTCCTTCCACATATCCAGATTGTTCGATATAGACAAGGTAGGAAGGAGAGGTTTGAGTCTATTGGCCACCACTTTTGATATGATCTTGTAAACCACATTACATAAAGCTATCGGTCTAAACTTGTCAAGAGTTTGGGCCACCTCCTGTTTAGGGATCAAGGCAATGAAGGATGTGTTTAGAGCTTTCAGAATAGTTCTATTCATCCTAGAATCTTCTACAACATTCAGAATATCCTGTTTTATAATATTCCTGTAGGCCTTGAAGAAATTTAAATTGAAACCATCTGAGCTAGGTGCTTTACCATTTTTCATTTCTTTGAGCACTTCACTAACCTCTTCTTTGGTTACTGGCTTGTTAAGGTTGAAATTGTCCTCTCTGGAAACCAGCCTAGGTATATGTCTTGTGAAGTTTCTGATGGAGTTTTCTCTGTCATAACATGTTTCCTTGGATATTCCTCGAAAGTTCTTAACAAGTACTTCTTCTATCTCTGCATGAGAGTTGTGAAGAATACCTCCCTCGTCCTTGATCATTGACATTCTGTTGTGAACTCTATTTTCCATAGTGGATCTGTGGAAAAATCTAGTATTTCTTTCCCCTTCTTTGAGCCATTGAACCCTCAATTTTTGCCTCCAAAATATTTCCTCTTGTTTGCATAAATTCGTCCATTTTCTATTACATTTGGTGGCCTGATCATTTCTAGTTTCATCGAAGCCATCTGTGATAAGGGCTTAGTTGAGTTCCTACATTTTACCCTCTACTACTTTTTTAGCTTCAAAAATATTGCCATATTCGTTCTTGTTCCAATCCTTGATCCAAAACTTTATGTGTTTTATTATTTTTTGAAGAAGGACCATTCTTGTGCCCTGAATGTTCAAATCTTCTGACCACCATTTGGCAATGTTGCTGGTGAAATCTAGATGTGAAAGCCAGATGTTTTCAAATCGAAAAGGTATATTCCGGGGTGTACCAATACTCTGCACCTCCAAATGAACCGGCCAGTGATTTGAACCTCCAAAGGGTAGAATTATTGCTAATATTTCCTTATCATTGAGCATAAGGTCTCCTGATATCATAAATATGTCTAATTTTGAAGCCACTTGAGACTCTCCTCCTCTTTTGTTGTTCCAAGTAAATAATCCATTACTCGTCACAATATCCACTAACTTCATAATATCTGTAAAAGTCTAAAATTTCAAAGAGTCTTTACTTGGAACTCTAGTTCCACCTTTTTTCTCCAAAAGCAATTTAATCATTTTGAAATCCCTCTCAATATCCATGGCATGCCTGAATGTCTATCTCTGAGTGCCTCTAGAGAATCTAGAAATTTGAGTTTACCCTCCAGTCTTTGGGGGCCATAAACATTTGTGACCGGGTAGGTTTCCTTATCTCCTACAGGTTGTATGACCACTCATAGATATTCTCTAGAAGCCTCAGCATCTAAAATGTATATTTTATTTGGATTCCAAAGGGTGAGTATACCACCTGCTGTATTCTCTACTTTGACTTCCAGAAACTCATAACGATTGAGCCATTTACTATGAATCTCTTTTATTTTTTGAATGGAACATTTGGTTTCCTGGATGAATATCACATCCAGAGCTGTTTGTTTCATTCTATTACTAATCAGTCTCTATTTTATTTTACTACCTAGACCTCTAATATTCCAATAAGTAAACTTCATTATTAAAGATTAGTAAAGGAGTAGCTAGTTAGGTCTTTCATCTTACCTGAGTCTCTCATTAGCTTTCAACATTCCATCAATAGTTCATTCTGCTTTTTCCTGCCTCTTTTTTCCCTGTGTTTCTAGGTGCTAATCTTGGTGTGGATTTCACCATTTTTACCCCTTCGCTCCTCTGATTTTCCTTGTTTCTTTGTCTCTCCTGACCTTTTTTATAGGTTTTCCATATATATAGTTACTGGACTCTGTTGAACTCCTCTGGAGGTAAAGATTCTATCACTTCCTTGGTTCCTTGAATCAAGAAATCCTCAAGATCTAGATTCTCTTTCTCAAGAATCACCTGAAATTCTTGGTCCTCCATTTCCATCTCACTTTGGGTCATCTCGTGATCCATTTCTATTTCTACATCACTCACCATTGTTTATGTATACTAATTTTTATCTAGTGTTTGTTCCCTGTCCTCTTCTTTCCCTCCCTCCATTAAACCTTCTCCCTTCGTCTGGTCTACACTCGTTATCCCTTCTTCCTCTTCCAGAACTTGGAACCTATTTTGACTGGCTTGTTTCCCTTCAGTTTTTTATGTCTTTGACCCCCTCTTACTTCCTTTTCCTTTGTTTTCCACTTTGTGAAAGCTTTGAGAGTCTTTCATTATGTTATTTTTACTCTTATTCTCTATTTTAGTGAGAGGGAAATCCCTGAATAGGTGCCCATGCTCATGGCATTTGTGACATCTGAATGGAATATGTTCGTAATCCACAGTTTGCACCCATTCTTCATCAAAAACTTCCAATATTACCTCATCTGGTAGAGATCTAGAGAGATCCATCTCCACACATATTCTAGCAAAGGAAGTGTTCTTTCCCCTCCTAGTGGCTTCAGAAGCTTTGACAAAACATCCTAACTTATTTCCTATGGCCGATAAGGACTCTGTTTGCCAATAATCAAGTGAAAGAGAATAGGGTCTTACCCAAACTGGGACCGAAGTAAAGGTCTCATGTTTCGAGACAAAATTCATGATCCAAAGTCTCATATAGAGACCTGTTGCAGCATAGAAGTAGGGCACACCTTCAAAAACTCTATCCTTATCTTCGATGTTTACAAATACAACAGTAAAGAAACCCTTTGACCCTAGGTGTAGGTCAATGCTTCCTTTTGGTTTCCAGTGATATCTTATCCACATTTGTAAGGCTTTTTCAGTGGGCCATAAACCCATGAATTTGAAAATGATTGCATAGGTTTGCATATGGTCGCTATGCACCTGCAGAGCAAGCTCAGTTAAAACAAGTTTGGGAGTAACAGCAACTTTGGGCTTGCATGGGCCCATGTATGCTTTGTTTTTTGTTCCATGCTCCTTGTCTTCTTCCTCATTTTCTTTAGTAATGTTATTCTCCTCTTGCTTCTATCCATCTTGTTCCTCTTCACTATTCCTATTCCTTCCCTTTGAAGGGCCTCTATCATATCCATAGGTTTTTTCCCCTTGCTGGTCACAGCCTATTTGAAGGATGGAGTGGAGCTCCCTCCTTTGTGCCCTTCCATAGATAACTTCCCCTGCAATAGCCCAGAGACCCTAGATTTTTCGTCCTCCGTCGCTCCCAAAAAACGATCTGTTATATGCCAATTCGGAATTGTTGTTCAATTTAGATTTGTTGTTCTATTTGGAATTGTTGTTTAATTAGGATTTTTTTTTCAATTACCATTGTTGTCAATTGTTACAGTTCTCTTTCATGAGTGAGTGAGTTAGCTTCAATTCTATTTAAGACTGCCAAGCGTGATTCTTTACAAGTTGTATTTAGATCCATTTGCTTTTAGGATAGGTTAAGTAGAATCATAGAGTGTGGTATGAATTTCTTTCAGAGTTGTTTGGATTGAGTTTGAAGAAGATATTCATTAGAAATTGAAATGATTTTTTATTAGTTAAACCTCTGAATTCACTGCATATATATTGTTGACACTCTTGAAATAAAAAGACTTGCCTCGAGTTGAAAATTAATGTAGGAATTAAGATTTCCTGTAAAATGACATCTTAGTGCACCAAAATGTGGCATGCGTGTCATAACCTTGATCTTATCAAAACTTATGAACCGGATGCTGCAGAGCTCATTCCTCATATCAATCTTGCATCTCTGACATCTCACATCACATCCAGGAGTCTTCTGCACTTTCAACTTAGTTGTTTCAGGGTAAGTCTTCTTTTCATATCTTGCACTATGTTTTTGTCATTTTTTGTGTTTTGATTTGTATAAGTTCTATCTGTATGATTTCAATGAGAGATTGTTGTTGTTTTGATGTATGTTAGCTTGTAGAAGCACCGTTTCAGTTTTTGTTTGCATCTCACTGCTATCACATGCATGACATTGTTTTGCACCAACAGTCACCGTTGTGGCGACCCGCTTCACACACATGCATGTTTTCCCATTCTCTGAATCCTGCACTTACTATTTGCATGCATGATCATTCACTCTTGTTTACACTCAGTATCACCATGCATTTAGACTTCTCATGTTTTTAGTCACCCGTCGGCGAGTCTAGGCTACCTTAGCCTGGACCATGCCTTTCCTAGCTAGCATTGCACATTTTTGGAAGTGAAGGATCTACCTTCCCTCCATAAGTTGCGCAATACTAGCCCAACACTAACCTCTAGGCTTGCATTGTGCAATTCTAAGAGACAGTGCGTTGCTGGCCCCAGAAACTGAGCAATGCAGTTTGTTGGTTTACATGTCACTGCTGACTGAAATTGCACATTGCGCAATTTCGGTCCTCAATAGACTAGGATGAACTATACATTGCATATTTCTAGTAGTCAGTTAGCCTCCCGGTAGCTGGAATTGTGCCTTGCACAACTTTGGTAGTCAGTCTCCCATCCTCTCGGTGAAAATTGTGCAATCTTCATAGAGAGACACACATGTATGTTGCATGTCAGTCCTCCAGCTTGTTTTGGTTTTCAATCTGACAGATTGATTTCCATGAGTGTTTATATGTTTCCAGGTATCATAGGTGTCTGTATGCCTCTCAACAGCATAGGTACAATGGCTTCCAGGAGAGAAAATTCAAAGGCATCATTGAGAGCACGACTGGGGATGTAATCAATCACGTGTCTATGAACTTGCCTATCTATTGTAGCGGCTACAACCACCCTCCAAAATTTTGGCCTGCACCCAATTTTGGAGCGTCCCTTGAGAGTTTCACTTGATGAATGCACACACTTAGGTTCACTCTGTGAGCTCATGTTATTCCTTGCATCCGCCTTGCTTGCTCATTTCATTCAAGTTTTTGCATGCTGTTGTCTAATTCATGCTTGCAGCCATGTTCTAGTTATGCTCAAAGTCTTCTCTTTGTATGTGCTTTTTGTGTTTTCTAAGAAATGATTTATTGCGCTCACACACAGAGTCACATTCAATGTTGTACAAGCGTCATCTCGATCAATAAACGGTTAATCACGAGTGTCGCACATGTCACTTGCACCTTCGGTTAGTCATGTTGAACATGTGTGTCTGGATGGTTTGGGTCGTTTCATCGTCGAGTCATGTCAGTGTGTGTTTGTATGATCACCTATGCATCTTTCAATCGTTCACACACTTAGTCTTTTTTGTTGAAGTTTTGATGACCAGACTACCCTCTTACAACCGGACCATCACCCCGCTTTCGACTCAATCGACTATCAACCAAAACAACATAGAAGCAACAAGCTAGTCTTTTGAAGCTATGTTTCCCGCAAGCAATTCAATCAACCCTAATGTTGCCCACCTGGATAGTCAGACCAAGAAGTCATCCTAGGAATGACTGCCCTCAAAAATTGTACAGAGGCCACTGAACTTACTCACTCATCTGACTGAGGAAATTGTGTAGACAGGCTGGATAGACACCAAGTGCACGTCCCTGTCTCCCTCATAAAATTACGCAGTTTTCTCAGTCACTCATCCTAACAGTTGACCGACTGTTCATATCAGAAATTTCACAGAGATCATGAGTAGGACTTTCGTTTCCCATCAGTCATCTCAATTCAAAAATTGCATAAGGATGATCAGTAGGTTAGTGTCTCGGCCTTAGTTTAGTTTCCCTTGCCAGCAACCCCTAGCAGGAGACTACCAATTCCCTTTAGGAATTGCGTAGTTTCTATTGCCAGTGACTGAGTAGCCAACTGTCGGTTACCTCTAGGATTGTGTAGTTTTATATGCCCATGAACCCAGTATCAAACTACCAGTTCCCTCTGGGACATGCGCAGTTTTGGCTGCCAGTCTCCCGGGAAGTTTCTCCTAAAAACTATCTAGTTATTGCCTACTAACCCTTCATGTAGCCCGGCCCATTCTTCTGGAAAATTGTGAAAATCTGGCTTTCCAACCCCTGCTACCCGTTTGTTCCAAAAAATGTGTAGAGAATCCCTAGCTTTCCTTCCTGTAGCCCAAATTTTCCCTCCCAAAATTTGTGCAATTTTGCCTCCCAGCCAAGCCAGACCTTGTAGATAGTCACCATCGACTCAGATTGTTTGTCTCCATCACTCAGTGACTCTTGCATATTTTTCATCAGTAGTGCTCAGAGCCACCATCCCTCTTCTCAACCTTGCCGCCTCTCCCAATCACCTACATCCGAAATGATCATGTTTCATGGTAGTCTAGGAGGTTTTGGATTTGATTTTGTCTCGTCATGAGTGACTACAGGTACAAGTACATAAACAAACATGGAAAGACAATGAATGGGATGAACGAAGGGAGCACATGTAGAAGGATAGGTTCACCAATGGATGAATGAACAATGCATGCGAAATGGACAAACTTGAGGAACATGCACCTTTGTGAACATATGAGCTTGTCAAGTCTCCCAACATGCAAGCAAGGAACGACATGAAAAAGTTTCATCAAGCTAACCGAGGACCATTGAAGACTTCGCACACTTCGCCATGTGGAGGTGAACCTATGATACACCATGAAGACATCCATCACCTAGGAGCACTGTAACTCAACATGCACTCCAGCAGCAGCACAAATGTACCAACACTATCATGTCAAGTCATGTCGAGTCATGTCATGAGTCGTGTTGCCTACATGTCCACTGTGGGCTATGTTGTCAATCAATGTGATGTAACATGGAAGTCCAAGAGACCCACTTGTTGAACAAAGAGTCCTGTAAGTTGAAAAGTAATGGAATTCAAATGGTCATGAGGGTAGTCGAACAAGCACAATGGTCAGTTTCACCCTTGGCTATAAATAACCCCTCATTTGTACTTGCAAGGGAATTTTCACCTCAGCTCCTCCCACATAGCCAAGAGAGTTTGTAACCTTTTCTTTGAGGAGCAACTAGTGGCTCCAATGCCCCGCACTCGGGGTTAGTGATGTATGGTTTAATGATGTGTCTTGGGAATTTTTCTTAATTAAGAAGCTTGCTAACAAGCCAATACGTTTTCACACATGTATTGTATATGTTGTAAGACTAATCTTTAACGCTTGTAATGCATGTTGCTTTAACCTGTGTTCTACATCTGAACTATTTCATTTGATGTAATGCTTAATCTTTAAATGGAAATGTGTTGTATATGATGTTAACATTGTCTCGCCCATGTAGACTGCTCTCCTGGACATCAGACAGACCTTTCACATGAATTTTGTTGTTACAACCGTTGTACTCATTTAGAGTGATCCGTTGAGTGTTGTACATGTTATCTTACCTTGTATGTTGTGACTGCCGCATCCATCTGGACTTCTCCTTTGGAAGTTATGCATGTCCTATTGTGTTGTGTGTTCCTAGTAACGTTGGGACTGCTCCCAAATGACTTGGAACTCACTCTCACCCTCTCCCTCGACAGTGAAAGAACCATTGACACAAGTAACACTTACACTCACTAGGCACACAAACCTCACTTCTCAAAGACAAAGAAAACCACTCTCATGTGCTGAAAAGCAAGAGTTGAGGTAGATCTTTAAGATAATGGCAACTGGACCATCGTACCAGATGAGACTCCTACACCAAATGATGTGAGATGTAATTGGGACTTCATACCGGGGAGATCCCCTGAATGTTGGTGGGTCCAACACCGTCAACATTTCTGGCACTAGAAGGAGGGAAGCTAGTTGTACATGGCTGAAATTCCCCTCACACTCACTCATCAACCATCTGGTTAAGGCAGTAATTCGCACTCCCTCTCACCTAAAAATGACTCTGCAATTGGTTACTCCTCTCTTCCCAGAATTGAACACGAGATTCCATATCAACACCTTCACTCCATCCATCCCATCACTCGCTAGTTTGCGAAAGCAGTCAGACTAATCCCAGGCATACAACACCTTCCATACACATCAAAGAAGTCAAAAGCCACTCCCACGGGAGTTGTTGTGTCATCGGTGGAAGAAGCAGTCCTTGCCACACTTGAAGGTCTAGTAGAAGCTATTGAAGATGGATAGGAACCTACAGTCTTCTGGCAAGGTGAGCAAGACACTCTTGTGATATTGGGATCAGACTCTAGTATAGGAGGTGGAGAGGAATGAAGCAGAGGAGGTGGAGGTGGAGATGAACCAACAGAATCAGAGTCAGAACCATCAGAGTCTGAAAGAGAGGAAGAGGATGAACAAGAAGAAGATATGGTTGACTCAAATCTTGAATCGATGACTCAAGGACCATTGGCTCTCCTGGCTGTTCTACACAAGATGCTAAAGCGAATAGAGAGAATGAACATCAAGTTCAACCTTGACAGCACGGTGAAGGAAAAAGATCTTTTGGACAAATTCTACCTATAGCTGCAAACCCTTGAGGTACGACATGATGATGTAGCTTGTATATTTTTCCCATGTACCATGGACAGTCACGTAGCTACGTGGTATCACAACATTCCATCAAAATCCATTCGGAATTGGGGTGCACTCAAATGCCTTTTCCTTGAAAATTTTTCTAATGACAAGACCCCAACTATGTTACTAAAAGGATTGGGTAGCCTGAATATGGAGGGGAAAGAAAAGGTAAAAGATTTCAACTAGAGGTTTACACACATATTGAAAAAATTTGCAGCGGATACCAAGCCTCATGACTCCATCACTATTGATTACTGCACATACACACTGCTGACCAACATTGCACAGTTCGTCAAGCGAGCTACAAAACCAACACTCTTGGAAAACTACGAAGAGGTTATTGTTGTCAAAAAATACCTACACACAATTGGACTCAACAAGGATGATGAACCAACAAAGGACTCCAAAGACGTGAGTAGGAAGTCCCAAGTGATGGTGAGCAAGGGTAGAGACAAGGAAGCAAATGATACTGAAATCCTCACTCGCCTCGTCAAGAACTTAATAACTGAAGTGTCCAAGCTTAAAGAATGAAAAAAAACACATTTGCAAGGAGCTATCCACCTAGACAGAGACAGGGAAGAAACTCATCAGGCAGCAACTGGTCCACTCAAGAAAATGCACAAATCTCTGTGTTCAATGTCGATTAGTGCATAGATCCTGAGTTATGTTCATTCCACAAATAACATCACCCTAAGAACTTCTATTCAGAATGGAAGCGAGTCACAAACTTGGTATACAGTCATACACTTGATGCAGAGAATGGTATGAAAAAGCAGCCAGATGACAAATATTATGACAAATGTATTGCACCTATTGAAGCATTAAGTTCTGGGCATGTGGTGAATGCATATCAGTGCTTGCAAGTAGTGTTGAAGACAATCACCGAGAACCATCCCCCAAGACAAAATGATCGTCACAATATCAGGAGTAAAGGGGCTCCCCCTACAGTTGGGAAATGCAAGAGAAGATCAGACTGCTAATAAGGAAGGCTGATCCATCGGCCACCCCAAAGAAGAAAACACAAAACAATTTCGGGAAGACAATGGTGGGAAAGAGTACTTCCATGAGCATCAAACTGCAAAACACTCCACCGGACAAAATGAACATCTATTATACCTTGGACACCTCGGTAAGTCTACCACCTATGGACTACAACGTTGTTGATGACATGAAGAAAACTCGAGCAAACATCAATTTGTTTGAGTTGGCTAAGATCCAGAGTCAGCACGATATCCTGTTGTTTGCACTAGGACAAACAACAAGAGACACCACAACCTCTACCAACAAGGGAGCAAGCACACCTCCCAGATCACTTTCCACTGTGCTCAATACACTCTGGATGGAAGAAGCACACTCAGGTTGCTCCCCATTCCTGTAATCATTTCAATTTTTCAATGATAATGTTCACAATTGTCTGGTTGATTCCGGTGCTGCAACCAACATCATGTCACTCTCCATTGCAAAAAAAGTTAACAAATGGAAACAAGAAATGCTAAAAATAGCACTACTAAAAATAGCACTTTGGGTATCAGTTCTGGATTGAGCAATAGGGAATGAAAAATGGAAGTGCTAAAAATAAAATTCTATTTTTAGCAGTTTGGGATCAATTCCAATTTTAGTCAGTCCCTGGACTAAAATAGGAAGTAAAATTCGAATTTGAACATAACAACTGTTTGAAAATAAATGAATTAATTCTCCATGAGTTAATTAGTTGTGAAAAAACAAACATGAAGTCTATGTGAGGACATGCAACAATTTCTCTATTAATTGAGGAATTTATCCATCAGTTAAAGAGATAAGGATAAGTTCTAATTTGAGTTGTAATTAGTTGGCTCAGTTAACTGAGTCAAGTCCAGTTAGATTGATTTAAACAGTTTGTTTAAATTAATGTGAGTTCAGTTAGTTAATGCATGCTTGCATATAACAGTTGCACTTTAGATAACTTAATATTCTCTCATGAATAACTCATGCATGTCAGTTTAGACAGAGACTCAGTTGAGATCAAAGAAGGGACAATGTACTATCAGTTGGATGAATATTTTTCCTATAAAGGAAGTTGATCCATGATGAGGATTTATCTCCTTCAAGACTACCTAGTTGGATCAGAGGTTAGTGAGTGTGTGAAGACGCCAATTCACACAAGTGGCTGCACTTGACCCCAATCAGAATTCACAAAGAAATAGGAGGCTTGGAGGGCAGACCAGAGGTTAGATAGAGGCCTTTGGCTGTCTATGAGCTATATAGGTATTGTAGAGAGAGCAAGATAGCTTTTGAGCTGATTCTTTTTGTAATACTAGCTATATTTCCACTTGTATCATAATACAGAGTTGGGGTTTTAGGCTGAGGCTTTCCCCAGGTTATATCTTCTGTGTTATGTGTGATTGATTCCTTCTTATTAGTTATATGTGTTCTTATTGATGTTTCTCATGTTCGATAAAGATTCCTCTAATTTGGTTGTAGAAGTAGATCAAGTATTTTGCTTTAGTTTATTGTATTATTAGGTGATCTACAGGTGGGAATTCCTACAAAAAAGATCAATGCACGATGGAGCGAAACATCCATGTGAATCATATGACTTGATCGAACATCAATACCAGCCATTGGTGAACTACGAGACATGATCATCCGACTATCTCATGATGATCGAGTCCACCAATGCATCAACACAGTGGTTGTAGGCATCCCAGAAGCATATGGTCTACTACTCAGCAAAGAATGGTCCAGCAAGCTAGACGGATATTTTGCTACAGAATGGTCTCACATGTGGCTTCCATACAAGGGAAAATGCAACCAAATTTTGGTAGATTCTGAGACGTACATGAAGCATAATGTCACTCCCGTCAATGGCGAGAATGAACTGTTAGCCTCTTGTAGAACTCATGTTTCGAAACTGCCTCCTGGGAACAACATTGGAATGTTATCCTGCACAGCCAGCTCCAACCTCATCAGACACACAGTTGGAACTCCTTCCTTGCCCAATTGATGGTAATGAAACTTGTATATCTCATTGTACCGACAGTAGTAGTAGCAGCAGTAGTACTAGCATGCCAAACAGTCTATGTACGGATAAGCTGTGGGCCATGGATTTTGACAAATCAGAGACAGATGATGGCTCAAGGACCAAGTGTATCTCAGTTGTCCAAAACAATAGAAAATGAATGATCTCAAGCTACTTGAAGTTCGAGTGCACAACCAATGCTGCTAAGTATGAAGCACTCATGTTGAGCTTACAAATAACCATCAGCCTCAATGCAGCCGCATTCAAAGTGATATTGTACCCCATGGACAATGTTGATGCTTTCAAGGACATAAAAATTGATGAAGCTAAGCATGAGCCACCCCTAAAAACTGCAGCTGAGGGCAAGGAAGGTAACTTCCCTCCCAAGGGTGAGGTTTCCCTCCACAAGCTCTATGGTTTGTAGAATTTCTGTCAAAGGCCAAGAAATAGCGAGACCCACAGGAACACCACTACGAATGAATAGAGCAACCTAGAAGCCTATCATGATCTACAGATAGCCAATCTCAGTATAAGCTACATACCACAGTAGCGAAAAATCTTTGACTGCTTGACTAAATAGTACTAGAATGGATCTACATGGGTAGATGATGACCTGAGTACACACTACACATGAGAAATTCAACACGGGATTCTAGGTAAAGGAGGAGACAAACAATTGTAGCAAAGACTAGGTAACACACACATGTTGTTCACACTCCTTGTATAAGAAAAATTGACTAACATTTTGAATTATTGGATTACTTGGAAAGTTTGTCATCATACTTGTTTTTCTAATTTAAATTCCGCACGTAAGAAATCCGTGAAAATCCACTTATGCATTGATTTTAGAAACTTAAGCCCTTCCCAAAATAAAAACAACTACCCCGTGCCATCATCCGAACCCATGTCACACACAATACTTGAAACAGTGGTGTTGTCTTCACTTAAAGGTCTTTTGGAAAGCTACCAGGTTTCGATAGTTGAGCCTGATGGACTTTCACTGGTCTACGAGAAGCTTGGCCTGCACACATATCACTTGCAATCACTTCATGGTAGGACTAACAACCTTCCTGTCAATGGCCAAGATCTCAAGAATTACCTTCAATAGGCTGGGCCGCACCCATGCCATGTACATAGTCTGCTTTCTGCTTGTTGTCTTCATCTTGCTTGCTTTGCTTATTATCTTTGTTTTTACTTTGTTTGATTATTCTTACTATTTTTGTTCACATTCATTTTATTTTCTTGATATATTACTATTTTTGTTTCTGGAAATAAGTGCTACCAACTACTACGTTCTGACTTTTGAATAGAGTATGTGGCTGAAATTTGAAGAAACTTGTGACTCTATAGCACTTGGCTAGTCATGTGTCTGTCTTCTCTATGCTTGGTTGTAACCTTCAACTAATGAAGTCTGGACGGAAAATATGAACCACCTACAATGGAAGTTTTGGTCCAACCATGAACTTGTGTCCACACTAGGAAGCCCCATGCCTATACTCAACCTTCTGCTCTATGTGCTCAAGCTCATCGAACTAGTAGAAACAGAGAAGAGGAAAATATAAACGAGAAAACCTATGCTGGAAGTCTTACATGCTTCTCTAAAGTAACAACCTCTTCTGCTCTCAATAAGTCAGGATCCCTCTTCCGACCAAAAAATAAATAAGTGCCTATGCACAATCCTCTTGAGAAATACAAAGGCGAAAGAAGAGAAAGACTTTCTATGCAGAGAGGTGAAGCATGCAACTCCACTAGGGTACTAACCAGGCTAGCTAGTAGTGGAGAAATGTGTGTGTTCCTACATGACTCCATCGGGGTACTGTCTAGTCCTACTGGCAGTGGAATAACAACAGAGTTGAAAACTTATACTCTGAAAATTTTCAACTCGCAAGCTAAACTACCCTTCCCGGATTCAAAACACTGTGATCAAGCTAAAATTTTGATTGTGTTTGACTGAGTTGGAAAAAGGTGAACCATGTATGTCCATGGGGTAAGTGGGGAAGTTGAAGTAATCCACAAAATGATTCAATACTCCCCAAAAGACCAAGGCCCTAGCTAGCAATGAACTAAAACAAAGAAGTTGGAGTTCTACCAATGTGTCGCTAAGTTTTGTAGCAGCTACAACCACCCTCCAAATTTTGGCCTGCACCCAATTTCAGAGCCTCCCTTGAGAGTTTCGCTTGACAACTGCACACACTCAGGTTCACTCCATGAGCTCGTGTGAGTCCTTGCATCTGGCTTGCTTGTTCATTTCATTCAAGTTTCTACATGATGGTGTCTAATTCATGCTTGCGACCCTGCTATGGTTATGCTCAAAGTCTTTGCCTCATATGTGCTTGTTGTGTTCGCTATGAAAGAATTTGTCACACACACACACAAAGTCACATTCACTATCACGCAAGCGTCATCTCGATCAATGAACGGTCAATCACGAGTGTCATGCTTGTCACTTGCACCGTCAGGCAGTCATGTTGAACATGTGTGTCTGGATGGTTTGGGTCATTTCGTTGTCGAGTCATGTGAGTGTGTGTTTGTATGATCACCTATGCATCTTTCGATCATTCACACACTTAGTCATTTTTTTTGAAGTTCTAATGACCATACTCCCCTCTGACAATTGAAACAACACGAAAGCACCAAGATAGTATTTTCAAGCTACTCTGCCCACAAGCAATTCAATCAACCTTCATGCTCGCCGCCCAAATAGTCGGACCCAACATTCACCCCGAGACTGACTCCCCTCAAAAATTGCACAAAGGCCACTGACCTTACTCGCACAACTGACTAAGGAAATTGCATAGATAGGTCGGATATATACCAAGTGCTCATCCCTGTCTCCCTCAAAAAATTGCATAGTTTTCCCAGTTAGTCATTCTGACAGTCGACCAACTGTTCATCTCAGAAATTGTGTAGTGTTCATGAACAAGCATTTCACTACCCATCATTCATCTCATCTCATAAATTGCACAGAGATTATCAACAGGCTAGCCTCCCGACCTCAGTGTGGTTTCCCTTGCCAACAACCCCTAGCAGCAGACTGCTAGTTCCCTCCAGGAATTACGTAGTTTCTGCTGCCAGTGACTGAGCATCCAACTATCAGTTCCCTTTGCGAATTGTGTAGTTTTCACTGCCAGTGACCCTAGTAGCTAATTGCCAGTTCCCTCTAGGAATTGTGTAGTTTTGGTTGTTAGTCTCCTGGGCAGTTCCTCCCAAAAACTTCGCAGTTTCTGCCTGTTGACCCTTCATGCAGACCAACCCATTCCTATGGAAAAGTGCGCAAATATGGCTATCCAAACCCCGATGCTGGTTCATTCCCAAAAATGCACAGAGCATCCCACCTTGCCTTCCTGCAGCCCGGACTATCCCTCCCAAAATTTGCGTAATTTTTCCTCCCAGATGAGCTAGACCTTGCAGATAGTCACTGTCGACTCAGATTTCCCGTCTCCATCATTCTGTGACTCTTGCGAAGTTTGTTGGAAATAATACTAAGAGGGGGAGGGGGGTGAATCAGTATTATCAGATCAATAAAACTTTTCAAATATCATGCTCAGAAACATATACACTACTTCAGTTAAGTGAACCCGCATGTACACGCTACTGTGTCTAAAGCAACTAGCGTATATCCAGAGATCTTATGATTTAGTTAGCTTATCTTCAGTAAATGCATCAGAACATTATTAACCACATTAACAGTAAACAGGTGCAGTATAACAGAACAGATCATCACATAAAAGCCACACACATGAACACCATGATATAAGGTGGAAACCCAATGTGGGTGAAAACCACCTGCTGCAATTCGTCTCTTTCTTCTTTAATAAGAAACTTCTTTTACAATGTACTGGTGCAGTCCTTTACCAGCACGCAGGCTACAACCTGCAGAGGGCTACAACCCTCATAGCTCTTGTACTAGCCGATCCATTTACTAGTACGTAGGTGCCTACCTACAGAATGCTCCAACCTTTACTCGTTTTCCAGCTGCTACTGGAAGGGAGCTACAACCCCTTGGCTCTTGTACTAGCTGATATGTTTACCAGTACGTAGGTGCCGGCCTATGATCTTCCCGGGACCACGTTTCATACATTTTCATACTGGATCCATAAGACAATCACCATTGTAGTACAACCTGCATCATCAATCACTGAAACACCCAATACTGAATCACTGAAACCCTGTCAACATCATAACAACAACCAGGTCCAACTCCATCTACAAATATCATACTTCACATTGTATACGCTACTTCGACGAGCCCAACCTGCGTGTATACACTCTTTTACCAAAACCAACCCGCGTACAGATATGCAAATTCTAACTTATAACTCCGCAGCTATATCAGACATCAAAACATACCTAGATCATAACAATAAACATGCGTCAATAGATCTAGTCCATCCACAGTCATACCATAGGAAGATAATCCTTCCAAGCCTTGAGATCTCCTTCCATCATTCATCATCATCCTCCACATGAGTGAAACCTTGGTTCAGATCACCAACCCATAACCAGCATTTGGATCTCTCACCTCATCAGGTATTCGTCACTCACACACTCTCACTCCTTGCTTACCTTCCTTTGCCTAATGATCTTCTCCTTATATAGCCTTAGGCCCTTCACAATACCACGGTCCAAAACCATAGTAACACAACACCATCAACCTCAAAACTAGGGATCGACACGCCCGTCGAGACACCATGGTCCAAAACCATAGGCACAACTTCCAAGGACAAACCGCCAAGGACCAAAGGTACTTTTCACATGTACGCGCTTTTACTGAAGCCAACCTGCGTGTACATGTTGATTTTCCTTACTGAACCTACGTATATCGCTTTCTTGTCCTACTGTAGTGAGATCTGTCCTTTGATCAAGTTGCCATCACTTGTACCTATCTCTGAGTGAGTTGCCATCAAGGACAACACTTGTATCATAATGCCAACAATCTCCCCCTTTGGACTTGATGGCAACCACCACACCAAGTCACTCTCCCCCTTTGACATCAAGGGCAAAGGGTGGACCAAGATATTCTCTTCTTTGGTATACCTTCTGTTGTCCATACTCCCCCTGAGTACTTGATGAAATCTCCAAATGTGCTCCCCCTTTGTGTATGCCAAAGTGTACCAATCTATCCATCCTGCTCTTGCTGAATTGTGTTGTTCATGCTCCCCTTGACTGTAGGCAAGATCTGCAAAAGATGTTCTTCAAGAAGAACAAAGACTTATACATCATAGAAGACCTTCCTATCACCAAAAGACTCAATACATACATTCATCACCCAACCTAGTGGGGATATACCAATATTGACTCATCCACCTAACCATGTGGAGATACATTAAGAGTTTACTCATGATAATACATGAACATTACATCATTCATCCCAGGCATAGTGGGGAAACCAACATAGGCCGTTACATGACCTTGACATCATAAAAGAGATATCACAAAAGAGATACATGACATAGTGATAAAATATCTAGACCAAGACTTATGAAAGCCACCAGAAGCATCATGATCTGTACCATAAGCATCAGCCTGCAATACCATTCCTTTGATCAAACAGCAAGATGTATCATTTAGCTTCATAGACTTTATCAACAACTTCTAACCATAATGCCAACAATGCATTATTTGAAGTATATGCTCCCCCTGAGCAAGTATCAAGACATTTCCAGACATCCTCAGCAGACTGTAACTGTTAACTAATAGATCATATACAGGACTGGATCATATCAGACCCCTTTTCTGAGTCTGTCCCCACTGCTTTTTCACAAACTGACATATACGCGACTTTGCAGTGTGAAACTCGCATATATACGCGACTTCCCTTCATTAAACTTGCGTATGAGAATTAGACCACTGAAGTTTTACACCTTCAGCTCCCCCTGAGTCTGTTATGTCTGTGTTGTGCTGAGTACCCTGTGTTGTGCCACATCTTTCTGACTGAACTTCCTTCTTCTTCCATATCTTCAAGCATGTTGATGATTTCTTCTTATCATGAGCTTTGTTCCTGCAATCTTTTGCTCTATGTCCAAACTTGTTACATGCATAGCATCTTAGATGTTTCATATTCCTCCTATAGCAATCAACAGCTTTTTGGCCAAACATATTGCAAGAAAAGCAATATCCATTAAAGTACCTTGAATGTGATGATCTTTCTGCAAGATGGTCTTGAAACCTTCTTCTTCTACATATGGCTGCAACATGTCCAAGATTATGACATACATAACATTCAACATTATTCATGGGAGGAGTAAAAGATTTTCTTTGAGGAGTCTCTTTCCTTGATTGTTGATGGGGTTGTCCTTTTATCTCCTTGTTGAGCCTTTCAGATTTTGCATTAGAGATTCTTGTCTTACTTTGTGAACCAGATTCATCTTCAATAGACTCATGAAATCCAAGACCAGTTTTGATAGCAGGGGACCTTTGACTACTAAGAATATCATCCAAGATCTTAGTACTATCTTGAAATCGTAATAGTTTATCTTTTTCTTCTAATTTATTTTTCAAGATATTTACCTCAACTTGATGTTGTTCTTCTTTTTCCAGACATTGCTTCTTCAAGGTCTCTTCAGCTTTCCTTCCTTCATCCAGCTGATGCCTTAGTTTGAGGATCTCGTTTTCTTGCTCTTTATTCAGCGCTAGCAGCATTTGTCGAATTCTGGAGGCACATTCCAACAGATCTTCTAATCTGATGATTTCTTCTTTGAGGGCATTCTCCTTTTTGCTAGGTAGATCTTGCTGATCTATGGTTTGATCTGATGCTTCATTTGCTTGTCCATCTTCATTCTGGGGTGATTCAGGATCTGAATTCTTGCTTCCACTCAACGGCAGGTTGTCATTGTTCCTTTGAGCTGTCTTCTTCTTCTGACGCGCTTTCTTCCCCATTGTTCTACGAATCTCCTTCAAGCGATCAAGCTTCTCTGAAGGACCTGCTCTGATACCAATTGTTGGAAATAGTACTGAGAGGGGGGGGGGGGGGTGAATCAGTATTATCAGATCAATAAAACTTTTCAAATTTCATGCTCAGAAACATATACGCTACTTCAGTTAAGTGAACCTGCATGTACACGCTACTGTGTCTAAAGCAACTAGCGTATATCCAGAGATCTTATGATTTAGTTAGCTTATCTTCAGTAAATGCATCAAAACATTATTAACCACATTAACAGTAAACAGGTGCAGTATAACAGAACAGATCATCACATAAAAGCCACACACATGAACACCATGATATAAGGTGGAAACCCAATGTGGGTGAAAACCACCTGCTGCAATTCATCTCTTTCTTCTTTAATAAGAAACTTCTTTTACAATGTACTGGTGCAGTCCTTTACTAGCACGCAGGCTACAACCTGCAGAGGGATACAACCCTCATAGCTCTTGTAATAGCCGATCCATTTACTAGTACATAGGTGCCTACCTACAGAATGCTCCAACCTTTACTCGTTTTCCAGCTGCTACTGGAAGGGAGCTACAACCCCCTGGCTCTTGTACTGGCTGATATGTTTACCAATACGTAGGTGCCGGCCTACGATCTTCCCGGGACCACGTTTCATACATTTTCATACTGGATCCATAAGACAATCACCATTGTAGTACAACCTGCATCATCAATCACTGAAACACCTAATACTGAATCACTGAAACCCTGTCAACATCATAACAACAACTAGATCCAACTCCATCTACAAATATAATACTTCACATTGTATACGCTACTTCGACGAGCCCAACCTGCGTGTATACGCTCTTTTACCAAAACCAACCCGCGTACAAATCTGCAAATTCTAACTTATAACTCTGCAGCTATATCAGACATCAAAACATACCCAGATCATAACAATAAACATGTGTCAATAGATCTAGTCCATCCACAGTCATACCATAGGAAGATAATCCTTCCAAGCCTTGAGATCTCGTTCCATCATTCATCATCATCCTCCACATGAGTGAAATCTTGGTTCAGATCACCAACCCATAACCAGCATTTGGATCTCTCACCTCATCAGATATTCGTCACTCACACACTCTCACTCCTTGCTTACCTTCCTTTGCCTAATGATCTTCTCCTTATATAGCCTTAGGCCCTTCACAATACCACGGTCCAAAACCATAGTAACACAACACCATCAACTTCAAAACTAGGGATCGACACGCCTGTCGAGACACAATGGTCCAAAACCATAGGCACAACTTCCAAGGACTAACCGCCACGGACCAAAGGTACTTTTCACATGTATGCGCTTTTACTGAAGCCAACCTGCGTGTACACGCTGATTTTCCTTACTGAACTTGTGTATATTGCTTTCTTGTCCTGCTATAGTGAGATCTATCCTTTGATCAAGTTGTCATCACTTGTACCTGTCTCTAAGTGAGTTGCCATCAAGGACAACACTTGTATCATAATGCCAACAAAGTTTTCATCAGCAGTGCTCGGAGCCATCATCCCACTTCGTAAAATTGTTGCCTCTCTCGATCACCTGCATCTGAAATGATCATGTGTCATGGTAGACTAGGAGGTTTTGGATTTGATGTTGTCTCGTCATGAGTGACTGCTAGTACTGGTACACCAAAAAACATGACAAGACGATGAAGGGGATGAATGAAGGGAGCACATGCAGAAGGACAAGTTCACGAATAGATGAATGAATGATGCATGCGAAATAGATGAACACAAGGAACATGCACCTTCGCGAAGAGATGATCCTGTCAGGCCTCCCAATATGCAAGCAAGGAACAACATGCAAAAGTTTCATTAAGTGAACCAAGGACCATCGAAGAATCCGTGCACTTCGCCATGCGGAGGTGAAGCTATGATACACCATGAAGACATCCATCACCCAGCAGCTTTGTAACTCGACATGCACTCCATCAGCAACACGAATGTACCAGGACTATCATGTCAAGTCATGTCGAGTCATGTCATGAGTCGTGTCAACCACATCTCCACTATGGGCTATGTTGTCAATCAATGTGATGTAACGTGGAAGTCCAAGAGGCCCACTTGTTGAACAAAGAGTCATGTTAGTCAAAAATTCAAAGTCAAATAGTCATGAGGGTAGCCGAACATCCACAAGGGTCAGTTTCACCGTTGGCTATAAATACCCCCTAATTCATACTTGCAAGGGAATTTTCACCTCAACTCCTCCCACATAGCCAAGAGAGTCTGTAACATTTTCTTTGAGGAGTAAGTAGTGGCTCCAATGCCCCACACTCGGGATTAGTGATGTATGGTGTAATGTGTGTCTTGAAACTTTCGCTTAATTTAGAAGCCTGCTAACAATCCAGCACATTTTCACATATGTATTGTATTTGTTGTAAGACTGATCTTTAACACTTGTAATGCATGTTGCTTTAACATGTGTTCTACATCTGAACTATTTCATTTGTTATAATGCATAATCTATTAATGGAAATGTCTTGTATATGTTGCTAATGCTATCTCACCCATGTAGACTTCTCTCCTGGACATCAGACAAACCTTTCACTTGAAATTTGTTGTTACAACCGTTGCACTCGTTCAGACTGATCCATTGAGTGTTGTACATGTTATCTTGCCTTCTATGTTGTGACTACCACATCCGTGTGAACTACTCGTCCAGAATATTTGCATGTCCTATTGTGTTATGTGTTCCTAGCAGTGTTGGGACTGATCCCAATCAACCTAGAACTTACTCTCACCCTCTCCCTTGACAGTGAAAGAACAATTGACACTTACACTTACCAAGCACATGAACCTCACTTCTCGAAGACAAAGAAAACCACTCTCACGTTCTGACAAGCAAGAGTTGAGGCAGATATTTAACATAATGGAAACCGGGCCATTGTACCGAATGGGAATCCTACACCAAACAGTGTGAGGTCTAGTTGGGACATCATATCGGGGAGATCCCCTGAATGTTGGCGGGTCCAACATCACCAACACTATCTATGAAGACATCAAGTTGTTCATGGACAAGGATATCAAGATGAAATGGAAGTGGCATCACAGTGAGAAACACCATTAGCAGCAGTAGAAGGTAGCACACCTGTGTGTGACAAATGCAAGAGGAAGGTTGTTGACAGTGCAGAAGTGGAACAAAGTTGCAGGTTCAAGCATATCCACTTGTGATGAAATCAGCTTTGGAGATTGAGGCTATGAGGTGACAGCGTGACAAGAGAATCGTGTGAAGGAAGAGAGAGAGAAATAGAGAAGGAGGTTCAGGTGCTGAAGTGCAAAACTCAAGGAAGAACAAGAGCTGCAGAGATGAGAGAAGGATATGCAGTAGGAACTGGCAGGGTAGGAGGCACAACATGTACAAACTAATGAAACTGCACCCATACAGTTTATAGACCCAACCCAGTAGCTGGCATGGAGCAGACAAGGTGAGTAGTGTCATCGATCACATGCAAGGGTGTTTAGGAGCATGGATGTCATTATGTGCATGCAAGTGATCCCACCCATTGGAACACTCATCGAGGTGAAGACAAGAACCAAGTTTGACCGGAGCTAAACATGTATTTCGATAGGTTGATGCGCATAGTCACCAACACACACTTGGAGATCAACATAAACATTATGCATCAATATATTGTTGGTCCAGCTGCACTCATGACAATGATGTCCATTTTATCAAACGATTTGGATAGAGGATACATATCAGTGTACACGGATGCAACAGAGGAGAGAGTTCGTTTTCAACAGGATGTCACCATTGAGCGTGCGGACACCATCACGAATGACCAAGCTTGGCATCAGTTTGTCACCGTCGACCATCACAACGATGTCGAAGAGGTGTTCCTACCACAACTGTCTGAGTCTTAGTGATATCTTGCATGGCTTGCTCAAGCCTATTTTGTTTCACATGGGTACATGTGCATATTGTATGTAACATCTTATAAAGTGAAAGTCCAAGTGTTGATAGTTGAATGTAATAGTCATGTAGTAGTTGAAGAGTCATGAGGGTAGGTGAAGAATCACAAAGGGGAATATCAAGGTGTTGAAACCTCAAAAATCGTTGCCTCGACATGGGGCAAAACCACCCAGTCTAGACCTTGGTTGGTAGCTCCTTTTCCGTTTGGAGTAGTGGTTCCGGCTGGGGATAATGGGACTAGTTTCCCAATCTATTTAAATGCTTGTGCTAATGGTGTGATATGTGAGGTTTTAGAGTAATTTCTAAGATAAAATTAATCTGATTTAAACTAACAATCACATGCATTTTATCCTAATTTAAGCACTATATAATTATAAACATACCTAGAATCTGAATCAATATATGCAATCTACAATAATATCTGAAAGAATTTGGTAATAAAGATCATTCAATTGCGATGATAAGTGAATCTGTTTTAACAATAATCGTTTGGTATAAAAATTTAGCCCAAACGATTGTGTAAGATATACCACATAAAGAATTATTCATATATTCAGCATAAAATAAAGATCATCATCATATAGAAGTGCAATAATGGTAATCAAAATTCAGACTTTCATACACAAACAATTCAAGAATAAATCATTGCTTAACACATAAGTAAAAAGGATTACGAGATAAAAGTACCATTCATAATATGTGCTATTCATCTGTTTCAGAAATATTGATCTATCTTTAGTCCATTTGACACCATCTAAGAGTAAAAAAGTGCAATTTCAAAAGAAGATGCTAAATCATATAGAAAATAAATCTTGTTCCATTAATTTCACCGGAACTCCCTCAAAGGGACAAAAGTGCATGTTTCGAAGACTATTTTGATAAAATTATGGACCCCTCTCTAAATGCATGAGAGCGGTTTAAATACTAAAACTATAAAACTAAAAAGATATTATTACAAAAATAGTTGAGGAGGTCTAAATGACCTGCCTCAATTTATGCAAAAATAAAATCAAAATGGAAATAAACAAGGTGACTAACTACCCTTCATTTGATCTTTCAAATCGCAAATATCAATCATGGGCTTGAGCTGTGTTCATTGGCCGAATTTGGCTTTCAACTGTCCAGTGAATACGGCATAGGTCAGTGCTGGCACCATTTTCTCCGTAGAAGTGGTTAGGCATGCAGGGTCATCCATTGTCTATGAGGCTTTACCAAGTGTTGCTAACATGCATCCCTGTTTAACTAGGTCATTTGTCTTATCACTTCTGCTTTTTCTACCACTGCCTATTTCCATTGTTGTCCAAGATGATTCGAATTAGGAAGGAAACCCGAAATGGATTTTGCCACAAGGCTAGCACTATGGAAATTCTCATTGATGTTTTCTATGAAACTGTTTACTTCCGTCGTCGCGACTGTTATTGCCTTTTATTCTTCTTTAAGTCGAGAATCCCAGCTCATGAATAGGATTTCCTTATGCGATTCTTCTAACTTGGGCAGGTTGGCCTTTCTCCCATATTCTGTATTTTGCCAGGTGATAAAATCAGAGACCTTTTTAAATATCTCGTCATATTCAAGTCTCATTTCCACGACTTGACTTGTCAATTTATCACTTGTTTCACAATAAGATTTCCACTATGAAATCTTATGGTAGAATAATTCTTTCTGGTGAATCATCTGGGAGTTAAGACCAAGCACTTCGGTAACAAACAGATCAATTTTTGGATCATCTTTGTGTAGATCAGTTATTTCTTGCATCTGTGGTTCCTTCTCGGCTAAGTTGGTTCGATGTTCTATTTGAATCTATTCAAATACCTGTTGAAGCTTGGCCAACCGTATCTCTGCCTGCTGCTCGAATTTTACTTACTATAATTGTCGCTCAAGTGATGCTATTTTATCTTCCTTTTCTCTACGCAACATTTGTATTTTTGTTGCTTTGTCCATGGTCTCTATTGAATAAGCACCTACAAACTGTGAGATTCTAGTAAGGTTGGCGGATGGGTCAAAGGGTGAGTCTTTCCATAGAAAATCCATTGGTTCGTTTTTAGGGGTAGTAGCAGCTGTAGAGTCCAATTTCCTTTTCTTTCTTTGTCTTTTCACCACAGCCTTATGCTATGGGCTATAGAACACATCTAGAGGGGGAATTTCTTCAATTCTCAAAATTATTTCGGAAGTGGGGGTGGCAGGGATGTGCTCTACCTCTTGTGTATTTGCAGTCTCTTCCACTGTAATTTCCATAGTTATTTTTTTCTGTTGTGGAGTTTGAAACTCTGGTGCTTGTTCCTCTGCGTTGAGACTCTTATTAAAATTATCCCACTCTTCCTCTAGATCGATTAGTAGGGATTTTATTGGATATACAGAGGTAGTATGGATTCCATCCTGTTTGCTAGCTGAAGCTTCTTCAGCTATCTTCTGTGTAGATTGGGTTGTATCCTTTACTGACTCCATGCTTCTGCTTTTTCCATTTTGCGATGACTGTTGTGATTCCCATTTCTCTCGAGATTCTACTCCATCATTGGTCTTGGAATTTTCTTTGGAGTCACCTTCTATAGTCACATTGGGATTAGGCTCCCTTATTGGTTCAATCAATAATTGGTCCAATGAGACCTTTGCTAACCTCTTTTCTCTGTAATATATAAAATTTTTCTAGATCTTCACCGTCAAAAAGTATTTGTGTCATATGCTTCACCTCTGTGAAGGTGTTTTTCTACAAAAAGATATCATCAAAGGCATCCAACTCATTGCTGAATACTTTTATTTTCTCCATAGGTGAAATTTTCGATAGTGCCAAATGGGTCGTATTGCCTTCTAGGGAATTTATGTAATCACAGAGATAGCATGTTATCTGCTTCTTTGGATGCATGCCCTAGGTAATGTAATGAAAATTCTCCACACTATACAGGGAATGTAGGCTAGATAACCTTCTTTGAATCCTTCAATGTCTTGCTCATTCCTCCCTCACCAGTTGTTTGATAGGATATTTCTCTAGCCATCAATTTCTTTGGAACATAGTATGGGAGGACAAGGGGGGGGAGGGGGGTGATGCTGCCAAAAACCCTGATACATGTAAATGTTTCCTCCTCGAACCATCTAGCCACTGAGAGGATTTCAACATCAGTTTCTTGGGAAAACCTTGGGGCGTCTCGATTATAAAGCCGCTTGTGAATAGGGAGCATAAATCCATGACAAATCTTGAAAAAATGTGGTTGAAAATTGGATTCCCACATGTCTTTGTGGTATATGTGAATGGAAATTGGATTTTGAACAGTCGATTTCCATCCCATGATTGGGAATTTCAAACTAAAACAAATTACGTCCATGACATAGGCGCTCATAAAGAATAGAGGGTAAACCCTCGAAGCAACACTTCTTTTCCTTCTATACTCAATAATTGTTTTTACTAAATTGTCAGACAGATTTTGTGCCTAATTCATTACAGTTGCGTTAACAATTGCATCTATTAATGACAACCATTCTGGGGAGAACTTAGTACTAATAGGGCTGCCAAATAGTCTACATAACATAGCCGCCGCAAAACTACGAGGGGGACAAACAGATGAAGTAGTGTACATATCGTTTTTGTCTTTCTTGATTTTTCCTCAGTATTCGACCAAGTCCGAGTGCAGTCTACTAGGTCATCGTTCTCTTTGGAAAAATTCTCCAAAAATTACCTGTTGCAAATTACTTGTGGCTCTGGTAGGTGGTACATAAGCCATAGGTTGTCCGAGGTAAAAGATCCCATAACCCATTGGCTTCTTGTCCTGAATTCTTTGTCTGAGATGTCGGCTTCATCAATAACCCATTTAACCATGTCAGTATAAAGGATTATCTTCGGCCACGCGGCTATGCAGTGCAAAAATGAGCATGTCATCTCTAGCATGGAAGCATCTGAGGAATCACATCTATCAATTGTAATTTTTGTTTCCATAATCCTTGGCTGCTCCTCCTCTAGTATGTTATACATAGCCTCCCATGTAGAGGTTCCTCCCTTTTTGTTGCATCTAGTATCCGTAAATAGAGGAGTCATTTCTGACTTCTCAGAAGTGATTGCCTTGCCTTTCTTCACCATTTTTCTCAATTCTTTGCTCTGCAGACTTTTCCTAAAAGTGAAGAACAACAACTATCAGATACACAAAGATTAACGTAAAATGAAATAATGCAGATAGCTTGTAAAGGTGGTAAAAGAAATTTTATTTGAACACAAATAAGAAGATATCATATCACGCTAAATGGATTTTCACACATAAATGCAGTTATCTCTTATTAAATTCCCACTAATGATTCGTTACCCCTTAGTTTTAATGTTCATAAATGTTTACATTGTAAAATGCGAAGAAAGCTTCTAGGTGATGAGCCTTTGAACTATGATGATAGAGATTGTGCAATTTGCGAAGAAATATCGCAGATCGCAATATCACAATATGCCTTTCCACCTTTCTTACCTCCCTCTGTGTTTCTGCGAGATGTGAGATGTGAGCCACTCATTAGTTGTTTTCAAAACGTGGTGACTTGCCAGGCTGATCCTATGTAAAAGACCCTTTTTATTTTGTGGTGGACCTAAAACATTTGCTTATGATTTTTTTTTAAGGAGTGGGTCCAGGTCTTAATCACATATTGCAATATCGGCTAGTGGTAAGTACAAGGTGTTCGTTTAAATGCCTGAAATGCGATGTGATAAGAGTTGTAATGCCATCACAATTTCGCATCTTGCATGTTTTGCAATGAACGTTTTGAAGTGGGCCCTTTATGAATGGTGCTCTGCGATGCGAGAAAAATCTTAAGGACTAGTTTATGTCGGGTTTTATGATAGTTTAGAGCATAGAGTCCTTACTTAATTGATTTTCTTGATTTTGGAGGGTTAGAAAGGTCTTTTGGTGGGTTTAAATCATGCTATATGTGTGAAGGTAAACTTCTAGTAATTTTTCTAAAAAGATGTCTTGATTATTATCTTTGCTTTATTCCAAAAAATAAAAGAAATGCCTAAATGCTAAGTTTTGTTTTTTGGATAGATTTTTTTGAAGGGTCCCCATTCATTAACGTAATATTAACTACTATCATTAATAAATGGGGGGTTATTGAATACCAAAACACAAGGGTCACCCCACCCTTTGCTATTTATAGAACCTCATAACTAATATTGTAAGGGATTTTGGGCAACCAAGCTTCTAATAAGAGTAACTTAGAGAAAGCTTGCAGAGTATTGTAACGAGCCTTGAATTCTCCATAGTGCATAGCTAGTACATCTGTTTGGAGGAGTAGGTGGTAGTGATTGTAATGTTTTGTTATCGGGACTAGTGGTTGGTCATGGTTGCACTGTATGATTGGAACTTTCACTTCTTAATATAACAAAGCCATCAGGTTTCATGCATATGTTGTTATTATATTTCAGTTATCTTGGTTACTCTAATGATATATGTATATGTTTCCTTACGCATGTATGTATAGACTCTTTCTATATATGTATGTATGAATCTTACTGGGATGTGTTGTTGGTTTAACCATCACTTTGGATTGTTGGTTCACCTTCCTTCCAGTTTGTGATGCATCTTTTCTCATGTGTTGCCTTCCAAGTTGCATGTTTCCACGGGTTTCAAAGGGGCACACACACCTCATTTTCCATGTGTTAGAACTATTCATGCACCTTCCTTGGCTTGCTGAACATGTCACACCCTTGCTCTATTTATACACTCCCATGGTTCATGGACCATGTGTAGGCTGACATACCATACATTAAATTACATTACTTTACGGCAGACAACCCTAGACTCTCGTGCTATGCACCTATATTTCGCAGGGTATTTACATTACATTTGACCAAAATCTAGGCTTCAAGCCCCAAAAACCTATTATGGGGGGACCTGCTGCCCAACAGGCCCCCAACACAATCATCATGACTCTTCCTCAAGTCAATCTATTGGTGCGGCGATCTTCGCGTGAAGTCCATCTAGTTGTGCCTATGCTACGAAGATCTGTAGTGCACTGCTCTGCCGTCTATTGGATCCGTTCTTCTTACTCGGCCAAATGCTCATTGTCGGGGTCAAACCCCTATCTCAGGTCATGCATCTCTTTCATTTTTGTATGTTTTCCTTCGATGTCAACCATGATGGGGAAGGACTCATCAATCCAAGGTTGGACGCGTGTTTTATGTATTGCCTCTTTTTGGCACGCTGCATCTGCTTACTCCTTCAATGCCTTTGCCTATTGTAACCTCGCGATCCACTGAGATAGGACCACTGTCTGCACCATCTCGCGCATGCTATCATATTGCATTTGAAGCTCCCATGCCTCTATTTCCAACCACTGTATAGTGGGGTCCTCCTGTAAGGTTGTGAGGAGACTGAAAAATTCTTCCAACACATGGTGCAGCTTTGCACTGCCTGTTCAATTTCTTCCAACCCTTTCCAGATATCGCCGATGCACTAATCTTGAAATTATGGGGGTCTGGAGGGCTATGCATTTAATCGTGGTTCAGAAATTTGTAGGTTGAGGTCCAATTGGATCCTCGTAGCTTCCTCCTTTGCCTCGCAAAATCCACCGGCCAATTTGTGGATCTATATTCCTACTGGAAAATCTATCGTAATTTCTAATTCTGGTACGTGGTGACATGCTTCTTCTACAATCTGCTCCAACTGCTGGTTCTACACCACTGCTTCATCACATTGTAGGCTAAGCTATTTGAGGTTGATTAGCTGTTGACTTAGCATTTTCATTGCACATCCCTCCCTAGTGCGAAGTTCTGCTGTTGCGTTCTCTTGTAGCTGGTAAAAAATATCTCGCGAAAGGGTAGCCAAATTTAGGCCGAATCCCTTGATCCGTCCGACCATGGATTTATCCTCCATGTTGTCCACTGTTAGTGTTCCTTCCAGTAGTGCGATGATGTTGGCCATTTTGGCCAGCAACAACTTCTTTGTTGTCGATGCTCTCATGGCACTGTAGACGACTACCATTCCATCTTTTGGGAGTCGTACCTCAAGTCCCTGTAGTCATGCCCTGAGTGCCCCCAACACATTCTACTACTCCATCATTGCTTCTTGAAGCCCTTCCCTGGTGACCTCATGAACTGTGTCACCGGTGTCGTATAGATTACCGTTTGTCAGTGTACTAGGCTCCCCATCTAATTTGGAAGCCTTGGTCTTCTTCTGTGGCCCTCTTCGTTCCACCCCACAAAGCCATTTCAATTGTGTAGAGGTGGTGCTTTAGTCCATGCCTTCCGCTGTGTCGTCTGTCCCATGTCCTTTGTTCAGGTTAGGTCCTCTTTCCTCCTATGTTATGGTGGCCCCAGCTGCTACTATTTTTTCGGTGGCCTTGGTCTGTTCTGTGACAGCCTTTGCTACCTCGCGGGAAGCCCTTACCTCCTTGGCTAACTGCTTGTTTTGTTTCTATTATGTCAGCAACTTGACGGAATCCTTCTGTCTTTGTATTACTGCCTCATCACGTGCTGCCAGATTCGGGGTATGCCATTCGGGTGGCCATGAGTCGATCATCATGAAAAAAATGTCATAAATTGCGATGAATGAGAGTTTGGTCCAATTATGCTCTAGATCCTTCCACGCCTTGATATACACATTGTGCATATCTGCCTTGAAATCTGCAAAGATCCACAGACTGTCATATACCATGGGGGATAGGAACAGCCATTTGTTGATCCACATCTGCATGCTCGCTTCCATGAGTATCCAGAAGATCTTGATCTCGCGGATGCACATGGCGTGCCGTGTCGCCCAGAGCGACGTGTATTTCGCTGCCTCTGGCGAGTCCTCGTCAAGGGGATGAAACTGACTGTCCTCCATCAATTCCCTTGCAACCAACAAGATGGATAAGAGTAACCATGCGTAGTGGAAGGTCTTACCCTGATCCTGAGCCTTGTTACACTAAAAAATGTCACCATGACCACTTACAGTTAGTATGGCTCAAATCAACAGTCATGCTACCCTCTTAGGCAAGTCTTATGCCTCTGTTATCCATCTCAAACTCAAAGAAGAGAGAAAGTCTTGTAAAAAATATGTTTATCTCTGGGGTCACAGGTTCTCTCTAGCCTTACCTGCGGGGACGCTGACCATGTTCACAAAAGGTGCATCCTTGGACGCTCTGTATGTTAAGGGACAGGTGCGTCCTTCTGTAAAAGGCAAAATGCGCGAGTTTCATCTTAAAAAAGTTACTTGTGGTTACTTCTAGAACTTTCTAGAGGTCGGTTTGATGATTTGGATGCGCCTCCAGTTGGTTCATGTATCTCTATTAAGGGGGAACTTATCCCATCAATAAGGGAGCTATCCCACCCAAAGAGGGGGATTATCCCATTGATGGTGGACCTGAATAACCTCTTTACAGCACTATAAATAAAGACATTGAGCCAGAGGGAGGAGAGGTTGGAGCTATACATTTTCTTTGGGTAAATGCTGCAGGAATTAGGACTCCCATTTAGAACCTTGTGAGGAGAGATTGTCTTTGCTTGATTCTACTTGGAAGTGGGTGAGCTTTGTCAAAGTAGAGGAAAACCCTTGATGGACCCTGGGAGGAAATTGCACAACACCAAGGCCAGGTTGTAAGAGTTTCTTTGTTTCGTTATTAATACAAACTGGTTTATTTTTCTCAATAGCTTGTGTTAATGAGTTATTTCATGTGTTCCTTGGTCTGCATGTTAAATATATGTTTTATTATATGAAATGCAAGTGCTTGGTAATTGTTTGATTGTTTGTGGTTGCAGAAATTGACTTGAAGGAGGAGCTCATCCGGATCGGCAAGGACGGACTACAACAACCGCGTTTTGGAATAAGGTAAGCCTAAACACTTGTAGTTTTCATGTTTTAAAAGGTATATTTAGAGAAAGATCACTCCATTTTGTCTTGTTTGTCGCTAGAGAGTTTAGACTCCTAGGGAGGTCAGTTGTGTCCGCACCCTTGACTGATTCCGTGTGACAAGCCTCCTTGCAGTTCTTCAAGAACTCCTCGTAGAGGAACTACGCCCAGTTGAACTGTAGTCCCTCGGCACATTGTTTGGCCAACACGATGACCATTGTTGGTACCTCGTTGCCACAACATTTTCTCATCACTTTTCCTGCCAGAAGCTAAGTGGCTACGTGCACCCATTTGTCTTGAATTCTAGTAATCACATAGCCCATCTGCTTCTTCTCCAACTTATATTTCTTCTTCATGGCTTCTGCGAGTGCCAAGTCTTCACTTTGGCCAAAAATTTCTGCAGGGTCCCTTCCCATACAAGGAAGGTTTGAAATCCTATGAATCAGCATCGCGATAATGGGAATCACCTCCTCCAACCATAAGTAAACCCTCATGCATTAGGAAAAGTAGTTGCTTGATGACAAATATCATGATTGGTGCCCGGTGAAAATGCGAAACCCATAGTAGGTGGAGTAGCCTAGCCTCCTCCACCCCGCGCAACCATTTCTGTGGCTGCAACACTCTAGCTACCCCCTCCTTGCTTTATTTCATAAGTTGGCTAGTCTCCAAATGAAGGAACTTTTCGCTGTCCGCAAGGTCCCAATCTTCAATTTTCATCGTGGGTACGCAGCCCGGGACTAAACACTTAAATAGAATTCCATCTGCGAGGAGTGGGGTTTTGAGTGCGTTCTTAACGGTATCCACGCCCTTGGGTACTTTTGCTTTCCCTTTCGATGGGGGACATATTTGGGTAGTTTTTTTGTAGCACGCATTGGCTAAATGTCTTCCTCCACTTCTTCATATGGTTCAATCTCTTCTACAAGGGCCTGAAGATCCTCCTCCTCATCATCTATCTCAATATTAACCGTCTTTCCCTTATCTTCCATAGTCGGTTTACCGAACTACAGAGTTCATGGAGACGTATGGACCGGTCCTGCTACCTGTGGATCCTTTTTGGGCCTCAATGTCTGGGTGATTTAGGGATTTACAATGCATCCCCTACCGGAGACGTAGATATCTTCATGACTCCCTTGGTTGTTGACATCATTCTGATCAGGGAATCCTGTGTCTCCTTTAGCAATGTTTCAAATCATGGAATTTCTCTCACAGCCTCCAAATTTGTTAGATTCATACACAATTGATAGCACAACAACTGAATTCTCAAAACTCCAAGGGTTGTTCGGTGGAGAGCCACCTGTGATTTATAGGCCTTTTTTAATTCAAATTCGACTGTTCCCCCCTTATTCGGCTCATTAATGCGAGATTGGTGGCAATTAGCCTCAAATCTGGTTCTGACTTCATGTCTCAATTGCTTGCTGCCCACTCCTCATTGCCTTAAATTGGAAACCTTGTCATGAAAAGTGACTTCAACGGTCACTTCCCAACATACCCATGTGGCAACGCAACCCTATGTCTGTGAACATGATCCATGTGTCATACTAATCTTGTGTGCAACCTCGTTATTGCGCAACGCTAATACAAACTCTTTTATAGTCCCGCACTCTCTTTCAACTGCTTGGAGCACTGAGACTATGCTTCCTATGGATAGTCAAGTGGTTGCACCACCGATGCGAGGCTTCAAGTCACCTTCCATCCTGATCTGCAGGCCTTCCTTAGCTACCCTCGTGCTAGTCATCACCTCGCATTCTTCCTTAGATGGTACGCTCCCCTAGTTACGTTGTCTGATAAGGTGTAGTCGTAGCCATAGTAGCAGAGCTAGAAATTCTCGGCGATAATCTTCTAATGTGAGGGTATGGCTACCCGTATCTTGTCCTATCCTTCTGTCAATGCGACATGTTTGCGTGATTTCGGTTTCCAGTTTTTTGATTTCCGCATCCATTAACATGCTTTTCTGCTTCAATCGTACCCGTTCTTCTTCGAGTTCATGAAGCTCAAGGTTCCCTCACCAAAGGGCTTCTTGAATCTGCCTATGTTCATCCTCGCTCGGCTGCATAATCCCTTCATTCTAGTCCTCGCATGTTGTCACAACTATGGGAGCCATTTTAGGGGGATTCTTTTCTACTCTTATGGTTTTGTCTCTTCTTATTAGTGTTGGGGTCACTTTCGCACTTTGGTTTTCACTTATGGCCCTGTAGGCCCATCAAACCACTGGTACCCATAGGTCCCAGTCAGTTCGTCTCGCCTGGTAAACTCTGTTCATGATTTTGCATAACTTTTTGAATGCTCCAACATGGAATATTTGTGGTGCGCATCGCTTTTCTTGCTTTCATGTCTTGTTCTGATTTTTTATCGTTAGTCTGGGGCATGCTTGCACAACATTTGTCTATACCCATCGACACAGGTGGGCGCACAAGCTAATTTGTCTTAGCTACTTGGCTCTCGTTCACTGCTGGGGGCTTCTGAATCATAAGCACATCTGTCTTTACATTCATGCTAGTTTACAATGGTCTTCTAGTGTGCACTCCACCATCGTGCAGGTGTTGCGTGAAACACCCATTCCAGCGCACCGTATAACTACTGTTCCAGTACTGCACTTTCAAATTTGTTTAAGAATTCATCCACCACTGCTACCCTATCATATGTTGGTAGTTCCCTTACTTTTTTCATCATGCACTATAGTGATCTAATCATCATGTTGCAATTCAGCATTGTCACTTCGTGCAACCGGTTCTGCCAGCGTTCTACTTCTTCATTTGAATCTGAAGTACAGGAACTATCACGCTCCCATGATATTCTCCCATCTGCAGTCGGCTAAATTGTGTATGAGTGTTAATCGCCTTTGAGTGTTTTTATGTTTTGATCTTTGGAACTCTCACCCAATTTTCTCGACTTGCACTTGATTGGTTCTTAGATTACATTAGAATCATCTTGTGTTTGAGAATTCTCTTGCATAGATCACATTTGCATAATTAGAGTTCTCAGTTTCAGAATATGAATGAAAAATGTGCATAGATTACATTTGCATACTTTTCATGTGAATTATGCATAGATTACAATTGCATAGTTTACATTCTGAAAAATCAATCGTAGATTTAGATCAGCTTTCTTTGATTTGAATTTACACAAAAAATAAAAATAAAAAATGGTTTGGAATTGATTTGCATTAGTTCTTCTTGATGAAATTAGTGCATTAGAGAATTTGTTATATTTTCTCTTAGTGATCAATTTTTTGCATTGTTGGAAGTGAATGGAAACTCTCTCCTTACTTTAGTTAGGATTCATCGAATTGAAACGATTACATTATCATATTCGATTGCATTCAGTTGAGTCGGGTCATAACACCATTGGTTTCATCTCCATTTATCCATTTGAGTAATAACAGCCTTAATAACACAGCGCTTAATTAAAATTCATCTAGTAATTTTTACATTTCTAGGGCTCTGAAGCACCAACATAGCTTAGGCTAGTGTCTTGGAGTAGGTGAGTACTTAACTCTCCAAGACAGTAAAACCAAACAAGTAGTCGATCTTGTGATAGAATCAAATCCAATTGTTACATTTACACTCTGGGAAAGCTCCTCTTAAAGGAGAAGCACGATCTCGTGTCCGAACCAGTGAGGGGATCATTCCCCCCTCGTTGGGAACGACGCCAGACAGTACGTATTACAAACGGTAAACCTCGGATTAACCATTGTCGAGGAGCCAGGGGTCACTTATCGGTAAACCTTGGATTACTGTCAAGGAGCCGGTAAGGGGATTGAGCTTGCTACTCTGCCCTTGCGTGCTGTCGGAGTTTAAACTGTTCCGCCAGGTGTACTTGTGGCCGTTGGTAACCTTAGTGACCATAATCTTTAGGATTCTACCCAAGGTGACGGTGGAGGGAAGGTCCCACTGTACCTGGAACAGACGTCGGCTATACTCACTTGGATTTTTTGGGGGGTTCACTTCACTCGAGACGGTTAAAGTGGAGGAACTTGGTCCAGTCTATTCATTAAGCAGGTTGTCGGCGTAACTGTTCCACCCGCCATTTCTGTACTGAATCCAGCGAGGTTGGGCTTCATCACCAACTAGCGTTTTTGGTCCGGAAGAATACTGTTTGTGTGTGGTTTGACTCCTAGATTTGATAGCGCGTGTTAATTTGTTTGTTTTTACGTTTAGAGACCATAGGTGTGAATTGTGAATTTTAATTGTTAGGTATAAATTGTGAATTGTTAATTTTAGTTTAAAATTGTTAATAAAATTCACTGAAGTTGAATATAATGGCAAATGTTCCGGAATTTATCAACCTAGGAACCCCTCCTAATGAGAATCCTAGTACTTTTCCTTACTTTGGAAATGTTGGTCCTCCTTATATGGCTACTTTGTCATTACCTGGATTTACAATAGGTTTACCGATATGGTTATTTTCAACTTCGTTGGCCCAAAATACTCCAATTGTTTCATCTCAACCGGATGCTTCACCTCAACAGAGTTCACCATCTCAACATCACCAACCTTCTGTTGACCCTTTACCTTCTTCGCCTAATTTTTCTTCCTCCATTTCTTCCTCTTCGCCTGGTAAAAGCCTTGATGTTAGTAACCAGGAGGCTAAGAAGAAGAAGAAAGGGAAGAAGAAGAAGAAGAAGAAGAAGCAAGATAAGAAAGAAGTCAACCAACCAACCATGGTTGTAAGTGTTAGTTGTGTTGAGGAAAATTCCGACATGCATCGTAAACCCAAATACCCTTGCAGGCTTTGTAAGGGTGACCACTTCCTTGTCAATTGTCCTGGTATTCCAAAGGTCTTGGAAGTATGGTCAGAAAAATCTTATCAACTTTCTGTTGATCCATCAACCAGTGATAGTCAGGTTCCTGGGAAAAAGGGTAAAGTTAGGTTTCCTTGTAAGTTATGCAAAGGGAGTCATCAAACTCACATTTGCCCTCACATGGATGAAGCCTCAACATTGTTGGAAAACCTTACTGTTCCACAGCAAGAATTTCCAACTGGTTACCGTAAACTTTCTCCCAACCTGCCGTCAACTGACGGAGTGATTGATCTAAATTCAAGAACAGTCGATCACACTCTCCCATTGGAGAGTGAAACTCATGTCACTCAGGTTGATGATCAATTAGTTGATCAAGTGGTCGATTCAATTTCATGTTCGGTCGATCCCACTTTCCATCCAGAGAGTGAACTTCATACCGCTCAGGTTCTTCTTGTTACCTCGGATTCTTCTATGCCGGGGGGCATTTCACCTGTTTCTACAGAACCCCCTCCAAGTACTGAGGTCTTTTCCTTTGATTGGAATAGACTGACAGAACCTCGTCTTCCTTCCTCCATCCCTTTCCAAATCATTGTCAAGGCTGGTGGTAGGGACATACATCGTACTCAGGTAGATGAAGGTGCTTCTGTTAATATTTTATCCTCAGCTGTTTGGAAAGCTTTGGGTTCCCCTCAGCTTGCGCCTATTACGCAGAATCTGAAAGCTTTTAACAGAACCATCAGTGAACCTTTAGGGATTCTTCCTAAGTTTTCTATTACCTTGGAAGGTAAAACTGTCTGTATTGATCTTATGGTAGTTCGAGGTCCCTTGGATTTCAATTTACTCCTTGGGCGAGACTATGTTTATGCAATGAAAGCTGTCGTATCGACACTCTTTCGCGTGATGTCTTTCCCTCACAATGGCAGTATTGTGACTGTAGACCAGCTTTCGTTCCCTAGTCTTGTCTCAACTACCAATAATATGACAGCCCTAAATGTTCCTGATTCTAAAGTGGTATCTACCCTGCCACGGGTTAATTATGTGACAACCGGTCCCATGATTTCAGTTACCGATGTAAGTGAGCCTCTCACTGTTTGCTCATCTTCCTTTGATTTAGCTCCGGTAATTGACATGGAAAACTCTATGGGATTACTTGAACACGATGTTCTTATCCCTTTTGAGTCCCTTGACATGTGTTCCTTCCCAAGAAGTATTCTTCCTTCGGATGAAGACCTCTTGGAAGCCATGATCAAGGTGTGTCCATTGACATGTCTTTCTTCCAGTTAGAAGCCATGCTCAGTGTGTACGAGGATAGTTCCTGTTACTGAGTCAACCTCGTTAAAAAATGAATCAGGTACGAGGATAGTTTTTTCTTGTATCAACCTCGTTAAAAAATGAAACAGGCTGTCATGAGGACAGTTCTTTTACTGAGTCAACCTCATTAAAAAATGAATCAGCTAGTTTTTAGGTCATATAGATAGTTAGAAAGTAGGATTTGTGAGGAAAGTTCCTTCTACTGTGTCAACCTCGTTAAAAAATGAATCAGTGTGTGCGAGGATAGTTTTTTCCTGTACCAACCTCGTTAAAAAATGAAACAGGCCGCGAGGATAGTTTTTTCCTATATCAACCTCGTTAAAAAATGAAACTGGAAGTCATGAGCATAGTTCCTTGTCTTGTGTCAAGCTCATTAAAAAATGAAACAAGGAGTTACGAGGAAAGTTCCTTTTACTGTGTCAACCTCGTTAAAAAAATGAATCAGTGTGTTACGAGGATAGTTTCTTCCTGTATCAACCTTGCTAAAAAATGAAACAGGCTAGCATGAGGATAGTTCTTTTACTGAGTCAACCTCATTAAAAAATGAATCAGGTAGATTTTAGGTTATGTAGGTAGACTGTAAAAAGTAGGGTTTTGAGGATAGTTCCTGTTACTGAGTCAACCTCGTTAAAAAATGAATCAGTTTTGAGGATAGTTCCTGTTACTGAGTCAACCTCGTTAAAAAATGAATCAGGTATGAGGATAGTTCTTTTCTTGTGTCAACCTCCTTAAAAATGAAACAACTCCCTTTTCAAGTTAAATATTGAAAGTAAACCTTCATTTCATCCAGCCGGTTGAATGCAATGAAGCCTGGGGGGCATGTACCTCATTTTGCATCATTAAACTGGGGACATGCGAAATTTTTGAGCATAGTTCCTTGTCTTGTGTCAAGCTCGTTAACAAATGAAACAAGGGTAGGTTAAGTAGGTAGATTGTAGGGTATTCATGAGCATAGTTCCTTGTCTTGTGTCAAGCTCATTAAAAAATGAATCAAGGATTTAAGAGCATAGTTCCTTGTCTTGTGTCAAGCTCGTTAAAAAATGAATCAAGGTTTTTAGAGTAGAGTTTTTGTTAGGTAGATTGTAGAGAATAGTTACGAGCATAGTTCCTTATCTTGTGTTAAGCTCGTTTAAAAAATGAAACAACTCCCACAAGTCTTTCCAAGATCTTGAAAGTAAAGCTTCATTCCATCCACCTCATTGAATGCAATGAAGCTTGGGGGGCATGTACCTTGATTTGTGTCATTATGCTGGGGGCATGTGAACTGTAACAAGCATAGTTTTTCGTTTCAAGCTTGCGTAAACATGAAACCGAATCCGAGCATAGTTCTTTTCCTGTGTCAAGCTCGTTAAAAAATGAAACAAATCCTCCTCTACTTGAGTCGAGAGTTTGACTAGATCTCATAGATGTTAAGTTGTATTTTTAGGTTAGTTATTTCAGTTTTAGGTCGAGTCTTTCAAATGATCTCGTTCATGAACCTTCATTTCATCCAGCTGGTTGAATGAAATGAAGCTGGGGGGCATGCACTCTAGCAGTTATGCTTAGGGGGCATCAAGCACAGTTTCTCTCTGTTTCAAGCTTGTGTAAAAATGAAACTACTTTGAAGCATAGTTTTTATCTGTTTCAAGCTTTTGTAAAAATGAAACCTATCTCGAGTCAATTTTAGTTATTTTCAAAACTCGTTAAACTCATGAAAATACCGAGATTATTTTGCTATTTTTCATTCTCGTAAAACAAATGAAAATGCCGAGTTCTTTCCGTCTTTTCCTGCTCGTAAATTAAATTGAAAGTCGGTCATATGAGTACATTTTTATCCCTTTTTCGAACTCATTAAAACTTACGAAAAAGTGAAAACCATGAGTACATTTTTATCCCTTTTTCGAACTCGTTAAAACTTACGAAAAAGTGAAACCTTGGAGTTCTCTTTTAAGCTCTTTTCTGACTCCTAAAACATGAAAAGATCGCCGAGCGTTTCTTTTACACTCGTTAAAACGGAATTAAAAGACGGTCCCCTTTTAGCTCTTTTCTGACCGCAAAATCAGGAAAAGATTGCCGGGTTTTTGTCGTTTCAAACTCGATAAGGAAATAAAACGACGTGTCCTTGATCGCTTTTTACTTTTCAGGTCAACGACACTATTATGAAAGTACTCCTTGGTCGCAAGATCAAGCGGTTCCCCCAGGTATTATTTTATACTTTTTCGGGCTTGAGGGACACAAATATACGAAAAAGTTCAACGTGGAGTCTCCTTTTGTTTTTTCAGACTCTCTAAAAATGAAAAACGCCGAGTTTCTCCTATACTGGACTCATTAAACTTTTACAGTAAAGGACCTGTTCAATTACAAACAGGAACGAACCACTCCTTCCTAGGGTTCGAATTTAAACTAGGTTGGACTCGTCCGAAGGATGAGCTTATAATCAAGCATATGTTATCCTCCTCAAGCTTGTTAAAAATAAAGAGGTACTTGCCATAAATGGTGGGGGAAAAGAGAGAAGAATGAGCCTATTTGTTACCTTTTATCTCAAAAGAAACTTTATTACCGCTCTTGAACACGACACTTTTCATTCACCTGGGTTGGGAAATCTTTTACCTCACAGTTGACCAAACCACTTTGAAAGTCTTTAACCGGGTTCTGGGGATTAACTTTGAGTTATTCGTCACCAAGCCATCTGTCGTGTCGTTATGTGTTCAAGAGGTCTGCAAGCAAAAATTTCATCTGCAAAATACTTGTCATCCATTTGACCATCCCTGAGTCAGTCCTTACAGCAACATTTCTTCAACTTGAACAATGATTTCGTGTTGCGGGCTTGCCTGCAACGGGTCGCTTTCTATCGACATCGACACATTATCTAGAAATATGACTTAGGAATCGACAGCACCTTGAAGTCTGCATGCATCAATGGCAGGTTTCTCGCCTTTGACGTCAGTTTACATCATTGACTTTCGATCAAAGGATTCCGTGAAGTGTTCGACATCAAAACATTTATTCACATTTCACAGGTTGTGCTTGGTACTTTGAGAACCATTGACATTACTGGTGGTTTCTCTCACGCTTGTTAACAGTTTACATCATCGACTGGTAATCAAGTGGTTTCTAACATGTTCGACATCGAATCATTTAATCACATGGCTAGAATCGTACCAATTCGGGAAGTAGAAGTGAACACCCTGGATCTAGTTTCTACCATCCAGGCTGCGAGGAGTTTTGTATTCATTATCTATGTAGACTAATCATAAACAGATGGATGCGTCCATATTGTGTCTACAAAAGTCTATAAAAATGATGTACTGCAAGATCATTCCTGTATCAGAATAGTTAGTCCATTAGTTAAAGTTTTGAATCTGAGTATGGGAATGCCTACCTCAGTGATGATATAATCTTATCCATGTATTTTGTGTTGAAAATTGTAGGTTCCAACCAGGCCATCCACAAGACAATCCTTGAAATGATAAAGCGCTTCACCCTTCCTAGAATTACAAAACCCTAAATCTATTCCAGGCTTCGCACTTTAGGGGGCAATCTGTTACACTAAAAAATGTCACCATGACCACTTACAGTTAGTATGGCTCAAATCAACAGTCATGCTACCCTCTTAGGCAAGTCTTATGCCTCTGTTATCCATCTCAAACTCAAAGAAGAGAGAAAGTCTTGTAAAAAATATGTTTATCTCTGGGGTCGCAGGTTCTCTCTAGCGATACCTGCGGGGACGCTGACCATGTTCACAAAAGGTGTGTCCTTGGACGCTCTGTATGTTAAGGGACAGGTGCGTCCTTCTGTAAAAGGCAAAATGCGCGAGTTTCATCTTAAAAAAGTTACTTGTGGTTACCTCTAGAACTTTCTAGAGGTCGGTTTGATGATTTGGATGCGCCTCCAGTTGGTTCATGTATCTCTATTAAGGGGGAACTTATCCCATCAATAAGGGAGCTATCCCACCCAAAGAGGGGGATTATCCCATTGATGGTGGACCTGAATAACCTCTTTACAGCACTATAAATAAAGACATTGAGCCAGAGGGAGGAGAGGTTGGAGCTATACATTTTCTTTGGGTAAATGCTGCAGGAATTAGGACTCCCATTTAGAACCTTGTGAGGAGAGATTGTCTTTGCTTGATTCTACTTGGAAGTGGGTGAGCTTTGTCAAAGTAGAGGAAAACCCTTGATGGACCCTGGGAGGAACTTGCACAACACCAAGGCCAGGTTGTAAGAGTTTCTTTGTTTCGTTATTAATACAAACTGGTTTATTTTTCTCAATAGCTTGTGTTAATGAGTTATTTCATGTGTTCCTTGGTCTGCATGTTAAATATATGTTTTATTATATGAAATGCAAGTGCTTGGTAATTGTTTGATTGTTTGTGGTTGCAGGAATTGACTTGAAGGAGGAGCTCATCCGGATCGGCAAGGACGGACTACAACAACCGCGTTTTGGAATAAGGTAAGCCTAAACACTTGTAGTTTTCATGTTTTAAAAGGTATATTTAGAGAAAGATCACTCCATTTTGTCTTGTTTGTCGCTAGAGAGTTTAGACTCCTAGGGAGGTCAATTGTGTCCGCACCCTTGACTGATTCCGTGTGACAAGCCTCCTTGCAGTTCTTCAAGAACTCCTCGTAGAGTAACTACGCCCAGTTGAACTGTAGTCCCTCGGCACATTGTTTGGCCAACACGATGACCATTGTTGGTACCTCGTTGCCACAACATTTTCTCATCACTTTTCCTGCCAGAAGCTAAGTGGCTACGTGCACCCATTTGTCTTGAATTCTAGTAATCACATAGCCCATCTGCTTCTTCTCCAACTTATATTTCTTCTTCATGGCTTCTGCGAGTGCCAAGTCTTCACTTTGGCCAAAAATTTCTGCAGGGTCCCTTCCCATACAAGGAAGGTTTGAAATCCTATGAATCAGCATCGCGATAATGGGAATCACCTCCTCCAACCATAAGTAAACCCTCATGCATTAGGAAAAGTAGTTGCTTGATGACAAATATCATGATTGGTGCCCGGTGAAAATGCGAAACCCATAGTAGGTGGAGTAGCCTAGCCTCCTCCACCCCGCGCAACCATTTCTGTGGCTGCAACACTCTAGCTACCCCCTCCTTGCTTTATTTCATAAGTTGGCTAGTCTCCAAATGAAGGAACTTTTCGCTGTCCGCAAGGTCCCAATCTTCAATTTTCATCGTGGGTACGCAGCCCGGGACTAAACCCTTAAATAGAATTCCATCTGCGAGGAGTGGGGTTTTGAGTGCGTTCTTAACGGTATCCACGCCCTTGGGTACTTTTGCTTTCCCTTTCGATGGGGGGACATATTTGGGTAGTTTTTTTGTAGCACGCATTGGCTAAATGTCTTCCTCCACTTCTTCATCTGGTTCAATCTCTTCTACAAGGGCCTGAAGATCCTCCTCCTCATCATCTATCTCAATATTAACCATCTTTCCCTTATCTTCCATAGTCGGTTTACCGAACTACAGAGTTCATGGAGACGTATGGACCGGTCCTGCTACCTGTGGATCCTTTTTGGGCCTCAATGTCTGGGGTGATTTAGGGATTTACAATGCATCCCCTACCGGAGACGTAGATATCTTCATGACTCCCTTGGTTGTTGACATCATTCTGATCAGGGAATCCTGTGTCTCCTTTAGCAATGTTTCAAATCATGGAATTTCTCTCACAGCCTCCAAATTTGTTAGATTCATACACAATTGATAGCACAACAACTGAATTCTCAAAACTCCAAGGGTTGTTCGGTGGAGAGCCACCTGTGATTTATAGGCCTTTTTTAATTCAAATTCGACTGTTCCCCCCTTATTCGGCTCATTAATGCGAGATTGGTGGCAATTAGCCTCAAATCTGGTTCTGACTTCATGTCTCAATTGCTTGCTGCCCACTCCTCATTGCCTTAAATTGGAAACCTTGTCATGAAAAGTGACTTCAACGGTCACTTCCCAACATACCCGTGTGGCAACGCAACCCTATGTCTGTGAACATGATCCATGTGTCATACTAATCTTGTGTGCAACCTCGTTATTGCGCAACGCTAATACAAACTCTTTTATAGTCCCGCACTCTCTTTCAACTGCTTGGAGCGCTGAGACTATGCTTCCTATGGATAGTCAAGTGGTTGCACCACCGATGCGAGGCTTCAAGTCACCTTCCATCCTGATCTGCAGGCCTTCCTTAGCTACCCTCGTGCTAGTCATCACCTCGCATTCTTCCTTAGATGGTACGCTCCCCTAGTTACGTTGTCTGATAAGGTGTAGTCGTAGCCATAGTAGCAGAGCTAGAAATTCTCGGCGATAATATTCTAATGTGAGGGTATGGCTACCCGTATCTTGTCCTATCCTTCTGTCAATGCGACATGTTTGCGTGATTTCGGTTTCCAGTTTTTTGATTTCCGCATCCATTAACATGCTTTTCTGCTTCAATCGTACCCGTTCTTCTTCGAGTTCATGAAGCTCAAGGTTCCCTCACCAAAGGGCTTCTTGAATCTGCCTATGTTCATCCTCGCTCGGCTGCATAATCCCTTCATTCTAGTCCTCGCATGTTGTCACAACTATGGGAGCCATTTTAGGGGGATTCTTTTCTACTCTTATGGTTTTGTCTCTTCTTATTAGTGTTGGGTTCACTTTCGCACTTTGGTTTTCACTTATGGCCCTGTAGGCCCATCAAACCACTGGTACCCATAGGTCCCAGTCAGTTCGTCTCGCCTGGTAAACTCTGTTCATGATTTTGCATAACTTTTTGAATGCTCCGACATGGAATATTTGTGGTGCGCATCGCTTTTCTTGCTTTCATGTCTTGTTCTGATTTTTTATCGTTAGTCTGGGGCATGCTTGCACAACATTTGTCTATACCCATCGACACAGGTGGGCGCGCAAGCTAATTTGTCTTAGCTACCTGGCTCTCGTTCACTGCTGGGGGCTTCTGAATCATAAGCACATCTGTCTTTACATTCATGCTAGTTTACAATGGTCTTCTAGTGTGCACTCCACCATCGTGCAGGTGTTGCGTGAAACACCCATTCCAGCGCACCGTATAACTACTGTTCCAGTACTGCACTTTCAAATTTGTTTAAGAATTCATCCACCACTGCTACCCTATCATATGTTGGTAGTTCCCTTACTTTTTTCATCATGCACTGTAGTGATCTAATCATCATGTTGCAATTCAGCATTGTCACTTCGTGCAACCGGTTCTGCCAGCGTTCTACTTCTTCATTTGAATCTGAAGTACAGGAACTATCACGCTCCCATGATATTCTCCCATCTGCAGTCGGGTTCACCTGATATTGGTCTTGCGCCGTTATCTAGTAAATATAGTCTAGCTCATCGTCACTTTCATCATCGTGCACTAGTTCAGTGTAGCACGCTCTCTTGGCTGGGTCTAGCGGGACTATTATGCATAGGCACTTTTTCTAGAATATCATCTTCCACTTCTTCAGGTTAATGACTCCATTCATATCAGTGGCTGAGTCTATTCCTAGCAACACGGGATAAGGATTGTTGTCATCAATAATCTATATTACTTCAAAGTCCGTCTGTGTGCTGGCACCTTCGATATCAACTATTACCCCTTGCAACCTTCCCATGGGAAAAATATTATGTTGGTTCGCCATTCATAATTGAATAGGGGACCAGTATAACGCGGGCCTGCCCATCCATTCCCATGTCTGCTTCAGTAATGCATTCACTTTCGAACCCAAGTATAGGATTACCTGATCCATTTCATATTTTCCAATCTGTGCTGTCAATCTCATTTCCCTCCCAGTGCGCAATGCATGCTTTCCCAGTTTCTAGACTACGAGTAACTCCCCTGATCCCATGCACCTGGAGACCTTCGTAAAGCTCTTCTTAGCATCCATAAACTTCTCCTTTGTGTGTTCTAAGTCAAAATTAGGTTCCTTGGTAGGAGCCTTGTGAACCCATGTATCCTCCTCGGGCTGCTTCACCTTATCTTCCCCTGTAGTCACACTGCTTCTAAGAATCATGTTCAAATTTGGGTCTTCTTTGCGTGGTTTAGACCTCATCATTTGGATATTCTGAGTGGGAGTAGGCTAGAGTACCTCTTTATTACACATCTATGCGATCAATGTAGGACAATCTATCATTTCATGATAAAACTGAGCACAGTATGAACATGATACTCTCGTTGGGTTGGTACAATCGCGAGTGTAGTGCCCTGGTCCTCCACAATTGTAACAAATTAACTGTCCGTGACCCCTTCCTGGTCCCATTCCTCCTCGTCCCCGACCTCGCCTCTGAAATCCAGCAAACACCATCCCCATGGCTGGGTCGAGGCCTCACATTTCTTTCCACATTCTATAAGCTAAGGTCTGATCCATCATTAACTTGTAGCAATGACAAGTATGCCCATTGTGGCCCACTGATCTACAGAAATTACAAAACAGTTGTTGGGGTGCCGGCGTATACTTCTGCAACAAATGACAGTTATCCGTCATGTGTTTTCCTCCAATTTGACATATCGTGCACCATAGCACGAGTGTCACACTCGGCCTTGTATGTGCCTCTGGTCACAATGGCAGTGGCCCCCATCCTACCAAATAGTTCATGAATACTAGATAGTGATCCTTGTCATGGCCCTGGCCCTTCCATTTTATGCACCACACTTCCTTGTGCGCCTCTAGCCGCGGTGCCCTATCCTGCTTCAAGCTTTGCATTTCCAGGCAGAGATTTTGTAGTTGCACCTGGATTTTTTGAACTCCCAACCTCGAATCTTGTATCGATGTTTCATGCAACCTCATCGCCATTTCTAATGCGTCGGCCTGGGTTGAAAGCTTCTGTTGTGATAGCGTCGTCCCCAGGTGTGGTGTCAAAGATGCCACAAACCATGCGTAGTGTTGCACATCCATTAGCGTCATATTAGCCTCGCAGATCGTACTCTTCAACCGCTAATCCATATCCCAGGGGGTCTCGCCTAGAAGCGTCACGATCTCTTTAAATCTGATGATTGATTGTGTCTCTGATTTTAGCCAGCTAAATTCTCTGTTCAACGCATTCTGGATCTCCATTGTTCTTGCATTTGTGTGATCATTAGAGTGCTTGATATAGCATGTCAATGTGTGATCCTGTAGCGTGCTCACCAATGTAGCCTTTTTAATGTTGTCGTCTACGATCCCTTGTACTTCCCACACTTCTCTTACCATGAACCAAAATTGGTCTGGATCCTCATTTCCTACTCCTCTCAATACAAGTAGCTTGATCGTGCTCATCATACTGAACTTCAGGGTTGGTGGAGGTGGAATGGGTGAAGATGGAGGTGAAGGAGGTGAAGCAGGTGGTGGCTTAAGTGGAGATGGTAACTGTGGAATGTGCTGCCTTATCAAACTAACCGCACTTCTCGGAGAGACCCGAGCAAGCTCTTCCTCACTTTCTCATGAAGGTGAAATTAAGGGATTTTTTCCTAATTCCCCGCTACCTCTGTAGATCTTTCCTCTCCGCGTCATTCCAAACATTAATGTATTGGCATCACCTGTTTTTCACATAGCAACATCTTAATTCAGTTATTCAACGATTTAATGTACTTACCTCGTGGTACCTTAAGGAAACATCATTCTACTTCACTGTAGCTCACGGTCATGTCTATCGCAAATTTAGTGATAAATCCCCCTGTTATCCTGTTGAGCCAATGGTCCACAGCTCATGCGATCTTATCTTCTGATGCCTCTAGTCTGCGCACTAATTCCAGACTCCACACTATCGGTTGGTCGAGCTTATACCTTCCCTGGCTATTGGCTAACCTCGTGATCCACTTATATAGTTCAGAAGGAAAGGATGCGAAGAAGATCTCATGGATTTCCATATACACATAGTGATCCAGCCACCTTTTCTCGGATACTTGCGGAGTTTTGTTTTCCTGTGTCACGAACTCGTGAATCTTCTTGTCCAACCACTCTTCAATTTCCTTCTTTGTTGAGTTCCAGTGGCATGACATCAGACATCCCTTAGGTAGATCCCAGTCCCGACAATAGAACCATTTGTTGGCTTGTTGGGACCCAACCTAGGTTCATAAGTGATTTAGCAAAACAAATCCTGAAACTACCCGCCCTTTCGGCAACAGTCCACAGTGCGCGGACTGAGGTCTCACCCGAGGTAGTATGGAAGGGTGTTAGAACCAAGTTTCCACACCCTAGGGATGTCTTGATGAAGTCTAGGAAGTTTGGGAATCGAACCCACGTGCTTGCACTGCTCCACGCAGCCGTCTATCCTTCGCAACTTGTATGACTACTTCCGCGTAGATCTGTAATGAGCACGAAGAGGGGCTATCTAGATCCTCACCTATTATTGTAGATCTTAACTTAATTGTGTGTACCCAATATTTTCCTTAACCATTCAATATTCATAACAAGTGTGCGCAATCATAAAACTGTAAATATATGCATAAATACAATAGAAGCATAATCACACAGTATTTTAGAATCAACTTATCTTTTATTAATCCTCTGTTCAAGTACAATCCCAACTCTGCCCTACGCACTCAGCTGCAGGGGTCCATGAACATAGCTGCGAACTCTACCAGGCCTCTGTGCACTCAGCTGCAGAGCCTCTTCCTACTACTACAATCCAAGACTCAGACTTACAGACTCAGAGCTAATTCATCATCCAAAACACATGTTACTTATCCAAAACTAAAACTAACTTTACACTTAGAGCCTTGCTCTATTTATACACTCCCATGGTCTGCGGACCATGGGTATGCCAACATACCATACATTAAATTACATTATTTTATGGAAAACAACCCTAGACTCACATGCTCTGTGCCCACATTTCGCAGGGTCTTTACACTACATTTGACCAAAATCCAAGCTTCAAGCCCAAAAAACCCGCTATGGGGGGATCTATTGTCCAACACTTACATAGTAAGCACACTTTCAATGTAAGTGGTCTACCTTTCTCACGTTTGCTTACATGTCACAGTCAAGAGAATGTGTATGCTTAACATCTACACATAATGTAGCACAACACCATGGTAAGTCCATGGATTGCATGTCATGCGTTTGCACTCACTTATGTTCTGTGGACACATTTAAATTCGGAGTGTGTTTGACGTCATTGTTATATCTTTCATGTTTTCCAGTTGGCACGGTTGTGCTATTCGAAAACCGTGCCTTCACTAACATGGGTCAACCAATGCATTGGTGGCTACATTGGAAGTATCACTTTATGTGAGAAAACCCATGCACCGTTAGCTTAGGAGTAGGAGTAGTGTTTTCTTTTGGTTTGTTTGCTTGCATGCATGTTTCCTTCTTACTTTGCATGTTTCTTTATTTGCCTTCTTGTTTTCTTACTCGCTTTGCTTACACATTTACTTCTGCTTTTGCTTTGTTCTTTTGTTTGTTTTCCTATTTGTGTTCGTAGGTTAGTTTCACATGAAACCATGTACGACTCTTGAAACAATATGGGTAAAGTACAAGAGGACTTGTGCAGTTATCAATACTTGGTTATCTGTCGTCCTACCTTTGTATGAAGAGTCTGTTGTCTTCCGTCAATAATACATCAATGGAAAATATGTTCTGATCGAAGTGTGCCTTGGTTAAAACACAACGCTTATGCACTAACTAGTGTCACGTACTCTAGTTGGTTGTTTTGGGTTAACCCTTGTCAGCTCAGTCAAGAGTAAGGTAAGGGGGAAAAAATTAATAAGTATGTCAGAGGTATATACAAACTACTTCTCTGAAGGAACAACCTCTTCTGCTCTCAATAAGTTGGGATCCCTCTTCCACCTCTAAAATGAATAAGTGCTATGCACAGTTATGAAAATGAAAGAAAAATTAAAATGTGAAAAATTTCGAAAAAAATAAAAATGAATAAGGAAAAAGAAGAGAAAGGCCTCATGCACATAGAGGTGATACAAGTAACTCCGTCAGGGTACTCATGAGTCTTGCTGGCAACAGAGCAATGCTTGTGTTCTTGTGTGACTCCGTCGGGGTACTGTCCAGGCCTGTTGGCAATGGAGCAACACCAGAGATGAAAACTTAAACTTTGACTATGTACCCCTCATCCCAATCGAAACAACTGTGAACTGGATTGGCTTGGAATGTGTGCCAGCTGATCAAGAGCATGCTAGATGCTACATCGTACAATCAAGCAAGTGTGGAAACCAAGATGAACAATGAACTGAACAATACTTCTGGAGGTGTTAGACTTGCTTTTCATGAGCAACGGTCCATGCAAAGAGCTGGAGATCTACTAGTGTGTCACCAAGTGTTGTAGCGGCTACAACCACCCTCCAAAATTTTTCCTTAGCTTCGTTTTGGAGCCTCCCTACCAACCATCCTTAGCAACATGTCTTACACTATCAAGTACATAGGCTTTAGTTGAGTTTTAGTGGCTTACCAGCCTATGCATATAAGTTTGTTTGTCTCCCTCCCATAGGGAGAAATTCCAGACTTAGACTATTTGTTGGCTGAGACACTCCCCCAGAAAATTGCGCAATTCTAGAGGGGAACCTGCCTTCCCTCAAGAAATTGCGCAAATCAACTGGGCAACATGTTGGGCTCTAGAATTGCGCAGAACAGTTAGGCAATCCTCCTTCAAATAACTCTGCAATCTGACTCGGAACTGGGCCTCAGCCCAGAAATTGCACAATTCTAGGAGGCAGTGACCTGCTCAACCTAGAAATTGTGCAATCACTGACAGACAACCAACTCTGCTTAGCCCAAAAACTGCGCAAATTTAAAAACTGCACAAATTTTCATTCCCAGCTCATAGACCAATGCATATGGCTTCAGGTTGACCAGTTCCCTCCAGGACTGAGCAAACCCGATTTGCATGCATGAGCTACTTTTCCCGAAATAGCAAAAGGCAACATGCAAAAGGCATCCCTAGACTTTAGGGATCTATTTTTAGCAGCTAGAGGTTACATGCATAGATCATTTTAGAAACCTCTCGCCCAGTGTCGCTTTTTCCTAGATTTGTGGCTACATGTCATAACCTCGATCTTATCAAAACTTACCTCTACATGGAACCACGGTCAAGGAGATACCATACGACCCACTACTAGGACTCCTACACCAAATAGTCTAAGGTCTAGTTGGGACTTCTTACCAGGGAGATCCCCTGACATGTTGGCAGGTCGAGCACCGTCAACAATTTCCTAAGTCTAAACTTAGGGAATATGGTTAATTAATCAGAATTAATTAAGTCAAGGTATGAATCATCTAGAAACTCAAATGAATTGACTCCAAGATGATCCTAGACATTTATTAAGATTTAATCTTGGTTTTTGGTGCTCCAACAGTGGATTATAAGATGAAATCAATGGGCACTTGGAGAATACACACCAAAGTCACTTGGAGAATTCGATTTTCCAGAGTAGCAACAATCAGTTTCCAAAGAGTTCGAGCTTCAGTGAGGAAGAAGAGATGGCGAGGGGCAGGAACAATGAGGCTGGAGGAAGTTTTTCAGATCCAACAATTGCATTTGCAGAGAGGCTGAATTTCTTCAGGATGTTTTGTACAGAAGCCTCAGAAGATAGTTCGATTTGTTGAGAGGGGAAGACGTCTTCAGTTCCAGAGCCTAGGAAGGAGTTCTAGAGTGCCAGAGAAGAATTTTTCCAACCAATAGTAGGCATGACTACTAGATTAACAATTAGATTGGGAAACATGCAAAGTAGGGAAATTTAGAGTGACGTAGATCTTGCACAGGCCTAGTTGGAGGACTTGCTTGTCAGTGACAATCAAGAACCGAAATTGCCCAGAGTGAGAGTAAATTTCCCTCTAGTTATTTTTCCAGTATTTTCTCTGTAGGATATCCATATTTCCACATCCAGATTATTGTAATCAGAATTTCTCATTGTGGCATAATAATAAAACCCTCATCTACTGCACCAATTTTCCCAAGTTGGCTTTTTCCGGGGACTTTTGTCCAAAAATTATGGTGTCATTTTTATGTGTGTGTGCTAGTATTTCTCAGTTCCAAGACTATTTATTTTCTGTAGTTTTATTTGTGAAGAGTGCATTGTTTTTATTTCAATGTTGGCATAGCAATAAACTAAATAATAAATTTATCAGTTCGAAGAAATAATACCAATTGTTGCAATGGGATTTTGGTTTTGAAATTTTCATAATTTGGCCTCTCAAAGCCCTAGTTTGGTTTTTTTTGGTTTATTCTATGAGATCCCACATTCATGGTTGGAATATGGTGTGGGGGTAATTGGCGGAAAGAGAGATTTGGTTCAACCCAATCTATGGTCGGGTGGGACGTGGAAGTCCCTGACATGGTTGGATTTTGCATATGTTAATAAGAGCTCTTTCCTCTTGTATTTTCATGAGTAATTTTACTTGTTATTATGTGGCTTTGATGGCTATTCTATCATGGTGTATATGTTGTTAATTTTTTGGTTATATGTTAGTTATATGGTGCATATTAGCTATGGCTCTTGATCTGTTTTGATTTTTTAGTGAATGGTTAACGAATTCATGAGATAATATATGGTATTTCAACTATTATGAGAGGGCATTAAACCTTTTTTATTATTCTCAAATAAGTATTAGACCCCTATGTTTAAATAATCATATATTACATGTCCTCAACATGTTTGATGGAATGACTGTCATGGTTAGGCCCAATTAAGTCAAGTATTTGATTAAGTTTTGTATGAATGCATTTTTATTGATGTCATTTATCATTTTGGAAAGTCTCGCTGAGTTATGGGCAATGGTTTTGAGGCTGGCCTAGAATTTAGGCTCAGAATTCGGGACTGCACACTTTGGGCTAGACATTTTAGGTTGCAACCGCATGGATTTTGGCTTGTACATGCAGTTGTAGGCTTCCAACCTCATGGAGGGATTTTTGTGGCAGCAGTTGGGGACCCATGTAAGAGAAAAGGGTGTCCAGCTCAGGTTTTAGCCACCTGGGGTGCTTACTCAGCCTCTAAATGACTTGGAGCCCCTATAGGATGTTATCAGATGTTTGTATGAGATGTTAGCTTCTATTCTATATTCAACCCCACTTCCTTAATGAGACCTAGGAGGTCAGATCCTGTCATTATAGATCCTCCTCTCATGTTTACCCTGGTAGGCTGGTGAAACTGGATAGATATGGGACGGGTGGTTACAGAATGGTATCAGAGCTCCCAGATTCAACGCTTGGACTGGATGGGTGAAATGTGTTTTTCATGCATGCATGTCAGCTGTATATGCGTTCATTATTTATGCATCGTGATTGTAATTTTTGTAAGTAGTGACATCATGTAGAGGTTGATGATGTCGATGGTGAGATGATTGATATGTTGATTTCATTATATATCTATATATATATATATATATATATATATATATATATATATATATATATATATATGTTGTGGTAATATGGATTGATTTTTCAGACGAGATAACCTCCCCTGAACTTCACTGAGGTATGTTGATTATGTTTATGTCTGGTTCATCTGACATGGTATGTTTGCAGGAAGTAGAAGATAAAGTTGACTAGAAAATTGGTGGACTACAGTTCATGTGATTCTCCCTATAGATTAGATGAGCAACATGGTGATGAGTACTCCCCTAACATAGTAGATACATTGAGAAGTTTGAAGGCATAGATTAGGAGTTGTAAGGAAGATAACTAGAAAATCATTCATTCATAAGAAATATTTGTTAGGGCACAAGAAAAACAAGCAGAGGTTAATGCAGTTATCCTTCAGAGTTTTTCAGCTTTGCACAGACAAGGACCACTTAGGATCAGTCATGGATAGGAGGAAAGGACTAATGGGGCATATGGCAACAGGTCTCAGTCGAGATATAGTTTTGACAGGGATGATACAGTTGGAGATGGTGGGCTCCTGGACACACCTAACAATAGGGGTAATGACCATGGATTTAATTCTACTTATGCTTCAAAGAGAAAACATCATCATCACCATCACCATCCATATAGGAGGAGTTAGAAGAAGTACTTGTGTGAAGAATTCAAGAAAGAAAGGCCTCCTACATTCGATGGAGAAATGAAGAAGTCACAAAATGCAAAAGCTTGGTTGCTTGTGATGAATAATTTTTTCTGATTGCATGATTACTTGGAGAATATGAAAGCCTATATAACTACTTTTAGTCTTAAAGGAAAAACATACATTTGTTGCGAAGATGTGAAGAATTTCAGTGGCATTTGGGAAGAGGAGTTGGCTTGGAGTGAGTTCGAGAGACTTTTAAGGAACAAGTATTTATTTGAAAGATACTATGATGATAGGGCCAACTAATTCTATGAATTGAAGATGGGATCTATGACCAATAAGGAGTATACTAGCAGATCCTTGGAGTTGCTGAGATAAGTGATGTATCTTAAAGAGGAGAAAGAAAATATCTAGAGATTAATCATTTGGTTGCCGGTATCATTCAACGATAGGATTGTGTTTGACGAGCCTAGATCATTGGAGGAAGCCATTAGAAAGTTGAAGCATTGTTACAAGCAATCGAAGAGTAAGAATGAATCTAAGTAGGATTGGAATGGTAACAAGAAGAACAAAGGAAAGTGGGTTAAGAAGAGAGGAAAACCATAGGATACATATGACACAGAGAATGTAGCATTGCACAAGAAGTTCAATGCAGTTGACAGAGGACATCGATTTCAGTACAAGGAGTAGAACAAGGGTGAGGGAAGGAAGCCTTTACAGTGTTGGACTTATGGCAAGGATCATCACAAGGGAGATTGTCCACAACATTAGGGTGGAAGCCTGGGGATTTATAGTGCTTAGGAGGCACAGATAGTTGGGGATGTTGGATAGAGAATTCCTCGAATTTATGAAACTTTTGATAATAGGTAGGTTGATCATTAGGAATCTATTATCGAGATGGAAGGTAAGCTTTGTGAGTCCTAACCTAGTGAATAAGTGATGGTTGAATAAAGAAGTGCATGCAAATTCTTAGTGCAGTTGGCTATATGTACCAAGAAAATAGTTCATCATCGTTGGGTAAGTTATTGTGCATTTGATTTGAATGGTATGTCTACACTAGCACATCTAAATGTTCCTTTGTTGGGATCATACATTATGTTGTTGGGTATGGATTGGTTTTACATTCGCAGTACTAAGGTAGATTTTTATTATAAGGCTATTGAGTGCTTGGATGATGATGGAGATAAGAGAATTCTGTAGGGTAAGAAGAAGCCTACATCAGTGAGAATGGTTACAACTATGTAGGAAAAGCATAGTAGCAGTAAAGGATGTGTTTTATTTGCAGTTCATATTTCTAGTGACAGAGGTAAGGATGTTGATGATGTTGAGGTCTTGAAGAGGTATCTAGTTTTTTAGCAGTTTTTGTATGTATTCCCATCCGATATTTCAAAGTTATCGCCTCATAGGGAAGTGGACTTTTCTATTGAGTTGATGCCAGTAGAAGTGCCAACATTGAAGGCACCTTACAGGCTGAGCACTCTAGAATTAGTTGAATTGAAGCTGTAGTTGAAGGAAATGATTGATAATGGATACATTAGGCCAAGTGTGTCACCTTGGGGTGCACTATTTTTGTTCTTGAAGAAGGATGATACTCTTAGGTTGTGCTTTGATTACTTAAAGTTGAACAAGGTGACCATCAAGAATAGGTATCTGTTGCCGAGGATTGATGATTTGTTTTATCAGTTGAAGGGAACAAAAATGTTCTCAAAGATTGATCTAAGATTAGGATATCATCATATATGCATCAAAGAATAGGATATCTACAAGACTTTTTTCCAGACCAGGTATGGCCATTATGAGTTTGTAGTAGTTCCTTTTGGTATGACTAATTTTCCAACTACTTTCATGTGTTTTATGAATAATGTGTTGCATCCTTATCTGGACAAGTTTGTGAATGTATTCATTGACGACATATTGATCTATTCTAAGAATGAGGAAGAGCATGCAAAACATATGGAAATAGTATTAAGACTGTTGAGAGAGCATCAGTTGTATTCCAAGCTTAGTAAATGTAGTTTCTTTCAAACAAAAATTAATTACTTGGGGCATGTGGTTTCCAAGGAAAATATTTTCAATCAAGGTTGTCATTGATGTCAATATGGCATTGACCAAGATGGAAAGTATTCTTGAGATGATTGGTTACAGACAATGATGCCATGACTCTTGGTGGTTGGTTGACTAGGATAACATTAATGAAGATGTCAAGTCACAAAGAAGTCAACCCACTAATGAAGGAAACCCTATGAATTACTTAAATTAACTATGATGTTGCCAAGTGCCAATCATGTGCCTCGATTAATGATCTAGATCCTAAGTGCCAATATACAACTGCGTGATGTGAAGCATTATACTTGATGAAGCCATACTTTTGATGATGTCATACTCTTGAATGACCACACTTAATGATGATACTTAATGAAGGTTGGAAGATTAGATGATGACATGGAATATCTCATTTGATAGTTGGAAGACTATATTACTATCTTGGAACTTTCCTAATGATGAAGTTTCTTATGTCATATCACTACACTAGTACATGATGACACAATGACATATCAAGATGACATGGATGAATCATATCATGATGACATTATGACCCTAAATACTAATGTCTTCTTGTTTTTATAAATCCCAAACATTATTAAAACAAACATAATCCTTGGCAATGAATATATTTTGAAACAATATCAAAAATTCCTTATTAATAAATGGCTTTGTTTAATGGCAAACAAACCTAGCATACATATGACCATACATGGTAGACATAATGTATAATGTAGGAAACATGGTTCCCTATGACCATACATGGTATACATAATGTATAAAGCAACAACATGATGTTATACATCACTCACATGGCAGACAAAGCCTTTTTTCCATAGTTCTTATATGATTCATATTTCAGATGGCAGACAAGGTATTATATATCCATGTTTCACATGGTAGACAAGGTCCTATATTATCCATCACATGGTAGATAGATGTAATGCATACATCACATGAAAGACAAATAATAATAAAAAAATTATAATATCCTAAAGATATGTTGGGCTCAGCTCTTATAATTCGGCTTCTCCACAAGTGTGTCGTTTAAATTTCTCAACACACATATATATATAAATCTTGGGCATTCATATGAGGATTTATATAGCATTGAGGATCAGAATATCCGACGAAGAAGAATTAATAATTCAGATCTACAGAGGGATCTATTTTCGGATCCTTTGAAAGTTCTGTAGAGACACATTTTTTATATCTATTCCTCTTGTGGATTTGTGAAGGTTTACCTTTCGACTGGAAATTACAGAACCTTGAAGATCTTAACAACATATTGCAGACCTTAAAAACATTGTTCTGAACCTTGAAGGCAGAGTGTTTTGAACTTGGACTGCAGATCTTGAAGACACAGTTTTGAATTTGTATAACAAATCTTGGAAGCATAATATTAGCTTTGTTTTTGCAGAACCATTGAAGGCTTGTTTAAGTCTTGACACAACCTGTTGAAGAACATTCTCTAGAGAAGTCTAAAAGATTTAAAGACAATGTTTTGGCTCACTTGAAGACTTGGATGAAAAATACCAACTGTGTTTGAAGACCTATTTGGATAGAACATTGAATGATTGAGCTCTCTTGAAGGATATTTTGAAGGCTTATTGTAGCAGGCTGATAAAGAATTCTTGAAGGCATTTTTTGGAAAAATACCTTAGAGCAACATTGTGTAGACATCTTGAAACAATCATAGAAGCAGCTAGAAGTAGACTTGGGTTGGCAGTTACTTTGGAACAATGTCATGATGACAAATTGAAGGATTACCTTTGGAACTTGTGAAGTTTTGCTTTGAAGACTAATATTGGTATAGCCAATTTGAATATTGTTTGAGAGCAATCCATCAAACATTGTTTTGGAGGTATTTTGAAGTAGTATATTGTTATCACTCAGGTTTTCCTTAAGCCCACGGCTGAGATAACCACAGACCAACTTTGGATTGCAGGTTTTAGCCCACCTGCAATCAGAGAGGGCTCTCTCTTTCTGATTTATCTTTATTGAGAAGGATTTTAGGCTAGGTATTGAGTTCAGAGGGTTTTTTGTTTTTGTTTTTGGTGGGAAAATTGATGTTTCAGGTAGAGAGGTAGAGCATAGTCTGAGGGTTTGAAACCATTAGGCGTGGAGTCGAGTATGAGGACTGCTGGTGCATTCCCTTGGTCACAATAAGGGAAGGTGGAGCAAGATAGCTGCGCATGAAACAATGTTTCAGGTTTAAATAATGGAGTGAATGCTAAGTAATGAGAGGCAGTTAAGAATCTCTCAATCAGCTTAACAGATGGAGGTAACAGAGCTCTACCTAGGGGCATTTAAGAATCCCTAGATAATTGGCAAACATAGGTGAATCGGGGTAAATATGAGCCAGAAGGAATTCATATTCATGACCAATTCATTCAGAGGAAAACATAAATAAATAGCAGATATTGAGCATAGAGTGTATTTAAACAAATTCTAAGCTATTCTTCCTTTCTGCTATTTAGATAGTGGTAAACAATAAAACAGAGGTAAGATGCACTTATTGTTTCAGGTTGCAGCACAAGAATTCCATCTTCATATCTTCAAAACATTCATTTACAACAGGCAGTTTGCTCTCCAAGCTTTCAGCAATCTTTGGTTATAGAAAAAACTCAGGTATACAATGCGAGTCTCTAGTGAAAATTCTCAATTGACCAACCGCTTGAAACAATGTAGAGAGCGGTATATATAGGGAAAAACTCTCTACAACTGCTTTTATTACAACTTGACCTAAACAGGTCTGAAAGAAACATGATTACTTTAACCTAATCCTATCCAGAAATAAATGCATAAAAATATCTCGGGCTGCACTGAGGGCTACCATATCAAAACTGAATAAATGATGTTGTCCTCGGTGGCTTGGTGCAGTGTTTTCTGAAATAAATGTGTATGGGTTTCTGCTCCTTTGCTGTCTGTCTGCATTTAAAACTTTAACTGTGATTTGAGGGCAAGGATGGGCTTACGCCTCTTGATTTGACTTTCCGGGGGGCTCATCAATGTTCAGGTGCTTCGAGCCCCTAAAAAATCTTGGTTGATACTCTTTGGCTCTTCTTCTCCATCTGAAACTCATTGACAAAAGAATTGGGTTGCTTTTCTCCTCTGCTGTGGGTCTAATCACAAATTAATGGCCGTTGTTCGGCCTCTGTTTCCTTTAGAACTGTCTTCTACTCCTCTCGGCAAGCTTCGCAAAGAAAAATGGGTCATTCGGCGCCTTTCGGGCTTGCTGGGGGCTACGTGACGAAAAGATTCCCTAAAGATTCCCCATTCAGGCCTATTTTATCCAGCGATGCACATCAAAAACTGCCTCAGAAATTGATTATGGGGCTCCGGAGTGCGATTTTCGCCCTTCGCGCTAAAATTGCTGATGACGTCAGCATGACGGACTTCGTACGGTGGATGACGTCAACGATGACATCAGCATGATGACGTGGCAGGATGACATCATCATGTACGGAGGTGACGTGACAGGCAGGGGACACAGTGGCAGGACACGTGGCAGGGTGACTCGGCGATATAGTGGCAGGAGGCCACGCTGGCGGATGGTGCAGCAGGTGACGTGGGGCTTCCGTCACAAGGGGAGGGCGGTAAGTGGTTTCTGGGCGCACCGCCTTTGGACAAAGGTGGTTTCGGGGGAGGGGGCTCCGCCACAGCCCAGGAGGTGACGCGTGGCGGGAGTACGGCGGCAATACCACCCATCTCCCAGATGCTAACCTTCGGGCGCGTCAGGGGACAGGAAGGCCCACCCACCATAGATCTGTGGGGCGGGAGATCTAACGGTTGGCGGGGAGGACGAGGCGACGGAGGGATAAGGGGCGGGAATATTCATGGAATATTCCAGTTTTAATACAGCGCGGTGGGGGTATAAAACTATGATTTGTGTGGGTTATGGGGTTATAAACGGGCAGGTTAATGTATTTGCACTCAGGACTTTAGCATAAGGGGTAAAACAAGGGTTTTTTGAGGGTTTATGAGCGGGGTTTTAACGATTTATGCACAAACACTTAGGATAAGGGCGAAAATGTGGGTTTTTGAGGGTTTTTAGGGCTAGGAGAGAGGTTGTTAGCATGACCAGGTGTCATCTAACTCCTGCTATGACACGGATGGGTTAAAAACAGCCCCTGATGGACCATTTTTTCCCTGACTTAGAAGAAATATGGCTATATTGCGAGGGAGGGGATAGTTACATAGGGGAGTTTTATATACATAGTTTTAGTAGGGGAAGGGGAAAATTGATAGGGAGTTATATAGTAGAGTTAGTGGTTAATATGGTGATGATAAGCATGCGCTAAGGTAAGAGACCTTAGGCTAATCCTCGAGGGAAAGGTGACTTATAGATGAGAAATAAAGAATCCTTGAGTGAAGCAGATCTTCACCAGGACAAATGACATGGAAAATGATGAAACTAAGAGGAATCAAGCAGATCTTGACCTCTTTGGGAAATTAGTAATTGACTTGGGGAAGTTAGAAGAAGGGGAATTTAGTGATGTCCAGCTTGAGCTCCTTCAAATGAAAAACTGTCTGCAACTGTGATCTGAAGAGATAAAACACTTTGTAACACAAAATTGATCATAAATCATCATTCTGCAACCTCACAGCTACCTACCCAGCCTACTCACCTAACATTTTTTCTTATTTTGATTCGGGTGCACTTAGACTTGCAGACCCAGCTTTACAATTTTTTATTTTTGAATATTTCCTATCTAAATCTACACTTATTTCTGCTAGGGCCCAGAGTAAGCAGTTGGGTCCCTTTGATTCTCTACCTATCTACAGATCTGCCAAGATTAAACTGTTTGGTCAGATGCATTCTCTATATTCTAAAATAGGTAATTGAAACCTAGGGAGACCAAGGTTAGAATGTTTGGACCTCCCTTAAATGAAAACTCTTCAAAACTGGAACAACCCCTCAAAATTGGAAAACAGCAGTGCCATTTGGACTGGCACACTTCATGGCATTTTGTGGAAATATGGAAAACTGCAGCCTACAAAGTATGACATATTTGGCATGTAAAAATGTCAATCATGAAAGATGAAATCCTGTTGCAACAGGAGGCTAACAGTGGCTCCACTTGGGGATGGAGTTTCCTTGTGAAAGGTCAAGAACAACAGGTCAGACTGCCTTGATCTTCTATGGTTGTTGTAGACTGGAAACATTTGTTCTGGCTGCTAAAAATGTAAAACTTTGAACTATGAACAACCTCCTCCTCAACTGAATTACTGTGAACTGTGCAGCATCGCCTGCTTTCTTCTGCGTGCTTGATAATTATGCACAATGACTGCAAATAATTCTTTTCTACCATGAATTGTTTGTAATGTGACAGTTTTCCTCTTGCTGTTTTGCTGAAATTGGTGTAGAGACAGAGCTTTTAAAACTGTGTCTTTCACAAATTTACTGCTTTTCCTTAAACAATCGGCCTGCTTATACAAAAATAAAAACAGAGTGTTGATATATACAAATAAGACTGTACAAAGATATATACAAAACTGCATTGTGTCCCTTAAAAGGGGTCATGGTAATGTTTCAGCATACGGCCATTGACAGGGCCTTCTTCAGCAATGCTGTCCTCTATAGATATGAGAAAATAAGTGTTATTTCCATGAATAGCAGAAATAACCAATGGTCCTTTCCATAAAAAATCAAACTTTGCATGTTTTCCCTTATCTTCTCTTCTTGAGTCCCACCTCAGAACTTTGTCACCAACATTGAAATCCTCAGCCTTAGCTCTTCTATCGAACATCTTTTTAAGCTTTTCTTGCAAAATTTGAGCTCTATCATAAACTTGTTCTCTGGTTTGCTGAAGATGAATGGTCTGATTGATTCTTCTATGAATGTCATTTGGTTCAGCCTGAATTTCCTGTAACAGTTTGATAGTAGGAATGCCCAGGGATGAAGGAAATCTTGCCTCCATGCCATATACTAGCTCATAATGGCTGTTACACTAAAAAATGTCACCTTGACTACTTACAGTTAGTATGGCTCAAATCAACAGTCATGCTACCCTCTTAGGCAAGTCTCATGCCTCTGTTATCCATCTCAAACTCAAAGAAGAGAGAAAGTCTTGTAAAAACTATGTTTATCTCTGGGGTCGCAGGTTCTCTCTAGCCTTACTTGCGGGGACGCTGACCATGTTCACAAAATCTGCGTCCATGGACGCTCTGTATGTTAAGGGACAGGTGCGTCCCTCTGTAAAAGGCAAAATGCGCGAGTTTTATCTTGAAAAAGTTACTTGTGGTTACTTCTAGAACATTCTAGAGGTCGGTTTGATGAAATGGATGCGCCTCCAGTTGGTTCATGTATCTCTATTAAGGGGGAACTTATCCCATCAATAAGGGAGCTATCCCACCCAAAGAGGGGGATGATCCCATTGATAGTGGACCTGAATAACCTCTTTACAGCACTATAAATAAAGGCATTGAGCCAGAAGGAGAGGAGGTTGGAGCTATACATTTTCTTTGGGTAAATGCTGCAGGATTTAGGTCTTCCATTAGAGCCTTTGTGAGGAGAGATTGTCTTCATTTGATTCTACTTGGGAGAGGGTGAGCTTTGTCAAAGTAGAGGAAAACCCTTGATGGACCCTGGGAGGAACTTGCACAACACCAAGGCCAGGTTGTAAGAGTTTCTTTGTTTCGTTATTAATACAAACTGGTTTATTTTTCTCAATAGCTTGTGTTAATGAGTTATTTCATGTGTTCCTTGGTCTGCATGTTGAATATATGTTTTATTATATGAAATGCAAGTGCTTGGTAATTGTTTGATTGTTTGTGGTTGCAGGAATTGACTTGAAGGAGGAGCTCATCCGGATCGTCAAGAACGGACTTCAACAACAGCGTTTTGGAATAAGGTAAGCCTAAACACTTGTAGTTTTCATGTTGTAAAAGGTGTATTTAGAGAAAGATCACTCCATTTTGTCTTGTTTGTCATTAGAATGTCTTAGACTTCTAGGAAGGTCAGTCGTGTCCGCACCCTTGACAAATTCCGTGTGACAAATTGGCGACTCCGCTGGGGATTCCATTAATGAAAAAGATTTTTCCTTTGAATGAACTTTGCTCTGAGAAAATCATTTTTATTTTCTGGTTTTTGACTGTGAGAATTAGTATTTGGGTGGCTTAGCTTTAGATTTAGTTAGATTTGGTTTTTCTTAACTTTTCGAGAAGGACGCACCCTCTGAGTACTGCACAGTGCGTCTTTGGACGCGCTGTTGCCGTTTGCACAGAGCGGGCCCGCGCCTGTTCTAACGGGTTGCCTGCGTCTTCCTGTAAAAATTTAGGAAAACTCCATTTTTGCTTTAATTGCTTTTAGATTTTGTTTTTTCTTAGTGTTTTCTGCCCAGATCCTTTAGTACCCTGTCAAAGATCTTCACCTAAGCTTGTTCCTGCTCTTAGCTTTCATCAATTGGGTGTTTTGAGTCTCTTTCTTGAGAATTTCTTGATTTGATTTCCTTTGGTCATTACTTGGAGGTTTCTCTCAGTTCTTTCACAATTTTGCATCTTTTTGCTTCTGTTTTTGCAAAAAAATTTCCCCCTCATTCGCCGGGGGGGGCTAAATTGTGTATGAGTGTTAATCGCCTTTGAGTGTTTTTATGTTTTGATCTTTGGAACTCTCACCCAATTTTCTCGACTTGCACTTGATTGGTTCTTAGATCACATTAGAATCGTCTTGTGTCTGAGAATTCTCTTGCATAGATCACATTTGCACAATTAGAATTCTCATTTTCGGAATATGAATGAAAAATGTGCATAGATTACATTTGCATACTTTTCGAGTGAATTGTGCATAGATTACAATTGCATAGTTTACATTCTGAAAATCAATCGTAGATTTAGATCAGTTTTCTTTGATTTGAATTTACACAAAAATAAAAATAAAAAAATGGTTTGGAATTGATTTGCATTAGTTTTTCTTGATAAAATTAGTGCATTAGAGAATTTGTTATATTTTCTCTTAATGATCAATTTTTTGCATTGTTGGAAGTGAATGGAAACTCTCTCCTTACTTTAGTTAGGATTCATCGAATTGAAAAGATTACATTATCATATTCGATTGCATTCAGTTGAGTCGGGTCATAACACCATTGGTTTCATCTCCATTTACCCATTTGAGTAATAACAACCTTAATAACACAGCGCTTAATTAAAATTCATCTAGTAATTTTTATTTTTCTAGGGCTCTGAAACACCAACATAGCTTAGGCTAGGGTCTTGGAGTAGGTGAGTACTTAACTCTCCAAGACTACAAAACCAAACAGATAGTTTATCTTGAGTAGATCAAAACCAATTATTTCAGTTACACTCTGGGAAAGCTCCTCTTAAAGGAGAAGCACGAGCTCGTGTCCGAACCAGTGAGGGGATCATTCCTCCCTCGTTGGGAACGACGCCAGACAGTACGTATTACAAACGGTAAACCTCGGATTAACCATTGTCGAGGAGCCAGGGGTCACTTATCGGTAAACCTTGGATTATTGTCAAGGAGCCGGTAAGGGGATTGAGCTTGTTACTCTGCCCTTGCGTGCTGTCGGAGTTTAGACTGTTCCCCCAGGTGTAATTGTTGTGATTGGTAACCTTAGTGACCATAATCTCTAGGATTCTACCCAAGGTGACGGTGGAGGGAAGGTCCCACTGTACCTGGAGCAGACGTCGGCTATACTCACTTGGATTTTCTGGGGGGTTCACTTCACTCGAGACGGTTAAAGTGGAGGAACTTGGTCCAGTCTATTCATTAAGCAGGTTGTCGGCGTAACTGTTCCACCCGCCATTTCTGTACTGAATCCAGAGAGGTTGGGCTTCATCACCAACTAGCATTTTTGGTCCGGAAGAATACTGTTTGTGTGTGGTTTGACTCCTAGATTTGATAGCGCGTGTTAATTTGTTTGTTTTTACTTTTAGAGACCATAGGTGTGAATTGTGAATTTTAATTGTTAGGTGTAAATTGTGAATTGTTAATTTTAGTTTAAAATTGTTAATAAAATTCACTGAAGTTGAATATAATGGCAAATGTTCCGGAATTTATCAACCTAGGAACCCCTCCTAATGAGAATCCTAGTACTTTTCCTTACTTTGTAAATGTTGGTCCTCCTTATATGGCTACTTTGTCATTACCTGGATTTACAATAGGATTACCGATATGGTTATTTTCAACTTCGTTGGCCCAAAATACTCCAATTGTTCCACCTCAACCGGATGCTTCACCTCAACAGAGTTCACCATCTCAACATCACCAACCTTTTGTTGATCCTTTACCTTCTTCGCCTAATTTTTCTTCCTCCATTTCTTCCTCTTCGCCTGGTAAAAGCCTTGATGCCAGTAACCAGGAGGCTAAGAAGAAGAAGAAAGGGAAGAAGAAGAAGAGGAAGAAGAAGCAAGATAAGAAAGAAGTCAACCAACCAACCATGGCTGTAAGTGTTAGTTGTGTTGAGGAAAATTCCGACATGCACCGTAAACCCAAATACCCTTGCAAGCTTTGTAAGGGTGACCACTTCCTTGTCAATTGTCCTGGAATTCCAAAGGTCTTGGAAGTATGGTCAGAAAAATCTCATCAACTTTCTGTTGATCCATCAACCAGTGATAGTCAGGTTCCTGGGAAAAAGGGTAAAGTTAGGTTTCCTTGTAAGTTATGCAAAGGGAGTCATCAAACTCACATTTGCCCTCACATGGATGAAGCCTCAACATTGTTGGAAAAACTTACTGTTCCACAGCAAAAATTTCCAACTGGTTACCGTAAACTTTCTCCCAACCTACCGTCAACTGACGGAGTGATTGATTTAATTTCAAGTACAGTCAATCACACTCTTCCATTGGAGAGTGAAACTCGTGTCACCCAGGTTGATGATCCATTAGTTGATCAAGTGGTCGATTCAATTTCACATTCGGTCGATCCCACTTTCCCTTTCGAAAGTGAACTTCATACCGCTCAGGTTCTTCTTGTTACATCAGATTCTTCTATGCCAGGGGGCATTTCACCTGTTTCTATGGAACCCCCTCCAAGCACTGAGGTCTTTTCCTTTGATTGGAATAGACTGACAGAACCTCGTCTTCCTTCCTCCATCCCTTTCCAAATCGTTGTCAAGGCTGATGGTAGGGACATACATCGTACTCAGGTAGATGAAGGTGCTTCTGTTAGTATTTTATCCTCAACTGTTTGGAAAGCTTTGGGTTCCCCTCAGCTTGCGCCTATTACGCAGAATCTGAAAGCTTTTAACAGAACCATTAGTGAACCTTTAGGGATCCTTCCTAAGTTTTTTATTACCTTGGAAGGTAAAACTGTCTGTATCGATCTTATGGTAGTTCTAGGTCCTTTGGATTTCAATTTACTCCTTGGGCGAGACTATGTTTATGCAATGAAAGCTGTCGTATCGACACTCTTTCGCGTGATGTCTTTCCCTCACAATGGCAGTATTGTGACTGTAGACCAGCTTTCGTTCCCTAGTCTTGTTTCAACTACCAATAATATGACACCCCTAAATGTTCCTGATTCTAAAGTGGTATCTACCCTGCCACGGGTTAATTATGTGGCAACTGGTCCCATGTTTTCAGTTACCGATGTCTCATCTTCCTTTGATTTAGATCCGGTAATTGACATGGAAAACTCTATGGGATTATTTGAACACGATGTTCTTATCCCTTTTGAGTCCCTTGACGTGTGTTCCTTCCAAAAAACTATTCTTCCTTCTGATGAAGACCTCTTGGAAGCCATGATCAAGGTGTGTCCATTGACATGTCTTTCTTCCAGTTGGAAGCCATGATCAGTGTGCACGAGGATAGTTTTTCCTGTATCAACCTCGTTAAAAAATGAAACTGGATGCGTGAGGATAGTTCTTTTACTGAGTCAACCTCATTAAAAAATGAATCAGGTAGATTTTAGGATATGTAGGTAGATTGTAGAAAGTAGGGTTTGAGGACAGTTCCTGTTACTGAGTCAACCTCGTTAAAAAATGAATCAGGTTTGAGGACAGTTCCTGTTACTGAGTCAACCTCGTTAAAAAATGAATCAGGTATGAGGATAGTTCCTGTTACTGAGTCGACCTCGTTAAAAAATGAATCAGGTTTGAGGATAGTTCTTTTCTTGTGTCAACCTCCTTAAAAATGAAACAACTCCCTTTTCAAGTTAAATATTGAAAGTAAACCTTCATTTCATCCAGCCGGTTGAATGCAATGAAGCCTGGGGGGCATGTACCTTGCTTTGCATCATTATGCTAGGGGCATGTGAACTTCTTGAGCATAGTTCCTTGTCTTGTGTCAAGCTCTTTAAAAAATGAAACAAGGGTAGGTTAAATAGGTAGATTGTAGAGCGTAGTCATGAGCATAGTTCCTTGTCTTGTGTCAAGCTCATTAAAAAATGAATCAAGGATTTTAGAGCAGAGTTCCTTGTCTTGTGTCAAGCTCGTTAAAAAATGAATCAAGGTTTTTTAGAGTATAGTTTTTTGTTAGGTAGATTATAGAAAGTAGTTATGAGCATAGTTCCTCGTCTTGTGTCAAGCTCACTAAAAAATGAAACAACTCCCACAAGTCTTTCCACGATCTTGAAAGTAAAGCTTCATTCCATCCACCTCATTGAATGCAATGAAGCTTGGGGGGCATGTACCTCGATTTGCGTCATTATGTTGGGGGCATGTGAACTTACAACAAGCATAGTTTTTCGTTTCAAGCTTGTGTAAACATGAAACTGAATCCGAGCATAGTTCTTTTCCTGTGTCAAGCTCGTGAAAAAATGAAACAAATCCTCCTCTACTTGAGTCGAGAGATTGACTAGATCTTATAGATGTTAAGTATTTAGGTTAGTTATTTCAGTTTTTTGCATAATTTTCTTACAGTTTTAGGTCAAGTCTTTCAAATGATCTCGTACTTGAACCTTCATTTCATCCACCTTAGTTGAATGAAATGAAGCTGGGGGGCATGCGCTCTAACAGTTATGCTTAGGGGGCATCAAGCACAGTTTTATCTCTTTTTCAAGCTTGTGTAAAAATGAAACTAATTTGAAGCATAGTTTTTATCTGTTTCAAGCTTTTGTAAAAATGAAACCTATTTCGAGTCAATTTCAGTTATTTTCAAGACTCGTTAAACTCATGAAAATCCCGAGATTATTTTGCTATTTTTCATTCTCGTAAAACAAATGAAAATGCCGAGTTCTTTTCGTCTTTTCTTGCTCGTAAATTAAATTGAAAGTCGGCCATATGAGTACATTTTTATCATTTTTTCGAACTCATTAAAATTTACGAAAAAGTGAAACCTTAGAGTCATCTTTTAAGCCCTTTTTTGACTCCTAAAACATGAAAAGATTGCCGAGCGTTTCTTTTACACTCGTTAAAACGGAATTAAAAGACGGTCCTCTTACAGCCCTTTTTTGACCGTAAAATCAGGAAAAGATTGCCGGGTTTTTGTCGTTTCAAACTCGATAAGGAAATAAAACGACGTGTCCTTGATCGCTTTTTACTTTTCAGGTCGACGACACTATTATAAAAGTACTCCTTGGTCGCAAGATCAAGCGGTTCCCCCAGGTATTATTTTATACTTTTTCGGGCTTGAGGGACACAAATATACGAAAAAGTTCAACGTGGAGTCTCCTTTAGTTTTTTCAGACTCTCTAAAAATGAAAAACGCCGAGTTTCTCCTATACTGGGCTCGTTAAACTTTTACAGTAGAGGACCTGTTCAATTACAAACAGGAATGAACCACTCCTTCCTAGGGTTCGAATTTAAACTAGGTTGGACTCGTCTGAAGGATGAGCTTATAATCAAGCATATGTTATCCTCCTCAAGCTTGTTAAAAATAAAGAGGTACTTGCCAGAAATGGTGGGGGAAAAGAGAGAAGAATGAACCTGTTTGTCACCTTTTGTCTCAGAAGAAACTTTGTTACCACTTTTGAACACGACACTTTTCATTCACCTGGGTTGGGAAATCTTTTACCTCACAGTTGACCAAATCACTTTGAAAGTCTTTAACCAGGTTTCGGGGATTAACTTTGAGTTATTCGTCACCAAGCCATCTGTCGTGTCGTTATGTGTTCAAGAGGTCTGCAAACAAAACTTTCATCTGCAAAATACTTGTCATCCATTTGACCATCCCTGAGTCAGTCCTTACAGCAACATTTCTTCAACTTGAACAATGATTTCGTGTTGTGGGCTTGCCTGCAATGGGTCGCTTTCTATCGACATCGACACATTATCTAGAAAGATGACTTAGGAATCGACAGTACCTTGAAGTCTGCATGCATCAATGGCAGGTTTCTCGCCTTTGACGTCAGTTTACATCATTGACTTTCGATCAAAGGATTCCGTGAAGTGTTCGACATCAAAACATCTATTCACATTTCACGGGTTGTGCTTGGTACTTTGAGAACCATTGACATTACTGGTGGTCTCTCTCATGCTTGTTAACAGTTTACATCATCGACTGGTAATCAAGTGGTTTCTACATGTTCGACATCAAATCATTTAATCACATGGCTAGAATCGTACCAATTCGGGAAGTAGAAGTGAAGACCCTGGATCTAGTTTCTACCATCCAGGCTGCGAGGAGTTTTATATTCATTATCTATGTAGACTAATCATAAACAGATGGCTGCATCCATGCTGTGTCTACAAAAGTCTATAAAAATGATGTACTGCAAGATCATTCCTGTATCAGAGTAGTTAGTCCATTAGTTAAAGTTTTGAATCTGAGTATGGGAATGCCTACCTCAGTGATGATATAATCTTATACATGTATTTTGTGTTGAAAATTGCAGGTTCCAACCAAGCCATCCACAAGACAATCCTTGAAATGATAAAGCGCTTCACCCTTCCTAGAATTACAAAACCCTACTCTATTCCAGGCTTCGCACTTTAGGGGGCAATCTGTTACACTAAAAAATGTCACCTTGACTACTTACAGTTAGTATGGCTCAAATCAACAGTCATGCTACCCTCTTAGGCAAGTCTCATGCCTCTGTTATCCATCTCAAACTCAAAGAAGAGAGAAAGTCTTGTAAAAACTATGTTTATCTCTGGGGTCGCAGGTTCTCTCTAGCCTTACTTGCGGGGACGCTGACCATGTTCACAAAATCTGCGTCCATGGACGCTCTGTATGTTAAGGGACAGGTGCGTCCCTCTGTAAAAGGCAAAATGCGCGAGTTTTATCTTGAAAAAGTTACTTGTGGTTACTTCTAGAACATTCTAGAGGTCGGTTTGATGAAATGGATGCGCCTCCAGTTGGTTCATGTATCTCTATTAAGGGGGAACTTATCCCATCAATAAGGGAGCTATCCCACCCAAAGAGGGGGATGATCCCATTGATAGTGGACCTGAATAACCTCTTTACAGCACTATAAATAAAGGCATTGAGCCAGAAGGAGAGGAGGTTGGAGCTATACATTTTCTTTGGGTAAATGCTGCAGGATTTAGGTCTTCCATTAGAGCCTTTGTGAGGAGAGATTGTCTTCATTTGATTCTACTTGGGAGAGGGTGAGCTTTGTCAAAGTAGAGGAAAACCCTTGATGGACCCTGGGAGGAACTTGCACAACACCAAGGCCAGGTTGTAAGAGTTTCTTTGTTTCGTTATTAATACAAACTGGTTTATTTTTCTCAATAGCTTGTGTTAATGAGTTATTTCATGTGTTCCTTGGTCTGCATGTTGAATATATGTTTTATTATATGAAATGCAAGTGCTTGGTAATTGTTTGATTGTTTGTGGTTGCAGGAATTGACTTGAAGGAGGAGCTCATCCGGATCGTCAAGAACGGACTTCAACAACAGCGTTTTGGAATAAGGTAAGCCTAAACACTTGTAGTTTTCATGTTGTAAAAGGTGTATTTAGAGAAAGATCACTCCATTTTGTCTTGTTTGTCATTAGAATGTCTTAGACTTCTAGGAAGGTCAGTCGTGTCCGCACCCTTGACAAATTCCGTGTGACAGGCTCATCCCAATGGATCTCTTGCTCGAGAGTCTGTCTGCCCATAGGGCGTTCACCAGCTTTTTGTGCCAGTTCTTCTTGTTCTCTTCCAGCACTTTCTTTATGATGTTGATGAGGCTTTTGTTAGATGATTCGGCCAAGCCATTACCTTGTGGGTAATAGGCTGTAGAGTGGCCCAAGGTGATATGAAATTTGTGGCAGAAATTGATCGTCTTTTTGGACTTAAAGGCAGCGGCATTGTCAGTGATGATTTTCTCAGGGCAGCCAAATCTAGAAAGGATATTGCACTCAAGGAATTGGATAATGATGGTGTCATTGGCTTGTCTGCAGGGAATGGCTTCAACCCACTTGGTGAAATAGTCAGTGGCTGTTAGGATCCATTGTGCTGGCCTAAGCAAGAGGGATGGATTTCTCCAATGAAGTCAAGACCCCATTGTTGAAAAGGTTTTTCTGTTGAGATAGGTTTAAGGGGCAGGGGTAACAGCTTTCTCTTGCCCTCAAAGATTTGGCACTTGTGACATGACATGGAAAAAAATTTTACATCTGCAAAAAGAGAGGGCCAATAGAAACCAGCCCTTAGAATTTTATCAGCGGTGGACTTCCAATATAGATGTCCTCCACAGTCACCTGCATGGAATTCTTTCATGACATTGTTAGTTTCATTCATGGTTAAACAATTAAGGAAAATACCTTCATGATTTCTCCAAAATAATGCACCATCTATAACACAAAACTTTAAAGCCTTCATTTTCAAAAATCTTTTCTTGGTCCTGGACAATCCTGGGGGAGCACACAGGTTTAACAATACAAAGCAAATATCAGTGTACCAAGGGCATTGCAGAAATATTTCACTGATCTGTGGAGTCGCCAGCTCCGATTCCTTGTCTAGTTGGTTAATGTCTAAGGCTTGAAAATTTGTTTTGGCCATCAGTTTAGCTAAACCTTGTCCCTTTATCAGCTTGGTTGGTTTTATTTCTATGTCATACTCAAGGATGCTTGCAATCCACTTGCCTCTTTTGCCTTCTAATCCCTCTTGGGTCAATATGTCTTTTACAGCAACGTGTGGGGCATGGGCAATCACATGTGAACATAAAATGTACACTCTGAAATCCTTGATGGCCTTAACAAGTGCGTAGGCCTGCTTTTCCATTATTGGGTACTTCAAAGGGGCGTCTCTTAAGGCTCGGCTGAAGAAAGTGATTGGCTTTTCAGCTCCTTGTTCATCCTTTTGCAAAAGGACATCGGCTATTGTGTGATCAGATGCAAACGAAAATATCATAAAATCTTTCTCAAACTGTGGGCTGGTGAGTACAGGGGTTTGAGTTAATGCAACTTTGATACTTTCAAATGCTTGCTTGGTTTCCAGGGACTATCTTACCTTGGCATCCTTCTTTAACATGTTGCTTAACAATCGTATTAGTTCAGCTAGATTTGGAATAAATCTTCTTAGGAAGTTAATCTTTCCAAGGAATGCTTGCAACTCTTTTATGTTTCTTGGATATGGAATTTGGAGGATGGCTTGGATTCTTTCAGGGTCAATTCTAATCCCATCTTTTGATATAATGTGGTCAAGTAACTTGCCTTCTTCTAGGCCAAATAGAGACTTCTTGGGATTCAAGGAAATGCCATATTTCCTACATGTCATGAAAATTTGCCTAAGATGCTTGAGGTGCTCTTCATCAGATTTGGAAAATGGGGTCAAGTCATCAAGATAGACAACTAGGAAGTCATGTATTTCTTTGGCAAATGCAATATCCATTGCTCGTTGAAAAGTTGCACCAGCGTTTTTAAGTCCGAATGGCATCTTTACATACTTGAATGTTCCCCACGGTGTGGTAAAAGTAGTTTTGTCCTGGTCATCCGGGTGAACAAGTATTTGGTTGAAACATGAAAAACCATCTAGCAAAGAGATTCTAGATGACCACACTATTCTCTGCAAGATGTGGTCCATTTTAGGCAAAGGGTAATGGTATTTTAGGGAGACTTGGTTTAAATTTCTGAGATCTACACAAAGTCTGATTTCACCTGTCTTTTTTCGTGTAGGAACAAGATTGGATACCCATTCAGAAAATCTGATGGGTGCTATGATGCCTGCTTCAAACATCCTCTTTACTTCCTTCTCAATTGGGGGAAGAAGCATAGGGTTGATTCTTCTAAGTTTCTGCTTGAAAGGTTTCTGGTTCGGTTTTAAGGGGATTGTGTGTTGGATCACCGAGGTGTCTGGAACTCTTTGAACAAGTCAATGTAGTTGGGCTTTTGATTGGGTGGAAAATTTTTGGACAGTTGGATCATTTTTGGATTTTCTGCCGTCCCAATGTTGTGTTCTTCTATATCAGTGTTAATGGGTTGCAATTTTGGCTTTCTAGGAATGTCATTGGCGTCGAACATGTCTTCTAATGGGGTTAGGCCAACAGGCAGAAAGTTATCCTTTAAGTCAATGATCTCTGCCTCTGCTTTGGCGATGTCTTCCAAATGCATTTGTTTCAGTTGTTCTATGTTTTCTTTGTCAAAAACAGTCGGGTTCAGGATTTGCTTGGCTGTTGCAGCTGTTATAGCTTGCTGATCTTCATTTGTTTGTTGTTCCGAATCTGTCATAGCATCCAAGTCGATGTTAATATTTGAAAACTCATGCTCAAGGGTAAGGAAATTATTAATCTGGGCATCATTTTCGAATACTTGCCAATCTTTGATGTTATTCGGGACAGCGGGCCTATGTTTTATTTCAGCTGTGAAGTGATGGTTTGGGTCAAAAGGAAGCTTGCATGTACTAGCAAAGGTGGCTAGGCTGTGTGCATGAATGTTATGTTCTCTTGAAATTTTGGCCAGCTTGAATTCAGTGAATGCATTGAGTATATTAGTGGCAGTAGTCCTATAGGCTCTCATTCTATTGTCATTGGTAACAAAATTACCTTTCATTTGTTGTATGATTAAATCAGAGTCTCCTAAAATAGACACTTTTGCAGCTCCTAGAGCTTTGAGCAGTTTAAGGCCTAGTAGCAGAGCCTCATATTCTGCCATGTTATTTGTGCATTTAAAATTCAGTCTATAGGCATGAACTTCTGCATGGTTGTTATATGTATTATGAATCTAGACACCTGCCCCTGCTCCTGACTTGTTAACAGAGCCATCAAACTCTAAGTACCAAGTGATTTCTTGCTTGTGGTTTGTACTAAGAGTTTCAGCTAATTTAGGATTGGGCAGATTTACAATTTCTATTTGAGGATGTTCTTCTAACATGGTGGTTGTGGTAACTGTTGTGACAGTTTCACTAGTGTGTGCAATTGATTCTTCATTGATGTGTGCTTGTTGTTCCAGAGCCAAGGGCTCATTATCAGTTGGAGAATTTGTATCATCATTAAACAAAATAAAGGAACCCAGATCGGAATGGATTGAATAAATGGGAAAATTTTCAGGCTTGCTCTCACTACTAAGCACATATTTCATCAGCATTTCCCTGCACAGTCTCTTTGGTTGCCCAAAGACTGAAATAGTAGCATAGGAAAGGTCTAATTGAAGGGATCCTTGAAGCTTTGCTCCCCATGATCTTGATAGGAGCATACCGTACTTTGGTGGAATGTTGGCAACCACGACATCCATGAGGATGTTCTTATTTGGATATTGAACTAAGGAGACACACAAGTCTTTGATGAGGCCTAGACATTTCACTTGACTTGAGTCAAATGAGTACAAGTCTTTGTAAGGTCTTGTAACGTCAAGGTTCAGTTTTTCCATAACTGCTTTGGGCATTAGATTGTGCGATGCCCCTGAGTCAAACATAGCATTGTGCAAAACTTTGTCATGTATATGCAAACTAACATAAAAGGGTGGGACAGGTCCATGTGTTGATTTTCCATTGACTTCTGGTCCAAACAGTAGTTCAGGGGAATCATCCAAAACATTTACATCGTCCTTGTTTTCTGGAATTTGAAGTGACCTTTGAATTTGTTGCCTATATACATCGTGTTTGGCAAGTTTTGAGAGGGGGATGGATATTTTCAACTTAGCTATTTCTGCCTCTAAATTAAATGGCTTTTCCAATGGAGTCTTGTTGTTGATAAAGGCAGTTTTTTCCTTTTCATTTAAATTATCTGCGATTTGCTCTTGTTTATCAGCGTTATGAGGACTGATAGCTTGCGGTTTTTTAGTTTCAGGAAAGTTTTTTGGAACACTGTTCGAGCTTTCTTTCGAGGGAGAAGGTGGCAAAGGCTGATCTTTGGAAGGCTGTATTTCTGTTATGTCTTCTACAGTCACTTGATGCGGGTTTTGAACATTTGTATCAGCTGGTTCTGTTGTGACAGCCTTACCTTTGGTCTTGTTGGGCTGTTTGCCATCCTTTGTTTTACTAGGTTCCGAAATGTCAATGGTCCTAGTTCTCAGCTTATATTGTTTGTGTACTTCATACACAGCAGTATCATATCCTTGTTTAAAATCAAAGGACTCACCAGATTTAGTTTGAAACTGATTGTAATCGAGTTCATTTTGGTCTTCTTGGGACAGGACAGTTTGGTGCTCACCCTTTAGATCCATCAGGTTCATGTGAGTGTCCTCTATGGGTTCACTAGAAGTAGATCCTTCAACATAGTTATCCTGAAAAGGGGGTCTTATGTCATGGTCTTGGTTAGACCTACCAGCATTTGTGTTCTGCGTTTTCCTAAAATTTGGATTCCTTATGGTATTGGATTGTTGTCCTTTCCATGATGCTATTCTCTCAACATTTTCTACTCTTTCTCCTAGCCTTTGTAGGCCATTGATAATAGCATCAAGCTTTTGATCAAAGGCTGAGGGTTCTTCCTTAAAGGTGGTTCTTCTTTCCATTCTAGCTCTGTTTCTCTTGGCAATTAAATTAGCCTCAACACTGCCAGCAACGTTTTGCATGTCTGCAAGGGTCTGAGGAGCTCTTTCTTTTAACTGGTATGCCATATCAGGTTCAAAACCATCTGGAAATTTGTACAAGGCCAAATCAGGGGGAGGCCTTAGGTTCTGTGGTATTGCATTGTAAACATTATTGAATCTTGCACAGTACTCCAAAACAGTCTCTTGAGGACCTCTTTTAATTGTATCATATTCGGCTAGTATGTGCAAGGGGTCTTTCTTTTTCTCCCATCTGTTGGTAAAGGATTGGTAAAGCTCATCTGGGGTGGTTATGGAATTTGCAGCAAGTGATCTGAACCAGGTTCTGACATCACCTGTTAAGCTCTGAACAAAAATTCTCATTCTCATGCTATCATCATCTATTTCATAGTTTTCAAAATAGTCTTGCATATTTTTAGTATGCTGAATGGCAGTAAAAGGACTAGTACTATCAAAATATGTGATTTTAGATTGGTACTCTTGAGGTAAAGCCCCAGCATTAGCAGGTAGTTGCAGGGGTGCATATCTATTAGCCATATTGGCAGGGATTAGTGGAACAACGGGGGTTAATGGAACAACAGGGATAAGAGGGATAACTGGGATAATAGGAGCAACTGCAACGCTGGAAACAACAGTAGTGGTAGTATGTGCTGTGAATGAAGGTGTGGAAGGAGAAGTTCGAGGTGTGGATGATGAACTAGGGGAAACAGGGGCCGAACGAAACAAAACCTTGAGAGGAGTCGGAATACAGCTAGGGTAAGCTTTTTCAGGACTTAAACCAGCAAAATTTTCCTGTCTTTCTTGTTTCTTGAGGATTTTCGGGATTATGTTAGGGTTCTCAAAAATAGCTGGTGGATTCGGGTCTGGATTTGACCTTGTGTGTCGTGGATTCTTCTTGGGAGCCAGCTTTCGAATTGTTTTTTGGGTATTTTTATGGGAATATTTTTGTAGTTAACAAGGGACAGATCAGATTTTGGAATGGTTGTGTATAGCTTAAAACTAGCATGAAGATTGACTGAAGCAGCCTTTATTTACTTTTGTCAATGTAAAACAAAAACAGTTTCAAAGGCTTCCTGGCTGCCATTCAGGCTTCATCTGTAGTTTTAAGAGATAAACATAAATTAGAAAGATTGATTTATGGTTTCAGCGGAGCTTTCTTACCTTATTTTTGAAATTAACTGAGGAGTCCCCAGCGGAGTCTCCATTATGTTATCACTCAGGTTGTCCTTAAGCTCCGGAAAAGGATACGGCCGAGGTAACCACAGACCAACTTTGGATTGCAGGTTCTAGCCCACCTGCAATCAGAGATGGCTCTCTCTTTTTGATTTAGCTTTGTTGAGAAGGATTTTAGGCGAGGTATTGAGTTCCGAGGGTTTTTTGTTTTTGTTTTTGTTGGGAAAATTGATGTTTCAGGTAGAGAGGCAGAGCATAGTCTGAGGGTTTCAAACCATTGGGCGTGGAGTCGAGGATGAGGACTGCTGGTGCATTCCCTTGGTCACAATAAGGGAAGGTGGAGCAAGATAGCTGCGCATGAAACAATGTTTCAGGTTTAAATGATGGAGTGAATGCTAAGTAATGAGAGGTAGTTAAGAATCTCTCAATCAACTTAACAGATGGAGGTAACAAAGCTCTACCTAGGGGCATTTAAGAATCCCTAGATAATTGGCAAACACAGATGAATCAGGGTAAATATGAGCCAGAAGGAATTCATATTCATGACCAATTCATTCAGAGGAAAACATAAAGAAAAAGCAGAAATTGAGCATAGAGTGTATTTAAACAAATTCTAAGCTATTCTTCCTTTCTGCTATTTAGATAGTGGTAAACAATAAAACAGAGGTAAGATGCACTTATTGTTTCAGGCTGCAGCACAAGAATTCCATCTTCATATCTTCAAAACATTCATTTACAACAAGTAGTTTGCTCTCCAAGCTTTTAGCAATCTTTGGTTATAGAAAAAACTCAGGTATACAATGCGAGTCTCTAGTGAAAATTCTCAATTGACCAACCGCTTGAAACAATGTAGAGAGCAGTATATATAGGGAAAAACTCTCTACAACTTCTTTTATTACAACTTGACCTAAACAGGTCTGAAAGAAACATGATTACTTTAACCTAATCCTATCCAGAAATAAATGCATAAAAATATCTCGGGCTGCGCTGAGGGCTGTCGTATCAAAACTGAATAAATGATGTTGTCCTCGGTGGCTTGGTACAGTGTTTTCTGAAATAAATGTTTATGGGTTTCTGCTCCTTTGTTGTTTGTCTGCATTTAAAGCTTTAACTGTGATTTGAGGGCAAGGATGGGCTTACGCCTCTTGATTTGACTTTCTGGGGGGCTCATCAATGTTCAAGTGCTTCGAGCCCCTAAAAAATCTTCGCTGATACTATTTGGCTCTTCTTCTCCATCTGATACTCTTTGACAAATGAATTGGGTCGCTTTTCTCCTCTGCTGTGGGTCTAATCACAAATTAATGGCCGCTGTTCGGCCTTTGTTTCCTTTAGAACTGTCTTCTGCTCCTCTCGGCAAGCTTCGCGAAGAAAAATGGGTCATTCGGTGCCTTTCGGGCTTGCTGGGGGTTGCGTGATGAAAAGATTCCCTAAAGATTCCCCATTCAGGCCTATTTTATCCAGCGATGCGCATCAAAAACTGCCTCAGAAACTGATTCCAGGGCTCCGGAGTGCGATTTTCGCCCTTCGCGCTAAAATTGTTGATGACGTCAGCATGACGGACTTCGTACGGTGGATGACGTCAGCGATGACATCAGCATGATGACATCATCACGTATGGAGGTGACGTGACAGGTACGGGACACGGTGGTAGGACACGTGGCAGGGTGGCTCGGCGGTACAGTGGCAGGAGGCCACGCAGGCGGATGGTGCAGTAGGTGACGTGGGGCTTACATCACAAGGGGAGGGCGGTAAGTGGTTTCTGGGCGCACCGCCTTTGGACAAAGGTGGTTTCGGGGTAGGGGGCTCCGCCACAGCCCAGGAGGTGACGTGTGGCGGGAGTACGGTGGCAATACCGCCCATCTCCCGGATGCTAACCTTCGGGTGCGTTGGGGGACAGGAAGGCCTGCCCACCGTAGATCTATGGGGCCGGAGATCTAACGGTTGGCAGGGAGGACGAGGCGACGGAGGGATAAGGGGTGGGAATATTCATGGAATATTCCAGTTTTAATACGGCGCGGTGGGGGTATAAAACTATGATTTGTGTGGGTTATGGGGTTATAAACGGGCGGGTTAATGTATTTGCGCTCGGGACTTTAGCATAAGGGGTAAAACATGGGTTTTTTGAGGGTTTATGAGTGGGGTTTTAACGATTTATGCACAAAAACTTAGGATAAGGGCGGAAATGTGGGTTTTTGAGGGTTTTTAAGGCTAGGAGAGAGGTTGTTAGCATGACCAGGTGTCATCTAACTCCTGCTATGACACGGATGGGTTAAAAATAGCCCCTGATGGACCATTTTTTCCCTGACTTAGAAGAAATATGGCTATATTTCCAGGGAGGGGATAGTTACATAGGGGAGTTTTATATACATAGTTTTAGTAGGGGAAGGGGAAAACTGATAGGGAGTTATATAGTAGAGTTAGTGGTTAATATGGTGATGATAAGCAGGTGCTAAGGTAAGAGACCTTAGGCTAATCGTCGAGGGAAAAGTGACTTATAGATGAGAAATAAAGAATCCTTGAGTGAAGCAGATCTTCACCAGGACAAATGACATGGAAAATGATGAAACTAAGAGGAATCAAGCAGATCTTGACCTCTTTGGGAAATTAGTAATTGACTTGGGGAAGTTAGAAGAAGGGGAATTTAGTGATGTCCAGCTTGAGCTCCTTCAGATGAAAAACTGTCTGCAACTGTGATCTGAAGAGATAAAACATTCTGTAACACAAAATTGATCATAAATCATCATTCTGCAACCTCACAGCTACTTACCCAGCCTACTCACCTAACATTTTTTCTTCTTTTGATTTGGGTGCACTTAGACTTGCAGACCTAGCTTTACAATTTTTTCTTTTTGAATGTTTCCTATCTAAATCTACACTTATTTCTGCCAGGGCCCAGATTAAGTAGTTGGGTCCCTTTGATTCTCTACCTATCTATAGATCTACCAAGATTAAACTATTTGGTCAGATGCATTCTCTATATTCTAAAATAGGAAACTGAAACCTAGGGAGACCAAGGTTAGACTGTTTGGACCTCCCTTAAATGAAAACTCTTCAAAACTGGAACAACCCCTCAAAATTAGAAAACCGCAGTGCCATTTGGACTGGCACACTTCATGGAATTTTGTGGAAATATGGAAACTAAAGCCTGCAAAGTATGACATATTTGGCATGTAAAAATGTCAATCATGAAAGATGAAATCCTGTTGCAACAGGAGGCTAACATATATCATGAAGTGGATTTGTAGCTTTCTTGGGGAAATTCTTGAGCATACCTTGGAGAGTCATATAGCAACCCATTGAAGACACCTTGAGGGATTCTTGAAGACATTTGAAAGACTTGTAGAAGTTGTTCCTGAAGGCACCCTTGGAGATGATATATTGAAGCCGTCATGAGGTGACCTTGAAGAAGTTTTGTTTGGGTAACATGAAGAGCAATGGTGACACATTCATGTGAAGAACAAGGTTTTCATTGATGACGTGACATGGAGACTAAGTGAAGACATTGCTAAACATTGATAGGGCTCACTGAAGAAGACATTGGAAGTTGTGAAGTACAACTAAACACATCTTGATGAAGTAAAGCAAGGGTTGGAGCCTCGAAAATACAAGGTTGGTGCCTTGGAAAGTAGGGTTAGAGCCCTAGAGGATTAGAGTCCTCATGAAACCAAGTCAGAGCCTAAACCAGATATAGGTTTGGAGCCCTTGAGGTTGGTGCCTTGGAATGTCCAAGTCGGTGCTTGGCACGTTATAGGTTGGAGCCTAGGGAATTGAAGATCAGTGTCTTCATCTAGGATTGGAGCCCTACCTATATTGTACTTGATTTATCGTAAAGAAGAAATTAATAAAAGCATTTATTCTTATTATTAATTTTGTGTTCTAAATATAAGTAATATAATTGGTAAAAATAAAAATTGAAAAGAAATGTTGATTCAGCCCCACTCTTAGCATTTCCAACAGATATAACAGTGGACCCAGAAAAGATCAGAGTTGTCATGAAATGGGAAACTCCTAGGAATTTGGATGAGTTTAGATCATTCATGCCACTAGTAGGTTACTATAGGTGGTTCATTATGAACTTCTCACATATTACCTATACCATTACATATTTATAGCAAAAATTGTTATGGCCTAAATCTACCTCAGGCTAAGAAAGGTAGGATCTAGGGTAACATCAAACCACACTTAACCTGGTAGCTAGCCCTACCAGGTCGGGAGAGGGCTCTCTCCTTGTCAATCTCAGGGAAATATGAAAAATGAAGATTGAGATGACTGATGTAAATACTAATTTTAGGCTAGGTATATGCTCAGAGGAGTTTGATTGAATTCAATGTTGGTTTGTTGGAGCAAAAGTGAAAGGTAGATTTGGGTATGGGGAATGAACTCAGTCTTACAGAGGTTTCTGTGGGGCAAGGTAGGAAAATGGTTTAGTACTTTAAAATAAGTGAGATGGAGAGTCTTAAGACTAGTGAGGAGTTGGAGAGGGCATGAGAGTTTCCGGAATCCGCTTCAAACAGTTGAAAACATAAATAACTAAACAAACCCTAAGTAGAGCACTGCAACATCAATGAATTCTACCTTTATCCTTGATTCATTTAGTTAAGCTAAAAAAAGAGAGATGATTGCATACATAAACACCTATAAACTTGAATTACAGAAGGAAAAACAATACCAAATCAATTTGCCACAAGAATCCCACAAAATGTTGCAAACCATGGTCTATTCCTTTGCCAAACTGCAGAGATGAATGTACAATACTGCTCAAAGCATTCACAAGAGTCCAACCTTTACAAATGACTGAAAAACTACTAGATATAGGCAACAAAAGACTCATGCTAGGCTTTAGGGGTCAAATTCATGAGTTTAGGAGCTGTTTCAACAAGATCTAAACTAAGAACTGAAAAGTAGGCAATGGAACAGCTTGCCTCTAAAACCTAGGAAATCGATTCATTCAGTTCAAAACTACCTTGTCATGATGTATCTACCTACATGAGTGAAATTTTAAAATTTTTACATCAAATTCCATCAATTTACATCAAATACATCTTGATTTTGACCATGGAAGAGAGAAAATTCAAACTGAGAAAAAAACTAGGCAAAAAAACAGAGTATTTTGGTAAAAAAGTCAATTTTCCATATTGTGTGCCGCGCCACTGTCCCTGTGCGTAGCACATTTTTGCAGCTGATTTTGAAGGCCTTCCCATGCACCAATTTGCTCCAAGTGGGCTTGTTGGAAAGGTCTATCTGTCTACTTTCAAGATCAGGTAGAATATTTTAATTTGGTGTCCATTTGTCCCTCCAAAAGTGAGTTCTCCCAACATTGCTTCCTGTGTGGCCAAAAAGGGGCGGAAAGGGCATTTTTGAGGTGTTTTTGACCCTTTTGGAAGCTCAAAACTTGACAAAATTTCTGGGCCATTTGTGGGCATTCACATTTTTGCATGAGGAATCCAAAAATGTTGAGTCTTCCTCCAAAGGAGCTCCCTAACAAAAGCGAGCGCCAGGTGGCGCGGCGCACCAGGCAGAAAAATCTGTGTTTTGCTCCAAAAATTCAAAATTGACAAAAAGTATCCCGAATTTCTTGAAATTTGGGCTGAGTGACCTGAATCAAGTGCTATGTTGGGCTAAAGAAGTCTCAGCCAAAATCTTGATCTTGTCATTCTCTTTCCTCTTCCTCAAAGCTTTCCTCAACTTGGCCTTCAAAGTTCTAATTCTTGCTTTACAACTTTTGTTTCTTGCCAAATAGTGATAGGCCATGTGCATCAACATATTTTTCTCTTTGTTGGCCTTCTATAGAAACTTTTCCAAATGCATGTTTTCCCTTTCAACCCAAGATTCATGATCAGCTTCAATCTCTTGTTCTAGAGGTGTCAACTTGACTTTCCTCCTCTTAGCTGCATGCCGGTTTTCTCTTATGTTTTACAGCTCCATGATAGTTTGTTGGTAGTCTAATTGTTTTTTCCTTTGCTCAAGATAATTGATTATCCACTTGGCTCTTTCTAGGTTGAGAGACAAGTCATGAATGTCATCTTGCTGTTTCTGGATGATCTCCTTGAGCTTTGAGCTTTGGGAGCCCAAATCAATATCATCATCCTGAATGAGAATGAAATTCCTCTCTTGACCTTTTGAAGACCCCTCATCATGCAATGGCTACTTACCTTTGTCCTGTACCTACTTTTTTGTTGAAGGGAACGAGACCCCTTCCACCCCAGGTGGAGATAGTACTCGTTTACTGCTGCAAACAATCTTCTTGTGCTCTTTTGGTAAGTGACAAACACTGGCACACTGGTGGTTTCAGTCTCATGCACCTCTTGCTGATGTGAAGGCTCTCCTGCCTCATGAAAAACTGATGGGGGCACTTGAGAGCTTGTGAATACCTCATGTGAAATGAAATCCTCCCATGAAACATTCAATAAACTAAGTTGATGCAAAACCACAATCTTGATCAATGCAAAGTGATAGATGTTGTTATACTGCTGATGAGGAGGTTTCCTTTGCACCAATGTGGTCATTTTCTCAATATTCCAGCATATGAAATAGGGGATGTTCATCATCCTCACCCTAGTAAAATGCATCAACAATCTGATATGATAGGTGTATAGGCGCGAAAATCTGCCTTCACAGCTGAAATATTTGATTATGAGTTTCATAAGTGGAGCATACGTGTCTTGTAGGTACCTGAAAGGGAAGACCCTACTGATATGCCTATGAAAACCAGCCTTGATATAAGGCTCATAATGATCATTTTCCACCAGCTGTCCCTTCTTCCACTGCTCACCCACATTCGGAATGCCTGTTGCTTCAGCTATAGTCTCAGGTGTCAAAGTGAATGTCACACCTGCCAAATTGACCCGGCCATTGTGAAGATGGAGCACAAAAAGTCTGGCAAGCTCATGGTGGTATTTGACTCTTTCCACCATCTCACAAAATTGGTAGCAAGATTGATGTTTGAAGCATGCTATAGCAAGAGGGCAAGCCAACAACTCAGTAAGTGTAGTGGGCTCCTCCCAGATATGTTTTCCTCCCTTGTGAGGTCTCCTTGGTGCATGAATTTCTTTGGAGGAATCACTTAATGTTTCCTCATTTCTATCATAAGATGAATCTGACTCCATGTTTGCCATTGTTTGATGTTTCTTTGATGAGTATGAAGAGATTTTATAGGAACAATACATATTTTCTACTAAATGACAGGGATTTGATGATGGGGATTGTGAATGTGGAAGTTTTTTGATGACTGTAGGGTCTTTGGGAATGGAAAGATTTGGGGAATAAGGATTAGGGATTAGGGATGTTAATTAGGGATTTTAGTTTTACGAATAAGGGGATAGGTGATTGTGAATGGAAGAGGAGAGGGAAAGTGATATGAGTGAAGTGTAGTGAGAGAAAAATGAAAATGAGGGATGGGAATTAGACAACAAAAACTGTAATTTTGAAAACCCTAGGTAGCTTTCAATTGACTGTGCAAGGAACTAGGGTTTTGTTTTTTTACCTATTGAAACACCATAAAAACTGATGAAAAACCTTCACAATGGCACTTGGGATTGTTAACTTACTTATGGAATGAGGAATTTGCAAGTTTGGAGCTTGGAGGACGTGATTTGGATGAGTTTTGAGCTTTGAAGGCAGGTGCGCCGCACCCACTAACAGGTGGGCTGTGCCTTTCTGGTGCGTCGCGCCAATTGCAATTTCAATGTATTTCCTGCGTTGGACCTAGGTGTGTTGCGCCTCAGGAATTCTCACAGTTTGCAAAAAAATCACTTCTTCGGCTCAAAAACACAATTTAGCACTTGTTTTTTTCTTCTTTGGCACACAAATGAGCTCTTTAACATGAAAAAGACTTTATATACAAAGGATTTTAATTTTTCACTTATAAAAACCCACTTTGTAATGTTTGGCTTTTCACTTGCTTTTAAAACTCTGTTTTGGTAGTTTGATTTGTTCTTTGCCTTTGTTGGACTAAATGCTTTGAATTTTTTACTCTTTTGCAGGAGTTGGAGTGCAGGAGCTTGGCAAGGTGACCAGGACTGCATCTCGAAATTATTACATATAGGAAAAATGAAATTACATGAAATCTTGTACTTAAACATAAAAAACTATGTTTTTCCTCAAAATAGGGTTTTGAGGAAAAAAAATCAATCACTGAGCATGTGATTATTGAAATTTTTGTGGCTGAGACTTTATTTGACTTCCTCATGTGCCTACTAACCATTATTGAGCCTTTACAAGACTTTATTGACAAAACACTAGACCTATGGAGACTTAAAACCCTAAAAATGACTTTTGCAAATGTAAAGACAAAAAATGACTGTAAATGACCTGAATGTGTACAAATGGGCCAGCAGGTAAAGACCATGAGGGAAAATTTATAATATGCCACTGCCATCAGATGATCCATGACCCTAATGGAATGTAGCTGATCAAATGAGACACCTAACATGCAATGCAATAAGAGTATTTTGATCATTGATGGAGGCATGAAGATACCGACACTAACAAAAATGAAAGAAATTTGAATGGACAAAGGAATGTGCATCTATTTTTGAGCAGTTGTAGTAGTTGCTTATAAATTCTCTGGTATAAAAGAGTGCAGATCTAGATAAAGAGTTTGTGGTATGTACAGACAGTAGCAAGGGAGGAATTATTGGAGTCCTGATGCAGGAAGAACATGTAGTATTCTATGAGTCAAGGAAATTGAACGAGCACAAGCAGAAATATATGACACATGATCTTGAGTTGGTAGCTATCATCCATGCATTGAATATGTGGAGACACTATCGAAGGAGGTTAATTTTGATGAGTGATCATAGTGGATTGAGATACTTGTTTGACCAAACTAATTTGAATTCTAGACAAGCTAGGTGGTTGGATACGATCAGTGAGTTTGAATTGGAGATCACGTACATTATGGTAAAGAGAACAGGGTGGAAAATGAGTACATGTAAATCACATAAAAGCTATGAGTTCATATGTGACAAATTTATAGGATCAGATGTTGCAGGCAGGACAACAGGATGAAATGTACCAGCAACTTAAGCAGAGGTTATAGTAGTAGGGTATAAGTGAGATGGACGTGGATTATCATCTTACGACAGATGATTTTGTTAGATTTAAGGAAAATATCTATGTGTTAGACAATAGTGAGCTCAAGAAGCTTATCTTGAGGGAATTTAATGTCAAGCCATATTCAGGTCACCCGAGATATTAAAAGACATTGAACGTGGTTAAGAAGTTCTACCATTGGCCAAATTTGAAGAAAGAGGTGGCAGAGTTTGTTACAATATGTTTGGATTGTCATCTCGTAAAAACAAAGTGTAAACATCCAAGTGGGTTATTTCAGCCAATTCGGATTCCAGAGTGGAAATGGGAGGTCATTTTCATGAAATTCATTCCAAGTTTTCCAAGGACATATAGACAACATGATTCTATTATGGTTGTGGTTTACAAGTTTATGAATGTACCTCACTTCATAGCAGCTAAGTCTATGAATTCATCTAGTGGAGTAGCATAAGTATTCATCAGGGAAATAGTGAGGTTACATGGCATTCCTAGGAAAATTGTGTCAGACAGAGATGCCAAGTTAACTTCCAAGTTTTGAAAAGAGTTATTTGTAGGTTTGGGGACAAAGTTTGACTTCAACAAAATTATCATTCATAGACAGATGGATAGACAGGGAGGTTCAACAAGATTCTTGAGGATATGTTGAGAATGTATCTTATACATTAGCAGTGAAAGTGGGAAGAGTATCTTCACTAGTGGAGTTTGCATATAAAAATGGGTATTAGGAATATTTGAAGATGAGTCTATTTGAGGCACTTTATGGATTAATTTGTAATACGCCTATTAGTTAAATTGATCTAGTGAGCAAGATATTGATTGGACCATAAATGTTGGCAGGGATGGAACATGAAATGTAGGTTATCAAGAAGAATTTGAAGGTAGCACATGACATGAATAAGATTTATGCAGATCAACATAGGTTTTTTAAAGAGTTTCAGGTTTGGGAACAAGTGTACTTGTACATCAAGCCCAAGAAGAGATCCTTAAGGATTAGATCTTGTGCAAAGCTGGCACCTTGGTATTGAAAGCCTTTCAAGATTCTTGAGAGGATTGAACTAGTAGCCTAACCATTTGCACTGCCTCTGACGGTGAAAGTCCATGATGTGTTCCATGTGTAATTGCTTAAGACATATGTGAAAGATGTTGATCATGTGACTACTTGTTCTATATTGGAAGTGGATCCAGAAGGAGAATTCTAGCTGGAACCTCAGTGCATTTTGCAACAAAAGATGTTCATGCTCATGAATTGTGCAATCGAGAAATTTAAAGTGTAGTGGAAGAACTTTGGGTCCAATGAAGCCACATGGGAGATGGTTGATCAGATGTAGGCTATGTATATTTCTCTATTTTCTGGTTGAGCAGATGTGCATTGATATACGTTTTGATGTTGCATTTCAGTTATGTTTGTATATGCATATGTATGTAAATACTGCATGAAAGAGAGATTTGGTTTTACCCAATCTATGGTCGAGTGGGACATGGAAGTCCCTAACTTTGTTTGATTTTACATATGTTAATAAGAGCACATTCTTCTTGTATTTTCATGAGTAATTTTACTTGTTATTATATGGCTTTGATGGTTGTTTTATCATGGGTTATATGTTGTTCATTTGCTGGTTATATGCTAGTTATATGGTATATATTGTCTATGGCTCTTGCTGTGATTTTATTTGCTAATGAATGGTTAAGTTTAATGAATGCATGAGATAATAGGTATTATTGAAACTATTATGAGAGGGTATTATACCTTCTTGATGAGTCTCAGATAAGTATCAGACCCTTATGTTTAAATATGCATTCATGACCTGTAGATTACATGTCCTCAACATCTTTGACGAAATGACTCGCACAGTTGGGCCTGGATAAGTCAAGTATTTGATCAACTTATGCATGAATGGATTTGTCTTGATGAAATTTATCATTCTAGAAAGTCTCACTGAGTTCTAGGCAGTGGTCTAGAGGCTGAGCTGGAATTTAGGTTCAGAATTTGGGACCACATGCTCTGAATTGGATGTTTTAGGTTGAAAATGCATGGATGCAAGATTGTGCATGTGGTTGAAGGCTTCCAATTGAATGGAGATGTTGTTGTGGGAGTGGTTGGGGACCTAGGTAATAGAAAAGGGTGTCCAACTCAAGTTTTGGTCACCTAGGGTAGTTACTCAGCCTTTGAGTGACTTGTAGCCCTTGTAGGATGTAATGAGATGTCAGTTTGTCTTCTGCAGTTGACCCTGTTGCAATCATTTTGTAAAAGTTCCGAGGAAGTAGATGCACCATATTTTTCTTCAAAGGATCAAGATCATCAACCATCAACAATATGTTATTCTAAACCCATTTTGCAAATCACCAATATGTAATTGGTTGATATGGAAACAAGCAATGGAATCTTCACTTGGAATAACAAAAGAGGGGGACCTACCCAAGTAGCCTCAAAACTAGACAGATTTATTGTTTCAGAGGAACTTCTTCTCAGGAAAGGCAACTTTACTACACTCATTCTACCTTTTGGCAGTTCAGATCATTGGCCTATCCAATTGGAAGCTTCCCTCTTTGCAAAACCAAGGAACACCCCCTTCAGATTTGAAAACGCTTGGCTCACACATTCAGATTTCCTCAAAAACATTGAAGAATGGTGGAAGGAAGAGATTCACCTTCAAGGTACAAAAATTTTCCTTCTACACAGTAGGCTCAAACACATTAAAGGAAGACTCAAAGAGTGGAATAATGGTAGCATCTTCAAAGCTAAGGAAGATGTGGAAAAGAAACTAAAGGAAATAAACCAGATTCTTATCACTGAAGGCTATACAGAAGAAAGGAAAGAGATGGCAGAGTCACTCCAGCTGTTATATACCTAGGGGGGATAATATGGGGTACCAAGGGAGGTACTCAAGGTAATAATGTAATAATGGGATGGGCCATAGTAATAAATAAGGTGGTTAACCCATATCATGTAAGGGACCACAAGTAGTTAATAATAATGTAATGGGCCCATGGTATTACTTTGTTGGTATGAGGGAACCATGGTAATGATCCATGGTATTGTATGTATGAGGTCTATATAGAGGCTAGAGACTCCACATGGAGAAATAATCAAGGATTATTGTATGAACAGGCATATGGCCTGTGGAGTGTTCTCCTTCCTTAAGGAGTGAATGTATGGTGTTGCCCTACCTTAAGGGTTTGATCAATAAAGAAGCATTTCTATCTATTTTGATCTTGTTATTTATTGGGTATATTTGTATTCTCATATCTTTTTGGTTCAGATCTATAACAAGTGGTATCACAATGCAAATAAACCTAGAAATATTATATATCTGATATGAAAATATAAGATAATGCAAACCCGGAAATATTATAGATCTGATATGAAAATATAAGATAATGCAAATAAACCTAGAAATAATATGAAATGATTCTTTATTGATCAAACCCTTAAGGTAGAGCAACACCATACATTCACTCCTTAAGGAAGGAGAACACTCCACAAGACATATGCCTGTTCATACAATAATCTTTGACTATTCCTTGATATTCTCCATGTGGAGTCTCTAGCCTCTATATAGGCCTCATACTTACAATACCATAGGTCATTACCATGGTTCCCTCATACCATCAAACTAATACCATGGGCCCATTACATTATTACTGACTACTTGTGGTCCCTTACATGATATGGGTTAACCACCTTATTTATTACTATGGCCCCTCCCATTATTACATTATTACCTTGGGTACCTCCCTTGGTACCCCATATTACCCCCCCTAGGTATATAACATTCCACCCCCCTTAGCATGTTTCGTCCCCGAAACATGGGAAGAACACAAATAATAAGATCTACTCAAAAGAGTAGTCCACTGGTACCATGCACGTGCATCTAGCCATCCAAGAGAAAGGTGAACACTCAGTCTCGTTGGTGCCTCGCTCGCTTGAGATGGAAGTTGACTATGGTAGCTCTTCTGTGTTGATGTGTAGTAGGTGGATCTTTGCTCCTCTCTATCTGTCCTGCAGGGGTTGTTGTCCGTGTGGCTAATTGGTTGCCATCTTGATGGTTGTGTTGTGGGGTGATGTGGGTGATGATATGTTGATTTTTTAACCGGTGTCTTTTTCTTTAATTCACCCTGCTGTGGTGCATGTTGTGGTGTCTTCTTTTCCAATGCAACCACTATGCCCTCCTCTGATGTATCAACACCTGTAACCTTTTCTGCTTCAGCCTATGTTTGTGTTTGATTGTCTATCATCACTGGCTCATCATCTAATATGTCAGACCCTTGAACATATTCTCCTTCAACCTCCTTGGATTTTACCTATTTATTAATGGAAATATCCTGTAATGTAATTTTCTTATTTTTATACCAGAGCTTCAGGAATTTCTTCTGTACATTAATATTGATAGTACCCACTGATTCCATCTAAGGGTATCCCAAAACAACATCCATGTTATCCATATCTGAAGCATAAAAATCACCATGAAACACATACTTATCCATAGAAAGCTTCAAATCCTTATAAATTTGAACATCCTCATCATCAATCTGTGTATTTTCAATTTGTTTTGCTGGAACTTGCAATTTTTTTTCCAAGTTGACATTTATGAGATTTTGCTTACAACTCGGATTTATAGACACAATGATTTTCTCCTTTTGAATCAATCCATGAACCTGCAATATAAAGATACCAGCAAAAAATAACCCTTTTGGTTCCTTGGTTTCCTTCTTTCCTGTAAAAATAAAATATTTGCTAGGCTGTGTGTTTGTCTATGTGAGCTTATCCACAAGATTAGATTTACGATCAAAGCGCTCTATAAGAGCTTTTTTGAAGGCATCCCAAGTCAAAAACCTTTCATTGGAACGTTGATGCTCTTGCCACCATTGTCGTCTTTCATTGTCCAAGTACATGCTTCCCACCATAAGCTAAGTCTCATTATCATAGACATGATCCAAATATTTCTCCATTTGTGCTAGCCATCTAGCTAGATGAGAGCCATCAAATTTATACAAGTCCCTCAAATTCCGATCTAGGCCCGCCATCACAAAAAATATTGGCGAAAATTTGAAATGGTCACAATTCCGTCAATATTTATTAGAATCCCTATTATGATCTATTTTCAGAAATGGAACAATCATTCTGCATCTGCCCATGTGGTAGAAATCTTGATCTAGACACTTCGAATTTCAGATTTGTGCTGCAACTCTCCTGCCGTCACCAAAATTTCTGCAAAAAATAGCTGATTTTAAATAAGCGATATCTCCCTCATCCGGACTCCGATTCGACTGATTTTTTTTTTGAATTTGGGTATTATTTCACAAAGAATCTAGATCTACAATTAGATTTTTTAGATCTTGCACCAAGACATCCAAATCTACGCCGCCAACACGCTACCCTGAAAAATTGTCTGCAACTCCACTGATTTTTAGATCAACGATATCTCCTTCATCCGGAATCCGATTCAACCGATTTTTTTGGAATCGGCTATTTTTTCACAAAGAATACAGATATACAATTATATTTTGTAAATCTTTCACCAAAACATACAGATCTGATCTGCAAACTCACCGCCCCTGAAATCCTGCAAAAAATTGGAAAAAAATTCACCCCTTGTGCCCAAGAAAGTGCTCTGATACTACTTGTTATAGATCTGACCCAAAAATATATGAGAATACAAATATACCCAATAAATAACAAGATCAAAATAGATAGAAATGTTTTTTTATCGATCAAACCTTTAAGGTAGGGCAACACCATACATTCACTCCTTAAGGAAGGAGAATACTCCACAAGCCATATGCATGTTCATACAATAATCCTTCACTATTTCTCCATGTGGAGTCTCTAGCCTCTATATAGGCCTCATACATACAATACCATTGATCATTACCATGGTTCCCTCATACCATCAAACTAATACCATGGGTCCATTACATTATTATTAACTACCTGTGGTCCCTTACATGATATGGGTTAACCACCATATTTATTACTATGGCCCATCCCATTATTACATTATTACCTTGGGTACCTCCCTTGGTACCCCATATTACCCCCCTAGGTATATAAAGAATCATTTTATATTATTTCTGGGTTTATTTGCATTGTCTTATATTTTCATATCAGATCTATAACACTTGTTGTAGATCACTTGTTATAGCTCTGATACCACTTGCTATAGATCTAACCCAAAGATATTATGATAATAGAAATAACCCAAGAATAACAAGATAGAAATAGATAGAAATGCTTCTTTATTGATCAAACCCTTAAGGTAGGGCAACACCATACATTCACTCCTTAAGGAAGGAGAACACTCCACAAGCCATATGCCTGTTCATCCAATAATCCTTTACTATTCTTGACATGGAGTCTCTAGCCTCTATATAGGCCTCATACATACAATAGCATGGGTCATTACCATGGTTCCCTCATACCATTAACTAATACCATGGGCCCATTACATTATTATTAACTACTTGTGGTCCCTTACATGATATGGGTTAACCACCTTATTTATTACTATGGCCCATCCCATTATTACATTATTACCTTGGGTACCTCCCTTGGTACCCCATATTATCCCCCTAAGTATATAACACTCCACCCCCCTTAGCATGTTTCGTCCCCAAAACATGGGAAGAACACAAATAATAAGTTCTACTCAAAAGAGTAGTCCACTGGTACCATGCACGTGCATCTAGCCATCCAAGAGAAAGGTGAACCCTTGATCTCGCTAGTGCCTCGCTCGCTTGAGATGGAAGTTGACCATGGCAGCTCTTCTCTGTTGATGTGTAGTAGGTGGATCTTCGCTCCTCGCTATCCGTCATACGGGGGTTGTTGTCCTTGTGGCTAATTGGTTGCCATCTTGTTGGTTGTTTTCTTGTGGGGTGATGTGGGTGATGATATGTTGAAGTTTTAACCCACGATGTCTTTTTCTTTAATTCACCCTGCTGTGGTGCCTGTTGTGGTGTCTTCTTTTCCAATATGACTTCAACCACTAAGCCCTCCTCTGATGTATCAACACCTGTAAGTTTTTCTGCTTCAGCCTCTGTTTGTGTTTGATTATCTATCATCACTGGCTCATCATCTAATATGTCAGACCCTGGAACATCTTCTCCTTCAGCCTCCTTGGACTCTACCTGTTTATTAATGGAAATATCCTATAATGTAATTTTCTTCTTTTTATACCAGAGCTTCAGGAATTTCTTCTGCACATTAATATTGATAGTACCTGCAGATTCCATCCAAGGATATCCCAAAACAACTTCCATATTATCCATCTCTGAAGTATAAAAATCACCATGCAACACATACTTATCCATAGAAATCTTCAAATCCTTATACACTTGAACATCCTCATCATTCACCTGTGTGTTTTCAATGTGTTTTGCTGGATCTTATAATTTTTTTGCCAAATTAACATTGATAAAATTATGCTTGCAGCTAGGATTTATAGAAACAATGATCTTCTCTTTTTGAATCAATCCATGAACCTGCAATAAAGAAACATCAGTAGAAAATAACCCTTTAGGTTTCTTGGTTTCTTTCTTTCCTGTAAAAATAAAATATTTTCTAGGCTGTGTGTCTGTCTGTGTGAGCTTATCCACAAGATTATATTTACGGTCAAAGTGGTCACGAATAGATTTTACAAACATCTCCCAAGTAGTTACCCTTGGATGGCATTTTTGATGACACCGCCACCATTGCCATCTTTCAAGGTCCAAGTACATTTTTCCCCTACTCAAATGAGTCTCATCATCATAGATGTAATTAATTTTGAAATATTTATCCATTTGCGCTAGCCATTGAGCTGGATGAGAGCCACTTGCTCGGTTGTACCACTTCTTATAGATCTAACCCAGAAATATATGATAGCAGAAATAAACCTAAGAATAATAAGATTGAAATAGATAGAAATGATTCTCTTTATTGATCAAACCCTTAAGGTAGGGCAACACCATACATTCACTCCTTAAGGAAGGAGAATACTCCACAAGCCATATGCCTGTTCATAAAATAATCCTTGACTATTCCTTGATATGGAGACTCTAGCCTCTATATAGACCTCATACATACAATACCATGGGTCATTACCATGGTTCCCTCATACCATCAACTAATACCATGGGCCCATTACATTATTACTAACTACTTGTGGTCCCTTACATGATATGGGTTAATCACCTTATTTATTACTATGACCCATCCCATTATTACATTATTACCTTGGGTACCTCCCTTGGTACCCCATATTATCCCCCCTAGGTATATAACATTCCAGCCCTTGTTATAACTCTGATACCACTTGTTATAACTCTTGGTACCCCATATTATCCCCCCTAGGTATATAACATTCCAGCCCTTGTTATAACTCTGATACCACTTGTTATAACTCTAATACCACTTGTTATAGCTCCGATACCACTTGTTATAACTCTGATACCACTTTTTATAGCTCTAATACCACTTGTTATAGATCTAACCCAAAGATATTATGATAATAGAAATATCCCAAGAATAACAAGATAGAAATAGATAGAAATGCTTCTTTATTGATCAAACCCTTAAGGTAGGGCAACACCATACATTCACTCCTTAAGGAAGGAGAATACTCCGCAAGCCATATGCCTGTTCATACAATAATCCTTCACTATTCCTTGATATTCTCCATGTGGAGTCTCTAGCCTCTATATAGGCCTCATACATACAATACTATGGGTCATTACCATGGTTCTCTCATACCATCAAACCAATACTGTGGGACCATTACATTATTACTAACTACTTGTGGTCCCTTACATGATATGGGTTAACCACCTTATTTATTACTATGGCCCCTCCCATCATTACATTATTATCTTGGGTACCTCCCATGGTACCCCATATTATCCCCCCTAGGTATATAACACCTCCTCAAGCTTGACAAAAATAAAGAGTTACTGGTCAACAATGACTAGGGGAAAAGGGAAGAAAACCTAAATAGCTTCATTGGTAGCAGGTCGCTCTTGAACATGACACTTTCACTCCGTCACCATGATTGAGTTGGGTTGGGTTATTCCGTTCACCGGTCGTATCACCATTGGTCCACCATACCATCCACCTTAGGGTTAACTCTACCAATCCATTTCAGTGTCGCCAGTATGTTCAAGAGAAGTCGCTTAGAGAATTCACCAACCTAGCTAATGCCTCATCCATTGCAATACCTTCACTCTCCATTTTTCATGACCGCCACCCTGAACCTTATATCATTAGATCGTTTTCACCTCCACAAAATCATTTTCTCCATTCCGTGTCATAGATGTGGGATTCATTAAGGCCCTCCTATGACGGGTCACTTCTTGTCGACATCAGCTCATTATCCAAGAAGTTGACTTAGGAACAACCCTTTCAGTACTTTGAAGCTTGCATGCCTCAACGGCAAGTTTCTCACTTCTGGCGACACGTTTACATCAATATCCTTCGACTGAAAGATTTTACGTGGTTTTCGACAACAACTCATGTATTCACACCAAATGAATTGTACTGCAGTACTTTGAGGGTCATCATCATTATCGGTGATTCCTCTCGCACCTGTTAACAGCTTACATCATTGGCTAATAGTCAGGCGATGTCATTCCATGTTCGACATCGGAACATACTTTCACATGGATCGACTTGTACTTCGAGTGAAGATTGAATGAATTTGAAGACCCGGGATCTAGTTTCATCCATCTGGGCTGCGATATATTCAGGAAAATAAAGACATCAAATGTACATCACAGCTGCATAGATAATCATCCAAACTAAAGGATGATGGCTCTACCGAAATCATCAGTCTGCCACACAGACGATTGTCTGTCTTATGTACATAAATATGAATTTATAAAGCTAAGCATGGGAATGCCTGCCTCAGCTAGATCATGAAAATATTATTAAGATAATGTATTGTATTGTATCTTATTACAGGTCACTTTCCGGTTCGAAAAACCTCGGATCCTCATTATAAAGCATTTCACCCGACATCAAAATATTTACGACCTCATGCTTTAGGGGGAAACTATTATAGACATATTTGGGCACTGCAACCCCAATCACATATGTCCATAAACCAAGGGATTCTAAACCCCTAAAAGTGTTGTTTCATACCATAAAGGAACAAGGTCAGCTGATTACATCATCTGCTAGAAGTTCACCATCAAAAACTACTCAGAACTAGTCAAAATTGGACCATACAGACTGCTCCATGCATAGGGCGCGATGCATCTCAGCTATTGCACATGGGGGGTGCGAATCATACTGGAAAGCCCTTCCATAGGGTGCAATGAGTGAGAGAAGACAAATGCAGAAGCAGTTTGCTAGGTGGAAACTAAGAGAATCTTCTAGAAACTTCTCATATGACACTTGCCTCTTCGAATTCGCCCAGGGATGAGTAAGCGATCTAAAATATCCAAGTGGAACCAAGAACTACCAGTGAAATGACACTAATCAAAATCACAAAAGCTAACTCACTCTCTTGTAAACATCTATATATGGATCCCTCATCCTAGAGATCCAAAGGCTGGAATTTTGTAATTTGCAAGGAAGTGCTGTTGGTTTCTCTTTGAAGACATTGTTGGGTGATCTTGCTTTGTATGAGGTGAAGAGGGCTTTCATGCTGGGAGGATGATGCTGGATCAAACAGCTTGGTTGTAATTCTCTCTTCTACTACTTCTATCAATAAAGTTATTTGAGTTTTCCTCCATATGCTTGTATATCTCTGAATCTTGTATTTGTATATGCATTTATATGGTTAATGTACATCTGATCCTACATTGTTTATGGTTATAGATCTCTATGCTTTGATGGTATTTTGCTGCTTTGAATCTACAGGTGTTCTTTGAAATGGGACAAATGAGAAAGGAGTGGTGAAGGCTTTATCAAGGGAGAGAGGAAACGAGAAAGGAGATTAGCGAAAGACTAAGGTTGGTACTCTCTGCTTCTCTCTCATCTATCTCTCATAAAGGAAAACACAAGTAAATTTAGTTTGTTTGTTTCTAAGATAGCTACCCGTCTTAGTGGGACTAGTAGGTCTGAATGGACACTAGTTTTCCTAATAACAAATGGCCGCATATAGAGACCAGCAGCTGCAAAGAAGTATAGCCCTCCTTCAAAAATCCAGTCTCTGTCTTCCATGTTCATAAACACCACAATAAAAATGCTTTTGGATCCAAGATTTATATTTAACTCCCCCTTTGGTTTCCAGTTGTACTTTATCCAAGTGTACAACACTTTCTCTGATGGCCAAATTTCCATAAATTTGAATATGATAGCATATTTTGCCATGTGATCCCTGTGCACATGCAAAGCTGGATCATTCAGAATAACCCAAGGTTTAGTGATGTTTTTAGGTTTATAGGGCCCCATCTTAGCTCTGTTCTCTGATCCTTGACCTCTGTCTTCCTCTTTTTCCTCCTGACATGCTTCTTCATGGGCCCCTTGATCTGCATGGGTTTTGCTGTGTTCCGCCTTCTGAGTTTTAGTATTTTTTGTCTTGTTCTCCAAGGGTTGTGTAGGTTTGTTATTTTTCCCTCCTCTTCCTTTGGTTGCTACCATATTACTGTAGGAGGGAGCGGAGCTCACTCCTCCCTGTGTCTCCATGGGTGCCTATTGCCCTCCTTCCCTCACTTAGTGAAACCCTAGCACCAGCGTTCCGCCGTCACAAATTGTGCAGTGCTCCTAGCTCCCACAAGTTTATAATATCAATGACAAAGTGGGGGTGAATCACTGCTGACAAATTTCATAATATTGTGCTCTATGAAATGAATTCCTCCCAACCTAATTGAACAACTTTCAACAAAATTCTGCTAAACAAAATATCATATGTCAATGAAAACAAAGTTAAAAAAATATAGTGAGATAGTTATAAGAATGCAAAACACAAATATAAGTAACAATACTTACGATATTTTGTTTCAACTCATTTACAACTTGTTTACACAACATTGTAGATACCTCTCTTGTGTCATACAATGAATATGATAACTGATATTTAATCCTTTCATGTGACTTGGGCAATTTTGTAAGTATATAAACAACTTCACTGTCCGGTACCAAACACATGTCTATAACTCTTCCCATCATGTCATAAAGTCCATTATCATTAGGTGTATCAACATATAGATATACCTGCCCATTTTGGCTTTCTCTTTCTTTCACATACCAGATTTTTGATGGAAGTTTCACTTCTTTTGATTTCTTCCAGTATGAAATCATCTTCTTATCATTTGAGGCACTTGAAAGATTTGTAGCCATCAGCCCAGGTGGAGTTCGTTCACCAATGTTTTTTAAAGATCCACCTTTAAGAGTCTTTGGTCCAGAAAGATTCACAGAAATCTTCTTTTATGCCATTTTCCTGAAACAAAAGAAGCACATAAATCAGTAAATGATGAAAACATATTAAATTAAATTAACAATGAAAATGATAAACAATAATTAATTTTATAAATCATAACAATTTCGAAAAATAAAATAAAATTAAAAAATACATCACCCTACCACCACCCCAGAAAATTGGTCGGCCAACCAAACTAGGGCATTGGATCCAGCCCCCTAGCCCACAATAGTGGCCCAATCACTGCCCTTTACCCATCCTCGGCCCGCGCCATTTTAGAATGTATTATAAAAATTAAAAAAAACATTCAATTGTTTAGTAAATATTATATACTTTATGTTGGAGAGGTAAATCCCCTCTACGGATAGAGGCGATCCCTACTAGCCCAGCAAGGGTCTAGCAACAATCACACAATGCTGCTATGCATGTTCCTAATTACAATTGAACAAGAGGTAAAGAGCACCTACTTGGATTCCTGTGCTTGTCGTTTGACGAAGAGATGTTGCCTTCGCTCCTCCGCTTCGGCTGGTCACAATCCTCCGCGATATCCGCGAATAGATACCTGCACACACGAAGGGGAAACAAACACAAGCGTAAAATCTAGTAAAAGCAACCATACATCAGTCAGAAAAGATGTAATTCACATTTAACCATTGCATAGACAAATGAGAATGGAACAATAATAGCAGTCATCTATTATTAATCAGAATAGAGAAGAGTACAACCAAATGTTCTGACGTCGGTAACCTTCTCAGGAGGGGCCAGTCAGCATGTATCTCAAGCATTCACCTTTGAGGAAGATTCTCCCAAGACAAGCAACTCTCTTTCTCACACAAATAACACAAAACAACCTTCCCTAAGCAATCAATCACTTCCACACCTAGCACACCACACCTATAGCAGCAATCTGAGCACTACAAGCTCTGTACAATCCAAGCTATTCCAAGCTAAGTCTAACTAGCTGCTCATGGTAATGGTGGAAGTTTATATAGGAGAAGGAGTCTCCTAAAAGGGTGGAAGGATGAGCTTATCTTTGAGGGAAATGGTTGCAAAAGGTCGAACAATCATGCCATAGAAAGGAGTCGATATTCACAAAGCTAACAACCAAGCCTGGAGTTATCTGGAAGGCTGGTTGTTTGAACGAATTCGCCCAAACTGGATCAGCGCGGATAATGAGGAAACTGTCGCGCTGTCGGCGCATCTCAATAACTGGGATAGTCGCGTCAGCGCGGAAGCACACAGGAAAGGTGCGATGTTCACCAGTGCGGGAAAGGGATGTTCTTCCGCGCTGGCAGCGCGCGGAATGCACTATGGAGCACCAGTCATCGCGGGTATTTTTCTGACAGACGCGCTGATGCATAAAACTTTGGGAAAAAGGGGTTTTAGGGTTAGTTCAGAAGGCATGAAGCTTAGTGATTGACATAGCAGGGTGACTGACAGGAAGGCAGTGACAAATTACTGTGTAACAGATGCCCCCTAAAGCATGAAGACCGAGAGAGTGGGAGGGGTGAAATGCTTTACAACACACGCCGAACTGGAAAACCACCAGGAAGGACCAAAACATCTCGAATAATCAAGTACATGCAGTCGAGGCATGGGCGCAGCCATCCAAAAGACATGCGAAAAGGTCTGTGGAATGGACGCAGCCACCCAGCTAAAGAGACCATAATAATGATAAGGTATGGTCGCAGCCATCCATGAAGACTTAGGTATGGGCGCAGCCATCCATCAATGAGTCATGTAATGATCATCCACAAAATCGCAACCTGGCCCACAACAGACACGGATCCAGGGTCTTGCGCTCCGTCCCGATCCGAACAAAGTACAAGTTCAAGCATGTGAATATATGAGTCGAAGTCGAACATGCATGAACATCGTCTGATTACCAGTCAATGGTGAAAACTGTTAACAGACGCGAGAGGTACCACCAATAATGACAATGGCCCTCAAGGTACTATAGGTACAATCCGCGGTATGTGAATCAATGAGCTGGTGTCGCACACCCACGGAATCATTCGATCGAAGGCCAATGATGAAAACCTCTCGTCGAACACGAAGAACCTACCATTGAGGCATGCAGGCTCTAAGGCACCTGAAGGGAGTCTCTAAGTCGCCTTCCCGGATAATGAGCTGAAGTCGACAGGAAGTGACCTTGATCGAAGGTGGGCCATAATGTTTCCCACATCATCGACGCGAGACAGAGGACAAATGATTTGTGTGAGATAGCAGATGAGGTTGTATTATTACAGAAGTCAACTTCTCTTGAACATATCGGCGGCACTGTGGCGGGCTTGGCAGTATTTGACATCAAATGAGTAAGGGTCATGGTGACAAGGCAATAAGCAGATGAGAGGTCAAATAGGATAACCCAAACCCACGGAGGCCAGTGAAAGATAAGATGAGATGGTCCCACCCAGACACGAAGCAGAAGAGTGCCATGTTCAAGAGCGACATACTGCCGACACGACTACGATTACAGTTCCATTTTCCCGACCATTTTTGGCAGGTACCCCGATTATTTTTGGATGACAAGCTTGACGGGGATAACATATGCTTGAGGAGCGTCATTTCGACAATACCCGATGTCATCAAATGTTTAACGAGCCTGACAAAGGAAAAACTCGTCGTCTTTTCTTGTTTAGAGAGCCTGAAAAGACAGCAAAAAGAAGACTCCAGGGGGGTCCTTTTTCGTACAGTTGTGTCTCTCGAGCCCGAAAAAGTATAAAACTATGCTCGAAAGAACCGTCCGGTCATTACGACCGAGGAGTACTTTTCGTGAATAGTGCTTTTGACCCGAAAAAGTAAAAAAGCGGTCGGAAACACGTCGTTTTAGGGCCTATAACGAGTGTGAAACGACAAACACCCGACAATCTTTTTAAGTTACACGGTCCGAAAAAGAGCTTAAAATGACCGCCTCCCGTTCCTTTTAACGAGCTGAAAGGAGGCTCGGCTATCTTCTCTTGTTTAATGTCGGAAAAGAGCTTAAAGACGACATGTTCGGGGACCATATGAACGGAGGACCGTCATGACCAAGTCGCTGTATCTGAACCTGCACAGAAGCACTACCCGCATAAATCCATTCGATATGTATAAAAAACATATTAAAACATGTATTTAACAAACTCAGGGCTAAAATTATGGTTAAAAATGGCAAAAACCCAAAAATATGGCAAGTTTATGAGTTTTTACTATAAATAGAGGGGGGTAAGAAGTCATTTTTACCATTTTACTATTCTGGAACGTGAAGGACGTGGAGAAGCTAGAAAGTTGACGGAGTGATTTCCAGCCCGTACGGACACCGTTTCTCGAACTGCTTCTTCCAGGTAGGTTCTCGTTCCCTTGCCCTGCATTCTGGTTGTTTTTGGTAGGATTTTAACGGTTAACTTTGCCCAATTGGGTGAATTTTTGGTGCATGGATGCGCCCTCGGTCAGCGCGGATATCCCACGCGGGTCCGCGCTGACCGAATTAGAACAAAACGTGGCCAACTTCGGGTCAGCGCGGAAAACCCGTGTTCTTCCGCGCTGACCTCGAAAATTAACAAAGGGCTGCCGCGGCCAGCGCGTCTGTTTTTAAAACAGCCGCGCTGGCGCAGAAAAATTATTTTGTTTCAAAATGGACGTAAAATTTCCAATGCTAGCGCTTCTAATTGGTTTCTATGGCTTGTGCAGGACACCATGGCTTTCCAATGGCAGGAAAGAGTGCACAATGTGGAAGATATAGCTGCTTGGGGGAATGTGGATTGCTGCAATGCCATGCGGGCTTGCGGTTTTATGAAATTTTTCCTCACACCTCGCCTAAGAGCTCAGCATGATCTTCTCGAGCTACTGATCAGGGCATGGAACCCAGTGGATATGAAATTCACTATCCGGGGCCAGGATATCGAGTTTGACCACATGGATATCTTCTTTTTGACTGGGTTGTCACGCCGGGGTGAGCGGCCCATCATAGAGGGACAGCGACCTAGCGGCGGCACGCTAGATGATCTGATGGCTCGGGTATGTCCGGAGGCTGAGAAAGCGCGAAGTGGGAAAGTAGCAATCCCCACAGTGGGAAACATAGTGCTTCGCACCATCCTGTTTATGGTGACCTGGGCAGCGGGTAGCATGGCCAACCACGAGGCCTCCAAGACTCATCTCCTGCTAGCTCTCGATTGCCTCGAGCCTACAGTGTTTGATTGGTGCACAGCAGTGACCAATAACATGAAGAGGCAGTTGAGCAACTGTCGTCGCGGGGAGACAAAGCAGTTCGGTTACGGGTCCATCTTAGTCCCGCTCATTCTAGAGTGAGTGCCAGCCATGCGGCTGCAGACGATGGCTGTGGATGCTCCCAGGGATCCTCGGGAGATGAGGGCCTCACGATGGGCTCGAATCATGCCACGCGGAGGTGGCGGCCGGCCACATAGCTGGGGAGCATTTTTCCGAGACTGGCTGGATCAGCAGGAGATCTTTGTGGAGGAATGGCCATATGCGGGCATGGATTTCCGCAATGACCCTGATCTGGCACTGCCCCCAGGTGAACAGTGGGATGATGCAGGTATAACCTCTTGGCTTTTGAATTTTTTAAATGTTTTTTGGATTTTTAATGTACATGTCTTAATAAATGTCATGGTATGCAGATGTGGGGCCCACTAGACCGATTGGCCTGGCTGCCACGGCACGAAGAGAGGGACAGGGAGCTGGAGCCTTGGCCCTAGTCCCTCCAGGGGTTGACACATCAGCGGCTGTGATCGCAACCTTGAGGGGTTGCTGGAGGGGGTGCCTGACTACCAAGGGGTCGAGGAGGTCCCCATAGAGCATCAGATCCATACAGTGGGGGTGCAACCCAGGGTGCACCGCCTTCTGAGGCGGGTGGCACGAGCGGTTGTGTACTACAGAGAGCATCATCCAGCCGAATAGTCGCCTAGGCTTTATTTCCACTGTTATCCTGAGACTCATGACTCAGACATACTGATTTGTGGACATATACACTTATTTTTGAGCGCCTCAGTGCGCCACACGATATATATATATATACATACCGGTTTTTGGATGGATCATTGTTACATGTGATGATGTTTTGTTTATGTTATGCAATTGTTCAGTACAATTGTGATCTTATGTATGAATTTGCATGACACATGACCCATGATTTTTATGTTTTTTAATGCAAGCTTAAAAGCACTCATATGCAAACTATGCTTGAAATGATTTATTTACATATGCTTTACTCTATTATGCTTTCTATGTCTTCTTGTATGATGTTATCTGTTTCGCAAATGTCTATCTAACACATGATTTGCCAATGCATCAGTCAACGTGTTTAGTCGTCTCGGAATATGCTGATATGTAATATAATCGAAATTCCGTTCCAACAATCTTGCACGTAGGTACAACCTTAGTATGCATTGGTCTCTGACGGAATATCGCCCGTTAAGTTGATGGACGACCAACTGGGAGTCCAGGTTCACTACCAATTCTCGGATGCCGAGGTCAACCGCTTCGGCAAGTAATTCAATTACAGCGCTGTATTCGGCAACGTTGTTAGTGGTACGACCTAGGCAGACACCCTGAAGGTCTACCAATTCTCCGTGAGGATCGTAGATCACCCACGCCGCAGATGACAAATTGCAAGTACTACGGCAGGCGCCATCAGCGAAACCAACATAAGGTGCACTAGACATCTGCACAAGAAGAAGAAAACACAATAAGAGGCAAACACGCTTTCATACCAAGGCAAAAACGAAAACATGCACAACACACAAAACACACGTATATACAAAGTGAATGCGCGAAGTTATGCATAATATTTCTTCAGATACAGCCCGTTGCGGGGCTTGTCCAGAGGATTTCCTTCATAATCAATCAACTCATATGCGCCCTTTTGTAAAACTCTTTTCACGATGTAGGGACCTAACCACATGGATTCGAGTTTTCCTGCCCCCAGCTTATCCTTAGCTTGATCGTAGAGCAGTACTAAATCTCCCTCAACAAAGGAACGAGAATGAATATTCTGATCGAAGTGAGCTTTGACTCTCTTCTTCTGTGCTTCGATAGCCAGAGAAGCCAAACGACGAGTCTCGTCTAACCGTTCTAAGTAAAGAAGCCGTTCCTCCACCGGAGTGGTGTTGGGAAGCAACTCGACAGCTAATTTTAATGAAGGAATCTCGCATTCGACGGGAAGGGTAGCCTCCAGTCCGTAAACTAACTGAAATGGGGTAAAACCGGTGGCATCCTTCACCGAAGTCCGGTAGGCCCACAAGGCTGGGAAAAGCATAAGGTGCCAATTAGACTTGTGCGTATTGACGGTGCGTTGAAGCATGGTGATCAAAACTTTGTTCACGGCCTCGACTTGACCGTTAGATTGCGGATAGTACGGTGTCGAACTATCTTGGCGCAAGCCTAGTTGGGTTGTCAGCTCCGTCATCATATGATTTCGGAAATGCTTTCCATGATCTGTAACAATAGCCTGAGGGACTCCGAAACGAGTGATAACATGATTGAATAAAAACTGCACCGTGGTGTAACCGTCTTCGTTTAATGTAGGCATTGCTTCGGCCCACTTGGTGAAATAGTCCACAGCAACGATAATGTACCCATGCCCCCCGGCCGAACGAGGGTTACAGGACGTATAATCGATGCCCCATTTTGCAAATGGACCTACGGTTACGACAGGGTGCAGTGGTGCAACAGGTGCACGCATCTTCCGGTGGTAAACCTGGCATTCGTGACATGCGCGTACAGCAAGGATGCAATCCTTGAAGATAGAAGGCCAGAAATAACCAGCGCGGAGGATCTTCTGAGCGGTAGCATATCCGGACATATGGCGGCCACAAGCGCCGGAGTGGCAGTCATTCAAAACTCGCTCAGCCTCCTCAAGGGTTAAGCATCGGCGAAGAACAGAATCGACGCCGAGGCGGTACAGGGTATCGCCCAAAATGCGGTATGGTTGAGCTTGGTGACGAATCCGTCGTCGAGCCTCTTTCGATGTATTGGGACGAAACGAGGACGTTTGTAAATATATGATAATGTCCCCGTACCATGGGTCGAGAGTGCTGATGAGAAATAGCGTTTCATCCGGAATATGTTCCTCTGAACGAGATGGTGTAGACTGAGATGGTAAGGAGCAGAGTAGTTCGGCGAAGACCAGTGATTTCTTGGACTTGGCTGCAGTGAATTCCAAGTCAAACTCTTGGAGGATTACGATCCACTTTGAGTATTTTCCCCCCAGCAACTGACGTGACAAAATATAGGTCATGGGGTTGCAATCAGAGATCACGGTCGTCGTGCGCAACAGGATGTAATGACGGAAACGTTGGACGGCACAGACAGCTGCCAATGCCAACTTCTCGACGTATGCATAGCGAGTTTCCATATCTAGAAGGTTGCGGCTAAGATAATATACAACATGCTCGGTGCCATCATCGTCGTCTTGCACTAAAACCATGCCGATGGTGGTATCGGCGGCGGCCAAGTAAAGGGTGTAGTCACGGTGGTAATTTGGAGGTCTTAGGAGCGGAGCTGAGACCAGAAGGTCTTTAAGACGCTCAAAAGATTGCTGAGCGATAGCGTCCCAGCGAAAGGGCATGTCTCGCTTCAATAATCGCGTGAAACCCTTAGCCACCTCGGCATAATTTGGGATGAATCGTCTGAGAAAATTGGCTTTCCCCTGCAAGCTCTGTAACTGCTGTAGGGAGGCAGGGGGAGGAAGATTCAAAATGGCCTCGACTTTAAGGGGATCCAAGCGGATGCCTTCCCGGGAGACGATAAATCCGAGCAGTCGGCCAGATTCTACGCAGAAGACACACTTATGCGGATTGAGTCGAATACGGTAGTGTCGACAGCGGAGAAAAATTTCGCGTAAATGAGATGGATGGTCTTGACGTTTAGCTGAATGAGCTGGTAGGTCATCCAGGTAAGGCTGTACGATGTGTCGGATATCATGAAAAGCATACGACATCGCACGCTGGAAAGTGGCACTGGCATTTTTGAGACCGAAAGGTAGCTTCTTGTAAGCGAAGGTGCCCCAAGGGCAAATGAAAGCAGTCTTGTGCTAGTCTGCAGGGGCTATGTTGATCTGGTTGTAACCAGAGAAGCCGTCCATAAATGAATAAATTTCGCTTCCTGCGCAATCGTCGATAAGCTGATCAATAAAAGGCGTAGGAAAGTTATCTTTTGGACAGGCGCGATTGATGTCGCGATAATCAACACAAACCCGAATAGTACCCTGTTTTTTATTCACAGGGACTATGTTCGAGACCCATTCCGTGAGAGGAATGGCATAGATGAAACCAGCTCGAAGAATCTTTTCAACTTCGGCCTTGATGGCTGCAACCTTTCGAGGGTGCACTGGGCGTAAACGCTGACGAACAGGCTTAGCACTGGGATAAGTAGGGATTTCGTGCTCCACGATACTGGGGTCAATGCCGGGCATTTCCTCGTAAGACCATGCGAAAACATCACGAAATTCACGAAATAAATCAGTGTAAAGTTGAATTTCCTCAGGAGTGCATGTGACTCCAGTATGAATATTTTCGACCACCCCCGTTTTGACAGAGATGTCGATAGCCAGAGTTTGCGTAATGTTACCCATGTTTCCTTCCGAAGACACTTGATACAACTGAACAGGTGTTTGGAGAGGGATAGATGGGACACGTGAGGCAAACTGCTCGAGACATGCGGCCATTTCTGAATGAGGAGGGAGAAACGAAGAGCGATGGTGGTAATCTGACCAAGGGAGCTCCTCGGGAGGCATAGTCTCAATGATAGCCTCGTCGGAGGGAAATGATTCCTTCAGGGGATCCGAAGTGGCCTCTCCTCCCATCCAAGGGAAGTGGTCATATGAATCGGGAACGCTGCTTGAAGAAGCAGGTTCAGGAGGTGGAGCCGATGCAGCGACTATCTCGATGTAGTTGAGCTCGGCGGGACTCAACGGCATCATCTCGCCCCAAGAGTCTTCCTGATTCAAGGGAGGGAGAACCCATGGATCGGAACGTACTGTGATCATGTTAACGGAGGCGAGATTCGGAGGTGGGAGGGGAAAGACTCCCATTAGAGAGGGATCTTTAAACAATCCAGCACCCACACTCACTAGTGATTTGGAGGTATGCTCTACGAATGGCACATTCCCTTCAGAAGAGGAAGCGAAAAAGGACAGCTGGTCCACAGTGACGATTTTCCCTTGGTGAGGAAAGCGAACGACACGGAACAAAGAGGAAGCCACGGCTTGCATGGCATACGTCCAACTTCGTCCAAGGAGGAGGTTGTAAGTGAGATTAGCGTCAATGACTTCAACCTCGACCTCTACCGTTTTCCCTTCTAAAGAGATAGGCAATCGCGGGAGGATACCATATGGACGAGATTCTCTTCCATCGAAAGCCTCTAGGGTGGTTGGAGACTGGCTCAGAGCAGGAGAACCAATAGCTTTCCAACAAGCAACCGACATAATGCAGGTTGAAGCACCTTCATCAATGACTGTACGATGAATCGTTTTGCCGTTGATGAGAACCTGTATAAGGAAGGCCACCTGGTGAGGCAATCTCCGCGTGAAACCTTCGAGATCAAAAGAGATTAAATCCGAATCTTCCAGTCTATGCCACCAATCGCTGATAGCAGGGACTTCCTCTGAGAGGGGCAGCTCTGGAGGACTTCTAATGCGGACATGGCAGACGGAGCCTGCGCTAAGTCCTCGACAATGCTATAATGCTGTGCAGCACGAGCATTGGGATTATAAGATGACTTCCTGAGTACACCTTTGGGAGGGGGTCGGGGGATCGTCTCAGTGCTGGGCCTTTCGATGTGAAGGGGACCAGAACTAGACGGAGGAGCGCTGGAGGGAACTTCCGGCTCCTTCCCGGCTGAAGATGGATAATCTTTCGCTCGAGTTGTAACATGGATGGGGATGGTTCCAGCCATGAACACCTGAGAACCGAACGAGGAAGAGGATTGAGAAGGATCTGCCACCTGATGCATCTGCTGGGATGGGAAAGGCTCTTTAAGCACGGCAGGGGACCCCGGAGCACCTTTCAAAAGCCGACTAACCTCGGACCGCCTGGGGCAATCTTTGGTGTAGTGATCCTCTTCGCAAATGAGACAAGGATACTTAGGCTTTCGTTTGGCTCCTTCCTCGGAGGGAGGTTTAGGAGGGTTCTGCTTAGGCTGTCCAGATTTATCTTTGGCTTTCCCTTTCTTTTTGCCTTTTGAGGATTTGTCTGCCGCGGTGGACTGAACGGCATTTACCTCGGAGGTATTCCCAGGAATGGATTGGCTCTGAGAAGCATTTTCGTTAGATGCATTTTGTTTCTGCTTCCCAGGATTCGCGGCCGATTTCTTAGATGGTGAGTTTACGGAACCGATAACTCCATCAACAGAAGGCTTTGGTGGAGCTTTGGGTTGTCCGTGTCTCGGGGCATCTGGCAAATACTCATACAAGGTACCTGACTGAGAATACACTAAATCCAGGTACTGAGCTCGCGCGATTGCTTGCTCCTCAGTTACACATGCCCCCATCGCGATATCTTTGGCAATTTTAGGGACAAAGGACGTGGTAAACCAGTCGGTCAGGAGTTGATCAGGGATCCAAAATTTAATCAAGCGACGACGCCTTCTCCATTCATGTATATGATCGGAGATGTGCGTTGCCGTATCCTGTTTTAGAGACGTGAGAAGATGGGTCCCGGTCTCGTACCGAATGGGTAACTGAAAATGAGTTAAAAAGGCCATAGCCAACGAGTTTAAATCAGAAAACATGCCGCGATTGAGTTCGATGTACCATTTAGCAGCTGAACCAGTGAGGGTCCTTTGGAAGAGGCAAAGTCGGATAGAATCATCAAGCCATGAGTTAGATGAGCACCAAAGGTGATAAGTCATTACATGGGCCTGAGGATCCTCTCCGGCTTTGCCGTCGAACTTTGGACAGTCACCTGGTATCTTGGTTGGAACCGGTGGCCAATATGGATTATGCAAAATAGGGTCATTTGTTAACTTGGACACATCAGGTAGTTCCAACGTTGCCAAAAATGGTAGCTGCGGGTTGAAGGACATCTGTGGTTGCGGATTCGAGGCGACATTAGGGTTCCACCCAGATTGGGGTTGCCCCCAAGAACTTTGTCCGGACGGGCCCGGCCCAAAAGGACCTGACGCGTAGGAATTTTGTCCCGACGGACCAGGTCCAAAAGGACCCGGCGCATAGGGAGTTTGTCCGTAGGAGTTTTGTCCGTATGGATTTTGGCCATATGCGGACGGCTGTCCCTGTGTCTGCCCCCCAGCTCCCCAAGTATTAGCAGCTTGCCCGACAGGTTGACCATATTGATAATTTTGATAAGGAGTGGCCTGTGGTTGCTGATAATTTTGATAAGGAACATACTGATTTTGCCCCTGGGGCGGCTGGTAGCCAGATGACTGCTGGGTCCCATACGGGGCCTGGTAGGCAGGCTGCGTTTGGTATGGAGGTTGATAACCTGTTTGAGTTTGAGGCCCAGAGTAATGTCCTTGAACTGACTGGGGTTGAACCATATGTCCCGAAGGTTGACTTGGTCGGATTCGAGATGGGCCTGGTTGGCCAGCAGGGTAGCCTTGCTGGGCGCCAGGTTGTCCATGTGCCACCAAGGGTTGTCTTTGCGGAACGGATGGTCGAATCGGCTGGATAGCTGGTTGACGCCGAGGTTGGCCAGCTTGTCCAGTTTGACGATGAGGGTGGACACCGGGTTGATTCGGCTGTATAGACGGTTGGCCCGTTTGTCCCCCAGCGTGACCAGATTGAGAAGAGGGCTGGGCTTGCTGCATGGCAGGCTGCCCTCCTTGGTGCATGGGATGAGCAGAGGGTTGGCCTTGCTGTATAGCAGGTTGCCCCCCTTGCCCAGAAGGATTCGTGATTTGAGGGGTGGGTTGGCCCTGTTGAACATAGGGTTGTCCACCCTGCCCAAGAGGATACCCTTGCTGGACTGCTGGTTGATTTGGAGGATTGTAAACTGAGCCAGTTTGTCCAGAGGGGTACCCTTGCTGGAAACCGAGTTGGCCTTGAAAAGGTTGCTCCGGTTGTCCAGTGGGTTGATTTTGATATGGATATGGTGGACCTCCAATGCCCAAGGGTTGTTCCTGGTAAGATTGACCTTGTGGGCCCCCAGATTGTCCTGGGTCAGGCGGGCCATAAAGTGGTTGCCCCTGGGGGGTTTGCACGTAGAATGGCTGGCCTTGATTGGGTGGTCCTATGGGCTGCCTGGGAGGATCCCGGTTCCCTTTGAACATATGAGTAGCGTAATCGTACGTGATATTCAAGGGTTCCTCGTTTTCTTCGAAAGGGCGATGAGGGAGGCCCGAGATGCTTTCAAGGAACTCACCATTTTCATCATAGAAAAAGAAGGGACCTTCGTAATCCGGGTCCGTTATGGGTTCCCCATAAGCATCATACGGCCCTGATCCTGGAATTCTGCCAACAAAGGAACCAACTTGAGGGATTTCAGACGAGGAAACCGGTACAGCACTGACGACCGGAGTCGAACGTGCTACACAGACAGTAGGTTGAGTGGGAACTGAGGTGACGGGCGTGTTAAGCCCTGATGTAAGGGGTGTACTAAGGGGCTGCGAAACAAAAGGCCCAGTGGAAGCAGCAAGACTAGGATCCCATATAGTCGTAGAAGTCGTTCTAGCGGCATACCTATCCCTCACTGATTGGTATCGCGGAGGGAGGGGAGAGGAAGCCGGGATCGGGGTCTCGATGTCTGTGACCACGGGCGTCTCACCGGTGCTAGAAGTTGCCTCATCCATGTGGGAAGAAGACATTGGAGACGACATACCGAGAGGGGTACGAGGGGTACGGGGGGTATAATCGGGCTCCCAAATAGGATTCCAATCCTCTATGTAATCTTCGTCGCCTGGGGCACGTACGTTGATAGGCCGGATACTCGGAACAATGGGAAGAGTACCGCTTACAACTGGTACCTCTGGAGCAACAGAGGACGGAGAACCTTGATCGCTTGGACCGGGAGTTGATGGGTCAGCCAGGATGACCAGACCCCTTAGAAAACCTAAAGGAAACTAACGATAAAACCCTACTCAAAACTATCGCACACAAGACCTAAAATAGGTGATGTTATCGTGGCCAAATTAGTTTTAAGACACAAGAACCAAACTTGACCTTTTCATATTTCGGGAGTCGAGAAAAGGACGAAAAGATGACTCCAGTCTCCTTCGAATGTTTTATGAGCACGAAGTGACAAGACGCTCACAGGCACCTTTTCGTTTAGGGAGTCCGAAAAGGATCAAAAGTGACTGCTCTGGAATTCTAGGTAGAGGGTGTGCCAAACTTTTCGCAAAACCACAGAATACTTTTTAGGGTACGGGTGGTCAATCTTCGTGAATGCTGTGTTCACTGCATTGTGAATCGTAGGGCGGCTGACTCGGCTTCCTATGGATAAAGGATAAAAGCCTAGTGGGGTCTCCCTATATACGCGACGGTACGTGGGAGCGCAGTCCGTGTTAGACCACTATCGAGTCACAGAAGGAGGAATCACCCAACCTAATGTGAAACAACAGTGACTATGTTTAAAGACGCCGGAACACGTCTCTAACCTAGACCTCTAGATATTTGCGTTTAGTTCCAATGCGTTTTTAGATTCATTTGGTTCATTTTATAGTTGATCTTGAGATTAAGTTTCGATTTCAAGCTCTATCGTATGTTCGCTCACAATTACCTAGATGCAATCTATATGCCAAAGAATTCCGTTTTATTCGATGAATTCTAGCTACGAGAGGGCAAGAAATTTTTCATCAAACAAAACAAGTACAAGCAAACAAGCAACTTAATGCAACTAAAGCGAGGAAAGGAAACTTTTCTTTTGAAGATGCAAATCAATGAAATGTTCTTTTCCTTTTCAATTTTCAAAGGCAAAGCTACTAGTTTGATTTTCTTTCAGTGACACAAAGCATCTAAAATAATTTGGAGGAACCGGAACACCAAGTAAACTACTTAATGAAAGCACACAAAGTTCCCTAAACATTCAACCAAAGCTTCCAAATCAAAGGAAAACAAAGGTCTGCACGAGCTATGTAATCTAAGCTCTGTAAGACAAGCAAGGAGGAAGCGAAAAGAAACCACTTGGAAACACAATCCAAAGCACTCCAACAATCACTGAACAAGTGCATGAACAGATCTGAACTTGGCTGGTCGAACAAACAAACAAGCTCCCTACGGTAGGCTTGACACACACGCAACCTCTAGATGGCCTAGAGTTAGAGCGCGAAATCAATAGAAAAAGGCAAACACCCGAAGGACGAAAGTCACAACCAGTCAACTAGAGACACAACACAATCCAGCAATTGCAAAAGTGATGGTGGGAACACGAACCAAGCAGCGAAAGCAAAAAGGGAAGGTATTTGCAAACTTAAAACTGAGCAAAAACGAAACCTTATGGAAACAAGCTTCGCAATCAAGCAGTTCAGAGTTCAAACAATGAAAAACAAGTCATCAGACAGGAGGAGAGAAGAAGGGAAAGTCACAGTAAGAGGTTCAGGAGGCCAATTTGGTCAAAAATGAATTTTACAGGATCAGCGCGGGTAGCCTTCAGCAACTCGGCGCTGACAGGGGGAGGCCTGTAGCAACTTTGCGACGTCAGCGCGGAAAGACAGGAATAAAGCGCGTTGTCTCGGAAAAACGAGGTCAGCGCGGAAAGGAAACACACAGACGCGATGACCAGAAACACAAAGAAGCGGGGGCGCGATGCCAGCGCGGAAGGACACGAATAAAGCGCGTTGTCTCTGAGAACGAGGTCAGCGCGACTGTTAGACGTACAGGCGCGATGGAAAGAAAACCAAAGAGCAGGAACGCGATGTCAGCGCGACTGTTTGGAATTAAAACGCGCTGAGCGCAAAAAACAAGCAAGGCCAAACTAAAAACTTCCCAAACCAAATGCAAGAGCTTTTAAACAATAAAGATGCTTCCCAGAAACGCCCAGAAAGTTCATAAGCAAAAAGACAATCCCAAAAACTCGAAAAGAGATCAATCAAAGCCAAACACAAAAGTGGACTCAAGAGACAAAAAGGCTGATCCCCAGCGGAGTCGCCAAATTGTTGGAGAGGTAAATCCCCTCTACGGATAGAGGCGATCCCTACTAGCCCAGCAAGGGTCTAGCAACAATCACACAATGCTGCTACGCATGTTCCTAATTACAATTGAACAAGAGGTAAAGAGCACCTACTTGGATTCCTGCGCTTGTCGTTTGACGAAGAGATGTTGCCTTCGCTCCTCCGCTTCGGCTGGTCACAATCCTCCGCGATCTCCGCGAATAGATACCTGCACACACGAAGGGGAAACAAACACAAGCGTAAAATCTAGTAAAAGCAACCATACATCAGTCAGAAAAGATGTAATTCACATTTAACCATTGCATAGACAAATGAGAATGGAACAATAATAGCAGTCATCTATTATTAATCAGAATAGAGAAGAGTACAACCAAATGTTCTGACGTCGGTAACCTTCTCAGGAGGGGCCAGTCAGCATGTATCTCAAGCATTCACCTTTGAGGAAGATTCTCCCAAGACAAGCAACTCTCTTTCTCACACAAATAACACAAAACAACCTTCCCTAAGCAATCAATCACTTCCACACCTAGCACACCACACCTATAGCAGCAATCTGAGCACTACAAGCTCTGTACAATCCAAGCTATTCCAAGCTAAGTCTAACTAGCTGCTCATGGTAATGGTGGAAGTTTATATAGGAGAAGGAGTCTCCTAAAAGGGTGGAAGGATGAGCTTATCTTTGAGGGAAATGGTTGCAAAAGGTCGAACAATCATGCCATAGAAAGTAGTCGATATTCACAAAGCTAACAACCAAGCCTGGAGTTATCTGGAAGGCTGGTTGTTTGAACGAATTCGCCCAAACTGGATCAGCACGGATAATGAGGAAACTATCGCGCTGTCGGTGCATCTCAATAACTGGGACAGTCGCGTCAGCGCGGAAGCACACGGGAAAGGTGCGATGTTCACCAGCGCGGGAAAGGGATGTTCTTCCGCGCTGGCAGCGTGCGGAATGCACTATGGAGCGCCAGTCATCGCGGGTATTTTTCTGACAGACGCGCTGATGCATAAAACTTTGGGAAAAAGGGGTTTTAGGGCTAGTTCAGAAGGCATGAAGCTTAGTGATTGACACAGCAGGGTGACTGACAGGAAGGCAGTGACAAATTACTATGTAACACTTTAACTATTAAAATGATTTAGGTAAACGTTTTAGTTTACAATTTCAAATTTAAAGATTTATTTCATAAAAAAATTTAGTTTACATTTTTTAATAAATTGTAGAATAAAATAATGAAGGGAAATAAATCTAATAAAATTTTTGGAGGGAATATTTTTGGAGGGAAAATTTCATTCTCTAAGCTATATAATATCTTTAGAAGACTCTACATTTGTATCATTCAACCTCTTCTATTTGAAAGGGATGGATTCTCTTGATAGTAAAGTTTCACTTTGTACAGCATCAACATCTTCATCGCGTAACAACTCTATTCATATTGATGAATATAACGGAAATTCTTCCACTATGAATAGAAAGTCAATTCTTCCACTTAGTCCTAATCCTAAGGACTATGAGAGAAGCACTGGTGAAAGAGGGGATGGAGAATTTCAAATAAATAAAGAGTCATGGATTCCACTTAGTCCTAATTCTAACGACTATGAGAGTAGCAGTGATGAAGAGAATGATGACGAATTTCAAAAGAATGGAGTGTCACGGTGTCCACTTAGTCCTAATCCTATGGACTATGAGAGTAGCACTGTTGAAGATCATGATGATGAATTTAAAAAGAATGGAGTGTCACATTGTCCACTTAGTCCTAATTCTAAGGGCTATGAGAGTAGCAGTGATGAAGAGCATCATGATGAAGTTCAAAATAATGGAGTGTCACGGTGTCCACTTAGTCCTAATTCTAAGGACTATGAGAGCAAGAGTGATGAAGAGCATGATGATGAATTTCAAAAGAATGGAGTGTCACGATGTCCACTTAGTCCTAAATCTAAGGATTATGAGAGGAGTAGTGATGAAGAGCGTGTTGACAAATTTCAAAAGAATGGAGTGTCACAGTGTCCACTTAGTCCTAATTCTAAGGACTATGAGAGCAAAAGTGATGAAGAACATGATGAGGAAGTTCAAAAGAATGGAGTGTCACAGTGTCCACTTAGTCCTAATTCTAAGGACTATGAGAGCAGTAGTGATGAAGAGCATGATGATGAATTTCAAAAGAATGGAGTGTCACAGTGTCCACTTAGTCTTAATTCTAATGACTATGAGAGTAGTAGTATGAAGAGTGTGATGATGAATTTCAAAAGAATGGAGTGTCACGGTGTCCACTTAGTCCTAATTCTAAGGACTATGAGAGCAGCAGTGATGAAGAGCATGATGATGAATTTCAAAAGAATGGAGTGTCACAGGGTGTTCTTAGTCCTAATTCTAAGGACTATGAGAGCAACAGTGATGAAGAGCGTGGCAAAAAATATCAAAATAATGGAGTGCCTTGTTGTCCTCTTAGTCCTAATCCAAGGGACTATGAGACCAGTAGTGCTGAAGAGCATGATGGAAAATTTCAAAAGAATGGAGTGTTAAGGTGTCCACTTAGTCCTAATTCTAAGGACTATGAGAGCAGCAGTGATGAAGAGCGTGATGATGAATTTCAAAAGAATGGAGTGTCACGGTGTCCTCTTAGTCCTAATTCTAAGGACTATGAGAGCAACAACGATGAAGGACATGATGATGCACTTAGTCCTAATCCTAATGACTATAAAGGTAGCAATGAAAAAGGACAGGATGTAGCATTTTTAGTAAGTAAACAGTCACATTTCGACGTATTCCTAATTCTATGGACTATGAGAGTAGCACTAGCAATGCACATGAGGAAGAATATCCAATAAACGTCAAGTCAAATTTTCCATTCAGTCTGAATTCTAAAGACTATGAAAGTAGCACTAAAGAAGGGGAAGATGAAGAATATCCTCCAAGTCAACATTTGAAAAGCACAACTGATCATAGTGTGGATAACATTCCTCTTAATGATGATGAAAATCCTTATACAAATGATGATCCAATGATGGAGATGTTGCCAAGAAATATTGTATTGAGGAGTAGGAGAAAACCTTTTCATATCAATGCAAGATGTTCTAGTTATACACGGGGTAGAGCAGAATATCTGACAAGAAGAAGTTCTATCAGTGCTCTCATTTCAAGTGAATGTTTTCTAAGAGATTGCTTGAAACATATGGATTTCAAATTTTCATTTGAGAGCAGGAAGAGATACTTGTCAATGAATAAAACCATGCAAAATTCATATTTAGTTGGGTGCATGAAATCTACATTTTCAGGTTATGATTATCATATTGGGTGTTTATTTATTTGTAGGAAGGCTTTCAAAATGTTTCATTCAATTGGGAATTTTTGTCTCTTGAGAATTCAAGAAAATTTGGAAAAGGATCCCACATTTTATTTAGAAGTACGTCACAAAAGACAGTTTGGGCCATTATCAAATATTGTAATGTCATGGATGAAGTATTTATTTTCAAAGCATGGACAATGTATGCCAAATAGAGAGACAATATATATTCCTGATAATTTTCAAGATGAGAAATCTACAACTTATACAAAGAATATGCAGAAGGTGCTGAGGGACATGGCTGGTTTATTACATATCAATATTTTGTGAAGGTATGGATGAAAAAATTCAACAATGTTCGTATTCCTAACAAGATAAGGATGGGGATTTGCAGTACATGTGCTTCTCTTAATTAAAAAAGGGACAAATGTGAAGGGTCAGAAAGAGGTAAGCATTCATAACTTTAAATTTTAAAATTGTATAGTCATCAACTATGAAAACATATTTCTTAATGGCTTTCTTTTATGTTTTGTAGATTCAATTGTTAAAGAACTTCAAGAGCATCGCGAACAACAAACAAGTGAAAGCAAAAAGTACAATCGTCGAAAGAAGTGTTACGATAATTCGAATAAATATTTGGGTTTGATAATTGATGGTATGGACCAAAAGAAAATACTTTTACCACCTTTTATTCGCACACCCAAAAATTTAAAAGAGGAAAATTTTACTTAGTATCACTTGCTCGGTTGTATGGTCTTCAATGGGAAAATGTTGCCAAGGGTGTACTTCACAACTCCTAATATTCATAATGATGCAAATCTGAACATAATCATAAATCATGATGTGCTTTCTCATTGGTCTGGTAATATTCCTAAAGTTTTGTATCTACAATTGGACAACACTTGCCATGAAAACAAAAATTAGTTTGTTTATGGATATCTAAACATGGCTGTTGAATTGAGAAATTTTCAGAAGGTAAAGGTTGGTTTCCTTCTTGTTAGGCACACTCATGACCATATTGATCAGATGTTCAGTATTTTTTCAGTCACATTGAGGAGGAAGGAAGTTGGGAGGTTGCCATCATTAATTAAATGTATTAAGAAATCATACATGCCAAAGCCTACTTTTGATGTGTTGGAAGAAACTCTTGACATGCAAAGGTTTATTATGGGATCGCATGGTAAGGGGAAATACATTGAACAACTTAATGACATTAGCTTCTAACATCAATTTTGTATCAAAAAAATTGATGGGAAAACACTAATATGGGTAAGGAAGTATTCAACTACTACAGAATGGGCACCGTCATCTGGTTTGGAATTTTTGAAGTTCATTCCAGATCATCCAATATTTCCATCAAAAATATTGTTATTACAATCAGTTGGTGAAGTTCATAATGCACGCAGACAGAATGGAGATATAAATTATTCTGATTGCCTAGAATAAATTAAAAAATGTATTAGATATACATATGAATACTTTGACATTGCTGATTCAGTTTGGTGGGAGTCATTTTTCAATAGTCAAAGTGATATCATTTTAACAACAACAAATGAAGATATACCTTTGAAAAATCCATTTATTAGGCCACAAAATGTGTCGAATGAACATGAGAAAATAAACATTGTTGAACAACAACAACCTCAAGGTATTATTAATTCTTCACAGGCAGAGGAAAGAGAGATGTATATTGGTTCTAGAAGATCTTGTGCACAACGTGAAGCCATGGAAGACCTTTACAGGGGTTCTGTACAGGATATTAAGGAGGGTTGCATGATCGCAGTGCTAGTAGCTGGAGATCCTAATGGTTATCCATTCTGGGTTGCTAAAGTTATAAAGGTCTTTACAGAAAACAAGGATGTTATAGGTGTTGAATTACCTTGGTATGCCACAAATACACACCCATTCAATGGTGTGTATAAGCCAGAGATGGTAGTTGACAAAAAAATGGTGAAAAGAGAAAAAGAAAGGGTACAAATATAAATCGCCGCCACATAGACATATTAAAATTAGAGGATGTTGACATACTTGTTTATGAATTCAATTTAAGAAAGAGAGGAACTCTTTGCTTCAAGACAATAGATATTTTGAAAAGGTTGTTACCAGAAGGAATAGTGTTGAAATGCGGGTCTGCTGAAACCAGCCGTAGATTTAGAGGAATTTTAAAACCTAAAATGGTGGGCATGCATGTGGACTCAGATGGGGCACTAGTTGATCAAAGAGAAGAATATGGAATATCTTCATTAGCATCCAGTCACTCATTTGAAGATGTGAATTCTGATGGTGTGCAAGAAAATATGAGTGATTTTGAATAATTATTTAAGATAGTTTATATAACTGATGTTTGCATCGTATCTTGAAACAAATTTTTTTATTTCCATATGGTGTTAAACGAGAAGTTATGAGTCATTTTTATGTTGTTGGATTATATGTCTTAAATGATAATATTTATTGTTCAGAATATCTACAATGCAACATTAAATTAGAGATATAATGTATGTTTCATTCAATATACAAACAATGACATTTGAATTCATTTAGTCATGTAATATGTTCATAATGTCATCGTTCTTTAATTTTATGGTTGAAAATATTCTAGTTTCTTTTGTATATAGCATGTTATGGTTGAAAACATGTTGAATTTATACTTAGGAAAGAAAAATGTTATTCTACCAAAAACATTAGTGTGTTTTTTCCTCATAAACAACTTTTTTTGGCACATAAAAATTTGGTTTTACTAGCATTTTTTAAAAATGTTGAAAATTGACCCTAAAAAAAATTATCGTTCCAGTATCACCACTTTTACGTTTTCAAGGTGTTTCTTGCACGGCAATTTCGTTTTCACTGCCATTTTTAAAACATGTTCAAAATTGACCCTAAAAAAAAACCATCATTCCAGTATACATAGTTTTCGTTTTTAGCACTTTTTTTGATGTTTTTTTTGGGGTTTTTGGCTAGAGTTCATGTTTTGAGTTCATAGTTCCCGTTTCAAAGTTTACATTGTTCCATGTTAGTGCTCTCCCATGGCTCAAGATCTAGATGAAGAAGGCTATCTTCGGCCATGTTTTTACTTTCCATATACATTCCCACTTTTTTGTTTCTGGATGTCTATTGTGTTCTTCTTTTATTTGGTAGCCTTCTCCTATTGTAAACATGCCTTTGATTTTGTGGCCCCATCTTAGGGTGTCTGAACCTTCTTTTATCGCTATTTTCCTTGTTGCCATTTCGTTGTCATAAAGTTTCCATTGGGGTGTTTCTAGCGCTTCCGGCCAATTTTTCTATTGTTTCCACTTTCTCCAGTATCCTTCTGGTTCAGGGCACCAGTAATTTTGTACTGAGTTGCCCTCATGTAGGTTGGTGAATTGGTGGATTTATGTGAGCTATAGCTGGTTGTTGGGTTTTTCTCTCTATTGCCATACTTCTTCCCAGAAGTTGGCTTTGTCCCCTCCTCTAACTTCCCAGAAGCGTCGTTTTCTGATCAGGTCCTTATTGGCACTGGCAAGATTCCATATTGCAGAGCCTTTCTTCTCATTTTGGCTTCTCAACTTTCCTTCAAGGGATCTGGCCATATCATATTTTCTGTCCCATAGTTTTTTCCAAAGATCTACCCCTCCGTGAATCCATCTCCACCACAACTTTGCCCCCATTACCTGATTCAGGATGTATGGATCTCGAAGTCTGAGGCCTGCATCTTTTAGGGATTTGCTCAACTAGCTCTAAGATAGAAGCACCCATTTCTTTGTCGTACTGGGCCCTTGCCATAAGAATTTTTTGAACATGTCTACCATTTTCTGGCAGACTATTTTAGGGGTGGCTTGACTGGTTAGTTGGTATATCAGAATGGATTGAAGCACTGATTTTAGCAGTATGATGCGGCTCGGGATGTTCAGCGTTCTGAATGTCCAGTTTTTCATTTTCCATTGAATATTTTCCATCAAGGTATTTTAATTGGCCACTCTATTTTGTTGGTCATTTAGCTGGATACCTAGATACTTTGTGGGGAAATTCCCAATTCTGAATCCCATGGATCTTGCTAGGAAAGCTTGGGAGGGTGCTGGGGTGTTGAAGAAATATATATCTGATTTTTCTTTATTTATCTCTATCCCAGAGGCACTTGTGATGTCTATGAGAATTTCCATTATTTTTCTGGCTTCTTCGACCATTTCCTGTCCATATAGCATTACGTCATCAACAAATTGTTGGTGGGTTAGAGGTAGATCATTCCCCCAATGTCTTAGGCCCTTATATTGTTCTCTGTATACTTTTTCTTTGATGTATCTTCCTAGACCTTCGGCTGCTAGGATAAACAAGAAAGGTGATAATGGGTTGCCTTGCTTGAGCCCTCTGGTCGCATTGGAAGCTTCTGTAGGTGATCCGTTGAATAGGATTGAAAGAATGGTAGTGGTTACCATTGACATTACCCAACTTATCCATCTTTCATCGAAGCCAAATGTCGTTAGGATTTTTTAGAGATATCTCCAGTTTAGTTTGTCATAAGCTTTGGCCAAATCTATTTTTACTAGCATCCCTTTCATTTTTGAATTTTTCAATGAGTGTATTGCTTCTTGTGACATCACTATCCCATATGTTATTTGTCTGCCTTTGACAAACCCTGTCAGCTCTTGGGATTTTAAACTAGGTAGTATGGGCTTCAGTCGGTTCACCATTATTGTAGCTAAGATTTTATATATAACATTGCAAAGAGCTATAGGTTGGAATCCTTGTGGTTCTTCCAAGCGCTCTGTCTTCAGTATCAGGGCTAGAAATGTAGCGTTCATGGCCGAATGCATTCTTTTGGTACATATGGATTCCTCTACTACATTCACTATGTCTTCACCCATGAAGGTCCACGTTGCTTGGAAGAATTCTGCAGTGAAACCATCAGGCCCAGGTGCTTTATTCTTCGCCATATTTTTTATTACCTCCTCCACCTCTGCTTTAGTTATTACTCTTAGCAGAGCTAAATTCTCATCTCTACTTACTAGATTATGGATATGTTGACTAATTTTGTGAATATTATCCTCCCTTCTGATATTTGGTTCTGTCAGGAGCCCTTTGAAATGTTGAACAAGCAGATTCTCCATTTCGTCCTTCTGTGTTAGCCTATTGCCTTGCTAGTCCATTAGGGAGAAAATTTTGTTCTGTTGTCTATGTTGTACCATTGCTTTGTGGAAGAATTTCGTGTTTCTTTCTCCTTCTTTTAGCCATTGAATTCTTGACTTTTGCTTCCAAAGGATTTCCTCTTGTTTTCTCCTTTATTCCAATTTATTTATCACAAGTCCCTCCTCTTCCGAAATCTCTTCGCTTCTTCCTTCCTCTATGATTTTCTGTTGTAATTGATTCATATTTATCTGGAGTATCTCTTGTTCCTTCTGTATGTTCCCAAATTTTTTTTGTTCCATTTATTTCTCCTCCCTTCTAGGTCTTTTAATATGAGTTGAAAGGTGTGCATTTCATTTCTTCCTTCCATCACATTCTCAGTCTCTCTCCACCATTCCTTCATTTTATCAATAAACCGGGTTTCTCCTAGCCAGAAAGCCTCAAACCTAAAGGATCTATTATGGTTCTGTTGGTTCATAGATATTTCTAGTTTAATCGGCCAATGGTCCGACCCTAAACATGGGAGGATTGTTTCTTCACAGAAAATATCTTTCCCAATGAAGTGTTCTGTTGCTAAGAATATATCTAGCCTAGAGGCTATCTATCTACTTCATCCCCTTCAATTGTTCCATGTGTATTTTCCATTTATGGTTGGGATATCTACCAATTTTAGTTTTGCTTGAAGATCCCTAAACCTCTCCATCTTCGGCTCTTCTCTTTGTAGAACTCCTTTTTTCTCCTTGATTGATGTTGTCAATTTAAAGTCCCCTGCTATCATCCACAGAGTCTCCTCATGGATTTTCCTAAGCTGTCCTATTTGAAGGAGGAAACTTCCTCTTTCTGCTGGAATGTGAGGACCATATACTACAGAGACTAGAAACCATTCTCTGTTTCCAGTTAGCCAGAATCGCCCCGTGAGGATTCTTTTCATGCCTATCCAGTAATCAACAGTAATCTCTGCTGGGTTCCATAGTATTTCTATCCCTCCCGCGCTGCCTTTCGCATCTATCGTCATGTATTCATATTTCAGTTTTATTTTATTTAGAATTTCCTCCATTCTCCCTCCTGAGATTTTTGTTTCTTGTATCAACATGAGTTGAGGTTTCTCTTTTCTTAGCCTATCCGCTAAGTGTCTCTATTTTCCTTTACTATTAAGGCCTCTTATATTCCAAGATGTGATTATCATTGGGTTGCTTGGTTGATTTGGTCGAAGACCACCGATAGCGGTACTACCTTCCCTGTATTTACTAGCATTTCTCCCATGATCTGTATAGATTCCTATAGGTTTCTTCGACCTCTTTTCTTTTTGCCTTTCGCTTTGTTAGGGTAGTCTTGAGTACTGTCCTATTGAAGGCCTAGCTGTTCTGCCATCTCCATTTTCCCTTGCCCCTGTTTCGCTTGATACTACTGGAATGTTTCTCTGTATAGTCATTTTTTATTTTCTGGAATGAATCATTCATCTAGGTGTCTCCATTCATTTAATAGTTTCCTCAGCACCTCTTCTTCCATGCTTAATTTGTTGAAAATGCAACAAGATGATGGAGCTTAGTGGAAAGGAGTCGCCTTCACTAAGTGGGCCTGCATGCTATTTTTGGCGCAAAGTCTATTTTTAGACTATGTCTATTTTTAGACATATGGATCATGGTCTATGAGTTGCAGGATGCTATTTTTGGATGATTGGCCATGTTGGTAAAAATAGATGGACTTCTATTTTTAGAAGTCTAGTTGATTGAGGAGTTGATGGAGTTGTGTTCAGTTTGACTTGGTTGAACTAGTTGTATTTAGTCTAACTGCAGAATACACTAGTGATGAGTGATGTGAATTAATTATTAATTAATTCACTAATTAGTAACTCATAAAGCAACTAAAGAATACATCAGTTAACTCAGTGCATGGACAATTCAGTGGAGACAAGTGTTAGAGGTGGGTGAAAGAGTGAGACTGCTATCAGTTGTGACTATAGATGTGCATGATATTTGAACATGCATTGATGGAGATTGCCAATGAGGATTGTGCAGTAAAAGCCAGGGAAAACAAGCTTGGATCATTCCTATTCTAGCTTTTGGATTGCGTAGTAGAGGCAGGCAGACATTGGAGGAGATTTGCACCTGTGACTTGATTAAGATCTGAGCTAGTTTGTGCGTAGCAGGTGGAGATACTATTGAGTACTTGTGAGGAGTATTGTACTATGTATTGTTACATGTTCTCTATCATAATAACATACAGGTAGTTGGGGGTTTTCAGCTGTATGCTTTCCCCGGTTACATACTGTGTTAATGTGCGCATGCGATTGATGTTTCATTGTTTTTAATTCTGCTAAATTGATGATCAATGTAGAGGAGGTTAAGTATTATGCATGCATTCCACAATAGTGTATAATTAGGATAATATCCGTGAATAAGTGTCATATTATTCAAAATTTCTACATGGTATCAGAGCAGAGTTGATCATTAGATCTATTATTCAGAAAGTGATTACATTTTATTTCTTCAAGCAGAGTCTGTAATCAGGCCAGGTAGCCTCTGGATTCATCCTTCTTTTGGAAGGTGAGATATCCGATAAAAGCCCATACAGTCAATCTCTGTACGAGAAATACTTTGTTCTCACGAATTTTAGATAAGAAGTGGTTGAGTTTTGAGCTGGTGGAATTCGAATTTGCAGCAATGTTTTCTTCGTGTCAAAGTTGAAATGTCTTTCAACGGATTGTGATTGGAGTATGCCCTTGAAGGCAGCTTGAATTATATTACATGGAAAGACAGGATGGAGGCAGTGTTAGATGACAATGGGCTGAAGGATTTCATAGAGGCTGAGGTCCCAAAGCCTACTGATACTGCTCAAGTTGAGGCTTGGCAAAAGAAGACAACAAAGTGTCGAAGGATTTTGTTGGAGGGCGTGAAGGATCACATTATGTCCAGCCTGCATGGAAAGGCTTCTCCATACTTGATGTGGAAAGCATTGACAGATTTATTCCAAAGCAAGAGTGACCACAGGAAGTTGGTGCTCAAGGATAAACTCAGAAACATTAAGTGTGAGAAAGGAGACAATATGCCCAAGTATCTCACGAAGTTCACCCAGTGCATGGATGAGCTGGGAAGTGTAGGGGTGACTGTCAATGATGAGGACTTGGTGAACTTGGCTCTACTTGGTCTTCTGAAGAGTTGGCATTCCTATCAGGACTCTGTCAATGGTCAGGAGAAATTTCCAGGATGGGAGAGACTTTGGTCAGATCTTGTGCAAGAGGAGATCAGGCAGAATATCGAGGACGGATCTTCATCAAAGGCACCTGATGAAGAAAATTGCGCTTTGGCTGCCAAAGCAAAGAAGGGGAAGAACAAGAAAGATTCTCATTCCGGTGCGAAAGGCAACAAGCAAGACATGTCCAAGGTGAATTGCTTTCACTGTCACCAGCACGGACATTATGCCATAAATTGTCAGCAGAAGAAGAAAAATAAGCAAGCTGCTAGATCTTTAGTGGGAGAGGCCTTAGCCTCGTAGTTTGAGCTAGATTTTTCATTGATCGCATGCTTGGTATCAAGTGTGATGGGATCGGTATGGTTCTTGGACAGTGGTGCATCTTTTCACATGACAGGAGATCGAGATTTGTTTTCTGATCTGGATGCGAAAGATCTTGGAGTGCACATCGAGATCGGTGATGATGGTAGATACAGTGCGACTGGTATCAGTACCATTTCTTTTGAGAGGGAGTTTGGTAAACCCTTCGTATTGAAGGAAGTGATGCATGTTCTAGGATTGAAGAAGAATCTTATCTCTGTGGCGATGTTAGAAGACAAGGGATATGATGTTGTTTTCAGCGAGGGAAAGGCTTTCCTGCACAGTAAGACAACTGGAGAAACTCGGAAGATAGGGGTTTGAGTCAGGAACCTTTATCAATTGCATTTAGATGGCTGTGCAGCAATGACATGCAAGGCAGAAGGATTGGTGAGCCGGGATGATGGCGAGCTGTGGCACAGGAGATTGGGCCACCTTCACCATGGAGCCTTGAAGATACTGCAGCAAATTACTACTGGGCTTCCTAAAGGCACTCTTGCGCAGTCAGATCAGTGTAAGGGATGTACCTTGGGAAAATTTGTGAAAGCCACCTTTCACGAGAAGGATAGTCACGCCACGATGATCCTTGAGATAATTCACATAGACGTGCGTGGACCTTTCTCAGTAACTTCGACAGCAAAGTACAGGTACTATGTGATCTTTGTTGATGATTTCTCTTGAAAGTATTGGATCTTCTTCATACATAAGAAGAGCGAGACATACTCAAAGTTCTGTGAGTTCAAAGCACTGGTCGAGAAGGAATCGGGGAAGAAGGTGAAGGCTCTTAGGAGCGACAATGGTGGTGAATTCATCTCTGGCGAGTTCAAGGACTTCTGCAGTGCAGAAGGGATTCGAAGAGAGCTCATAGCTCCCCATAACCCACAACAGAACGGGGTTGCTGAGTGGAAGAACAAAATGATCATGGGTGCTGCACAGGCAATGTTGCATGATCAGGGCCTACCCCTTCACTTGTGGCATGAGTACACTTGAGGAGGCTTATTCTGGTAAGAGGCCTGATATTTCCCATTTGAGGATTTTTGGTTCTAACATTTACATGCATGTGATGAAGGATGCCAGGAAGAAGCTGGAGCTGACCGCAGAGGTTAGGATATTTGTGGAGTACACTGATACGCCCCACAATTATCGTGTGTATTTGCCAGACAGTCTCAAGACTGTTGTGCGACAGGATATCAAATTTTAGGAGGAGAAAGCCATGAAGTGTTCGCTTGAGAGGGAGCCACACTTGCATGCAGTTGAGGAGCTATTAGTTCCGAAGGATGAGCTTCAGGATGTGGATCAGCCACAGGATGAAGTTCATGGAGTGGAAGAGACCACTCATGCAGCTCCAACCATCAGAAGTTGAAAGCGCATTACAGAAGCTGAGCCACTGGCTCAAGATGCAGAGAAGGTTGTAGGACCACCTACAGCTCAACGTAGACAGAGACAGTCACCTGATCGGTACAATGGATACATGGCTCTTGTGACCAAATGTGTCATGACTGAGCCATCCTCTTTCAAGGAAGTTGTGGAGGATCCGGCATGGGTAGATGCCATGGTGGAAGAGTATGATTCGATTGTCAGAAACAATGCATGGGAGAATGTCCCAAGACCGGAAGGGAAATCAGTGGTGGGTTCGAGATGGATCTACAAAGTGAAGCAGGCAGCTGACGGGAGTGTGGAGAAGTACAAGGCAAGATTTGTTGCTCGAGGCTTTTAACAGATAGAGGGGATCGATTATGAGGAGACCTTTGCACCTGTCACAAGGTATTCTTCCATACGGATGATTCTTGCTCTCTCAGTGCAGATGGGGTGGCACATTCATCAGATGGATGTGAAGACTGTGTTCCTCAACCGAGTCATTTAGGAGGAGGTGTACATAGAGCAGCCCGAAGGTTTCGAGATCTTCAGCAGCGAGTCACATGTGTGCAGGCTCAAGAGAGCGTTGTATGGGTTGAAACAAGCACCACGTGCTTAGTACACATGGATAGATAGTTATTTCACCAGACTTGGATTCTCCAAGAGTGAGGCGGATCCTAACCTATACCAGATTGTGGTGGAGGGTAAGCTGCTTATCATTGTACTTTATGTCAATGATTTGATTTTGATGGGAGATGAGCTATTGATACTTTCATGCAAGGATGATCTTGCTAGAGAGTTTGAGATGAAGGACTTGGGCCTCCTTCATTATTTCCTGGGATTGGAAATTTGGCAGCGCAGTGATGGACTATTTGTTTCTCAGGGTAAGTATGCATGGGAGATACTGGAGAAGTTCAACATGCATGGCTGCAAGCCTATTGATACTCCTCTTCCTAGAGGTTGGAGGAAGGAGGATGCTACTTCAACGGAGGTAGTGGATTCCACTGTTTATCGATAGTTGGTGGGGTCGCTTATGTATCTGGTCAATACACGACCTGATATATGCTATGCTGTTAACCAGCTTTCACAAGCTATGGTTAAGCCAACCAAGCTCTTTTGGAAGGCAGGCAAGCATGTATTGCGTTATCTCAGAGGCACATCGGGATACGGATTGTGGTACAGACAGGAGGATGAGGTGAAGCTATGTGGCTTCACGGATGCAGATTGGGCAGGGAGCCCAACAGACAGAAAGAGCACATCTGGAGGGATTTTTAGTATCGGGTCGACAACAGTTTCTTGGTACAGTAGGAAGCAGAGATCCATGGCACTCAGTTCAGCAGAGGCCGAGTATATGGTAGCAGGTTTGGCTGCATGTGAGGCTATATAGATGAGGAAGATCTTGGTTAGGTTGTTCGGGTCATACTTGGAGCCTACTGTGATTTATTGTGATAACCAGAGTTGCATTAAACTCTCGGCTAATCTAGTATTTCATGATAGATCTAAGCACATTGACATCAGGTACCATCATATCAGAGATTGTGTGCAGCGGACAATCATGTTACTTTCATACATTACAATGGAGGATCAGAATGCTGATATCTTGACGAAGGTGCTCACCAGGAGCAAATTCGAATACCATCGAGGCAAGATAGGGGTTGCAGATAATCCATATCTTGTTGAGAGGGAGTGTTGAAAATGCAACAAGATGATGGAGCTTAGTGGAAACGAGTCGCCTTCACTAAGTGGGCTCGCAGGCTATTTTTGGCGCAAAGTCTATTTTTAGACTATGTCTATTTTTAGACATATGGATCATGGTCTATGAGTTGCAGGATTCTATTTGTGGATGATTATTCATGTTGGTAAAAATAGATGGACTTCTATTTTTAGACATATGGGCAAAGTCTATTTTTAGATTACCAGTCTAAATATAGAACAGTCGAATATTATTAGCTTTTAATAATATTTGGACTATAAACATTATCTTATCCTCTTGGAGCACTTCAGTTCGAGCTACGGATGTGGCACATGCAACTGTCAGAAGGAAATACACTTTTCTTATGGGTCAATTGAGCTATTACATGATGGACTTCAGTTAGAACTCAAGTGGTTGAGTTTGGTGGAGTTGATTGAGGAGTTGATGGAGTTGTGTTCAGTTTGACTTGGTTGAACTAGTTGTATTTAGTCTAACTGCAGAATACACTAGTGATGAGTGATGTGAATTAATTATTAATTAATTCACTAATTATTAACTCATAAAGCAACTAAAGAATACATTAGTTAACTCAGTGCATGGACAGTTCAGTGGAGACAAGTGTTAGAGGTGGGTGAAAGATTGAGACTGCTATCAGTTGTGACTATAGATGTGCATGAGATTTGCACATGCATTGATGGAGATTGCCAATGAGAATTGCACAGTACAATCCAAGGAAAATGAGCTTGGATCATTCCCATTCTGGCTTTTGGATTGCGCAGTAGAGTCAGGCAGACAGCGGAGGAGATTTGAACTTGTGACTTGATTCAGAGTTTGTGTGTAGCAGGTGGAGATATTATTGAGTACTTGTGAGGAGTATTGTACTATGTATTGTCACATGTTCTCTATCATTATAATATACATATAGTTGGGGGTTTTCAGCTGTATGCTTTCCCCGGTTACATACTATGTTAATGTGCGCATGCGATTGGTGTTTCATTGTTTTTAATTCCACAAAATTGATGATCAACGTAGAGGAGGTTATGTATTATGCATGCATTCCCCAATAGTGTATAATCAGGATAATCTCTATGAATAAGTGTCATATTATTCAAAATTTCTACATAATTCTTCTCCTCTACTTGTATCTATTTCCATTGTAGTGTTATCCATCTTCTCACTCTCTTCCTTTTCCTCCTTCTCTGTTGGCTCGCTTTGGGCTTTCCTCTTAGGTTCTATTTTGCCTTGGCTTGTGCTACATTCCTTTCCTCTTTCCCCCTGATAGTCCATTGTTTGAGTCTCATTGTTATCTTCTTCTTATTATTGTAGTACTTCAAAGCTGTTTGTTCTGTTGGGTTGGGCTTGTTGATCTTTCTTTCCCCCACTAGCGTTCTCTCTTGTTTGTCTTCTTTTGCTTTTTTACTTCTTGAAACCCTTCGTTGTCTTCTTGGTTTTTCCTCTGTTGTTTATTCCTATACTCCTCTTCTTCTATATTTAGTGGGCATTCCTTAAAAAGATATCCATATTCATGAATCTTCTATATATGAATGGAATATGTTCGTAGTCGAGGCTTTGCTGCCAGAACTCTTCGTGATACTCTAGTTCTACTATATCTGGGATGGGGTTAGCTATATTCATGTAAACACATATTTTAGCATGTGAGGTGTATCTTCCTTTTCTTGTCATTTTTTCTATTTTGAAAAATCTGCCTATTGTGTTTCTTGTGCCCTCTAGAATCTCTGGGTCCCAAAAGTCCATTGGGAGGCCAAATAACCTAACCCACACCGGGGCTGCTAGGAATGTTTCCTTGTCTGGGTCATAGCATTGTTCCTAGTATCTCATGAATAGTCCAACATTATAATGAAAGTAAGGGCCATTCTCAAAAACTTTTTTTTTTATCTTGCAGGTTCGAGAATATTACCGTAAAGAAGCCTCTTACTCCCAACTTTAGCTCAATGTGGCCTCGGGGTTGCCATTTTTGTTGGATCCATTTGGTGAGGTCCTTTTTAGTCAGCCATACTCCAATGAACTTCCATATAAGCGCATGGTCTTTCATATAACTTCTATGTCGCTCCAGTTTGTTCATCAGGATTATGAATTTTGGTTTCTCCGTCGCACATGGTAAACATTTGCTTCTGCTACCGACCTACCATCTTGCTCCAAGGACTGGTCCTGGTTTTCTTGTTTCTCCCGCCTGGTTACTGGTGTTCTCACATTACCCTGCCACCGCATCTCGATAGGAGGGGATCTCTCTCCCCCCCCCCCCCCCTCCTCTCTCATTCTCCTCTGATTCTTAGTGTCTAGGTCTGCCACTTACAACAGTCTGTAGTTCTTCATAGCACTGCCTAACTCATGGCCACTTGACCATTAGGGTTGCAGATCTCATTCTTATGGACTTGCAAATTTAAGTTATGTAATCTCTACAGCATAAAAAATACAATTTAAACAATTAAAAATTACACAATATTTTTTGTACTCTAAGATAATTTTGCACGTAAAGAAATTTGATCACTGTCGGCCCATATTAGATCAACACTTAAGATGGATCTATGTTGGTTATATATATTAATGTGTATATTATTGTAAAACAAATTATTAACATATCATAAGTTTTTAGGAAGAAAAATATTGTAAAAGGTTTTTGTTATTAGTTAATTTTTTTTTATACTTTACTTTTTTTTAATGTTTTATATTTTTTTTCTCATTCTTTTGTTTTCTCTCTTATTTCCAATTCAATAAGAATTTAATTCTTTAAAATGGTAAAATAATAAACTTTTAATACATTATAAAATTTAAGAATAATTAAGTGATAAATTAATAATTTCCATCACTAGACTATCCACCACCTTGTCACTCTTAGGATCATTGCAGATAAATGTCACAATAGTAAAACCAATCTCATATGTTGTTTTGTGGACTTTAGAAAAACTTTTGACACTATCCTTCGAGATTAGATCTAGGAGAGGCTTGAAGAGATCATGGTTCCTCCTGGACTAAAGATTGTTGTGATCCGCCTCTACAACACTGTCATTGTCAATCTTAATACCAACAAAGGGTGGTCTAAAGATATTAAATGAAATATCAGGGTTAAGAAAGGGTGTCCCCTTTTCCCTACCCATTTTGGTATTTACATTGATAAACTAGAGTGTTTAGAAATTGCGGGCTGCAAAAGCACCGAGCTCACTGGTATTATCATTACTCTTCTCCTTTATGTTGATGATATCGTTCTTCTCGCAAAGAGTTGTGATGACCTAAACAAGCAACTTAACACTCTTCATCTCTACTGCTGGGTTTGATAGTTAATACTGGCAATACTAACGTCATGATCATTAAATCCAAAAGGATCAGTCATGGTAGTTTCGTCTATAATAACCATTATCTAGATTGGGTTTCTTCTTATAAATATTTGGTTATTGACTTTCCTCATCAGCTCAACTAGAATTATAGCATCGAGAAAATAATTTTTGCAAGTTGGAAATCTTATTTTGAGCTTGAAAACAATTGTAAGTGAGTCGATCTTTACATTTGGATTAAAGAAAGGTTCCTCTTTGAGACTCTCTTCACCCTTGTTATCTTATACATATGTGAATTTTGGGGGTGCATTATATCTAGGGAGTCATGGAGAAAGGTTGAGATGATTCTAAAGAAATTCATAACCTATAACCTCAAGATCAAGGGAAATATTCCCTATCCTATCCTCTTAATCAAAGTTGGCATGTCCCCCATTGAAAATGTGGCTATGTTTAGATATCTTATGTATAAGAAGAAACTTCACAATATGGACTCTAGGAGGCTCCCAAAAATTGCTTCTAACTTTAGTAAAAACCCCCACCTGCACCTCAAGCGCGGATGGCATAAGGATGCTCAGTATTGGCTCAACTTCTTGGGGATTAAGGAGGAGATTATAATGAGAAGAAAGGATAATATCGAAAATACTATTACCTCCAATTTTAAGGACAAGATTTCAGATGCTAAGGAGCCGGAGGGTAAAAGGAAGATAAGGTACTATAAGGAGGTGATCAAGCCCACTGTTGGATAGCGGATCCCCCGCGTAATGGTTTTGGGGCTTAAAGCCCACAATTTTGGGTACTGGTATTGTAAAGGCTCCGTGAAGTGCACAGAGCACGAATTGTAATGGGTCAAGTCAAAGGGTAGTCTGCCCTAAAATATTGTAATTTAATCTAGAATGTGTCGGCCTACCCATGGTCTGCAGACCATGGGAATGTATAAATAGAGCGAGGCTCTAAGTGTAGAAGGTAGCTTTTGCTGATGTTGAAAGGTATGGGTTTCTAAATGAGATATTCGCTCTGAGTTTGTAAGTCCGAGTCAAGGGTCGTAGTGGTAGAATAGGCTCTACAGTTGTGTGTGTAGAGACCTAGTAGAGTCCGCAACTATGTGCACGGACCCCTGTAGCTAAGGGTGCAGGGTGGAACTGGATTGTACTGGAACAAAAGATTAATAAAAGATAAGTGTTTCTAAAATTGTTAAAATTGGATACTAGGGCAAAACTTCATGTGGGTCATCTTATTCATGGCTGATAATATTTTTATTAGATTCCTCTCATCGAGAGGTGTAGGATTGATATAAAGATCATCCGATTCTAATAAGTATTCAGGGAGATATGAATTTATTGTGATTATGGAATTATTATCAAGCCGACCTACAACTCATGTAGGCTCAGAAGCCCAACAGTCACATCTATTCAAGCACCAACATTGTGTATAAATATAGGAGGAATTTTCCTCATTTTCACTCACTCTTCTCATCACATCTCTCTCTTCTCTACTACGCAAAAATGGGTCTCTCTCTCACAAATGTGAAGCCAGAAGCTGTTGAACCTAAAGCTGCAACTGCAGATCCAAATATTGACCTACGTGGCCTAGAATATCTCGTCTTTGGAACTGCATTGTAGGTTCATCTGAACCTCCTCTAAAATATGCAACTTTTGGTGGTGTAATGAAGTCAATCCGACGAATGGTTTGCAAGATATCGACTGTCCTAGTTAGAAGCCATAAACTGCTAAAACTGAAGCTACAACTGCAGAAGTAAAGATTGACCTACGTGGCCTAGAATATCTCCTCATCTGAACTACACTGTAGGTTCATCTCAACCTCCTCTGGAAGCTGCAACTTTTAGTGGTGGAATCAAGTCAATCTGACGGTCGGTTTGTGAGATATCGTCTGCCCTAGTTTGATGATGAAGCCGCTAATGCTGATGCTGCTGATCTAGGCTTTGCTACTACTGATATGAATAAGATTTATTGTACTATTTCTCTCTGCTGAATTATTGAAGATAAAAGAAGATTTGATCAAAGGGTTTCCCCACACATTGTGGGGTTTGTCCCTGGCTAGCTGCCACATCTTGTGTCTCTTGTCTTGGATTGATTTTTGTCGATCATTTAATGTTCTATCTACACTTTACCTTATGTACATGGGATTGCTAATCTATGGAATATAATAAGAAAAAGAAGTAAACTGTTATAAGCATAGAACATACCATAACTTAACATGGTATCAGAGCTGAGGTGAAGACAAAGCCCAAGAAAGAGCAAGAGCAATCACCGAAGAGAAGATTGGCAAGGCTATCCTAAAAGAACTATGGGGCCCTCAAGACTCTTTCCTGCCTAAGACAAGCTCCGTGAGAAAGCTGACTATCACGGATGGAAGATTTTTATCGATCTAACCCTTGAGGATCAAGGAGTGATGGACCATGTAAGAGGCAATATTTTTGAGCCTCCATGAAATGCATCCGTTGTTGCTTGGAACAAATGGGAAAAAAGAGAAGTCAAAACGAAGAAGATCATCTGGGACTCTATCGACAAGCGCTTAGTGGCTTGCATCTCTGAACTAGACACCTCCAAGGAAATCTATGATAGACTGGTGAGTTATTTAAAGTTAATGATGCAAATCAAGTTTTGTTTCTTAGAAATAAGCTGAGGGAAATCAAGAAGGATAAAGATGAGAGTATGCAAGCATACTTCTTAAGGATCACAGAAATCAAGAACGATCTCCTATCTATTGGGGAGGCTATTACTAACAAGGAAATGGCACTCACGACTTTTGGAGGATTACCATCCGAATGGTACGTGTTCAGGACTACTCTTCTGAACAATAATGTAATTCCTGGTTTCGAGGAATTAATGGCTACATGCATTCAAGAAGAAACAAGGGGAGAAGAGCAAGAAATGTCCATGCCTAAAGGTCCTCCTGCTGCCTTTTCTTCTCATGCTAAGAAAATAAATAATTTCAGGACTAAATCAAAAAGAAAGGTTGGACCTAAGGGTGGAAGAAAATGATGATGTTACATCTGCGATAAAGCAGGTCACTACGTAAGGGAGTGCCCTGATATAAAGGACTCACACCGGGATGATGATCAAAATCGCTCTGATGGCAATCAAAGGAATGGAAAATTCAATAGAAAAGGTAAGAGGAGAGCTGGGAATCGAGGAAGAGGACAACCATTCAAGAAGGCTAGAAATTCCAGGATGTATTAAATGCACCTGACCTCAAAAAGAACTTAGTGTCCATTTCGACAATGGAAGACAAAGGCTACAAGGTAACCTTCAGCAATGGAAAGGTATGTATATGGAAAAATAATGTTAAAGATGCCTTTACTCTTGGGTTTAGTGTTATATCAAGTCGATGGAAGTCCGCTAGGTGTCATGTATTGTGACACAACTCTTCAGTATGAACTTTGGCATCAGAGGTTTTCCCACCTTCATTATAAAGCTCTACCTGATGTAAGACAAATTGTAACAGGGATACCCGAATTCCAAGTAGAGAAAGAAGGTGTATGTCTAGGATGCACCGAAGGAAAGCTCAAAATGGGACCGTTCCCCTCAAGCCAAAGCAAGACCTCTGATATATTACAATTGGTTCACTCAGGCATATCTAAGGCTGGCATTAAGAGGGAGACTACTACACCACATACTCCTGAGCAAAATGGTGTTGCAGGAAGGAAGAACCACACGATTGTGGAAGCTATCTGGGCCATGATACATGATCAAATACTTCCAAATGTTCTATGGGCTGAAACTACAACACCGTCGTATATGCCCTCATCAAGCATTGGGTTCCAAGACTCCTCAAGAAAGGTTCACTGGAAAGAAACTTGATGTTTCTCATTTTAGAATTTTTGGAAGCCCTGTATATTTTCATCTGCCGAAAGAGAAAAGAAATAAATTGGGTGCATTTGGAAAGAATGGAATTTTTGTGGGCTATGGTGAAAATACTAAAGGCTATAGAATCTATGTAGCCGGTCAAAGGGAAGTTGTAATTAGTCATGATGTCACCTTTGACGAAGATATGGCTCTTAGCAAGGTGAAAAATCTTCCGACTTTGAGGAGCTCTCAAGAAGCCAACACTAGGGAATCGAAAGAAAAGGATGATGAACCAATGCTTGATGTAGAAGAACCCATGGACCCAATTGATCCTCCTCCACATGAGCCTTCCTCTTCTAGGAAGAGGCCTTCATGGCTTGGGGGGATACTTGATGATGCTGAAGGACATGCTACACCCCGAGGAACCTTTCATGAAAGTAAGAAACCTAATAGGTATCAGGGATACCTGACCATCATGAGCACAATCATACAAAATGAGCCCTCATAATTCTCAGATGCCATCAAGCATCAAGTATGGAAGGATGCTATGACTAAAGAATATGAGTCTATCATGAAGAATGATGTCTGGGAAGTAGTTCCTAGACCCCAGGACAAGACAACTGTTAGTTCCAAATGGCTTTACAAGATAAAGAATGCAGCAGATGGAAGTACGGAAAAGTATAAGGCTTTTTTTGTTTCTTGTGGTTTCTCCCATGAGGAAGGTATAGACTATGATGTGATACTTGCACCTGTCGCTAGATATATGACCATCTGCTCGATTATAGCCCTTGTTGCTTCACAAGGATGGAACCTACATCAGATGGATGTCAAGACTACGTTCTTACACAACTCGATCAAAGAATAGGTCTACGTGGAGTAACCCGAAGGATTTGAGATTTATGATTGAAAATCTCATGTATCCAGGTTGAAGAAGGCTCTCTATGGGCTGAAGCAAGCACCCCAAGCATGGTATGAGAGGATCGATAGCTACTTGATAAAGTTGGGATTCACTAAGAGTGAAGCTGATCCCAACCTTTACTTTAAGGTTGAAGATGACAAGCCTCTCATACTGGTGCTGTATGTGGATGACCTCTTTCTAACAGGTGCAAACCCTCCCATTCACAAATGTAAGAGGGAGTTGGCTTCTGAATTTGAAATGAAGGACCAAGCACTTGAAGTGTGGTAAAAGCCAAGAGAAATTTTCCTGTCTCAAGGAAAATATGTGGTGAAGATTCTGAAAAGATTTGATATGGTGGACTGCAAGCCTGTGACTACCTCAAGGATCTTAACTTTTAGAAGTTATATGGTAGTGATGTCGGATCAGATTTGGGAAATGCCTCGGAGTTTCAAAAACTCATTCGCGTTGATTTTCTTGATGAACCTCCATCCGAACATATGTTTTGCAGTTAGCATTGTGAGCTCATATTTGGTTTAGCCTCACTAGATTGGTGCTAAGAATATTCTGAGATGTCTTCAGGACACAATCTCTCATGGATTGAGATACACTGCCAGAGATTTGAGACTACTTGGATATACTGATGTTGATTGGGCAGGTAGTGTGGTGGGTTGTAAGAGCACTTCCAGGTGCTGTTTCACCTTGGGATCTGCTTCGATATCCTGGATGAGCAGGAAGCAAAATTCGGTGGCTTTGAGCACCACCAAAGCAGAGTATATTGTTGCTAGCATGGCCTCCTGTGAGGCAGTCTAGTTTTGAAAGCTCTTCAGTAAGCTGTTTGGATTTACATTGGATACCACTGTGATTCTCTGTAACAACCAGAGGTGGGATTCGATTATTGAGGAATCCCGTATCAATTGCTCCAACAGATAGACATCATGGTAAGTCGATGAGCAAGGAGACTCCATCGCATTAAGATGATGTACAGGTCAATGCACCTTGTCAAAGCCCCAAGGAAAGATCTAATCTGTGATTTTCCCAAATGACTTGGAGTCGTCAAGAAACCCTTGTACAAGGGTCCTGCATGTTGCATACATTGAGCTCTAGGAGCTCTGAGGGCTTGAAGTTATTATTGGAGCAACATACAACCATAGGGTGACTCACCCTCCCCTGGTGGTGCACACTAGAACAAGATGATTCACTCTCTTGTGGGACAAGATGATTCGCTCTCTTGCGGAACAGGATGATTCGCTCTCCTGTGTAGCAGGATGATTAGTTTTCCTGCAAGGCCTGGATTGATTTGTTCTCCATGGCGATTGTAGCAGGATTGATGTGTTCTCCTATGAGGCCTGGATTGATGTGTTCTCCATGGTGGCCTGGATTGATGTGTTCTCCTGTGAGGCCTGGATTGATGTGTTCTCCATGGCGGCCTGGATTGATGTGTTCTCCATGGCAATTGTAGAAGGATTGATGTATTCTCCTATGAGGACAGGATTGATTAGTTCTCATGTCGAGGCATCCTATCCATGTAGTCTGGAACTCATGGGAAGTACCTCTCATCTGATCAATGAGCAGGGAAATGAAGTTAAGGACCATAGTAGTACCGATGGATGCATCGTTGTATCTACTGTACTCCCTACGCTAGGATGACTTTCGAGTGATAAAAAGGTGTCTTTCTAACTCCTAATTACCTTCACATTAACTGTCAACCTAGGGATGACTTTTTATTTCAAGAGTGTACTCAGTATGAGGCGGCTATTTACTCAAGAGTAATGTTATGAAAGATGTAGTATAGTGCTCAAAATACAAGAGTAAATGGATGCTTGAAAGAAAATATACTTACAGCAAAAGACCTTGAAGCCTAAATCATTCATTCGGAAAAATAAGCAATGTATCAGTCAATGGTCCAGTAACTATAACTCATCCCTTTGGAAACTGATGTAACCAAAAGTAATCAAGGAACAAATCATCAATCTGGGAACTAGACAACAAATGTCAATGCCCACTATAGTTTCAGATCTCTCTTCACACCAAAGCAAAGATAATGTGAATAACAGAAAATGAAACAACAACTAGGAAATGTAACAACAACTAATTCTTATAAACAACACCACCTTAATCTACAAAAATAAGTGCAGCAAGTGTATCCTACAGAAATCAGATAGCAATATTTACTCCAAGAATAAATCAGCCAGCACACGGAAATAGAACAGAGACTAATTAGCAATAGCACTCAGAGCCAAATGTAAGTGCATGATAAACCAAGATGAATAACACACACAGCACGCCTTAGTATTGAGCGAAATAGTAATCTGACCTTGGTACCAAAAATATCAATATCAGTTGTAAACAAGAACGATTGTAATCCATAATGGAACAACAATGTCAGTTGAACAACAATCGCGATTAAGTGCAAACCATAGACGAATATAGTAATACCAACTTATGAAGGTCACAACACAGTTACGTTGTAGTTGAATAATAATAACATTTTGTAAGGATCAAAAACGTTATATGAATGATTAAAAGAACAACAATGCATTACCAAGTCAAGATGAATCAATACGACATTCCTGGCATCGAGAACGATATTACTCAGTTGAACATAAATCGAATATAACAGAACCGTGATGTAAAATAACAAAACACATCAGATTACCGAACAAAACGGATAATGAAAACCACGCATGAACTACAGATATAATATACAACAACAACACAATCCACCAGAGGCTGGGCCCTTAGCCGCCAGTGAATGCTGCTAGCCTACTTTAGACGAGAAGAATGAACAGCAACTCCTAAATCATATATTAATCATCAAACTGTGCAATCATTACAATATGATCATGTTCTCTTGGCCCCACAAGTCTGAAAATCAGAATTACAATTTGAAGTAATAGAGACCCATGCTCTGTCCTCCTATCCTATCCTATTATCTCTCTCTAATCATCCATCATGGATCATGAATCCATAATTCTAAATCATCAAATCATAATTTTTCATTCTCTCCCCTGAATTTTTCCTCTCCATCTCTAATCTCTCTTTTCATTTAAATAGAGAGAGATCAGAGGGAAGCTACAACAAAGATAATTACAACATGATTTCTATTACAAAATTGGATTGTTTACAACCAATTGATCAACAAGAAAATATATTTCCATTCATCTTTCAACAAGAGCAAGGCGAATTTGGCTTTGCAACTGAGATTTGGAAAACGGCCACATAGCAAATCTGAGAAAATCATGCTCAAAAAACGTTGTTTTTCTCTCACGAATGGTCGACGTTGGGCAAACCATTCTTCAGTAAAATTAATTTGGTCCGTTCTGGACAAAACCCATGTTCCGGATTTTCCAAATTCTTCTTCATTTTCCCAGAATCTCAACCGTAAAACTATCACTTCTTATTCCAGCGAATTTCTGAGTTGGAATATTTAATGATCAAATCTTCAATCTGGAAATTGTATTGGAGGCTAAAAATGGTGAATAATGTTACAACCAATTTATTAAAACTATCATTGATAAAATCATGCATAATCATCAATTTATTAGAAATAAAGGAGAATAAATAATATTCATTCATAAGAGCATAAATAATTATAAATTGGATTTATATAATAAATGACATGATAAAGAAGAGTAAAAATGGATAAAATAAGTGTTTAAAAAGTAGTCGTATTCACGGCCCAACATATCCCCACACCGAATATATTGCATGTCCTCATTCAACAAAAACTGAATATATTGCATGTCCTCATGCAACCCAAAGATAAAACCAATGTGTTAACCAAGCAATAAAAAATTTGTTCATCCGAGCTCATGAAATGGATGGAACAAATGAATTCTTCCTTAATTAATGAATATTCAAACTTAGCAATTTTGATGAAGGCATAAAAATGAAGTTGCAACAAAATATGATATTAACCATTTTCGCAAAAACTACAAACCAGCTTTTGTTGAAATGTTGCAAGTAGATTTGTAATATATGAATGCCTCTATGATCCAAAAATCAGATCGTTTTGACGCACGGATCATGAGATATAAACAAAATGGCTGTAGGTGAGAGTGCATGATTTCCAAAATTTTATGAACCAATTCATCTTGAAATTATCTAGGTATGTGTATTTTAATAATACGTTTCTGTTTTTCAGAGATCACAAGGACTGAGTTCATAGTTTTTAAAAATATTATGGAAATCAATTTCTGCACTGAAATTGTATGCCTTAAATAAGAAAGAAAATAGAAAACATCCATCATGCGTAGCAATTCCTCCCCCTCTCTGAAAAATTAGCATGCCCTCATGCGATGCGAGAAAACAAATAGAGTTGGTTGCTACTATCTGTGGAAGTCTATTCTTGATGTAAAACAACATGGAATAAGGGAGGTGTTGAGAAGGAATAAGAATAGCAATAGATGATAAAGAATATGAATGACATGGTTATAAGAAAGAAATGAATGAAAGAAACACTCCTCCAAGCTGAAAATGATATGCCGCTGAAAAATGGGAAGTGGTAAATATGTGGAATGAAGGATGATAAATAATGCTCAAAATGGATTTCATTAAATTCTCCTAAATTCGTAATAAAGTAGAAACTTATGCTATTTGACCTCAAGTTTCACCTCCAAAAAGAAAAATGTAGAATGACATATATGTACTGGCAGTTGTTGAAGCTGATGTAGGCAGAGTTGGTGTTGAAAGTGATGCAAAAGGTGAAATCCAGGCAAGCACATCATGTCTGAAGAATTTTTCACGGTCGCGAGTTGCTCGAGCCTCTTCTATTAGTTGCAATAGTGTGGTTATGCTGCAAATAGAGTTCTGCCCATACTTGTTGTTTCCCTGTAAACAAATCACTATTTTTCATACAATGTTCTTGAATCTAGAGCGTTAGGTTTGAATAGCAATAGATAAAGATGCATGCAAAAATTTCAATAAGATATTTTATCAAATCAACAAGTTATGGCAGAGTATCATATCTCATGCAATCCCATAGTGCATACATTCCCCCTCCAATTGGAAAAGGGATTCCATGACCATAAAGCGTATGAGAGGGGTTATGCTGACGGCAAGGCAAGGGAATGAACAATATAGCAGTAAATGAAGCAGAGTACACATATCAATGATAGGACAGCGAGAGTTATGGTTATAATGAGAGCAGAGTGTGTAAAGATAGTTATGAATAAGAGATAGGATGCTTTGGATTGATGATAAGTTATGAAAAAGAGAAAAAGGACAGCAATATGCCAAAAAGATGCTTTGCTGATGGTATTCTAGCTGAAAAATGATGTGATTGATCAGAAAATAATTTCTCATGCGTAAAGGTTCAAAATAGGGAAAATTAAGGAAATAACTTCTCTGATAAAAAGAAAAAAATAAGAAAAGGGTATTATAGTAATAATTGACGATAAGATATAACTTCAATACCATAAGCAGAGCCTCTGCTTCCTGCAAGTGTCTATAGCCTCGACAGGGTTGCTTTTTAAACCGTATGAGCCAGGATCCTCAATTTATAAATGGAGAGTTACATTGTTGTTCTACAGAAGAGATTAGTGTGCTGGCGTGGTAACCAGATAACCACACTGCCATTCACTGGGATGTAGCAAAAGTGATCAGGCCGGCTCGTGATGAGACCTCCTGTTCCAAGGATAATTTGGCTATACAATGGATCATAATCCTAGTGTGCTGGCCATAATGGGAATGTCATTTTGTTACAGCCTTATGAACATGGTAGGTTGGCTCGTAATGAGACCCCCTATCCTCTATCTGCGAACAAAATTTTGTTGTTATTACACATTTTTATGATAAAAAGAAGGAGGCTCAGTACTCTTTAAGAGCAGGGATGGTGGAAGAAGTTGAACATGTCAATAGAAAAAAAATATACCCATAATCTCATTTATTACAGACAGAGAAGATTATAACCAAGAACGGTGGAACCAGCATGGTATTACGATGATCAATCAGTATCATGTACAGCAGAAAACAATGCAGTAAAGTAGTATATAAATAATTGTGCCCCTTTTGAAAATAAGCTATTATCAAGGAGCTATCCTGCTAAAGATCATAACGTGAATGATATTAACTCGCTTCAATAGAATCCATAATTCTTGTCCTCATAAAAGTAGTGTACTTCATGCCATAAAAGGGAATCAATAAAATGTGGTTGAGATGAACTAGGAATAATCCCATAAGAGGAAGGAAGGATTTCTCTCGAAAATACTTCCAAAAGTGCTGCTTTTTTTGAATGAACAACAAAAACACTCAAAAAGTGGTGTTCCGTGTAGGGAATAGCAAAGGAAATGCACACCAAAAAGTAAAAATACACACGAAAAAGTGTTGTTCTCTATAGGGAACAACAGAAAAATGCATGTGAAAAAGTGTTGTTTCTTAAGAGGAACAAAAAAATGTGAAAATGTTGTTCCTTTGAAAAGGAACAACAAAAATGTAAAAGTGTTGTTCCTTCAGAAAGGAACAGCAAAAATGTGAAAGTGCAGAAGTGCTATTCCATTTCGAAAAGGAACAGCAAAACGTGAAAGTGCAGAAGTGTTGTTCCATTCGAAAAGGAACAAAAAAACGTGAAAGTGCAGAAGTGTTGTTCTATTCGAAAAGGAACAGCAAAACATGAAAGTGCAGAAGTGTTGTTCCATTCGAAAAGGAATAGCAAAACGTGAAAGTGCAGAAGTTTTGTTCCATTCGAAGAGGAACAACAAAACATGAAAGTGCAGAAGTGCTGTTTCATTTCGAAAAGGAACAGCAAAACGTGAAAGTGCAGAAGTGTTGTTACATTCGAAAAGGAATAGCAAAACATGAAAGTGCAAAAGTGTTGTTCCATTCGAAAAGGAACAGCAAAATGTGAAAGTGTAGAAGTGTTGTTCCATTCGAAAATGAACAGCAAAACATGAAAGTGCAGAAGTGCTGTTTCATTTCGAAAAGTAACATCAAAACGTGAAAGTGCAGAAGTGTTCAAGTTCCATTTGAAAAGGAACAACAAAACATGAAAGTGCAGAAGTGTTGTTCCATTCGAAAAGGAATAGAAAAATGTGAAAGTGCAGAAGTGTTGTTCCATTCGAAAAGGAACAACAAAACGTGAAAGTGCAGAAGTGTTGTTCCATTTCGAAAAGAAACAACAAAATGTGAAAAAGGAATAGAAAAATGGATAATCATAAAATGAAAGCATACAAAAAACAATACCTGAATGAAGCAATACCCGAAACAAAAAATATAAGAGAAATTAGAAAAGAAACAACAAAAAAAATATGTAAATAAATAAATTAAGTTACAATAGCTATGATATTATGTAAAAAAAATGATCTCTTTGAAAAATGTTTTGGTAGCGGTGACAAGACATGAATCTTCAAGTGGAAACCAATTCTTCATTTCTTCTACAATAAATCCGTTGGGTAATGAGTTGGATGAAATTCCCTTGTTTCATTAAAATTTCTTTCAAGAATCACTCATCCATAAATTGACCTTCTTTATTTTTCCAGGACCTACAAAAAACGAGTGTCTACCTGCAATAAAACATTAAATCACGGAGAAAGAGAGGTGATCAGGCTCTCCTAATCCAAGAATTATGAAAAAAACAACAAGTAGTTACTCTATGTAACAAATTCACTGAGAAAATAACAAAGTAAAATTTATTTGTCACCCGCAGGAAAGCACTAGCTAATCATACTCACCTGCATTGTTTTAATCACAACTTCTTTGTTTTTCATCCAAATTGAGTGATTCCAAAGCTATATGAGATTTAATTCAAAGGTTTATTTCCAATAGAAACAGGTTTTAAAAATTCAATGATATGATATGTCAATTTTAGTTAGAACAACCTGCATAACAAAGTCATTTTCGATTACCCAGCTTAGACCAACAGTTGATATTTCAAGCATAAATTTTTCATTTGATGTCGAATTCAAATTAATCAAATTGTAAATTAACGTAGATTCATCTATTTATCTCCAATAGAAACATGTTTTGAAGACAATAATAATTAATAGGTCAAATACTGTAAGGAACAGCCGAAAAGACAAAGTTTTAAGAGTGCTGATTTACGATAAACAGTCAGTATTTTGATCATAACTTCCCCATACGATATCTAAAATGAGTGAGTCTAATTGATTTGTAAATTATATTCATAGGGGAATCTACCATAGAAACAGGTTTTAAAAATTCATTCATTTAGGCTTCCAAAAACGGACTGTCCCAACTCTGTTCTTGAGCTGCCCACTGGACACCCTGTCAATGTTTCGGTTATAACTTTTTTGTTTCAAATCCAAATTGAGTGATTCAAATTAGGTTGGAAAGTAGAAATCAAGGCTACTTAGGATAGGAACAGGTTTTAAAAATATTTCTTTTTGGTCCCTCAAAACGTGATTGTCCCGACTGTGTTTTCAAAAATTCCATCAAGCCCGCAAGCCAAAAAATATGATATTCAAGAATTTTTTTCATATTGATGATAAAAATGAATATAATTGTTTGTAGAATTGTTATTTCCATTATAATTCATCTACATACACAAATCAATTGAAAAAAAATTATCATCGATGTTGATTTTGATAGCGTCTTGCAGCAAAAAAACAACTAGTTTTACAAAAATAAAAAAATAAAATGTGTTTGTTTTATTTCTTTATTTATTTTATTTTCTCCACTATCCTACTCTTTTTTTAGAATCAAATATGTTTATGTATAAGAGTATTTCCTGTGGAACTTGTTGGACACCTAATCCTCAATGGGTTAGTGTGGAAGCCGAATGGACAAAAGGAGTCCAAGAGACCTTGGGATGTGAAACCCAACGGTCAAACAATGTACTATAAATGTATATCATTTGACAATAAAAATTGTACTTGCATATTTTATCATTCATATTGTTCTTTCTCCCATGTGTGTTTAGCATGGTATCAGAGCGGGCGATTGCTGGCCCTGCTCCAATTTGAGCCACTTGTTTTGTGTTCCCTATATATATGTCAGTTCTGCGTTACCTGACCTCTGACTATGTGTTATTCCCCTCAAATCTAAAATAACCTTCCTCTTCCAGCACTGCACATATGTCCATACTGTCAATTTATTATAGCACTGTCATTTTCTATCTTAGCGCTGAAGCCTGGCGGTGCCACTGCAGAGATTCGCCACCATTGATGAAGGTCCAACTCCTATTGAATGCGTTATGTTCGAGGTTTGGATGCGTTATGGTTCGATATTGAATGGCATGCGTAACGTTGTCCCGTAGTATCAATGTTTGGTTTATTGAATGCATATTGCATTAATTGTGGCTGAATCATTTGAATGCTGTTGAATCTGCTGAGCCACGCAAAGATACCTATATTGCTTTAATGTTTGAATGGTATATGCATTGAACCTGAATGGTATGCGTTGAACCTGAATGCTATATGACTATGCATTCGAATTGTTGTGTTATTAACGTTGTTGAATGAATGCGCTGTTGACTGCGTTTGAAACGCTATGGTAATTGAATGTGTTTGAGTATTAACACTGTGGGTTTACTCATTGAAAAACCATGGATTCCACGACTCTCTTAATCTAGAATCAAGTTTTCTTGTTCAAGAATTCATTACAATCGTGATCTCATCGTCCTTGTATGGCACTACGCCCTTCCGTTGCGCCAAGAGCGCTTCAAGCATCTGCGACAAACTCTGTTTCAGTGCCCGTCCAAATCTGTATATGCGTGGGAGACACAAGATTTTTGAATTAAACTGTTTTGAAGCTTTAAGGTCGCGAGTAAGATTAAAGCTTCAGATGGACGGCTTGAAAGTGCTTGAATACTGAAGATCAATAGGCGCTTTTCCCTGCAAGATTCCTTGGTTTGCGGAGGCTCGAGAGCACTGGTTCGAAATTGCTGGACGGAAGTAGCTTGACTCTACAAACAATCCTTTGTGAAGATAAAAGATTGAAGAGCATGGTTGAGAGTTTTGCTAAAAGAGGAAGTCGTGAAATTGAGCCGGTTTCAAGCTTCGCTGGTTCTAGTAAAGCTTTGAGAGCGATGATCCATAAATGATTAAAGGGTGACCTTTGATTGCAACAATTTAGCCCTTTCAAGGTGAAAGCTTCAAACACGTTTGAAATCATCTACAAGGGAAGATCACTTGTCGATTAAGGTGATTTTAAGCTTTCTTGAAGTTGATGCAGCTCGAGAATACTATTTCAAAAATGATTGAAGTCTGTAGTCGGAATTTTCCCAAATAATCCAATTTGAAGCTCCTTCAAGCTTAAACCTCAAGAGCCATGGTTCACAATTGCTTAAAGATTTGAAGTTTGACCGTAAAATTAATCAATTTTGAATTTTTTCTTGTAAGTTGAAGCACGGAAACCATGGTTAGGATTCTTTGGGGTTAAAGGCATACGAAATTTTTCGTTTAAATAACATCGCTACTCGATTCATTTAGCTTCTGGAAAATAGAAAGATGAAATGCTCTAATCTTGGCATATGGGAGTTTTCATGTACTTGATGGCTCGTTTATACTAAAATATAACCTGGTATTGTGCACACTTAGCTTTACTGGAGGACTATTTTAATCTATAAGCTTGAAACTAAAGTTGATGAGAATATCAATACCATGTGACTGTTGGGCAGGGTGGAGTACTCACACGATATTGAATTCACAGTTCTGGAACTTGTTAAAGAGAAATCAGTGAGGTCAAACTCCTTTTGTTTGCAGGAGGATGCCCAGCATTATGGAGAAGCAAAATAGTGGTGAAGATAGTGATAGCAAGGGTCAGCTTTATTGCATATCTAATAAATGAAAAATATTGTTGGCTCTTATATTCTTTAGTTCTTCTACATACGCTCTCTGTGGTGGACTGTTATATGGTTTGAAACCTTGAAGGTTCATCCCTCTTCATGGATTAAAGTATTCTTTGCGTGTATTATTGAATTCTGGAGTTCTTTCTGCGGGGCCTAAAGTCATCATTCCACCTTCTGTTATTGTTGTAGCTGCATTGAAGGGACTGTATGCTATCTCAGAAGTTGAATGGGTGTGGTTTGATCATGATACAAGGACTGTGGTGAAGAGGGAATCTATTCTTCCATTTCCTGGGTAGCGTACATCATAAACAAATGTTGAGGTGCCATTTTGGGTACTGATAATTGCATATCTACTTATTTGTGTTCGCTGACATTTAATTATCGGGTTCTATCTTCCAATCTGTTCGTTATTTAGTTAAGTTTTTTGAATGAGAAAATTCCATTATGTAGTAGCTATCACTTAATGGTCGTTGCATTTAATTTTATATTGGATAATATAAGTTTATTTAGAGACTGTTACTACATGTGGATTCTGGAAGCATTAAAAACAATGTACAGTGAATAGACTTACGAAAATCACCCACCATGGAGAACATTGTGGCAAAAAAAAAATCATTTGCATATCAGGGTTTATCTATTGAGATAATGGCCAGACTTGAAGATGCATTAAAGTTATTGAATATCCTAATTCATTCCACTGTTGATGGGATGGTAAAAGTCAACAAAGAAACTCTTTTTGACATTCAAAATTATTTGCAAAATGCACAAGAAAAGATCGATTTTTTGCAGCTTGAATCATAGCTACAGAAAGAAGAGCTACATCAAAATAGACATCATTCTGAACCTGTTTTTGTTCAGAACATTGAGACAACCACCCATCAGCACCAAGTCAATAATGTTACCGTTCATTCAAATAAAGCAGTAGTTGTACATGCAGATGTAGAAACTCAGTCTGCACTTCCCAAGCCCATCATCAGACCTTGGGAACAACTTGTCTACAACAAGCACAGAACCGGTCTTGGATATGACAAGGACTTGTCCTTTCATATTCCAGACTACTCAAATCCCATTCAGTTTCAGAGTGCTGGATTCATTCATGACAGTTCACCTGCTCCTCATGATAGTTTACTTCAATTGTTCCAGATTTTTCCCCTCTTCCACAGCAGCAACAACAACAGATTATGAAATTCCAACACTGTGACCGAGTTGGCCATTTGAAAGATCATTGTTTTGATCTTCATCCATGTAAGAATTGTCATAAAACCAGTCATTCTTCACACAGATGCTTCAGAAACAAACATCCTGCAAGAACAAATATTCATCTAGGATGGATCGCTTCTTGGCAATGGGCATCAACCACCAAGAAGATATTCCAAACACATGTCAGAACTTGTTCCAGAGTATTGAAAAGTCTTGCAGTTGAGTTTCCTCCATCCTCTCACCTTGTATCTGACAGGGGGGAAATGATGGTCATCTACAAGCTTCAAAGCCACATCAAGCGAGCCTGAGCCACAACCTGCCACACCAGTTTCAGAGTTGTAGCCAGAAACAAAGATGCCCGTAAACATGCCTTTAGTTGGCAATCTGGGACACTTCCTCTAGCAGAAGACTTCAGCTTCTTGCCAGTTTTGGAAGAATTCCGGGAACAAAATTGAGAACACTTCCTCTAGCAGATGACTTCAGCTTCTTGCCAGTTTTGGAAGAGTTCCAGGAATTGCATTAAGCATTCCAGAGTTGTTGGTCATCCTTAAACCATCACAGGTTGAGACTTCCCTTTTCAGGTTGAAGTTCTCCCTTTTATGTGGGGTGAGACCTCCCTTTATTGGTTGAAGGTTTCCCTCTTCAAAACAATAGGAGCACTTCCTCTAGCAAAAAAATTCAGTTTCTTGCCAGTTTTGGAAGAGTTCCAGGAACTACACTAAGCATTCCAGTGTTGGTGGTCATCCTTAAACCACCGCCCTTTATACCAACATTTCATAGAGCACATTCAGCCTAGTGCTGCCATGCATTTTTTTGCACATTTTGTATTACAGCTCTCTTCTTGGACTCATACACAACCCTTCGGATTAAGGGGGGGAATGTTGGACACCTAATCCTCAATGGGTTAGTGTGGAAGCCGAATGGACAAAAGGAGTCCAAGTGACCTTGGGATGTGAAACCCAATAGTCAAACAATGTACTATAAATGTATATCATTTGTCAATAAAAATTGTACTTGCATGTTTTATCTTTCATATTGTTCTTGCTGCCCATGTGTGTTTAACAGAACCATTTTAGAAATAGGGCTTCATGTATGCACATACCCAAATTTGAAAAATGCATGTTGATAAAAATTAGGGTATGAGAAGCCAACTTCCCTTGAAAAATTGGTGTCAAAAATTGTTGAAGTATGGAGTGATGTTGCAAACAAGTGATGGAGTGAAACCAATATTCAATGTATCTGTTACTTTCTTAATTTCCCATATCCATCATATCATGAAGTTTTTGAGCTTTTATAATAGCTTGTTGATGCAAACTAAAAGAAACCTCATTTTCTTCCACAGCTTCTAGAATTTTTGAATTTGAAACATTCTGAATCTCATTGTAAGTTTTCTCCATTGGTGCATGTGAGATAGAATGGGTGGGAAGGGTGGGTAAATTTTGTAGTTCAACATTGTAAGCATGTTGTACTGGTTTATTATGGTGAGGGTGTGGAATTAGTTAAGCAGGAAAATGTTGGAAATAATACTGAGAGGGGGGGTGAATCAGTATTATCTAGCAATTTAATAAATCTTCCTTATTTGATCTTTGAATTATTTTTGCATGTAAGTACCATAAAATAATGAGCATGAACAAAGAAAATAGATAGTCACACCAAAGAACACAAGATGTAAGGTGGAAACCCAATGTGGGTGAAAACCACCTGCTGCAATATGTCTCTATCTTCTTTCAAATTAGAAACTTCTTTTACAATGATTTTGTACTGGTGCAGTCCTTTACCAGTACGCAGGCTGAAACCTGTAGAGAGCTACAACTATCTCTCTCTCTCGTTTTCCAGTCTACTCCTGGAAGGGAGCTACAACCCCCTACTTTTTTTCATAAAGCATCAGATGATCAACAAGTACATAACAGTTACAGTCCACTACAGATATCAGATCAATAACAGAACTAACCCAGAACACTTTATCAACAGAGAAATTCAATCAACAGAACATCTTAAGACAGAGACGCAGTTTTTCCTTCTGTGGCATGCGACCAGATGCAGTTAACCTTCTGCTACCCTGTGTCCACACGCAGATATCCTTATGCTGCGCTGCGTGCCCACGCACTGTTCCTTTAACTGCTCAGCGTTCTGTTGCTTCAGGGATGCATCCAGAAACACTATCGCGCTGTGTCTTTTTGCTACAGGGACGCACCCAAAAACACTATCGCGTCGCGTCCTTTTGCTTCAGAGACGCACCTGAACCTTGATTGCTCTGCGTCCCCATGCAGATCTCTAGTCACTCAGTGCCGTTCCAGACGCACCTGAACTTCGTCTGCCCTGCGTCCCCACACAGATCTCCAGATTTTGCACTGCGTCCCGGCGCGCTTTCCTTTCACTGTACCTGCGTCCCTTCGGGTATGAATGATTTCAAGACTTTAAGTGTAACCCAAACAGTCAGATCTATAGATCTGATCTTGCGCCAAAGAGATCTCAGTCCTTCAGTAGATTCGCCTTTCAGATCTAGACCAGATCTCACCCCATAAGATATTCAACCAAAGACATGCCTAAGCCAAATGATCTCCTTTGCTTTATATAGGCAAGCTCCTCCTCAAATCATGGAACAATACCATGAGCCAACATGATAATAACACAATACCGTCGGCGGATACCAAGAGTAAAACACAAGAAACCCCCACGTGGGCTTTTCTCTGCCTAGAAATGTGTGCACTGGGTGGACGCACCTCCTGAATGGCTGGCCTGGGACTCTGGACATGGTCCCTGCATGGTGTACCTGCGGGTACGCACCTTCTGAACTGATATCCTGCGTCTTTCTTAATTTTTCATAAATTGAGAGCCCTGTCATGGGAGTTGCCATTAAGTACAACATCTGTAACATATAGCCATACCAGAAATCATAATGCCAACAATCTCCCCCTTTGGACATGATGGCAACCTTACAAACTTCAGCTTCATTCTCCCCCTTTGACATCAAGGGCAAAGGGTTATGCTCCCCCTAAGATCATGCTCCCCCTAAACCAGATCTGTAACAGAGAACCATAATTCTCCATGAAAGAGATAGAGACATATTGCAGCTATTTCCAAGATCTCCTTCTGACCATCCTCCATAATGCCAACAATGCATTATATGCACCCCCTGAACCTGTACCATCAATCAGAAAACGTTCAACAATAAGATGATGCATCAACAACCCCCAGCTTTTGCCTGAGGTACTCAAAAGTGTCCCTGGGCAATGGCTTGGTGAGAATATCAGCAACTTGTTCCTTAGAAGGAACATACTCCAACTTGACCTTCTGTTCAAGCACTTGTTCCCGGAGAAAATGATACTTGATTGGTATGTGCTTGGTTTTTGAATGCATAACCGGATTCTTTGAGATGCTGATTGCACTTGTGTTATCACATAAGATGGGGATAGGTGGTGTACAAGTGATTTGAAAATCCTGCAAAGTCTGCATCATCCAAAGAAGTTGGGTGCAACAAGATGCAGCAGCAACATATTCCGCTTCAGCTGTAGACAAGGCAATCGAACTCTGTTTCTTGCTGAACCAAGATACCAGTCTGGAACCCATAAAGAACGCACCACCACTTGTGCTTTTCCTGTCATCCATGCTTCCGGCCCAATCTGCATCTGTATAAGCATGAAGAGTAAGATCTGTATCTCTAGGATACCATAAGCCATAATTTTGAGTCCCTTGAAGATATTTGAAAATTCTCTTCACTGCCTGAAGATGAGTCTCCTTCGGATTTGCCTGAAATCTTCCAACTATTCCAACTGCATGCATGATGTCCGGTCGGGTACCTGTCAAATATAGTAAACTTCCAATCATAGATCTGTAGGTTGGTTGATGTACTGCTGCAGATTCATCATTTGCACTGAGACTACATCCTGTGACCATGGGTGTACATACTGGTTTTGCATCTTCCATGCCATATTTCTTCAAAATCTGTTTGAGATACTTGGTTTGAGATAAAAAGATTCCTCCTTCTTTTTGTTGGATTTGCAAACCAAGGAAATATGTCAGTTCTCCTAGCAAGGACATTTCAAATTCTTTCTGCATGACCGAGGCAAAGCTTTGACTCATAGCTTCTTCATTGCTGCCAAAAATAATGTCATCTACATACACAACAAGTATTAGCAATTTGTCATTTTCAACTTTTATATACAGATTGCTATCTGCTGAACCTTTTGAAAAACCTTGTTGATGAAGATATTTGTCCAACCGGTAGTACCAAGCCCTTGGAGCTTGTTTGAGACCATAGAGAGCCTTTTTCAATCTGCATACAAGATTTGGATCATTTCCAAGAATGAACCCATCTGGCTGTTCAATGTACACTTCTTCTTCCAAGTCTCCATTCAGAAAGGCTGATTTCACGTCCATTTGAAATACTTTGAAGTTTTGAAAACTTGAGAGAGCAAGGAACATTCGGATGGCCTCAAGTCTTGCAACAGGAGCAAAAGTTTCTTCAAAGTCTATTCCTTCTTGCTGCGCATACCCTTTACAAACAAGTCTGGCTTTGTTTCTAATTACTTCTCCATTTTCATTCAATTTATTTTTGAAGACCCATTTTGTTCCGATAACATTCTTATCCTTTGGTCTAGGAACCAGCTCCCAAGTGTTGTTCTTTTCGATTTGCTCAAGTTCTTCATCCATTGCTTTCACCCAACATTCATCTTTGCATGCTTCTTTCACATTTTGTGGTTCAGTAGAGGAGAGTAATGCCAAATAGCTTGAGGCTTCTGCAACTGTTCTTCTTGTTTGTACACCTGCTTCTTTCTGCCCCACAATCTGAGATTCTGGATGATTCTTCTGAACATATCTGGATGGAGTCTTTTCTTCTATTCTTGTTTGCTCCTCTGGCTCTTCTTGAGGTTCTTCTTCTTCATCATTCTGTCTTTGAGGGTAGCCTTCATCTTCTTCGATGTCTTCATGATGGACTTGCCTAGGAATGTATCCCTTCTCATCAACCACTACATCAATGCTGTCAACAATTCTGCCAAGTCTTTTATTGTAGCACTTGTATGCTTTGCTATATGGAGAGTAACCAAGAAGAATGCCTTCATCTGCTCTAGGTTCAAGTTTGCCAAGCTGCTCATCAGTATTCTTGATATAGCATTTGCTCCCAAAGATTTTGAAGTGCTTTACCGAAGGATTCCTGCCACTCCAAAGCTCATGAGGAGTTTGAGTGCTGTTCACCCGGACATTTGTTTTGTTGAGAATAACAACCGCAGCATGTGCAGCTTCACCCCAGAAAGTTGCGGGAGTTCCTGATTCATCAAGCATAGCACGAGCCATTTGTTGGATTGTTCTGTTCATTCTTTCAACAACTCCATTTTGCTGAGGAGTTCTAGTTGTAGAGAATTCTCTCCTTATCCCATGTTCATCACAGAAATCGAAAAATTCATTTGAAGTAAATTCCCCACCTCTGTCGGATCTGAGGCACTTAATTTTGTGACCTGATTCATTTTCAACCAAGGCTTTGAAGGATTTGAATTTTTCGAATGCTTCATCTTTGTGCTTCATAAGTCCTAACCAGACAAACCTGGAGAAATCGTCAATAAATAATATCAAGTATTCCTCTCCTCTAGGTGTTCTTTTCCTGAATGGACCACATGTATCTGTATGTACTAGCTCAAGAGGCATGCTAGCTGATCCTTCTTTCTCTGGAAAGTTAGTTCTGGTTTGTTTTCCAAACTGACATGATCTGCATATGGTGTTGTCAGGAATTTTGATATCTGGAAGATCGCGAACTGCCTGATATTTGCATGCTTTCCTTATTTGTGAGAAGCTTAGATGTCCCAACCTTCGATGCCATAACCAGTGCTCTTCATCCTTGCTCAGATAGCATTGTTGTTGTCCTTCTTCAAATATGTACAGATTATTTGGAGTTCTTTTGCCTTTGAGTACTGTTTTACCTGTATCAAGATCACGAACAAGACATCCATTCGATCTGAAAATAACCTCGGTTCTTTGATCACACATCTGGTTGACACTTAGAAGATTATGCTTCAATCCATCAACATACAAAACATTTCCAGCTTTGACCTTTTCTTTTAACTGAGCAATGCCTTTTCCTTTTATAGTTGCAGGAGTATCATTTCCAAAAGAGACTTTCTTTCCCTTTTCTAGAGCAGAATAAGATTCAAGTTTTTCTTTATCACCTGTCATATGCTTCGAACATCCACTGTCAATGTACCATATATTTTCCTGTCCCTCTGCATAAAATGCTATTCCACATCTTTCTGTTTGAGGTTCCTTTATTCTCCATGTTTTGGTGCTTGAGGCTTGCTCCTTTTTCTGCTGAAACCTGCTCCTGCATTCAGATTCTTCATGACCAAAGTTATTGCAAATAGAACATTCGACTTCATTTTCAAGAACCGAAAAGTTGTTATAGGTCCTTTTTGTAATCCCTGTCATACTTCTTTGTTTTTGAGCTTCCCTAGTCATGATTGTTTTATATGCAACACATTGAGTTGCTTTGTGACCAAAGTTATGACAAGAAAAGCATTGTCCATTGAAGAAACTTCTGCGGTTATCTAATCTACCAGCCAACTGATTGTAATTTCTATTTTCATCTATTCTTGGACCAAATTGAGAAGATTTTACCTGTGGCTGGTTCACCGTTAAGATGGATTGCCCTTGATAGTTTTTGTTTGTAATTCGTCCCTGCTTTACCTGATGATCTTCATTGTTCTTTTGCTCATTTCTTCTTGCTGCATCAAGATAACTCTTTGAGGTGGATGCTTGAGAGGTTTCTCCATTGTAGCCCAGACCTGTCTTGTTTAGAGGAGACCGCTGCACATTGATAATCTTATCCAAAGTTTCAGATCCTTTGACAAACTTAAGATTAATAGCTTTTGTTTTCTCAATCTCTTTTCTAAGACCAACAATTTCTCCTTCTAGTTTTTCAAGATGTTTTTCCTTTTCATCAATTTGAAATTGTAGAGTATCAATGATCACATTCTTTTCTTCTATACATCTCTTGAGTCTAGTGATTTCATCATAAAGGTTATCCACATCTATATCATCCATATAATCATCATCTTCAAATGCCATTAATAACTTATATTCATTACCTCGTTCATCTTCATCACTGTTTGATAGACCATCACTATCTTCATGGGTGTAGTAGCTTTTCTTATTTGCACTTTGTTTCTTGTTCCATCTAGCAGGTTCCTTTCCTTTATCCTTATAAGGACATTTTGCAGCATAATGACCTACTCTTCCACAAGCAAAGCATTTGAAAGGTAGCTTATCTCTGAACCTTCCAGAACCCCTTTGAAGATTTCTGACAAAATTTGATTCTTCTTCCTCTTCTTCTGGAACATGGCTTGCTTCATAGTAATCTTCTTTGCCTGATGCCTTGAAAGCAGCTTCCCTTCTGTCTGATGGACCTCCCTTTCTCATTTCATAAGCAGTTAGAATTCCATGTAGCTGAGACATAGTGAGAATTCAGAGATTTTCCTTTTCTTCTATTGCAGATACTTTAGATTCAAACTTGGGGGATAATGATCTTAGAATCTTTTCAACTACTATAGCCTCTTTTATTTCTTCACCCAAATTTTTCATACAATTAACAATCTCATCTACCCGAAGAAAATAATTAGCCACACTTTCATCATTATACATCTTGAGAGTCTCATACTGAATCCTGAGAGTTTGAAGTTTAGCTCGCTTTACCTATTCATCTCCTTCATAGCTTGTGACCATTTTGTCCCATATCTCTTTTGCTGTTTTGAAGTGCATTACCTTCATGAATTCCGTTTGGGATATACTTCCTAATAGAGTACTGACTGCTTTTGCATTTGTTTCATACTTCTTTTTCTCAGCTGGATCTGTAGGAGTAGCTGAAGGAAAAGCATAGCCTGTTTCTACAATGTCCCAAACTTCTGTACCAAGAGATTGAATATATGCAGTAACTCTTACCTTCCAATAATTGAAGTTTGTCCCATCAAAAACCGGTGGCCTGATTGATGCTTCTCTCTCGTAGTTTCTCATGATGAACGATCTACCTTCAAGCGATCAAGCTTCTCTGAAGGACCTGCTCTGATACCAATTACTGGAAATAATACTGAGAGGGGGGGTGAATCAGTATTATCTAGCAATTTAATAAATCTTCCTTATTTGATCTTTGAATTATTTTTGCATGTCAGTAACATAAAATAATGAGCATGAACAAAGAAAACAGATAATCACACCAAAGAACACAAGATGTAAGGTGGAAACCCAATGTGGGTGAAAACCACCTGCTGCAATATGTCTCTATCTTCTTTCAAATTAGAAACTTCTTTTACAATGATTTTGTACTGGTGCAGTCCTTTACCAGTACGCAGGCTGCAACCTGCAGAGAGCTACAACTCTCTCTCTCTCGTTTTCCAGTCTACTCCTGGAAGGGAGCTACAACCCCCTACTTCTTTTCATAAAGCATCAGATGATCAACAAGTACATAACAGTTACAGTCCACTACAGATATCAGATCAATAACAGAACTAACCCAGAACACTTTATCAACAGAGAAATTCAATCAACAGAACATCTTAAGACAGAGACACAGTTTTTCCTTCTGTGGCCTGCGACCAGACGCAGTTAACCTTCTGCTACCTTACGTCCACACGCAGATATCCTTCTGCTACGCTGCGTGCCCACGCACTGTTCCTTTAACTACTCAGCGTTCTGTTGCTTCAGGGACGCATCCAGAAACACTATCGCGCCGCGTCTTTTTGCTATAGGGACGCACCCAAAAACACTATCGCGCCGCGTCCTTTTGCTTCAGAGACGCACCTGAACCTTGATCGCTCTACGTCCCCACGTAGATCTCTAGTCACTCAGCGGCATCCCAGACGCACCTGAACTTCGTCTGCCCTGCGTCCCCACGCAGATCTCCAGATTCTGCACTGCGTCCCGGCGCGCTTTCCTTTCACTGTACCTGCGTCCCTTCGGGTATGAATGATTTCAAGACTTTAAGTGTAACCCAAACAGTCAGATCTACAGATCTGATCTTGCGCCAAAGAGATCTCAGTCCTTCAGTAGATTCGCCTTTTAGATCTAGACCAGATCTCACCCCATAAGATATTCAACCAAAGACATGCCTAAGCCAAATGATCTCCTTTGCTTTATATAGGCAAGCTCCTCCTCAAATCATGGAACAATACCACGAGCCGACACCATAATAACACAATACCGTCGGCGGATACCAAGAGTAAAACACAAGAAACCCCCACGTGGGCTTTTCTCTGCCTAGAAATGTGTGCACTGGGTGGACGCACCTCCTGAATGGCTGGCCTGCGACTCTGGACGCGGTCCCTGCATGGTGTACCTGCGGGTATGCACCTTCTGAACTGATATCCTACGTCTTTCTTAATTTTTCATAAATTAAGAGCCCTGTCATGGGAGTTGCCATCAAGTACAACATCTGTAACATATAGCCATACCAGAAATCATAATGCCAACAGAAAATGTGTAAGGAATGGAGCATTGTGATGATGTAGATGATTGGGTTGAGTGAATGATTTTGATGGGCAAGCAAGATGTTGTGGAAGAGCTGGTGAAGAATATGGAGAATATGTTTGTGCTACAAGATGAGGGAGAGTAGTCATGCAATCATAAGGTGAACCATGCCAAACTTGTAAACAAGATTGGTGGTGGTTATATTGAGATTGACATGGCTGCCCTAACACATTAATATTCCATAATGGATTATGCAAGTAAGAAAATGGAGAAGAAGTGTTTTGAATCATACCTGTAGGCCATGATTTCCATAGTTTTGACCTTGTTGCAGCTTCCTCATCTCTCTGATATGCTACTTCCATCCTAGATGAGGAAGGGTGATTATCTATGGGATGCTCATTTCGGTCATGAGGGCAAAACACTTCACCAAACTCTTCATTTTTATGAACCTGCAAAACATCCAATTCTTCATTTAAAGAGCTAATAAAATCAACTTTAAAATTTTCAAATAAAGCATTGATTTCAGCTCTTATGTCTCCTATTCTTGTAGCCGATTTGGAAAAGAAAGAACAAACATCTCTAAAATTCTTACAGGCCTTGGAGATTCCTTTTGAATACCTTATGCACAATTCATAAACATCATCATATGACAACTGAAAAACATCACCTTTTCCTATCAAATTAAAGAGTTCTAAAAATTCTTCTGGGCGGGACTCTGCCTGAGACTATCTCAATGGATGGGAAGCTGTTCATTCGGGTTAGGATCTGACTGAGACTTGCAGGAAGAAGGGGAAGTGATCTGTCTGGGACCGGAAAGAGGTAGAAGCGCAATGTATAAATACTAATATGCCTTCACTTGCCCATGAAAAAGGAGAAAAGGATGAGGATGCGCAAGCAGGCTCGACCACCCTTTAGTTACTTATTTGAGAGGGGCCACCCAATAAGCATCAAGGACCGGAGGGCCCTTACTTCTTCATAGGGGTCACTCACTATTCCGATGGTGAGGGTGCGTAAGCACACTCGACTGTCAAGGCCGCCATCGGCTCGACTGATAAGGATGCGTAAGCAGGCTCGACTGTTAAGGACCCTTTAGGGTGCGTTAGCACACTCGATTAATAAGGATGTGTAAGCAGGCTCGACTGTTAAGGACCGGCAACGGGGCTCGAAGGATAAGGATGTGTAAGCAGGCTCGACTGATAAGGATGCGTAAGCAGGCTCGACTGTTAAGGATGCGTAAGCAGGCTCGACCATAGGGAGAGGACCTTTAGGTGCTCGACCATAGGACCTTTAGGTACTCGACCATAAGGGCCGCCATCGAGAGGATGCGTAAGCAGGCTCGACCATAGCCCCCCCACCCAATAAGTAAATTGAACCTTTAGGGTGCGTAAGCACGCTCGACTAATAAGGAGAGGTACTCGACCCCAAGGGAGAGGATGCGTAAGCAGGCTCGACCATAGGGAGAGGACCTTTAGGGTGCGTAAGCACGCTCGACTAATAAGGAGAGGTACTCGACCCCAAGGGAGAGGATGCGCAAGCAGGCTCGACCATAGCCCCCCCACCCAATAAGTAAATTGAACCTTTAGGTGCTCGACCATAGGATGCGTAAGCAGGCTCGACTGATAAGGAGAGGACCTTTAGGTACTCGACCATAAGGTCCGTCAGGGGCTCGACTGATAAGGAGAGGGAGAGGGAGAGGATGCGTAAGCAGGCTCGACCATAGGAGCTTTAGGTACTCAACCATAAGGTCCGTCAGGGGCTCAACTGATAAGGACCCTCACCATATGAATAGTGAGTGACTCCGTCCCTTTAGGGGGCTCGACTGATAAGGAGAGGAGAGGGCCGCCATCGAGAGGACCCTCACCATATGAATAGTGAGTGAATCTGTCCCTTTAGGGGGCTCGACTGATAAGGAGAGGAGAGGGAGAGGAGAGGAGAGGGGGCTCGACTGTTAAGGAGAGGAGAGGAGAGGGGGCTCGACTGATAAGGACCCTCACCATATGAATAGTGAGTGACTCCGTCCCTTTAGGGGGCTCGACCATAGGGAGAGGAGAGGAGAGGACCTTTAGGTGCTCGACCATAAGGATGCGTAAGCAAGCTCGACTGTTAAGGACCCTTTAGGGGGCTCAACTGTTAAGGAGAGGAGAGGACCTTTAGGTGCTCGACCATAGGAACTTTAGGTACTCGACCATAAGGGAGAGGGAGAGGATGTGTAAGCAGGTGTTAACACCCAGGTTGTTCCCTATGACTCCCAAGGGAATACGGCCGGGGTAACCACTAACCAATCTTTGGATCACTGTTTCTAGCCAAACTGTGATCAGAGAGGGCTCTCTCTTGATGATTTGTCTCTGTTATGATGGTGTTTTTAGGCTAGCTATTATGCTCAGGTTTTGTTTTATGTTTTGGGTTGAAGGATTTCTTTCAAATCTTATGATATAGTGTTTAGATAGTGAAATACCATTGGGCAATGGAGTCTGGAGTTGTGAAATGTTTTGATATGCTGGACTGGTGGTGTTCAAACTGCAGGGCCTATTGTGCACTCTAGACAAACAAAATTGGCTTAAATGGTGATGTATGTCAACCAACAGAAAGCAATTAAGAATTTTCTATTAAGTTGATGAGGTGAAAGTGAGCACACTGCACAGGAGCAAAACTTGAATTCCTGTAACAAAGGCCACGGTGAAAGGTGTATTCTGAAAGTGCAGCAATTAAGAATTACACTTATCTAGACTACAGCTGAAGAGAACATTTATAAACAACTCAGATTGAACTCAGGGTATTCAGAGAATAAATCCTGAAAGTTATTCTTTTTCCTTGTTGCTTAGTATAGAAAATCAGATAACATATATGAATTTTAACAAAACAACTAATTGACAGTGAGAAGGTACAGAGACTTATTGTATGGTGAAATACACAGGAATCCAGCAGTCATCAACAGACACCGAAACGCATTCAACAGCTCAGAAATCCAAGAAATTCCATCACTTTCTTTATTCAACTTCTGAAAGGATTACAGCATAAGAATTTCTTTAGGAGAAATCAACAACAACCCCTCAAGCTTATGCGAGGAGCAAATATATACTCTCGGTCTTTACAAAAATATCTGAGTTCTAAGTTATCTCAGATTTAATACTCTCACCAACTTCTAAGATATTTTAAAATCAGAAAGTTATTACAACATTGAATACAAAGTAAAGGTGTCTTTATGCTTTGTCAGAAGATATTCTGGCCTTTGGAGGCCACTGAGTCGGTTAGAATGCTTTGATTAAATGCTGGAGAACACGTCTTTATGCTTGCTGCGCTGTATTTTTTCGGGTTTGCCACCTGTGATTGTGATTGCTGCTGTGGTGACTGAATAGCCCTGCTGAGTTGGCTCAGCTTTTGTCTTTCCTTTGTATATTTATCTACCAAAATTCTGCCTGTGCATGACTACTTATAAACTGGACAAAAATTAACATTACAGGTTCTGGCTTGATAAGATTATCTGTGTCAAATTCTTCCAGACTTCCTGTGTGGGCAATTGGTGCTTCACAATTGCCTCTATGGTTTCATCTGCTTCTGTATACTTAAAGAAATTTGGAGGTACATCAAACAGATGATTGATCTCATTCATAATAAAAAATAGGTTGTCCACCCTATTGTACAAAATTTGCCCTGATACCGGCCCTGATTCTGCTGAAGTACTGGGCTGTCTTGCAATTTGTCCTGCAGCATGGGCATCAACCCTTTTGATGTAGTTTTCAAGGGTAAGCAGTCTTCCTACACTGCTTAATATACTGGGGAGGCCTCTGTTCTGTAATGCCTGAAATCTGTCCATGAACTTGTTGATTTCGGTCTGCATATCCTGGGTTCTCCTTTCCAGCGTTCCAACCAGGTTTCGTAGTGTCAGGACCCTTTTAACCATTGAGATTGTCTCAGTCCTGTGAGCAATTCCCATGGTGGCCAGTTGAGAGCTTGTCCTGTTATTTAAAATATTGATCATTCTGGTGGCAGCATCAGGCATGTTGCCAAGGCTTGCTCTAGCTCTATGTATTTCCCTGTTTGCCTTTGCAATGAGTACTGATTGTTCATCCATAGTCTCAATATACTGCCACTGATTGGTGATAGACCGGCCAATATTGCCCCAGAGGACTGCTTTTAGCTCTGTTGTCACCTTTTCTAGTGTGAGCTCCTTCTCAAGCTCAGTTATCCTCTTCTTTAGAGCTTTTATTTCTCGTTCCTTTACAGCTTCACTCTGCTTGCTCTTATCATATCTCTCATTTACTTTAGCCAAAGATTCTTTGGCTGAATTGAGCTCCAACATTTGAGCTTCCAGGACTTGAATTTCATTACGGAGCTTCTGCATATCCAGACTATGAGTCTGCTCTGTTGTTGGTGCAGTTGTTGATGTAGTTGGTGCTGTAGGCCTTGTCTGCTGAGGAGGAGGGGCAGTTGTTGGAGGAGCTTCCTAGGGATTGATTATTTCAGGAGGAGGCTGGGAGGTTTGACCCTCTTCTCTTTGCTTCAATGCTGTCTGTAGTGCTGCCTTTGCAGCTTCTGATTCTCCTAGTTTGTCTTCAGTCCGGATCAGCTCCTTGTACAGAGATATCATTAGATCTGTGGCATCTTTTTCAAGACTTTGTTGGGCAACATCATCTGTCTGAGGGTGGACTGTGGCTGGGAGTTTGATTTTCTTCCTTAAGGCCGCCATGTCTGCATCCCTTAACTTCAATATTTCTTGGATACCCTTAACATCCTTGGGATCATGTCCCATCTCTATAATTATATCTTCCAAGGACCTGATTCTGTTGTCCTTAGCTTGTGATGATGCTCTCTCCAATTCCAGCTAAGAAGCTGTATTATCAAGGCTGCTTTTTAGTTTGTAATTTTCCAATGTTTCATCTGCCAAGGAGGCATACACCATCTCACCAGTCTGTTTGTGCAAATCGATTTTGTCCATTGGGTGTATGTCTTTGGCCAGGACCTCCATGTTGGTCCTAAGGTAATCTGAGGCAGATTGGGGATGCAGAGCTGTGGGCATAAAGTGACTCATGATCATTTTTCCTTCACTTACATCGAAGGCAGACATGAATCTTTGCTGATTGGTGGGAGCCAAGTTTAGCAGATGATTGTACAGCTGTATTTTGATAGGATCACTCCTCCTTTTGATGTCTATAAATTGTTGTTTGATGCTTACTTGTCCTTCTTTTTGCTGGCTGGAGGAGCTGACCTCTCCTCCTATAGCTCTGTCCTGTTCATGCTGGAAGGAACTGGCTGAAACTTCTCTGCTGGGTGGGCCCATGCCCATTGCTTGTCTTATTGCTATATCATCCTCTAGAAAGTCATTCAATCTTTGTCTTTTCTCTCCCTGGTTGATGGATGAAGTCAGGGGAGTCTCTCTATCCCTTTTTCTGGTTAAGTCCTCCTTCTGTGGGGTTTGGAGGACCGAGGCATCAAAGGTAGTCTCTGGCCTAGGAGGCACTATATTTTGAGCCTGTTGCTGTGTTGTTGATGATGAAGTAGCTGCTCCAAGTTGTTTTTTGTATGAGAGGGGAACCTGTCCACAAGTTTCTAAGTCAGCTTCCTTTTGAATATTTCTAGCCTCTCTCTCTAGCAGCTCTTCATTAGTAATTTCCTCTTCTAGGGCACCTTCTTCCCAGCTTAATGCATTGGCATGCTGTTCAATCTCAGGCTGCCTTACGTGTGAATAGCTGCCCAATTTGTATTTTATCCTCCTGAGGGAGACAAAGTGATTGGGGTCATAGGGTATCCATTCAAAGCCAGTTTGCAGTCCGAGGGCCTCTAGGATACTGTTTGCCTCTTTCCACCCCTCCTCTTTTCTGTTGTATAGGAAAGGACCCAGCTGGCTCCTTACCTTTAACTGTGACTTCTTGTTCTTGCTTTGAAAGTGGAGGTAGTCGGCATTCCCAAACTGCCTGAAATATTCTAAGGCAAAAAGCCTCATGGGGACATACCTTGGCAACCTAAAAGGCTTCAACTCACAGCCATATATTCTGATGACTGTGTGGTTTTGGTAGAGGTACCAATTACCAATGCTGTAGGTTTTGTTCTTGTGGAGAATTCTCCTCATTTCATCAGTTAGCCTTGGAGGAGGAACACCATGCAATACTGTCATGGCTGGATGAATGAATAAGTCAATGAACTCGGAGTATGTGTAAGGTGATACAGAGGCACAATGAAAGACAGAGGTCCAAAACACAACTGACCTTGGATTTCCCTGGGCATTGACTTATTTCAAGGGAATAGAGAAGCTGGCTGGCTGATAAAACAAGAATAGGTGGTATATGGATGAGGTATACCTGAACAGTCTTTCCCTCTTCAAGTTCATAAACTGGTCATGGATCTTATCTGCAATGTATGTAGCATAATCATAATGTACAGCTGGGGGCTTACCAGGAGAGAATAGAGACAGCATTGCCATTATGATTTCATCCACATCCTCCAGTCCCTTGAACCCTAGGACATAGCTGATCAAATCCACTAACATCCTGCCCAATTCATTCAAGTACTGATATCCAATAGGAGGAGTTCTGATGGCTTCAGAGCCTGGTTTTACAAACAGCTGGTTGATTTTGATGAGTTGGTCATTTGACAACTTGCTCCCCTTCTTTATCAAGTTCTGCATGTGGAGGGGGGTCAATAGCTTTGCAGTATGGAAGTGCAGCATCTCATTTATACTCTCTGGGGTGATATGGAACAGGACTCAGCCTGTAGGGCTAATGACAGCTCTTTGGCTTGGGTCATAGCACTCCTGGCATCTATAGACCAACTCTGGCATAGGATTTACCTGGGGGAGGTTGTAGATGGGCAAGTTTGAGTCCCAAATCCCCAAGATGTCTGCTCCACTAAGGTGCTGGGCTTTCAACTCATTCAGCATCTGAATATTATATTTGGAGCCCAATGGAAACCAGTCTAGCATTTGATAATCCATATCTCCCAGGGCTTTCCATTCTAATTCCTGGTGAGGGGCATTGAGAGGCTTGATGTTCAGAGCAATGGGAGTGTCCATGGTCTTCTTTGAGTCTTGTAAATTGTGATTGAACTGTTTGCAGTAGGTAGACCAGTTCAGGGGTGATTTACCACAATGCAAGTGAGTTACAGGTATCAGAGGGGAATTAGCCCAAGAGCAAGTGAAATATTGTTTGAATTGGGGACTGTAACACTGTCAGGCCTCACTTTGTCACCTGTAGCAAGTTTTTAACGCGCATAACCTACTATCTCACGATTGCGCGAGCAGTTTCAATTGTTCTGACAAAACCTCGGGAATTTAAGGCTCAGCTAGTGTTTTTCGAGGTGGTGGCTGAAAATAATGGCTCTGTAGAGGAATTCACTGGTGAAATTGTAAATTTCAACGTCCTTTAGGCCTTGTAAGAGCATTTACAGACAACTGCAGGCGTACGGAGGAGGAATGATGAAAAATACCTGGTAAAATAGCGAGCAGAGGTTGTACGAGCAGTCTGGATTGGTGCTCTAGAGGTCGCCTGGTTGATTTTCAGCAGGTTGGCGAAAAATCGGGCGTGAACAGTATGCAGCGGAAATAGTAAAAATAGAGTGAAAAGAACGTAAAAACGCATTTTTGGCCATAATATAGGTTTTTTGACAAATTTGGCACCTCTTTGTGATGACGTCAGCATGACGTCATTGGTGGGGTCAAGGTCGGATGATGTCAGCCGACGTCATCAGGTGACGTGGCGGGCAACCATTGGTCCATGGGGTAATGAGGTGGCAGGCACGTTGGCACGGATGCGGACAAAAATACGATGCGGTGGCAGACACGGTGATGACGTGGGGATGGCACTGTACCCGCAAACTGGGCGGTGAAAGACCTGACGGCTACGGTTTAGCCCTAACCGTGGCGGTTTCTCGGGGTGGTTAGGATACGGCCCCGCATCTGTCAGAGGACGCTCCGAGATAGCGCAATGATCGACGCGTGGCCGCGCCGTGACGTGACACAACGTCACTTTCTCGGGCGCTAAACCTTTGCCCCGGGGACCGCTCCGATATCCATGATGGCCATCGGATCTGGAGGCCTCAATCCAACGGCTATCGGGGCCGCGAAGTGATCGGTGGATAATGCAAAGGCGTGGCACTTATTTAATATTTGTTTTTGGAATGCGCGCTTAGGCGGAGGGTCGTAGGGGTATGGTTTTTTAACAAAGTTTTTTAATATCTTCGCAAAAAACAAATATGCGCCAAAACTTTGGTTAATCACAAAAAGTGGGTTTTTGTGTCATATTTGGCAATTTTAAAGCGGCTAAGGGTAAAGAAAGATTTTTACAAGGTTCAGGTTTGCAAATGGGGGTAATGGGTTAAAATGGAATCAGAAAGGGGGAGGAAGGTTAGATTCAGGTTCTTCAACATGACCAGGTGTCATTTGATCCCTTTTAGAGAACATATTGGCTATAATGCCAAAGGGAGGGATATTTATACAAAATTTGGGGTTTATACACCATGGTGTTAATATTAGTAGGGGAAAGGTGATATAAGGATTTACATAGTAAAGTTAGAGTTAGTATGGATGGGGGATAAATGAAGGGGGAAAGCACTGAATTGGTTTGCAAAACACTTGGTTTAAAGAGTAGATCAAAATGAAAAAAAATTTACATAGGAAATGTGGCTTTTGAATGAACAAGACCCACCATGAAACCATGATCTACTTCCATGAAGCTTAGCTGAAGAGGGGATATTAGTAATGAAATGAAGGGGGAGAGGGAGGTTAGTCAGGCTCCTTGCTGTAACTTGATGAAGCTGAACACCTTGTACATTGATGGATTTTTCCTTGGAGAACCTGGTTCACATATCTGCAATGGCAAAGATAACCTTTCTGCAACCTCAACTGCTTACCCATCTACTTGCCTAGCATTTTTTATTACTTCTTGGAGGGTGCACTTGGACTTGCAGACCCTTGCTTGCCTTTTCTTTTCCTTGGCTTTTTCTTTGGTTTCTCTATCTACTTCTACCCTTATTGCTTTCCAAGGTCCTAGATTAAGCTGTTGGGAGCCTTTTCTTCTCTACTTGATCTACTTGTCTGCCAAGATTAAACAGTTTGGACAGACTTTCTTCTCTATTCTACAATTGAAAATTTAAACCTTGGAATGATCCAGATTAGACTGTTGGACTATCCATCAAAATTGAATCCTTATCAAGATGTACACATAAATTGGATTCTCTTGGAAATATGTGATTTTTGAGTTATCAAAGCAGAGCATATTTGGTCCTTTCATAGCCAATCATGAAATATGAAACCTATTGGTATAGGTAGCTAACAGTGGCTCCACATGGGGATGGTTTTTCTTCTGAAAGACCAAGAACAGCAGGTCAGATTGCCTCGCTCCTTGACTGCTCTTGCCAGTCTTGAAATTTGCTGCTTTGAGATGCCAAAATTGTGTGCTTTCACTTCTTGATATACCTTTGATTCTATGTGCCTTTTGCTGATAGTCAATAACCTTCAAAAACTGCATTTTTATAATCTAAACAGAAAATAATATGTACATCCTCATATATACAAGGGAACCTCAAGCTGCACTTATGGGTGATATTCAAAATAGTGCTTCAGCATCCTGCCATTGACAGGACCTTCATCCAAGTCAGTTTCATTAAGGCTTTTTAGAAAGTAAGTGTTGTTACCTTGCACTGCTTGGACAACATATGGTCCTCTCCATAAAGAATCAAATTTTCCATGTTTTCCTTTGTCCTCTCTTCTTGCATCCCACTTAAGGACTTTGTCTCCTATGTTGAAATCTTCTGCCTTGGTTCTCCTGTCAAAGGCCTTCTTTAATTTTTTTTGCAAGATCTGAACTCTGCTGAAAACTTGATCTCTGGTTTGCTGCAGACATATGATTTGATTAATCCTTCTTTGCATATCATTTGGTTCAGCTTGGCTTTCTTGAAGAAGCTTCATAACAGGCACCCCTAGAGATGAGGGGAATTTGGCTTCTAGTCCATAAACCAACTCATAAGGGCTGGTCCCAATTGATCTTTTGGTTGTTAGTCTGTCTGCCCATAAGGCATTGACTAGTTTCTTATGCCAATTCTTTTTGTTTTCTTCTAGCACTTTCTTTATGATGTTTACCAAACTTTTGTTTGATGACTCAGCAAGACCATTTCCTTGGGGATAGTATGCAGTAGAATGGCCCAAAGTAATATGAAATTTATGGCAGAAGTTCACCATTTTCTTGGATTTGAAAGCTGCAGCATTATCTGTGATTATTTTGTCTGGACAGCCAAACCTAGCCAGGACGTTGTTCTCCAAGAACTGAATGATAGTGGAATCATTTTCTTGTCTGCATGGGGTAGCTTCAATCCACTTAGTGAAGTAGTCTGTAGCTGTTAGAATCCATCTGTGCTGTCCTGAAGATGAGGGATGAATTTCCCCAATGAAGTCCAAGCCCCATTGTTGAAAAGGTCTCTCTGTCGCAATAGGCCTTAAGGGGAGTGGCAGTAGCTGTCTCTTGCCCTCAAACACTTGGCATTTATGACATGATGTTGTGAATTTCTTGACATCAGAGAACATGGTAGGCCAGTAGTATCCAGCCCTTAGTATTTTATCCACAGTGGACTTCCAGTACAAGTGTCCACCACAGTCTCCTGCATGAAATTCTTGCATGATATTGTTAGTTTCATTTTCCATTAAACAGTGTAGCAATATACCTTCATGGTTTTTCCAAAGAAAATTGCCATCCATCGCACAGAATCTTGATGTTTTCATCTTTAGGAACCTACACTTAGTTTTGGACAGTCCTGGGGGAGCACACAGGTTTTGTAACACATAACAGATATCAGAGTACCAGGGGGATTGTTCAAAGGCTACATTGATCTTTGGAGTCGCCAGCTCTGTTTCACTGTCCAGCTGATTGATGTCTAAGGCTTGAAAATTTGTTTCTGTCATTAATTTGGCTAGACCTTGCCCTTTTATTAGTTTTGTAGGTTTTATCTCAATGTCAAATTCCAAAATGCTGGCAATCCATTTTCCTCTTCTGCCTTCTAAATTTTCTTGGGTGAGAATGTCTTTGACAATAGGACTTGGCACATATGTTTTGACATGGGAATAAAGGATATAAATCCTAAAGTCTTTGATTGCTTTGACTAAAGCATAAGCTTGTTTTTCCATGATTTGATACTTCAAAGGTGCATCTCTGAGAGCTTTGCTAAAGAAAGCAATTGGCTTCTCATTTCCTTGGTCATCCTTTTGTAATAAAACAACAGCAATAGTATGTTGGGAAGCAAAAGAGAAAACGATAAATTCTCTGTCGAACTGTGGATTGGTCAAGACTGGGGTCTGGGTGAGGGCCAATTTTATACCTTCAAATGCTTGATTGGCTTCAACAGTCCACTTCACTTTTGAATCCTTTTTCAGCATGTTATTTAATAATCGGGTTAGCTCTGCTAGGTTTGGGATAAACCTTCTCAAGAAATTGATTTTTCCCAAGAATCCTTGTAATTCTTTGACATTCCTTGGGTGAGGCATTTGCAGGATAGCTTATATCCTATCTGGGTCAATTCTAATGCCATCTTTTGAGATGATGTGTCCTAAGAGCTTGCCTTCTTCTAGACCAAAGAGGGATTTCTTAGGGTTCAAGGAGATTCCATACTTTCTGCATTTTAGGAAGATCTGTCTTAGATGTTTTATATGTTCTTGGTCTGATTTTGAAAAAGGTGTTAGGTCATCTAGATAAATAACTAAAAAGTCATGAATCTCCTTTGCGAAAGCAATGTCCATTGCTCTTTGAAATGTTGCCCCTGCATTTTTCAAGCCAAAAGGCATCTTTACATATTTGAAAGTTCCCCATGGGGTTGTAAATGTTGTTTTGTCTTGATCATCAGGGTGAACTAAGATCTGGTTAAAACCTGAAAATCCATCCAGTAATGAGATCCTTGAGGCCCCTACCACCCTTTGAAGAATGTGATCCATCTTGGGTAAGGGGTAGTTGTCTTTAAGGGATACTTGGTTCAAATTCCTTAGGTCCACACATAGCCTGATTTCACCAGTCTTTTTTCTTGTAGGGACTAGGTTGGAGATCCATTCAGAGAATCTGATTGGTGTTATGATGCCTGCCTTGAACATTTTTTGTACCTCTTGTTCCATCGCTGGGAGGAGCATAGGATTTATTCTCCTCAGTTTTTGCTTAAAGGGCTTTTGATCAGGTTTGAGAGGGATGGTGTGTTGGATTACAGAGGTGTCATAGGACTTTAGGTCCTCATAGCTCCATGCAAAAACATCCTGAAACTCTTTGAAGAGGTCAATATACTTTGGCTTTTGGTCAGGAGGTAAGGAAGCAGATAATTTAATTATCTTGGGTTTGTCAATTGTACCTATGTTACATTCTTCAATGGCTACATTTAAGGGCTGCATTTTTGGTTTTCTAGGAATATCATTTGAATCAAAGATATCCTCCAGTGGAGTTAGGCCTGTTGGTAAAAAATTGTCTTTTAGCTCAATGATTTCAGTTTCAGCATTGGACACTCCCTCTTCCCAGTCAACTTGTTGAATTTGCTGGATGTTTTCTGTATTAAAAATAGTTGGATTCAACATTTGTTTTGCAGTTCTAGGTGATATTGGCTGAGCAGTTTGTCGAAACTGTATTTGTGATGGACTTGCTCCATCATATATTTGTAATTGACTTGCTGACTTAAGTATTTGTGATTGACTTGCTGTCTCATTGTCAATATTTAATCCTGCAAATTCTTGCTGCAGAGTTAAAAACTGGTTTATTTGCTTGTCATCCTCAAATACTTGCCAATCGTTGATGTTGTTCGGAATAGAGGGTCTGTGTTTTACTTCAGCTGTGAAACAGTGGTGGGGCTCAAAGGGCAACTTGCAGGTACTTGCAAAGGTGGCTAAACTATGAGCATGTAGATTTTGGGTTCTGGGGATTTTCGTAATTTGGAATTCAGAGAAAAAATTTAGTATCTCAGTAACAGCAGACCTGTAAGTCCTTAGTCTTTTGTCATTGGTGACAAAATGTCCCTTTACTTGTTGAATCACTAAATCTGAATCACCCATGATTGAAACCCTGGCAGCTTGCAAGAATTTTTCCAACTTGAGTCCTAGTAACAGAGCTTCATATTCTGCCATGTTATTAGTACATCTGAAATTCAATCTATAGGCTCGGCCTTCTGCATGACTATTTTCTTTATTGTGTACCCAAACTCCAGCTCCTGCCCCTAACTTGTTGACTGAGCCATCAAATTCAAGGAACCATAGAATATCTTGTTGGGGAGGAGGTTTTATGATCTGTTCATGGGCTGGTAATGTAGGTAGCAATTGTGGTTTTTTCTCTAGCTTGTCTTCTAGGACAGTGTCATCATTTAATTGGATGTTCTTGACAATTAAGGCAGCAGTACTATCAAATGTTTGATTGACTGTTGTTTCATGAGTGATACTACTCTCATTTGCATCTTCCTCCTGTATTAATATCTTGGTTTCAACTTCACTTTTTGAGGGAGTGGTTGTATCATTGAAGAGAATGTATGAGTCTATGTCTGAATGAACAACATATATAGGAAAATTTTGAGGTTTTTCTTCACTGCTGACCATGTACTTCATTAGTGTTTCTCTATACAGTATTTTTGGTTGCCCGAACACAGAGATGGTGGCATATGACATGTCTAATTGTAGGGAACCTTGGAGTTTGGCTCCCCATGATCTTGATAACAACATTCCATACTTAGGTGGGATATCAGCAACTACCACGTCCATTAGGATTGTCTTGTTTGGGTATTGAACTAGAGAGACACATAAGTCTTTTATGAGACCTAGACACTTGACTTGGCTGGAATCAAAGGAAAACAGATCCTTGTATGGTCTTGTTATGTCTAAATTCAGTCTCTCCATGACTGCTTTTGGCATAAGATTGTGAGAAGCACCTGAGTCAAACATTGCATTATGTAGTATTTTGTCATGAATATGTAAACTGACATAAAAAGGTAGTACCCCTGTGACTACTGTTTTTCCATCCACTTCTGGGCCGAACAGGAGTTCTGGGGTGTCATCCAGTACATTGACATCATCTTTGTTGCTAGTGAGTTGAAGGGACCTTTTGATTTGCAATTTATAGCTGTCATGCTTGGCTAATTCCAAGAGAGGAATAGCTATTTTTATTTTACCAATTTCTGTTTCAAGATCAAAAGGTTTCTCAGATTGGGTCTTGGGGTTATAGGTGACATTTTTTTCCTTGTTCATTAAGTCTCCTTCTAGATTTTTATCTTGACTTTGAGATTTATCCTTTTTACTCATTTCTTGAGGAGTAACATTTAAATTAGGATGAGATGATGAAGTGTCCAGGGACTGCTGTCTTAAGGACAGTGGCTCCGTGATTTCCTCAACAATTACTTCTTCTGTAAGTGAATTTAGTTTGTCACTAGGTTGTGTGACTATAACTCTTTCAGGCTGCTGATTATCCTTTTTCTTTTCAGGCTAGTTAACATTCGCAGTTCTGCTCCTTAGCTTGTATTGTTTATGGACTTCATAAACAACAGTATCATAGCCTTGCTTAAAGTCAAAGGATTCACCTGATTTAGTTTGGAACAATTTGATTTCATCATCCTCATGATCCTCTTGTGTTAAGAAAACTTGACTTTCACCATCCAGCCCTATTAAATTAATCTCAGGATCTTCATTGGGTTCGACCGAAGTGGAGGTTTCAGCATAATTTTCTTGGAATGGAGGTCTGATTTCCGGATCAGCATTGGCCCTGCCATTGTTTGTGTTTGGGTTCCTCCTAAAATTTGGATTTCTAGGAGGGTTATTTTGTGGAGCTTCCCATGATGCTTTTCTTTCAACTGATTCCACTCTATCACCTAGTCTCTTCATGCTATTGAGTATGGCATCAAGTTTTTGATCAAAAGCTGTGGGTTCTTCTTTGTATATGCTTCTCTTTTCTAACCTTGCCCTGTTTCTCTTGGCAATCAGGTTTGCTTCTACTGTGACAGCAGCCTTTTGAGCGTCTTCAAGGGTTTCAGGTTCTCTCTCCCTCAACTGAAATGCTATGTCAGAATCAAATCCATCAGGGAATTTGTACAAGGCCAAATCAGGGGGGGTCTCAAGTTTTGTGTTATTGCATTGTACACATTGTTGAATCTGGCACAATACTCCAGAACAGTCTCTTGAGGACCTCTCTTGATTGTCTCATATTCACCAAGTATGTGCAGGGGATCTTTCTTCTTCTCCCACCTGGTAGTAAAGGCCTGATAGAGCTCGTCAGGGGTTGTAATAGTGTTTGCAGCAATCGACCTGAACCAGGTTCTAACATCACCTGTTAGGCTTTGGACAAACATTCTCATCCTCACACTGTCATCATCTATCTCATAGTTTTCAAAATGGTCTTGCATCCTCTTAGCATGTTGGATGGCAGAGTAAGGGCCAGTGGAGTCAAAATATGAGATTTTGGTTTGGTAATCCTGGGGTAGAGCTGGTGGATTAGCAGGTAGCCGCAAGGGTGCATACCTATTTGCCATATTTGGTGGGTTGGGTGTATTTATAAGGACTGCTGGGATAATAGGAACAGTGGGTACCACAGGGGTAACAGGTGAAGCTGAACCTGAATGATGGTCAAAGGGGACATGTGCAGTGAATGAGGATGAGGGAGGAGGACTTTGAGATGTGGATGGTGAACTAGGAGAACTTGGAACAGACCTAAAGAGGACTTTAAGTGGAGTAGAAAGGTTGGGAAAATCTGCAACTGAGGTCAAAATAGCAGGCTGGTCCTGCTTTTGTTGCTTCCTGATGTTTCTTGGAATAGTGTTTGGATTATCAACAATGATGGGTGGATGAGGGTCAAGATTAGCCCTAGTATGTCGAGGATTTTTCTTAGGAGCCAGTTTCTAACTGTTTTTCAGGACTTTTATAGGAAGTTTTTATATATGCAAGGACTGGATGAAGATTTTGGAATGGCTATATATGTTTCACAGCTAAGATGAAGATTCCCTAACTAGCTCTTCCCTAAAGTTGTCACTGTGGTACAGAAACAGTTCTAAGGCCTCTTGGCTGGTTTCAGGCTTGATGGTAGCTTTGGAAGATAGATAGTAATTGAGAAATCCTAAGAAGTCCCCAGTGGAGTCGCCAATTATGTTAACACCCAGGTTGTTCCCTATGACTCCCAAGGGAATACGGCCAGGGTAACCACTAACCAATCTTTGGATCACTGTTTCTAGCCAAACTATGATCAGAGAGGGCTCTCTCTTGATGATTTGTCTCTGTTATGATGGTGTTTTTAGGCTAGCTATTATGCTCAGGTTTTGTTTTATGTTTTGGGTTGAAGGATTTCTTTCAAATCTTATGATATAGTGTTTAGATAGTGAAATACCATTGGGCAATGGAGTCTGGAGTTGTGAAATGTTTTGATATGCTGGACTGGTGGTGTTCAAACTGCAGGGCCTATTGTGTACTCTAGACAAACAAAATTGGCTTAAATGGTGATGTATGTCAACCTACAGAAAGCAATTAAGAATTTTCTATTAAGTTGATGAGGTGAAAGTGAGCACACTGCACAGGAGCAAAACTTGAATTCCTGTAACAAAGGCCACGGTGAAAGGTGTATTCTGAAAGTGCAGCAATTAAGAATTACACTTATCTAGACTACAGCTGAAGAGAACATTTATAAACAACTCAGATTGAACTCAGGGTATTTAGAGAATAAATCCTGAAAGTTATTTTTTTTCCTTGTTGCTTAGTATAGAAAATCAGATAACATATATGAATTTTAACAAAACAACTAATTGACAGTGAGAAGGTACAGAGACTTATTGTATGGTGAAATACACAGGAATCCAGCAGTCATCAACAGACACTGAAACGCATTCAACAGCTCAGAAATCCAAGAAATTCCATCACTTTCTTTATTCAACTTCTGAAAGGATTACAGCATAAGAATTTCTTTAGGAGAAATCAACAACAACCCCTCAAGCTTATGCGAGGAGCAAATATATACTCTCGGTCTTTACAAAAATATCTGAGTTCTAAGTTATCTCAGATTTAATACTCTCACCAACTTCTAAGATATTTTAAAATCAAAAAGTTATTACAACATTGAATACAAAGTAAAGGTGTCTTTATGCTTTGTCAGAAGATATTCTGGCCTTTGGAGGCCACTGAGTCGGTTAGAATGCTTTGATTAAATGCTGGAGAACACGTCTTTATGCTTGCTGCGCTGTATTTTTTCGGGTTTGCCACCTGTGATTGTGATTGCTGCTGTGGTGACCGAATAGCCCTGCTGAGTTGGCTCAGCTTCTGTCTTTCCTTTGTATATTTATCTACCAAAATTCTGCCTGTGCATGACTACTTATAAACTGGACAAAAATTAACATTACAAGTTCTGGCTTGATAAGATTATCTGTGTCAAATTCTTCCAGACTTCCTGTGTGGGCAATTGGTGCTTCACAATTGCCTCTATGGTTTCATCTACTTCTGTATACTTAAAGAAATTTGGAGGTACATCAAACAGATGATTGATCTCATTCATAATAAAAAATAGGTTGTCCACCCTATTGTACAAAATTTGCCCTGATGCCGGCCCTGATTCTGCTGAAGTACTGGGCTGTCTTGCAATTTGTCCTGCAGCATGGGCATCAACCCTTTTGATGTAGTTTTCAAGGGTAAGCAGTCTTCCTACACTGCTTAATATACTGGGGAGGCCTCTGTTCTGTAATGCCTGAAATCTATCCATGAACTTGTTGATTTCGGTCTGCATATCCTGGGTTCTCCTTTCCAGCGTTCCAACCAGGTTTCGTAGTGTCAGGACCCTTTTAACCATTGAGATTGTCTCAGTCCTGTGAGCAATTCCCATGGTGGCCAGTTGAGAGCTTGTCCTGTTATTTAAAATATTGATCATTCTGGTGGCAGCATCAGGCATGTTGCCAAGGCTTGCTCTAGCTCTGTGTATTTCCTTGTTTGCCTTTGCAATGAGTACTGATTGTTCATCCATAGTCTCAATATACTGCCACTGATTGGTGATAGACCGGCCAATATTGCCCCAGAGGACTGCTTTTAGCTCTGCTGTCACCTTTTCTAGTGTGAGCTCCTTCTCAAGCTCAGTTATCCTCTTCTTTAGAGCTTTTATTTCTCGTTCCTTTACAGCTTCACTCTGCTTGCTCTTATCATATCTCTCATTTACTTTAGCCAAAGATTCTTTGGCTGAATTGAGCTCCAACATTTGAGCTTCCAGGACTTGAATTTCATTTCGGAGCTTCTGCATATCCAGACTATGAGTCTGCTCTGTTGTTGGTGCAGTTGTTGATGTAGTTGGTGCTGTAGGCCCTGTCTGCTGAGGAGGAGGGGCAGTTATTTGAGGAGCTTCCTCTGCTTGCTCTTATCATATCTCTCATTTACTTTAGCCAAAGATTCTTTGGCTGAATTGAGCTCCAACATTTGAGCTTCCAGGACTTGAATTTCATTTCGGAGCTTCTGCATATCCAGACTATGAGTCTGCTCTGTTGTTGGTGCAGTTGTTGATGTAGTTGGTGTTGTAGGCCCTGTCTGCTGAGGAGGAGGGGCAGTTGTTGGAGGAGCTTCCTCAAGATTGATTATTTCAGGAGGAGGCTGGGAGGTTTGACCCTCTTCTCTTTGCTTCAATGCTGTCTATAGTGCTGCCTTTGCAGCTTCTGATTCTCCTAGTTTGTCTTGAGTCCGGATCAGCTCCTTGTACAGAGATATCATTAGATCTGTGGCATCTTTTTCAAGTCTTTGTTGGGCAACATCATCTGTCTGAGGGTGGATTGTGGCTGGGAATTTGATTTTCTTCCTTAAGGCCGCCATGTCTGCATCCCTTCAATATTTCTTGGATACCCTTAACATCCTTGGGATCATGTCCCATCTCTATAATTATATCTTCCAAGGACCTGATTCTGTTGTCCTTAGCTGGTGATGATGCTCTCTCCAATTCCAGCTGAGAGGCTGTATTATCAAGGCTGCTTTTTAGTTTGTAATTTTCCAATGTTTCATCTTCCAAGGAGGCATACACCATCTCACCAGTCTGTTTGTGCAGTTCGATTTTGTCCATTGGGTGTATGTCTTTGGCCAGGACCTCCATGTTGGTCCTGAGGTAATCTGAGGCAGATTGGGGATGCAGAGCTGTGGGCATAAAGTGACTCATGATCATTTTGCCTTCACTTACATCGAAGGCAGACATGAGTCTTTGCTGATTGGTGGGAGCCAAGTTTAGCAGATGATTGTACAGCTGTATTTTGATAGGATCACTCCTCCTTTTGATGTCTATAAATTGCTGTTTGATGCTTACTTGTCCTTCTTTTTGCTAGCTGGAGGAGCTGACCTCTCCTCCTATAGCTCTGTCCTGTTCATGCTGGAAGGAACTCGCTGAAACTTCTCTGCTGGGTGGGCCCATGCCCATTGCTTGTCTTATTGCTATATCATCCTCTGGAAAGTCATTCAATCTTTGTCTTTTCTCTCCCTGGTTGATGGATGAAGTCAGGGGAGTCTCTCTATCCCTTTTTCTGGTTAAGTCCTCCTTCTGTGGGGTTTGGAGGACCGAGGCATCAGAGGTAGTCTCTGGCCTAGGAGGCACTATATTTTGAGCCTGTTGCTCAGTGGAACTTGGAGCATCAATCACTCTTTCTTGCTGCAAGGGCTGCTGTTTGTTATGTTGCTCCTCTTCTTGCTGCTGCCCTTCTCCCTGCTGCTCCATCTCTTCTTGTTGCTGCAGCAATGTTTCCACTTGCTCTTCTGTCAAAGGAGGTGGCTGTTCCACCTGCTTTTCTTTGTCTTTGCTGGCTGTCTGTGCCGTGTTCCCGGCAGCTTGCTGCTGTGTTGTTGATGATGAAGTAGCTTCTCCAAGTTGTTTTTTGTATGAGAGGGGAACCTGTCCACAAGTTTCTAAGTCAGCTTCCTTTTGAATATTTCTAGCCTCTCTCTCTAGCAGCTCTTCATTAGTAATTTCCTCTTCTAGGGTACCTTCTTCCCAGCTTAATGCATTGGCATGCTGTTCAATCTCAGGTTGCCTTACGTGTGAATAGCTGCCCAATTTGTATTTTATCCTCCTGAGGGAGACAAAGTGATTGGGGTCATAGGGTATCCATTCAAAGCTAGTTTGCAGTCTGAGGGCCTCTAGGATACTGTTTGCCTCTTTCCACCCCTCCTCTTTTCTGTTGTATAGGAAAGGACCCAGCTGGCTCCTTACCTTTAACTGTGACTTCTTGTTCTTGCTTTGAAAGTGGAGGTAGTCGGCATTCCCAAACTGCCTGAAATATTCTAAGGCAAAAAGCCTCATGGGGACATACCTTGGCAACCTAAAAGGCTTCAACTCACAGCCATATATTCTGATGGCTGTGTGGTTTTGGTAGAGGTACCAATTACCAATGTTGTAGGTTTTGTTCAGGTGGAGAATTCTCCTCATTTCATCAGTTAGCCTTGGAGGAGGAACACCATGCAATACTGTCATGGCTGGATGAATGAATAAGTGAATGAACTCGGAGTATGTGTAAGGTGATACAGAGGCACAATGAAAGACAGAGGTCCAAAACACAACTGACCTTGGATTTCCCTGGGCAATGACTTGTTTCAAGGGAATAGAGAAGCTGGCTGGCTGATAAAACAAGAATAGGTGGTATATGTATGAGGTATACATGAACAGTCTTTCCCTCTTCAAGTTCATAAACTGGTCATGGATCTTATCTGCAATGTATGTAGCATAATCATAATGTACAGCTGGGGGCTTACCAGGAGAGAATAGAGACAGCATTGCCATTATGATTTCATCCACATCCTCCAGTCCCTTGAACCCTAGGACATAGCTGATCAAATCCACTAACATCCTGCCCAATTCATTCAAGTACTGATATCCAATAGGAGGAGTTCTGATGGCTTCAGAGCCTGGTTTTACAAACAGCTGGTTGATTTTGATGAGTTGGTCATTTGACAACTTGCTCCCCTTCTTTATCAAGTTCTGCATGTGGAGGGGGGTCAATAGCTTTGCAGTATGGAAGTGCAGCATCTCATTTATACTCTCTGGGGTGATATGGAACAGGACTCAGCCTGTTGGGCTAATGACAGCTCTTTGGCTTGGGTCATAGCACTCCTGGCATCTATAGACCAACTCTGGCATAGGATTTACCTGGGGGAGGTTGTAGATGGGCAAGTTTGAGTCCCAAATCCCCAAGATGTCTGCTCCACTAAGGTGCTCGGCTTTCAACTCATTCAGCATCTGAATATTATATTTGGAGCCCAATGGAAACCAGTCTAGCATTTGATAATCCATATCTCCCAGGGCTTTCCATTTTAATTCCTGGTGAGGGGCATTGAGAGGCTGGATGTTTAGAGCAATGGGAGTGTCCATGGTCTTCTTTGAGTCTTGTAAATTGTGATTGAACTGTTTGCAGTAGGCAGACCAGTTCATGGGTGATTTACCACAATGCAAGTGAGTTACAGGTATCAGAGGGGAATTAGCCCAAGAGCAAGTGAAATATTGTTTGAATTGGGGACTATAACACTGTCAGGCCTCACTTTGTCACCTGTAGCAAGTTTTTAACGTGCATAACCTACTGTCTCACGATTGCGCGAGCAGTTTCAATTGTTCTGACAAAACCTCGGGAATTTAAGGCTCAACTAGTGTTTTTCGAGGTGGTGGCTGAAAATAATGGCTCTGTAGAGGAATTCACTGGTGAAATTGTAAATTTCAACGTCCTTTAGGCCTTCTAAGAGCATTTACAGACAACTGCAGGCGTACAGAGGAGGAATGATGAAAAATACCTGGTAAAATAGCGAGCAGAGGTTGTACGAGCAGTCTGGATTGGTGCTCTGGAGGTCGCCTGGTTGATTTTCAGCAGGTTGGCGAAAAATCGGGCGTGAACAGTATGCAGCGGAAATAGTAAAAATAGAGCGAAAAGAACGTAAAAACGCATTTTTAGCCATAATATAGGTTTTTTGACAAATTTGGCGCCTCTTTGTGATGACGTCAGCATGACGTCATTGGTGGGGTCAAGGTCGGATGACGTCAGCCGACGTCATCAGGTGACGTGGCGGGCAGCCATTGGTCCATGGGGTAATGAGGTGGCAGGCACGTTGGCACGGATGCGGACAAAAATATGATGCGGTGGTAGACACGGTGATGACGTGGGGATGGCACTGTACCCGCAAACCAGGCGGTGAAAGACCTGACGGCTACGGTTTAGCCCTAACCGTGGCGGTTTCTCGGGGCGGTTAGGATACGGCCCCGCATCTGTCAGAGGACGCTCCGAGATAGCGCAATGATCGACGCGTGGCCGCGTCGTGACGTGACACAACGTCACTTTCTCGGGTGCTAAACCTTTGCCCCGGGGACCGCTTTGATATCCATGATGGCCATCGGATCTGGAGGCCTCAATCCAACGGCTATCGGGGCCGTGAAGTGATCGGTGGATAATGCAAAGGCGCAGCACTTATTTAATATTTGTTTTTGGAATGCGCGCTTAGGCGGAGGGTCGTAGGGGTATGGTTTTTTAACAAAGTTTTTTAATATCTTCGCAAAAAACAAATATGCGCCAAAACTTTGGTTAATCACAAAAAGTGGGTTTTTGTGTCATATTTGGCAATTTTAAAGCGGCTAAGGGTAAAGAAAGATTTTTACAAGGTTCAGGTTTGCAAATGGGGGTAATGGGTTAAAATGGAATCAGAAAGGGGGAGGAAGGTTAGATTCAGGTTCTTCAACATGACCAGGTGTCATTTGATCCCTTTTAGAGAACATATTGGCTATAATGCCAAAGGGAGGGATATTTATACAAAATTTGGGGTTTATACACCATGGTGTTAATATTAGTAGGGGAAAGGTGATATAAGGATTTACATAGTAAAGTTAGAGTTAGTATGGATGGGGGGTAAATGAAGGGGGAAAGCACTGAATTGGTTTGCAAAACACTTGGTTTAAAGAGTAGATCAAAATGAAAAAAAATTTACATAGGAAATGTGGCTTTTGAATGAACAAGACCCACCATGAAACCATGATCTACTTCCATGAAGCTTAGCTGAAGAGGGGATATTAGTAATGAAATGAAGGGGGAGAGGGAGGTTAGTCAGGCTCCTTGCTATAACTTGATGAAGCTGAACACCTTGTACATTGATGGATTTTTCCTTGGAGAACCTGGTTCACATATCTGCAATGGCAAAGATAACCTTTCTGCAACCTCAACTGCTTACCCATCTACTTGCCTAGCATTTTTTATTACTTCTTGGAGGGTGCACATGGACTTGCAGACCCTTGCTTGCCTTTTCTTTTCCTTGGCTTTTTCTTTGGTTTCTCTATCTACTTCTACCCTTATTGCTTTCCAAGGTCCCAGATTAAGCTGTTGGGAGCCTTTTCTTCTCTACCTGATCTACTTGTCTGCCAAGATTAAACAGTTTGGACAGACTTTCTTCTCTATTCTACAATTGAAAATTTAAACCTTGGAATGATCCAGATTAGACTGTTGGACCATCCATCAAAATTGAATCCTTATCAAGATGTACACATAAATTGGATTCTCTTGGAAATATGTGATTTTTGAGTTATCAAAGCAGAGCATATTTGGTCCTTTCATAGCCAATCATGAAATATGAAACCTATTGGTATAGGTAGCTAACAGCAGGCTCGACTGTTAAGGCCGCCATCACCTTTAGGTGCTCGACTGTTAAGGAGAGCCCCCCCACCCAATAAGTAAATTGAGAGGAACACCTGAAATCAAGTCTGAAAAGGTCCTGTGCCGGAAGAGGCAAGCTCCGCGAAGGGCTATGCCCAGCCAGGACCCGTAGCGAAGATCCCTTTCCCGTAGGTAAGTTTATCCCTATATTGATTCCTTCCCCTCGACCAAGGGGAAGAAATCAAGGGCCAGGACCTTGCAGAGCTAGCTCACTCAGGCAGGCAGGCAGGTAAGACCAGGACTTCGCAGAGCCCTTTGAGGGGAATAAATATAAGTAGGGAAGGCAAATTCTGTCACTCACTATCCTGAAACTATCCCTACACAAATTCTGAAGCACCCACTTGCTAAAGTGCTGCTTCCTTTCCCGTTATCCCTTCCCCGGTATCCCTTTCCCTCGAAGATGTTGGCGCCCGTTGCGCTGGACGGACGAGCGAATATTGTATGAATCTTTCATCCGTATCATACGAATTTTGCATCGAAAACTCCTCCGGGAGAAGCTAGAATTCGTTCCGTTCGGATATTGATTGGTCTTAGTTCGACATGGTTTACGCGTCATTGGTTCCCGGAAGAGTCAATATTTCCATCAGCTAAACCCTCTCCGACCCTGCCTTTGGACCCGTATTCCGTTCGTACACGATTGACGGAGGCCTCTTCAACATGTGTTACTACGTCTCCAGTAGCATGCTCCTACTCCGTCTTTCCCTCCATAAGTTATCAAATTTGGTGCTCTTCGATCCCCAGTTGCTACGGAGAACGAAGGGCGAGATACAATCAATTTTTTTACCCAAGTGGTTTTCGCTTCTTCCCGTTCTTGTTTCTCACTCTTTCCCGGGTAGTTCCCAATGTTCGGCACTTCCCATGCTTTGCGGGTACAACATCAACTAATTTGCTCATGATCAAGTTACAACCTAAGATTTTTGACCATATTATGTCAACTGTTCGTATTTCGTTCATTTCATCAATATGCTCCCAAGTACCCGTAATTGTGATCCGTTTGCCAGATAAGGGTATTTCTGTGAAAACTTCCACGAAGAATCGTCGTTTTTTCATGGTTTCCCCGCTTCCCACAGCAGCTTTTTTCGCACCTCCAGATATCTGGTGTCAAATCGTCGCTCGTTTACCTATTTCTCCGATGATGGAGTTGACCATCTCTGTGGCATCGATTGTACGAGTTCGTGAGGAGATTGATATACTATCTGGACGGCCGATCTAGTGCTTCCCGAAGAGGAGGTCTAGCGAAAAAAACCTAAAAAAAGAACTATCTATCAATCATTTCCCACCTAATACGATGCAGGGAAAACGTAATAATCTCATATATAACGAACGATTGAATGACCTTAGCGATCGTTCGCAAAAAGAAAAGAATCCATCGTCACCGAGTGGATCGCCACCTGAATCGACTAGTGGCATCCCGGCAATCATAGGTCAACTTCCTAAGGGTATATTTGAGATTGATCAATCTCGTTTTTCTGGCGATAACGTGGCTAAATTGGATATGCTCGTAAGTAAACGACATAGCTCAATCTCTCTCATCTGTTGGGAATATGTGGGAAATGTTTCCTTATCCTCTGGCTAGTGAAGGGGGAAAGGGCATCCCGGTTATAGAAACTAATTTCAAGTGCCTATTTAAGTCAAGAGAAAATATAGTTGTATTCCCGCGATGTGTATTTTCCTCTTAATGAACTATACCCTTTACGGCGTTTCTATATAATATAAGAGCCAATCATAGCCGATAGCCGCCGGTAGTCGATCCCAGGTTTCAATGCCCAAGAGTTTATGCAATCGCGATGCCGGTACTCGAATCAGATGTAGATGTCGCTAGTTGATCTCAGGATGCAATGCCTTCTTTTCTGTTTGGGAACCGATGGAGCTTTACAATTGAGGTGCCACAACGAACGATATGCAACAATGAGGTTGGTTAGTTAGGGGCCGTTTGTGAGTCATTCCGGAATGTCGTGGGCGTTATTACGTTGTGAGCACGTAGTGAGTTAGCTTACACTATGAGCCATAGCCCATATCACATAGCTGCAGTGTTATATATACGTAGATATAACGGATACTTATCAATTGAAATTCTTCAAATACCATGCTATAGTACAGGCGCCTGGGCGCGTTAGGGGAAGCAGCAGACTCATCATAAATCAAATTGATCAATCACTCCCATCTGGAGACCTAAAGTGTAATTTCAGCTATATTAACTAGGCCATTTCCGGACTTTTCCCTCGTGGCAGGATGTTGTCATTGAGGCTCGACCAAGCAGAGATCCCGTATTAGGGTGTCAGGAGTCCTCCCGTAGTCCGTTCAAATACTATACCGGCATATAGAAGTTGAACTAGGTCCATAAGAGCATAGGTAGGTTCCAATGTCAAGGAGATCAACCAGCGAGGTTAGCCGCCAAGGCAATAAAGTTTAGTTGTCACATATTGACAAAACCTCTCCCTAGCGGTCGAGCCTGCTTGCGCATCCTCTTCATTTACTTAAAGGTCCGGAGGGCTTGCGCTTCTGAGGGCAAGGAGAAATTCTGATGCAAAGGTTCCAAAGGCTGAGTGTCAGGAGGGTCAGTAGTAGGTAGCATAGGTTAAGTTATAGTGTCAGGAAGGTCCAAAGGAGTTTCAAGATCCCACCAAGGTCCCGGAGGGGCTTGCGCTTCCTAGTGCAAGGAAGAAGGTCTAGTAGTTTGAAGTTACCAAGGGTGAGGTCATATGCTGTAGGGCGTAGGTTGTTCCAAAGGCTATTCCCACCCACCCAAAGGCATAGTTTTCAAAGGTAGTTTTCAAGGTATATGATTCTGAGGTTCCCAGGACTATTCCGAGTCAGTATGTGGGTGAATTCTTCTTCTTTGCCACACCTCCTAGGACCTTACACTCCATACAGCCTACGAACGAACCTTACCTTCCCATTTACCTTCGCTTTCTGTTCAATCCGCTACTGCCAACATCTTACGAGGGGGGGCATTACAACTGCTGAACCTTCTGCCAATCAAAGTTTACCTCCCAATAGAAAGTCCCCCTAAGTGACAGAATAATTAGCTCTCTTATCACCGAGAGGTCGCTAAGCCAATTGTTTTGTATTATAACGTATATAATGCAAGCTTAAAAACTGACCTGCCAAGAAAGGCGTTACCGACCATGGATTCCACGACTCTCTTAATCTAGAATCAAGTTTTCTTGTTCAAGAATTCGTTACAATCGTGATCTCATCATCCTTGTATGGCGCTATGCCCTTTCGTTGCGCCAAGAGCGCTTCAAGCATCTGCGACAAACTCTGTTTCAGTGCCCGTCCAAATGTGTATATGCGTGGGAGACACAAGATTTTTGAATTAAACTGTTTTGAAGCTTTAAGGTCGCGAGTAAGATTAAAGCTTCAGATGGACAGCTTGAAAGTGCTTGAATATTGAAGATCAATAGGCGCTTTTCCATGCAATATTCATTGGTTTGCGGAGGCTCGAGAGCACTGGTTCGAAATTGCTGGACGTAAGTAGCTTGACTCTACAAACAATCCTTTGTGAAGATAAAAGATTGAAGAGCATGGTTGAGAGTTTTGCTAAAAGAGGAAGTCGTGAAATTGAGCCAGTTTCAAGCTTCGCTGGTTCTAGTAAAGCTTTGAGAGCGATGATCCAGAAATGATTAAAGGGTGACCTTTGATTGCAACAATTTAACCCTTTCAAGGTGAAAGCTTCAAACACGTTTGAAATCATCTACAAGGGAAGATCACTTGTCGATTAAGGTGATTTTAAGCTTTCTTGAAGTTGATGCAGCTCGAGAATATTATTTCAAAAATGATTGAAGTCTGTAGTCGGAATTTTCCCAAATAATCCAATTTGAAGCTCCTTCAAGCTTAAACCTCGAGAGCCATGGTTCACAATTGCTTAAAGCTTTGAAGTTTGACCGTAAAATTAATCAATTTTGAAGTTTTTCTTGTAAGTTGAAGCACGGAAACCATGGTTAGGATTCTTTGGGGTTAAAGGCATATGAAATTTTTCGTTTAAATAACATCGCTACTCGATTCATTTAGCTTCTGGAAAATAGAAAGATGAAATGCTCTAATCTTGGCATATGGGAGTTTTCATGTACTTGATGGCTCGTTTATACTAAAATATAACCTGGTATTGTGCACACTTAGCTTTACTGGAGGACTATTTTAATCTATAAGCTTGAAACTAAAGTTGATGAGAATATCAATACCATGTGACTGTTGGGCAGGGTGGAGTACTCACATGATATTGAATTCACAGTTCTGGAACTTGTTAAAGAGAAATCAGTGAGGTCAAACTCCTTTTGTTTGCAGGAGGATGCCCAGAATTATGGAGAAGCAAAATAGTGGTGAGGATAGTGATAGCAAGGGTCAGCTTTATTGCATATCTAATAAATGAAAAATATTGTTGGCTCTTATATTCTTTAGTTCTTCTACATACGCTCTCTGTGGTGGACTGTTATATGGTTTGAAACCTTGAAGGTTCATCTATCTTCATGGATTAAAGCATTCTTTGCGTGTATTATTGAATTCTGGAGTTCTTTCTACGGGGCCTAAAGTCATCATTCCACCTTCTGTTATTGTTGTAGCTGCATTGAAGGGACTGTATGCTATCTCAGAAGTTGAATGGGTGTGGTTTGATCATGATACAAGGACTGTGGTGAAGAGGGAATCTATTCTTCCATTTCCTGGGTAGCGTACATCATAAACAAATGTTGAGGTGCCATTTTGGGTACTGATAATTGCATATCTACTTATTTGTGTTCGCTGACATTTAATTATCGAGTTCTATCTTCCAATCTGTTCGTTGTTTAGTTAAGTTTTTTGAATGAGAAAAGTCCATTATGTAGTAGCTATCACTTAATGGTCGTTGCATTTAATTTTCTATTGGATAATATAAGTTTATTTGGAGACTGTTACTACATGTGGAAGCATTAAAAACAATGTACAGTGAATAAACTTACGAAAATCACCCACCGTGGAGAACATTGTGGCAAAAAAAAAATCATTTGCATATCAGGGTTTATCTATTGAGATAATGGCCAGACTTGAAGATGCATTAAAGTTATTGAATATCCTAATTCATTCCACTGTTGATGGGATGGTAAAAGTCAACAAAGAAACTCTTTTTGACATTCAAAATTATTTGCAAAATGCACAAGAAAAGATCGATTTTTTGCAGCTTGAATCACAGCTACAGCAAGAAGAGCTACATCAAAATAGACATCATTCTGAACCTGTTTTTGTTCAGAACATTGAGACAACCACCCATCAGCAGCAAGTCAATAATGTTACCGTTCATTCAAATAAAGCAGTAGTTGTACATGCAGATGCAGAAACTCAGTCTGCACTTCCCAAGCCCATCATCAGACCTTGGGAACAGCTTGTCTACAACAAGCACAGAACCGGTCTTGGATATGACAAGGACTTGTCCTTTCATATTCCAGACTACTCAAATCCCATTCAGTTTCAGAGTGCTGGATTCATTCATGACAGTTCACCTGCTCCTCATGATAGTTTACTTCAACTGTTCCAGATTTTTCCCCTCTTCCACAGCAGCAACAACAACAGATTATGAAATTCCAACACTGTGACCGAGTTGGCCATTTGAAAGATCATTGTTTTGATCTTCATCCATGTAAGAATTGTCATAAAACCAGTCATTCTTCACACAGATGCTTCAGAAACAAACGTCCTGCAAGAACAAATATTCATCTAGGATGGATCGCTTCTTGACAATGGGCATCAACCACCAAGAAGATATTCCAAACACATGTCAGAACTTGTTCCAAAGTATTGAAAAGTCTTGCAGTTGAGTTTCCTCCATCCTCTCACCTTGTATCTGACAGGGGGGAAATGATGGTCATCTACAAGCTTCAAAGCCACATCAAGCGAGCCTGAGCCACAACCTGCCACACCAGTTTCAGAGTTGTAGCCAGAAACAAAGATGCCCATAAACATGCCTTTAGTTGGCAATCTGGGACACTTCCTCTAGCAGAAGACTTCAGCTTCTTGCCAGTTTTGGAAGAATTCTGGGAACAAAATTGAGAACACTTCCTCTAGCAGATGACTCCAGCTTCTTGCCAGTTTTGGAAGAGTTCCAGGAATTGCATTAAGCATTCCAGAGTTGTTGGTCATCCTTAAACCATCACAGGTTGAGACTTCTCTTTTCAGGTTGAAGTTCTCCCTTTTATGTGGGGTGAGACCTCCCTTTATTGGTTGAAGGTTTCCCTCTTCAAAACAATAGGAGCACTTCCTCTAGAAAAAAACTTCAGTTTCTTGCCAGTTCTGGAAGAGTTCCAGGAACTGCACTAAGCATTCCAGTGTTGGTGGTCATCCTTAAACCACCGCCCTTTATACCAACATTTCATAGAGCACATTCAGCCTAGTGCTGCCATGCATTTTTTTGCACATTTTGTATTACAGCTCTCTTCTTGGACTCATACATAACCCTTCGGATTAAGGGGGGGAATGTTGGACACCTAATCCTCAATGGGTTAGTGTGGAAGCCAAATGGACAAAAGGAGTCCAAGAGACCTTGGGATGTGAAACCCAACAGTCAAACAATGTACTATAAATGTATATCATTTGTCAATAAAAATTGTACTTGCATGTTTTATCTTTCATATTGTTCTTGCTGCCCATGTGTGTTTAACAGAACCATTTTAGAAATAGGGCTTCATGTATGCACATACCCAAATTTGAAAAATGCATGTTGATAAAAATTAGGGTATGAGAAGCCAACTTCCCTTGAAAAATTGGTGTCAAAAATTGTTGAAGTATGGAGTGATATTGCGAACAAGTGATGGAGTGAAACCACTATTCAATGTATCTGTTACTTTCTTAAATTCCCATATCCATCATATCATGAAGTTTTTGAGCTTTTATAATAGCTTGTTGATGCAAACTAAAAGAAACCTCATTTTCTTCCACAGCTTCTAGAATTTTTGAATTTGAAACATTCTGAATCTCATTGTAAGTTTTCTCCATTGGTGCATGTGAGATAGAATGGGTGGGAAGGGTGGGTAAATTTTGTAGTTCAACATTGTAAGCATGTTGTACTGGTTTATTATGGTGAGGGTGTGGAATTAGTTAAGCAGGAAAATGTGTAAGGAATGGAGCATTGTGATGATGTAGATGATTGGGTTGAGTGAATGATTTTGATGGGCAAGCAAGATGTTGTGGAAGAGCTGGTGAAGAATATGGAGAATATGTTTGTGCTACAAGATGAGGGAGAGTAGTCATGCAATCATAAGGTGAACCATGCCAAACTTGTAAACAAGATTGGTGGTGGTTATATTGAGATTGACATGGCTGCCCTAACACATTAATATTCCATAATGGATTATGCAAGTAAGAAAATGGAGAAGTGTTTTGAATCATACCTGTAGGCCATGATTTCCATAGTCTTGACCTTGTTGCAGCTTCCTCATCCCTCTGATATGCTACTTCCATCCTAGATGAGGAAGGGTGATTATCTATGGGATGCTCCTTTCGGTCATGAGGGAAAAACACTTCATCAAACTCTTCATTTTTATGAACCTGCAAAACATCCAATTCTTCATTTAAAGAGCTAATAAAATCAACTTTAAAATTTTCAAATAAAGCATTGATTTCAGCTCTTATGTCTCCTATTCTTGTAGCCGATTTGGAAAAGAAAGAACAAGCATCTCTAAAATTCTTACAGGCCTTGGAGATTCCTTTTGAATACCTTATGCACAATTCATAAACATCATCATATGACAACTGAAAAACATCACCTTTTCCTATCAAATTAAAGAGTTCTAAAAATTCATTTTTGATTCCTTTAAGAAGGAGTGCTTTTAAGATCTCTTTTTCCAAATGCTTATGCTTTGATTTTTGAAGGTTGTATTGAAATCGATCTACATAGTCCTCCAAGCTTTCATCTTCCCCTTGTATCATATTGAAAATATCTTCATTGGCCTTGCAATAGTCTTGGTACTTCAAGAATATGTTCTTCATGTCCTCCCATGTTTGGATGCAATTCTCACCTAGGCTCATGAACCATCGGAGAGCTACTCCTTTTAGAGTAAGAGGAAACACTTTCAACCCTTGATCATTAGGATAATAATCACATCCTCTACAAAGTATTTCGAACTCAAATGAGAATGTATCTAGATCTTCATTTGTCAAGCCATGAAAATTTGGTAGAGAAGATGGGGCAATTATGTGCATTTGTGTCACTCTTCCTAGATCTTTGATAGGAAATTCAAAAGTAGAAATGTGAGCCATTTCTCACCATAATAGAAGATGTTCTTCATGTCTTTCTTTGAGGCTCCTTCTTCAAATGTTCTTGTCAATTGATTAGTGAAATGGGTGGTGCTTACATCACCACTTGAGTGAAATCATAATATTTGTTTTTCAAAATTTCTATTTTTTTCTTTTTTTTTTTTTTTAGTCATTCACACAAAAACTCAAACATCTATTTCTACCCTAAGTTCTTTAACAGTTCTATTGGAAAGTGGGCGAGGGAGCAGGGTTTCTACATGCTCTGTACGCAGGTTCTTACCTTCCGTTTTTAATACCCAATTCTTTCCTAACAGGAACTCATCAGATGCACACTACTCTTTAGAAATGGCTACACTCTCCCCGGCAATGGCGCCAAAATGTCGAGCGATAAAAAGGTGTCTTTCTAACTCCTAATTACCTTCACATTAACTGTCAACCCAGGGACGACTTTTTATTTGAAGAGTGTACTCAGTCTCTGGCGGCTATTTACTCAAGAGTAATGTTATGAAAGATGTAGTATAGTGCTCAAAATACAAGAGTAAATGGATGCTTGAAAGAAAATCTACTTACAGTAAAAGACCTTGAAGACTAAATCATTCATTCGGAAAAATAAGCAATGTATCAGTTAAGGGTCCAGTAACAATAACTCATCCCTTTGGAAACTGATGTAACCAAAAGTAATCAAGGAATAGATCATCAATCTGGGAACTAGACAACAAATGTCAATGCCCACTACAGTTTCAGATTGTTCTTCACACCAAAGAAAAGATAATGCGAATAACAGGAAATGAAATAGCAACTAGGAAATGTAACGACAATTAATTCTTATAAACAACACCACCTTAATCTACACAAATAAGTGCAGCAAGTGTATCCTACAGAAACCAGATAGCAATCTTTCCTCTAAGAATAAATCGGACAGCACACAGAAATAGAACAGAGACTAATTAGCAACAGCACTCAGAGCCAAATGTAAATGCACGATAAACCAAGATGAATAACACACACGGCACGCCTTAGTATTGAGAGAAATAGTAATCTGACCTTGGTACCACAAATATCAATCTCAGTTGTAAACAAGAGCGATTGTAATCCATAATGGAACAGTAATGTCAGTTGAACAACAATCGCGATTAAGTGCAAACCATAGACGAATATAGTAATACCAACTTATGAAGGTCACAGCACGGTTACGCTGTAATTGAACAACAATAACATTATGTAAGGATCAACAATGTTATATCAATGATTAAAAGAACAACAATGCGTTACCAAGTCAAGATGAATCAATGCAACATTCCTGGAATTGAGAACGATATTACTCAGTTGAACATAAATCAAATATAACAGAACTGTGATGTAAAATAACAAAACACATCAGATTACCGAACAAAACTAATAATGAAAACCACGCATGAACTACGTATATAATATACAGCAGCACCACAATCCGCTAGAGGCTAGGCCCTTAGCCGCCAGCGGATGCTGCTGGGCTACTTCAAACGAGAAGAATGAATAGCAACTCCCAAATCATATATTAATCATCAAACTGTGAAATCATTACAATATGATCACGTCCTCTTGGCACCACAAGTCTTAAAATCATAATTACAATTTGAAGTAATAGAGACCCATGCTCTGTCCTCCTATCCTATCCTATTATCTCTCTCTAATCATCCATCATGGATCATGAATCCATAATTCTGAATCCTCAAATTACAATTCTGCATTCTCTCCCTTAAATTTTTCCTCTCCATCTCTGATCTCTGTTTTCATTTAAATAGAGAGAGATCGGAGAGCAGTTACAACAAAGATAATTACAACATGATTTCTATTACAAAATTGGCTTGTTTCCAACCAATTCATCAACAAGAAAATATATTTCCATTCATCTTTCAACAAGAGCAAGGCGAATTTGGCTTTGCAGGTGAGATTTGGAAAAAGGCCACACAACAAATCTGAGAAAATCGTGCTCAAAGAACCCTGTGTTTCTCTTAATAAAAGTCTAATTTGGGAAAATTGTTCTTCCATAAAGTTAATTTGGTCCATTCTGGACAAAACCCATGTTACGAATTTTCCAGATTCTTCTTCATTTGCCCAGAATCTCAACCGCAAAACTATCACTTCTTATTCCCTCGAATTTCTGAGTTGGAATATTTAACGATCAAATCTTCAATCTGGAAATTGTATTAGAGGCTAAAAATGGTGAATAGTGTTACAACCAATTTATTAAAACTATCATTGATAAAATCATGCATAATCATCAATTTATTAGAAATAAAGGAGAATAAATAATATTCATTCATAAGAGCATAAATCATTATAAATTGGATTTATATAATAAATTATAATAAATGACATGATAAAGAAGAGTAAAAATGGATAAAATAAGTGTTTAAAAAGTGGTCGTATTCACGGCCCAACAATGACCTCCATTTATCTGGGACCAATGATACTAGTCTCAGACCAGTGGTAGGAGTTGTACCATACTATGACACTGACTTTGGGTCGGTTGAGACTGGTATGGGACCAGTGGTACATACTCCGAAATTGACTTCGTGTCAATGCAGTACTGGTTTGGGACCAGTGAGAGTGGTACATACTATGACGCTAACTTCGGGTTTGTTGAGACTGGTCTGGGACTAGTGGTACACTCTCTGAGACTGCGATACTGGTCTGGGACAAGTGGTATGAGTTGTACCATACTATGACGCTGACTTCGGGTCAGTTGAGACTAGTTTGGGACCAGTGGTACATACTCCGAGACTGACTTTGTGTTAGTGCAGTACTGGTCTAGGACTAGTGGGAGTGGTACATACTATGACATTGACTTCGGGTTGGTTGAGACTGGTCTGGGACCAGTGGTACACTCTTTGAGACTGCAATACTGGTCTGGGACCAGTGGTAGGAGTGGTACTTACTATGAAGCTGACTTCGGGTCGGCTGAGATTGTTCTAGGACCAGTGGTACACACTCTGAGACTGACTTTGAATTAGTAGAGGATGATACTGGTCCAGGACCAGTGGATTCGTACTCACTATGACGCTGACTTCAGGTTGGTTGAGACTAGTCTGGGACTAGTGGTACGTACTCTGAGACTGACTTTGAGTCAGTATGATACATCCTCGATCATTTCTTCTTTTTCATAATTCTAACAAAAGCATAGAAGAATAGAATAATGCAAGAGCAGAGCAGAACAAAGAAAAACAGTATTGATCAGTACAGGGCAGAACAAGACAAAGCAGAATAGGAAGAATAAAGAAAAGCAGGGCAAGGTTTAGGTTGTACACGGTAGTGCATTTGATGGATGAATAGTAATGACTGATAGACAGATTGCAGATGAAGTTCTCTTTGGTTGAGAGGGAGTTTTAAAATTGGCAATCAGGGAAAAACTTCATGTGGGTCATCTTATTCATGGCTGATAATATTTTTATTAGATTCCTCTCATCGAGAGGTGTAGGATTGATATAAAGATCATCCGATTCCGATAAGTATTCATGGAGATATGAATTTATTTTGATTATGGAATTATTATCAAGCCGACCTACAACTCATGTAGGCTCAGAAGCCCAACAGTCACATCTATTCAAACACCAATTTTGTGTATAAATATAGGAGGAATTTTCCTCATTTTCACTCGCTCTTCTCATCACATCTCTCTCTTCTCTACTGCGCAGAAATGGGTCTCTCTCTCACACATGTGAAGTCGGAAGTTGTTGAACCTAAAGCTGCAACTGCAGATCCAAAGATTGACTTGCGTGGCCTAGAAGATCTCCTCTTTGGAACTGCATTGTATGTTCATTTGAACCTCCTCTGAAATCCACAACTTTTGGTGGTGGAATGAAGTCAATCCGACGAACAGTTTGCAAGATATCGACTGCCCTAGTTTGAAGCCGAAAACTGCTGAAACTGAAGCTGCAACTATAGAAGTAAATATTGACCTGCGTGGCCTATAATATCTCCTCATCTAAACTACACTATAGGTTCATCTGAACCTCCTCTGGAAGCTGCAACTTTTGGTGGTGGAATGAATTCAATTCGACGGTCGGTTTGTGAGATATCGTCTGCCCTAGTTTGATGATGAAGCTGCTAATGCTGATGCTGCTGATCTAGGGTTTGCTACTGCTGATATGAATCCGATTTGTTGTACTATTTCTCTCTACTAAATTATTGAATATAAAAGAAGATTTGATCAAAGGTTTCCTCACACATTGTGGGGTTTGTCCTTGGCTAGCCACCACATCTTGTGTCTCTTGTCTTGGCTTGTTTTCTGTCGATCATTTAATGTTCTATCTGCACTTTACCTTATGTACATGTGATTGCTAATCTTTGGAATATAATAAGAAAAATAAGTAAATTATTATAAGCATAGAACATACCATAACTTAACAGAAATATTGTGCATCTGCTCATAGATATGTGTGGTTATTCTTCTGTTATGGTTTTATGCATCTATTTAAGGTTTATGTTTGCGCGCACTAGTTACAAATATTGAATGATTGATAAAAACTACTGAATTAAGTCATATCTATCATTAAAACATAATAAGGATAAGGGATCTAGACAGCGCCTCTTCGCGCTCGGTACTAGGGCTACCCAACATAGTATGGGAGGGTGCTGGAACCAGGTTTCTGCACCCTAGGGATGTCTTGATGAGGTTTGGAAAGGTCACGAACCGATCTTTTGCACTTGTACTGCTTCGCGCAACTATCCAACAAAGGAGTTGGTCCACTTCATAAAGAATCAAAAAAGGTGAGGCATGGTTGCCAAACTATATCTGTCAAAAGCCCATGATTGCTAAATTGGAGATATATGTTTAGCGTCTTGGATACGCTTGTGTTCTCATTAGAATGGATTAAATGGATTCGATCCATGATTTCTTCCCCCTTTTTCTCTATACTATTTAATGTCTCTCCCTTAAAAGCATTCAAAGGTTCCTGAGGGCTTCAACAACGGGACCCTTTATCCACATTCATATTCATATTGATAGTGAATCGCCTAGTTAGTACACTAAATCAATGGTTGAACAAGGTATTTTGAAGGGGTTAAGACTATGGGGTCAATAATTTCCTATCTCCCACCAGCAATTCGTTGATGACACCGGATGTTTGGAGAACCTTTGATTCAAGAGGCTCGAGCACTACAAAAATTCCTTGTAGACTTGCAAGATGCTTCAAGCATAGTGATTAATGGAGGCAAATCACACATTTTCTTTTTCAATACCAATTAGTTGATTTAGAGACATCTGGTTACAACACTCAGCGTTAGATTAGATCCCTCCTGACCAAGTATCTCAACATTCCCCTTATGTCTAATTCCCTCAGGGTGCCTTTATGGTCAGAAGTGAAAGAAAAAGTCACTAAAACATTCTCCAATTGGATATTTAAGGCCTTCAACTTATGAAGTAGAATTAGTCTGCTTAAAGACATGTTGCAAGATCTACCCCTTTACCAACTTTTAGTGTTGTCGGATCCGAAGATCATTTACCATGACATAGCATCCTTATTCTGTAAACTTCATTGGCAAAGGGCTACATATACAAAAACGTAAATGATAATTTCCTATAAAAGAGTTTGTTGGCCCAAATGGAAGGGTGTGATTGGAATGAGAGATCCATATCTAATGGATAAAGTCACAAGCGTGAAAATATGGTGGCAGTGGCTACAGGGAGGACAAGACCATTGGAAGAAAATAAGGAGGAATAAATATTTCCTGAACTCAATTTGGGAAGAGATAATGAGATACATAGAATGGTGAGAAGTGTCCTTAATCTAGAACTTGGCTAACACCAAGTGGTGTTGTGAGAGATCATATTTTTTGTGAAGTCTGAAATGGGCACAATGCCATATTCTGGAATGAATCTTGGCATCAATTCCAAAATATTGATGATGGTGAGGACTTAGGAGGTATTGAGGTGAGACTGAATAATTAGGGAGCTAGGGTGGTAGTGGACTATTGGAAGGAAAATCCACATCTAGGGTAGTGGAGACAATGGAAGGATAAAACTGGCTGGAACATGGTAGAACTATCATAGGATTGGAATGGTTTTTTATTCACCCTGAATGATTGGAAGATTCAAGTTGTAGAGGATCAGGATAGAGTTTGTTGGGGATATCAATCCTTGGGTATGGTTTCCATCAAAGAGGCATATAGTGTTATGGAAAACTATAAGGAGTTACACAAGAAGATAATTTGGTAGATAATTTTAGGTATTAGAAGATGGCTCAAAGTGGCTAGTTTCCTATGGTTGATTGGATGTAGGAGACTCCTTACATGGGATATTTTAAGAAGGAAAGGCTATAACACATGCCCCCAAATAGAGATCCTATGGAAATGACTCAACAACTATTTTTCCAGCTAGATAGGTCATCAGTTATCCTGAGAGAAACCCTCGAGACATGGAAATTATATCCATTTAAAAATCCTATAGTCAATCGATCTTGGTCATTGATCCCAAAATTTATGTTTGGAACATGTGGAAACCATGAATCAAAGTGATTTTTAAGAATGAAAAGATGTCTATACAGGAGGTTTGGTGAAACACTTATCTAAATCTTATAAAAATGATATTGGTGTTGGAATGGGGAGAGGACGAATGACAAGAAAGAGGGAATGAGGATTGAATATTGAGAGATTTAGGACTCTCCTATGAGTTAGTTTTCCACCATCTAGGTCCCTCTTCAAAACTGCATGCCTCCTCCCCAACAAATTTTACTCTCCACCTTAAAGGGTTTATTAAACTAAGTTTTTATGGTGCCTCAAAAGGCAATCTAGTTCAAGCATAATTCATAGGTATTTTTAGGAACAAAAAGGGTAGTAATATGAGTTTCTATGTGTTGGCATTATGATACAAGTGTTGTCCTTGATGGAAACTCACTCAGAGGTAGGTACAGGTGATGGCAACTTAATCAGAGGACAGATCTTAGTACAACAAGACAAGAAAGAGATATACGCAGGTTCATTAAGGAAAATCGATGTATACACGCAGGTTGGCTTCAGTAAAAGCGCGTACATGTGGAAAACCTACCTTTGGTCTGTGGCGGTTAGTCCTTGGAATTTGTGCCTATGGTTTTGGACCATGGTGTCTCGACAGACGTGTCGATCCCTAGTTTTGAAGTTGATGGTATTGTGTTACTATGGTTTTGGACCGTGGTATTGTGAAGGGCCTAAGGCTATATAAGGAGAATATCATTAGGCAAAGTTGAGGGATGAAGGTGTGTCTGACAAAGTAAGAAGATCTAGTACTGCAAGTTATTTTTTCGGGATGCTCGGCAAGGGTCGGATCTGACAGCGAAGGTATAAGTATTTATTTCTGGATCTGCACGCGGGTTGCCTTTGGTGAAAGCGCGTATACACGCAGTTTTGGTATAGCGAAGTAGCGTATGCATAATAAGATTTGATATTTCAGGTTGCTGTTGATTCTGGTGGTTTTTGCAGAGTTCTGGGCTCTGGTTTGTGTTCTGTGTTCTTGATGACAGGGTTTCAGTGATTCAGTATTGGGTGATTTAGAGAATTATGATGCAAGTATAAGTTGATGATTGTATTGCAGCAGTGTTTGTTTTGTACTCATGGATCCAGTTTGAAAATTGATGAAACGTGGTCCCGGGAAGATCGTAGGCTGGCACCTATGTACTGGTAAACATATCAGCCAGTACAAGAGCCAGGGGGTTGTAGCTCCCTTCCAGGAGCAGCTGGAAAACGAGTAAAGGTTGGAGCATTCTGTAGGTAGGCACCTACGTACTAGTAAATGGATCGGCTAGTGCAAGAGCTATGAGGGTTCTAGCCCTCTGCAGGTTGTAGCCTGCATACTGGTAAAGGACTGCACCAGTACATTGTAAAAGAAGTTTCTTATTAAAGGAAGATAGAAACAAATTGCAGCAGGTGGTTTTCACCCACATTAGGTTTCCACCTTATATCATGGTGTTCATGTGTGTGGCCTTTGTGTGATGATCTGTTCTGTTATACTGTACCTGTTTACTGTTAATATGGTTAATAATGTTCTGATGCATTTACTGAAGATAAGCTAACTGAATCATAAGATTTCTGGATATACGCTAGTTGCTTTAGACACAGTAGCGTATACACGCGGGTTCACTTAACTGAAGTAGCGTATATGTTTCTGAGTATGAAATTGAAAAAGCTTTATTGACCTGATAATACTGATTCACCCCCCCCCCCCCCTCTCAGTATTATTTCCAACAATTGGTATCAGAGCCGGTCCTTCAGAGAAGCTTGATCGCTTGAAGGAGATTCGTAGAACAATGGGGAAGAAAGCGCGTCAGAAGAAGAAGACAGCTCAAAGGAACAATGACAACCTACCGTTGAGTGGAAGCAAGTATTCAGATCACGAATCACCTCAGATTGAAGATGGACAAGAAAATGAAGCATTAGATCAAATCATAGATCAGTAAGATCTACCTAGAAAAAGGGAGAATGCCCTCAAAGAAGAAATCATCAGATTAAAAGATCAGTCTGAATGTGCCTCCAGAATTCGACAAATGCTGCTAGCGCTGAATGAAGAGCAAGAAAACGAGATCCTCAAACTAAGGCATCAATTGTATGAAGGAAGAAAAGCTAAAGAAACCTTGAAGAAGCAATGTCTAGAAAAAGAAGAACAACATCAAGTTGAGGTAAATATCTTGAAAAGTAAATTAGAAGAAAAAGATAAACTATTACGATTTCAAGATAGTACTAAGATCTTGGATGATATTCTTAGTAGTCAAAGGTCCCCTGCTATCAAAACTGGTCTTGGTTTTCATGAGTCTATTGAAGTTGAATCTGGTTCACAAAGTAAGACAATAAACTCTAATGCAAAATCTGAAATGCTCTACAAGGAGATGAAAGGACAACCCCATCAACAATCAAGGAAAGAGACTCCTGAAAGAAAATCTTTTACTCCTCCCATGAATAATGTTGAATGCCATGTATGTCATAATCTTGGACATGTTGCAGCCATATGTAGAAGAAGAAGGTTTCAAGACCATCATGCAGAAAGATCATCACATTCAAGGTACTTTAATGGATATTGATTTTCTTGCAATATGTTTGGTCACAAAGCTGCCGATTGCTATAGGAGGAATATGAAACATGTAAGATGCTATGCATGTAACAAGTTTGGACATAGAGCAAAAGATTGCAGGAACAAAGCTCATGATAAAAAGAAATCATCAACATGCTTGAAGATATGGAAGAAGAAGGAAGTTCAGTCAGAAAGATGTGGCACAGCACAGGGTACTCAGCACAGCACAGACATAACAAACTCAGGGGGAGCTGAAAGTGTCAAACTTCAGTGTTCTAATTCTCATACGCAAGTTTCATGAAGGAAATCCGCGTATATACGCGAGTTTCACACTGCAAAATCGCGTATATGTCAGTCTGAAGAAATGCAGTGGGGATAGGCTCAGAAAAGGGGTCTGATATGATTCAGTCCAATATCTGCTCTCTTGGTTAACGATTACAGTCTGCTGAGGATGTTTGGAAATGTTTTGATACTTGTAAGATGTTAGAAGTGTTTAATCCTAACTTGATGATGATGAGATCTTGATGCTTATTACTGATGTATGCATGATCAGATCTAACTACAGATGGCACAGGCTCAGGGGGAGCATATACTTCAAATAATGCATTGTTGGCATTATGGTTAGAAGTTGTTGATAAAGTCTATGAAGCTAAATGATACATCTTGCTGTTTGATCAAAGGAATGGTATTGCAGGCTGTTGCTTATGGTATAGATCATATATGATGAATGATAGTCATGGTCTTGAATGAATGGCTGGTCTTAGAACTTGCATCTGCTCAGGGGGAGCATGGATGGATTGATACAACTTGGCATATACAAAGGGGAGCCCAATCAGAAATTTCAGCATGTACTCAGGGGGAGTATGGATAGCAAAAGGTATACCAAAGAAGAGAATATCTTGGTCCGCCCTTTGCCCTTGATGTCAAAGGGGGAGAGTGACTTGGTGTGGTGGTTGCCATCAAGTCCAAAGGGGGAGATTGTTGGCATTATGATACAAGTGTTGTCCTTGATGGCAACTCACCCAGAGGTAGGTACAGGTGATGGCAACTTAATCAGAGGACAGATCTTAGTACAGTAAGACAAGAAAGAGATATACGCAGGTTCATTAAGGAAAATCGGCTTATACACGCAGGTTGGCTTCAGTAAAAGCGCGTACATGTGGAAAACCTACCTTTGGTCCGTGGAGGTTAGTCCTTGGAATTTGTGCCTATGGTTTTGGACCATGGTGTCCCGACAGACATGTCGATCCCTAGTTTTGAAGTTGATGGTATTGTGTTAATATGGTTTTGGACCGTGGTATTATGAAGGGCCTAAGGCTATATAAGGAGAAGATCATTAGGCAAAGTTGAGGGATGAAGGTGTGTCTGACAAAGTAAGAAGATCTAGTACTGCAGGTTATTTGTTCGGGACGCTCGGCAAGGGTCGGATCTGACAGCGAAGGTATAAGTATTTATTTCTGGATCTGCACGCGGGTTGCCTTTGGTGAAAGCGCGTATACACGTGGTTTTGGTATAGCGAAGTAGCGTATGCATAATAAGATTTGATATTTCAGGTTGCTGTTGATTCTGGTGGTTGTTGCAGAGTTCTGGGCTCTGGTTTGTGTTCTGTGTTCTTGATGACAGGGTTTCAATGATTCAGTATTGGGTGATTTAGAGAATTATGATGCAAGTATAAGTTGATGATTGTATTGCAGCAGTGTTTGTTTTGTACTCATGGATCCATTCTGAAAATTGATGAAACGTGGTCCCGGGAAGATCGTAGGCCGGCACCTACGTACTGGTAAACATATCAGCCAGTACAAGAGCCAGGGGGTTGTAGCTCCCTTCCAGGAGCAGCTGGAAAACGAGTAAAGGTTGGAGCATTCTGTAGGTAGGCACCTACGTACTAGTAAATGGATCGGCTAGTACAAGAGCTATGAGGGTTGTATCCCTCTGCAGGTTGTAGCCTGCGTACTGGTAAAGGACTGCACCATTACATCGTAAAAGAAGTTTCTTATTAAAGGAATATAGAAACAAATTGCAGCAGGTGGTTTTCACCCACATTGGGTTTCCACCTTATATCATGGTGTTCATGTGTGTGGCCTTTGTGTGATGATCTGTTCTGTTATACTGCACCTGTTTACTGTTAATATGGTTAATAATGTTCTGATGCATTTACTGAAGATAAGCTAACTGAATCATAAGATTTCTGGATATACGCTAGTTGCTTTAGACACAGTAGCGTATACACGCGGGTTCACTTAACTGAAGTAGCGTATATGTTTCTGAGTATGAAATTGAAAAAGTTTTATTGACCTGATAATACTGATTCACCCCCCCCCCCCCTCTCAGTATTATTTCCAACACTATGTGGGCTATTATGGTTTTAATACAAACAATGTGGTAGAGTTTCATGCTGTGGAGAGATGTCTTTTCTAGATAAAGGAAAATGGACTCTTTAGGCTTCATATGAATGGCGATTATGATCCAAATCTTGGGGGGAGGCCCCGAATATCTAAAAAAGTGAAATTCCAAAAGAAAAGAGGAGAACACACAATAAGAAAAACCACAATGACATTTTGTATGAAATAGAGAATAACTATAAAACCTACATTATAGTGGACAATTTCTCCTTTTAAAAAATGCGACTTGTTACTTATATCCTTTCTTAGTTACAATACCACACGTAAATTACATGGGTGGGTAAATACCATGAGTGAATTAATACCATGGGTGGATGTCACTTACAATACCATGATAAATACCATGGGAGAATGAATAAGGGTGGACGCCACTCACAATACCACAGGAAAATACCATGGGTGAATGAATAACATGGGTGGATGCCACTTACAATATCATGGGTAAATTCCATGGGTGGATAAATACCATAGGTGGATGAATACCATGGGTGGTTGCCACTTACAATACCATTGGTGGATGAATACCATACATGGATGCCATTTTCCATTCATACCATTCCTCCCTTATTAAGAAGAAATGGTCCCCATTGTGTGAAGTTCCCTCTTGAGAAGTATTTTTTGAATATGAAGAGCCACTGAAAATAAGGGTTTTGTGTGGTTAACCCATAACGATGATGAACAAAGGTCTGGGGATAGAGATACATTGTAATGCTTATGACCAACTGTGATACTAACAATGTGCGGCCTAGCAAATGGAATTCGATGAAGCATGGGTTTGAGGATGGCCGATAGCCATTAAAAATGAATATCTAAGGATAGAGATACCATGTAATTCTTGTGACCAACTCTGATACTAACAGTATGTAACCTAAATGGAATTCTATGACAAAGGTTTTGTTTGATTGACTCATAACCTTGATGTTGACTGATGATGAAGCATTAGGTGCTTACATAGCTCGGGGTAGGAGCGTACATCTCTGAATAACCCACACTAGATGCTTCTCTACTGAAACTGATGAATGTGAAGGAGGTGCCTACTAAAGCGGAGTGGGAGGGCATGTCTCCAAAGGGAACCCACTCTGAATGCTACTCCAAATATAAAAACATATGGATTATAGGTGGGGTACAGAACCAGACCACATAAAAGATGTACTTGAACTATAAATGTGTTTTAGACTTGTAAAAAAAGTGGAAATGGATGTCGTAGATTCTCTTATCCAATGAGATGTTGTAAAGCCTTCTTTCACATTACAGATATCTTGATACAAATTTGTTAATAACTTCTGCTACAACTGATTAAATCAAATTTTGTCAAAAACCCATTTGAGGTAGAGAAGAGATATTTCCATTGATATAAGAAAACTTGAAATTTCAATACCAGTGGGGTGAGAAAATGATTCCAGAAAATCATGGTTCACGTGGTCGCACAATGTTCCAGACATGTGTACCTTCAATTTCTCATATCTCTCAAACTGGGAAATAAAATCAAACACTATAAAAAAATAATTTGAGCTCACAGAAAATACTTTCAAATGAGATATTTTTCACCTTCTAGAATTCTCTATGGGGGTCACAGAACTTACATGAAGCTTGTTGAATATTGCTGTAAAATTTTGAAACTCAAATATGCTTCAAACACTGATTCCCATGGAGTCGTAACCTAAATATGATACCACTGATCTGAATCTTGGGGAGAGGCCCACAATATCTAAAAAATTGAAATTACATAAAAAAAAGAGAACACACAATAAAAAAAACCACAAAGAATTTTTTTATTAAAATAAAGAATAATTGTAAAAGCTACATTGTAGTGGAAAATTTGTCCATTTACAAAATGCAACTTGTTACTTATAGGATTTTTTGGTTACAATACCACAAGTAAATTCCATGGCTGGGTAAATACCATGGGTGAAAGAATACCAAGGGTGGATTTCACTTAAAATACCATGGGTGAAGGAATACCATGGGTGGATGTGACTTACAATACCATGGGTAAATTCCTTGGGTGGATTAATACCATGGGTGGATGTCATTTTCCCTTCAGATCAGATTCCCACTTGGCAATCAATGTAGCCTAGAAGATTCTTAATGGATCCCTAGTATAGAGGATTATAAAGAGTTGGAAACTGGATCTCTGGAGTCAGAACATCTAATATTTGTTGTTGTCTTTTCCATATGTCATTACCTTGCACTTTCTCAGAATTGAGAATAAAGTGGCCAATATTTTTTCAAACTAGTTGTGTTAGGAACCAAATATTTTCCATTAGTTAGGCTTGTGCTTTAGATAATTCTCTAGTCTAGGCAGATCAAATGCACAAACTATTGAAGGTGATATAAAGACTCAATGAGGGTTTCTATCCCTATGCAATCAAATCTCAAAGTTGGTGGTGTTAACACTCTAGGAAAAAATGTGTAAGAGGTCAATTATGAAGAAGGGAAAGTAACATGTTGGAAGGTGGGTGTCTAGAAAATTAAGTAGCGATGGTAATGATATGTCTTAAGGAGGCAGTAGTGTACCAGAGGTCGATCATGGTTATGGGTGCATAGGATGGTGTTGATAATGAAGAGGAGTATGCACATGGTGGCTAATTTTTCATGCCTCTTCTATCATGGTAATTCCAGTAGTTAGAGTTTTAGAGATGGAGGTATTCTTGAGCATGAGGGTTTTAATTGGTGGGTTCAGAACTTGGTGGATGGGGAGAGTTACATTTTTTTGAACGCTTGGTAGTTGAAGGACCACGATGAATGAGTAGGGTTCTTATCAGCTATAGAAGGCATCTAAACCTAAAGGATATTTCATGGTAGAATGGTAATCTTTGATCTCTCAACCCCTTCCCTTTGGCTTTGTGTTGTTGGGAAAAGTATCCAATACGGAATGACCCTATCCCACTCTAAGGGTGATAGTTCCTTAGCAACAATCAAAGCAAAGCTATCTGAGATTACTTCTTTATGAAATGTTAAAGAGGGGAGAAAGAGATCCACTAACCGATGTCTTCTGCTAATGATTGATCCAATCTTCTCTCTTTGCTGCTTGCCCTCAGTTCCTTGCTCTTTCACTGGCCCAGCTACACCAAGATCCTGCAAAATGGAAAGAGAGGGAAACTACAAGAAGCATACATTCATAATTGATTCAAGGATTAGAATAAATCAAATACACAAGTATAACAACACACCATTGAGACACATGCATATAGAAGAACCTCAAATGCTTTATTAATGGAAGAAGTAAGGTTCAGGAAGTGATACAACCATAAAAGGCCCAATCCAGCATCACCTTCCCAGCAGAAAGAAATCTCCTCTTCACCTCCTTCAAATCAAATCACCCAATAGTTCTAAACTCAAACCAACAGCACTTCCTTACATTCACAAGATTCCAGCCTCTAGATTTCATGGGAGAGAGATCCATATATAGGAGTTTGGAGAGAGGATGAGTTAGCCTGAGATGTGACTAGTGTCCTCTCCTACTTCAGTTCTTCTTTAGTTCTTGAGTCCACTTGGAGGTTCTTGCTTCCACTTGGAGATCTAGAACCTCTTACTCATCACCAGTCGAATTCCCTGATCCAAGTGTCATTTTGGAAGCTTCCTGGGCATTGACACCTTGAGGAATGACTGTGCCACATGTCCAAACTCGCCCAGCGCAGGTAGCCTTCTTTGTAGTTGACATTCAACGCAGGTAGACAGTGGAGCAGTTGACATTCAGCGCAGATGCTCAGTGGAATAGTTGACATGATTCAGAATTGCCTTGTTTTTGAGTGTTTTCAGGTGGAGAACTTTTATTCAGTGTTGTGGTTTGCTGACCTTGTTCCTCTAGGGGTAGGAACAACATGTTTAGGAACTTTGGATCCCTTAGATTATGGACATTTCATGCTTAATGCTGTAAGGCACAAAAATGTCTATAACAATTGCCCCCTAAAGTATGAGGTCGTTTATCGGGTGAAATGCTTTATCAGGAGGATCCGAAGTTCATTCAATCGCTGAGAGGTGACCTGTAATAAAATACAATACAATACATTATTTTTAATTCTGTTTTCATGATCTAGCTGAGGTGGGCATTCCCATGCTCAGCTTTATAAATTCATTTTGGTACATAGAACAGACGATCGTCTGATGGTAGACTGATAATTTTGGTGAAAATTATCATCCTTTGAGTAGGATGATCATCTGCTGCAATGATGTACATGTCAAATGTCTTTATATTTCCTGAATATATATCGCAGCCCGGATGGATGAAACTAGATCCGGGGTCTTCAAACTCGTTCGATCTTCACTCTAAGTACAAGTCAATCCATGTGAGAATTGCGCTGAAGTCGAACATGGAAAGACATCGCTTGATTACCGGTCAATGATGTAAACCGTTAACAAGCGCGAGAGGAATCACCGATAATGATAATGACCCTCAAGGTACTGCAGTACAATTCACGTGGTGTGAATAAAGGACTTGGCGTCGAACACCACGCAAAATCTTCTGGTCGAAGGTCATTGATGTATACCTGTCGCCGGAAGTGAGAAACTTGCCATTGAGGCATGCAAGCTTCAAAGTAATGAGCGGGTTGTTCCTAGATCAACTTCTTGGATAATGAGCTGATGTCGACAAGAAGCGATCCGTCAAAGGAGGGCCTTAATGAATCCCACATCAGTGACACGGAACGGAGCTAATGATTTTAATGGAGGTGAAAACAATCTGTGACATATGATTCAGGGTGGCGGTCATGAATGGATGAAGGATAATGTATGGCAGTGGATGGGACACGGTTGACTCTTTTTGAACAACATCTCTTGAACATATAACGACACTGATGCGATGGATTGGTAGCATTACACTAAATGTGGATGGTTTGGCGAGACCATGGTGATGAGATCGGTGAATGAAACAACCCAACCCGATGTGGTACGGAGGAAAAGTGTCATGTTCAAGAGCGACTTGCTACCATTAAAGCTTTGAGGTTCTCCCAATTTTTCCCCAGTCATTTCTGACCAGTACCTCTTTATTTTTGTCAAGCTTGAGGAGGATAACATATGCTTGTTCTATAACCTGCCCTTCGGGCAAGCCCATCGCTATGTTTTAACGAGCCTAGCGATAAGGAAACTCGTTCTCGTCTAAAGACAAGTTTGTCGCTATTTAATCATTTTAACGAGTCTAACAAAAAGGAAAACTCGGTCCTTTTCATTTTTAGAGAGTCCGAAAAGGTACAGAAAGTTAACTCCAAAATTCCTTTTTCGTCATCTAATCCCTTAAGTCCGAAAAAGTATAAAACAATACAGAAGCGATGAGTTTTCGATAACTTTAACGAGCCGAATAAAACAAGCGCTCGACCTTTTTGTGCAATAATCCCTCAAGTCCAAAAAGATTAAAATCTAGAGGAGGGATAGCTCTTCCGGTCCTTTTAACGAGATGGAAGGCCAAAACTCGGCAAACTTTTCATATTTTACGAGTCAGTTGAAAAGAGCTTAAAGAAGACTCATCTTTTGAGGAACGAGTGATAAACAGGGATAGCAACTAATTCCAGGTACAGGTTGGAATTTTCCAATCACGGCAGTGTCATAAGGATGGCTAGATGAAATCACTCTTCGCAACTGTTCCTCAAAATAGGTAAACAATCATATGGAGGTGAACGATCGACCAAGATGACGGTGGAGGTGGCAGGTGCAAAACACGACCAAGGCTTTTATGGCTGATAAATTTACAATCACAGTGGTTATTTACCGGGATAGGTTCATTTTTTATTTAAAAATGAGCTTAAACTCTGGAGGAAACATTGCTCACTGCTTTTATTTAATTTTTAATGAGCATGAAGACCGCGTTAAAACTGCTCGGATCTTGTGTTTATTTTTTAACGAGCATGAACTTTATGCTAAAACTGCTCGAATTACCAGTCATAAGATAAGAAATGTCCCCTCAAGATTCTGTTTTTTATGGAGCTTCATCTCACTAAGCTTTGATCCTCTCCTTTCTTTATGCAAGTTTGGAAACGGCTAATCCTATGAGTTTAAAGGGTTAGACCTACAGGTTTAAAGAGAGGACCTAAAAATTTAAAAAATAAATAGTCGCCCCTTGCTTGCACTCCAAAAGGTTTGCATGCCCCCAGGTATAGAACAGAGTTTCAAGGTTACCCCTCAATTTGCAGATAAAACATTTGTTTTACCAGGAGAGGCCTACCTCTTTCAGGTTAGCCAAAGATTGTCCTATTATTTTTTCAACAAAACACTTCCACGGCAATGTCTACCGAAATAGACAAGGGTGAATGACCTTTGTCAAACACGTAACTTTGACAAAAGAATCTTATTCTAGAACAACCCCTCTTCCATCCACGGATGGGGTATGGACTAGTCATATTCTCCCGCGGAAACCTACCCTATACCCAAAGTTTCCCTGCCGAAGCAGGCCAGGATGCATGCCCCCTGGGTTCCAGTCCCATCTTTCCGAATCACTCGCATTCATCGGGAAGAAGGACTGGGGGTGGAGACATTTCTTGATTGAATAGACCATTTAGGGTTGGTATGTGACTATTTGCGATGCGTGATCCCGGAAATGAAAGTTGGTCTACGAGCTTGACCATTCTTCCTTCGTGTGGAAAACACATTACTCTAAAGAGTGAGGAGACTATTGCTCCCATGCAATATATATAGTCTCGTCCAAGGAGTAGGTTATAATCCAAGGGTCCTTGAACGACCATCACGTTCATTTGAACGGCCTTCCCTTTCAATGTAATGGGCACATTGGGGAGGATCCCTAATGGTCGACTGGTTCCTTTATCGAAACCCGAGAGATTTCTTATCTCAGGCAAAAGCGCCGGGGAACCCAGTGCTTTCCAACCAACAGAGGAAAGGATACTCACAGATGCCCCTTCATCAATGATAGTGCCAGCCATTATCATTCTGTATATTTGGACTATGATTTTGAATGGTATACTGGCTGGCAACCGGGGTCTGCCTAGTTGGTTCCAATCAAAGGACACAACCAGGTTGCTTGGTGGTGGGACCGAATACACGGCCGGATATGACCCTGACGATGTTCCTTCCTGCGATAAAGGAATGGACGCATTGCCCTGATGCTCGTCAGAGTCTGTGTTGATGAAAAGAATCTGGATGGTGTCATCCTTATTCTCTTCAGTGAGGGTGTCATTTGAAGATGAATCTTCAGTGACGGTGTCATTTGAAGATGAAACTTCTGAAGGGAGAACTGGGTCAACTGTCGTTTCGACCTTTGGACTTTCGTCCGGTCTGGATTCAGTAGGTTCATTTTAAATGACTGACGCTTCAGCTGACCACTTGAGCGGGCCAGCTGTATTCTCAACCAACGAAGGACTGGGCACGAGTTTTTTGTATCCAGGAGGAAGTCAAAACGGTGAAACCAGACGATCTTCCAAAACTCTCTTCGCTTCGTCTAAGAAGGGACAACGGTGGATGGCGTGATCACCTTCACACAGTCTGCAGGGGGATCTTGCTCCCCCTCTTTGTCTTGAACCTTCACTTTCGCTGGTTGAAGGTAAGCATTCAGCATGGCTATCAGTGGTTGATGCTCCCGAACTGTGCAAACGAGGGGACCAGTCCCTTAGCATCCGGGGAATACAGGGACAATCTCTATGGAAGTGGTCTCCTCTACATATGACACATGGAGATTTAGGCCCGGTCTGTGCTGTGTGTGGATTTTTGTCAAATGTCTTTTGCTTGCCCCCAGTCGCCTTAGGCTCCTTCTTCTTCTTCTCTCTCTTCTTCTTCTCCTTCTTCTCCATGGGAGCTTGGCTTTTGCCGGCTCTACCTTGCGAAGATGAAGGATTGGAGGAAGAGTTATAGGAAGTAGAAGGCTGGTGGGCAGCTCTAGACTGATCTAACTGTTGACTCGACTGTTCAGGAACCATGGTGTTCTGAACTACAATGGTTGAGAATAGCCAAATTGACAGGCCAATTGTCAGTCCTGGAAGCGACAATGTGGCCATGTGGGGCGCACCAACTTCTCCCCAAGAGGAGAAAGGACTAGGATTTCCATCATGGGGAATTCCTTGGTTGGGGCGTTCCATGTTCTCAACCTACAGATCAACGCAGGAATAGGAGGTGATTATGTTCCATTTAAAATAAATTTTATAACGATGCTTTAGACACAACTTGCTTTTTCACTTTTTAAGAGTCGAGAAAAAGCTAAAGATGACTCTAGTCTCCTTCGATGTTTTAACGAGCCCGAAGTGACAAATGCTCGGATGGACTTTTTCAGTTATAGAGTTTGAAAAATGCCAAAAGAAACTGCTCTGGAGATCTAGGCAGAGGGTGTGCCAAACTTTTCGCAAAACCACAGAATACGTTTTACGGTACGGGTGGTCAATCTTCGTGAATGTTGTGTTCACTGCATTGCGATCAGTAGGGCGGCCGACACGGCTTCCTATGGATAAAGGCTTTGTTCCTATAGGGGTCTCCCAATATATACGCGACAGTACGTGGGAGCACAAGTCCGTATTGATACTTATCGCTTCACCGTGGAGGAATCACCCAACCACTCAACGCTAAGATATCACGTTTAACGACGCCGAAACACGTCTCTAGCTTAGACCTCTATGTGTTTGCGTTATGTTTCAAAGCGTTGTTATGTAAATTCAATTTATTTTAAGTTGATCTTGTTTAGCAGTTTGCCTTTATGGATCACCACGAGATGTATAATACAAATTCCTAAATGCAGTCTAAGATGATAAGCAAGCTTTTCAATCTTTCAACTTTGAAAATCTTAACTACTGAGGGAAAAGAAAGACATCATCTTTTCACAGAGATCATAGAGCACACACTAATGCACTTTTTCCTAAATCAACATGCAAGCTGTCAAAATGCACATGCACAATGCAAGTATTTCTTTTCTTTTTCTTTATGTTGGTGTGCTACAAAAAGAAAGCTGTTGTATAACTTTGAATTCAATTTCAAGTGAAAGCAAACAAGCTTTTGTCCAAAATCAAAAGACACCTTAAGATTTACTTGTTTGGACACTAGAAATACATCAATTCAAACCATATGACGAAAGAAAAAGCTCAATCAGCTATGAACAGCAAACAAACTAACTCTTAAGATCAAAACGACACCTATCACAGGTCTAGATCTAAGAGGCCACAACAAGACTAGTTCGCTTTCGTTATGGGAAACTACAAATGATGTAAGAAATACAAAAAGAAAAAATACGGTTTCTTTATACAACCGAGGCGGAATAGTGGCAAAGAAAGGTGGTTTCAGATAGGTACATTGACTGATAACAGGCTGCAAAAACAAGGATGAAAACAGGGCAATAGAAAGCAGAGAACCCCAGTTGCACTAGGAAAAACTTGTTCAGCGCAGGTAGAACACTGTCAGTTTGACATTCAGCGCAGGTAGCCCCTTCGGGACCTGCGATGAAATGCAGATTTCCTTCACAGTGCCTGCAATGAAGAGAGAAACTCTCGTTTCTCTTGGTTTCCGGGTTACAGATTGCTCAAAAATCAACAGTTTTTGGCCAAATCAAAGTTATCAATCAAGTACACACTAAAGGATGAAAAGGAGGATGAAAAGCTATCACTAAGAGCTGTACAGAGTCCTTGTGGATCAGCTCTTCAAATCATAAACATGCCCAGAAACTGAGCTAGAGTAGCTGCCCTCTACTTTGCATTTGAAAGATCCAAATGCAGTTCGATTCGGTACTCCCTGTGTTTAGGAAATGAATAGCAAAAACACAAACAACCAACAAGATACGTTCCCCAGCGGAGTTGCCAATTTGTTGTTGGGAAAAGTATCCAATACGGAATGACCCTATCCCACTCTAAGGGTGATAGTTCCTTAGCAACAATCAAAGCAAAGCTATCTGAGATTACTTCTTTATGAAATGTTAAAGAGGGGAGAAAGAGATCCACTAACCGATGTCTTCCGCTAATGATTGATCCAATCTTCTCTCTTTGCTGCTTGCCCTCAGTTCCTTGCTCTTTCACTGGCCCAGCTATACCAAGATCCTGCAAAATGGCAAGAGAGGGAAACTACAAGAAGCATACATTCATAATTGATTCAAGGATTAGAATAAATCAAATACACAAGTATAACAACACACCATTGAGACACATGCATATAGAAGAACCTCAAATGCTTTATTAATGGAAGAAGTAAGGTTCAGGAAGTGATACAACCATAAAAGGCCCAATCTAGCATCACCTTCCTAGCAGAAAGAAATCTCCTCTTCACCTCCTTCAAACCAAATCACCCAATAGTTCTAAACTCAAACCAACAACACTTCCTTACATTCACAAGATTCCACCCTCTGGATCTCATGGGAGAGAGATCCATATATAGGAGTTTGGAGAGAGGATGAGTCAGCCTGAGATGTGACTAGTGTCCTCTCCTACTCCAGTTCTTCTTCAGTTCTTGAGTCCACTTGGAGGTTCTTGCTTCCACTTGGAGATCTAGAACCTCTTACTCATCACCAGTCGAATTCCCTGATCCAAGTGTCATTTTGGAAGCTTCCTGGGCATTGACACCTTGAGGAATGACTGTGCCACATGTCCAAACTCGCCCAGCGCATGTAGCCTTCTTTGCAGTTGACATTCAACGCAGGTAGACAGTGGAGCAGTTGACATTCAGCGCAGGTGCTCAGTGGAGCAGTTGACATGATCCAGAATTGCCTTGTTTTTTAGTGTTTTCAGGTGGAGAACTTTTATTCAGTGCTGTGGTTTGCTGACCTTGTTCCTCTAGGGGTAGGAACAACATGTTTAGGAACTTTGGATCCCTTAGATTATGGACATTTCATGCTTCATGCTGTAAGGCAAAAAAATGTCTATAACACTTTGCGTTGTCTGTAATAAAATTGGTATCGTATATATTTTTTTCGCTTGGTTTGTTTAAGTGAACTGTGTAGGAATCTAGATCAAAGAGGAATTATGACTTGGGTGTCTTGAAGAGTTTAGGTGCCTATCCCAGAGAGGAAGTATAATCTTGGTGGCTCTCTAGTGGATCGAATTTTGACGATGGCTTCTCTTTTCTTTGAGTATTCAGGGTTGTCTATGTATTTCTTTGAGTGGTAGGGTATTTTTCTTCCAATTGAATGTGAAGTACACTGGGTCTTCCCAAGGGAGATGAGGTGTGGCCTGGTAGTTATTAAAGTGGCTCATTTGTGACTGGGAAATTCTTCACCAAAGAGGCCAATCTAGGCACGACGGGGCTCCTCGTGGTGGTGTGCATGCTCAAGCTAGTAGAGTGGTGGAAAAGCATGGAGGGGGGCATGATGGAGGTTCAAATGGAGAAGTTTCCAAGGAATTTGGGATAGTAAATGGGTTAGTGGCGACCTCACCATCTCTAGAGTTTATTGTCAATCAAATCCAGATGGGCATGGTATATTTGGGAGAAATGTGGCAGCATTATCATGATGATAGAGATGAATTGATCGAATTTTTAAATGACATCTAGAACAATGAATGGGTGATGTCAAATGAAAGGATGGATTCAATTCGACAAAGCCAACAATGTATGGTGGAGTGGATGGAAAAAATTGAAGGAATAATTGGTCACCTATAACACCATGCTCATGATGGAATTCGTCCCTTGGACCCCCTAGATGTCAGGCAAGGATCGCTACCTCCAAGAAAATTCTGACAATGGTTGGTTTTGTTTATATTCTTGATGTTTTCTTATGTATTTAGGTTTCTATTTTGAGATGTGATTATAGTAAATTGCATTTTTCCTTTTATTTTCATATAACTCTTCTAGCTAACAAATCCAATCATAGTGAAGTTAGGAGATTAGGGAAAAATTGGCAAATCAAATGTAATCTTTTAACGAGATAATAGAATCTCTTTTGATCGTCAAAAGAAAAATACTATTACACATTTATATTATATTGAAATCTCTCTCTCTCTCTATCTCTCTCTCTCTCTCTCTCTCTCTCTCTCTCTCTATATATATATATATATATATATATATATATATATATATATATATATATATATATATATAGATATAGATATATAGATGTGAAAAACTATTTAAAAAAGAAGAGGAAAAAGAAGGGAACTTAATACATTCATGATGAAAGAGCAGGAATCCAACTTTTACTTAATTTCCACCATCATCACTATTAATATTGTTTTCATGCTTCTCAATTTCGATAGCCTTTCTTAACTTCATATGATGAGAGTTATAAATACTTTCATTTACTAGGGAATACTCAATGCAGACATGATTTTTAGTTTTCTCAGCATGTTTGGGTAGAGCTAAGGAGCAAGATCAATTATTCTTGATGTTTGCACTGTTCACTTGAATTCTCTGATTAATGGAGTGGCCCATCTCCACAATGCAGGGAATCTCATAGGAGAAAGAGATTAAGTAAAATCATTTCATTTCATAGGGTTTATTGGGTGTTTGAATGATCTACGAGAGATAAAAATGGTATCAAGGTCTTTAAAGGTGGCAGGGACTTCATTCTTCATAAGAATATGATAAATCTTATTAGTGGTGCCATGGATGAAGGGAAGTCGAGCATTGGTAACCGTAGGTCCTTTTGCAAGCTCTTCAAAAATATTCAAGACCTTGATGTTTGCTATAACCATTCTTTCCAAAAAAATATATGAGATGGGCTATCTCATCCTCCAGGTGGTCTTGATCACAAATCCTAAGTACTCGAGTAGGTAGTGTATCAAGCACTTTGAATTTGTGCACTAGAAAATGATGAGAACTAGCATGAAGATATTTCTCCATGTGTGTTTTGTTATGAAAAACCTAGTGAGATAAGGAAACATCATCCATTATGAATATATAACTATATAATAATATTTGGATATTTTGTGTAATGATATATATAATAATTTTAAAAAACTATTATACTAATAATATAAATATATAATAACATTTTGAATTTTTTTAAATTGATTAATAATTATATAATATAATAAAATATTATAAATATTTCTAATTATTTTTACCTTTTTTAATATTTTCTTTCTTTATTTTGATGTCTTAATTTTGTGGAAATTAATTTTGATCCCATAATGGTTAGTTTTCTATAACTAACTTTTCATTATTAATATTATTTTAGAAAGAGCCTCTCAACTATTGACTACCTTGACACTCTTAGGACCATTGTCGAGGAATGTCACATTGGTAAAACTGATCTCTTATATTTTTTGGTTGAATTTATCAAAGCTTTCGACACAGTTCCTTGGGAAAATTTATGGAAAATACTTGATAAGATAATGGTTCCTCTCGAGCTAAAGATTGTTATTACTAGGCTATATGAAAACATTATTTCCAAGCTTAAGACTATTGAAGGTTGGCCTCAAGAGATTAAATGCAACATTTGTGTTAAGCGAGGATGTCCCCTATCCACTACCCTTTTTGGAATTTACATTGACAAGCATGGAGAGTGTTTAGAATATGTTGGTTGTGATGGACGCAATATCTTTTGTATAGTCATTACCCTTCTCCTTTATTCCAACGATATCGTCCTTCTTGCTAGATGCCCTAATGAGCTTGAAAAGAAACTTAGAACCATCCATGATTATTTCCCCAAATAGCTATGACATTTAATACTCACAAGACTAAAGTCATGATAATTAAACCCCAAAAGGTCAACTATGATAATTGCATCTATGATAACAAGAACTTAGAGAAGGTTTCTCCATACAAATATTTAGGTATTGACATTCACCATCAACTCAACTAGAACTATAACGTTGGGGAAAATATTATAGGAGGTTGGAAAGCTTACCATGAGCTTGAAAACAATTATAAGTCAATTGATCTTTGGATTTGGAGTAAAAAATAGTTCCTCTTTGATACTCTCGTCACCCCTCTTATTTTATATGGATGTGAGGTGTGGGGTTATAATCTATCTAGAGAGTCTTCGTGAAATATTGAAATGATCCAAAACTAATTTATAACCTACAAGCTCAAGATTAAAGGTAATAATCCCTACCCTATTCTCTTAATTGAAGCTATCATTTCCCCTATTGAAAGAATGGCTATGTTTAGGTATATGATGTATAAGAAGAACTTGTCTAACATGGAAGCTCGGAGGCTCAAAAGTATCACTTATAACTCTAGTCAAAACTCCCATATTCGGCTCAAGCGAGGTTTTAATAAGGATGCCAAGTCTTGGCACGACCATTGGCAGATAAAAGACGGGATCATCTTGGAGAATAAGGATTGTATTATAAATACCATTACTTCCAAACTTAAGGATAAGTTTTGGAGTGATAAGGAGTTAGAGGGGAAAAGGAAGCTAACATATTACAAGGAGGTCATCAAACCTACACTTGCTAACCAAAAATACCTTTATGTATTGACTAGTGCTAAGAAGAAAATGAACATTGTAAAGATAAGAAATACTTCCCACGAGCTTTGAAGTGAAACCAAACATGCATCTATTCCCAAAACACCTTGGATCAAAAGAACCCGACCCCTTTGCAATACTAAGAGAGTCGAAGATGAAAAAAAAACTTTTGGATTGACCGACCCTTACACACATATGTTCCCCTCTTCAAAACATTTTCCACTCTACTAACATTCTTTACTTGTTAAGTCAACAAAACTATTTCGAAATGCTTCTCTCCCTTCCTTTTGATCACATAAATAAAATATTAACTAATCTCAATTAATCACTCATTCTTAAGGTCGAGTAGGCCATATTGGTCTTGGCCATATTGGTCTTAGTGGTCATTAATCATCATCATCATCATAAAATAAAATCATTAATTTCTTACTAAAAATGTACCAAAGTTTTCTAACCTAATGTTCATTTATAAATGTTGGGCCGTGAATACGACCACCTTTTTAACACTTATTTCATCCATTTTCACTTTTCTTTATCATGTTATTAATGACGGTTTATCATATAATTCTATTTTATAATGATTTATGCTCTTATGAATGAATATTATTTATTCTCCTTTATTTTTAATAAACTGATGATTATGCATGATTTTATCAATGAAAGTTTAATAAATTGGTTATAACATTATTCACCATTTTTAACCTCCAAGATAATTTCTAGATTGAAGATTTGACCATTAAATGTGCCAACTCAGAAATTCGCTGGAATAAGAAGTGACAGTTTTGCGGTTGAGATTCTGAGCAAATGAAAAAGAATTTGGAAAATCTGGAACATGGGTTTTGTCTAGAACGAACCCAATTAACTTATTCAAAGAACAGTTTTCCCAAATTTTGCTTGTACGGAGAGAAACACAGCATTCTTTAAGCATGATTTTCTCATATTTGTTGTTGTGACCGTCCTCCAAATCTCAGCTGCAAAGCCAAATTCGCCTTGCTCTTGTTGATAAATTGGTTAGAAGCAAACCAATTTTGTAATAGAAATCATGTTGTACTTATATTTATTGTAATTTCTCTCTGATCTCTCTCTATTTAAATGAAAATAGAGATCAAAGATGGGAGGGAAAAATGATGGCTAAGAGAATGGAGAATTGAGGATTTAGAATTAGAGATTTAGAATTAAGAATTCATGATAGGATAGGAGGAAGAAAGGATTGTTTCATGCTGTAAGTCTCAAAGCTTTAGTTGTTGTAATGATTTCACCATTTGATGATTAATACATGATTTGGGAGTTGTTGTTCATTTTGTTCATCTGAAGTAACCTAGCAGCATCCATTGGCGGCTAAGGGCCTAGCCTCTAGTGGAGTACGTTGTTGTTGTTGTATATTATATCTTTGGTTTATGCGTGGTTTTCTTATCGACGTTATTTGGTAATCTGATGTGTTTTGTAAGTTTACATCACATGCTCTGTTATGTTTAATTTATTAAGGTTTCTAAAGACAGGACTATTGTATTGACTCTGCATCGTATCACTGTTCTTTTAGGTGTTGATATAATACTGCTAGTCTTTACAGAATACTGTTGCTGTTTAATTACAGAGCCTTTGTGCTGTGCACTTGTTCATTAACATTACAGAATTCATCTTGGGAGTTATGTTCTTTGCGATTGTTGGATCTATAAACAATGTTGTTCTATTTGAAATGCAGTCGTACTCTTTCTAAGTGAGATTGATAACTGGATCAGATTACTATTAAAGGTGTGCCGTGTGTATATATGGTTTTCAAGCGTTGTTCTATAATTCATCATTAATCAGTGTTGTTCCATTTTTTGTCTAGTTCAATCCGTTCTTAAGAGTGAAGGATTTCCATTTGATTCCTGTAGGTCACGATTAGTGCATTTGATCTTGTAGACTAAGGTGTTACTGCTTGTTAGACTTAGTTGCTATTACAGTTTCTTGTTTGCTGTTCCATTTCTTATCTGTCGTTCCAATTCTTGTTATTCACATTATCTTTGCTTTGGTGTGAAGAATGATCTGAAACTGTAGTGGGCATTGACATTTTTAATCTAGTCCCCTGATTGATGATCTGTTCCTTGATTACTTTTGGTTACATCAGTTTGCAAAGGGATGAGTTATTATTACTGGACCCTTGACTGATGCATTGCTTATTTTTCCAAATGAATGATTTAGGCTTCAAGGTCTTTTGTTGTAAGTAGATCTCATTTTGAGCATTCATTTACTCTTGTATTTTTAGCACTGTACTACATCTTTCATAACATTACTCTTGAGTAAATAGCCGCCTCAGACTGAGTACACTCTTGGAAAAAAAAGTTGTCCCTGGGTTGACAATTAATGTGAAGGTAATTAGGAGTTAAAAAGACCATTTTTGTCGCTTGACATTTTGGCGTCATTGCTGGGGAGAGTGTAGCCATTTCTAAAGAGTAGTGTACATCTGATGAGTGCCTATTAGGAAAGAATTGGGTATTAAAAACGAAAGGTAAGAACCTGCGTACAGGAGCATGTAAAAGCCCTGCTCCCCCACCCGCTTTCCAACAGAACTGTTAAAGAACTTAGGGTAAATGTTTGAATTTTTGTGTGAATGACTAAAAAAGAAATATATAGAAATTTTGAAAAACAAATCTCATGATTTCACTCAAGTGGTGATGTAAGCACCACCCATTTCACTAACCAATTGACAGGAACATTTGAAGAAGGAGCCTCAAATAAACACATGAAGAACATCTTCTACTATGGTAAGAAATGGCTCACATTTCTACTTTTGAATTTCCTATCAAAGATCTAGGAGGAGTGACACAAATGCACATAATTCCCCCATTGTCTCTACCAAATTTTCATGGCTTGACAAATGAAGATCCAGATACATTCTTATTTGAGTTCGAAATACTTTGTAGAGGATAGGATTATTTTACTAATGATCAAAGGTTGAAAGTGTTTCCTCTTACTCTAAAAGGAGCAGCTCTCCAATGGTTCATGAGCCTAGGTGGGAATTGCATCCAAGCATGGGAGGACATGAAGAACATATTCTTGAAGAAGTACGAAGACTATTGGAAGGCCAATGAAGATATTTTCAATATGATACAAGGGGAAGATGAAAGCTTGGAGGACTATGTAGATTGATTTCTATACAACCTTCAAAAATCAAAGCATAAGCATTTGGAAAAAGAAATCTTAAAAACACTTCTTCTTAAAGGAATCAAAGATGAATTTTTAGAACTCTTAAATCTGATAGGAAAAGGTGATGTTTTTCAGTTATCATATAATGATGTTTGTGTGTTGTGCATAAGGTATTCAAGAGGAATCTCCAAGGCTGGTAATAATCCTAGAGATGTTTGTTCTTTGTTTTCCAAATCTGCTACAAGAATAGGAGACATAAGAGCTGAAATCAATGCTTTATTTGAAAATTTTAAAGTTGATTTTATTAGCTCTCTAAATGCAAAATTGGATGTTTTGCAAGTTCATAAAAATCAAGAATTTGATGAAGTGTTTTGCCCTCATGACCGAAAGGAACATACCACAGATAGTTGTTCTTCCTTATTTAGGATGGAAGTAGCATACCAAAGAGATGAGGAAGTTGCAACAAGGTCAAAACCATGGAAATCATGGCCTACAGGTATGGTTCAAAACACTTCCTCTCCATTCTCTCACTTGCATAATCCATTATGGAATACTAATGTGTTAGGGCAGCCATGTCAATCTCAATATTACATGACTACTCTTCCTTATCTTATAACACAAACATTCTCCATATTCTTCACCAGCTCTCCCACAACATCTTGCCTGCCTAACAAATTCATCCTCTCAACCCAGCCAACCACATCATCACAATGCTCCATTCCATACACAATTTCTTGTTCAACTAATTCCACACCCTCACCACAATAAACCAGTACAACATGCTTACAATGTTGAATTGCAAAATTTACCCACCCTTCCCACCCATTCTATCTCACATGCGCCATTAGAGAAAACTGAACTGAGATTCAGAATGTTTTAAATTCAAAAATTGTAGAAGTTATGGGAAAAAATGAGGTTTCTTTTAGTATGCGTCAACAAGTCACGTTAAAAGCTCAAGAACTTCATGATATGATGGCTATGGGAAATCAAGAAAGTAACAAATACATTGAAGATTGGTTTCACTCCATCATTTGTTTGCAACATCACTCCATACTTCAACAATTTTTGGCACCATCTTTTGAAGGGAAGTTGGCTTCTCATACCCTAATATTCATTAATATGCATTTCTCAAATTTGGGTATGTGCATACATGAAGCCCTATTTCTAAAATTGTTCCATTGGAAGTACTCATATACGTATTCATATTCATTTTTCAAATCAAAATAGCTTAGTGTAGAAAATAAAATAAATAAGGGAATAAATAAATGCATTTTGTTTTTTTATGTAAAACTAGTTTTTTTTGTTACAACACGCTATCGAAATCAACATCGGTGATAAACGTTTCAATCCATTTATTTATGTATCTGAATTATAATGGAAATAATAGTTCTACAAACATTCACCAATTTAAAAAAAATGCTTGAATATCACATTTTTTTGGCTTGCAGGCTTGATGGAATTTCTAGAAACACAGTCAGGACAGTCATGTTTTGAGGGACCAAAAGGGCACATTTTTAAAGATTGTTTATATCCTAAGTATCCCTTGATTTCTACTTTCCAAACCAATTTGAATCACTCAATTTGGATTCGAAACGAAAAAGTTAGAACCAAAACATTGACAGGGTGTCTAGCGGGCAGCTTAGGAACAAAGTTGGGATAGTCGGTTTTTGGAGGCCTAAATGAATTAATTTTAAAATATGTTTCTATGGTAGATTCGCCTATAAATATAGTTTACAACGCAATTTGAATCACTCATTTTCGATATCGTATGGGGAAGTTATGATCAAAATACTGACTGTCTATCGTAAATCAGCACCCTTAAAACTCTGTCTTTCCAGTTGTTCCTTACAGTATTTGACCTATCAATTCTTCTTGTCTTTAAAAAATGTTTCTATTGAAAATAAATAAATGAATATAATTTCATTTCCAATTTGAATCATTTGAATCCGACATCAAACGAAGAATCTATGCTTAAAACATTCACTGTTGTTCTAAGTGGGGTAATCGAAAATGAGTTTGTTATGCAGGTTGTTCTAACTAAAATTGACATATCATATCATTGAATCTTTAAAACCTATTTCTACCGGAGATAGGCCTTTGAATTAGCTATCATTTGGCTTTGGAATCACTCAATTTCGACGAAAAACAAAGAAGTTGTGATTAAAACACTGCTGGTTAGTATGGTCGACCACTGCTTTCCCGCAGGTGACAAATAAATTTTACTTTGTTATTTTCTCCGTGGATTTGTTCTACAGAGTAACTACTTGTTAGTTTTTTGCATAATTATTGGATTAGGGGAGCCCGCACACCTCTCTTTCTCCATGATTTAATGTTTTATTGCAGGTGATACTCGTTTTTTGCAAGTCCTATGAGAAAAAGAAGGTCAATTTATGGACAAGTGATTCTTGAAAGAAATTTTTATGAAACAAAGGAATTTCATCCAACTCGTTACCCTACGGATTCATACTAGAACAAATGAATAATTGATTTCAATTTTAATATTCATGTCTTATTACTACTGCCAAAACATTTTTCAAAGAGATCATTTTTTTCTTACATAACATCATAGCTACTGTAACTTAATTTACTTCTTTACATACTGTTTTTTTTTAAATAAAATGTTGTTTCTTTTCTGATTTCTCTTATATTTTGTGTTTCAGGTGTTGCTTCATTCAAATTGTAACATATCTTCAGCATGAATGCCGTGAACAGCTAATTTGTTTTTTTACATGTTTTCATTTTATGATTGTCCATTTTGCTGTTTCATTTTGAAATGGAACAACACTTCTACACTTTCACATTTTGTTGTTCCTTTTCAAACTGAAGCAGTACGTTTTGCTATTCCTTTTCGAATGGAACAACATTTCTGCACTTTCACGTTTTGTTGTTCCTTTTCAAATAGAACATCACTTCTACACTTTCACGTTTTGTTGTTCCTTTTCGAATGGAACAACACTTCTGCACTTTCGCGTTTTGTTGTTCCTTTCGAAAAGGAACAACACTTCGACATTTTTCATTTTTGCTGTTCCTTGTCCAAAGGAATGGCACTTGCGTTTTTACTGTTCCTTTTCCAAAGAAACGGCACTTGTGTTTTGCTGTTCCTTTTCCAAAGGAATGGCACTTTTCATTTTTGTTGTTCCTTTTCCAAAGGAATGGCACTTGCGTTTTTGTTGTTCCTTTTCCAAAGGAACAACACTTTTCATTTTTACTATTTATTTTTCAAAGGAACGACACTTTTGATTTTTGTTGTTCCTTTTCTAAAGGAACGACACTTTTAGTTTTTGCTATTCCTTTTTCCAAAAGAACGACATTTGCATTTTCACACTTTTTGTGTGTATTTTTGCTTTTTGGTGTGCATTTCCTTTGTTGTTCCCTACAAGGAACAACACTTTTTTTTAGTGTTTTTGTTGTTCCTTCAAAGTAGCAGCACTTTGGGATTATTTTCGAGAGAAACCCTTCCTTCCACTTGTGGGATTATTCCTAGTTCATCTCAACTACATTTTCCTGATTCTCTTTCATGGCATGAAGTAAACTACTTTTATGAGGACAAGAATTATGGATTCTTTTGAAGCGAGTTATTATCATTCACATTATGATCTTTAACACGACAACTCCTTGATGATAGATTCTTTTCAAAAGGGACACAATTATTTATATACTACTTTACTGCATTGTTTTCTGTTGAACATGATATTGATTGATCATCTTAATACCATGCTGGTTCCACCCTTCCTGGTTATAATCTTCTCTGTATGTAATAAATGAGATTATGGATATATTTTTTTTTCTATTGACATGTTCAACTTCTTCTACCATCCCTACTCTTAAGGAGTACTGAGCCTCCCTCTTTTTATCATAAAAATGTGTAATAACAACAAAATTTTGTTCGCAGATGGAGGATAGGGGGTCTCATTACGAGCCATCCTACCATGTTCATAAGGCTGTAACAAAGTGACATTCCCATTATGGCCACCACACCAGGGTTATGATCCATTGGGTAACCAAATTATCCTTGGAATAGGAAGTCTCATCACGAGCCAGCCTGATCACTTTTTCTACATCCTAGTGAATGGCAGTGTGGTTATCTGGTTGCCACGCCAGCACACTGATCTCTTCTGTAGAACAGATCTGGAACTCTCCATTTATAAATTGAGGATCCTGGCTCATATGGGTTAAAAAGCAACCCTGCCGAGGCTATGGACACCTGCTGGCAGCAGAGGCTCTGCTTATGGTATTGAACTTACATTGTATCATCAATTATCACTATAATACCCTTTTCTTATTTTTTCCTTTTATCAGAGCAATTATTTCCTTAATTTTCCCTGTTTTGAACCTTTATGCATGAGAAATTGTTTTATAATCAATCGCATCATTTTCAGCTAGAATACCATCAGTAAAGCATCTTTTGGCATATTGTCGTTCTTTTTCTCTTTTTTTCATAACTTATCATCAATCCAAAGCGTCCTATCTTTTATTTATAGCTATCTTTATACACTCTGCTCTCATTATAACCATAACTCTCGCCGTCCTATCATTGATATGTGTACTCTACTGTTGTATTGTTTATTCCCTTGCCTTGCCATTAGCACAACACCCCTCATATGCTTTATGGTCATGGAATTCTTTTTCCAATTGGAGGGGGAATGTATGCATTATGGGATTGCATGCGATATGATTACTGCACTCTGCCATAACTTGTAGATTTGACAAAATATCTGATTGAAATTTTTGCATGCATCTTAATCTGTTGATATTCACAACTAACACTATGGATTCAAGAACATTGTATGCAAAATAGTGATTTGTTTACAGGAGAACAAGTATGGGGAGACATTCTATTCGTAGCATGACCACACTATTGCAAATAAAGCAGCTCGAGCAACTCGCAACGTGAACAATTCTTCAAACATGATGTCCTTACCTGGATTCCACCTTTCGCATCACTTTCAACACCAACTCTGTATACACAACTTCAACAAATGCCAATCCATATATGTCATTTCACATTTTTCTTTTTGGAGGTAAAACTTGAGGTAAAATAGCATAATTTTCTGATTTATTACGAATTTAGGAGAATTTCATGAACATCCATTTTGAGCATCATTTATCATCTTTCATTCCACATATTTACCACTACCCATTTTTCAAGAGCATATCATCTTTCAGTTTGGGGGAGTATTTCTTTCATTCATTTCTTTCTTATGACCATGTCATTCATATTATTTATCATCCATTGCTATTCTTATTCATTCTCAACGCCTCCCTTATTTCATGTTGTTTTACACCAAACATAGAATTCAACAGATGGTAGCCACCACCTCTATTTGTTTTCTAGCATCGCATGAGGGCATGTTAATTCTTCAAAGAGGGGGAGGAATTGCTACGCATGATGGATGTTTTCTACTTTCTTCCTCATTTAAGGCATACAATTTCATTTTTATACAGTGCAGAAATTGATTTGCATAATACTTTTAAAACTATGAACTCAATTCTTGTGATTTCCGGAAAAAAAAAACATATTATTAAAATACACATACCCAGATAATTTCAAGTTAAATTGGTTCATAAAATTTCGAAAATCATGCACTCTCAACTACAACCATTTTTTTTATATCTCATGATCCGTGCATCAAAGCGAACTGATTTTTGGATCATAAAGGCATTCATATATTAGAAATCTACTTGCAACATTTCAACCAAATCTGGTATGTAGTTTTTGGGAAAATGGATAATGAAGGTTGATGTCACTTATATCATATTTTGTTGCAACTTCATATGCACATAACTTGAACGTCAATGTAAAAATTGTTATGCCTTCATCAAGAGTGCTAAAATTGAATATTCATTAATTGAGGAAGAATTTGTTTGTTCTATCCATTTCATGAGCTAAGATGAACAGATTTTATTGCTTGGTTAACACATGGGTTTTGTCTTTGGGTTGCATGAGGACATGCAACATATTCGGTTTTTGTTGCATGAGGACATGTAACATATTCGGTGTGGGGGGTGTTTTGGGCCGTGAATATGACCACCTTTTTAGCACTTATTTCATCCATTTTCACTTTTCTTTATCATGTTATTAATCACGGTTTATCATATAATTCTATTTTATAATGATTTATGCTCTTATGAATGAATATTATTTATTCTCCTTTATTTCTAATAAATTGATAATTATGCATGATTTTATCAATGAAAGTTTAATAAATTGGTTATAACATTATTCACCATTTTTAACCTCCAAGATAATTTCTAGATTGAAGATTTGACCATTAAATGTGCCAACTCAGAAATTCGTTGGAATAAGAGGTGACAATTTTGTGATTGAGATTCTGAGCAAATGAAAACGAATTTGGAAACTTTGGAACACGGGTTTTGTCCAGAACAGACCCAATTAACTTTGGAAAGGAACGGTTTGCCCAAATTCGGCTTGTACTGAGAGAAATGTAGGGTTCTCTGAGCACGATTTTCTTAGATTTGTTGTTGCGGCCATCCTCCAAATCTCAGCTGCAAAGCCAAATTCACCTTGCTCTTGTTGATCAATTGGTTAGAAGAAAACCAATTTTGTAATAGAAATCATGTTGTACTTATATTTATTGTAACTTCTCTCTGATCTCTCTCTATTTAAATGAAAACAAAGATCAAAGATGGGAGGGAAAAATGATGGCTAAGAGAATGGAGAATTGAGGATTTAGAATTAGAGATTTAGAATTAAGAATTCATGATAGGATAGGAGGAAGAAAGGATTGTTTCATGTTGTAAGTTTCAAAGCTTTAGCTGTTGTAATGATTTCACCATTTGATGATTAATACATGATTTGGGAGTTGTTGTTCATTCTGTTCATCTGAAGTAGTCCAGCAGCATCCGCTCGTGGCTAAGGGCCCAACCTCTAGTGGAGTACGTTGCTGCTGCTATGTATTATATATTTTGTTTATGCGTGGTTTGCTTATCGACGTTATTTGGTAATCTGATGTGTTTTGTAAGTTTACATCATATGCTTTGTTATGTTTAATTTATTAAGGTTTCTAAAGACAGGACTATTGTATCGACTCTGCATCGTATCACTATTCTTTTAGGTGTTGATATAATACTGCTAGTCTTTACAAAATACTATTGTTGTTTAATTATAGAGCCTTTGTGATGTGCACTTGTTCATTAACATTACGAAATTCATCTTGGGAGTTATGTTCTTTGCGATTGTTGGATCTATAAACAATGCTCTTCTATTTTGAAATGTAGTCATACTCTTTCTAACTGAGATTGATAACTGGATCAGATTACTATTAAAGGTGTGTCGTGTGTATATATGTTTTTCAAGCACTTCTCTATAATTCATCATTAATCAGTGCTGTTCCATTTTGGTGTGTTTTTCAATCCGTCCTTAAGAGTGAAGGATTTCCATTTGATTCCTGTAGGTCACGATTAGTGCATTTGATCTTGTAGACTAAGGTGTTACTGCTTATTAGACTTAGTTTCTGTTACAGTTTCTTGTTTGTTGTTCCATTTCAAGTTTGCTATTCTATTTCTTAATTTCTGTTCCATTTCTTATCTGTCGTTCCATTTCCTGTTATTCGCATTATCTTTGCTTTGGTGTGAAGAACGATCTGAAACTGTAGTGGGCATTGACATTTGTTGTCTAGTCCCCTGATTAATGATCTGTTCCTTGATTACTTTTGGTTACATCAGTTTCCAAAGGGATGAGTTATTATTACTGGACCCTTGACTGATACATTGCTTATTTTTCCGAATGAATGATTTAGGCTTCAAGGTCTTTTGCTGTAAGTAGATCTCATTTTGAGCATTCGTTTACTCCTGTATTTTGAGCACTGTACTACATCTTTCATAAAATTACTCTTGAGTAAATAGCCACCTTAGACTGAGTACACTCTCGGAATAAAAAGTTGTCCCTGGGTTGACAATTACTGTGAAGGTAATTAGGAGTTAAAAAGACCCTTTTTATCGCTCGACAATAAACTAGTTTCTTTTCCTTTAATCATCATTGTTAAACATATACATGGTAGAAAGAGTATGAAAGATAAAACATGAGAGTACATTTCTTTATTAACGAAACATATACATTTATAGGAGATGGTTTGACCATTGGGTTCCACATCCCAAGGTCTCTTGGACTTCCTTAGTCTATTCTACTTCCACACTAACCTTTAAAGGATTATGTGTCCAACATTCCCCCCCTTAATCCAAAGGGTTATATATGAGTCCAAGAAGAGATCTGTAATACAAAATGTGCAAAAAATGCATGGCAGCATTAGGCTGAATGTGCTCTCTAAAATGTTGGTATAAAGGGCAGTGGTTTAAGGATGACCACCAACACTGAAATTCTTAGTGCAATTCCTGGAACTCTTCCAGTTTTGGCATGAAGCTCAAGTCTTCTTCTAGAGGAAGTGTTCCTAATGTTTTGAATATGGAAACCATCAACCATGAAAGGGAGGTCTCACCTCACATAAAAGGGAGGACTTCAACCTGAAAAGGGAAGTCTCAACCTGTGATGGTTTAAGGATGACCAACAACTCTAGAATGCTTAATGCAATTCCTAGAACTCTTCCGATACTGGCAAGAAGCTGAAGTCTTCTGCTAGAGGAAGTGTCCCCAATTTTGTTCCTGGAATTATTCCGAAACTGGCAACAAGAAGATGAAGTCTTCTGCTAGAGGAAGTGTCCCATATTACCAACTGAAGGCATGCTCAGGAGCATCTTTGTCTCTGGCTACAACTCTGAATCTGGTATGGCATGTTGTGGCTCAGGCTCACTTCATGTGACTTTGAAGCTTGTAGATGACCATCATTTCCCCCCTATCAAATACAAGGTGAGATGATGGAGAAAACTCAACTGCAAGACTGTTCAATACTCTTGAACAAGTTCTGACATGTGACTGAAATATCTTCCTGGTTGTTGATGCCCATTGCCAAGAAGCGATCCATCCAGGATGAATCTTTGTTCTTGCAGGAGGTTTGTTTATGAAGCATTTGTTTGAAGAATGATTGGTTTTATTACAATGCTTACATGGATGAAGATCAAAACAATGATCTTTCACATGGCCAACTCAGTCACAGTGTTGGCATTTCACAACCTGTTGTTGTTGATGTTGTTGTGGAAGAGGGGCAAAATCTGGAACAACTGGAGGTGAACTGTCATGAGGAGCAAGTGAAGATGAACCGTCTTGAAGAAATCCATCACTTTGAAATTGGATTGGTTTGGAGTAGTCTGGAATATGAAAGGACAAGTCCTTGTCATATCCAAGACTAGTTTTGTGCTTGTTATGGACAAGCTCTTCCCAAGGTCTGATGATGGGCTTAGGAAGTGCAGACTGAATTTATGCATATGCATGTAACCTTGTTGCTTTATGGGATTTTGTTTTAATCTTTTGAACAGAAACAGGTTCAAAATGACTCCTCTGTTTTAATTCTTCTTGCTGTAGCTGAGATTCGAACTCCAGAAAATCAATTTTCTCTTGTGCATTTTGTAGACAGGCCTGAATGTCTATAAGAGAAACTTTGTTAACTTTTAATGTATCATGAGTAGTAGACAATATCAGAGTTTTGAGGAACTCTAATACTTCATTGATTCTGGCCATTTTTTTCTTCAATGTTAGAATTACACCTTAAAAACTTATCACAACTACTACTCAATGCAAAAAAGTAATACCCACTCACAATATACAACAATATCCTTTATAAATGTGCAAAAAATGATCAACGTGCAACCAACAAGCACCAATTACAATCCATTACATAAAAATAAGAGTTTACTCATGACCAGCACTATGTTCTGACAATACAACTGACTAAACTTTCCTCCACAAAAGACTAATTTTATTTGTCAAAACAATCATTGCCTTTATATAGCCCACCAAACTCTTATGCAATAGTCAAAGTAACAAGGAATCAATGCATATATATATGTAGACAAAAAATATAATGAGTTTTAAATACAATGCCACAACTGGGGCAATAGCAACTGCAAACTTGCTTCGATCCTTCAAATATTCCTTCACTTTCTTGGCTAGTGGAAAAGAATATTCAAGTTCAATAGCGACTGCTAATACATTCTTGTAACCATTGATGATAGAATGTGGAACAACCTCGAAACCCTGGGGTGAAACTTTGTTACAAGTTTTTTTCAAAACAAATGCTTACAACGTCATCAATTTCTTCATATAAAATAAGCAAGACTGCAGTGAATGGCAGCACTCAAAAAAACATGCAAAAACTTAGCACATTGAGGAGGACATCACTGATAAGTGCTTGTTGTGGTGTCTTTGTTAGCCCTTACAAGAAATAATCATCTTTTCTCCACGAAATGAAACTATTGATCTTTTGTCCAAGAACAGTTATTTCAAGTGCATTTTCACAATATTTCAAAAGTAATAATAGATTTCGATGACAAACCTTGCCCACAAATAACGCAATACTAGGACCTCATCTGAAAGAAGTAGTTTTTGATGATGTATGAATAATTGATTGTCTTTTACTTTTCGGTAAGAGCCTCTGAGTAATCCATCATGCTCAGTGTGATATTTCTTTATTCAAATTTGTATCCTGCACAAGTATGCATAGAGCGATGGACAACTTTCCATCACAGACCTCGGCGTTTCTTGCGAGACAACTGATCTTTAAATGATCCAAGAGGGGCGTTTTCTATAAGGTGGGTGAAGAAAGTGTAACCATCACCAAAGATAAAGCAAGCTTCTCGACGTTTCAAATTTAGATCGGCTATGAGGTTTTTGGTAGCCGCGTTAAACTTGACGGCATACTGGTTGAGATGATAAGATCCTCTTGGGAACTACAATCAGTTGTGAGTACCTACTGCAGTGAAATACAACCCAGAGGTCCCAATCCTACGAAGAGAAACCTCTAGACTAGAGATGGATAACAGATCGGTCCTAAAGCCCGAGCCTCTGGTGAAAATGAGTGTCAATATTTCTGGTTCTGGTGACTGTGGATTCACCATCAATAGACGGGCATATTTCTGTCAAGAAAACCCACACTGTTCACATCTAGGTAGACATGGGGTAGATTTCTGTCAAAAAGTCCGCGTTGTTCACATCCAAGTGGATGGGCAGATTTCTGTCAAGAAAGCCCGCATTGTTCACATCCAGGTTATGAGAATCCGTGTAGAAGATGAGCATCTTGGTGAAGATTTAATGGAGGGCATGAATCCGAAGGACATGTTTTTGTTTTTCCTGATCGCATCGTAGATGAAGGACATGTTCTTTGAGTATTCGAGGCCAAATTTCCTATTGCTGCTTGGCATGAAAACTGGAATTCACTTTCTCTGAGAAGACTCAATACATTGGAGAAAAATACAATAGAGCACATGCAATAGCCAGCAGGCACACTCCTGAAACGTTTACAAATCAGATCTAGACTTTGTTTAACGAACCTCGCTTGTTGATCCTCACTAATCCAAGGTTTGACCATCAGCCCATAAGAGAAGCAGCCCTAGGTAATATTCCAACCATTTCTTTCTGTGACACGGATTCATCAATGAAACATGTGGATATTGGTATACCTGCCAACAATAAGGAAGACATAACATTGGATGCCTGTTTTGGATGCTTGCAACAATGGTTCTGCAAATGCATGGAACCATCCTTCCTGGTCATAAATGGGACATCATGGTTGATTTGTTCTTCTACAGAGAGGCTGATGAAGCTAAGCTGTGATTTTTAGATGGAGCGTTATGTGTACAAGAGGTTTTTTGATGGGATATTCATCATCAATTTAGGTAAGACATGGGAAGAGTCAAGAGTCGATTATGTATGGAGGTCGACTGTGTATGGATGGAGGAGATAATGTGTAGAGCGAGCAACATTTTGACTAGACTGAGAGTGGTATTATAATGGGCCTGGTTTTGAATATTGATCCGAATCATAGCTTGTGGAGGCATATACCACAACAGATTCAAAAGAAATGTAAAAATAAACACATCATATTACAAAACATTGATATATATGGCATGCAGGTGGAGGCACATCGTATACCACACATAATTCACATTTCACGCAGCCTGGACGAGGCTCACCACAACTTGAAGTTATGTCTCCGGAATACCAGTTAGGGTAGCGCTACCACGCCCAGAAACTTATGGACATAGAAGGAAATCACACCTCCTTGTAGCATTTCCACAACAGATTCACTACGTATAATGTGTGAAATCCAATCCAATGTTTAACGCACCATTGCATTTATTAATGCATGAAATTTCTAAGGGATTTGACAGAGATGTCAGTTAAGAGTAGTGTTACCAGCAAAAAGGTACACAGAGGAGAGGCAGCAGATTTCTGGCAGACAATAAATTAATGGAGCATTACAGATAGTGGGCAGAAATGGGATGTAATGTATAGGCTGACGAGAGGGCAGATGGGTCAGGTTTCAAACCAGAGGAGCACCCAAGTGGAGCATATTAACATTATTTCTATAGTTGGATGACTAACCAAATAGAGAAATGACAAACAATTCTAGAAAATCTGAAAATGCCCAAGCCTAAACTTGGCTCACGGTAATTATGCAGGGCGGGAATATGCATACTGATATAATACCATGTTAAACATATACATGGCAGAAAGAGTATGAAAGATAAAACATGATAGTACATTTTTTATTAACAAAACATATACATTTATAGTACATAGTTTGACCATTGGGTTCCACATCCCAAGGTCTCTTGAACTTCCTTAGTCTATTCTACTTCCACACTAACCCTTAGAGGATTAGGTGTCCAACAATCATAATACATTAGAAATTATATAGAAATAGAAATACATATATTGATTATATAAAATAGTATATACTAACAATATATATAGAAATTTTATTATAATATATTTAAGGCATAATCTAACTTATAAATGAAATAGCCTTTCTCACCAGAATTCGCCAAAATCTAGCAATACAATTACAAGATTTTTTGTTGTCTAAAATACAATTTTGAATGCATAAATATATTCAACATCCACCCTTCAGAATCCACCGTGAAAAAATTGTGGGGCACTTGACTTATGCAAATTAAATAATTTAAACTCAAGTTTTTAAAAATCTCCATCATATTTTGATTAAAACTGACCATAAAAATGGTTGTGAAAAAGGCCATTCATCTATAAGTTAGACTACATAATATTTGAAGATATTGTATAATAATATATAGAATAATTTTAGATACTATTATGATAATATTATAAATATATAATAATATTATGATTTTTTTTATGTAATATGATGAAACATTAAGATATAAATTTTTGTTAAATATTTTGATTTTAATTTCCGTAATTGCAATGTGTAATATGGTTGATCCGTCCCGAAATATGTGACAATATGATTAACTGTAGAAGTCTCCAATCACTCATATATATATATATATATATATATATATATATATATATATATATATATATATATATATATATATATATATATATATATATATATATATATATAATCGTACTCTTTGGAAGTTAGCTTTGATCCAATAATGGTTAGTTTCCTATTAAGTCTAATTAATTTATTAGACTCTCTTCACTCTTCATATGTGGAACATGATGCATTTCAACTATTTAAATATGTGGATAGATAATATTTTTCAATTTTTCATTAGGATGAAGCACAGGTTGGTTCGAAACTTCCACAAAAAAGATCGATTATGTGATTAACAAATAATAATCTCAAAAACTCGCAATAAAACAAGATTCTTGACCATGGATATTTACCCACATGCCCAAAAACCATAACTCATTCCAAAATCAAAATATTTTATAAAAGATTGTTTTAATTTTATTTTATAGCATTTTAAAATTAAATCTAAAAGCAAAATGATATGGGGCACATGTAATAATGCCCCTAAACATTTTGTAGAAAGTCAAAATAAAATGAAAATGAAAATAAAATAAACTAAAAAAGCAATAGCTATACTTATTAATAAAACATTTTGACTCGTAAAATTACATAAATAAAAATAAAATAAAATAAAAGACACAAAAATTTATAATTACAATTGATAATAAAACTAGATTAGTCCCAACTCCAGATCTACCAAGAAAATGATCAATTTTTTTAGATGCAAACATATTTATAGTGAAAATAGATTTGATCCCTATATGTTGAAGCTAAGATGGATATAAGTTGGTTAATATATAATATTACTATATTTAATTAGCCTGAAGGCTTATTCTACATGAAGGCCATATGTAAGTATGTATGTCCTCAATTTGGAATTGACATTTGTCCTTCTTAAAATAAAAATAAACTATTTTCCAAATAGAAACTTAATGTTGGCTATTACTAACATAGATAAACCCATATTAAAATGGTTGTTTTTCTATTCATATATCTTTAAGTATATGTCAATATTAATTCATAGCATTGGATATTTATTACATACAACATTACATAATTTCTTTCAACATTTTTTTCTAGATCTAGATATATATGAAGTCTTACCATTGAGAGTTTTTGGGTTCCATTTTCTGACAAGCCATGGTATTTGAAAGTTCATATAAAGCTATGGAAAAAGACAAGTTTTTATGGTTATAATGTTTGAAGAGGTCTTAATATTTTATAGCTTAATATTTTTTTAGGTATATGTTGTTTTGTGTAAATCCAACAAAATTTTTATGGACTTACAAATGTTGATCCCTCTCGACCCACGTTAAACTAGTGCTTAGGATGAATCTATGTTGAGTATATATATTAATGTGTATATTATTGTCAAACAAATTATTAACCGATCATAAGTTCTTAGGAAGAAAAAAATTGTAAAAGTTTTTTTTATTAGTTAATTTTTTTTAAGCTTTACTTTTTTTAATGTTTTATTCTTCTTATTTCCAATTCAATAATAATTTAATTCTCTAAAACCGTAAAATAATAAACTTTTAATACATTATAAAATTTAAAAATAATTAACTTATAAATTAATAATGATCACCAAACTTTATATTGATGGTGAATGGATACACAATTAAAATATTCTTAATAATTTATTAACAAATGATAAATAACTATTTATAATAAAAATATAATCCATAAAAAATAAATTATAAATTGTTTAAAAATAAAGTTTGAAATCCCACAAAACATCTCCTACATGATTCCTGTTGAAAGATTTCTCAATAATTCAAGTATGGATAACAAAAGCTTGAATTCAGAAAATATAAAAAAATAATTGCATAATATTTTATACCAAATCTCTAACTAATAAATCACAAAGAATCTTTAGGTCATCCACGCTAAATGTTAATTGTGATTTATCAGAAAAACACTTGGCATATGATCATGAATAATAAAAGCTTGCATAATATTTTATTGATAGTAAAAAAATCATTAATCTAAACTCAATCTATATAAATATTTATTGAGCAGAGTGTAAGTTTGTCTATCCATCCATCCCCTTTAAAGTAAGAAATAAGAAATAAATAAAAATTATGTTCTAAATAAAAAAATATTGTCAACTGTAATTAAAAAAATGAATATGTTGTAAAGTAATTAGAAGTAAAAAAATGTATGAATCACATGTTTAATTTTTATACATTTCAACGGGAGATTTAAATAATCTATTTGAAGATCTATGTTAACTAATTTATGTCGATATCAGCTTCATATATTTTTTTTTTCAGAGAAAAAAAGCAACATAGATTATATTAAGTTGATATAAAGATCAATATACATGGAAGTTACAGGAACCTCAGTCGAAATAGAAAGATCATAAAGATAGGGAAAAAACACATAGTTCCCCAAAAGTGTAGAATGAGATCAGATGTAATCCTCAAAAAGATGCATAACATAAGACTTTGAATATCAGAAGAAATGGACCGTGCAGAGCCAAGCTATGGATCGACATGTTCTGATTGGTCTTATCAGTGAGACAATGCTGCCCAGATAGCGTATCCAGCTAGTCCAAGGAAGGCATGGACCCCGAAATAGAGATCAAAATGGAGTCAAGGGGCTGACAGATATTCTGGAAGATGCGTCCGTTCCTCCATTTCCAGATGTACCAGCAAGTGAGGATGAAAAGAGCATGCCAGGAGGGGCGCTGGGCACTCCACCAGAAGAAACCATCCTGTACAGAGGGAAAAAACCTGTGAGAAAAACCATAAATCAGAGAAAGCTCGTACCAGATTGAAGAGGCAGCAGCACACTCGAAGAACATATGAGTGTTTGATTCAGCTTCAGATAACACAGTTGACACCTGCTAGGGCCCTGCGATCCTTTTCTTTGAAGAACCTCCCAGGTGAGGTTCTTGTTAGAGAAGAGTAGCCATGAGAAGAGGATCGACTTAAGAGGGCAGGGAGCTTTCCAGAGTTTGGTGGGAAAGGTAGGGGAAGATAGCGAAAGGTCGGATGAGAGGAGAGAATAGAGGTTTCTGACGGTAACAGGAAGGGAGGGTTTCTCAAAAGACCAAATCAATTCGTCCTTTGTACCAGATTGAACGAATCTTTTGTTTGAGAAACTATTGGTAGCAAAAAGCCATAAGGGGCAGAGGGGAGGGGGTAAAGCTAATTGTATTTCATTTTTCCAGATTGGCTTCTGCGAGGACCACGAATCTATAAGTTTATTCCAGGTGAAAAGGCCCTTTGAGTGGAAGAAGGAAAGTAAAGCTGGGGGAATCATAGATTCAAGGTTATGCTGAGTGGGGTCGATACCAATGAGAACGCCTTCGCCAGAAAAGATTGACCATCTCAAATTCTCCATGAAAAAAGACTGTAACTTCCTGAAACACAGCCAAATTGTGGAGCCAGTTCTGATGCCTAAAGTTGATCTCCTGTACCAGTATGATATATTCTGACCTTTGAGATATTTCTGATTGATGAAGGTGCTCCATGGATTTTTACCATATATGCCTCTGAGGAGAGATTTGAAAAGGAGCGCTTTACCAAAATACTTCATGTGCAGAAGGCCCCAACCACCGGTCTTCCTCGATCTAGTGATGGAATCCATCTTCACAAGGTGGAACTTAGACTGGTAAGAGCGACCACCCCACATGAAGTTTGCAGCCAAGGACTTCATTTTTTTGGAGACTGATGCCGGTAGAAGAAAAAGGTGACTCCAATAAACCGCTAGCTGGGAAAGCACTGCCTGAACCAAAATAAATCTACCTGCCAGAGAAAGAAAACGCATTTCCCAGCATGAAATTTTGTTGTAGAAGTGGTCGATTAGCCAATTCTAGTCTCGAATGCAGTACCCTTTTGCTTTTAAGCAGAACCCCAAATATGTGAAGCCATCCCTCATCAGCGCGATATTTATACCAAAACGATCTGCTATCCATTGTGCTATTGCAAGATTAGTTTCATTATGATATAGCACATATTTCCCTTTATTAATGGTCAAGCCTGTGGCTGATTGAAATTTCTGAAAAATCACATATAAACAGGCCCATGTAGATTTGCACAGCATTGTAAAAATTAAGATGTCATCAACAAAAAGATTGTGGGATAGAGTAATGTTCTTGCACATCTTAATCGGTCTACACCTTCCCTCAGCAACAGCTAAATTAATCTGGGCACTGAGGGAGTTCATTACCAAAATGAAAAGAAGAGGGGAAAGGGGGCATCCCTGGCGGAGCCCCCTCTCCGCTTTGAAGAAAGCTGATGGGGCACCATTTATGATGACAGAGAAGTTAACACTTTCAACGCACGCCATAATCCAACTTATACCTTGTGTCTTTAAACCTATTCTTGCAAGAAGGATTCTGAGAAAGCCCCAATCCACACAGTCGAAAGCCTTTTTTAGATCAATCTTGAGAGCAGTAGCGTCAGTATTTTTGGAGCAGATTGAGAAGAGACATTCCTGAGCCATAGCTACTGCATCCAAGATGTAGAAATTTTGAATAATTTAACACATATTCAATGGAGATTATCCTGATCATGTACTAATGCGGAAAACATACACAATACATAAGCTCCTCTACGTTGATCAAGAATATAGCAGCATCAATAACAATAAAACATCAAGAGCATTCACACATTAACACAGTATGTATCACGGGGAAAGCATCTCGCTAAAAACCCCACACTATCTGTATATTAATGATTGAGTCATGTAACATTACACAGCATAATACTTTTCACAAGTATCTCCACCTCTGTTACACACAATACAGCTCAGATCTGATCTCCAAATCTCTTCCACTGCTTGCCTGCCTCCACTGCTCAATACCTGCTCAAGAAGTGATGAGAATTGCTTCCCAAACTCGATTTTCACCTGCAAAATAGTCACTCACTCTTTGTGGACGTGAGCAAAGGCTAAAATGCGGGCCAAATACGTGAGCAAACTCATTGGCATACTCAATCCTTTGATTGTGCAAGATCTGGTGCACAACTATAGTCACAACTGATAGCAATCTGATTCTCTACCACCTGTCCCTGTTGAACTGAACATGCACTGACATGCAACTGAGTTAACTGATGTATTCTTTAGTTGTATTATGAGTTAATAATTAGTTTAACAACTCATCATTAGTCTATCTGCAGTTAGACTAACTACAACCAGTTTAACTAAGTTAAACTGAACACAACTCCATCAACTGTACCTCCAGTCCACTAAACTCAACTCACTTGAGTTCTAACTGAAGTCATGCATGCAACAACTCAACTGACTCATAAGAAAAACGAATTTCCTTCTGACAGCTGCATGTGCCACTTCCGTAGCTCAAACTGAAGTGCTCCAAGAGAATAAGATTAAGTTTATAGTCCAAATATTATTGTGAGATAATAATATTTGACTTTTCTATTTTTGACAGCCAGTCTAAAAATAGACTTGATCACTCACACTGTGATCACTCACACTTTCATCAAAAATAGAAGCCCATCTATTTTCCCAACTTGATCAATCATCCATAAACATAGACATGATCCATATGTCTAAAAATAGACATAGTCTAAAAATAGACTTGTGCCAAAAATAGCCTGCGGGCCCACTTAGTGAAGGCGACTCTTTTCACTAAGCTCCATCATCTTGTCGCAATCTCAACACTCCCTCTCGACAAGATATGGATTATCAGCAACCCCTATCCTGCCTCGGTGGTACTCAAATTTGCTCCTGGTGAGAGCCTTCGTCAGAATATCAGCATCCTGATCCTCCGTTGGAATGTACGAAAGTAACATGATCCTCCGCTGCACACAATCTCTGATATGATGGTACCTGATGTCAATATGTTTAGATCTATCATGAAATACAGGATTAGCCGAGAGTTTAATGCAACTCTGGTTATCACAGTAAATCACAGTAGGATCCAAATGAGAACCGAACAAACCAACCAAGATCTTCCTCATCCATATAGCCTCGCATGCAGCCAAACTTGCTGCCATATACTCGGCCTCCGCTGAACTGAGTGCCACAGATCTCTGCTTCCTGCTGTACCAAGAAATTGCTGTCGATCCGATACTGAAGACCCCTCCTGATGTGCTCTTTCTGTCTGTTGGGCTCCCTGCCCAATCTGCATCCGTGAAGCCACATAGCTTCACCTCATCCTCCTATCTGTACCACAAACCATATCCCGATGTGCCTCTCAAGTAGCGCAATACATGCTTGCCCGCCTTCCAGAAGAGCTTGGTAGGCTTAACCATAGCTTGTGAAAGCTGGTTAACTGCATAGCATATATCAGGTCGTGTATTGACCAAATACATCAGCGACCCCACCAACTGTCGATAAACAGTGGCATCCACTTCTTCTCCCGAAGTGGCATCCTCCTTCCTCCAACCTCCAGGAAGAGGAGTATCAACAGGCTTGCAGCCATGCATGTTGAACTTCTCCAGTATCTCCCGAGCATACTTGCCCTGAGAAACAAATAGTCCACCACTGCGCTGCCATATTTCCAATCCTAGGAAATAGTGAAGGAGGCCCAAATCCTTCATCTCAAACTCTGTAGCAAGATCCTTCTTGCATGACAGTATCAACAGCTCATCACCCGTTAGAATCAAATCATCAACATACAGTACAATGATAAGCAACTTACCCTCCACCACAATCTGGTATAGGTTCGGATCCGCCTCGCTCTTGGAGAATCCAAGTCCTGTGAAATAGCTGTCTATCCGTGTGTACCAAGCACGTGGTGCTTGCTTCAACCCATACAGCGCTCTCTTGAGCCTGCACACATGCGACTCGCTGCTGAAGACTTCAAAGCCTTCGGGTTGCTCAATGTACACCTCCTCCTCAATGACTCCGTTGAGGAATGCAGTCTTCACATCCATCTGATGAATGTGCCATTCCATCTGCGCTGAGAGAGCAAGAATCGTCCGTATGGAAGAATACCTTGCGACAGGTGCAAAGGTCTCCTCATAATCGATCCCCTCAATCTGTGAAAAGCCTCGGGCAACAAATCTTGCCTTGTACTTCTCCACACTCCTGTCAGCTGCCTGCTTAACTTTGTAGATCCATCTCGAACCTACCACTGATTTCCCTTCCGGTCTAGGAACAATCTCCCATGCACTGTTTCTGACAATAGAATCATACTCTTCCACCATGGCGTCTACCCATGCGGGATCCTCCACAGCTTCCTCTAAAGAGGATGGCTCAGTCACAACACACTTGCTCATAAGAGCCATGTATCCAGTGTACCGATCAGGTGACTGTCTCTGCCTGCGTTGGGCTGTAGGTGGTCCTACAACTTTCTCTGCATCTTGAGCCAGTCGCTCAGCTTCTGTCAAGCGCTTTCGCCCTCTGATGGTTGGCGCTGCATGAGTGGTCTCTTCCACTCCATGAACCTCGTCCTGTGGCTGATCCACGTCCTGAAGCTCATCCTTAGGAACTAATAGCTCCTCATCTGCATGCAAGTGTAGCTCCCTCTCAAGAGAACACTTCATGGCTTTCTCCTCCTGAAATTTTATATCCCGTCGCACAACAGTTTTACCACTGTCTGGCAAATACACACGATAGTTGTGGGGCGTATCAATGTACCCCACAAATATCCCAACCTCTGCAGTCGGCTCCAACTTCTTTCTGGCATCCTTCGTCACATGCATGTAAACGTTAGCACCAAAAATCCTCAAATGAGAAAGATCAGGCTTCTTACCAGAATAAGCCTCCTCGGGTGTTCATGCCAAGTATCCTATGAGGACAACGGTTCTGCACATAAACTGTTGTATTGCATGCTTCCGCCCACAAGTGAAGGGGTAGGCCCTGATCATGCAACATTGCCCGTGCAGCACCCACAATCGTTCTGTTCTTCCGCTCAGCTACCCCGTTCTGCTGTGGGTTATGGGGAGCTATGAGCTCTCTACGAATCCCTTCTGCCTTGCAGAAATCCTTGAACTCGTCCGAGATGTATTCACCACCATTATTGCTCCTAAGAGCCTTCACCTTCTTCCCCAACTCCTTCTCGACCAGTGCTTTGAATTCACAGAACTTTGAATATGTCTCGCTCTTCTTCTACATGAAGAAGATCCAGCACTTACGAGAGAAATCATCAACAAAAATCACATAATACCTGTGTTTTGCTGTCGAAGCAACTGAGAAAGGTCCACACACATCTGTGTGAATTCTCTCAAGGATCGTCGTGGCGCGACTATCCTTCTCGTGAAAGGTGGCTTTCACAAACTTCCCCAAAGTACACCCCTTGCATTGATCTGACTACGCAAGTGTGCCTTTAGGAAGCCCTGTAGTGATCTGCTGCAGTATCTTCAAGGCTCCATGGTGAAGGTGACCCAATCTCCTGTGCCACAACTCGCCATCATCCCGGCTCACCAATCCTTCTGCCTTGCCTGCCATTGCTGCGCATCCATCTACATGCAACTGATAAAGGTTCCTCACTCGAACCCCTATCTTCCGGGTCTCACCAGTTGTCTTGCTGCGCAGGAAGGCCTTTCCCTCACTGAAAACAACATCATACCCCTTGTCTTCTAACATCGCCACTGAGATGAGATTCTTCTTCAATCCTGGAACATGCATGACTTCCTTCAATACAAAGGGTTTACCAGACTCCCTCTCAAAGGAAATGGTACCGATACCGGTCGCACTGTATCTACCATCATCGCCCATCTCGATGTGCACTCCAAGATCTTTGTCCTCCAGATCAGAGAACAAATCTCTATCTCCCGTCATGTGAAAAGACGCACCACTGTCCAGGAACCACATTGATCCCATCACACTTGAAACCAAGCATGCGATCAATGAAAAATCAAGCTCAAACTGAGAAGCTAAAGCCTCTCCCCCTGCAGATCCAGCAGCTTGCTTGTTCTTCTTCTTCTGCGGACAATTTGTGGCATAGTGTCCATGCTGGTGACAGTGAAAACACTTCACCTTAGACATATCTTGCTTCTTGCCTTTCGCACCGGACTGAGAAGCTTTCTTGTTCTTCCCCTTCTTTGCTTTGGCAGCCAAAGCGCAATTCTCTTCATCAGATACCTTTGATGAAGATCCATTCTCACCTTTATTGTTACTGAGTTTATCCTTGAGCGCCAGGTCGCTCTTGCTTTGGAATAACATTTGCAATCCGTTGAAATACATTTTGAACAACACTGTTGCAAAATTCGAATTCCACCAGCAACTAACTCAACTGCTTCTGATCTAGAATTCATGAGAACACAATATTTCTCGTACAGAGATCGACTGTATGGGCATTCACCAGATATCTCACCTTCCAAAAGAAGGATGAATCCAGAGGCTACCTGGCCCGATTACAGACTCTGCCTGAAGAAATAGAATGTAAACACTTCCTGAATAGTAGATCTGATGATCAATCCTCGCTTGATATCCTGTAAAAATCTCTTCTACAAATCAAGCTGCTCTGATACCATGTAGAAACTTTTTCTACAATTATCTAGCTCTGATACCATGTAGAAATTTTGAATAATTTAACACATATTCAATGGAGATTATCCTGATCATGTACTAATGCGGAAAACATACACAATACATAAGCTCCTCTACGTTGATCAAGAATATAGCAGCATCAATAACAATAAAACATCAAGAGCATTCACACATTAACACAGTATGTATCACGGGGAAAGCATCTCGCTAAAAACCCCACACTATCTGTATATTAATGATTGAGTCATGTAACATTACACAGCATAATACTTCTCACAAGTATCTCCACCTCTGTTACACACAATACAGCTCAGATCTGATCTCCAAATCTCTTCCACTGCTTGCCTGCCTCCACTGCTCAATACCTGCTCAAGAAGTGATGAGAATTGCTTCCCAAACTCGATTTTCACCTGCAAAATAGTCACTCACTCTTTGTGGACGTGAGCAAAGGCTAAAATGCGGGCCAAATACGTGAGCAAACTCATTGGCATACTCAATCCTTTGATTGTGCAAGATCTGGTGCACAACTATAGTCACAACTGATAGCAATCTGATTCTCTACCACCTGTCCCTGTTGAACTGAACATGCACTGACATGCAACTGAGTTAACTGATGTATTCTTTAGTTGTATTATGAGTTAATAATTAGTTTAACAACTCATCATTAGTCTATCTGCAGTTAGACTAACTACAACCAGTTTAACTAAGTTAAACTGAACACAACTCCATCAACTGTACCTCCAGTCCACTAAACTCAACTCACTTGAGTTCTAACTGAAGTCATGCATGCAACAACTCAACTGACTCATAAGAAAAATGAATTTCCTTCTGACAGCTGCATGTGCCACTTCCGTAGCTCAAACTGAAGTGCTCCAAGAGAATAAGATTAAGTTTATAGTCCAAATATTATTGTGAGATAATAATATTTGACTTTTCTATTTTTGACAGCCAGTCTAAAAATAGACTTGATCACTCACACTGTGATCACTCACACTTTCATCAAAAATAGAAGCCCATCTATTTTCCCAACTTGATCAATCATCCATAAACATAGACATGATCCATATGTCTAAAAATAGACATAGTCTAAAAATAGACTTGCGCCAAAAATAGCCTGCGGGCCCACTTAGTGAAGGCGACTCTTTTCACTAAGCTCCATCATCTTGTCGCAATCTCAACACAAGATTAGTCTGTCCTTTAGGAAAGCATGCTGTTCCTTGGAGATGAAAGAATTTAGAACTTTCTTCATTCTTTCGGTGATTATCTTAGAAATAATCTTGTAGAGAGTATTGCATAAAGCAATCGGCCTGAAATCCCCAAAAGATGTTGATTTGCATTTTTGGGAATAAGGGCAATGAAGGTGGCGGATAAAGCTCCATTTATGTTGCCCGAGATGCGGGAGGCATCTACCATGCCCAGCAAGCCATCTTTGAAGAGATCATAGAAATGAGAGAAGAATTCTATCGGCCAGCCATCTGGCCCAGGGCTTTTATCTTTTTGAAAGCTCTTGATAGTATCAGAAAGCTCCTCCTCCGTAATAGGCCTGAAAAACTCCTCATTTTTATTATCATCAAACATGACCAGTAATAGGTTTACGGCCCACAACATGTCAGAAACTTCGCTTCTTTGTATTTTATATTGTTCTTTGAAGAACCTTGTGGCTTCAGCTGATATTTCCTGTTGGGAGTAAAGAAAACCTCCATTGTCGTCCTCTATCTTCCATATTGAGTTCTTTGCTCTGCGTGCGTTGGCGTAGTTGTGAAAAAACCTCGTATTTCGGTCACCCTCCTTCAGCCAAGTAGCTCTGCTTTTTAACCTCCAAGATGCTTCCTCCTTTTGCAGCAGATCTTGCTTTTTTCTTTCCAGGGATCTAATAAGAGATTTTTTGTCAAAAGATAGGCCGCTATATAGGACAGAGGAGGAAAGCATGCCAATTTCCTTGTTTAAATCATGAAGTTCCTGTTTATCTTTCTTCTTCTTTTTTATCTGCCAGTCTTTTGTAGCATCTCTCAACATTTGTATTTTCTCCCAAAAAGTGACCCAGATTGCCTCATCGGATTGCTGTAAATCTGTCCAGATTTTTTTTATGAACTCGTTGAAGGAATCATCCTGCAGATAGATTCGGTTGAACTTAAAAGCATAGCCCATCCTTCGCTCCATATGCCTCCATTCCAAAAGGATGGGCTTATGATCCGACGTAAGATCACTTCCCGTCTTTGCCATCGGAATTCCCCACTTTTCGATGATGCTGGAATTTAAGATGAATCTATCGATTCTTTTTGTAATGAAAGCAGAGCCAAGCCGACCATTTTCCCAGGTTGGAGTCATTTTCTCTGGAATGATGTCGACCAGGTCCCTTTTTAGAAGTTCCTGTCTCATTTTGTCGGCCATGCAGTCCTTTTTCCTACACTGCCCCCAGCATTCATCTGAGTTGAGAGTCAGATTTAGATCACCTGCAATTAATAAGGATTCAATATCTAGAATTTCAGAATGAAACAAAGTATTCCAAAAAGAAGCCCTGTCCCTGTAGGGCGCATAAATGTTTAAGATATTAAGAATCTGAGGTCTTCCTCTTATGGAGGCCGAGATGAGGATTCCGGCACAGCACTTGAAGGCCTTTGCTTTGACCCAGTGCGGATCCCACAGAGCCACCAGACCACCAGAGAAACCCTCAGCATCTGTGGCAGCCATATGCCATGTTGGAAACATTTTTCTGAAAAAGGCCAGGGACGCAGAGCTGGAATGCATTGTTTCCTGTATAAAAATAATATGGGAATGAGCAGAAACGAGGGTCTCCTTCAGCGCTTGGAATTTAGGGGCGGCACCGAGACCCCTAATGTTGTAAGAGATTAAGAAGGTCATTTTGAGGGTTGACCAGCCGTGCATGCTCTAAGAGGCTGGGGAATGGGAGATTCAAGAATCAGAACATCGACCAGAGGCAGGTTTGTGATCTCCAAATCAGAGGCAATCGTTCGACCTCTGAAGTGGCGGCTCCCCCCTCTGTGCTTTTTTCTTACTGTGATATTTTTGGCAGAGTTGGGGCTGATAATGGGGAAGGAAGGCTTATGGATCGTCAGAGGTTCAAGAATCGATGGCTGCCGCTAAAGAAGAAGATCGTTTAAACAATGAAGAATAACATATTCTATTTTGCACTCTAAAAAATTTGGAAATAAAGAAATTCGATCCTTCTCACTTCATGTTAGATCCGTAATTAAGATAGATCTTATATAATTAATATTGAATACTATAAGTTATAAAAAGATATTTAGTATTATAATAACATATTATTAAGATGGATCTTATATAATTAATATTGAGTACTATAAGTTATAAAAAGATATTTAGTATTATAATAACATATTATTACAGTTTATTATTTTCAAACATTGTGAGTTAAACAATATTATTATCATTATTTTATGCCTTTCTCTAAGAATTTCAAAAGCAAAGACATAGGTATATCCTTTCTAGGCATAGTCTAACTTATAGGTGAAATAGATTTTTTTACGACTTTTTTTCTTGTTAATTTTAATCAAAATTTGACGAGATTTTTAAAAACTTGAATTTAAATTATCTTGTGTGCATAATTTGAGTGCTTTTGGGGTTTTTCAGTTGCTCAACCTATTTATAAATTCAAAAATATATTTTAAATAACAAAAAATATTGAAATCATATTACTAAATTTGATAAATCCCTGAAAAAAGATTATTTCATATTACTTTTTTATATATAAATAAATTATGAGGAAATTTTGAATTTATTCTCACAACTCAAATATAAATGTTATATACATCTTTAACGATAAACTGGATCAATCCATTTAATATAAATCCATCGTTTTTTCTTCTTATGAAAAAAGGGTTAAAATTTGGACTATTTTCATACTACGATTAATTACAATGTGACCCATAATTTATCTAAATATTTTTTTAATTTTTATTTGTTATATTTGTTTAAATAGGGTTATATTTGTTATGTATTTTAGATATGGTTTTGACTAAATTTCTATCAAAATGTATCATGAAATTGTTTAAGGTAGTTTAATTAAGAAATGGTTTTTGGGATGATTTTGATGTTTTGTGATTTAAAGTAGATTTTTGGGGCATTTTAATTGTATAATTTAAACAACTTAAATTCAAGTTTTCAAAAATTTCTGTCAGATTTTAATTAAAATTAACCAGAAAATTACTGTTTAAAAAAGACCATTTCTTCTATAAATTAGACTACCCTATCAAAATATAAGTAAAACATTTAGATAACCGAATTTTAATTAAAACAATTACATACCCTGATTTTATGGAGGGCTGAGAGAACAATTACATACCCTGATTTTATGGAAGGCTAAAAGGGATCACAGTGTAGAAGAGATTTAGATTTTAAGAGATTTGATTATGAGTGAAAATGGATACAGGTTTGTTTAATTTCCACATATTACACATGAATACCATGGGTCAATACCATGAATTTTCATAAACCTAGAGCTCAAAAACCACTAATAACTTGACTCAATCAAATTTAATTTATATCTCTGTATAGAAGCTAAGCCAGTAATAGATTTTCTCGGTGAATAGATTTCCTCGGCTTGGTTGAACTGGTTAGTGACAATTTACCATGGCTTTTGTCGCATCAATGTTGTCCAAGAGCAAACCCACTGTGAGCATCCTCTTCGTCTTAGGTTTCTTGATGGCAATTGAGAGAATCAATGGAGATCCAGATGCGTTGCAGGACTTCTGCGTAGCAGATACCAAGTCCTCTGTTTTTATCAATGGAAGGCCCTGCCTAAATCCCAATCAAGTTTCTGCTAAACACTTCATGACTTCAGACCTGCGCAACCCAGGGAACATATCCCAAAATCCCTTAGGAGCTAGCACCGTTGCGGCTTCTTCACTGAACATGCCAGGCCTCAACACTCTGGGATTAATGATGGTTCGCGTAGACATGGCTGTTGGAGGGGTATTTCCTCCTCATATCCATCCCAGAGCCAGCGAAATTGTCTACATAGTGCAAGGGACTGTATCTTTTGGCTTCGTGGATACCTCTACTAACAGACTCTTCTCTCAAAAGCTTGAAACGGGCGATGTGTTCGTGGTCCCTAAAGGAACCCTGCACTACGCTCAAAACGTGGGAACAAATAATGCGTTTATATTGGTCGCGTTCAACAGTCAAAATCCGGGTTTTTTAATGGTCCCCTCCGCCTCTTTCGCTTCCAGTCCGGGCATTCCCCAAGAAGTCTTGGCCAAATCATTCTCCATTAGTTTACAGGAGGTGGAGCAAATCAGAAAGGGTCTGGGAGGCACCTGAAACAGTCTTACGTAATATTTCCGCCACCCGTGTTTTGCAATAAGCTGTGTGAATCATGCATGTCGAGTATGTAGTGTTTTTTAAGCAGCTGTCTATAACGTGACTTTTTGAAAGTCTTTCCGGCGGGTTTCTCCGGTGAAAATCCGGCAGCAATTTATTGGAATCGAAAGTTTGATAGCTAGTTTTTGCACAATCAAAGCGTCGCAGGGGTTTTTCAGGGTGCCGAATCCGAATATGCAGTTAAAAAACCATTTTAACTGCAACAAATCATGATTTAATCTCAATTTCTTCCGCCGGATTCCGTCATCGAAATCTCCAAAAAAAATCACATTATAGACAACTCCGTTTTTTAATTCTAGAAATATGTTATTTTCAAATATGTTGAATCGAGAAATATGTCATTTTCAGTGATTTTACAGTCTATTAATGGAAAGTCGTTCCATACATCTTCCACCTTGGATTCCTTTTTCATCTTGCATCAAAAGAAGAGTTTACCGAGTGAATATTTTCTATAACCATTTCTGTCAAGTTGTGATCCGAACCAAGTTGATTGTATTTTCTATTACCTCTTTTATTCGCTATGAGGAGATTTGATAAGGTGAATAGAAAACTTTAATCTTTGCAGCAGAAATTCAAATGTGGAAAAAGTGGCTTTAAACAGAAAGTTCATAACAAGATATTCAATTAAGCAACGATACTAACATATGAATTATTGATCCGTATGTCTTCTTATTATTTTTTCCAAGTAATTGTTTAAATTAAATCAACTAAATGGAACTAAGCAAATTAGAACTAACAGAAATCATTTTTTTTTATAACGAGTGTTAAACTTATCCAGCATCTTTTTAGATTTTCAAAGGTTATGAGATATGTCTTTGTGATTAGTAGAGCCATTGGATTTTTTTTTTCGGGATCCAATTATGTTAAGCAATTTAAGGATTAGATATAAACCTTACTCATTGACTGAGTTCTCATTGTTCAAATGACCTGAGATGTGGCTTTGTGGTCGAATCAATTTTCCTTTCTTTAAATAATTGTTAAATTGTTTCCATATTGTTATTGCAAGGTTTATGGTATAACTCTCCATTTCCATGTGCCATAGTTCCTATCACGCTTTTTAGAAATTATATATATCACAAAATCTTTATTTGGATAGATAATTATGAAAGGGGTGCTAAATGATTTTTTAGAGAGTTAGAATTTTTTATTTTTTAAGATTTTGGTATTTATTCAAATTAAATTTCTTTCTTTTCTAAATATTTATATTTATTGGATGAAAAATTTTGAAAAATCTTTTCATAAATCTCTTATAATATCTATGAATCTCATATTTCAGTAGCCATCCCCTATAACTTAAATGATCTTGGATAGGTTTTAATGGTAATGAAATTTCCAAACTTTATATCCCAAGTAATGGATCTTATTATAATGAAAGGAGTATGCATAATAAAATATTATCATATAATTGGTGCTCTCTTAACCTTTGTAGTAACAATATTAGGTGTTGTTAATGCTATTCTATTCACTTCTAATGATTTTTAAACATATTAGTCATGAAGAAAATGAATGTAGTTGATGCATTTTCTATTCTAAATAGCATTAATACAAATTCAATGTCCATACATATTTATTCCTCACAATCAATTTGCTCAACTAGAATGAGGAGTCTTTGGTACTTGTCTCACTTAAGGAATTAAATCAATGAAATAAATTATTGCTCCAGTAGCATTTTGAGGAAAGTATTTGGGATGTGTGCATAGGAGCACTAGTAAAAGCATAAAGGAAAGTTGGCTAAACATAAGCGCTTAAATTGTAGAAAATAAGAAAAGAATATAGGCTTAGATTGTGGGTTTTTTCCCATGGTAATAATTACCGCCTATAGTAAAATTTGATGTTCTCGCATAGTTGATCTATATTATGATGATAAGTTGTGATAGTTGTAATCTCATGCAAACTTCACATAAATAATAAAAGACAATGTATTTAATATGGATAATATGGGTATACATAAATTTTCTATTCGGACTCAATAAATACTAATGACAAGTGTAGAATCTACATCCCCTTCATCACTACAAAGTTGTCAAGGTTTTGGATGATGTTGTTTGATGTTCTTGCATAGTTGATCTATATTATGATGATAAGTTGCGATAGTTGTAATCTCATGCAAAAATCACATAAATAATAAGAGATAATGTATTTAATATGGATAATATGGGTATACCTAAATTTTCTATTTGAACTCAATAAAGACTAATGACAAGTGTAGAATCTACATCCCCTTCATCACTACAAAGTTGTCCAAGTTCCTGTAGTCCATCATCATCCATGCTTAGGTGAGACTTCACTTGCTTGCAAGTGATTCCGAAATCCTTTCTACAATTCCTAGAATTATCACATTTCCAACATTTCCTTAATTGTTTACCTAGATATTCAAATCTATCTCTAGATTTAGATATCCCACTTGAAGAATTATTTTTTAATTTATATTTAGGAGGAGTCCTTTTATAGATAAGGGATTTTTTCTCTAACTATCCACACTTTTCCTCATCATAAATGAAACAACATCGTCAGACATTAAATTGGTTTCATAATTACTGCAAACATCTACAACCACACTATCCCATGAATCTTGAAAAGAACATAGTAAAATATTGAATTGTCTTCATAAAAGAATTAACATCAACAAATGGAACTAACTTAACATAATGTTAAAGGAATTTAGATCCTCCCTCATTGTGTTTCAATATTTCATTCTTAGGAGGTACAACTTATTCTAAAGAAAAAGTTTGTTTACCAAGGACTTTTAATAATACAAATTCCCCCTTTTTTTCTTGTAATGAATTTGCCATATATTCTCTGAGAGCATTAGCATTAAAATTGAAGGATATAATAGGATTGTGCTATTTTATTTCCTATCAAACTTCATCCAATCCTCTACTGTAGGTGCAGTACCAAGATCCATAATGACCCATTGATTTCTATCTACCAAATATCCTCAATCTTGGTCTTTCATATCTCTAAGTTGTACTCATTAAGTTTCTAGATCTCAATTTTAGAACTACTCTCTATTCTTTACTATCACAATCATCGCAACCACATAATTCTCACTCAAACTAGGATTGTCGTAGGCCAAAGATAACCGAAACATTAACAATTTTTGTTTCCTTCTAAAGCTTGGTTTGATAGAAAAATTAGGTTTTAAACATTTATAGTAAATAAATTCATACAAAAATTAATTATAAAATATAAAAGTAAACAATTTCATTCATAGAAACCTCTAAGGAATAACCGATACTAGTGTTGGCAACATGTTGCTAGCATGGAAGTCAACAATGAGTTAGTTGGAGTTGGGCATTGACGTCAATAGGAGTTGTTCTTGTGCATGATGATCATATGGATGATAATGTGTTCTAGTGTTAACGGTATTTAGGTTGGTGTTTGCAAGTGGCTTGAAGTAAGAATTGCAGATCTGAGTGAAGAATCTAATGTTGACATCATCTGCTCTAGCTTGCTTCTTCATCGTCTCCACACTTGGATAAATTGGGAAGAACTTCCTTTGTATACCCATGACAATATTCTCTGGATTTTCTTTATATCCCCATAACACTACCTGTAGGTGAAAAATTTGTGACCAGTATGTGCACAAAAAATACCACAGGATTTCCCGAGAGTATTTTCCCAAGGTTTTTGCTGGTGATGGAGTCGAATTAAATTGGTCATGATTAATTTTTTGTTTTAGTATAATATGAAGAGTGTAATGGATGATAATTATTGCATAGTCCTTCATCAATTATAGAATGCTAGAATGTGCAAAGGCAGGGGTTCCTTACGAGAGAATGTGAGGTATGATGTAGAGTTTAGATATGTTTGATAATAGATAAGATCTAAAGAAATAGTTCAGAGATGTCGAGAGTGATTGCAGAGATTAAATGATTAGTATTTGTATGTGTCTACTAGTATTATGTTGCTACTGACCTGGGGAACAAATTATTGTTCTCAACACATTGGGTGAAAGATTATATTGTTGACGAGTTTGTGTTGCAGGTTGTAGAGAAGTGAAGAGTGGAAAGCAAAAGATTGCAAGACAAAGTATTGTTGCATATACTCATATATCATGTGTTGTTGATATAATTTATTACATATGCCATGACTCCCATGTATTTTGTGAGCAAAGAATTTGCATTGTTGTTATTATCATGGTTTTGTGTATGCTTCTCTTACGATATGGTTGAGTTTCTATGTTGCAGTGAGTCCATGTATTTTGTATTGTCATTGGTGATAAGAATAACTATGGGTGAGTATGATGTTCGTCAGATTCTTTGTATGTGCACTGTTATTTGGGTTTAATATAGAGATTTAATTTTTTTGTTGATTTGAGCTAATCAGTAGAGTGGTTTGATATGTTGCAAAGATTTTTGTACTCAGTTTGAGCAGAGAGACTTTGTGGATCCATTGTGAATATTGATGACAAGAGATCTACAATTAATTAAATATAGATTCTTGGGCCAGTTTTGAAAATATATGAACAATGGTCCACAAGGGTTTGAAACTTGGGGTCGTCATTGGAAAGTGATTTCTTGCATGCAAGTGGTGGCTTGTTCAATGTGTGGTGGTTTCTTTCAGGTGGTGTCTTGAGAAACTATTGGAGGTAGGGGCCTCTAGCATGTTGGGGTTTACGTAGTTGTGGAAGTGATGGATTCTATCAAACAGTGGCTTGATATAGGGCTAACACGGTGGCGGTGGCCAGTGAATGATGTAAGAAGAATATTTTAATCATAAAAGGAAGAATGAGACAAAGCATATGGTAATTTATGAAACGGTTTCCACCTAATATCTGGTGTTCATATGGTTGATGATGCATGATTTGATGTGTTATGTGTTTCTCATGAGTATTGTCACTTTTATGTTTTGTTATGCATGTTATATTCAATGATAAATTATTGTGGTTCTCATTGAAGATTTAGTTTTTTTTTGGTCAAATAAGAGTGGATCTCTCTATTAACCGCAAGAAGATTACATATGTTACATGGCTTTACAAAGTAAGGATCAACAAGGCTAACCCTATGAAGGGTAACCAAATTCATAACCCAAAACTAACCTGAAACCATCTAAGATCTCATGAGATTTGACGATCACTAACACTCTCATCTCGACAACATACGCCCCTTTTACCCTGTTCATGGACCCGAAATGATTGTGAGCCATTGGTTTATAAAAGTTCAAGTCCATTTTGAAACTTAAGCTCCGATTACTTGTGGAACTTGATGATTGATCTGACGGTCCTCCGCGATATCGAAGCGGAAACCTACACGGTCTATAATTTCCTTTTCGGACCCAATGAGGATTATAAACCGTTAGACTAAAGAGCATCGGGTCCGCTTTGGTGGTTAACCGTCAATTTCTTTTCTGCCCAATGGCCATTAGATTACACAGGCTATCAAGATCCATGGCCAACGACCCACGAAGAAACCTGTTGTTTACCTAGTGCCTCTCCCCTATGGAAAGCTTTATTTTAAGCATTTATCTTCTCCCTTTTTTCCTTTTCTTCTTTTTTAAATTTAACAGTTAAAAAGGCTTACACTTCTTCTTTCTCTTGCTTCCACTAGTCTTCCTTCTTGTTCAGTCCTGGTAGTTTTGAAATTTTCTATGTCTTCGTCCACCTGTCTTTGACAATCCTCATGTAATTTCCCCGAGGGTATTGATTCCCATGCATACCTACTGTAAATTTCTTTGCAAATCACTCCTTCATTCGCCAGATGATCATCTAGCATATTGGCTTTTCTCTGCACATGAACGAAGTTGGCTATTCTTAGGGTTTGTAGGTGGGAATGAATATGTTGAAAGACCTACAAAAGTCGCCAATTTTTTGATACTTTTTTAGGTGCTTTCCCAATGAAAATCTTCTTGGCCGCATTAATAACCAATTCCGAGTCTGCTTCAATGATGACATTATGAGAATTTGACTCAATTATTATTTCTAGATAGTGCTCTAAGGCCATGAGCTCTATCATGTTATTTGTGGCAGTTCTTAGATGACTATGAAAGATGTCCTTTATGTACCCCTACTCATATCTGATGACCCCACCAAAACTTGCTATCCCTGGGTTTCCTTTAGAGGATCCATCTATGTTAATTTTTAAGAAATCATGAGGAGGAGGTTGCCAAAAGTCTTTACCACCATTTATCCTGCTCACATCCTTGTGTTTTCTCTAGGGATCTATCGAATGGAGACCCAACTGCAGTAGTATATGAGTGTCCTGGGGTAGAGTCAAGTTCTCAAGAGGTCTCCCTAATATGGCACCAATAGTGTCTTTGAGTTGTCTTAATATCTGTGCAATAGTGTTTTGTGTTGAGCTAGTTTTTCCCTTTAAAATACGGCCATTGCGGTCTTTCCAGACATCCCAGATTAAGAAGTCTGGAACCAGAGTCCAAGCGTTGTTGATGATCTCATTTCCTGAGAAGTTCCTTCCCCAATTCCTCAATGTGTTGGTAACACTGAGGTCATACCTATCAGTTTTCCTGAAGACTGAGGCCACCTAAGCCCACAATATTGAGGTGAAGGGACAAAGGTTGAGTAAATGTTCCATTGTCTCCTCTTTTTTCCCACACAAATAGCATTTGGATGGGCCAACAAAGCCTTTCTTTAGAAGATTTTACCTAGTTATAATTTTCTTTTGTTGAAGTAACCACATGAACAACTTTATCATCATCCAATGCGGGTGCCGCTAGAGGTTCTTCCATGCCTTATCAGGGTTTTGATGATCGAACCCTAGGGATATTTGTTTGGATTCTTTTAGGTTAAAGTTACCTTCTACATTTCTTCCACATATTAGTTGGTCAGGCGAGGATGAAACCAAAATATTCATTTTTTCCAAGTCCATAGCAAGAGAGTTCACCTGTGCTTTCAAAGGGCTCTCTTCCGTGTACTCTAGATCCTTCCATATTTTCTATTTGCCATTGTTCCTTACCTACTCCCAGAAGTCACTTACCATGCATAAACCTTTTTGGTTGATGTCATTCTTGAGATCAGTTAGTTCTTCCCTAAACAAGTTTGGTTCTTGCTACTAGTTGTCCTCCCAGAATCTTGCCAAGTTCCCATCTCGGATCTCCCAGAAGCTATGTTGTTGGACAATGCCTCTATTTTCCCAAGCAAGATTCCAAATGTGGGAGCCCTTGATAAGCCCAGACATTTGAATATGATTCGTTTCTTGCCAATTTCTTGCATATTTCTGTTTCCAAAGCTTGGCCCAAGGGGTTGCCAATTCCTTGAGCCACCTCCACCAAAGCTTTGCACCCAAAACTTTGCTGATGGTTTCAGGGTCATGAAGCCCCAAACCTCCATGGGCCATAGGTTTGCATAGCTTATTCCAAGCTACCAAAGCCCACTTATTTTTCTCTTCCCCTTTGCCCCAAAGAAAATCTCTTTGAATGTTCCTGATCTGTTGTAAAACTCCTTTAGGAATAAGAAGAGAAGACATTATGAAAATGGGTATGGCCTGCAGGATAGCTTTTGTGCGCACAAGGGCACCCTGCTAAATTTAAAGATCTACTTTTCCAATTCCTTGCCTTATCTTGAAGTTTGTTAATGACCGACTCCCACACTCCCCTGCTTAGAGGTTTGTTTGTAAGGGGAATTTCTGAGTACTTAGAGGGTAACTGATCCCTTTGGAACCCTAGAATTCTGGTAAGATTTCTCTGAATAGCAATGTCAGTGTTAAAAAAGAAAACTTTTGATTTGTCAAGGCTTACCTCTGTACCAGTGGCCATAGCAAAGTCATTCAAGATTTGTTTAAAAGCTTTGGCTTCCTTGACTGTGGGAATGCCCTGCAGCATAGTGTCATCCAAAAATTGTTGGTGAGTTGAGGTCGCTCCATCTGTGGTGAGTTTCAAACCCTTGATTCTTCCCTCAGCATTTTCCATTTTTATCACTCTACCTAGCCCTTCCTTCATGGGCACAAAGAGGAAGGGGGAGAGCAGATCTCCTTTTCTTAGTACCCTAGAAGGCATGAAGGTTCTTTAGGGTGAGCCATTAAGCACGATTGAGAAACTGGCTGTGGATGCAAGGGCCATAACCCATCTAATCCAATTGTGGTCAAAACCATAAGCTTTCAACACTGCCCTAATGTAAGACCAACTTAGCTTGTCATAAGCTTTCGCTAGGTCAATATGTATGATCATACAAGCTTGCTTGTTGCTTTTCAGAGAGTGTAGCATCTCATGAGCTTGTATGATATTGTTCAGAATATGTCTTCCTTCCAGATAACCAGTTTGCTCCTCTGATATGAGAGCTGGAATAAGGGGCTTGAGTCTGTTAGCAATTACTTTTGAAATATTTTGTACACCACATTACATAAAGCTATGTGTCTAAATCTGTCCAGTGTGATGGCTTTCTCCTTCTTTGGAACCAAAGCTATGAAAGAGGCATTGAGAGCCTTCAAGATTGATCTGGAGCTTCTTGAGTCTTCCACAACCTCAAGGATGTCTTGTTTGACTATTTTCCAGCATGCTTTGAAAAAGTCCACATTGAAACCATCCGGGCCAGGAGCTTTTCCATTTTTCATCTCATTGATAACTTCATTGACCTCATCTTCGGATACTGGCCTATTGAGATTATGATTGTCTTCCCTTGTGACAAGCTTTGGAATATACCTTGTGAATTTGTTAATGAACTGTGACCTGTGTAAGAGAGGCTCCTTTGCAATGCTAAGGAAGTGTTGTACTAGGAAAGATTCCATTTCTTTGTGGGTGACAAGCTCTTTCCCTTCAGAATATTTGAGTTTTAGAATTCTGTTATGTGACCTGTGACTCAAAGTTGACTTGTGAAAAAACGTTGTGTTTCTTTCCCCTTCTTTAATTCACTGTAGTCTATTTCTGTCTCCAGAAAATCTCCTCTTACCTGCAACTGTCATCCCATTCCTTTTGAAGAACATCTGCTTGAGATTTCCTTTCCTCGTTAAAGCCCTCTATGATCATAAGTTGATTAATCCCCTAAAGTTTCTGTTCAACTTCTTTTTTGGCTTCGAAAATGTTACCAAACTATATTTTGTTCCAATCTTTGAAAGGGCAACTCTTCCATCCACCATTTATCAATATTGCTGGTGAATTCAGGGTGAGAAATCTAGACATTTTCAAACTTGAAAGGTCTATTCCTCGGTGTGCCCACAAAAGTGGCTTCAAGCTGGATTGGCCAGTGATTTGAGCTCCCAAAAGGAAGGATTAACACTGACATGTGAGGGCCTATGAGAAATAGGTCCTCTGAGATCATGAATCTGTCTAGTTTGGAGGCAACTTAAGAAAACCCTCCTCTCTTGTTTTTCCAGGTGAAGGTGCCATTTATTGTTTCAGCATCCACTAATCTCATGTTATTTATGAAGTTCTGGAAGACAATGGAGTCTTTGCCTAGTGTTCTGGTACCCCCTTTTTTCCCTGTGAGAGATTTGATCATATTGAAATCCCCTGCCAGAATCCAGGGTATATCAGGATATCTCTCTCTTAGCTCCTCAAGGGAAGTGAGAGGCTTGAGTTTGTCTTCTAGTTTTTGAGGACCATAAACATTTGTAATCATGTAACTCTGCTTATCACCCATAGGTTGTATTACTAGTGAAAGATAGTTCCTGGATGCTTTCACGTCCAGGATTCCAAGTTTTTGGGGATCCCAGAGTGTAAGAATCCCTCCTGCTGAGTTGTCTTCCTTAACATCTAGATACTCATACCTGCTCAACCATTTGCTATGTATTTCTCTAATTTTATCCATACTTAAAATTAATGAAATGAAGTATCACCACTCATAAAATTAATGATTCTCAGCATTTTACATTAATGAAATGAAGTATCACCACTCATACTTTCCTCCTTTGCAAGTCTTAAACCTCAGCTCTTCATGTCAAGCCTTGAAAAATGAGAGAAAGCCTTTAAAAATCTCTAAAACTCTGGTTCCGCACTTTCCCTTAGCATTACCTGTGGTCCCACACCCACTGGTCATGTCTCCTGCGTACCTGACCACTCTGTTTCTGTGTAAAGGGTGCAGACCCCTGTAAAAGTCAAAAAGGCGCAAGTACATTCTCAAAAACTCACTTTGGGTTATTTCTGGAAGCTTCTAGAGGGAATCTTGAGGTGGCAAGTTCGCTCCTTTGAGGTTCATGCATCCCATACCTAAAGGAGCTAACCCCTTGATGTGAGGATCTTATCCCTTTGAAGGAGGACTCTATCCCTTCAAAGGTGGACCTGTAACCTCCTTCCTTTGCACTATAAAATGAGGCATTGGGTTGGTTACCAAAGAGGTTAAAAGCTGAATATTTTTTAGGGTAAATGCTGTTGGAATTTAGTCTTCCTAATTGAGCTTGAGAGGAGAGATTACATACCTTTTGATCTTATTGGGAAGAGTGTGAGGCTTGTCAAAGTAGAGGAGATTCTTGCTTGGACCCTGGGAGGAGCTTGTACAACATCAAAGAACCAAAGGTTGTAAAGTTCTTCTTATTTTCAAAGTTAATACAATCAAGTTTATTTTTCTCAATAAGCTGTCTTTTATGGTTTATTTCATGGATTCCTTGATCACCATGATGAATATGATTTATTATATTAGCTATGCAGGTGTTATTTGATGTGTGCTTGTTTGTGTTTGCAGGTTCTTAAAAAGAAACTCATTTGGACGGTCGAGGCGTGGCTGCCATAAACTAGCGTTGGACTTAAGGTAGGGTCTAAAACACTTCTTAGTTTTTCTTTATAAATCGCAATATTTAGAGAAAGGTAGATTTGTTGTTCTGCTTGTTGCTAGATATCAGTTGATACTGGGGAGATCGGTCTTGTCCGCAAGAAGGATTTATCTGACCGACAAATTGGCGACTCCACTAGGGAATTGAATTTTGGTTTTTGCCTTTACTTTTACTTTGACTTGAGAAACTTTTTCTCTATTTCTAGTTTTTGATTGATGTGTGTGGGATTGGGTAGTTTTTTAGATTCTGAATTGTTTCTTGTTTTTTCATGTTTTTGAAAGGGGACCGCATGTTCTGTTTGTAACACATCTCCGCACTGTTACTTTACTACACAGAGCGGTACCACATCTGGTTATACAAGAGGCATGCGGACCCTGTCAAATTTTTGAAAAGCCTAAAATCTTTTCATCCAGTTAAGCTTAGGATTTGTTTACGTTTATTAGCCTCTGCCCAGATCTGCATGTGTCTTGTCAGAAATTTCTTGTAAGTGTGCTCCATTGGCATTTTGGTTTTAGGTGATTTTCTAGAAGTTTTGCATGCTTGGTTTGATTTTCGTTTGGTCTTTGTAGTAACTCAGAGATTAGAAGTCTAGGAAACCTCATATTAACCTAGTTTTTTTTGGTCTTCTTAATGAGTCTGACTGATTTGTGAAATCTGTCTTTGGTGAGGAATAGATCTCGTTTTCTCTTTGCAAAGCTTTGAAAGAACTTGTTTGAAAGTTTTGAATTTCATTTTTAAAAAAGAAAACATAGTTGGGTGTTTTTGATTAATTTGTTATTCTGAACAAATTAATCCTTAGTTTGATGAATAACTAAGTAAAACGTCCTCAAAAAGAATTTTTTAAAGCTTTTACTTCAATTAGGATTTTAGAAGCTGTAGATCTCAAGATTATATTTTTCATAGTTTTGGGTGTTTTCTATAAATTTTAGAATCTCTTTTGAAAGAATTTGTTTTTGTAGTTTTTGAGTGCTGAAAAAGCAAAAAGATTTTTTCGTGAGCATAATTAGTAGTCTCATTTTGGGTTCATTGAAAAAGACAAAAAGATTTTTCTTTTCATTTATATGTTGAAGAAAGATTTTTTTTTCAAAGAAATGCATTCTTAACTCTTTCTTTAGCTAGAAATTCATTGAAGAAAAAGAATTGTTCATCATCTTAGCTGCATTTTTAGTGTTTTGGAGTCGAGTCTTCACACCATAAAGTTTCATCTCCATACCTTTTGACCTAAGGAACAACCAATAAAAATAACGCTTAAAGTAAAATTTATCTAGTAATCTTTTTATTTCTAGGGCTATTATCACCAACATAGCTTAGGCTAGTATCTTGGAGTAGGGAGTAATTAACTCTCCAAGATAGTTAAAACAAACAAGTAGCTATATCTTGCGGTAGGAGATAAATTGCAATTGTTACATCTATGCTCTGGGAAGCTCCTCTTAAAGGAGTCAAGCACAAGATCATATCTAAACCAGTGGGGTAATCAATCCTTCCTCATTGGGAATGATAGAAGATATACACATATTAAAAATGGTAAACCTCAGATTGACCATTGTCGAGGAGCCTGGGGTCACTTGTTGGTAAACCTTGGATTACATCAAGGAGCCTTCAAGGGGATTGAGCTTTGTTACTCTACCCTTGCATGTGTATCAGATCGTAGACTATTCCCCCAGGTATATTTGTTTCTATTGGTAACCATAGTGGCTATAATCTATAGGATTCTTTCCTAAGGTGACGGTGAAGGGAAGATCCCACTGTACCTGGAGCAGACGTCAACTAGACTCACTTGGACTCTCTGGGGGCTTCTCTTCATTCGAGACGGTTTAGTGAAGAAACTTGTGCCACTCTATTTCATTAAGCAGGTTGTCGGGGTAACTGTTCCAACTGCCCTTTCTGTATTGAATTCTGCGACATTGGATTTCATCACCTACTAGTGTTTTTGGTACGGAAAGTTACTATTTGTGTGTGGTTTGAACTCCTAGATTTTTTAGGCATGTGATTCAAATTGTTTGGTTCTTTAGAAACTTTAGGTGGTTTTATTGAGATTTTTCTTTGTTTGCGTGTGAAGTAATTAAAATATTTAATCGTGGCTGAATTACCGAGACAATCCCGTAGACTTCGGGGGCAACCTCCCGAGTATTCACCAAGCCAGCTTGAAGGGCTACGAGCTCTTGTAACTCCTAGTGACAGTAGAGTTGGGTCACCGGAAGATAGAGAATCATCTTTAGTTGTTCATCCTGATTATCAAGTTCAAGCAACAGAGTATATTTCTGAACCAATTTCATTTTCCGAAGTTACTAGTAGTGTTTCTTCTACTAGTGAATTAGCTGAAGAACCTGAAATTTCTGAGCCTGAAATTGAACCTGCTGCTACTCCATCCTCAAGATTTGCTTCTCCAACTTCCAGTGGTCCTAGTTCACCCAGGGTAGGAAGGATCATTACCCAAAATCTTCCCTCTAGACTTATTTCTATTGAAGAACTTGTTAGTCTGGAAGAAGGTATATCTATCCATGAAAATCAACCAACTTTAGAACTTAGGGAGCGTGAGTCAATTTTCTACAGTCCTCCTAGGAGGGATGCTTGGTACGTCTCGTTGACAAACTTTTTAGAAAATCCGGGTCTAAGTTTTTCACCACCTTGCATTCCTTTTCATCCAACACCTAGAGGTTATTATCCTCCTTTGAATATGTCGAGACAGTCATCCATGTTTTCCCAATCACCGGAAACATTTTTGTATGGCGGTCCTTCTGTTCCTTCTGGGTATCAGTCACTCACTGGTACTTTTTTAGGAGCATCTCCTCAACCCATTGAGCATGGGTTATCAACTGGTAATAACGGAACTAAACCGTTGAGTGTAGAAGAAATTCTTATGATGTCTGGTACTATTCCAACTCCGCAACCTCAAGGTAGTCAGTTACTACCTGGGGGGAAACCTCAAGGTACTCAATTATCGCCTGGGGGGCAACCTCAAGATAGTTAGTTACCGCCTGGGGGTCAACCTCAAGGACAATACATTCCTTCGGGATAGTACATTCCTCAAGGTCAACCCAAAACTCAGTACATACCTCAAGGTCAACCCCAGTATCAATATATACCTCAAGGTCAACCCGGTTTCAGTACGTGCCTCAAGGTTATCAACCTCAAAGTTAGTACCCAACCCAAGGTTTCCAACCACCTTCTGGTCAATCATTTGTACAAGGAGCTGGAAATGTACCTTTGAATTATCAGCCCTATGCTCAACCCAGTTATGGTACTCAATATGTTCAACCTACTATGGGTCAGTACTCCAGAATGAACATGGTGTGGGATGCATCTCAAACTCAATAGATTTTGCAACCTAATGTGCAGTTGTCATCTCAATCTGGACAACCTTTAGTTTCTGGTTCAACCCAGCAACCCGTCCAGACTACTATTCAAACTTCTGCACCTGGTGTAGCTCATCAGTCTGGGCCTAGTTCACCTCGAACTCCGCCTCAAACGACTGCTGCAACTACTGCAGCTTCTGTTCAATCTACCCCACCTACTTCTGGAGTATCGACAGCTCTGATTTCTACTGTTCCTGCATCAACTCCTCAAGCATCTTTACCTCAGTCTGGACCTACAATTCAGACTTCGGTTCAGATGCCTGTAGGACAACCTGGTCCAAGTACGGTTGTCACAAGTCAACCACAATTCACTTATCAACCATACTAGGGACAGTACCAATTCGGTCTTGCTATTCAAAGCCCAGTTTACCAGTATCAACTGTACCCTGGATATACTTATCAGCAACCTCAACAACCCCAGTATGGTCCGGTTAATCCTGGTTTGCTGGGAGGATATAATATCCCAAATGCAATTCCAATTCCAAGTTATCTGGGATATCCTCCTCCTAGGGTTGGTCTTATGACCTAGGGTTTTCGAGACCCTAACCGTCAGTTACCATTCATTGCAACTTTGGACTTGCCTGATTTGTCACGCCTTATGAACGATCCAATTAATTATCTTCCGTTTTGGCCGCCAATGCCAAATAAGTTGCCCAGTGATATCCCAAAGTTTGAAGGTAAATCAGGAGAGGATCCGTCAAACCATGTGATGACTTATCACCTCTGGTGTGCATCTAACTCCATTATAGATGATTCAATTCATTTACGTCTTTTTCAATGCACTCTGATTGGTCTTGCGGCCAAGTGGTACATTGAGTTACCGTGAACCTCTTTTTATAAATTTAATCAGCTAGCTACTTCATTCTTAACTCATTTTCAGTTGCTTGTCAGATATGACAATGGAATGGAATTATTAACTTCATTAAAACAGTCAACGTCCACTTACATTTTAGATCACATTCATGAATGGCGACGTCGACAACATTTAGTGAAAGTTTTTATTCCGGATCAAATTTTAGCTGAATGGTTTGTTAAATCATTATTACCTAAGATCACTGAAGATGTAGCTAAGGCAAGATTTGTTATTGAAGAGCAAGTAATTTCTCAAGCTCAGTACCTTGACCTCGTTTATATGCAGTCGGGTACTTTACACGAAAAAATCCCTGACCTTCCGAAACAAAATCAAATAACTATAGCTCATTCAGGGTCTCATGCCGCTGATGGTATGATTGGTTCAGTTAACACTAAAAGTAAGAAGAAAGTTTCAAAGAATTCTTCTCCTACTATAACTTTACTAGATTCCCCGACAGGAGACTCTTCCGTTTAAATTCCTGCCGATATTCATGTCATAGAATCATCTACAGCCAAATCAAAATCTGGTGGTAAAAAGAAGGGGAAGAAGAAAAATAAACAAAATTCGAAAGAGAAATCAGATAAAACTGAATCTACTGACGAGAAACGTAAACCTCGCTATCCTTGCCTCATTTGTGACAAAGAGCATTTTACAAGAGACTGCCCACATCACGCTGAGGTTGCGAAAATTTTCAAAGGTTCTCAAACGCCTACTGTCTTGAAGAATCCTTTTCCTAGTCAAGATAGTAAGATGATTGGTTCTTCCTCAAATGCCTTAGAAGAACCCATAATGATGATGTCCCATGTTAGGATTGCGACGCGAACGCAAGATTATGGAAGTAAAAGTCCTGTTGGTGGTAAAGAAGCAGAATCTTCTAATTCAAACCCATCAACTTCAACTCTTGGTTATGATCTGCTACAGATCGAGAAACCTAACCCAGACTTAGTAATCAGACCGCCTGCTAAAGGTATACTTCGAAAGTCATCTTTCAATCCGCATGCGAGAGCTTCTGAGAATTATAACATTGTTGAAGACTTAGCTATTTCCCCTTCAGAAATGTCAGCTTTGGAGGTGCTGCAATCATGTCCACCACAACATAAATTGCTATTGTCGGCTATAGGAGCTGTTGAAATTCAGGACTCGAACCTTATAATCTTCGATTTAGAAAATAGTACACCTCGCCTACCTCATCAAATGGCTTTCTAGATTCTAGTGTTAGTCAAAAACAGACCTTGCTTTAGGACTGTGATTGATGAGGGAGCTTCTACGTGTATTATGTCCATCCAGTGTTGGAGATCGATTGGTTCTCCTACACTCAATCAATCCCTGATGATTATACAGGCTTTTGGTGGCCGTGGGTTCCATCCTTTTGGCATTCTACAGGATTTACCTATAGGGGTTGAAGGCAAAACTATTAATGTAGATGTGGAAGTGGTTGATGACCCTCTAGATTACAACCTTCTCTTGGGTCGTAGTTGATCTTATGCTATGACTGTTGTTGTTTCATCAGTCTTTCGGCTTATAAAGTTTCCTCATAATGGAAAGATCGTAACCATAGACCAGCTGACATATTTTTCATCTGACCCAGCCTCTTCTGAAAGTATCCAACATGTCGGTAAAACAACTGTCCCTTGCAAGGATGTTGGAGTACGATTAGTTAAAGATTCTGGTTTACTAGGAACTTTTTCCTTTCCTCCTCCTAACGTATTGCCTTCTACTACAACCATTCATATGATCTCATCAAACACTATTGTTTTGGATGATCCTTGGATCGTACCTTCTGAATCTAAGGTAGATTCATTTGGTGATGCAATTCCTTTGAGTCCCTATGAAATTGCATATCAGGCTATATAGTCGTTTTCCAACCCTTCTTCAATCAAAAATAATCTAATGAATGTGGTCTATGGACAATCACTTTCAATATCAAACTCAGATTCAACAACTTTTTCTGACCTTGTTCATACTGATGAGAAAATTCGTGAAATTTTGTCTGTTGATGATTTACCATGGGAAGATCTTCATCATCGATCTTCATTCTTACCTGAGCTTGATCACTTTGAGAATGATTTTTCATCTATTTTTACTACTAATTATGTCAAAGAACCACAAAATCCATTGCAAAATCCTAATTCTGAGTTAAATTTGGGAAATATTTCTCGAACGGTTCCTATTAACATTTCAGTTAAAACTGGAATTGTTGAAAACATTCATATAGGTGCCTCCTGTACGGAAAATGAACTCCAAACTTCTAAGGCCCTATTTCAAGAATTCCGCGATGTGTTTGCCTGGTCATACGAAGAAATGCCAGGAATTGATCCAGCAATTGTCGTTCATGAAATCAAAACTTACCCGGATGCTAAACCCGTCCAGCAACGTTTGCATCAGATACACCCGCGAAAAGCTGCTACTATTAAGGTTGAAGTTGAGAAATTACTTAAAGCAAGTTTCATTTATCCAATTCCCTTAACGGATTGGGTATCGAATATTGTTCCTGTTAACAAAAATCAAGGAACGATAAGAATATGTATCGATTATAGAGATATTAATCAAGCTTGTCCCAAAGACAATTATCCAACCCCCTATATCGATCAAATCATTGATGATTGTGCCGACAGTGAAATATTCTCCTTTATGGATGGTTTTTCCGGTTACAATCAAATCAACATTCTACCTGCTGATCAACCAAAAACGGCTTTTATTTGTCCATGGGGGACATTTGCTTATTGAAAATTACCTTTTGGGTTGAAAAACGTCGGAGCAACTTTTCAAAGAGCTATGTCTTACATGTTTCATGACATCAAGCACATTGTGCAACCTTATCTCAATGATTTACCTACCCATTCATTACGTAGAGCCGATCATCTCATTCATTTATGAGCAATCTTTAAGAGATGTAGGCATTATCGAATTAGGTTGAATCCACACAAATGTTTTTTCTGTATAGAAATGGGTCGTTTACTAGGATTTGTTGTTTCGAAAGCTGGCATTCGTTTCAATCCCTCGAAGGTTGAAGCTATTGTCAAATTGCCTCCTCCTTCAACTCTTCGCCAACTCCAAAGTTTGCAAGGGAAACCAAACATTTTACGTCGTTTCATTCCTAACTATGTCGAGATAACAAAGGGTTTTACCAGGTTGTTGAAATAGAAAACTCCATTCTTTTGGGATGAGATAGCTGACAAATCTTTTGATGCACTTAAACATGCGTTGACCCATGCACCGTTATTGCATCCTCCCAACTACAACTAGGATTACTTCTTGTATCTCACCGCTTCTCATTCCACCATTGGGATGGTGTTAGTTTAGGAAGATGAATACAACAGTGAACATGTGATTTACTACCTTAGTCAAACTTTGAATCCGACTGAGCTAAAATATTTGCATGTGGAGAAATTGGCCTTGGCAGATGTTCAATCTGTCCAAAGATTTCGTCATTACATCTTACTACGCAAAACTACCGTAATTTTTGACTGTAACCCTATGACCTATATTTTGACCAAACAATTGCTAGGGGGCAAGTATTCCAAATGGATTGTTATCCTGCAAGAATTTGACTTGGAATTTGAAAAATCCAAGTCAAAGAGATCTTTAGTTTTTTTGGAACTGATGCGTGACTTCCTGCGTGCTGATACTGAAACTGTGGAGGAAGAGCCCATTGCGGACGAATCCTTGTTTCTTATCAACACTCTTGATCCATGGTATGGAGATATCATAGTTCATCTCTAAACCCAATATTTTAGGCTTGAAATTTCATGATCTCAGCACCCAAAAATACATTTCCAATCCCAACAATATAAGATTATTGGAGATACACTCTATCGTCGTGGGGCGATTCTGTTTTCCGACATTGTTTAACTCATGAAGAAGCTGAAAAGGTTTTAAATGATTGTCACTCTGGAGCATGTGGTGGTCAGATGTCTGGGTATGCCACAACCCAAAAGATATTGCGCGCTGGCTATTTCTAGCCATCTTTATTTAAATATTGTATCTATGCGGTCCAAAAATGCCACAATTGTCAATTTTTTTATCGAAAGATGCATGCTCCACCTGCTCCTCTCCACCCTATAATTGTCGTCAGTCCTTTTGCAAAATGGGGTATCGAATTTATTACATGTAACCCTCACTCGGCCGGGGGGCATGCGTATATCATCCTTGCGGTAGATTATTTTACCAAGTGGGCCGAGGTGATGCCTACATTTTCGGCAGACGGCAAAACTGCTGCAATTTTCATTTTCAATCATATAATTACTAGATTCGGTGTTCCACAAGCGATTATCACTGATCATGGGCATCATTTTCGAAAAATCATGATGACTGAACTAACAGATCAGCTTGGCCTGTGTCACGATAGTTCTACTCCATATTACCCGCAGGCTAATGGTCTGGTTGAAGCCATCAACAAAGTTCTAGTCATTATGATCCAACGAATCATTGGTATTCCTAGGTCGAATTGGCATAACATGTTATTTTCAGCGCTTTGGGCGTATCGAACCTCAGTGAAAACATCAACTAGTTTCACTCCTTTCCAACTGGTTTACAGTTTGGAAACTGTGTTACCCATTGAATGCAAAATCCTGTCATTGCAGATAGCCATAGAGTTACTCCCAGCCACTTCCAAAGAGGAGAAACATTTGTTGTACTTGGCTCAGCTAGATGAGAATCGATGTGATGCTGCATTAGCAATCTAAACTCACGCCAAATGAATTAAAGCTCAGTATGATCGAAATGTTACACCTCGTAATTTTTCAGAAGGAGACCTAGTCTTACTATACGATCAAGCAAATGAGAAGCTAGGGGCTGGAAAATTCGTACCTATGTGGCATGGTCCTTATGTTATTAAGCGAAAGCTGGCAAAAGGGGCCTATGAATTGGTAGATTTTGATGGTGTCTCTTTAGGTAAACCCAGAAATGGTCTTTATCTGAAGAGATATTATGCTTAAATTTAGATGTGGAGATTTTAGTTAGATTAGTTTCTTTCTAGCTGGTGTGTTTTAGATTAGAAAAGCATGCTTATTTTAGAGATTGCTTTTGTCATTATTCCTACTTATCTTGATTTTACTCTTGATATTGCAGATGTCGACCTCTCTTCAAACATACATTGGTTTCACTGATGGTGCTTGTTGTAATACACGAAACATTTCTTCCGCAGCTTGGGTCATCTATTCACCCTCTGATGAGTTGGTATCTATGCATGGGGTAAGCCTCGGTCAAACAACAAACAACATTGCAGAGTATAGTGCAGTGATTGAGTTATTATTTGAATCCATCTCATTTGGGATTTGGAGTTTGATTGTTAGGTTAGATTCTGAACTCATTGTATTACAACTTAATAGAGTTTATGCCATTAGAAATCCAGTGTTATTGAGATTATTTTTGAGAGTTCGTCTCTTGGAACGTGAATTTGACTACATTGAATATCAACATATTCCAAGATATTTAAATACATTAGCAGATGCAATTGCTTCTAGAATTTTAAATAGACATTTGCAATAACCATCCACTAGAATGCATGGGTACCTAATTGATGCAACCCATGGTCTAGTAGGAAGTCCTTGACATACATGGTTCATCGAACTTCTTGATGAACTCTATTGACTTGTTTCTTTTGTTGAAGGCTCGAAATTATCAGCCTACAACACTATAAGGAAGACCACCAGGTCCAGACCTTAAAGTAACTCTTTTTCCATTGAAATGGTGGTTCCGACTGGTTAAACTAGGCCCAGTTATGATTCCCCTATTGCTATTGGTTTAAGATGAGTTTTTAGCTACCAATAGGAAGGGACATCTAATCAATTCTTATTGTTAATTAGGCAAGAGAATTACCCTTAAGCTGTTTGAACGATGCAACCAAATCACTCTAAAGTTTTACCTCTTAAAAAGAGGGCTTCTAGAATGCAAGATTTATGATAACACATGCAAGACTAAATCTATAATGCGATGAATTTGACCTATCTCGTGTTGGGTTGTGTTATATTATTTGCGCGACTATCCCAAGTAGTTAACCGAGGGGTTAGAAGGGGGGCGGATGCGCCCTTCATTGCGACGATTGCGTAGCAAGGGGAGTCATAGGGGGTTTGAGGGGTGCAGGTTTTGGACCCTATGTTAGGTTGGGCAGACCTACCTATGGTTTTGTGCATGATTTTCACACATGGTTTTGGATGCGATTATTTTTGGTCCATGGTTTTGGATGCAATGGTTTTCAGTCCATGGTATTGGATGCTTCAGCATGTATAAATATGTATTGTAACATTGAAAGGAACATAATGAAAAATCAAGATGGTAGTCCCAGTTTTGGGATCCAGGGGAAAATCTCTGTGTATATGTGTTTTATGTGTTATTCTCTCACATTGTTTATTTTCTGTGTTTTATAATTTGTATGCAGGTAATTTCTGTACGAGGTTAAAACCTACATTTGGTATCAGAGCTGTTTTGGCTTCAAGGGAACGCCTTTATTGCTAAGGGGTTTCGCTCATGCTTGTGGTAGACCCTGTTTAGTGGGAGATCTGCAAGATCGATTCTAGTGGTGAAAGAAGATGGTGAGTAGTGAAAAGATAGAGAATGGTCAGAGTTTTGAGTTGTGGAAACTCAAGATGGAGGATATTTTGGTAGATAAAGATCAGTTTATCGTGGTAGATCTGGGTACTAAACCAACAAGTGTGTCCGATGAAGAATGGAAGAAGTTAGATCGGAAGGCGAAGAGCACAACATGATTGTGTGTCTCATATTCATTATTGTTGAATGTATCAAGGGAAGTTACGACTAAGGCTTTGTGGGACAAGTTAGCGACTTTGTACCAATCTAAGTCTCGAGTGAATTAATTGTTCCTGCGGAAAAAGCTCTATAACCTGAGGATGAAAGATGGAGACTCGGTGACAGAGCATCTAAACACATTTAACAGTGTGGTAAGTCAGTTATCATCTGTTAATATTAAAATTTCAGATGAATATAAGTGCATCAGTTTGTTGTGTTCTCTACCATATTTGTGGGATAGTCTGGTTATTGCAATAGGTAGCAATACAACTACCTTGCAGTTTGATGAAATAGTCTAATCCTTGCCTACAGAGGAGATGAGACGAAAAAATATGGAGATCCAGAATGGTGATGCCTTGTCTGTACGAGGACAGTCCCAAAACAGAAAAAAAAAGTCATCGAGTGGGAGATCGAAATCTAGAGGGAGATGTAAATCTCTAGGAAAACATGTAAAGGTGGTGTGCTGGAAATGCAGAAAGGAAGGGCACTACAAAAGGGAATATAAATCTAAAACTCCTGATAAAGGAAAGGTAACTGTTGATGATCCTTCTATAGAGGAAAAAACCACCTTAGATGAAGGTGGGGATGTGTCCTTGGCTTCTTCAAGTACACATGTAGATCATGAGGCATGGTTGATTGACTTAGGTGCATCCTTTCACTTCACTCCCCATAGAGAGTGGTTCTGCGAGTATGAGAAATATTATGGTGGTGACATCTTCTTTGGGGATGACAGGAAGGCTAGAATTGTTGGTCATGGAAAAGTAAAGTTGAAGTTGCAAGGTGGAAGGGTTAGAACACTTCCGGGTGTTCTACATATTCTTGCATTGGCCAGAAATCTGATTTTTGCAAGAAATATGGATGATGCAAGTCTAAAAATAGTGTTGGAGAAGAATACCTGCAATATGGTTCGGGAGCACTGGTATTGATGCGAGGAGTTTGGATTAGAACTCTATACAAGCTGCAAGGTAGCACTGTTATTGATGGGCGCAACAGTACTGTGGTTCCTGAAAGGGAGCAGAAAATCTAGTGGTCTCTAGAGAGAAGACCATGCTGTGGCATCAAAAGCTTGGACATATTGGAGAGAAGGGCCTTCAAATACTTCATGGTAAAGGTATGGTAGAAGGTATGAGTAATAGATCTCTGGATTTTCATTTCTGTGAAAATTGTGCATATGGGAAGCAGAATCAGGTGAGTTTCCCCTTTGGTGGTAAGAGAGCGAAACATATATTAGAGCTTGTGCACAGTGATGTGTTTGGACCTGTGAAGGTTCCATCACTGGGTAAGTCTGTCTACTATGTATCATTTATAGATGAATTCTCAAGGAATACATGGATATATTTCCTTAAGAAGAAATTTGAAGTCTTTGACAGGTTTAAAGAATTTAAGGCTTTGGTGGAAAGCCAGACAGAGAAGAAGATAAAGGTGTTGAGGATAGATAACAGTGGAGAGTTTTGAAGTAAGGAATTTGAAGAATTCTATAAGAAGTGTGGTATAGCATGACAAAAGTCTACTCCATACACACTTGAAAAAAATGGAGTTGCAGAAAGAATGAACAAGACATTGATGGAAAGGGCAAGAATCATGCTCAGTGGTGCTGGGTTAGGACAAGAATTCTGGCAGAGATGGTGGAGACAACCTGTTACCTGGTCAACAGATCACCTTCATCAGTGTTGGAGGATAAGACTCCACAAGAGTTATGGACTGGTAAGAAACCCTCTCTTTCACATATGAGGTTATTTGGATGTGATGCATATGTACATGTTCCAAAGGAGAAATGAACCATGCTGGATAGTAAATCTGGAAAGTGCATCTTTATTGGGTATAAGGATGGTTTAAGGGTTTATAAGCTTTGGAACCCAGTAACAAGGAAGGTTGTGTACAACCAAGATGTGGTGTTCAGAGAGGTGAAAGATGTTATTGAACATGAAGTCCAACCAAAGGAACCTGAGAAGATAGAGTTTGAGCTTAAGGATGAAGAATCAGAAGATGAAGAGCTGCAAACTCTAGGTGTGAGAAGATCAGTTAGAGAAAGAAGGCAGCCATAAAGGTATAGTCCATCTACTTTCTATTCAAATTTTGCTTTATCTGTTACTGGTGATGATCCTAGAATTGTGAAGGAAGCAATAGATCCAGAGGATGGAAAACTTTGGAAAGAGGCCATGTTTGATGAAAGGACATCTTTGCACAAAAATGAGGCTTGGGATCTGGGGGAGTTGTCGGCTGGAAGGAAATCCATTGGTAGAAAATGGGTGTTCAAGAAGAAGAAAAATGCAGAAGGAAAGTTAGAGAAATACAAAGCTCGGTTGGTAGTAAAAGGTTATTCCCAGGTGTCGAGAATTGATTTTGGTGATATTTTTTCTCCTATTGCCAATGTAGCTTCTATTAGATTACTTTTATCTATTGCTACTACTTTTTATTTGAGGTAGAACAGATGGACGTGAAGACAACATTTCCTCATGGGGATCTAGAAGAGGAGATTTGCATGAAGCAACCTGAAGTATTTGTGGTGAAGGGTAAGAAAGAATTGGTATGCAAGTTAAAGAAGTCTCTGTATGGGTTAAAATAGTCACCAAGGATGTGGTATCAAATATTTGATACATTTATATAGGGACTTGGCTTCACCAGAAGCAAAGAGGATCATTGTGTGTATTTTAAATTAATTGGTGACCGTGTTATTTATCTGGTCCTGTATGTGGATGATATGTTGCTGGTTGGAAATGACAAAGAAATTATCTAGGATTTGAATACCCATTTGTCCTTCAAATTCAACATGAAAGATCTTGGTGCTGCAAACTATATTTTGGTCATGGAAATTAAAAGAGATCGGACAAAGAGGAAGCTCTGGTTAAACCAGAGGAAGTATGTCGAGACAATATTGCAGAGTTTTAATATGCAGGATAGTAATCCAGTGAAGGTTCCTATTCCTGTAGGTGTAAAGTTATCTGCTGAATAGTGTCCCAAGACACAAGAAGAGGAAGAGGACATGTCCTGTGTTCGATATGCAAGTGGAGTCGGTAGCCTGATGTATGTGATGGTCTGTACTAGACTAGACATTGCAGATGCAGTGGGAGTATTGAGCAGGTTTATGTCAAAACCAGGGAAGGAACACTAAACAACAGTGAAGTGGGTTTTCAGCTATTTGCGTGGCACTAGTGATTATGGTTTGTGCTACCAAGGAAGACCAGGATTAGATAGAGTTTTGGATATCCATGGCTTTGTTGATGCAGACTGGGTTGGAGATTTGGATCAGAGAAGATTTACAAGTGGGTATGTGTTTAACCTATTTGGAGGTGCAGTCAGTTGGATGAGTAAGAAACAATATGTAGTGGCACTATTGACTACAGAGGCAGAATACATGGCAACCACTCATGCAAGTAGGGAAGCAGTTTGGTTGCAGAGATTGCGTTCAAGTATGGGGTTAGTACAGGGAGCTATAAGGATAGACTGTGACATCGAAAGTGAAATTTTCTTGGCAAAGAACCCTGCTTACCATTCAAAGACAGAGCACATTGATGTTCAGTATCACTTTTCGAGGGATACGATAGAAGACAAAATGGTTTTGCTGCTAAAGGTGGACACTTTGAAGAATATTGAAGATGCATTGACAAAATCTGTGAGCTCTGAGAAGTTATCTTGGTGTAGAGAAACAATGGGCATTGCAAGGCTGGATAAATGACTAAGCTCTCTTATGGCCCCCTGTGGAAAGAAAACAACAAGTGGGAGAATGTTGGGTTGCGTTATATTCTTTCCATGACTATCCCACATAGTTAACCAGGGGGTTAGAAGGGGGGCGAAGCCCCCCCTTCGTTGCATCGATTGCATAGAAGGGGAGGGGGGTCGTAGGGGTTTTGAGGGGTGTAGGTAACCCCACTCTATGGGGTCCTAGGCAGTGCCCCAGAAAATTTTGGTTTTGGACCCTATGTTAGGTTGGGCGGACCTACCTATAGTTTTATGCATGATTTTTGCACATGGTTTTGGATGCGATGGTTTTCAGTCAATGGTTTTGGATGCGATGGTTTTCGGTCCATGGTATTGGATACTTTGGCATGTATAAATATATATTGTAACATTGAAATGAACATAATGAAAAATCAAGCTGGTAGTCCCAGTTTTGGGATCTAGGGGAAAATCTCTATGTATATGTGTTTTATGTGTTATGCTCTCGCATTGTTTATTTTCTGTGTTTTAGAATTCGTATGCAGGTAATTTATGTACGAGGTTAAAACCTACATCTCGATTGAAGGAAAGATAAGTCTTTCTCCCAATCAAGAGAATGATAATTAAACAAGGAACAAAAGCAAGTAGTAATCAAAATTAGGATGAAGGAATTAGATCAAGGAAATAGTTCTCGAGATCTAACCCTTATTGAAACAAATATTAACAACTAAGTATCTAATAAATAGTTACTAGACACTTATATTTAAGTATATCCAACTCATAATCTATTATGCATAAAAACAAGAAATATTCATGACACAATGCTGAAGTAGTTCAAATAAAATGCCATGTATGAAAGAAAAACATCTATAACTTTAAACTGTTAGATAGCTATCCAGCCTAAAGGAATAAACATTTTATCTTATACAAATTCATTGTTTAGGTTTCATCTAGGATTAAGTCTGTAGGATAGCCTAATCAAAATTTTAAATGAATTAACAATTAAGACTCAATAATAGTGCATAAGTTCAACCATTAACTCATGCATCAGAAATGCAATTAAAAGAAAACTGGAAAAGAATTCATTTCAATGATTTAATTAAAAAATAGTCTCATACATAAATAGCTGAAACAAATTTTTACTATAAATGTATCAAATTACAAAACAAAAAAGACTGCAGCAGTGGGAACCCCTTGTTGTCTACAATTCAATCCCTATCTACAAACAAAACCCTCTACTCTACAGAGGTGTAATTTCATAATAAAGTAAAGTCCCTCTACAAACAGGTTACAAGTGTTGTCACAAGTTTATCCTCCTCTCGAGGATTCAAATCCCTATTACAAAGCCTCTCAATATCTATTTGTACATGATTACATCCATAACAAAAATCCTCAAATACCTCAACTAGAAATGCTAATAATAGAATAAGATGGAAGGAATGCTTTGATTGGGCCTGATAGAATTTTAAGTGGAACAACTGAAACAAATTTCCTAAGTTGGCATGATCAGATAAGAGAAATCCCAGTTATTTGGACTTACGTGCAACATATTCTCTTAGGCCAAAAATTTCCTTTTATTATGATAGTTCTTTATTCCCTAGATAATTTTGATTGGTGATTTCCAGGATTTTATTTAATAAATTCCATAATTGGAACTTTGTTACAAAAATAAGAAAAACTAAATTAGAGTTTTACTGTAAAAATGGCAGAACAATAAATTAATAATATAAAAACAAATTTCAATTGAAACTGAAACCAATAAGAATCAAGGGTTAATATGAGTGGTTTATAACAACGACACCCCTAATGGGGAAGTGGCAGATGCAGAGTGACATCAGAGGTCTTCTCATCGCAAGATTCAAACTAAACAACACAAAATTTGCGATGGAGCGGATGCAAAATATAATTAATCCAATTTTATAATTTACATCGCATCCATTTGATCGATGATTTCAAATGATGGAAGATAACAAAAATTCTGATATGCACGGATGTGAAATTATGATTAGATGGAAATTAATATCATATTGGGTTTGGATCAAATCGACGATAGGAGAATTTAGAGTTGTATGCCTATCACAATATTGGCGGGATGGAATTTCAGTGGTTTTATGATATCGCTCATCAGAGGTTGGTTCAGATTGGCAAGCGAAGTTTTATAAATAAGAACCATCACAAACGTTCTAAGGTGGGCAGATGCAATGTCGTAATATATTGCAGTTTAATTTCCTATCAGATCTGAGCTATCGGAAGTTTCAAACAATATTCGTTACAAAAGACCCGAGGTGAGTTGACCTGACAGTTTTATAATGGAGATTAATTTCATATTGTATCCGAGACATCAATATTTTTAAACATACGCTCTAACAAAAATTCTGATTTATGGATGGACGCGATATCTTTTGAAACCTGGATTGAAATGTCATATCATGTTCGAGGGTTAGAGGAAACTTATTAGAAAATTGGGATGGGAGAACTTGCGATATATGACACGGTTATAATATGCTTAGAGACTTCAAGCTAAATGCAACCCGAATATATTATTTCAATGTTTTTTCAATAGATTTAACATATATACTTGACAATATGCCTCTTTGTACTATGATTAAGGCTTAAGGCCTTACTGTGGTTCTTGGTCTCAGGGGCTGTGGAAAAAATGAAGTATTTACAAAATAAAAATAATTTACAAAAACAAATAAAAAAGATAAATTAATGAAACCCAAGGATAATGCACAATATAAAGGCCAAAGTAGCTAAACACACCCAATCTTCAAATAGGCATAATTTCAAAACTATTAATCCAAATGAGGTGAAACAACTTTAGATAGATAGATAAGAACGACCCAAACTCATTTGGGCAATCCCTACATCTCAGAATCAAATAGTAATGCTACCAATGATTCAGTTAAAAAGGTCCCCATAATGAGATTTAAGTGAAAGTGGGGGGTTTTGTTTGACTAGAACAATGACGACACACTGGGAAGAACCAGCTATCTCTAGTAAACATAATGAAATTTAATTTACCTAAAAGGTTAAAAACAATAGATTTCCCAAAACCATCCAGACACTAAAAAATTTCCATGGGTCCCACGTAAATAGATTAAACAATATGAGTTTTTAAAGATAAGTACTGAAAAGCAGAGTTGAGTAAAAATCATGAATCAAAATTCAGCGAAAGATTAATTTTAAATTTTCCTCATATGAGAAATAGAAGAAGGCACATATAAGATTTTTTTGATAAAGAGTATATCTATTGTTATGAATGTTTTTTGACATTGCTTCGCTTCTAGCGAGCATGAACACTACCTCGACGAAGTTGTCATTTATGCCATACAAGCCTAGCCCCACTGTGAGTGAGTGTTCATAGCCCGAAGGGTTTACCTGTATTTCCCATATTTCCTCTTTTAATCACCCTTTTGCTAAGTGCATTTTTGAGCTTTTAGTTTATGATGTACTTGAGTGAAAATAGGTGGGATGGTAATAGAGACTTATGTTAATGGATACATTACTTTCATAATGTTGACTCCAAATTCTTTCCCTAAGTCAATAATCAGAGGTTTTTATAAAGTGGATAGGATGAGAGGGATTCATTGAGTTGAACTTATTTATGTTCTTTCCTTGAACATATAAACTCTATCACTAAGAAAAGACATGTGTTCCTCCATGAAAAATAATTTTAAAACAAGATGGATTTGTAAAGATATTCCTTTAATTATAAATTAAATTCACTGAAATAGATAGGGTAAAATATCTCCTGTGCATTTCAACCATTACTAGGTGAGTAAAGGGCCTTTCATAGAAATCATGGAAAAATTACCAAAATTTAAACAAAATAGAAAGTAAAAGGAAATCAACAAACTCTAAAAATAAAAATCAAATCTAAAAGATAAACTCGAACAAGACTTCTTATACAAATGTCTCAACAAAAGAAATCAAAGAAGATAATCATGTGATCATTTATCTTTTGTTGGGAATCTATTAAATTTTATCTTGAGGAGTTATAAGTGATCAGGCTTCTGAAATTGAAAGATGATTAGCAGTGATGATAAATAATAAGCTAATTGAGAAGTTTCTGTCTGTATGCAAATTTTCTTATTTCAAAGTGACATTTGCATGAAAGAATTTTAACCATTTTCTAATAAAAGTAATGCTTAAGAGACAAACTAAAGGTTCAGAAATTCCCCAATTTAGCTTTTTCGATGGAGATCATTACTGCTTCTCCAAAAAATTGAGAAGGAAAATTATTCAAGGAGAATAAGTTACAAATATGATCTGGTAGAGGCATGAAAATGAATCATGAAGATCTGCAAAACAGAGTCTTATATCAGCAAAAACTAAAAACAAAACTGAAATTAAAACTAAGTAAATGAAAATGAATGAAAGTGGGCGTATGAACTTATCATTGGAGAATTTCATTTAGTCTTTGTTGTATCTCTGAGATGATAATTGTCAACTATCATGCTAGGGCATCTAAGATGATTGTTTTGGGTTTTCTTTTTCTTTTTTTAATTTGGAGGATCAATGTATGAAACAAATTTAAAACAATGATGCCTAACCTTTTGAATAGTATTGTTACAGATCCATTTGGGCACATCAAATCCCAACATCCAGATAAGTGTTTTAGGGCTCATCAAACCCTAATTTCAGTTGCTTCATGCCCTAAACAAGTCACCCCTTTGAATGCTTCCTTCCCAAATAGTTTCATGACTTGAATACATCCAGAAACAGCCTCTAGAGGGACCAATCTAGGTAAGCCCTTGTAAAGGTGCACTACAGAGCAGTTGAGCTCACTGCTAAGGTGCTCTGTAGAGCACTTAGGTTTCCTTTCACCTGCGCTGGGCAAGAATGAGAAAAATTCACATAGGGTTTGGGGAATATTCTTATCTTTTGGAGTCATCTAGAAGGTTCCCTCACTTATCAACTCCTATGAGCTTGAAATGGATTAGGAATGAGTTAATGTGCATCCTTTCCTCTCATCCCTTCCTCCATGGAACTAATTATAAGTATGGAAGGCCATTCAATGCCACCATTTATGAAAAAAAATCCTTCATCTTCCTATAAATTGACCACTCATCTAAGTGATCAGGCGCCGAATTATGTTCAATTGTAAGGAGATAATGTTGCTATGAGATTTGGCTTTGAAGCAAGTATTATAATTCTACAAGTTTGTCATGCTTTTAATGTGATGTGGATGGGATCCAAGCTGGAGGAATGGCTTTGAATCAGACACCAATGGTTGTAGTTCCTTCTTCTATCTAATGAAGTGTTTGAAACTTTTTCCCATATGTTTGTATTGTTTCATAATGCTTGTATGTGTGAATTGTATCTGATTCCTTTCACTTGTATTCAATAGATCATGTGCTTTGATCGGTTCTTTATTTTCTGTTGTGTTTACAGGGTACTTATCAAGTGTATTAAGTACGGGAAGGAGCGACAGGATCAATACAAGGGAGACGAGAGGAAAGTGGTACTCCAAGTAGGTCTTCTTATCTTCTCATCTCATCTATTGCTTATAGGAAAAGTCTAAAGCACTTTAAACTGTTGTTCTAGATAAAACTACTTATCTAGGGAATTAGTATTTATCCATAGATACCAAATTCTCCAAAACAAATTGGTGACTTTGCTAGGGAGCTATCACCTTTCCTAGTAGCTTATTCACCTCCTAAGACATTCTTGTAGACCCTACTTGTGTTCATTGACTGTAAATTAGCTCTTTTGCATTGAATTTTGGTCAAAAATTAAGGTTAGATGACTCTTGAGTGGCCTCTCAAGAATCAGCATAGGCTTGGTCAGGGGGCAATGCTCTGCAGAGCACCCTTAAGTGAGAGACAATGTTTTTCAGTGTAGTTAGGCCCTCTTTGACCTGCACTAAACCACCTTAGGGAAAATTTTCACCTTTGAAATGTCTTTTTTTGCCAACTTTTCTCCGCGTGTTTGCTTGCTAATTAATCATTGAATGTCATGTCTTAGAAAACAAGTTTTTATCTCCTTGTCTAGCCCTACTTTGACTTGATTGATTAATGTTTCTTAAATGTTTTCTTTGTTGTTATAAATCTATAGTAAAAGTTAGAATATAGTTGATTAATATTTGTTCGAAAGAAAGTGTCGTAAAGTTTTCTTTTCCTTCGAAATGAATTGTCGTCAAAGTATTCATTCTTATTAAAGATTGATTAACTGTATGTGCATATTTCCTTTTGTTCATATTCGCATTAAGGAAATCAAAAAGAAAAACTTGCATTATTCATATTGTAGTTTGTGAATGCTTGAAAGGAATAGCTAGGAAAATTGCATTAGTTGTGCTCTTTGCTCTTTGTCAAAGATTTAATTGCTCTCTCCATACTAGCTAAGGTTTTCATTATTCAATTGAATGAAAATAATGCTCATCATATTAGTTTCATTTTAGGAATTACAAACATACATCACGTGGTGAATATTGAAAGACAAATTCTAAAGAAGAACAACTTAAAATTTATCTGAATTTACCTAATGGAGTATTGTCACCTAACGAAAAACATTTAGTGGTTCGAGGCTAGAGAAGTGTTCCAGCATCGTAAAACAAAGAAGTTGTTGCTAACTTGTCTGCAATACATCCTGAGTTTGATACATCATTCCACGTACATGAGTATATCGTAGCTCATCCACATACCTTCTTGTATATAGGGTGGTGTTACAGTACGTAAAGTATATGGGAATGCTCTCATTGTGCGGTTTTGCATTAGAAAATGCTTATATATATTGGGCCTCCACGTACTTTCGGGTATATATGGGAGGACAAAACTAGGTTGCTATCCATCCTTAGGTAACCGAGTCAGCCGCCTTGTACACTGTGATACACCGAACACAACATTCAGGGAGATTTCCTGCCCGTACTTTGCCAGGAGGTATTCTGCAGTTCACAGTTGCTTGGTAAACCTCTTGCCTAGATTATCCCTTTTTTGTTTTGTTATGGTACTTTGATTAAAGTAAATTTAATTGACTACAGATAACATCCTCAATGCACACTCCTTTGTTTATCTTAGGTTGAAACATATGGTGACAAATCCGAAGTCCACCGATCAAGGAATTCCTTTTGAAGGGAATCCTAGTCATTTTCCTCCTTTCAAAAATATTGGTGCTCGTTATATGGCTACATTGTCCCTTACAGGATTTACCATTGGCTTGCCAGTATGGTTGTTTTCAACCTCCTTGGTTCAAAATGTCGTGATTTCTCTGTAATCGATGTTGGGCTATGCAATAGGTATAAATTTACCCTTGATTACACTATCGTTTTCCTCCTTTTTATGCATTGGTGCCATGATGTAATAAGGTTTTGATAAGATTTCGATAGAAAATGAATGAAATGGCTCCTAATGAAATTTGACTATCAAAACTAACTTTCGTTGTTTATTATGCAGAAATTAGTGAATGGAACAACTGTTGTTCAAACTATTGAACAAAAAATGCTAAACAAAGGAAACAACGCACGTCTTGTTTGGTCAAATCGAGAAGTGAATCAGGAGGATCAACACATGATAGAAAGCTCTCTGATAATAGCATTTAGTTGTGAATTCCTCGGGATCTCCTGATCCTGAGGAATCACATTTATCTCTTTTCCTCTTGGTCTATAAGAGGGGAAAGACGCATAGAATAAAGAACTTAAATTTTCACCTTTTTACTTCAGTTGTAATTTTAATATACAGAGCGTTATTCTGAAGGACATCGTGTTGTAATGACATTCGGATTTGATGAATAATATATAATTCATGTTGTTGTTCATTCGTGATATTATGAAGCAATCAAGCAGTAATCACTGGTGGCTTGGGCTCAGTCACTAGTGGATTTCACTGTTGTTCCCTATTTTATAGTTTACCTTTCTGTAGTTTAATTACTTTGTTTTATAGTTTTATGACTGATTTACTTTCACTAGTGTTGAGTTTGTGTGTTCATTACATTAGTTCTTATTTCTGTTGATTGTTTCATTTCTTTAATATCGTGGATTGAGTTGATTAAGAATCATTTCTTGTTAATTGAATGTTAGAGTTTTATTGATTATATCAGATTTATTGCTTTTATGCATAAGTCTAGATCCATCTGAAAGAGATCGGTTATCGCTACGGTACACTCGGTTGATGTAAATGCAGTTAAAACTTTGATTAATATTGAACTGTGATTCTGATTAAGATTGAGTTTTGATGTTTGAATAGGTTAATTTCCTTGAAGTTACAAGTTGGTAGTTTATGGTTTGATCTGTTTACTCTTGTATTGAAATCAATAAGTTATTTTAAAGCAGTACTCTCTGTAGATTCAATGATTTACATCACTTGCACATATTGTGTACACTCTTGAAACAAAAAGACTTACCCAGGTTGATAATTAATGTGAGGCATTTAAGAGTTCTAAAAGACACCTTATTTGCGCCCAACATTTTGGCGTCATTGTCGGGGAGAGTGTTTCCATTTCACAGAAGGTGATGTGTGTTTTATGTTTGTGTGTTGTGAAAGAACTGGGTATTAAAAATGGAAGGTAAGAACCTGCGTATGAGTAAGTAAAGTGCTTTCTCCCTCACCCGCTTTTCAACACAATTGCATAGGAATAGATGTTTGATGTGTGTTTTATATGAAAGAAATGGGTATTTAAAATGGAAGGTAATAACCTACGTATGCGTAAGTAAAGTGCTTGCTCCCTCGCCCACGTTTCAACAAAATTACGTAGGAATTAAAGTAGAAATAAATTTTTGAATTTTTGAGTGACTTACTAAGAAGAAAAGAATAGAAAAAGATTTAATTCCTCTGCCCAGATCTAAAAAATCTAAGGGATCGGTGCCCCCTGGATGATCAACCTTTATCGATGAAATCATAATGAAAATTGAGTCTCATTCATCAGTAGGACCCCGAATTGTTTCTACAAGAAATCCTATTGTAAACCTTCAGGCCACAAGATCACCATTTGCAGCTGACACTAAGATTCATAGCAAGACTAAAGGGTCTAAACAATTTTTTCAGAACACTGCAAATTTGCAGTTTAGCCCTTTACAAGAAGGGAATTCTTGCAACGTCCTTGAAGGAGAAGGAGAAACAAGTAGTGCTGAAAAGATCAATTCATCAGAACCCAAATCTCCTGAAGTAGTAGTTGAACAAAGGACACCCAATATTCTGGACCAAGGTAGTGCTGTTAAAATCATTTTAAAGGTCTCTTCTGACTCACCTAGAAATAGAGCTCCAGCTCCAGAAATCCCTGAAGAAAATTGGCATATTTTTGACCAACTGGCCAACAATCCGCAACAACCTCAAACCTCCACATTACAATACCCTATTGTTGATACAACTGTCAATGCTCCCATGAAAGCTATACCATTACACAATATTCCTACCTTCCATGGGTTAACTTTAGAGAATCCTGTTGCATTCCTTTTCGAATTCGATGATTTATTTAGGGGATATGATTACACTACTGACCCACAAAAATTAAATTTGTTCCCCTCTACTCTGAAGGGAGCAACTTTGTGTTGGTTTATGGGGCTTGGTGGAGGTACTATTAATGACTGGGACCAAATGAAAACAACATTTCTAAAAAATACCAAGATTATTATCGAACTAGAGAACTAAAGGATGAAATCTTTCAAATGGTAGCTAAGAATAATGGGAATCTTGAAGAATATGTAGAACGTTTTCAATATAATCTGCAAAGATCTCCTTATCCAAATTTGCCTCTTGTAGTTCTTAAAACTGTGATGATCAAAGGTATGAAAGACCAATGGGTAGAAACATTAAATTTAATGGGGAAGGGTGATATTTATCAAGAGGATTATGAAAATATTATACAATTGTGCATTAGGTGTTCGAGAGGCAGTACAAGGATGAAACCAACCAGGCACGATGCAATCACCAGAGACAATAAAGCCTCAGGAGGAAGCATTACATAAGTTGAAATCAGTAATATATTGAAAGATTTCAAGACCGATGTCTTGGGGACCATAACCACACAATTGGATATCATGCAAGCCAAACAAAAGCAGGCTGAAGTAGAACAGAATCTGGCTATTTTTTGTCCAAATTGTAGAAAGAAACACAATCATAGAGAATGTCTATTAGATACGATTCAAACATGTGCCATTTGCACTAAGTATCACTACGGAAAGATGCCCATCGCTTCCTGGATTAAAGGCGGTCTTCAAGGAAGTATAAGAGGAAGTGGAGTATATTTGATGAACCAGTGTCATCAATGGCAAACACATCCGACAAGTATGCCTATAGAACCATCTTCGTTCTTTCCTTCTTCGCAATTTAATTCTCAGTAGTATTCAGGAGGAGCATGGCAGAACCAACCACCTTTCTCTACTTGGCCACATCAAGCATTTTCTATGCCACCATGGCCTAACCAATCAAATGCAAATAATAATTGGCCAAATTCCTCTTACCCTCCACCTTTCTAGTAGAACACCCCCTATTCCTCTCAATGGTCTCCTTCTACCTCGCAAAATTAGAACTGGCAACCAAATTGGCAACGATCTACAAATCAGCCTATGGGAACAATTCCTCTGCCTCAACCAACCTTACCAGCACCTTATACGTTATAGCAAAATCCTCAACCTATATACGGCTGCAACTCCTAGCTCAACCCAACCCAAATCATAACAGCAGACCAATCCAGTCAGTCCAAATTATTGAGAGTCTGAACTCTAAAATTGAGATGAGAGAATGTAATGAACTTAAGTTAAGATCTAGTCGCGTAATTGCTCTAGATGAGGAAAAAAATATGCAACCTGAGGTTAAAGAAACGCATCTGAATAAGCCTTCAATTGTAGATGACTAACAAATAAAACAAGGAGGAGATACAATTAAGCAGAAAGATCCCGAGAAAATTATAATTACTTCTCCCTCGTTCCCAGAAATATTGATAATACCTTAACCAATTGAATACCCTGACTTTGATCTTTTGGGTGAACTCAAAAATATCTTTATAAAAATACCCCTCCTCCATGCCATTCTAGACATTCTGATGTATGCTAAAACCATTAAAGGATTGTGTGCAAAGAAGTCTGTGAGGAAAAAAATATAATGCCATACCCCTCCTCCAGGCCATTCTAGACATTCTGATGTATGCTAAAACCATTAAAGGATTTTGTGCAAAGAAGTTTGTGAGGAAAAAAAATATAATGCCAACTGTCCATGTTGTCGGAACTTTGTCTGATTTATTACTAGGCAAAGAGAGGTCTGTAAAATATGAAGACCCAAGAAATCCCATTGTCACAGTACAAATAAATGGCCGCTCTTTTCCCAATGCTTTAGTTGACTTAGGGGCATATATTAATATTCTTACAACAAAAACTTGCGAAGTTCTTGGCATCATAGCCTTAGAACCAACCATTACCTTGCTCGAATTATCTGACCATTCAGTAATTAGGCGAGAAGGTACATTACAAGATCTGATGGTTTCTGTGGACTCGTGGGAATATCTGGCAAATTTTTTGAATATTAACCCCAGAAATTGGCCAGATGAACATCCTTTAGTACTAGGAAGGCCTTGGCTAGCAACAACTGATGCTTATATAGGCTTCCAAACATGCAGCATGAACATAACCAGAGGAAATGATGTAAAGAATTTAGCTTTATACCCTCCTGCACAGCCAAGCCTAACCATTGTAAAAACTAGGAAACAACCAGCAACATATTTAAAAGAAAATATTCATTCACCATTGACTATGGCAGATGCGCTTGAATTCAAAAACAAAAGAGAAGATGATTTCATTAACACCTTTATTGATCACCCGGTTGTAGTGTCTAATTTGAGATGTCACATGATTGAAGCAGTCCTTGATAATGAGATTGAAGAAGATTTCTTGAGAGACATTAACCACCAACCAATACCAACAACCACTGTATACAATAGGAAGCCTATTGAAATTGAGCAAGGGAAAATCGTAAACATTAATAATAATCTGAGTAATGACTAGCAACCTAAACTTATTCAAGTCATTAGGAAATATAAAGGGGATTTTGCATGGGATTACCCAAACATGAAAGGGATCAACCCTTAGTTATGCATGCATCACATCTACACTAAAAAATATGCAAGACCCATTCGACAGCCACAACGTAGATTAAATCCTCATTTAAAGGATATTGTGAAAGAAGAGCTTCAAAAACTATTAGATGTGAATTTTATTTGTCCTATATCTAACAGTAAATGGGTTTCTCCATTAGTACTTATACCTAAACAGAATGGAAAATGGCGGATATGCATTGACTACAGAGAACTCAACAAAGAAACAGAAAAATACCATTTTCCCTTTCCATTTATCGAACAGGTCTTAGATACACTAGCTGGAAATAAATTCTTCTCTTTCTTGGATGGCTTTAGTGGCTAAAACCAAATCTAAATTGACCCTAAAGACTAGGATAAAACTAATTTCACCTGCCCCTGGGGAACATTTGCTTATAGGGTATTGCCTTTTGGATTGTGCAACACACCTGCTACATTCCAAAGAGCCATACTCAATATTTTTGTAGACTTGATAAATGAAAGATTGGAGGTGTACATGGATGATTTCACACCCTATGGAGATAAATTTGATCAGGAATTACAAACATTGGAGAAAGTCCTAGATCATTGTATTGCTACTAGACTATGCTTAAGCCATGAGAAATGTCATATGATGATGACAGAAGGCTTGATTCTGGGTCATTACATTTCAGCAGCTGGAATTTAGGTAGATCCAACAAAGATATAGGTAATCCTCTTATTAGCTACTCCTTGCACTGAAATAGAGGTACGTAGTTTTTTGGGATTTGCTGGATATTATCGTAGATTTATAAAGAACATTTCTCAGATTACTGCACCTTTGTATGCCATGACAGGAAATGTTGATTTTATATGGACTAGAAGATGTGACACTACCTTTACAGATGTGAAAAGGTTAGTATTGACAGTTCCACTATTACGAGGACCAAATTGGGATATATCTTTTCAGATTTCATCAGATGCATCCGATACAACTATTGAAGCTATTCTTGGCCAAGAAAAAGACAAGAAACCCTACGCTATATATTACATCAAAAAAAATTTAACTCCTGTTGAGTTGAATTACATAGTAACAGAAAAAGGGTTTCTAGCTATTATTTATGCTATCAACAAATTTAGACACTATATAATTGGATACCCTGTAGTTCTGTATATTGATCACTCTGGTATTAAATATTTATCCAATAAACCCATTACAAATGGAAGAGTGACTCGTTGGTTACCACTTTTGTAGGAATTTGACATAACTATAAGGGATCAACCAAGGAAGGAGAACCTCGTGGCAGACTTCCTCTCCTGTGTTCCAAGAACAGATGATACAGTGGCGGTGGAGGATCAGTTCCCGGATGAACATTTGCTTGTTGTGGCCGTAAAATTGCCATGGTCTGTAGACGTAGCTAATTACTTAGCAGTGGGTAAATTGCCCAAACATCTGACATCTAGAGAAAGGAAATTGATTGTGTAGCGTAGCACTCGTTTCCCCTGGATCAGAGGATACCTTTTCTACTTGGGAGCTGATATGCACATCCATAGGTGCATCAAGGAGGATGAAATTTATGATATCTTAAAAGCCTGCCATGATGGACCTTACGGTGGCCACTTTTCAGACCGCAAAACTAGACATAAAATTCTACAGATGGGCTACTATTGGCCCACTATTTTTAAAGATGCTAAGAAATTTGTCCAGTCATGTGATAGTTGCCAAAGGATGGGTCACCCTGACTAATATGATGAAATTTCCTTGCATCCACAACTGGTGATAGAACCCTTTGAGCATTGGGCATTAGATTTCATTGGGCCGTTCGAATCACCATCCAACTAGAAAAAGTATATCTTGGTTGCAACATATTACGTAACTAAGTGGGTGGAAGAAGTAGCGTTACCAACAACAACAGAGGAAACTGTTATTAATTTTCTTTTAGAAATTTTTGTGCGGTATGGCTTAACCAGAGAAGTAATTACTGATGGGGGGCCACAATTTGTGGTCTAAAATATTGCTGCTACACTGAAAAATCATCACATCACACACATAATTACTTCTCCGTATCACGCGCAGGCTAACGGGCAGGTGGAGAGCACCAACAAAGTTATTGAAGCTATTCTAATGAAGACTGTCTCATCACATCAACGAGACTGACTGCTCGACTGCCATAAGCCTTGAGGGTGTATCATACAACTTGGAAAAACACTACTAGATACTCATCATATCAAGTGGTATTTGGTAAGGAACCCATTTTTCCCATAGAATTTGAGATACAAACACTAAAGGCAACCTAGGAAATAGAACTGGATTTAACTGAAGCCTAGGTTAATAGGTTACCATAGATGAACGAATTAGATGAAATTTAGCTATTGGCTCTACAACATATGACACTTATTCAACAACAAAGAGCCAAACGGCATGATGCCCTGATTAAGAAAAAGACATTCAATGAGGGCATCTGGGCACTTCTTTACGATTCTAGGTTCCGAGACTTCCCTGGCAATAGATGGTTAGGCCCCTATGAAATAAATAAAGGACATGACATTGGCACTCTTACACTGGCCACCATTAATGGGTTTGGCTCTTCTTTTAAATCAAATGGGCATTGGGTGCGCCTCTACCAAAAGCCACTCACCAAAGAATCTTTCTATTAGCAGATAGGTGAAGACCCCACCATGTAAGTTTTAGCTGTAGAAGGAAATCCTTCGGCAGCTCCATTTTCATAAATTTTATTTCTTCTCTATAAAATATGTAAATATTATTGCTAATTTGATTTGATTTTCTTCTTTCTTTTTCTCTCCTTGTTTTGCTGTTCAATTAATTGAACAATTGTTGTTCAATCTATTGAACAACATTTTCTTGCTTTTTGTTGTTTTGTTGTTCAATCCATTGAACAACATTTTCTTTCTTTTTGTATTTTTGTTGTTCATTTAATTGAACAGTTGTTGTTCAATCTATTGAACAACACTTTCTTGATTTTTGTCATTTTGTTGTTCAATTAATTGAACAACTGTTGTTCAATCTATTAAACAACACTTTCTCTCTTTTCGTTGTTTTGATGTTCATATAATTGGATAGCTGTTGTCCAATCTATTAAAAAACTACTGTTCAATCTATTTAACAACACTTTCTTCTTGTTCTATATTCAGATAATTGAACAGCTGATGTCCAATCTATTGAATAGCTTTCGTTCAATCTATTGAACAACACTTTCTTTCTATTCGTTGTTTTGCTGTTCAAATTATTGAACAACCGTTGTTCAATTTAGTGAATAGTTGTCGTTCAATCTATTGAACAAAACTTTCTTTCTTTCCGTCGTTCTTCTATTCAATCTATTAAACAACACTTTTTTCATTTGTTTTGTTGTTCAATCTATTGAACAACACTTTCTTTCTTTTCCATTGTTTTGTTATTCAAACTATTGAACAACTGTTGTTCATTTAATTGAACAACTGCTATTCAATCTATTGAATAACACTTCTTTTCTTTTTGTGTGGTTTTTTTGTTCATTTAATTGAAAAACTATCGTTCAATCTATTGAACACCTATTGTTCAATCTATTGAACAGCCACTATTCAATCTATTGAACAACACCTTTTTTTTCTTTTGCATTGTTTTGTTGTTCATATAATTGAACAGTGGTTGTTCAATCTTTTGAACAGCCACAGTGCAACCCAATTGAAAAACAAAATTTTTATTTTGTGTGATTTCTCTTCGCTTAAGTCAGCTCCATTGTTCTTTTGTTTTTCATTTTGTTTTCATGGCATGAAGTACACTACTTTTATGAGGACAAAGAATTTATGGATTCTATTAAAAGGAGTTAATACCATTAATGTTATGATCTTTAACACGACAACTTCTTGATGATAGATTCCTTTTAAGAAAAGGGACACAATTATTTATATACTACTTTACTGTATCATTTTCTACTGTACATGATACTGATTGATCATCTTAAAAACCTTGCTGGTTATAATATTCTTTGTCTATAACAAATAAGACTATAGGTATACTTTTTCTATTGACATGTTCAAGTTCTTCCACCATCCCTGCTCTTAAGGAGTACTGAGCCTCCCTCTATTTATCACAAAAATGTGTAATAACAACAAAATCTTGTCTTCAGATGGAGGATAGGGGGTCTCATTACGAGCCAGCCTACCATGTTCATAAGGTTGTAGCAAAGTAAAATTCCCACTATGGACACCACACCAGGGTTATGATCCATTGGATAGCCAAAATATCCTTGGAACAAGAGGTCTCATCACGAGTCGGCCTGATCACTTTTGCTACATCCCAGTGAATGGTAGTATGGTTATCTAGTTACCATGCCAGCACATTGATCTCTTCCATAGAAAAACATTGGAACTCTCCATTTATAAATTGAGGATCATGAATCATATGGGTTAAAAAGAAACCTTACCGAGGCTATGGACGCCTGTTGGCAGCATAGTCTCTTCTTATGGTATTGAAGTTATATCTTATCATCAATTACTACTATAATACCCTCTTCTTATTCTTTCTTTTTATTGAAGAAATTATTTCCTTAATGTTCCCTTGTTTAGAACCTTTATGCATGAGATAATGTCTTTCGATTAGTTGTATCATTCTTGGCTAGAATACCATCAACAAAGTACCTTTTTGGCATATTGATGTCCTTTTCTTTTCGCATAACTTATCATCAATCCAAAGCATCCTATCTCTTATTCATAACTACGTTACACACTCTGATCTCATTATAACCATACCTCTTACTGTCCTATCATTGATATGCGTACTCTACTTCATTTACTGTTGTACTGTTCATTCCCCTACCTTGTGGTCAGAACAACACTTTCCCTATCTACTCGGTCATAGGCGACCTCTCTTTTGAGGAGGGGGAAAGATTTCCATTATACCTTTGCATGTGCTATATTTATTCTACTTATTTGACTTGATATGTTAGTGTGATATCCCATGATCAAATGACATGCGACAGTATGATAGTCCTCGAATTAATATTATTAATTCTCATGGAAAATTTTCTTAACATTATGGAATTTAGTCGTTACATCTACTTTTTTTTCTCTTTCACCAAAGCAATTGCTATTCTCTGTTGTTTCTTTTCTATTGTGTTAATCCTTGAAATTGTAGGGTGAATATTGGAAGCATTCGAGCATTATGGGTGGAAAGTTAGTTCGTCGAGAACCCTTAGTGCTGGAGATTTCTACCAAAGCCAGGGAAATTCTAGTGCATGTAGGATGGATATCATATTTCACCAGACTTCAGGACCCTAGCGAAGAAATTGCTATCGATTTTTTACAACACTCACAAGATGGATAGTCCACAGTAAAAGGTGTAAGAGTAACAGTGTCAGAGGTTGTGATAGCTGAAGTTTTCGGGCTGCCAGCAGAAGGAGTAGTATGGCCTAAAAAGCACATAATGATGCATGATGCGGTGGAGATTTTTAGATACGTAGGCAAGGAATTAACACGAAAAGGCAAGGGTATTAAACTGTCCTCTCTGGGAGAGCCATGGTGTGAATTGGCAAGTGTTGTCCAGAAGTACATCACTTTTTATGGTCACCGGGATGTGGTAAAACCATGACAAATTAAACTCTTAGTAGTTTTAAAGTAGAAGCTCACTATTAATTTACCATTTTTCTTGAATTCATTATTGCATGGCACAACAAATAGAATAAGATGGGCTAGACATCCTGAGACTATACTTAGTCATCATGGCTTGATTAGACTGATTGTTAGTCATAGTCTTGCCCAACAAAATTTAAATTGGGACAATTTTATAGCACTGCTAGAGATAGGGGCAAACCTTGTAGTCCAAACCATTGCAACCATGGAAATTGAACAATAGAACCCTGTTCCAAAGAGGAAATGAACTGCTCAGACATCAACAAGATCCGATAAGTGCAAACTTTCAGTAAGGCTAAACCCAGTTTAGAGGACTGTCGTAAATCCTCAAGGTAGCACCGAACAGCTGGCAGAACCAAAAATTCCAATCACTGTGCAGGACTCTAAACCAGAACCAGAGGAAGAAGGTAATTTCGAAGTAGAACTAGAGGAAGAACCTAATTATGAACAGGAGCAGGAACAGGAGGAGAAACCCAACTCTAAACATGAATAGGAGAAGGAACCCAAATCTGAACCAGAATAGGAGGAAGAGCCTAATTCTGAATCAGAACCTGAGGAAGAATGCAATTCTAACCCAGAACAAGGGGAAACACAACATTCTTTTTAAAATGATGATTGATAAACACACATGGGCAGCAATATAATATGAAAGTTAAAACATGAGAGTACCATTTTTATTAACAAGAGATATACATTTATAGTACATTATGTGACCGTTGGGTTCCATATCCCAAGGTCTCTTGGACTACTTTGTCTATTCGGCTTCCACACTAACCCATTGAGGATTAGGTGTCCAACATCCCCCCCTTAATCTGAAGGGTTATGTATGAGTCCAAGAAGAGAGCTGTAATACAAAATGTGCAAAAATGCATGGCAGCACTAGGCTGAATGTGCTCTATGAAATGTTGGTATAAAGGGCAGTGGTTTAAGGATGACCACCAACATTGGAATGCTTAGTGCAGTTCCCAGAACTCTTCCAAAACTGGCAAGAAGCTGAAGTATTCTGCTAGAGGAAGTGATCCTATTGTTTTGAAGAGGGAAACCTTCAACCATGAAAGGGAGGTCTCACCTCGCATAAAAGGGATAACTTCAACCTGAAAAAGGGAAGTCTCATTCTGTGATGGTTTAAGGATGACCAACAACTCTAGAATGCTTAATGCAATTCTTGGAACTCTTCCAAAACTGGCAAGAAGCTGGAGTCTTCTGCTAGAGGAAGTGCTCTCAATTTTGTTCCTGGAATTCTTCTGAAACTGGCAAGAAGATGAAGTCTTATGCTAGAGGAAGTGTCCGAGATTACCAAATGGAGGCATACGCTCAGGGGCATCTTTTTTTTCTGGCTACAACTCTGAAACTGGTGTTTGTGGCTTAGGCTCGCTTGGTGTGGCTTTGAAGCTTGTAGATGACCATCATTTCCCCCCCTGTCAGATACAAGGTGAGATGATGGATAAAACTCAACTACAAGATTTTTCAATATTCTAGAACAAGTTCTGACATGTAATTGGAATATCTTCTTGGGTGTTGATGCCAATACCAAGAAGCGATCCATCCAAGATGAATCTTTGTTCTTGCAGGACGTTTATTTCTGAAGCATCTGTGTGAAGAATGGGTGGTTTTATGATAGTTCTTCCATGGATGAAGATCAAAACAATGATCTTCCAAATGGCCAACTCGGTCACAGTGTTGGCATTTCACAATCTGTTGTTGTTGTTGTTGTTGTTACTGCTATGGAAGAGGGGCAAAGTCTGGAACAGCTGGAGGTGAACTGTCATGAGGAGCAGGTGAACTATCATGAATGAATCTAGCACTCTGAAACTGAATGGGCTTGGCGTAGTCTAGAATATGAAAGGACAAGTCCTTGTCATATCCAAGACCAGTTCTGTGCATGTTGTGGACAAGCTATTCCCAAGGTCTGATGATGGGCTTTGGAAGTGCAGACTGAGCTTCTACATCTGCATGTACAACTGCTACTTTATTGGGTACTAAATCTGAACCAACTATAACATTATTGACTTGCTTCTGATGGGTTGCAGTCTCAATGTTCTGAACGAAAACATGTTCAAAATGACTCCTCTATTTTAGTTATTCTTACTGTAGCTGAGTTTTAAGCTGCAAAAAATCAATTTTCTCTTGGGAATTTTGTAGATAGACTTGAATGTCTATGAGAGAAACTTTGCTGACTTTTAATGTTTCATGATTAGTAGACAATATGAGAGTTTTGAGGAACTCTAATACTTCACTAATTCTAGCCATTTTTTTTTTCAATGTCAGATTTACACCTTAAAAACTGATCACAACTACTACTCAGTGCAGAAAAGTAATACCCACTCACAGTAGACAGCAATATCCTTCATAAATGTACAACAAATGAATCAAGGAATCAATGCATATATATGTAGATAGAGACTATAATGAGTTTTAATACCACAACTGGGGTAGCAGCAACTGTAAACTTGCTTGGATCCTTCAAATACTCCTTCCCTTTTGAATAAAAAATTATGGCTAACAAAACTTCAACAATTATAACACCATCATGGATAGGACTTGAATGCTCATATGCCTTGACTAGGTATGAATTAGTATTCTCTGATCTTGCCACTTTCTTCAAAGAAAACAATAGTCCACTTCAATATTTGAGATACTAGATTTGCATGAAAACAATAGTCCACTTAAACTTTATGCAATAATTGCATGAAGATATTTGTAGTGATGTACGCTGCTACCAGAGGTGCCACTCTGCAACTAGTTCATGATTCGCTATAGGACAAGTCCACATCCCTTTATCAATAATCCCCTTGACTCCAAATGAACTATGGACAGACAATGTCTTCTTTTCCTCAACTTGAGATCTTGATCAATTTGCCCAAAGTTACCAGCGATTCCAAGCCTATAGGTGAGGTCCTGTAGCAATGAAGGACTGGAAACTTGGAGCAACTATAGCTATAGTGATAGCTCGTGTCTCTACCCTGTGTAGATTCCTTTACCAAAATTTAAATGATTTTCTGCAAATAGCTGCTATGCAGGCTCCTGGGATTCGCTCCAATTTTTTTAGAGAAGACAAAAATGATCTTTATAAACTTGCTGACAGCGCTTAATGCTATGCTGGAAACAATGCGTCCCTCTTATCTAGCAGAGAAAGATGACCAGGAAAGCAATATGAACTTGGTCTGGAAGCTAAGTTGGCCTTTTCAACATAAAAACAATGCATAAATAGTCCTAGCACAAGACACGACCATGGTCTTCATAGAGAGTGTATACAATTTAATGCATAATGAGTTTGACAGTAGGTGAGGGCACATAGGCTTTAATGAGGAGCACACTTATAAAAATTGTTTATCGCACAACTCACACCATAATAGATTCATGACTTTCAAAAAAATCTTCAACGCTGGACTAACATACTGAAATCGAACAATTTTTATTCCTTGTGGAGAGAATAGACAGATACTTTTATGTTGGATCAATTGCAGAGTCCACTAATAGCTCTGAAACTGGCCTTGAGCGAATCAAAACATCTGAATCATACGAGCGAAGGGAAAAGTGTGCGAAGAATATATGATGAAGAACCGGAAGCTAGAGGACGTGATTCCACAACTCAGGCTCATGGATTAAGGATGGGCTGATTCATTTTGAAACCCATCTAAATTTGAAGACCCGGGCCTAGGACGTTGGGCCTTGCAATCCTCACACACCCGTTGTTTTTTCTTCAAAACCTGAAACTGTGGCATATTAACTCCATTATTGTTTCCTGCACAATATTATTTATGTGTGCAAGGAGTTACGGTATAGAAGAAAACTAAAATGGCATTGGCTCCTTCAAGGTTTGATATGTCCAGCACGACCCGATTTTGGAAGTGTTGCTTCAAAGATTAAATTCTGGAATTTACGTACTTGAAGAATGGCCTGTCCATTCAGACATGTTCAAAAATTCAATCTCCAGTGGTAGTCCGAACTTGGTCTCCGAGTGTTGTTGACATCTCAGAACTCAACCAATTTAACATAAGCTCGGCCTCTTCAGAGAAATATTCTATAAGGAATGTTTGCGCCCACAATCAAAAGTAGATTTCGTCCATCTTCTGGGACTGATATTCAGTGTGATTCTACCTTCTTGATATTAGAAATTCGTTCCCCTATCTACAATCTGGGAAAGGGATTCAATCTGGTTGTTGAGTCGAACGCCTTCTGCTACCTTGATTAACTCCTCGATTAGACTGTTCCTCTGGCCACCAGCACCGACCCCTTCCGTTTTGAAATGTCAATGAAAGACAGTCTTTGTTGATACATCTTCAGCAAAACCGCACTGAAACTCAAAAGACAGTCGATACATCTTCAGCAAAACCACAATATAAACTCAATGAACTAGCACAAAGAATGGACACATAGTCGCGATTGAACTCGGCTTTCACCAGCACTGTGGGTAGAAAATAGCAACATATTCAACCTCGATGAGCAACATTCATTCTCCACGCATGCACAGACATGCTTACAGATAATTAATGGCTGCAAGTTCTCGGAGAGGGATAGAGAACAATGAGCAGCATCAAAACTCGAAACTCGAAAAGGCCTCCCAGTGCTTTCTTTGTATTCTTAGATGAGTTGCGAAAGGAATACAAAAATCAAACCCTAACGTGAATTCAGTTTCCACCGTCGGGAAAGCAGGAGCAGCATCAGGATAGTTCAACGCATGTCAGGCCAGCGTTATAATGTAATGAGCAGCGTGATAATGTTATGAGCAGCGTTCAGCACACAGCATGTCAGACAGGCAAGCGGACTCTGGTATGGCAGTTCAACGTATGGACAGTGAGTCAGAGATCAAAAATAGTGACCTGCGGATTTCAGAGGTCAGGAATGTCAGGGATGGCAGGATAATGGCTAAAATTGGTCTTTCTTCAACGCAGAATACAACTGCAACAACCGACTACATTTTTTTTTTAATATGACTGACACACATGGAGATCACCAGGCACAGGGATGTTCAATACGTTTTGAATTCCTTTGACCGGCGTACAGAGACACAACACAGGGAAAATCAACTGTCCATTCCAACACATGGAGATATATGCATTCAAATGCCATGAACTATGCTCAGACTTCAAGCTCAACGCCAACACATGAATCAATGAGCAATATGATTGCACCCAGACTTCACAACGCACATAACATTAATGGTCAGAGTAGGTAGCTTGAACAGAAATGAGCCAACGCGCCAGGACTTTTAACTCTCAACGTTTTTGCACAGCCTTCAACACATAGCAGAGGTCATATTTATAACCACATTCCACAGTCCAAGGCATACGCTGCATATTTAAATATGGACCAACGCATCTGGCTCAATAAGACCAACGCATCTGCCTCACACTATTTCAATGCTTTCCATACACCACATTGTGGTATTCATTCAACGCACCAAAAATTATACATATGCCAGCACAAATATATACAATGAATTCAATCATATATAAATATTTAGACCAACACATATATAGAGTTTTGATTAGGAGCAGGCATATAAACTTCAAAATGTGTACCACTATTTCAATGCTCTATTCCGAGTAAAGCTTCAACACCAGTGCATGAATTAATCAACCAGCAATATCACTGCACCGAGAGTTCACGACCCACATAACATTAATGGTCAATGCATAGGTCTAGTGAAAGAAACACAACAAAAGGCCACAAGAAAACAGTGACTCAAATATGAGCAGGGCCAGAATTCGCCCGCTCTGATACCATGTTAAACACACATGGGCAACAATAGAATATGAAAGATAAAACATGAGAGTACAATTTTTATTAACAAGAGATATACATTTATAGTACATTATGTGACCGTTGGGTTCCACATCCCAAGGTCTCTTGGACTACTTTGTCTATTCGGTTTCCACACTAACCCATTGAGGATTAGGTGTCCAACAATGCTGAACTGGAGAATGAAGCAGGGCCTCCTCAAACACCACCTATGAGCGCCCAAGATCATTTATTATAGGACTTTGAGGAAGGGATGGCCCAGGTACTTGCAAATTTAAATGCATATATGCAACTTGGAGGATCACTTGACCAGGATCTGAACAAAGCTCAATCCTCAAAAGATTCTTGTCACACATAAATTTTTCCTTCCCCAGAAGTCGTACATTGGGAAGAGGAAGTGAACATAGAAATAATGTAGGAATCCGATAACCAGTCAGGTGACATAGTTATATTAGAACATAGTCAAGACGAGCACCAGGAGCCTTTAGATACAAAGGGTATTGATAAACCTGTTTCTATAAAGGATGCTCCTCCAAAGAAGCAAGTAGTCGAAATAATGTTGGGGAAGATGAGAAAGAAATACAGAAATCTCCAAAAGACGGTTAAGCAGCTATGTCGGAAATTGAGAGAGACTCCAAATAAGGAAGCTTAGAGCACTACTACTGAGTTAGTCAATGTCGCCACACAAATAGAAATATGTGAAGGTAGGGAAATAGGAACCTAGACTGAACCTATTTCTACTAAGACGGTGGTTACGCAAACAAGCTTTCACATAGAGTTGATGGATAAGTCTACTCAATCCGAGGGTTTACCCTTTCATAGCAAAAGCACCCAGACAAAAGAAATAATCAATAACACTCCATCATGCAGTGATCATATTCTTTCAGAGTTACAAGAGGAGTTGGCGCAAGCCAACTTGCTTTAGAGTAATGTCAGATGGAGACAATTCCTCCACAAAAGTATTAGGAGTTGTAGAAGCAATGTAGAGAATTCACCATAACTAAGAATGAAACTTTTGATAAATTTAGGCAAGAGGAAGAAAAGCAGAGGAATGTAAAAGGCAAGCTAGATAAGGTCATGAGCTAGATCGATGTTATTTTCTCTTTATACTCTGATGTCTTATCTTTCAGGTTGCTTGCCACAAATTATGCTCTATTTTTATTGGAAAGATATTTGTTGTTAAATATTAAAGCTGTTAAGGCCGGAAAGTCAGTTGAATTAGAGACAACTGATGAATTTATAAATTGTTGTAAGGAGCATGGGGTAAAAGTCCAACGTCTCCTCTGCAAATTTTATTTGCACAATTTTGTATTAGAAGGGGAGGTGGATAATAATCCTAGCCATTTTGTTGGGGATATTCAGTTCCAAGCCTTTATTTCATTTGCAGCAAACCAACTCAAGTGGTCCAAGGCTTATAACTCCTTTCAAAGGAAAGAACATGGACTGGATTTGTGGGTAAGGAGTGTGCCTACTCAACCCTTGCATCTTTTTGTTAAACACAAAAGGCTCATGACATAGGAGGGTGTAACTAATATTTTGGGGCTTATACATAAAGAAATCATGCAAACAGGAACGGCACATTTCTTATCCATTCAGGAAAGATCCTTGCTTGCATCCAAGCAGAGATGGACAGTCTCAACCAATAGTGTCAAGGATAGAGAATCGTTTAATTACAGGAATTTTTAATCTGCCATAGGCTGTTTTGTCACATATAGTAATATTATCCTGAGGGAAGGACCGTATTGTCTAGGATGTCGATTTAGGAGTCCTATTATTTGGTACCCACCTAAAGGATACTGTTCTGATTATGAGTTGCTTGAGGGTCATGAAGGGATTTTTTTTGTTAGATTTAATACAAAAGCACAGTTTTAGGTCAAATAAAGAAAAAGTCTTTCCTGCTTACTCTTTAACTGCATTACATAATAAGTATTTATGTTCATAAGGATGTGAAACAAGGTAAGTAGGGAAGTCTAATGTTGGGCCATGTAGCAAGTATAAATTTACCCTTTATTTCACTATATTTTTCCTCCTTTTTATGCATTTGTGCCATGATGTAATAAGGTTTTGATAAGATTTCAGTAGAAAATAAATGAAACAGCTTCTGATGCGATTTGACTATCAAAGCTAACTTTCGTTGTTTATTATGTAGAAATTGGCGAATGGGACAACTATTGTTAAAACTATTGAAAAACAAAGGCTAAACATAGGAAACAACACGTGTCTTGTGCGGTCAAATCGAGAAGCGAATAAGGAGGATTAGTACATGATAGAAGACTACCTGATAATAGAATTTAGTTGTGAATTCCTCATGATCTCCTGATCCTGAGGAATCACATTTATCTCTTTTCCTCTTTGTCTATAAGAGGGGAAAGACGCATAGAGTAAAGAACTTAACTTTTCACCTTTTTACTTCAGTTGTAATTCTAATATAAAAAGCATTATTCTAAAGGAAATTGTGCTATAATGACATTTGGATTTGATGAATAATATATAATTCACGTTTCTGTTCATTCATGATATTCTAAAGTAATCAAGCAGTAATCACTAGCGGCTTGGGTCCGATCACTGGTGAATTTCGCTGTTGTTCCCTATTTTATAGTTTACCTTTCTATAGTTTAATTACTTTGTTTTATAGTTTTATGACTGATTTACTTTCACTAGTGTTGAGTTTGTGTGTTCATTGCATTGGTTCTTGTTTCTATTGATTGTTTCATTTCTTTAATGTTGTGGATTGAGTTGGTTAAGAATCATTTCTTGTTAATTGAATGTTATAGTTTTATTGATTATATCAGATGTATTGCTTTTATGCATAAGTCTAGATTCAGCTGAAAGAGCTCTATTATCACTATGGTGCACTCGGTTGATGTAAATGCAGTTAGAACTTTGATTAAGATTTAACTGTGATTTCAATTAAGATTGAGTTTTGATCTTTGAATAAGTTAATTTCCTTGAAGTTACAAGTTCGTAGTTTATGGTTTGATATGTTCACTCTTGTATTGAAATCAATAAGTTATTTTAAAGCATTAATCTCTATATATTCAATGATTTACATCACTTGCACATATTGTGTACACTCTTGAAACAAAAAGACTTACCCAGGTTGATAATTAATTTGAGGCATTTAAGAGTTCTAAAAGACACCTTATTTGCGCCCAACTATCAAGTACTCCTCCAACTGGACAAAATCAACCTCTAGTTGATCCTAAAGTTGACCCTTTTCCTTCTTCCTCGATTGTTTCTTCCTCCCCTTCTTCCTCTTTGCCTAGTGAAAGTATTGGTACTAGTAATCAGGTGGCTAAGAAGAAGAAGAAATGGAATAACAAGTAGAAGAAGAAGAAGAATAAGAAGTAGAAGTAGAAGCAAATTCACAAGAGGGGCAACTAAGAAACCGTTGCTGTGAATGCAACATTTGATGAGAAATCATCCGTCAAGCCTCACAAAGTTCGATATCCATGCAAACTTTTTGCGGGAGACCATCTTCCTCGGAATTGTCCTAATATTCCTTAGATCTTAGAATAATGGTCTTCCCGTTCACATCATCCTGTGTCATCAACTTCTGGAGATCATGTTGGTGACACACCATCAACTAGTGGTAGTAAAGTTCATGGAAAGAAGTGTTAAGTTAAGTTTCCCTGTAGGTTATGTGAAGGGAATCACCCCATTCACCTTTGTCCCTATCTGGATGAAGCCAAAAAAGTGTTGGGTAACCATCCTACTTCACCGCTGCGACTTCCATATGGTTACAAGAGACTCTCCCTTAATCCTTCACTAGTTGATGAATTGACTGACTCAATTCAACTTTCGATCAAGTCCACTCTCTCTGAAAGTGAATCCTATGAGTATATACCTGACCCAAATCAACAAGTCAAGGTAATAGTTGACCCGATTTCACCTTCAGCTAATCGTACCTTTCCTGAAAAGAGTGAATATGATACCACTCAGGTTCTTTTCATTTCTCTACATTCTAATGAGCTTGGGGGCAATGCTCCTGCTCCATCAAGTCAGGAGGAAAATTCTCCCACTCTCATAACTCAAGGGTTTAATTCTCTCATTTCTACGGTACCCCCTCCAAGTAGTCTAGTCACTTCCTTTGATTGGAATCGACTGGCAAGATTTCATCTTCCTTCTTATGTGCCTTTTGAGATCATAGTACAGGTTTGTAATATGATTGTATCAGGCACTATTATAGATGAAGGTGCATCTGTGAGTATCCTTTCCTCAACTGCTTGGCAAGAACTCAGTTCACTGCCACTTGTGCCTATTACTCAGAATCTGTTGGCTTTTAATAGAGGAACCATTCAACCATTAGGGATCCTCCCTTAGTTACCTATTACATTGGGATGAAAAATCGTTTATTTGAATGTGATGGTAGTCCCAGGCCCTTTAGATTATAATTTACTTCTTGGGCGGGACTATGTTTATGACATGGGAGCTACTGTTTCAACACTCTTTCGAGTAATTTGTTTCCCGCATGAAGGTAGAATTTTCGTCGTTGACCAACTTTCATTTCCCAGTCCAAATATCTCTTCCAGTCAACCATCTTCTCTAAATAGTCCTTTTGTACCATTCGTATCATCCCCGCCATGGGTTAATTATGTGGCAACCCATTCCATGCCTACATCAACTGAAAATCAATTCAGTGATGTTGTACATCATGTATTAGGGGCACTGGAACCAGATCTCTCCTTCATGACTTCTTATGAGTTGTGATCGAAATCTCCTATGAGGATAGTTCCTTGTCTTGTGTCAACCTCGTTAAAAAATGAAACCAAGGATATGAGGGTAGTTCCTTGTCTTGTGTCAACCTTGTTAAACAATGAAATAAGGAGTACGAGCAAAGTTCCTTGTCTTGTGTCAAGCTCATTAAAAAATGAAACAAGGTCCCCTGTAGAAAATATCCAAGTCGAGTCTTTGATTAGATCTCGTAAAATCCCAGTCGAGTCTTTCACTTGATCTCGTAAATGAAACTTCATTCCATCCACCTAATAGCCATGACTAGTCTACTTACGTGAATGTAATGAAGCTTGGGGGGCATGCACCTAGTGGTAAAGTCAAGTTTCCCAGTAGGTTATGTGAAGGGAATCACCCCATTCACCCTTTTTCCTATCTGGACGAAGCCAAAAAGGTGTTGGATAACCATCCTGCTTCACTGCAGTGACTTCCATATGGTTACAAGAGACTCTCCCTTTCATCATGCTGGATGCATGTAAACCAATCTCAAGCATAGTTCTACGTTTCAAGCTTGTGTAAAAATGAAACTGAATTCAAGCATATTTCTTTCTTTTTAGGCTTGTGTAAAAATGAAACTGAATTCAAGCATAGTTTTCCATTTCAAGCTTGTGTAAACATGAAACTGAATCCAAACATAGTTCCCTATGGCTCAAGCTTGTGTAAAAATGAACCCATCTCCATTTTAACCCTCGTGATTGCTATTCTATCAGCCTCTTTTGTGAGATGAGCCTTGGTTGTTTTCATCCCATCGCCACCATCCCTTTGGCTGATCATATGCTTTCACTTGGTTGTTTTACCCTTTTGAGGAATAGTTGCAATGAGTGGTCTTATTAGCCAACTTCTTCACATAAATCAACATGTTTTGAGAAGTTCCAAAATCACTGGAACTAGTTTTTATCTAGACACCACTCGTTCCTCAAAGTGGAGTCCTCTTTAAGCTCTTTTCACACTCTCTAAACATGAAAATATTTCTGAGTGCTTGTCTTTTCTAGCTCGTTAACAGATTAGAAACGATATCTCTATTGTATTATTTTATGCATTTTCGGGCTTGAGATATTAATTTACGAAAAAGAACTTGTGGAGTTTTCTTTTTGTCCCTTTTCAAACTCTCTAAACATGAAAAGGACTGAGTTATCTTTGTCGTTAAACTCGTTAAAACATCAAATAATGAAAAACTTGTCCATCTAGACAAGACTGAGTTTCACCTTCGCTAAACTCGTTAAAACATCAAGTAGAGATGGATTCCCCCGAAGGGTGGAATTATACAACAAGCATATTTTATCATCCTCAAGCTTGATAAAAATAAAGAGGTATTGGTCAGCAATGACTAGGGAAAATGGGAAAATGGGAAAAACCACTTTATGGTAGCAGGTTGCTCTTGAACATGACACTTTCACTCCATCACTGTGACTATCTGGGTTGGGTTATTAGCTTGATGGTTATCACACCATTATTCTATCATACCATCCATCACTTTGTTTTGGGTCAATGCTACCAATTCATTTCAGTGTCACCAACATGTTCAAGAGAAGTTGTTTAGTCAAAATTCATCCTTTGCAATACCATAAACCTTCATTTTCATGACCACCATTCCTGAACCTTGTGCCATCAGTCAAATTCCATCTATAAAATCACTACACTTGTTTCATGTCGTTGATGAGGGATACATCCAGGCCCTCCTGCGATGAGTCCCTTCTTATCAACATCAACACATTATCCAAGAAGTTGACTTAGAAACACCCTTCCAGTACCTTGAGGCTTGCATGCATCAATGATAGGTTTCTCACTTCTGGCGATAGGCATACATTAATGGCATTCGATCGAAATACTTTGTATGGTGTTTGAAATCAAATCATCCATTCACATCGCAGAATGTACTGCAGTACCTTGAGGATCACTATCATTATCGGTGATTTCTCTCGCATATGTTAACAGCTTACATCATTGGCTGGTAATCAGATGGTGTCTTCCCATGTCCGACTTCAGATTACATATTCACATGGTTAGACTCATACTTGAGCGAATGATTTAACAAGATAGAAGACCCTGGATCTAGCTTCATCCATCCAGGCTGCAATTTCAGGAGTACTAAATCATATGTACAATGGCTTTACATTGATGGTCATTCCAATCATGGGTCTGTATCTATACGTGACTATTTCTATACATGTAATGAAAGTTTATAAGTTGAGCACGGGTATGAATTCCTCAGAAATTCATGTAAAATCAAATATCATTATATATGTATTGTAATTGATGTAGGTCACCTTCCACTTTGATACCACCTCATGACATCGTAAAGCATTTCATTCGAAATTGGAATTTTTTTGACTTCATGCTTTAGGGGGCAGCTGTTATAGATCCATTTGGGCACATCAAATCCCAACATCTAGATGAGCTTTTTAGGGCTCATCAAACCCTAATTTCAGTTGCTTCATTCCCTAAACAAGTCACCCCTTTGAATGCCTCCTTCCCAGAAAGTTTGATGACTTGAAGACATCCAGAAACAACCTCTAGAGGGACCATCCCTTGTAAAGGCACACTATAGAGCAACTGAGTCCACTGCGAAGGTGCTCTGCAGAGCACTTAGGCTTCCTTTCACCTGCACTGGGTGAGAATGAGTGAAATTCACATAGGATTTGGGGAATATTGTTATCTTTTTGAGTCATCTACAAGGTTCCCTCACTTATAAACTCCTATGAGCTCGAAAATGGATGAGGAATGAGTTAAGGTGCATCCTATCCTCTCATTCCTTCCTCCAGTGAAATAATTCTAAGTATGGAAGGCCATTCAATGCCAACATTTATGACAAAACCTCCTTCATCTTCCTATAAATTGACAACTCATCTAAGTGACCAGGGGCTAGATTATGTGGAATTGTAAGGAGATAATGCTGCTATGAGATTTGTCTTTGAAGCAAGTGTTGTAATGCTACAACTTTGTCATGCTTTTGATGTGATGTGGATGGGATCGAAGCTAGAGGAATGGCTTTGAATCAGACACCAATGGTTGTAGTTCCTTATTTTATCTAATAAAGTGTTTGAACCTTTTTCCCATATGTTTGAATTGTTTCATAATGCTTATATGTGCAAATTGTATCTAATTCCTTTCACTTATATTCAATAGATCATGTGCTTTGATCGGTTCTTTGTTTTCTGTTGTGTTTACAGGGTACTTCTCAAGCGTATTAAGTACGGGAAGGAGCGACAGGATCAATACAACAGAGACGAGAGGAAAGTGGTACTCCAAGTAGGTCTTCTTATCTTCTCATCTTATCTATTGCTTATAGGAAAAGTATAAAACACTTTAAACTATTGTTCTAGATACAACTACTTATCTAGGGAATTAGTATTTATCAGTAGATACCAAATTCTCCAAAACAGGTACTAATATTTAAATAGAGGGTTCCTATGAAAACTCACACAGTGATATAGTTTGCATGGTGGTGAGCAGAAATAGAGAGATGGTATGATTATCACAGTCTTCAAATTGAAAATTAAATAATCATAAGTAAGAAAACCTTTAAACTATGTTCAAAAGGTTTAACAAAATATGCTTAAGCTTACAAAAGATGCTGATGATTTTATGATTTAGAGGGAATTAATAAAACAAACAGTTTATATAATTCATTCTCTTTATAGATGATCACTTCAGAAGCTTATAAGAATAATTGAAACACAATTACTCCTACCTAGTTATCTTTGTAAAACATAAGAATATGAAGAAAACACTATGAAATAAAACTGGAAAAACTTATAGTAAAAACGAAACTGTATCAATCATAATTTAGAATCCATTTTCTTTTGTATTAATGATTCAGTAAAGTCAAGTACATTCAATGTTTAGAAGTGCTTCTCCAAGGGTGAAAACCTTAATAACTCATTAAAGAGAGTTATTTATACAATCTTATAACTAAGAAAATATCTTAAACTTCTTTACAAAAATAGATAATTACAAAATCAGGAATATAACTAATAGTCAATCTGTCACTATTTCGGTGCTCAGCCACTGATGGTTGTTGTGGGAAAAACTGAGAACTGTTGAGCTGGTGATGATTGTTCCTGTAAATATTGAATGTGTTTTTATCAACCTTTTAGTCAAGTAAATCAGTTAATTCATCCCAGTGTATCTTATCTAGGATAGATAACTTAGGTACTCTTATATAAACTTCATCCATCTCTGTATAATTAGTAAAAGTGGTTTTTATTGGAAATATATGCTTGATTTCATCTAGAATGAAAAAAGAATCTCTGAGTGCATTCGACACAACCCTTGGTGTTGTTGCACCTCTTATGTTTGAAACCGATGTTGGAAATAATACTGAGAGGGGGGGTGAATCAGTATTATCAGATCAATAAAACTTTTCCAATTTCATGCTCAGAAACATATACGCGACTTCAGTTAAGTGAACCCGCGTGTACACGCGACTGTGTCTAAAGAAACTAGCGTATATTCAGAAATCTTATGATTCAGTTAGCTTATCTTCAGTAAATGCATCAGAACATTATTAACCATATTAACAGTAAACATGTGCAGTGTAATAGAACAGATCATCACACATAAGGCACACACATGAACACCATGATATAAGGTGGAAACCCAATGTGGGTGAAAACCACCTGCTGCAATTCGTCTCTTTCTTCTTTAATAAGAAACTTCTTTTACAATGTACTGGTGCAGTCCTTTACCAGCACGCAGGCTACAACCTGTAGAGGGCTACAACCCTCTCTCGTTTTCCAACTACTTCTGGAAGGGAGCTACAACCCCCTCAGCTCTTGTACTAGCTGATCCATTTACTAGTACGTAGGTGTTGACCCTACAACCTTCAGGGACCACGTTTCATCAATTTTCAAACTGGATCCAAGAGTACAAAATAAACATTACTGCAATACAATCATCAACTTAAACTTGCATCATAATTCATTAAACAACCCAACACTGAATCACTGAAACCCTGCCATCAAGTACACAGAACGAAAACCAGAGCCCAGAACTCTGCAACAACCACCAGAATTAGCAGCAACCTGAAATATCAAATCTTATTATGCATACGCTACCTCACTGTACCAAAACCGCGTGTATACGCGCTTTCACCAAAGGCAACCTGCGTGCAGATCTAGAAATAGATTCTTATACCTTCGCTGTCAGATCCGACCCTTGCCAAACGTCCCGAACAGATAACCAGCAATACCAGATCCTCTTACTTCGTCAGACACACAATGCATATCTCTTTGCCTAATGATCTTCTCCTTATATAGCCTTAGGCCTTGTTCAATACCAAGAGCCAAAACCATAGAAACGGACCAAAGGTACTTTTCACATGTACGCGCTTTTACTGAAGCCAACCTGCGTGTACACGCCGATTCTCCTTGATGAACCTGTGTATATCTCTTTCTTGTCCTGCTGTACTGAGATCTGTCTTCTGATTAAGTTGCCATCACCTGTACCAACCTCTGAGCACCTGTACCAACCTCTGAGTGAGTTGCCATCAAGGACAACACTTGAATCATAATACCAACAATCTCCCCCTTTGGACTTGATGGCAACCACCACACCAAGTCACTCTCCCCCTTTGACATCAAGGGCAAAGGGCGGACCAAGATGTTCTCTTCTTTGGTATACCTTCTGCTGCTGTCCATACTCCCCCTGAGTACATGTTGAAGATCCTGATTTGGCTCCCCCTTTGTATATGCCAAAGTGTACCAATCTATCCATGCTCCCCCTGAGCAGATGCAGTTTCTAAGACCAGCCATTCAGATCTGTACCATAAGCATCAACCTGCAATACTATTCCTTTGATCAAACAACAAGATGTATCAGCAATCCATAATGCCAACAATGAATTATTTGAAGTATATGCTCCCCCTGAGTGTGAGCCAACCATGACTGAACCATTTCCTGAGTCTGTTCTGCTGCCCTTTATGCTCCCCCTGAGCCTGAGCCAACCATGACTAAACCTGGGTCTATTCTGCTGCCCTTTCTCCATATACGCGACTTTGCAGCCTGTAACTCGCGTATATACGCGACTTGTCTTCATTATATCAGCGTATGCAGGATGGAATACTGAATTTCATCACTTTCAGATTCCCCTGTGTCTGTTATGTCAGCTAACTGAGTTATGTCACACCTTTCTGTCTCTGTCTTCTTCAATTCCTGCAACTGTGATGATGTATGGTCCTCTTGTCTTAAATTTTGAAATCTGCTCCTGCATTCCCTTGCTTTATGCCCATAGTTGTTGCATGTATAACACCTTACATTTTTCATGTTCCTTATAACACAATCAATTGCTTTGTGTCCATATGCATTGCAGGCAAAGCAATATCCTCTGAAATACCTGGGATGCAATGATCTTTCTTGCACCATTCTACTTCTACATCTGGCTGCAACATGTCCAAGTTTATGACATACATAACATTCAACATTATTCAGTGGAGGAAATAATCGTCTATCACGTCCATAGTTAGGAGTAACGAATCTTCCTTGAGGAATTTCTTTCCTTGGTTGTTCCTTGTTGGGCATTTCAGATTTCTCATTAGAGTTTCTTGCCTCACCTTGTGAACTAGATTCACCTTTAACATATTCATGAAAACCAAGACCAGTTTTGATAGCAGGAGACCTTTGACTATTAAGAATATCATCCAGGACTTTAGTACTATCTTGAAATCATAAAAGCTTATCCTTTTCTTCTATTTTACCTTTCAAGATATTTACCTCAACTTGATGTTGTCCTTCCTTTTTCAGATACTGATTCCTTAGGTCTTCTTCAGCTTTTCTCCCTTCTTCCACTTGTCGCTTTAGTTTGATCACTTCATGTTCTTGATCTTCAAGATCTTCTTTTAGAGAGAGGATCTTTGATTCAAGCCTTTGAATAGTTATGCTTTGATCCTTTACTACATCCTGCAATTGCTCCCTTACCCTGGTTACTGTCTCCAATTGTTCATTCAATTTGGTAACTTCTTCAGTTTCTGCATTCTTCTTTTCATGTGCCATGAGACTTTTAATATCTTTGCTATTATTGGATGAAGCATTCTTCTTTTCACGTGCCATGAGACTTCTAATATCTTCACTATCATTGAATGAACTTGTAATATGGGTATAATAGCTTCTACCATCTTCTTCAAATATCTTTCCTTTGTTATGAGGGCATCTAGCAGCATAGTGACCAACTCTACCACATAGAAAACACTTGAAAGGTAGCTTACCTTTGAACCGTCCAGTTCCCCGTTCAAGATTCTTGACAAAATTTACCTCATCTTCTTCCTCTGACACTTCAAATGCGGCTTCTGGTGGTACCTCTTGTCGCATTTCAAAAGCAGTTAAGATCCCGTGAAGCTGTGACATGGTGATTTTCTGCACATTCTCCTTTTCATCTATAGCAGATACTTTAGAATCAAATTTAGTAGATAGAGATCTCAAAACCTTTTCAACTAAGACAACTTCCTCAAATTCTTCACCCAGATCCCTCATACAATTCACAATCTCATCCATACGCAGGAAATAATTAGCTACGCTTTCATTATTATGCATCTTAAGAGTTTCATACCGGATTCTGAGAGTTTGAAGCTTTGCTCTTTTTACCTGATCATCTCCTTCGTAGCTTGTGACGATTTTGTCCCATATTTCCTTATCTGATTTGAAATGCATGATCTTCATAAATTCTGATTGTGTCAAACTGCTCAATAGGACAGTAACAGCTTTGGCATTGAGCTCATATTGCTTTTTCTCTGCTGGATCTGTAGGAGTTGCTGATGGAAATTTGTATCCTCCTTCTACGATTCCCCAAACTTCTGCTCCAAGAGATTGTAGATATGCAGTGGTTCTTATCTTCCAGTGAGTAAAATTGTTCCCGTCAAAGACTGGTGGCCTAATGTGTGCCTCTCTTTCTGGATTAGTCATACTGATGGATCTTTTCCTTCAAGCGATCAAGCTTCCTCTCAAGGACCGGCTCTGATACCAATTGTTGGAAATAATACTGAGAGGGGGGGGGTGAATCAGTATTATCAGATCAATAAAACTTTTCCAATTTCATGCTCAGAAACATATACGTGACTTCAGTTAAGTGAACCCGCGTGCACACGCGACTGTGTCTAAAGAAACTAGCGTATATTCAGAAATCTTATGATTCAGTTAGCTTATCTTCAGTAAATGCATCAGAACATTATTAACCATATTAACAGTAAATAGGTGCAGTATAACAGAACAGATCATCACACATAAGGCACACACATGAACACCATGATATAAGGTGGAAACCCAATGTGGGTGAAAACCACCTGCTGCAATTCGTCTCTTTCTTCTTTAATAAGAAACTTCTTTTACAATGTACTGGTGCAGTCCTTTACCAGCACGCAGGCTACAACCTGCAGAGGGCTACAACCCTCTCTCGTTTTCCAACTACTTCTGGAAGGGAGCTACAACCCCCTCAGCTCTTGTACTAGCTGATCCATTTACTAGTACGTAGGTGCTGACCCTACAACCTTCAGGGACCACGTTTCATCAATTTTCAGACTGGATCCAAGAGTACAAAATAAACATTACTGCAATACAATCATCAACTTAAACTTGCATCATAATTCATTAAACAACCCAATACTGAATCACTGAAACCCTGTCATCAAGTACACAGAACCAAAACCAGAGCCCAGAACTCTGCAACAACCACCAGAATCAGCAGCAACCTGAAATATCAAATCTTATTATGCATACGCTACTTCACTGTACCAAAACCGCGTGTATACGCGCTTTCACCAAAGGCAACCCGCGTGCAGATCTAGAAATAGATTCTTATACCTTCGCTGTCAGATCCGACCCTTGCCAAACGTCCCGAACAGATAACCAGCAATACCAGATCCTCTCACTTCGTCAGACACACAATGCATATCTCTTTGCCTAATGATCTTCTCCTTATATAGCCTTAGGCCTTGTTCAATACCAAGAGCCAAAACCATAGAAACACAATACCATCAACCTCGAAACTAGGGATCAACACGTCCGTCGAGACACCATGGTCCAAAACCATAGGCACAACTTCCAAGGACTAACTGCCACGGACCAAAGGTACTTTTCACATGTACGCGCTTTTACTGAAGCCAACCTGCGTGTACACGCTAATTCTCCTTGATGAACCTGCATATATCTCTTTCTTGTCCTGCTGTACTGAGATCTGTCTTCTGATTAAGTTGCCATCACCTGTACCAACCTCTGAGCACCTGTACCAACCTCTAAGTGAGTTGCCATCAAGGACAACACTTGAATCATAATGCCAACAACCGAAGCTCCATTGTTACCCACCTCTGTAAGCTTTCGAACATAATCTTCTATGGGAATTAATATGTCATTTATCACAAGAATAGAGGACAAAACCCTTACTAGTCAAGGGTTCTAACCTACTGAAAAATCTTTTAAATATAGTATTCACACTGCTGTAGTTTTCCTCCAATTGAAGGATGAGGTTTTTCTTGGTAATGATCTTCTTTACTTCTAGTATAGTTGTTGTCCTATCATTTATACCCAATTCTTCAAGTTCATAGATGTCTTTAGAATTGAGGAATTTGATTATTTTAGAAGCAATTTTAGGCATGTCCTCAAGCTCTTTAGAAATAATTTTATCAACTTCTTGATCTTTCTCCAACAGGTCTTTCTGATCAAATATTATCTTGATATAGGGCCAGATATCCTTGACTGATTAAATAATTTCTTCCATAGAATTTCCTTTTCCAAACATAGTTTGTTTCCAAGGTAGGACTCTTTGATTTCCTTCTGTAAAACTTCAATCAGACTTTTTGTCCTCTGCAACTCGGTTGCATGTGAACTGTCTACAACTGCCTTCATATGCTTTATTTCCTTCAGTTCATCTTGCAACTTCTTCATTTCAGCTATTTGAATGGATAGATTTTGAACAACTTCTGCAAGTTTTTTAGCGCCTTCTGCTGTACCTATAGCTGATGTTGTTCCCACAGTAGAAACTCTGGTTATTGAGACTATTTAAAGAGGAACTACATCCATTGGAATTTTAGCCTTCTTGACGGCTGCTTCTTTCTCTTTGACCATTTTTTCCATTTTCTCCTCCATCTGCTTTATTTGCATATTATGTTCCCTGATGAGCTTCATCATGTCATATTTTTGAGTCTTGGTTTCTTTAATCTCCTTGGTCATTGGATCCTTAGAAGCTGGCAATTTGAACTGTTTCCTTAATGCTAAGAGCTCATCATTTTCTCCTTAATGAGTTCTTCTGTTGCATTTGCGTTTGAGGGATCATATCCCATATTTAGCTCTAGATCTTCCAAGGATTTTACCTTGGTGTCCTTTGCCAGTGAGGAAACCTTTTTCCAATTTCAGTTGTGACTTCGTATTGGCCAAGGTGACCTGCAACTTTGACAAACTCATGGAAGTATGAGTTAAAGTGGAAGAAATCATCTGTCCAGCTTGCTTTTGCATCTCAATTTGATAAATTGGATGCATATCTTTTATGTTAAACTCAAATGAGGATTGCTTCTGATAATGTGCATGAGTCCTAGGCTATGGAATCTAAGCTTGCAGGAAAGCAATCTTCATTTTTCCCTTCTCAGAATCAAACACTGAAAGAATTCTGGCCTGAGAGCTAGAGGAATGTTTCCATAATTGGGTATAGGTGTTCAAATTCAATTCTTCATTCTTCTTTTTAAAGTCACTGAAAACATAAAAGATGTCCTCCTCCTTGTCCTTCTAAATGCTTCCACTTGTTTGAATTACATGATGTTCATGAGAAGTAGTGGAATGAGTTGGGGACTAGGTAGACTGTCCACTAGAATGTGTATAGAGCACAGTCTCTCCAATTCCATAAAATGTTTTTTTTTAAGACTCATTTGTTGTTCCAACAATCATAGAGATCATATGTCTCTTCTTTTATGTATAATCCTAAAGCCCTGGCTTGATGCTTCAGTTGTAGGGGATGACTGTTCTTCCCTTCCTCTTTTATCTATCTTTTCCTATGCAAGTGGAGTTTTCACATTTAAAGTAGAAACTACTTGCTCTTCAGCTTCTTGAAGGGTGTTCTCTTTCCATTCCAACTGATTTTTGCACTGCTCTATTTCAGGTCTAGTCGTGTGGTGATATGCAGTAAACTTATTTTCAACCCTGAGTTTAGAAATCACTCCCATTGGGTCATAAGACCAAGTGAAATTGAGACAAAACTTCATTTCCTTTAATAACCTATCTTCTTCTTCTCCTACTACTCTGGTGTTGTAGATGAATGGATTGGCCTAAGTTTTTAGCTTGAATTGTGATTTCTTCTTAGCTACCACAAAGTGTACTTCATCTGCATTTAACCTCTACCTAATATATTCCAGTGACAATATTCTAATGGGGAGGTACTTGGGAAGTTTTTAGGGTGGAAGCTCACAACCATAAACCCTGATTTCTATATAGTTCTGGTAAAGATACCAATATCGTGTTGTGGCTTGATGAATTAGCTACAACACTTTCACAATTTCATCATTGATTCTTGGTACTGGAGTGCTGCTCATAAGACTAATAGTTGGATGAATAAACAATTCTATGAATTGTTTATAAGTAAATTCTTCTTTCTCCCTCATTCCCATTGTAGTCAAAAAGATCACTGGTTGCTAGTTTCCTTCCTCATCTAGCTTCTGTAAGGTGAATGGAAATTTCCCTCCCTAAAAATATATAAAATGGTATACAAGTATTGAAGCACACTTGAATACTTCTTCAGTGTTAAACTGGACAAATTGCTCATATATGGCTTCAGCTAGGAATTGGCTAAAGTGTTAGGTCCCTATAATACTAGTAATTCCCCCATTACTATTATTGTTGTATCCCTTATTGTTATTTTTGTGTCCCTATTGTCCCCATATTGTTATTATTGTGTCCCATAGAATCCCTCTATTGTTACTTTTGTGCCTTTATATTATTATTGTTAGGTTGGCTTGGTTACACTGTGACCCCTTAGAATCCTATATATAGAAAGTAGCTTTTGTCATTAGAATCATCCAAGAATTGTTCATTTGTGTAAAGGAGGTTTCCCCCTCAAAGAGGCTGAATTCTAAGGCGTTGATGTATCTTTTCTATTTTTTTGTGAGCTGGTTTCATAACATTTGGTATCAGAGCTTTGGATTCTAGGATTTCACTACTCCAAATAGGTCATCATGGATTTTTCACTATAACATTGTTTCTGAGACGTTTCAAAAGCTAAAAACAAAAACCCATTTGAGACTAAATCTCACTAAAGCTTGGCACTAAATTTTAGATTTTGTCTCACTATATTTTCGGAGATATGATCTGAGGAATTTACGGTTTTTGCAAGCTCCAAAATTTCATCTAAAACAGGTCATCATGGAATTTTCGATATAACTCTTTCGCTACAAAGTTTTAGAAGAAAAAAAACCATTTGATAAGAAATTGGCCTGAACCTTGGCTCTAAATTTAAGATCTTGTCTCGCTATATTGTCGAAGATATAATCTGAGGAAGTTAGGATTGTTGCAGACCCCCGAATTACACTCCAAATAGGTCACCTTGGGAAAAGCGTCATAACTTTCGCTCTAAGCATCAGATTGAATTGTAGTAAGAAGTTACAGAAAGAGGACGGACTGTAGTTTTTTCGGGTATCCTTTTTAGAACCTAAGGTTGAAACAGTGACCCATGTCATGTCTTACAAGTTCACTCTACTAAACCAGTCTATACTCAGGTCATTGTGGGAGATTTGGAAAAACTCTTCATTGGAGAATCCAATATTGATCAGACTTGTGGGGTTAGAAAGATTACTCAGAGGGTTACCGCAAGAATAAATTTTAGGACTTGGAGATCCAAAATTACAGAGATACATCAGATTCAATATCAAGCTCCTACAAAGTGAAAAAAGGTGTGTAGTTTTTTTTAAATTTTTTCATAAGCTTGGTTTGAAAGATTAGTTTGAAGGAATTCAAAGGGAATAGTGAAGAACTATTATCAATAATTCATGCCCCGAAGAAAGAAAATGGAAACACCTAGTAGGAAACCTGAAATATCTAGCATGACTCATGAAGAAGAGGAATAAATGCAACATGATATATCAAAATTATGAGACCAAGTGCAACAAATTCCACTTGCACAAAAAGTAACAAAAAATAGGATGGATGGTTTAAAGAAAGAAGTAGAAGCTAAGATGGATGGTTTAAAGAAAGGCGTTGAAGCTAAGATGGATGATTTAAAGAAAAGCATGGAAGATTTGAAGACATATTTGACAAAGTTTCTACAAGAAATGCTTACTAATGGCGAAATGGTAATAAAGGAAATTCAAGATGAGAACAAAATAAATGTCAATCATGATTTCATAGACTTTAACATTGGATCAAATAACCACCATGTTCCAAAGATCGATATGAGGAAGTTTGATGGCAAGGATCTTGGAACACGGATACTACAGATGGAGCAATTTTTCGATCTCCATAATGTGAAAAACACACAAAAGGTATGCATTGCAACTTTATATTTGGAACCAAATCAGTTTGTATGGTATCGGTGGCTTTTCTCTCATAAACAAATTGTCACTTGGGCTATTTTTACGGATGAAATGATAGCACATTATTAGAATACAAAAAGTAACACTTTTTTTAGCCAATTGATAAATCTCAAACAAAAGGGTTCAATGATGGATTGATTTGAAAGTCACTCATGAGTGATCTCAGTTAAATAATTAATGAATGAAGTTATTACAGACTCATGTGTTGGTGTGTGTGTCTATGTTATCTTAGGCAACGGATTGATCAGATTGCAAAATACACAAACGCTGGAAAATGGAAAACAGTGAGAGAAACACAGTAAGCAACACAAGAACACAACGAATTAATAAGGACTTCACCCAATCCTCCTGGGCTACGTCTCTAGTCGAGCTTTCAGTGGAGGCCTTTTCTTATTGTGTCTTTAAAGTAGAGTTTTTACAATGTGGAGCTCAATTTGAGTCTCCTGAAATAGATAATGCTTATCAGGGTGGTTCTTGGATTCCCCAAGCCACTAGAGTGCACAGAATCTTCCTTACCAAGTTTTAACCTCAACAAGTCTTGAATGGGGTGAGTCCAATTTGGTGCTCAGTTCCTGACAAATGTCCTCTTAGGGATTGCTTGAATCTCTCAAGCCTTCTGTTTGCTCGATGCTACCTTACTCTGCAGGTTAGCACGACTCTCTATTTTCTGCTTCTTGCTTATTCTCTATTCTGTCTCTCTGTCTCACTGTCTCTTTCTTTCTTACAGTTCTCGTTCTTCGCTCGCTCCTATGTCTTTGTTCTTTGTTTGTTCATGGCTTAAAGTCAAGAAGTCCTTAACTGTTCGCTTCCTCTTCTGCCTCTTCGGATTGCTTGTTGCTGTTCACTTGGAGTTCCCTACCTCTGCATCATCGCCACTGTGTAACGTCTCATAGGGAAGTGGCCACTTTTACTCCCATGAATTGTGCCAGCTCTTCCTCAAACGGTTCTGTACTTTGGTTATGTTGTGTAATGAGTCATTCGCCAACTCAGCAATTAAATCAGACTTCAGACTTTTATATTCTACAGCTTAATTCTCCCTCCAGATCTGGTTTCTCATCGGGCACAATCTTTTCCATTAGATCTGGAGGCCCCATATCCTACGATGTTCACTCTTATCGCACGGTTGAATTGCTCGACCGTTAGCCTGCGATGAGAGGCATTTTTCTCTCTCATCCGCTGGACACACGTCATGTAATGTGTGGAATCACACATTCTCCTGCCAAATCCATTTACCACCAAAGTTCCTCCGATATTCCACCAATTTTGGAGTGCGGGACTTGCCTTTAACTTTAGCGCTTTCCCTATGGTTTCCTAGCTTCTCATGAAACTGAGCACTCGGAGTTTTTCCTTCTCCAGGGGTTTTTCACAGTGATGTCTTTAGAAGCGGCCTCTGTTTTCCAATCCGGACTTCCTAACTGCTAGTTTGCATCCTCTGCTGTCTCCATGGACCTCGGTCAGTGTGCTTTGACCGAGGTCCTCGTCGTTCCTTGCTAGCTACAAACTGCCACTGTTCAGAGGTCCTTCCTGATAGCTCTTTGTTCACAAGTTTTTGAAGTCTGTCCTGATTTGATATAATCATAGCACTTTGATAATTTTCATGGATCCAATTCAGATCACATCCTTCCTACTGAAAAAGATTTTGGACCACCAAAAGTTGGTTTTCAAGCATCGACTAAGTGAGGGTACAATTATCTCACCTGTCCAATCTCTATCCACTTTGCACTGCATGGCTTTGAACCCTTGAGCCCAACTCTAAGGTACTCAACATCCCCCCTGCACGTCATTTTCACCTTCCTATCCAGAACTGTGTCTTCCTGCAATTCATTAAGATATTCTGGTAATAGGTCATCAATAGAAGGAAATTGACTCTGCTCTTCGGGATCCTGTCCTTGCTGATATACAGCCAGAATTGGTCACCAACTTGGAATCTATGCTCCATCCGATGCTTGTCATGCCTTGCCTTGTATCTGGCTTGGCTCTTTTCCAGTTGTTCCTATACTACCTGGTGGATTTCTTGGATTTTTTCAATGAACCTAGTTGCCCTTTCCACATCACTATGTCCCTCAACTATGGTGTCTTTACCAAAGACAAAATCCAAAGGAGACATTGGGGTGAAACCAAAACAGGTCTCAAAAGGAGATCTATGTGTAGAAGAATGTTTTGCTCTGTTGTAAGCATGTTGCACATAACATAAATTTTCATCCCAAAGCTTAGGATGCTTGCTGCAATATCCCCTGAGCAACTGGATCACTCTCCTATTGACTACTTCGGTCTAGCCATCAGTTTGTGGATGAAAATTTGTGCTTTTCTTCAGTTTGGTGTCCATTAATTCCCACAGAATTGACCAAAACTTCCCCACAAATCGGGTGTCTCGTTTAGATACAATGGAAGTGGGTAATCCAAAATGAACCCATACATGTTGAAAGAATAGTTTTGCAGTTTTTTTAGCTCTAATCTTTTTATTACAAGGTATCAAAATACACATTTTGTTGAAGCTATCCACAACAACATACAGATAATCATGACCTTTCCTAGATTTAGCCATTCCTCCAACAAAATCCATGGAAACACTTTCCCAAGGGTGAGAAGGAACTGGTAATGGAGTGTACAAGCCTAGTTTTTTGTTGCTGGGATTGCTTTTTGCACACATAGTGCACCCTCTTACATATCTAGAAATTGTCTCATTCATTTTTGGCCAATAACAAAATCTTTGCAGTTGTGCAACTGTTTTAATTACCCTAAACTGACCTAATATTAGAGAAGTGTGTGCTTCTCGAATTATCTTTACTCTCTCAGTTTGTGCAATGCATAACTTCCCACAATGATATAGGAGTCGGTCCTTTACATGATAATCCAATTCTTCTACTCGTTTGCCTTGACTTAAGGTTGCATATACATCCTTAAAGTCTATATCTTGAGCATATTGTTCAATGTAACTCTCATGTAACACAGAATTATGCTTAAGTATAGTAGATGCATTTATAATGGGTCTAGATAACATATCTACAACTTTATTGTGTATGCCCTTTTTATATCTGATGACTAAATGAAATTTTTGTAGAAAACCCATCCATCTATAGTGTCTTCATTGCTGCAACTTATTTTGGGAGTGTAGATATTGAAGTGGTCGATGATCAGTATGTATTACTATTTATTTTCCCATTAAGTAATGTTTCCACTTTTTCACACTCTATACTAATGCATACAATTCTTTATCATATGTAGGATATTTAACTACTGTAGAATTAAATGTCTTAGAATGATAACATATGGGTTTACCATGTTGTGTCAACACTACTCCCATGGCATAGTCACTGGCATCCGTTTGGATCTCAAATGGTCTTTGAAGATCAGGTAGTGCTACTACAGGTGTTGTACTAATATTTTATTTCAAGGTGTAAAAGGCTTTCTGTTGTTTACCACCCCACTGAAACAACTTTTTCAATCCTGTTAAAGCATGTAAGGGAGTTGTAATGAAGGAAAAGTTAGAAATGGACTTTCTCCAATATTGTACTGCTCTTACGAAGCTTCTAACTTCTGTAGCAGATTTGGGTTTAGGCCAGTTTACAATGACTGACACCTTCGAGGGATCTATCTTAAATTCACCACCCCCTACTATATGTCCCAAATAATTCAAAGATGTTTTTCCAAATTCACATTTTGAGAGTTTAACATGAAGCTTTTCTCTTTTCAACACATCTAGTGTCTGCTTAACATGCTTTAAATTTTCTTCCCATGTTTTACTAAATATCAGAATGTCATTTAGATACACAATAACAAAATCATCAAGAAAAGGTCTGAGTACATCATTCATTAATTTCATGAAAGTAGCAGGAGCATTAGTTAAGCCAAAGGCATAGCCAGCCACTCATACAATCCCTAATTTGTTTTGAAAGCAGTCTTCCATGCATCTTGTTCTGAAACCTTGACCTGGTGATATCCACTATGCAAGTCTAGCTTGGAAAAATAAACAACTTCTTTCAATTGATCCAAAAGATCATCTTTGCGAGGAAGGGGATACCGATTTTTTGTTCTTATCTTATTCAGTGCTCGGTAATCAATGTACATTCTCCATGAGCCATCTTTCTTTCTTACCAAAACGATTGGTGACCCACATGGTGATGTGCTAGGTTTGATAAACCCTTTCTCAAGCAACTCCTACACCTGCTTCTTGATTTCAGCATTCTCTAAAGCAGACAACCTGTACATTCCAATGTTGGGCAATGGAGCATCTTGCTGCAAAATAACATCATGCACTATTTCCTTTTTGGGTGGCAGACCTTTAGGTTCTTGGAATAAGATATCATACTCTGAAACAACCTTTTCTAAATCAGCTTGTTGTTTAGCATTACATCCCTCAAATACATTGGTTTTATCAGGTTTCTTTTCCTTTACAACCATCAGTAAGAATTTTTTGCATGAATTTATCATTTGTTTCATATGCCCTGAGTTTATGAGAGTATATTTATTCTTGAGCTTGTGAGCTCTTATAAAGTATTTTATTCCATCTTTAACAAGTAGATACTTGTTCTCAGCTCTATAGAAAATAGCTTTTCTGTCATACAAGTAAGGACTTCCTAAAACAATTCCACATATATCCAAAGGAATTATGTCTAACTCAACCTCATCTACAAATTTTGACCCAAAAGAAAACTTGAGTTTGCATTGTCTAGTCACTTGTAGTTGTGCTTTATAATTTAACCATCCTAATGGGTATGGCTTCTTGTGAGGTGTAGTCACTAATCTCAATTTCTTTACAATTGCTTCAGAAATTAAATTTACTTGTGACCCACTATCAAACAAAGTATCAATCTTTAGATGTTTGGAAATAACTCTAATATGGCAAAGCTCATGCCTATTTCTCTCATTTTCTTCATCAATAGTATTTTGTGCAGAATTACTAGTAGATGCTTTAGAATTCTTACATTTTATACCTATGGCTGCAATAGTTGTTTCATCTCCTAATTCTAACCCCAAATATTTCTGAATAGCTGTAGAAATCTTCTTCTTCTTGCCCTCAAACTTGTTAGGTCTCAGCTCTGGATGCAGAATCCAGCAGTGCTCATCATCATGCCCATCTTTTTTGTAGTGAGTGCATGAAGCCTTTCTTTTCTATGCAATGTTATCCTTCCTTGCTTTCCATTTTTGCTTTCTTTTCTCCTTATTCTTGCTTGTAGTGGGTTGGGATGATCCCCCAACTTCTGGATTTCCATTCTTTCCTCTAGCTTCTAGATGAGTAGCTTGTACAAATACCTCATCTATACTAGTGGGATTAAACATGAGGATAGTGTGCCTCATGTAGCTATGTAGACCACTAATGTACTTCAACAGAGTCTCAAGTGAGTCTAATGGGATTCCTAGAATCAAAGCTCTCTTTTGGAATTCTTGGGTGTATCCTTGTACACTTTGCCCTTTCAACTGTCAAAGATTTTGCCAGCTCATCATGGCTTGCTCGATATAGGCCAATGGATAGAACTGCTTCTTGATTGCAGAAACAAATTCAATGCATATAGAAATATTCTTACCATGTCTTTTCATGTCAGCTTGGGTCCTGCCTTCCCACCAAACTAAGGCAGTGCCTCCAAGGCATAGGCTTGCCAGCTGAATCTTGCTCTTGTCTGAATCATACTCTGCACTCTGCAATAAATATCAATTTGTCTATTCCAATTGTCCAACTTTTTTGCATTCAACTCTCCATCATATATAGGTAAATCAAATTTAACATCAAGTTTAATAAAAAATTCCTTCTTTTTATGTTCAGGGCTATTAGGAGGTGTGAAAAAGCATTCTTCTTTCCCTTTTCCTTTTGAGTGGTCATGGAGGAAAGACTCATCTTCTTCGTTATCTTGTTTGGAGCCTGATGCATCTTCATCCTTGTGTTTTCTAAAGTCCTTATACATTTATTATACCATGGACCTTATGGCTATGAAACTATCTATGAATTGAGGGTCTGGCCCTATAGAGCCTTCTTCTGACATTGTCTTCTGAGGATAGACTCTCCCAATTTCAGGATTAGTTTCAACCAACTCTCCTTCTCCTAATTTTAGCTTTGATCTAGTTAGAATTCATAGCTAAATCCAACACAAGCTTGTCTAACCTTAACAGCCTTGAGCTTTGGTACCACCTGATCTGAAAGTCACTGGTGAGTGATCTCAGTTAAATAATTAATGAATGAAGGTATTAAAGACTCATGTGTTCGTGTGCATGTTTATGTTATCTTAGGCAATGGATTGATCAGATTGCAAAATACACAGACACTAGAAAATGGAAAACAGTAAGAGAAACACAGTAAGCAACACAAGAACACAAAGAATTAATAAGGATTTCACCCAATCCTCCTGGGCTACGTCTCCGGTCCAAATTTCAGTGGTGGCCTTTTCTTATTGTCTCTTTAAAGTAGAGTTTTTACAATGTGGAGCTCAATTTGAGTCTCTTGAAACAGATAATTCTCAGTAGGGTGGTTCTTGGATTCCCCAAGCCACTAGAGTGCACAAACCCTTCCTTAGCAAGTCTTGACCTCAACGGGTCTTGAATGGGGTGAGTCCAATTTGGTGCTTAGTTCCCGAAAGATGTCCTCTCAAGGATTGCTCGAATCTGTCAAACCTTCTATCTACTCGAGGCTACCTTACTCTGAAGGTTAGCACAACTCTCTTTTTCTGCTTCTTGCCTATTCTATGTTCTATCTCTCTGTCTCATTGTATCTTTCTTTCTTACAGTGCTCGCTCTTTGCTCGCTCCTCTGTCTTTGTTCTCCGTCTGTTCATGGGTTAAAGCCAAGATGTCCTTGATTGTTTTCTTCCTCTTCCGCCTCTTTGGATTGCCTGCTACTGTTCGCTTCGAGTTCCTTGCCTCTACGTCATCACCACTATGTAATGTCTCACAAGGAAGTGGCCACTTGTCCTCCCACGAATTGTGCCAGCTCTTCCTCAAATGGTTCAGTATTTCGGTTACCCTGTGTAATGATTCATCTACCTAGTCAATGGTTAAATCGGACTTTAGAATTTTATATGTCGCAGCTTAATTCTCCCTCCAGATATAGTTTCTCATCGGGTGCAATCTCCGCTGTTAGATTTGGAGCCCCCAGATCCTACAATGTTCGCTCTTATCACGCGGTTGACTTGCTCGACTGTTAGCCCATGATGAGAGGTGGTTTTCTCTCTCATCTTCTAGACACATGTTGTACAATGTGTGGAATCGCTCGTTCTCTTACAAAATCCGCTTACCACCCAAAGTGCCTCTAGTATTCCACTGGTTTTGGAGTGCAAGACCCACCTTTCACTTTAGCGCTTTCCCTATGGTTTCATGGCTTCCCATGTGACTGAGCACTTGGAGCTTTTCCTTCTCGAGGGGTTTTTCCCAACGATGCATAATTAGCGCATAAAAAACGACCTTTGTTTTCTAATCCAAACTTCCTAACTACTAGTTTGTGTCCTACGTAATCTCCATGGGTCTCGGTCAATGCGCTTTGACCGAGGTCCTTGTCATTCTTTGTTGGATACAAACTGGCATTGTTCAAAGGTCCTTCCTGATAGCTCTTTGTTCACAAGTTTTTGAAGTCTATCCTGATTTGATATAGTCATAGCACTTTGATAATTTTCATGGATCCAATTCTGATCATGGATCACATTGAGGACTTCCAGAAATTGAATATAAGGGTAAAAGATATTCCAAAGGAGCATAGGATTGATATTTTCATAGGGAATTTAAAAAATAACATCCAACATGAGGTTCACCTTTGGAAACCAGATTCATTGGAGAAGGCATTCAGGTTGGCAAGAAAAATGGAAAGCAAAATTATGACAACAAGGAAGCCTACCGCTCACAATCATAAATATGGAAGTGTTACTTCTGCTAGCCATACACAACCTACAAGGTTGACACCACAACAATTGGAAGAGAAAATAGAAAAAGGGCTTTGTTACAGTTGTGATAGAAAATACACTAAAGGTCATAAGTGTGCCAAGAAGAAATTATTTTACATAGATTGTGAAGAGGAGGAAGAAAAGGAACAAGAAATGTCAAAAGAAAAGGATATACACCAGGAACAAACCCAAAAGAAGAAATGAATCTGACCATATCTTGTAATACATTGGCTGGAATTACCACTCCTCAAACTATCAAGATAGAAGGGCATATCAAGAAGAAAAAGGTAATAGTGTTGGTTGATTTGGGAAGTACTCATAATTTTATTCATTGTAAGATAGCCAAGGAATTGAATTGCTTCCTATATCCAGCATGAGAGTGTCAAGTGATGGTTGCAAGTGGAGGAACCATAAATTGCTCAGGAAAGTGCCATAATATCAAGTTATCCATGGGAGAATATGTATTGAATAGCCTAATGCTTTCCATTCCAATGGGTGGTGTTGATGTTGTACTAGGAGTCCAATGGCTACAATCCTTGGGTACAATAGCTTTTAATTTTCAAGAACTTTTCATGAAATTCTCTTCAAAAGGAAAGGGAGTTGAATTAAGGGGTATCGTAGGGAAACCAGGAAAGATAATCAGCTCTAACAGAATGACAAACCTTGTAAAGAAAGAACAACAAGGCATAATTGCACAATTATGTTCACTAGAGGTTCCCACATCGAAATCATCCATTTCTCCATATCTCCAAAAAGTCTTAGACAATCATTCCAAGGTACTCAAGACTCCCAAAGGCCTCCCACGTATTCGTGATCATGATCATGCTATTAATTTTATTCCAGGAAGTGTTCCTCCAAACATCAGGCCTTACAGATATTGCTATGTCGAAAAGAGTGAAATTGAACATATGGTAGCAGAAATGCTAGAGGCTGGTATAATTCAACCTAGTCAAAGTTATTTCTCTACTCCAATAGTATTGGTTCAAAAGAGGGATGTATCATGGCGCATGTGTCCAGATTATAGGGAGCTCAACAAGCTCACTCTTAAAGATAAATTTCCCATTCATGTCATTGATGAATTATTGGATGAATTGCATGGATCAATTTACTTCACCAAGTTGGATCTTCCTTTAGGATATCATCAAATCACAATGAAGACTGAAGACATTCCAAAAACAACATTTAGAACTCATGAGGGTCATTATGAAATTTTGGTCATGCCTTTTGGCATTACTAATGCACCTTCTACATTTCAAGGTTTGATGAATTCCATTTTAAAACCCTTAGAAAATTTGTGTTCGTATTTTTTGATGATATACTAATCTAAAGCAAGTCTTGGAAGGATCATGTCCAACATGTTGACATGGTGCTTAAACTATTGGAGGAGAAATAATTATATGCAAAAATCTCCAAATGTTTCTTTGGAGTACAAGAGGTGGAATATCTAGGTCATATTGTATCTCATGAAGGTGTTAAGGTATACCCTAGTAAAATTAAAACCATTAAGGAATGGAAGATACCCACATCCATAAAGAATCTACGAGGATCTCTTGGGTTGACCGGGTATTATTGAAAGTTTTTTAAGAATTATGGGAGAATAGCAGCACGTCTAACAACATTATTGAATAAAGATGCATTTTCATGGACTTTAGAAGCAACAAAGGCCTTTGAACATCTTAAAGAGGCAATATTCCAAGCACTAGTCTTAGCTACATAAGACTTGACAAAAACCTTTATTGTGGAATGTGATGCCTTAGGAAATGGAATTGGTGTTGTTTTAATGCAAGAAGAAAGACCCATTGCTTTCAAAAGTCATCCAATCAAAGGAAACTATTTATGCAAAGCTATTTATGAGAAGGAAATGTTGGAAATACTACATGCACTTAAGAAATGGCGAACCTACCTAATGGGAAGACACTTCAAGGTAAAAATAGATCATCATAGTCTTAAATACTTTTTAGAACAAAGATTATCTTCAGAAGAGTAGAAAAAACGGGTCACAAAGATGTTGGGTTATGACTTTGAAATCATCTACAAAAAAGGGAAGAAAATTTTTGTGGCATATGCACTCTAAAGAAAGGATGAGGATGTGGAAGCATTTCTTTGTGCCATTTCTAATATCCAACTAGATTGGATAAATGAAGCAAGGGATGAATGGAAGAATGATGAGGAAGTGTGGCACTCATTCAAAAGATACAAAAAGATCCCAGTACATCTGATACATTTAGTTGGAAAAATGATTTGTTATGGTACAAGGATCGATTATACCGATATAAGAATTCCCAACTCAAACAAAAGATTCTTAGGGAATTGCACACCTCTCCCTTCGGAGGGCACTCAGGATTTCTAAAAACCTACCACAGGGTTAAGGAGGATTTTTTTTGGGATGGCCTTAAATTGTATATTCAGAAGTTTGTGGCAGAATGTTTGGTTTGCCAACAAGATAAAGTTGAAACAATTAAGACCCCAGGACCATTACAACCTTTATCCATTCCCAGCCAATGTTGGGAGGAGGTTTCAATGGATTTTATCATAGGTTTACCCAAGTCAGAAGGAAAGAGTGTTATCATGGTGGTAATTGACAGACTTACCAAGTATGCACACTTTTGTGCATTATCTCATCCATTTAAAGCGAGTACAGTTTCTACTGCATTTATGGAAACAATTCAAAAGCTACATGGAAACCCAAAGATTATTGTAAGTGACAGATATCCCATTTTCACTAGAAATTTTTGGACAAAATTATTTTCTTGTCTTGGACTCAGTTAGATCATAATTCATCTTATCATCCTCAATCTGATGGGAAAATTGAGATAGTGAACAAATAATTGGAAGGATATCTTTGTTGCTTTGTATCTGATAAACAAACATAATGGGTCAAATGGTTGCCTCTAGCTGAATGGTGGTATAACACTTCCTTCCATACTGCAACAAAAATGACCCCATTTATGGCACTCTATGGATACCATCCACCATCCATCACATCATATTTAAGAGAAAATTATGAGGTTCAAGCAGTGGAAGATCACATCGAGCATCAACAACAAGTTCTCCAACTCTTAAAGGATAACCTCACCTTGGTGCATAATAGAATGAAATAGTAGGCAGATCATCATCACAGAGAAAGAAGTTTTGATGTAGGTGATTGGGTATTCCTACAGCTACAACAATATAAACAAACGTCCCTAAAGCAATCTAAGAAGGATAATAAATTATCAACAAAGTATTATGGTCCATACAAGGTGTTTCAAAAGATAGGTACTATGGCATACAAATTGGAGCTTCATGTAGCTTCCCGACTGCACCCAGTTTTCCATGTTTTGTGCTTAAAGAAGGCTATAGGTGACAAGCTTCCAGTTAAAACAATATTGCCAAAACTTGATGAGGAAGGAAAAATCATATTGGAACCTGAGGCAGTCAAAGAAACAAGAACTCGATAGCTATGAAATTTAATAATTTCAGAGTATCTCATCAAGTGGAAGAACTTACCCGTTGAAGATTCCACATGGGGGAATGATAATTTTATATAGAAGCATCTAGCAACACTTTTTTGAAGGAGAGGGGAATGTTAGGTCCCTATAATACTAGTGATTCCCCCATTACTATTGTCGTTGTATCCCTTATTGTTATTGTTGTGCCCCAATTGTCCCCATATTGTTATTATTGTGCCCCATAGAATCCCTCTATTGTTATTTTTGTGCCTTTATTATATTATTGTTAGGTTGGCTTGGTTATATTCTGACCCCTTAGACTCCTATATATAGAAAGGAGGTTTTGTCATTTGAATCATCCAAGAATTATTCATTTGTGTAATGTAAAGGAGGTTCCCCCTCGAAGAGGCTAAATTCTAAGGCATTGATCAATCTTTTCTATCATTTTCTGGGCTGGTTTCATAACATAAATTTATAGAGAACAGTAGATTTGGAATCAACAGAAAAGATTGATAAGAAACCTAGGATGGCTTCATTAACATATTGATCAGAATTGTAACCAAGTAGATAGGACAAAATAGTGGTGATTTTCTTGGTTCTATTAGGGAACATGGATGAATCATAGGGAGAGTTTCTTTTAGGCAAAGGACTATATATAGCTAGGAAAAGTTCAAGAATCTGGGATATTTTAGTAAAATCTACCTTTTTATAAGATTCTATCAGGCTTTGATGAGAAAAAGGATGGGTTGGTGTAATAGCTGGAGCTTGCAACATCTTTTCAATGGACTCAACATTAATGAAACACAAGATTTCTCCTGTGGGTGAAATGTTTGCTCTTTGAATGGGATCATAGGACTCATTGCATTTGCTAACAAATTCAGGTGCTCTGTGTATCTGAGGGAAAATGTAGTGGGGAAGGAGGGAGTACCACAATCCCATTTCATCTGTTTGATCAATTAACTGATCCTCCATCCAATAGTAAATTTCATATAAATCAAATTGAGAAGAGGACTCAATGATTTTACAATCTCTGTCAACCCGGGGAGTATGATGGAAGTCAACTTGTGGATGAATAAGAGGATTTGGGATTTATGCAATTTATTTTCCCTTAGGAGGCATCTTATCAAATGAATTGCAGACTGAAAGTGATGGAAATGGAAAAAATTGGTTTGAAACTGAGTGATAACAGTAAAAACAGTATGACTGAAAAGAGACAAGTGGACCTAGATGTAGGATTTCTTTTGAAAAGGAAGAAGTAACTACTTAAGTATGGAACCGTCATTGAGCTGTAAGGAGGAAATCTTCAATGATCAATTTAGTTACATAAATGCATTGTGTAACAGTTTTCATGAAGGAAAAGGACATATAATGGAAAAAATGGAGCGGGATTGTTTAATCAACGGCTAAATATTCATTAATTATCCAACGGGATTAATAAACGAGTCTATGGGGCATAAATTCATGGGAGTGCAAATTAAATGAATAATTGATAGGTGGCAGCTAATTGGATGGATGGGGTAACATGGAGCGGAGGTGGACAGTGACATTGGAGCGATGATAAACAGTCAAATGTAAACTGCGTTCGGGAGCAACTTAAGGTGGTAAGATGTTTCGTGATTTGAAGTCCCGAAAGACTGGGATGAGGAAAAGCAATTTCGGAGGGCGGTTTCATAAACATCCCACTTCGGAACGCACACCCTCCTCCCCGCTCCCCCCATCATTAAAGCTCGAACAGAAAATGAGGTCAAGGAGCGATGTGGGCCATTGGATCTCGGGGCAGTGTGCGGGATGTAAGGAAAGATGAAAAGGATTCAACATCATGAAGCGTAAAGTGATGGTGGGGTCAAGCTTTCTGGCAGATGTGACAATTTGTTATGGTGGGCGATTGAATGAACGAAATTGGGATATTCATAAAATTACATTGATACTTAGGATTATCGTTAATTAAAGCCCATGTATTTATAAAATTACATTCTCGCAATGTTATAACTTAGGATAAAACCCTTTCATGCTCCAATTGTATTCCATTTGTCTGCCTACCCTTATATTTCCTAACATTTTCTCACTTAGTTCTCTGAGTGCATTTAAACTAGCAACTCAATATTTTCCTTTTAATGACTAATCTACTTCTATCCCTTATTTCCTCCATTGGCTTAGATTAAACTGTTGAGCTAATTTTATTCGTTACATGTTGACAAACAATTTAAATAAAATCCAACCATGATTATATCGTACAATTGGAGTGTATGAACTAGTGTGGCATTTAAATAATCTTCTCATAACCTTTATTTGCAAAAATAAAATTGACTAAGAGTAGTGCCAATTGGATTAGCAACACTTTCAGAGTTTATTGTTTTTCTTTCTAGCTTAACATTTTATTTTTGCCTTCATTTTTTAGGGCATCTATTCTAACATTTTATTTGATATGGACTCATTCATAAAAATATCCCTAACATTTTTTATTTAATATTATTTTTGTCCATATCCTAACTTAACATTTTTATGAAATATATTTTCATGTTTTGACTAATTGATACTAACTTACCAAAACCAAAAAATGCAACAACATCGGCTCCAACTAGGGACTACTTTCTCCTGTAGAATGCAGAGAACCTACAGATCCATGTGCATTCTCCTCGGGCTATGGAGTCTTTATTGTAAAAAAAACACACTGACAATTTGAAAAGTAAAATAAATCGGAGTTTTTACAATGGTAGTAATGAAATCTACCTCAACTTCTTAGTACTGAATATAATGTTTGAGAAACCTTCCATTAATAGGATAAGTGGAATATAGTCCCTCAATATTTTGTAGCACAAAAGTGTTGTTTCCCTTTACCTCAGAAATAGATAGAGGTCCAAACCATAGGTTATCAAACTTGCCATGTTTTCCCTTATCTTCTCTTCTGCAATCCCATCTTAGAACTAGATCACCCTCCTTGAAGTCCCTTTTCCTGACTCTTCTGTCAAATAGGATCTTTATCTTATTCTGATACTTTTTCAATTTATATTGAACTTCATCTCTGTTTACATTTAGTTCAATAATCTGATTTATTATCCTTGAAAAATCATCAGGTTCATCAATTGAATCCTGTAGGAATTTTAAAACAGGGAAGGCCAAGTTGGTAAGGAAGATTGCATCTTTCCCATCGACTAACTAAAAAGGAGATTTCCCAGTAGATCTCTTTGGAGTTATCCTATTTGCCCACATTGCATAAATTAGATGAGAGTCCCAGCTCTTTTTATGATCTGCTAAAGTCTTTTTGATCACCTTTACCAGACTTTTTTTTAAGGATTTTGCAATACCATTAGCTTGAGGGTAATATGGAGTTGAATGATGTAATAGAATATGATATTTCTGGCAAAAATTAATCATTTTAACAAATAAATAAAAAAGAGACGAGAGGAGCGATGGCGAGTTCGAGGGTTTGTGTTTGCAGAGATCGGATAGCAGCCACAGCTGGTCCAAAGCTTGGTGCAGGTGCTGAAGGCGGACCAGGGTTCGGAGCCACGGTGGGGGATGCTCGTTATGACGCTGAAAGGGCTCGTTCCATGGAATGGCGCAGCGAAACGACCCAAATCATTTCAGATATCCACGGCAGTATATCAGTGGGTTTTTCCCCCTTAAGGAATTATGCGATCCGCCATCCAGACATATTGCCCTTAGAGATCAGGACGCGCCAGACACAGATCGCACGGAGTATTGGCAGGAGGGGTCTGCATGTTGCAGATCTACGCCCTCCTTTAATTCATTGGCCAGAACTTTGCAGATCCGGCCTAAATCGATCTGATCCAGCCAGCATTCACCCCAGGCAGCAGATCGGTGGCACAAAGCATAGATCGAGCAGAGGAATCGTAGATCCAGACATGCACAAAGATAGACGACCCAAATCGAGGCCAGATCTGGAAGATTACTCACAGCCAGAGCAGGTAAGAGCAAATCGTTTTCAAATCTTCATAAATCCCCCTGAGGGGAAAACACGACTAGTATGGGTTCATGCAGGAGACACCATCCAGCAACTGAAACAGCAGATATGGACAGAGATGGGATACCCAGTCCAGATCCAACATCTGGTCAGCGGTAGGCGGTCCCTCCAGGACCCTAGAACGATGAAAAGCTATGAGATCAGCCCAGGAACAAATATAGTTTTAAACCTGAGGCTGAGAGGAGGGGCTCAGCCTCAGGGACAGACAAGTTCCTCAGGGGGAGCCAAGGGGAAAGGGACAGCCCCCCAATACGGCTCATCCTACAAAAATATCCTACAAGGAAACAAAAACTCAGGGCCTTCTCCAGACCTCGGCGGATATAAACCAAAGCCATACATAGTAGATCAGCTAGGGCAATCCCCAGCTCTGAATCTGGACACTACAGGACTTGATGATTTCGTTAAGTCCTATGAAACGCAGGCCCTTATATGCCGTTTTAACAGTTTTTGGCCCAAGCCAATGGATCTTTTCCACTGGATCTTTACCAATTGGACCATGGAATGTGATATACATCTATGCTCCAAGGGTTTCTTTATAGTTAGATTTACATCCAAGGAAGCCAGAGATACAGTGATCAGCGCTGGGCCTTGGTTTTGGGGAACAGCGGGGCTGTTTATGACCCCATGGTTTCCAGATTTTGACCCAAACAAAATGACTGTATCCACAGTGCCGGTTTGGGTTCGCCTCTACAACCTTCCCCTTCACTTCTGGAGTGAACAGGTACTGGAAGGAATTGGGAACAGCATAGGGAAATATATCAAAACAGATCTGGAACGGATAGACGAAAGGATCTACACTTTCGCACGCATCTGTGTGGAAGTAGATCTAAGCAAAGGGCTGCCGGATAACATTAGGCTGATCTACAAACAACAGAACTGGATGCAAGCACTAGACTATGAAAACACCGCTTTCAGATGTAGGCTCTGTAGACAAACAGGACACCTGCAAAGCACATGCCCAGAAGCCAAAAAAACAAATAGTAAAAAGAAGCAGAAAGGGAAGCAGAGGAAAGGATGGCAATTCTCCTACCCAGATTCAGAGGGTGAAGAGTCAGAAGCAGCAGAGGAAGAGCCTCCTGTAGAGAATGCAGAACTTTCACAAGAAAAAGAGACTCAAAAGGGCACCACACCAGCCACAGAGGACTCACAGATACACTCAAATCAGGCAGAGAAGAATCAGGCAGAGATGACAAGAGCGGATCAAAGTATGGGAGGCATCAAGCGGCATCATCTCTCAGATACCTCAGACTCAGACAAAGAAACAGGCTCTCAGAAGGCAGAAACACAGCTGGTCATTGCTACGATCGAGCCCACTCAAGGAGAGTGGCGCAAGGTCGAAAAGAAAAAAGGGAGAAAAACTTGAAGCGTGAGTTTTACTCACAGCCGGAATTCAGTTTCTTCTTGCTTTTTTCTTTCTCTCTCCTCTTTTCTATTTCTTCTCATTCTTTGTGCACGTTAGTCTTCTAACGTTGCGTGGGGTGCGAAAGCACTCGTGCCCGTGTGGCAGCTCACGGAATGCTTTAATGCATCTGCTAGTGTAACTTTTCATTAATTTTTTAATAAAAAGTTACCGTTTTTTTTCCTTGGAAAAAAAATTAATCATTTTAACACTGGAAAATGTTGTTGCATTATCAATAACAATTAGTGTTGGGCAACCAAACCTACATAAGATGTTTCCTTCAATGAATTTGATTACTATTGAATCAGTAGCATTTGTTACTAGAATTGCTTCCACCCATTTAGTGAAGTAGTCTGTTGCAGTGAGGATCCCTCTATGTTGATTACTTGAATTAGGATGAATTTCTCCAATAAAATCTAATCCCCATTGGAGAAAAGGTGTTGAGACTATTTTTGGGATCAGTGGAAGAGCTGCTACTTTTTTCTTACCAGCAAACATCTGACAGGGGACACAACGTTTGACCTTTGCTCCTACTTGTAAGAACAATGTGGGCCAATAAAATCCTTCCCTTAATATCTTATATGTTGTTTCTCTCCAAGCATAATGTCCTCCACAAAATCCTCTATGAAACTGATCAATGATTCCTTCAGTGTTTGATTTTGTTAAACATAATAACAAAATATTTAGTGGGTTCTTCCAGTAAATATTTGCATTTATGATACAATATTTGACTACCTTCAGTTTGAGAGCTTTACATTGACTTTTGGAAACTGATGTTGGACATTCAAAATGGATCGCGAAATTTACAATACCTTGAGACCAATTTGAAGAAAGAAATCTCTCATCAATGTGTAGAGAGATGGCCTGATATGAAGGTAAAGGTTCTTGTGGATTCTTTTCTTCAAGATGGTGAGAGGTTCTTGTGGATTCTCTTCATTCAAAATTTGGGAAGGTTCTTATGGATTCTCCCCTTCCACATGAACAGAAGGTTCTTGTGGATTCTCCATTTTTTAAATTTGAGGAGGTTCTTGTGGATTCTCCATTTTTGAACTTTGAGGAGATTCTTGTGGATTCTCCCCTTGTATTTCCAAAATAGAGTTGATACCAAGCACTATACAGTTGGATTCAGCTAGAAGCTTAGTTAATCCTTGACCCTTTACTTGCTTTGTAGTTTTGATAGTTAGATCAAACTCCAGTATTTGAGTGATCCATCTACCTCTCTTCCCATCAGTGTCTGGTTGTGTTAAAACAATTTTTACAGCACTGTTGGGAACATAAGCAGTAATAATTAAATGTAGGACATACATCCTAAATTTTTTTAGAGCTTGTATAAGGGCATAGGCTTGCTTCTCAATTATTTCATACTTAAACTCGGTGTCTCTCATAACCTTACTGAAAAATGCTATAGGTTGGTCATGGGAATATTCATTCTTTTGTAATAAAACAACAAGAAGGGTTGTTTCAAAGGCGAAGGAAAATATACTTAATGGCTTGGTATAATTAGGACTAAGTAAGGTTGGAGCTTCAGAGATAGCTTTCTTGATTTGGTCAAATTCATACCTGGAATAGACAGTCCATTTAACTTCATGATCCTTTTGGAGCATATCAATTATGTCTTTCATAATTTCAACATAATTTGGGATGAAACTCCTTAAAAAATTAATTTTGCCTAGAAAAGCTTGGATCTCCTTCTTCTTTCCAGGTAATGAAAATGTTTTTATTGCAGAAACATGTTTGGGATCAATCACCACTCCTTTTGAGATTATATGGCCTAGCATCTTTCCTTCTTTGATAGCGAAAAGGGACTTTTTAGGATTGAGGGATATTCCAAATTTCCTACACCTGTCAATAACCTTCATCAAGTGCTTTAGATTTTATGATCAAAATTAGAAAAAAAGTTATGTCATCAAGATAAATGACTACAAATTTGTTTATGTGTCCCACAAAAGCTATGTCCATAGCTCTTTGAAAAATTGCTCGAGCATTGGACAAGCCAAAGGGCATTCTAGAGTACATAAATGTACCCCAGGGTGTAGTAAAAGTTGTCTTCTCTTTGTTTGCTGGATCAACATTTATCTGATTGTAACCTGAAAAACCATCAAGCATGGAATGTCTTTGTGCTCCTGAAACCATCTGAAGTAACTGATCCAGCAGACAAAGTCTGATTTCCCCATTATTCTTCCTGACAGGAACTAAATTAGAAACCTAATTAGAGTATCTAAGAGGGAGAATAATTTGGGCATCTAACATTTTCTTAATTTCCTTTTCTACAGTTGGTAGACATGCTGGATTAATCCTCCTAAGTTTCTGTTGACAAGGTTTTGCTTCTGGTTTTATAGGAATCTTATGATGTATCAATGATGTATCATAAGTTTTTAGATCAGCATAGGTCCATGCAAAAACATCCTTGTATTTTTCAAATAATTTAAGGTATTGAGCTTTAATTCCGGGATCTAAGGATGCACAGATTTTGAGGCTCCTAATGTCATCATTTCTTCCAATGTTTACTTCCTCTATGTCATCTTGTGGAGAGATTGACTGTGGGTTTCTAAGGACATCATTTTGATCAAACAATGTTTCTAAAGGAATGAGACCTTTAGGAATAAAATTGTTAGACAACTGAATGATATAATGATTAGAAATTTTTTAGTCGAAATTTGAATTATCATTTTCATTTGAATTCTGAATTGATTCTGTTGTATTTTCATCAATTTCTAAAACCAAAAATTCATCTATAACCCACATAAAAGATTTCAACTGTTCATCACCTTCAAGTATCTTCCAGTATTTTAGGTTCTCTAGGATGAATTGCCTGTATTTGACTTGTATTTGATAGAGCACATTAGTTTGATCAAGGATTCTAAATGAACTAGCAGAAATAGCTAGGCAATTTGCATAAATATTTTGATCCCTTGGGATATAAGTCAAATTAAAAGCATTGAAGAAATTTTCAACTGAATCCCAAACCTCATTTCGATAAGATCTAAGCCTAGGATGTTTTTTTCGGAAAATATTTATAACTTGTTTAACAATGAGGTCTGAGTCAGTAAAAACACTCAGGTTTTGTACTTTTAAGCTCTTGACTAACTACAATCCTAAAAGGAAAGCCTCATATTTAGCTACATTATTTGTAGCTTCAAAATCAAGTTTGCATGATTGTGTAATGTTTTCTTTTTCCGTTGGGATTAATACTACCCCAGATCTTGCTCCATCCTTTGTACAAGAACCATAAAAGAATAGCTTCTAGACATCAATTTGACTTGGTACATGTCCTTCAATTACATCTTCAATTTTTTCTTGATTTTCATGTGATTGGTTTGAACAAAGTTGGAAACAACCAAAATCTTGATCAATTGCATATATGTGATGGTTTCTTGGCTAATCGTTTTTGTAAATAGTGTGCACAAATCTAACCTATCTATACAACATTAGTTGGTTTCCCCCATAAACTTGAATAATGGCATAAGACATGTCCATCTGAAGAGTTCCCCGTAATTTGGCACAACAAGACCTCAAAGGAGCATTCCAAATTTGGGAGGGATATCTATGACAACTATATCTAATGCTACACTCTTTACTGGGATTTGGTCGAGAGTGACTACTAAATCCTTAATCAATCCTAGACATGGCACCCTTTTGGAATCAAAGGTGTAAAAATCATGATAGGATTTAGTTATGTCAATATTTAAATGATCTATGATAGCTTTTGGCATAATATTATGTGATGCTCCAGAATCAAGCATACAATTTATAACATAGAATCATTTGTTTTTTAGGGTCACATAGAAAGGGGGTACTATTTCATATACCATATCTGAGCTAGGACAAAAAACAACTGCTGGTTTTTCATCTTGAATGCTAATGATATCACTTTCAACATCAACCGAGGAGTTTTGTAACCATTTGGAGACTTGATTTTTATATCCAAGGTTTTTGGAAAGTTCCAAAAGTGGTATAGGGATTTTAACTCTTTCTAACTCCTTTTCAACATTAAATGCAGTTAAAACAATTTTTTCAATTTGAGTAGTATCAGTTGACTGATTTAATGGTCGAATAATAGTTGTTTGAGTATCAATAGCTTTGGTACGAGGTTCAATTGTTGGAGACTCCTTAGGGGGTCTTCTAGGACTAGGTCTAGGTCTAAGATCATATCTTTTGTTTAGTTCTGCAATTAGGAATTCAGAGAAGGCATGGTATTTGGAAGCTTGTGAGGAGTCTTGATCTTGTTGAAACTACTTTTGTTGTGAGAGAGGAATAATAGCAGTATGACCAAAAGAGGTATCCATATTATTAATATCTTCAGTGATAGTCATAGTATTTTCATCAGGTTTTTGATCATCTATCAGTAAAGGAGTTAGAACCTGTTGATCATTACTGGGCATTTAAAGAATTTGTAATGGTGGATTTCTTTTGTATTGACCTTAATTTTTATTTTGGGGTCGAGTGATCGTTTTTTGGACTGTTCTAGGTGGAGTCTCAATCTTGGAAATTCTATTGGACAAATTTCTAATAAGTGAAGTATTTCATCTATTTTAGAGTCTTCAGTTTTAGTCTTAGAGGAAGTTGAGGCCTCTTGACTTGATTTAAGTTTTCTTTGGGATTTTTCCTCTTTACCTTTTAAAGTGGTTGAGGAAGACCTATTTTCTTTCACCTCTACAACATTAGTTTGCATGTGTTCAGTAGTCCTTGAGGTTCTTTCTCTTAACATCACAACAAAGTCATCTTCAAAAGCTTTTGAAAACCTAGATTTAGCTACTGCTACATGTGGTTTGCAATCAGGGGGCATCTTATGATAAAGTTTGTTGAACCTTTTGATAAAATAAGAGAGAGTTTCACCAAAATTTCTTTTAAGTTCTTCAAACTCAGTCAAAAAGTAAAGAGAATATTTCTTCACTCCCTATTGATTTTTAAATATATTTGTTAATTCTTCCCAATTCCTAATGGAATTTGTAGGTAACTTCCTAAACCATGTCCTCGCATTTCCATCAAGAGAATGAATAAACAACCTCATGTAAACATTTTCTTGTTCTATGTTCATGTTATCTGCAAAGTCTAGAAAGGCTTGAACATGATCCTCAGCTAAGGGACTAGTCTCTCCATTATATCTAGGAAGTTGATTTAAATATCTATTAGCGAAAGCATCAAGGACTGGAGGTAAAACTAAAGTTGCATATCTTCCCTATACAATGGGTTGAAATTCCATTGTAGAAGATGATGAATGAGATGTTTGTGAAGATGATGATAAGGAGGAGGGAGATGGTGAAAAAGGGGGAGAATTACTATGTGGGGGTGAAGAAGCAGGAGATAAAGAAGGTGGAGACTTCTTGAATGATTTCAAAGGAGTTTTAATAACCAACTTGTGGACCTGAGAATGAATATCCTCTTCAGTTTCAAATAGTGGATTTGAATATATAACAAAGGTCCATTTAGGTTGTTTAGAAGTAGAAGATTCTGGTGGTTCAGAAGTGGAATGAAATGAATAAGTGGTAGGGGTTATAAAGTCTATAGGTTTGTATTCAGGTAGATGAACACCCAAGTCAAACTCAAATTTAGGTGATCTTGGTGGAAGTGGGAGTTTTGGATGAGATTCAAGTGAATGAATAAGGAAAGCTGATTTGAAATCAACTCCCCTATTTAAGAGTTTAGCAACCGTAGGTGATAGGTGAATGTACTCTAGATTGGATGGAATGTTACTATAAGGATCAAATTGTAATATATCTTCAGACTACAAGGCTAAATAAGAAGAATATGGTTGTGTCCTCTTCTAGGACTGGCCTTTCTCACAAGTCTTTCTGGATCTGATAGAAGGCTAACTGTGTCAGATTTAGAATGTGATCTAGTGTGCTTAGAAGGTGTCAGTTTGGTATAGTGGAGTTGCTAGGTGAAGGATTTTCACCTATCTAGACCTTAAAGGAATAGGAATAATATCATTGACCCACGAAAACTTAATGAAATTCGAATCCCTGACAACGACGCCAGTTTGATGTTGTATCTTTGAGATGATAATGGCCAGCTATCATGGCAGGGCATATAAGATGATTGTTTTGGGGGTTTTGTTCTAATTTGGAGGACCAATGTATGAAATAGATTTAAGATAGTGATGCCTAACGTTTTGAATAGTATTAATATTTAAACAGAGTAGTGCTATAAAAATTCACATAGTGATATAGCTTGCATGGTGGTGAGGAGAAATAGAGAGATGGTATGACTATCACAGTCTTAAAATTGAAAATTAAATAATCATAAGTAAGAAAAACTTTAAACTATGTTCAGAAGGTTTAACAAAATATGCTTAAGCTTACAAAAGATGTTGATGATTTTATGATTTAGAGGGAATTAATAAAACAAACAATTTATATAATTCAATCTCTTTATAGATGATCACTTCATAAGCTTATAAGAATAATTGAAACACAATTACTCCTACTTGGTTATCTTTGTAAAAAATAAGAATATGAAGAAAACACTGTGAGGTAAAACTAGAAAACTTACAGTACAAACGAAACTGTATCAATCAGAATTCAGAATCCATTTTCTTTTGTGTTAATGATTCAGAAAAGTCAAGTAAATTCAATGTTTATAAGTGTTTCTTCAAGGGTGAAACCCTTAATAACTTGTGAAAGGGAGTTATTTATACAATCTTAGAATGAAGAAAATATCTTAAACTTCTTTACAAAAATAGATAATTACAAAATCAAGAATATAACTGATAGTTGATTTGTCTCTATTTTGGTGCTAAGCTATTTATGGTTATTACGGGAAACACTGATAACTGTTGAGCTATTGATGACCGTTCCTGTAAATATTGAATGTTGTTTGATCAACCTTTTAGTCAAGTAAATCAGTTAATTCTTCCCATCGTTTCTTATCTAGGATAGATAACTTAGTTACTCTTCTATAAACTTCATCCATCTCTGTATACTTAGTAAAAATGGGTTTTACTGGAAATATATGCTTGATTTAATCTAGAATGAAAAATGAATCTCTGAGTGAATTAAACACAACCCTTAGTGTTTTTGCACCTCTTATGTTTGAAACTGAAGCTACATTGGTACCCACCTCTAAAATCTTTCGAACATAATCTTGAATGGGCATTAATTTTTCATTTATCACAAGCATAAAGGGAAAACCCTTCCTAGTCAAGGGTTCTAACCTACTAAAAAATCTTTGAACTATAGTATTCGCACTGCTGCACTTTTCCTCCAACTGAAGGATGATGTTTTTCTTGGTAATGATCTCCTTTAGTTCCAGAATAGTTGATGTCCTATAATTTATACCCAATTATTCAAGCTCATAGTTGTCTTTAGAATTGAGGAATTTGATTATTTCAGAAGCAATTTCAGGCATGTCCTCAATCTCTTTAGAAATAATTTCAATAGCTTCTTGACCTTTCTCCAAAAGGTCCTTTTTATGAAAGATTATCTTGATATAGGTCCATATATCCTTGACTGATTAAGTAATTTCTTCCCATAGAATTTCATTTACCAAACCTAGTTTGTTTCCAAGGAAGGAATCTTTGATTTCCTTCTACAAAACTTTAATCTGACTTTTTGTCCTCTGTAACTTGGCTGCATGTGAACTGCTTGAAACTACCTTCATATGTTTTAATTCCTTCAGTTCATCCTGCAACTTCTTCATTTCAACTGTCTGAATGGACAGATTTTCAACAACTTCTGCAAGTTGTTCAACTCCTTCTGTTGTACCTGTAGTTGGTGTTGTTCGTGAAGTAGAAACTCTGGTTATTAAGACTGCTGAAAGAGGAACTACATACTTTGGAATATGAGCCTTCTTGAAGGCTTCTTCTTTCTCCTTCACCAATGTTTCCATTTGCTCCTCCATCTATTTTATTTGCTCCTTCATACTGTGGATTCTCCGGTAACTGAATCAAAAGATACAAACCACAGATCTCTTAAATCCAAAGTCTTGTCCCTATACGGAGGGGATGCTTGGAGAGAAATCCTTTTACTCGAAAGACTTAGAGTGAGGATAGCAAGAAGAGCTGCGGATCTTCATTTTCTTAAAAATTGTCGAGACAATAATTAGGAATAAAAATGTTCATACTGTGGATTCTCTGGTAACTAAATCAAGAGTTTCATCATGTTAGATTTCTTTGTCTTGGTTTCTTTAATCTCCTTGGTCATTTGATCCTTAGAAGCTGGTAGTTTGAGTTGTTTCCTTAATGATGAGAGCTCGACATTTTTCTTCTTAACAAGTTATTCTACTGCATTTATGTTTGAGAGATCATATCCCATCTTTAGCACCAGATCTTCCAAGGATTTGATCTTGGTGTCCTTTGCCAGTGAGGAAACCTTTTCAAATTTTAGTTGTGCCTCTGCATTGGTGAAGGTGACCTGCAACTTTGACAAACTCATGGCAGTATGAGTTAAAGTGGAAGAAATAATCTGTCTAGTTTGTTTGTACATCTCAATTTGATCAATTGGATGCACATATTTTACATTAAACACAAATGAGGATTGCTTCTGATAATGCGCATGAGTCTTGGGCTGTGGAATCTGAGTGTGCAGGAAAGCCATTTACATTTTTCCCTTCTCAGAATAAAAAACTGAAAGAAGTCTGGCCTGAGAGCTGGAGGAATGTTTCCATAATTGGGTATAGGTGTTCAAATTCAATTCTTCATTCTTCTTTTTAATCTCACTGAAAACATAAAAGATGTCCTCCTCCTTGTCCTTCTAAATGCTTCCACTTGTTTGAATTACATGATGTTCATGAGAAGTAGTGGAATGAGTTGGGGACTGGGTCGACTGTCCACCAGACTATGTATAGAGCACAGTCTTTCCAAGTCCATCAAATGTTGCTTTTTGAGACTCATTTGTTGCTCCAACAATCACAAAGATCCTAGGTCTCTTATTTCTATGTATAATCCTAAAGCCTTGGCTTGATGCTTCAGTTGTAGGGGATGATTTTTCTTCCCTTTCTCCTTTAGTTGTCTTTTCCTGTGCAAGTGGACTTTTCACATTTGAAGTAGAAACTACATCCTCTTCAGCTTTTTGAAGGGCGTTCTCTTTCCATTCCAACTAATTTTTGTAATGCTCTATTTCAGGTATATTTGTTTGGTGATATGTAGTAAACTTATTTTCAACCCTGAGTTTCGAAATCACTCCCATTGGGTCATAAGACCAAGTGAAAGTGAGACCAAACTTCATTTCCTTTAATAACCTATCTACTTATTCTCTTGCTACTCTAGTGTTGCAAATGAATGGACCGACTTGAGTTTTTAGCTTGAATTGTGATTTCTTCTTTGTTGCCACAAAGTGTACATCTGCATTTAACCTCTACCTAATATATTCCAGTGAAAATATTCTGATGGGGAGGTGGTAAGGAAGTTTTTAGGGTGGAAGATCACAACCATAAACCCTGATTTCTGTATAGCTTTGGTAAAGGTGTCAATCTCCTATTGTTGCTTGATCAACTAGATGCAATACTTCACAATTTCATCACTAATTCTTGGTATTGGAGTGTTGCTCATAAGACTAATAGCTAGATGAATAAAAAATTCTATGAACTATTTATAGGTAAATTCTTCTTCTCCCTCATTCCAATTTAGTCCAAAATATCATTGGTTGCTGGTTGCCTTCCTCATCTAGTTTTTGTAAGGTGAATGAAAATTTGTATTCCTAAAAATATATAAAAAGGTATACAGGTACTGAAGCATACATGAATACTTCTTTAGTGTTAAACTGGAAAAATTTCTCATGTATGGATTCAGCTAGGAATTGGCTAAATTTATAGAGAACAGTAGGTTTGGAATCAGTAAAAAAGATTGATAAGAAACCTAGGATGGCTTCATTAAAATATTGATCAGAATTGTAACTAAGAAGATAAGACAAAATAGTGTTGATTTGCTTGGTTTTGTCAGGGAACATGGACGAATCATAGGGAGGATTTCTTTTAGGTAGAGGACTCTCTATAGCTAGGAAAAGTTCAAGTGTCTGGGATATTTTAGTAAAATCTATATTTTGATAAGCTTCGATGAGGCTTTCATGAGAAAAAGTATGGGTTGGTGTAATAGCTGGAGCTTGCAACATCTTTTCAATGGAGTCAAAATTGATGAAACAAAGGATTTCTCGTGTGGGTGAAATGATTTCTCTTTGAATGGGATCACAGGACTTGTTGCATTTCCATACAAATTTAGGTGCTCTATGTATCTAAGGGAAAATCTAGTGGGGAAGGATGGAGTTCGACAGTCCTATTTCATCTATTTGATCAATTAATTTATCCTCCATCCAGCAATAAATTTCATATAAATCAAATTGAGAAGAGGACTCAATGATTTTACAATCTCTGTCAACAAGGGGAGCATGATGGAAGTCAACTTGCAGATGAATAAGAGGATTTTGGATTTCTGCAATTTATTTTCCCTTAGGAGGCATCATATCAAATGAATTTCAGACTGAAAGTGATGGAAATGGAAGAAGTTGATCTAAAACTGAGTGATAATAGTAAAAATAGTATGACTAAAAAGAGACAAGTGGATGTGGATGTTGGTTTTCTTCTCAATAGGACAATGTAACTACTTAGGTATGGAACCATCGTTGAGCTATAAGGAGGAAATCTTTAGTGATCAATTTAGTTACAAAAATGCACTATGTAACATTTTTCACGAAGGAAAAGGGCACATAATGGAAAAAGTTGAGTGGGACTATTTAATGAATGAGTAAATATTCATTAATTATCCAACGTGATTAATAAACAAGTCTATGGGGCATAAATTCATGGGAGTGTGAATTAAATGAATAATGGATAGGCGACAGCTCATTAGACAGAGGAGGTGACATGGAGCGGAGGTGGAAAATGACGTTGGAGCAGTGGTAAATAGTCAAATGTAAACCACATTCGGGAGCAACTTGAGGTGGTAAGCTGTTTCGAGATATGAATTACTGAAAGACTAGGATGAGGAAAATCAATTTCAGAGGGCAGTCTCAGAAACTGCCCACTTCGGAACCCCCCCCCCCCCCCCCCCCCCCCCACCAATAAAGTTCGGACGACAAATGAGGGCCGAGGAATGATGTGGGCCATCGGATCTCAGGGGAGTGTGCGATATGTAAGGAAAGATGAAAAGGATTTAACATCATGAAGTGAAAAGTGATGGTTGGGTCAAGATTTATGATGGATGTGACAATTTGGTGTCAAGCAGTAAAAAAGGTCTTTTCACCTCTATTTACACTACATTAACTTATCAATCTAGGAACAATTTGTTATCTCAAAGAGTGTACTCAGTTTGAGGTGGTCATTTTTTAGAGTAATGCTAGTAGTATAGTGCTCTAAATAGAAGAGTAAAGAGATGCTTGAAATAAGATCTACTTACAAAAAAGAACCTTAAAACTCAATTAATGCACTCAGGAAACTATATTAATTTATTAGTCTAGGGTACAACAATGGTAACTTATCCCTCTGTGAACTGATGTAATTAAAGACAATCAAGGAAAATACCATCAATCCAGGAACTAGACAACAAATGTCAATGCTCACTACAGTCTCAGATCGTTCTGCACACCAAAGCAATGATAATACAAATGACAGGAAATGGAACAACAACTATTCCTATGAACAAGATTGAACAACAAAACCTTAGTCTACGGAAATGAATGCAGCAATTGTATCCTACAGGAATTAGGTAACAATCTTTACTCTAAAGATAAATCGGACAACAAACGGAAATAGAACGGCAACTAACAGAGATGAAATATAGAACAACAACTTGAATCAAATATAAATGTACAATAAACCAAAACGAATATCACACACAACACACTTAATATTAAAAGGAACAGTAATCTGACTTCGATACAACAAGTATAAATCACAGTTATAAAGAATAACGATTGTGATTCGTAATGGAACAGCAATGCCAGTTGAACAACAATCACGGTTAAGTGTAAACCATAGATAAATACAGTAATACCGACTTATGAATGTACAACACGGTTACTCTGTAATTGAACAACAATGGCATTCTGTAAGGAACAACAATGTTATATCAATGGTTAAAGGAACAACAATGCGTTACAAAGTCAGAATGAACAACACAACATTCCTGTTACAGAGAACAACATTACTCAGTTGAGCATAAACAAAATATAACAAAACTGTTATGTAAAATAGCAAAACACATCAGATTACCGAACATAACTAATAACAAAAACCACACATGAATTAGAAATAATTGTACAGGAGCAAGTGTTCCACTAGGGCCAGGCCCTTAGCCTCCAGGGACACACCGCTTGACATTACTCCAGAATCAAAGATGGAACGGTAACCAGATTTATATTAAAACATCAAAACAAAGTTACAGTGGATCACTCTTCAATGAGAGTCGATGATCAAAGTTTCAAATACAAAGGAGAATTACATAAAAATAACAATAGTTCATCCGTTGGGCTAGCAGTGCTGCCCCTTCTTATAACAACCAAGCAGAGATATCAACAATACAAAAATCGTTAAGATAGCGATCCATCCTGGGATTCGCCAGACTATTAATTCTCAGTTATCCTCTTGTTCTCTTGCACCGATTTGGTATCTCCTTTTCCCTTCCTTGGCTAATATGCTCCAATTCAGATCACCTTGTTTGCATGTGATTCCCTGCCAAAGAGACATCAGTTAAATTTGTCCTGTCTTTTCCTTTGGGACAGAAATCTTCAATTTCCTCCTTTTCCTGCATAAGGAAATGGTAATTATTAGTTATTTTGCGTTGCATATAAATCCCATAGATTTTGTCATAATTTCTTATTATCTACCTAGTTCATGATGCAAAGAGGTTATGAGTTTTAAAGAAAAGATGAAAAAATAAACGATAATAACATACCTTCTTCAGTACTCAACACACCCCCTTGCTTACCCTTTTTCATGTCCTCATGAAAACATTGTAGTTGACATGCAAGGCAGTGAGAGAGTAGGCCAGAGACGGGATCTCATGAGGTGGTCTATAGCCATGATGCCTAGCTAGGTGTTCAAAAAGATGTCCTATCTGACCCTTAGGCATTTCATACAAGGCTTGGTATCCTGGTGCAGGGTACCAAATAACTGGACTGCGGAACCTACAACCTAACCAAGATGGGCCTTCTCTCAAAATAAGGTCACCATAAAGACCCAAGCGATCAACAGCTAGCTTAAAGATCTCATAGTTAAACAGTTCCCTGAGTTGGATTTTCGGATTAGAAGTTTGATTTCGGAATTTGGCAGTTGTAATGGCAAGGTCCTTAATGGTAAAGAAATATTTTATCCCTTTCCGATTGATTGTTGTATGAATAGGTCCTAATGCCTCAATCACACCCGGAGTCCTCATGAGGTTCCTATGTTTATTCCACAACTGTAATGGGTCTCTAGGCTCAGCTCGCACCCATAAGTCTAATCCATTTTCTTGTCTTTGAAAGGCATTATAGGCTTTAAGCCATTTTATTTGATTAACACCAAAAGAAATGAATGCCTGCAGTTGGATATCCCCAACAAAAGGGCTGGGATTCTACTCTGTTTCTTGATCTAACACAAGGTTATGCAGATAGAATTCACATAATAATCTTTGAACCTTCACCCCATAGTGCTTACAACAATTTATGAAATCGTCAATAGTGTTTATTTCTATCAGGGCTCCTGCTTTGACAGCTTTAATTTTCAATTGCAAATATCGTTCCATTAAAAACAAGGCATAATTCCTAGCAAGTGCTCTACATGCTAGGATGTCAGTATACAAAGAGCATAAGGTATCCATTGGTTTGTTGACTACATCTAGTCTATGAGTTACCTTTTTGACCCTTTCTTCTTCTTTTTGCCATCCTTCAAAGGCCTGGCTTTCGGATAAGTTGACATTCCTAAGCTGCTGTTGTAATTTTTCATACTTTTCTTGAGAGACAGTCTGTTCTGTAAGTTTCTCTACTATTTGCTAGGTTTGCACCAAGTCCTTTCGCAGAGTTATTGTCTTTAGATCACTATCCCACATGGTAGTTGTAAGCGGAAGGTTTACTTGAATCTTCTTATTGCATCATCTCATGTTTTTGGTTCGCATTCCTTCAAAGGACTGTGCCTTTGTGTGAACTTCTTTGTCATAGGATGATATATTATCTATTTCTACTTCGACATGGGCGACAGCTGAATGCTGTTCCTTTTGGTTTTGAATGGCAGGCTAGACTTAAGTCCTTCTAATCTTTTTCTTGAGGGGTTTTGCTGGAATGGTTACATGTTTTACTCCCGAGGTCCTTTTTTCTCTCTTTCCCATTTTCAAAACCCTGATTTGTTGTCGAAGTCGTGCTATCACATTAAGCAGTCTTTGCTTTTCTTTTCGTAATATTTTAATTTCTTCTATTTTCTTGGAAGGAACAACTGTCTGTTTACTCAGGCCTGGACTGTCGTCTTGGCCAATTTCCTGGTTCTCTTCTTGGGGTGCTTCCTCATTGTTCTGATCGGGTTGTTTAGGAGTAAAAGCCCTAGCTTGTTCTATTATTTCCTGGGTGATTTCTTCTTCCACCACTTCTTCTCCATGAAATTCTTCTGGTGTAGTCTGGCTAGGAATAGATTGTTCCTCTTCTTTATCTCCATCACTTTTCTCTCCAGATATACTTTCAGCATGAACGGAGTGATTCTCTTCTTCTTACTTGTCGCACAATTCTTCAGATGCATTTTTGTCATGAGCAGAATGCTCCTTTGGTTCTTCTTCAATGTGGAGGTTTAGTGGGCTCAGAGTTTGAGCATATTCACCCATATTGGCTAGAATTTGGGCCAATTCATCCTCTTGCAATGGATTTTGTAATGGGCTTCCTTCACATTGCTACGTCTCTTTGTCCGCCTGCCCAGACTGCTCAGTCTCTTCCTCTATTTCTCCTTCCTCATTTTCCTCCAACTCTTTCTCATTCTCCTCTCCTTCCAATTGCGGGGGTTGCAGATCCCCTGAATCATCTATCTCCATTGATTGACTAGTATTCCCTTGGGAATTTTCCAGCCTCCCTCTAATCCATGCCAATCTAACAGATTTCCTCTATTTCAATGGTCTATTCAATGTACTGGTAGCATGTTTTCATTTTGGGGCTGGCAGAGCCAGTTCCCCATTTATCGTGATGATCAGTTCCTCCCAACTGCTCTATTTTTTAGTAAGACTGTAGCTAACTATCAGTCATATAAACCCATGGTGACTTACTACCGATTCTACGTGGCATGATTTTTTCATGCTTCGAGCAACATCATGTAATAAAGAATTTAAAAATGTAGGCAAATTCACAGAGCATTTCTATTTTAATATGGCTAAAAGTTTAAGGTGGTGTGGTCTTACCACGTCTTTCTTGCCTTCATAGGTGATGTAGCTATGGATGATTCTTGCCAATTCTGCCCATGGCTCTCCTAATGCTGCTGGTAGAACTCCCTTTCCTCTTACAATCAGCTTCTGGCCTTCATCTTGGAAGATTTTTATGACTTTTCACAGTCTCTCCTTCTTTAGATTCCACACAGGTCTAGTGGCTGGTAGTCCCGAGACCTTTGCAATTATGTCATCGGTGACTGCTATGTGTCTCCCTCTTACCGTGGAGTGATGTTCTTGCATGTTCCGCAAGAATTCTATTGCTACAGTCTCGTTGGATTCTTGGAAATGATTGAGGTAAACTATCCATCTTGCACTTGTTAGGATTTCTCGTGTAGCATCAGAAACTGCCAATACTTGTGGTTCTATCTAAATTGATCTTACTCCCATGCTTAGCACACTGTAAAAACACAGAGACGGCAATGGAACAACAGGCTGTTCAAGCTGTTAGGAAATACAGAGAAAATAATGAAACAACAAGCTTGTTCAAATCCCGATTCACTTACTAATTGTTGCAGAGCATAATACAGAAATAGCTTAGGAACAGCAAGACATGCAAATTGGAAAACAGAATACCGTTAAGCCTTTCTATTCCCAAGTGAAAATTCTCCAAATAATAGTCTGACATGTATACCAGCAAATTATGAGGTCACCTGCTTCCCCCCTGCAATGTGATAGGTCATCCTCGGCCGTCAAATGAGGGAGTGGCATGCTAAACTGCCATGGTATAGAGTCATAAAGGAACAACGTATACCGAGATGCCATGTTTACAAAAGGAGAAGGTTGTTGAAATCAAGGTGTATAATAGAATCACTTAATAAATAAGAGAATGTCGTGATATGATGTGAGATTGGGACGATAGGACAGCTGATGTGCACAAAAAGTCTGATGTGGTCATTACCAACTTTTTCCATCATAATTGGTTGTAATATATTTTCATGTGTTTAAAGGTTCAGGGAACTTGTATACATAATCTCAATTGACCTATTACAAAGGTATAATACAAAGAAGGGTCTTGATAATTTCTATTGGTGTATAAGGAATGTGACTTCAATACTGTCAATAGAGCTCCGTTTCCCACAGGTGTCCATAACCTTGACAGAGTTGTTTCTTTCACCCATGGAACCATGATCCTTTGTGTATGCTTAGGAAGTGCTGTGCAATGCCAAAATGGAGGTCATTATGTTGGCTTGGTAACCAGATAAACCATAATGCCATTCACCAGGAAGGAGAGAAAGGTGGGTAGGTTAGCTCGTGATGAGACCTCCTTTTCCAAAGACTCTTTATTTTTTCCTAATGTTCCTCTTGGATCATATCCCTAGTGTGGTGGCCATAGTTGGAATGCCACTTCACTTTCTTCCTTATGATCATGGTAGGCTGGCTCTTGATGAGACCCCCTATCCTTCATTTGACAACCCATATTAGCAAATCATATAAACATTTTTCTCTTTTTTCTCTTTTATAAAATACTTTCCTATTTATACACAAAGAGTGGTTCAACACTCCTTAAGAGTAGGAATGGTGGATGAAGTCTTAACATCTCAATAGAAAAATATACCCTTTGTTCTTATTCCTTAATAATGATCAAAGAAGATTATGGGAATTTAAAAAGAACCACCATGATAAAGATAACCAATCATATCAGTATTAGTAGAATAATGATAGCAAAGTGATGAATAGTTGTGTCCTCTCCTCTTTTCTCCTATCAATTCAAAGCAATTTCTTGTAAAAAAATAGCAATTTTATGTAATTTGTTGATTTTAGTATGCTCTAGTTTTGTATCCATTGCATAAGTTTATAGATATGCCCCAAATCACAAGAAAAAGACTCAAAACTGTTGTACATTGAGAGGAACAACAGTTGTCCTTTAATTGGAACAGCAAGGAGAACAAGCGTAAGTAAAAGGAATACGAAAATGTTGTCCTTTCAAAAAGGAACAACAGAAAATGCAAGTGTTGTTCCTTTGGAAAAGGAACAGCAGAAAATGCAAGTGTTGTTCCTTCGGAAAAAGGAACAGCAGAAAACAAAAGTGTTGTTCCTTTGGAAAAAGGAACAACAGAAAATAAAAGTGTTGTTCCTTTGGAAAAGGAACAACAAAAACGAAAGTGTTGTTCCTTCGGAAAAAGGAACAACAAAAAAACAAAAGTGTTGTTCCTTCGGAAAAGGAACAACAAAAATGAAAGTGTTGTTCCTTCGAAAAAGGAACAGTAAAAAAATAAAAGTGCTTTTCCTTCAGAAAAGGAACAACAAAAACAAAAGCATTGTTCCTTCGGAAAAGGAACAACAGGAAAATAAAAGTAATGTTCCTTCATAAAAGGAACAACAAAAAGTGTTGTTCCTTCGGAAAAGGAACAACAAAAACAACAGTGTTGTTCCTTCAGAAAAAGGAACAGCAGAAAACAAAAGTGTTGTTCCGTCAGAAAAGGAACAGCGAAATCGAAAGTGTTATTCCTACGGAAAAATGAACAACATAAAAATGCAAGTGTTGTTCCTTTGGAAAAAAGAACAGCAAAATGGTAAAAATGCTATTCCTTTTGAAAGGAACAGAAGAATGCAAAAGTGTTGTTCCTTTGAAAAGGAACAACAAAAACGATGGAACTGTTGTTCCTTTGAAAAGGAACAGCAGAATGCAGAGGTGTTGTTCCTTGAAAAAGGAACACCAAGTCGGTGAGAATGTTGTTTTTTCCTAAAAAGGAACAACAAAGTACAAATACAAAAAAATATGTACAGAGAATAATTTACACTAACAAAACAAAGGAATTATGTGTAGAATGCAAGAACAGTTGAATCACTTAATGAACCAGAAGTGAGGAAGATTTCTCTTCCTCCACCAAAATCTGCATGTCGGAGTCTTCGCGGAGTTGCTGGTAGAAGGATTCCCGAGTAAGTGGTTTGTGGTATAGTTGAACTTGGTGGCCGTTTGCCTTGAAGGTATGTCCAAATCTGTCAATGGTGGTTAGAGCAAAGGTGACATTATCATGAACCTTCTGGATTTCATATGGCCCCAACCAACGAGTCTGAAGTTTCCCCGGAAAATCCTGAAACCTGGAATCGTATAGGAGTTTCCAATCTCCTTCGTGGAAGACTTTCATTTTAATGAGAGTGTCATGCCATTTAGCTCGCTGTTGTTGGATCAATGCAATGTGTTGAAGGGTAGAGAGCCTGATTTCATCTAACTCATTGATCTACTGTAATCTATTAATCTGTGCCTCGTTTAGATCTAGACTGACTTCTTGTGCTATTCGTAGTGTTTGTATCTCGAATTCTATCAGAAATATGGGTTCCTTTCCAAATACTAGTTGGTATGGTGAATAGCTGGTAGTGCTTCTCCATGTTGTTCTGTAAGCCCACAAGGCTTCCGGCAATCTTGGAGCCCAATCGCATCTATGTGATGCAATGGCTTTTGTTAGGATTGCTTCTATTATTTTATTGCTGCTTTCTACTTGACCATTTGCCTATGGGTGGTATGAAGTAGTAATTTTATGCTGGATATGATAGTTTTTTAATGTTGTAGAAATCTTGTTACCAGCAAAATGTGGTCCACCATTTGTAATTATATCTCTTGGGAGGCCATATTGCACAAATATATGGAACAGGAACTGTATGACAGAATCCTTTGTAGCTCTCGGTAATGCTTCTACTTCAACCCATTTGGTGACATACCATATTGATACCAAAATATATGTTTCTTGGTTCGATGATGGGTTAATTGGACCAACAAAATTGAGGACCCATCGCTTGAATGGTTCAATAACTAGCTGTGGGTTCAGGGGCATTTCATCGTACTGTCTAGGGAATCCTGCTCTTTGGCAGTTGTCACAAGCTTCAACGAACTTCTTTGCATCTTTGAAAATCGTGGGCTAATAATACCTTGTTTGCAGCACCTTGTGACCAGTTCCTCGATCGACGAAATTTCCACCACACAGTTCATCGTGACAAGCTTTCAAAATGTCAAAAATTTCATCTTCATAGCTGCATCTCTTGATGTACATATCTGCCCCTGTATGGAACAAGTAGCCCCCAATCCAAGAAAATTGAGTACTTTACTGGGCAATCTGTTTTCGTTCATTGGGGGTCAGATGTTTCAGTAATTTTCCTACTGCTAAATAATTTGCAACATCAGCATACCAGGGTGTTTTAACAGTGACAACAAACAAATGTTCATCTGGAAATTGATCTTCAACTGCTGCTGCGTCCACTGGTTTTGGCATTCATGAGAGAAAGTCAGCTACAAGATTTTCTTTTCCAGGTCGGTCCTTTATTGTGATATCGAATTCCTGCAATAAAATCAGCCATCTGGTTACTCTACCATTTGTGATTGGTTTATTTGCTAAGTATTTTATGGCAGAGTGATTTGTATACAAGATAACAGGATATCCAGTAATATAATGCCTAAATTTATTGATAGCATGTATTACAACTAAAAATTCCTTTTCAGTAATAGTATAGTTCAATTCAGAAAGAGATAAATTCTTGCTAATATAATAAATTGCATATGGTTTTTTATCTTCTTCCTACCTAAGGACTGCTCCAATAGCTGTATCTGAAGCATTTGATGAAATTTGAAATGGTAGGTCCCAATTTGGACCTCTAAGGATTGGGGCTATTGACACAAGCTGTTTCAGATCCTGAAAAGCACAGTCACATTTTTCTGTCCAAACAAAGTCAACATTACATGTTCGAGCATATAGAGGTGCAGCGATGTGAGAAAAATGTTCTATAAATCTTCTATAATAACCAAAAAATCCAAGAAAACTGCATACCTCTGTTTGAGTGGTAGGAGTGGGAATTAGCAAAATTATTTGAATCTTGGCTAGGTCTACCTATATTCCAGTTGTTGAGATATAATGGCCTAAAATAAGTCCTTCAATCATCATCATATAGCATTTTTCAGGGCTCAAACAGAGCCTGGTGGTAATGCATCGCTACAACACTTTTTTCAATGTGTCTAATACTAGGTCAAAATCATCTCCGTATGGTGTAAAATCATCCATGTATACTTCAAGCCCTTAATTTATTAAATCTGAAAAGATGCTGAGGATATCCCTTTGAAATGTGGCAGGGGCATTGCATAGGCCAAAAGGTAGAAGTCTGTAGGAAAATGTTCCCCAAGGAAAAGTAAAAGTAGTTTTGTCTTGGTCTTCAAGGGCAATCTGAATCTGATTGTATCCACTAAAGCCTTCTAAGAAAGAAAAGAATTTCTTTCCTGCCAAAGTGTCTAATACTTGGTCAATGAATGGAAGGGGAAAGTGGTCTTTTTGTGTTGCTTTATTTAGTTCTCTATAATCTACACAAATCCTCCATTTTCCATTCTTCTTTGGCACCACAACAAGTGGAGAGACCCATTTACAATCGGAGATAGGGTAGATGAATTTCACATCCAAAAGCTTTTGAAGTTCATCTTTTACAATGTCTTTTAGATGAGGGTTAAGTCTCCTTTATGGTTGGCAAACGGGTCTTGCATCCTTCTCTATGTAAATGTGGTGTGTACATAACTGGGGATCAATTCCTTTCATGTTAGGGTAATCCCATGCAAATGCTTCTTTGTATTTCCTCAGTAGTTGGATCAGCTTCTCTTCTTGTTTGGAAGTCAGGTTGGCATTAATGTTTAAAGTCTTTCCTGGCTCAATTTCTACAGTTTTGCTATTTGAGACAGAGGTAGTAGCTATTATTTGATCATGAGTATATCTAAGAGGATCTTCTTCTAATTCATTATCAAATGCTGCTTCTATCATGTGACATTGTATGTGGGATCTGGATTCAGCTTGGCTAATAAAATTGTTAATGGCATCATCTTCTGTTTGATCTTTGAAATCGAGGGCATCTTCTATGGTTAATGGAGATCTAATATTTTTGGTGAGGTATGATACAGGATGTTTGTTAGTTCTTATTATTGTGACAATTGGCTGGGCTGGAGGATATAAAGCTAGATTCTTGATATTAGCCCCCCTAGTTATGGCCATACTACCTTGTCGGTAGCCAATATAAGCGTCAGCAGTTGCAAGCCAAGGTCTCCCTAAAATCAATGGATGTCCATCAAGTCAGTTTTTGGGGTTTATTATCAGAAAATTGGCAGGATACTCCCAGGAATCAACGGATATCATAACATCATGCAGTGTGCCCTCTGGCCTAACCACGAATCAGTTAGCCAGTTCTAATAAAGTGGAAGTTGTTTCTACTGATGTAATGCCCAGTTTTTGACAAGTGGTGGTTGTTAAGAATTTGATTGCAGCTCCTAGATCAACTAAGGCATTTGAGAAGGTTTGTCTGTTGATTTGTATTGTTACTATTGGATTTCCTGGGTCTTCATATTTAATGGGTGTTTCTTTTCTTGATAATAGATCGGATAAGGTACCAACTACTTGGAATTTTGGGTTATTTGTTATTTTCCTCCTTGGTTTTTTTTATACATAGCTCTTTGATGGTCTTTGCATATATTGGGATGTCTTGGATGGCTTAGAGGAGTGGGATTTTTATGTACAGATTTTTCAGTTCTCCTAGAATGTCAAAATCAGGATGTTGTATAGGTCGAGGTATAATTAATCATTCTGGGAATGGGGGAGAAGATGTGGTTGCTTGATCATGAATTTGTTGTCTGGTCACATCCTCTTCTTGTGGTGGTTGTTCTATAGGTAATTGATTTTCAACTTGAGCGGTTTTATTTCCCTCTGTTTCTATAATGCACCCAAATCTTAATTGAAGATCATTACACTCCTTTAAATTGGTTTTTGGTTCTGGTGTTTCAATTATTTGGATAGATTGGACCGATCTATTATTTGGATTAGGGTTGGGGTGGGCCGAGAGTTGTGGTCTTAAGCTAGACTGAGGGTTTTGTTGTAATGCTGGTAGTGTAGGTTGAGGGAGTGGAATGGTTCCTATTGGCTGATTCATTGGTCTTTTCCATTTTGTCTGCCAAACTTGACTTTGTGAAGTAGTATGGGACCATTGTGCTAGATATACATTGTTTTGCCAATATGGTGGAGTATAGGGAAAATTTGGCCAACTGGGTTGACTTGTTTGGTTGGCCATGGTGATGATGAAAGAAATGGTTGTTGTGACCAATTTGAGAAGGGAGGTTGATTTTGCCACATTGTATTATATTGTTGAGAATGATATTATGGAGGCTGGAAAGAAGAAGCTGGATCTGGGAACATACCTTATTGTCGTTACTGCCATTGACGGTGCTGATTGAGTAGGTATGCCGGTTCTGGCTCTTCTTCCACTTCCTTGTATACTGCTTTCAATCCAGGAAGTGAGGGACAACTCTCTGTAGAGTGGTCTTTTGTACAAATGGCACAAACTTGGACTGCATCTAATGGACACTCCTTGTGGCTATGTTTCATTCTGCATCTGGGTCAAAATATTGCCAAATTCTGTTCTACCTCTACATGCTTTTGTTTGGCCTGCATAATATCAAGTTGTGTTGTCAGTGTCCCCAATATGTTAGCTTTAAAAGTTTCTAATAAATTTCCAATTATTGTGCGAGTTACTCCCTCTATAGAGATCTTGTTGTCTCTTGTAAACCTGTCATGTTCTGTTGGTTTTAGTCTTGTGTTGCATCTCCAACTCCTAATACATAAATCAATAATGTCAGCAAAATTTTCCTAATAAATATCTCCGTTTCCCATAATATTTAGTGTTTCAATCCATTGTTCCTTCATTCCCATAATTCATGTTGTTTTTAATACATTATCAGGTAAGGGTAATCATGCATAAGGAGATCTTTGAAGATTATACTGGAAACATTCAACATATTCTTCTAATGTTTCATTTGGTCTAGCTACCATCTAAAATATTTCATCTTTTAATTCTCTAGACCTACAATAGTCTTGATATTTCTTTAGAAAAGCATCTTTCATTTGATCCCAATTATTTATAACACCACTTCCCAATCCCATAAACCATATTAAAGTAACCCCTTTTAATGTAGAGGGAAACAATTTCAGTTTCTAGGGATCGGTGGTATAGTCATCTCCTCTACACAGCACATCAAATTCAATAAGAATGCATTTGGATCTTCTAATGTAAGGCCATGGAATGTAGAGATATGCTGGAGAGGAATTGTTTTCATAGGTGCATTAGCTACAGTATCCATAATGGGGTATTGCAGTGTAGAGGTTTGGGTGTTTGGCTGGTTCTGGGCCATTTGGTCAAATATATGCCAATAACCTTCTGGGATATCTAGGAGGGTATTCCTAGGATGTTGAGGGGCAATGGATTTAATAGGAATGGCCTTAACATTACTTCCTTTATCTGGGATGATGAGAGTGCCTAATTTCTGAGGGAATTCTAGTTCTTGAGGTTCTTCAACTTCGTTATAAATGATTTTTACAGCACTTCCCTTATCTAGGCTACTTAATGGTTGAATTATCCCAAGAGGAGATCTTGGTTCTTCAATTTCTCCTATTTCTCCTCTCCCTTCACAGAGGTTGCTAAGGTTCCCTCCTTGTAATGATTTTCAGCTAGAATTCTCAATTTCTTGAAAATCTTGCTCTTCGGTTTGACTATGCACCTCAGCAAACGCTACATATGGTGATCTTGTGGCCTGAAGGGAACTAGTAGGTTGTCTAGAAGCAACCTTTCTAGGTCCTATTGAAGGCTGAGATTCTGCTTTCTTAAGGATTTCGTCTATAAAGGTCAATTGGCCAAGGGTCAGCGGTCCCTTAGCTTTTTCAGACTTGGGTAGGGGCTTAGGATTCTTTTCAGGATTTTTCTGCTTAGTCATGCACACAAATAAAATGCTAATTTCTACCCAAAAAACAACAAATTTGCAGGAAAGCGGGCAGGAGAGCAGGGCTATTACATGCTTCGTACGCAGGTTCTTACCTTTGGTTTTTAAAACCCAATTCTCTCCTAGTATGTTTTTACATCAATCTAGAAAAGAAACAAATGGCTATGTACTCTTCCCTAGCAACGGCACCAAAATGTCGAGCAATAAAAAGGGTATTTTTCACCTCTATTTACCCTACATTAACTTATCAATCTAGGAATGATTTGTCATCTCAAAGAGTGTACTCAGTTTGAGGCAGTCATTTGTCAAAGTAATGCTAGTAGTATAACGCTCTAAATACAAGAGTAAATGGATGCTTGAAATAAGATATAGTTACAAAAAAGAACCTTAAAACTCAAATCATGAACTCAGAAACCTATATTAATTTATTAGTCAAGGGTACGACAATGGTAACTCATCCCTCTGTAAACTGATGTAATTAAAGACAATCAAGGAAAAGACCATCAATCTAGGAACTAGAAAACAAATGTGAATGCTCACTACAGTATCAGATCGTTCTGCACACCAAAGCAATGATAATACAAATGACAAGAAATGGAACAACAACTATTCTTATGAACAATATTGAACAGCAAAACCTTAGTCTACGGAAATGAATGCAGTAATTGTATCCTATTGGAATTAGGTAACAATCTTTACTCTAAAGATAAATCGGACAGCAAACAGAAATAGCACGGCAACTAACAGAGATGAAATATAGAACAATAACTTGAATCAAATATAAATGTACAATAAACCAAAACGAATATCACACGCAGCACGCTTAATATTAAAAGGAACAGTAATCTGACTTCAATACAACAAGTATAAATCACAGTTATAAAGAATAACAATTGTGATTCGTAATGGAACAACAACGCCAGTTGAACAACAATCACGGTTAAGTGTAAACCATAGATAAATATAGTAATACCGACTTATGAATGTACAACACAGTTACTCTATAATTGAACAACAATGGCATTCTATAAGGAACAACAATGTTATATCAATGGTTAAAGGAACAACAATGTGTTACAAAGTTAGAATGAACAACACAACATTCCTGTTATAGAGAACAACATTACTCAATTGAGCATAAACAAAATATAACAGAATTGTTATGTAAAATAGCAAAACACATCAGATTACCGAATAGAGCTAATAATGAAAACCACACACGAATTAGAAATAATGGTATAGGAGAAAGTTTTCCACCAAGGTTGGGACCTTAGCCTCTAGGGACACACCGCTTGATATTACTCCAGAATCAAAGATGGAAGGACAACCAGAATTACATTAAAACATCAAAACAAATTTACAGTGGATCGCTCTTCAATGAGAGTTGATGATCAAAGTTTCAAATACAAAGGAGAATTACATAAAAATAACAACAGTTCGTCCCCCGGGCTAGTAGTGCTACCCCTTCTTATAACAGCCGAGCGGAGATATCAACGATACAAAAATCGTTAAGATAGCGATCCCTCAGGATCAAAGGATCCTAAGGGATTCGCTAGACTGTTAATTCTCAGTTATCCTCTTGTTCTCTTGCGCCGATTTGGTATCTCCTTTTCCATTCCCTGGCAGATACGCTCCAATTTGGATCGCCTTGTTTGCATGCGGTTCCTTGCCAAAGGGACAACAGTTAACTTTGTCCTGTCTTTTCCTTTGGGATGACAATCTTCCGTTTTCTCCTTTTCCTGCATAAGAAAAGGGCAATTATTAGTTATTTTGCGTTGCATACAAATCCCATAGATTTTGTCATAATTTCTTATTATCTACCTAGTTCATGATGCAAAGAGGTTATGAGTTTTAAAGAAAAGATGACAAAATAAACGATAATAACGTACCTTCTTCAGTACTCAACATTTGGTATGGTGGGGAAATGAACGAATGAAGTTAGGATATTGGTAAAATTACATCGATACTTAGGATTATGGTTAATTAAAGCCCATACCATATGCACATTTTTGCAATGTTATAACTTTGTATAAAATCCTTTCATGCTCCAATTGTATTCCATTTGTATACCTACCCTTATCTTTCCTAACATTTTATCACTTAGTTCTCTGAGTGCATTTAAACTAACGACTCAATATTTTTGTTTTAATGACTAATCTACTTCTATCTCTTATTTCCTCCATTGGCTTAGATTAAACTGTTGATCCAATTTTATTTGCTACGTATTGACAAACAATTTAAATCAAATCCAACCATGATTAAACCATACAATTGGATTGTATGAACTAGCGTGGCATTTAAAAAATATGGACACAGCCTTTATTTGCAAAAATAAAATTGGCTAAGAGTAGTGGCATTTGCATTTGCAACACTTTCAGAGTTTATTGTTTTTTCTTTCTAGCCTAACATTTTATTTTTGCCTTCATTTTTTAGGGCATCTATTCTAAGATTTTATTTGATATGGACTCATTCATAAAAATATCCCTAACAATTTTTATTTAATATTCTTTTTGTTCATATCCTAACTTAACATTTTTATGAAATATATTTTCATTTTTTGACTAATTGATACTAACTTACCAAAACCAAAAAATGGTACAAGAGTCTTACCTGAGAGATAATATCATCTCCAAGAAAAGATAACTTATTATTTTAATTAGAATTAAAATCATGCAGAAGTTGAATTGAATGAAATCTTATTGACCAAAAATCATCATTTATTGAATCTAAAATGCTAAGTAATGAGTTTTTCAATGGAATTCTCCTCATATTTACATGGGAGGAAAAGAGTGGTGAATCATGACAATTCCTTGGAACTTCTTCGTGTATGATTTTATCATAGAATCATTTTTATACCATATGATGAAGTTTTACAAAAGTAATGCAATAAATTGCATCACAAGTGTATATGATTCATCTATGATATGTTTTAATCCACTTTTCTAGGAAATGATAGAGGATTGTGAAGGAAAATTTTGGACTCATTACTTATTTATTTAAAACCTAGAATAGAACGAAACAAAAGGAAATTGAATGAAAGGAAACACAACTAGGTATAATCATATTTCCAATGTAACAATGTAAGAACTTTATTTCTCACATGTACGTACAGATCAAACATCAATAATAAAAGGACAAATATAATTAAAATAAGAGAACTAAATCTAAATGCAGAATGTACATCTATTGCTAACATACTTACAGAAACCAACTGATTTATAATAACCTTCCCTTGAAATGTCCCTTCTAGCTGAATTTCAATTGGATCATAGAAATATGGATGAATTTCCGTTAATGATTGGAAAGGATTTAGAAGCGAAAATAACTAACCAGATTGTAGATATGCATTTTTAGATACAACGGCCTACAAAAATTTGTCAGTGTTATGTGCATATGTTAAATTATCAACAATCTTTCGTGTCAGATAACTTTCTAAATGTATCTCAAATGGGCCTATCAGATATGGATGTAAATCTCATAGATTCAATGAAAGATTATTAATTTAGATTGTTGGTCATATGGGATCAATTCATTTTCAAGTGTTGTTTCATATTGAGAATGTATTTTAGAAAGAAAAGTAAATTGAAAAGATACAACCATCAGAATTGAAAGATCAAAATTTCTTAATGGTTATAATCTATATTTTCTTATTTTTCTTCACATTATAGGAATATATATTGTGAATTTCCAACACTTAGTTGTTTGATATGCCAACAAAAGACATCTAAAAACTAAAAAATGTTAACAGAAAACAAATCTAAAAAAATTGAAAATAGATGAAGAAAAAATTATTAAAATCAAATCGTAATTTACACTAATTTTACAATTAATGTTACAACACAACTGGAATTGATTTTAAAAAATTCCTCGTCACAAGTATTGGCCAGAAAATATGAAGAATTATTGGCATTGACTTGTGGAAGAGAAAATGATTCTAAACCACAAACAAATGTAAGATCTTGATGATCATATGAATTATAACTTGGAAAAGACTCTTGAATGTCAAAATCATGAAAATCATTTTTTACTTGAGAATGAGAATTAGTTGGAACAACTTCTGAGTTAGAATGTTAATCTTTACCACATATGATTGATACCTGATCATGGGAATTTAATTCAGCAGAAGAAGTTTCAATTTTCTCAATGTTAGAATAATTATCATAAATAACTTCATAAAATTCTTTGAAATTTTTTTCATTCCCATATGACAAATAAAAACAAGAGGGAAAATTAAGCTCAAGCTCATCAATATTGGAAGAATGATCAATAAATAATTATTTATCTTGGTAAAAAACTAATAGGGAATTTATTTGAATCAGTCTCACTTCTTTCTAGAATAGTATTCATGCAATGAGAAGGTAAAATACTATCAGCAAAAATATCGGGATAAACGGAAAAATGTGAATCTAAAGAAATGAATCTACAATATTTTTGGTTTGTATTTTCATGATTACAAATTTCAGATTTTTTATCATTCAATTGATTAACTGTCCTTTCTTGAAGAATATTGTTTGGCTGCCCTGAATTTGACATTTGATCATCATGAAATAATTCAGAAATTTGTACAACAGGTTGCATATTATTGGAAGTTTTAATTTCTGCTTGTACTTATTGATTTATGATCTGATTCTCCCAATTTAACTCAAATATTTTCTGATTTCAAGGCAACTTTCTCTCCAAGATTGTTGCTAGTATCTTCTTGTATTTGAATAGTAATGTTTTCCAAGACTTGTGATTGAGATTCATTAACATGTGAAGATGCATCTTGATCATTATTAACATTGTAGGAAGTGTGGAATAAATGAAGGAATTGATCGTACATATTAGAGGCCACTTCATCATCATTGGTTTGCACCTCCATATTGGAATTCTAAATTTTACTAATAAAATTGGGAGAAGATTGAGAAAATATTGCAGACATTTCACATGAATTGTGAATGGGAGGAAGAGAGTAAATATATTCAAACCAATCTAATAATTCATTTTCCAAATGTTTATCTTCAATTTTAAATCTCAAATAATTTAAATGAAATTTAAGGAACCTTAGTTGCTCAACCATAAGGGAGAGGGAGAGGGAGAGGATGTTCAAGCAGGCTCGACCTAAAATCAATAAAAGACCCATTTTCAAACCTTCGTATATCTTCAATTTTGTCACATACTTGTTTATATTCATGACCATCAAATTTACATAGGAACATTGTAATAACTTGATCCCGACTGTGAATTGAGGCAACTGGAAGTGATTGATACTAGCTTTTGGCTTTTGCCAAGAATGTAAGACTAAAAATCCTCCATTAAATACCTTCATCAATATCATTAAAAGCAGAATTTGATTTTTTTTAATCAATTGTAAAGCATGATCAAATGCAGAAGCATTCCTCTTACCGTTAAACTTTACCTTTGACAAGTGTCTTACTATTTCTGGTGGAGTATTGGCAGATGCATGCCCATAAATGTAACTCCAAATGGGAAGTTTAAGAGGAGCCATTGTAATAAAATTAAAAAATTAAAATACAAAAAATCGAATAGACAACAAATTTCAGGCCCTCCTTCTAGCGCCAAAAATGTTTAAGTCTCGAAATTCTCAGCCTACAACACTATAAGGGAGACCACCCGATCCGAACCTCAAAGGAGCTCATTTTCTGTTGATACGGTGGTTCTAACTCGTTAAACTAGGTCAAGTTACCTCTTCCTTATTGTTATTGGTTTAAGATGAGTCTTTAGTTACAAATAGGTAGGGACATTGAATCGATTCTTCTTGCTGATTAGGCAAGAGGATGGCCCTTAAGTTGTTCAAATGGCACAACCAAACCACTCTAAAGTTTTTCCTCTTAAAAAGAGGGCTTCTAGAATGCAAGATTTATGATAAAAATTACAAGACTAAATATATAATGCGATGAATATAACCTATCTCGATTGAAGGAAAGAGAAGTATTTCTCCCAATCGAGAGCAAGCTAATTAAACAGGAAAAGAAGCTAGTAGGAATCATAATTAGGATGAAGGGATTTGATCAAGGAAATTGTTCTCGAGATCTGATCCTTATTGAAACAAATACAGAGAACTAAGTATCTAATAAATAATTACTAGACACTTATATGTAATTATATCCAACTCTTAATCTATTATGCATAAAAATGAAAAATATTCATGACATAATACTCAAGTAGTTAAAATAAAATTTCATGTATGAAATCAAAACATATATAAATTTAAACCATTAGATAGTTATCTAGCCTAAAGAAATAAACATTTGTTCTTATACAATTTCAATTTTCAAGTTATATCTAGGATTAAGTCTGTAGGATAGCGTAATCAGACTTTTAAATGAATTAGCAATTAAGACTCAACAATAGTACATAAGGCCAACTATTAACTCATACATCAAAAATGAAATTAAAAGAAAACAAGAAAACAATTCGTTTCAATGATTTAAGTAAGCAATAGTGCCATACATAAATAACTAAAAAAATCTTTATTATAAAATGTATGAAATTGCAAAACTCAAAAGACTACAGTAGTGCAAATGCCATGTTGTCTGCAATTCAATTCCTGTCTACAATGAAAAGGCTCTACTCTAAAATAGTAGTGCATAATAAAATAAAGTCCATTTACGAACAGGTTACGAGCGTTGTCACAAGTTTAGCCTCTTCTCTAGGATTTGACTCCCTATTACAAAGCCTCTCGATATTTATTTATACATTATTACATCCATAACGGAAATCTTCAAATGGCTCAACCATAAATGCTGATAGTAGATTAAGGCAGAAGGAATGCTTTGATTGGGCCTAGAAGAATGTTAAGAGGAACAATGAATTTTTTTTTTCCCAAATGAGCATGATGAGATAAGAGCAATACCAATTATTTCGACTTAGTTGCAATTCATTCTCTTGAGCCAACAATTTCCTTTTATTATGATACTTCTTTGTTGCCTAGAAAATTTCAATTGGTGATTGTCTGGATTTGATTTAATAAATGCCATAATTGGAACTTTGTTACAGAAATTAAAAAAAAAAACTAAATTAGAGTTTTATCATAAAAATGTCGGAATAATAAATTAATAATATAAAAAAAATTTCAACTGAGACCAAAACTAATAAGCATCAAGGGTTAGTATCAATGGTTTATAACATTGCCCCCCTTTATGAATAAGTCGTAAACATGGAGTGACATTGGAGGTCTATTCATCAAAAGATTCTAACAAAACAACACAAAATTTGTGATGGAGCAGATGCAAAATATAATTAATCCGATTTTATAATTTACATCGCATCCATTTGATTGATAATTTCAAATGATGGAAGATAAAAAAAATTCTGATATGTTTGGATGTGAAATTATGATTAGATGGAAATTAATATCATATCGGGTTTGGATAAAATTGACTATTGGAGATTTTAGAGTTTTATGCCTATCGCAATATCGGTGGGATGCAATTTCAGATGTTTTACAATATCGCTCATCGGAGGTTGGTGCAAATCGGTGATCGAAGTTTTATGAATAAGAACCATCGCAAAAGTTCCGAGGTGGGCGGACTTGATGTCGTAACGCATTTGAGTTAAATTTTCTTATCGGATCCAGGCTATCATAAGTTTCAAACAATAGTCGTTACAGAAGTCTTGAGGTGAGCGGACCTGATAATTTTATATTGAAGATTTAATTTCATATCGGGTCTGAGACATCAAAATTTTTAAACATATGCCCCAACAAAAATTCTTATTTATGAATGGACACGATATCTTTTAAAACTTAGATCTAAATGTCATATCGAGTCTGAGGGTCGGAAGACTCTTATTAGAAAATTGTGATAGGGGAACTTGCGATATATGTCACAGTTATAATATGATTCGAGACTTCAAGCTTAATGCAACCCTGATATATTATTTCAATGTGTTTTCGATAGATTTAACATATATACTTGCCAATATGCCACTTTGTAATATGATTAAGGCTTAAGGCCTTAGTGTGGTTCTTGGTCTCGGGGGCTATGGAAACAATGAAGTATTTACAAAATAAAAATAATTTACAAAAACAAATAAAAAGGATAAATTAATGAAACACAAGGATAATGCACAATATAAAAGGCCAAAGCAGCTAAACACATCCAATCTTCAAATAGGCATAATTTGCAAACTATTAATCCAAATGAGGTCAAACGAGTTTAGATAGATAGATAAGAACAAGTCGAACTCATTTAGGAAATACCTACATCTCAGAATCAAATAGTAATAATACCAATCATTCAGTTAAAAAGGTCCCCATAATGAGATTTAAGTGAAAAATTGGAGGGTTATGTTTTATCACAACACCTTCACACTCTAAGATTATTCCATCTCACAATTCCCCCTTATCTGATTGCATAATAAAATTATATATAAGTACACTTGCCACCATGCTCGAGCTATGGAAAATTGGTGGTCGGGAGCGATGGCAGACGTATGCGAGTTTATGGTTTCAGCAGGTCCATATGTCGCCGCCGCCGCCCCCACTGGTTTGTTGGATGCAGGATCGGACTGGAGCCTGGCCGTGGGTTTCATAGCGTTCGATAGTACATGCAGGACTTGGCCCGGATCCATTAACAGAGAGGAGCAGCAGGATCCGATTCAAAACAAACGGATACTCGAGGTTTTTCCTCCTTTCTTGAAACGGTTCGTCCGCCTCAGGGTGACTCTGGGCACCCCTCTACACTGTCTGGGGTTATATGTTTCAGATCTACCGACCTTCACACAGTCTCAGATTGATGAGACCTCCATCGCGGGTGACTTACCTTGGACAAGTAGACCTGTCTGCGTAAATGGGGAAGAGAGCCGATCGCTTATCCCTTTGCCCCTTCTGGGATTTCTGCGGGTCCGATCCACCACAATACGGTTGTTTTCAAATGACCTGGGTGAAGATCAACTGTGGGGCGGGAAACGGGAGCTAGTATTCCAATGGTTTGAGGCTCCTCTGTCCTCGGTGGCGCTGTTTTGGGAGACGGCCATTTTGACAGCGGAAAAATTAAGCCACAAGACCCCCATCTTCAAGATGCCCTCTCGGCGTGAGATACAAGGCCCCCAACATCTTTTCAGATGCCCTGATCCGGGAAGCGGCTCACCAGAACGGGCCAATCGCTATAGTTCCGGGGTGGAACGATCGGATCTGGCCAGATCTAGGCAAAAGACAGATGGAAGCCAGCCAGATCCAGAACTCAAACCAGTAAAATGGGACCTAAACAAGGCAGACACAACAGATCTGAAGCAAATATTTATCAGATCAACAGAAGGAAGACACTTTTGTGTGCAGATCTGGGAATGGATGACTGTATTGGAATTAAAAAAAGAGATCCAGGTCAAACTGGGTACTCCAGTTGCATTACAAAATCTTTTATTTTCAGGGCTCTGCATGCAGGATCAACACACTCCAGCATTACAGGGTTGCAAAGGACTCAACTGTTATCCTCAATCACCGACTGCGAGGTGGATCTAAGGGATCTACATCAAAACCTACAGGATCCTACAGAGACGCAGCAAAAGGGAAAGAATCTCCAAAGGGGAAAGAACATGCAACTGTTAATATACCTCCAGGGCAGTATATCGTGGATGAAGTACCAGAGAGCCCCTCCATTCCGTTGGATATCCCAGAGGTAAAGTGCATATTCTCAGATCTACAAAAAAATGCCGTTATTTGTAGATTTAACGGCTTCTGGCCTAGATCGGATGCTTTGTATCAATGGATTCACACAGCATGGACAAAAAACTGCCAGATCCACCTATGCTCGAAGGGTTTTTTCATAGTAATCTTTCGCGTTGAAGAAGAGAGGGAAAAAGCTCTCACCGAAGGACCATGGTTCTGAGGCAGTGCGGGACTATTTGTTACCCCTTGGTTCTCGGAGTTTGATCCAAATACCATGGTGGTATCAAGGATGCCGGTATGGGTAAGGTTACATAATCTTCCGATACATTTTTGGCATTTTTCATCCTTATCAGCTATAGGGAATACCCTTGGAATAATGTTAAAGATTGATACAGAGAGACATTTAAAAGGAATCTTTACCTTTGCTAGAATATGTGTCGAGGTAGATCTCAGTCAAGGGTTACCGGAAAGCATCATCCTGAATTTCAACAATACTCAATGGAAACAACCTTTGGACTATGAGAATACAACATTCAGATGCAGGGGATGTCAACAAACAGGTCATCTGTTCAATGCATGCAAAAGTCTTAACAAGAGCAAGCCACAACAAAGGAAGCACAAAGGATGGCAGAACATAGATAATGTCATAAAGAAGAGAACTGCGGAAAAGAAAGCCCCCACAGTATCAGAAGACGAAGAAACAGAAGCAGAGGAGGATGATACCACCATAGAGGAGGTTGAAATAGAGAACCAGAAGGAAAATACAGCAGCCAACAAGGAGATACAGCCACACTCAATTCAGGCAGAGACCCAGCAAAATCAGGCAGAGATGACAAGCGTGGATCAAAGCATGGGAGGCATCAAACGGCAGCATCACTCAGATACTTCAGATTCAGACAAAGAAACAGGGCATCAGAATGTAACAACTCATTTAGTCATTGCTTCGACCGAGCCCACTGTGGGAGAGTGGCGCAAGGTTGAAAAGAAAAAGGGGCGAAAAACCTGAAGCGTGAGTTTTACTCACTGCTGGAAGTCAGACTTTTTTCCCCTTTTTCTTTCTCTTTTCTCTTCTCCTTCTTATTCTTTGTGCACGTTAGTTTCCTAACGCTGTGAGCCCATGTGGCAACATACTGAATGCTTCATTGCATCTGCTAGTGTAACTTTTCATTAATTCTTTAATAAAAGGTTACCGTTTTTTTCCTTGGAAAAAAAAAAAGTACACTTGCCACCATCGTACCTATCCAATGGTTGATTCCACGACTTTATGTCACTAGGGAACAAAGGGGTATGCATGCCTCTCTGGGCCTTAAAACTATATGCGCTTTTAATATACTCCAAGAATAAGAAGATACTAGGTACATAAATCATTTCAAAGATCACAAGGGACCATTACAAAGCAATATACGACATGAAGATTTGCTATAATTACAATGTGTGACTCGTACTTTATCACAGTCATGAGTTTATTTTACAAACTCAAACAAATTTGATTGTCCATCATCCTTTAATATTCAATGTCGCTCCAACCTCTATTCTTTAATGTCATTTTCAATTTTTTTATGTCCTTGTCATGCAAATAAACATGTCTATAGTTGAAATGGCCAATTCCAATGCAAACTCATGACAACAATTTGTGAGACTAATATCACTTAAATGACAAAGACTTACCTTGATATGACATCCTCATACACACCAATGCACAACTTACAAACTGCAACATCTAACAAACGAAACCTTCACATGAATGGATGTAAAAGGAATGAATTAAATTCATTTATATCTAGTTCTCATATCCAGTGCACAATGGAGATACCTAATGGATGAAACTTTGTCTTTGCATGGTTAATTAAATTTGGCGGCTCCATAAAATTGGCACTACATGTCTTGTTGTATTGTCTAGTGCCACGATAGCATGAAACCCCACATTGTGGCCGCAACTCCTTTTTGTCCATAGCTAGAAATGACTCTCGAAATAATATCTCCTCTACTACGATGAGTAAAAAAAAAATGTGGTTAAGACAAGAGTGTAGCTCTTCAATTTAAATGCAAGGTCAAAAGGTCAGCATGGAGTATTCCAAGATAAGAAGTGTTTAATTCCTTCACATCTTATATCATATGTACTAATTGAGGGAATGCCCGAGATCAATCCTTACAACCTTCATGAGATGCTAGATGACATAGTTCCGAAGAGTGTCAGCCCAACTGAAACTACAGATCTCAAAAGCAACAACATAAAAATTTCAAAATAAAACACATTCAGGAGGTAGAAATTCCACCGCCAACACCAGAAGGATGTGAGGCCATTGCCAAAAAGTCAAAATAAGATTTATCATATCTTGTGGTTCACATGGTTCCATACAACAACATATTGAAGTTGCCACACCATGCCACCATATCAGTGCTCATACATTGTTTTACACACACAGAGCTTTGGATACACTTTTGTGCTCCAACTTACCTCCCACAAGAAAGGTGGATTCACACAACAAGTTGCATGCTCCACAAATACTTTAAAATTTCAACACATCACGACTGGAACTACCCCTCCACCTCACTAGTGTAAAATAGATAAATTGGAAACCAAATCAAATGTATATTAAATTGATCTCAAAGAATTATGTACATATAAATACATATAGTAAATATTTGAATTAGTTCTCGGGTCTTCTTGGACTCCAATAACTACCCAAACTAACCCTATCATTAACCCTGAGGTTTAGTTGTCTAACATTATGCCCTTAATCTGAAGGGATGTACCAAAGTCCAATAATGTGAGCTCAAAGTGCAGAATTGCATCTCAATGAAGAGTTGAATGCCTCTCAGAAATGGTTTTTAAGGATAACCACAAATAAAGATGGGAGAACTTAAGGTCTCAACCAACAACAACTCTGGAATGTTCATAGCAGTTCTCAAAATAACCAAAAATGTGGTTTTAAGGTGACGACAAACTCTGGAACTTTCACAACAGTTCCTCAAACAATTCCAAACATGGAAGTGCTCAATCAACTCAATTCTCACTCAGGCTTGCTTGACATCTCGAACTCGAACCTGTATCAAACCATCAACAATTCCCCCCTTGTCGGATATAGGGTGAGAAGTATTCTTCATCACTAGAAGGATGGTGATATCCTTTGGTATGACTTGCAAATATTCTTGATTATTTTCGTCTAATCCCAAGAGGAAATCCATCCAAAATTTAGCTGCTCCCTTGTAGTAGTATTCTTTTTGGAAAATCTATTTGTATAGTGATCTCTCTTTCCACAATTCTCACATGGGCAAAGATCAAAAATCTGATCTTTCACATGTCCAATTTTGTTACATTGTTGACATCTATCAAACTTGTTCTGAAACAACACCATCTAGAAATCCAACACTTCAAAATTGCATAGGTTTAGCAAAATATGGAATGTGAAAAGATACATCTAGAATATCCTTATTGTAACCCAAACCAATTATGTGTTTATTGTGTGTAATCTCTTCCCATGGTCTTATAACAAGTTTCACATCAGAACTTCTAACCACATCCAAATTTTCTCTTGAAATCACTTCATTTCTCTGATCATTCTCTAACTAATGATCAGGCTCAAACAAACTGTTGTTCTGAACAAGAACAGGTTCAAAATTCTTCTTTTGTAATTCATGTAGTTCATCTCGCTAAAACTGGGACTCTAGCTCCAAGAATTCAATTTTGTTTTTCGCATTTTTCAAACATGATTGGATTTCAAAGAGCATGTCCTTACTGATTTGGACATTGTTATGGACAATAGACAACATTAGAGTGTTTAACAACTCTAACAATCAACTGAATCTTGTCATTTTCTCCAGCAATAAACTTTGAAAAAATGGGTGTCGAGTACTACCATCGAAAATGCACCCAATACAAACAAACTTACAATGAATTAACAGGGTGTCGGGTTCAACCAAAAATGCACCCATTTACAACATAAATTCAACAAAAAAATTATCAGATTTCTACAAACAAAATGTTGTCTTCTTGTTGACTATGACAACTTTGAAAATTATCTTCACAAGGATTTGAACTACTGACCTCTAATACACCATGTAACTATATGAGATGGGTTAACCACAATGTCATTTTCCCTTCTTGATTTTATACTCATAAATTCTGACTTAAACTCAATAAATATCCCACTTGTTCACCGTAAATACTCTTTTGACGAGAGTACAAAAACACTGCAACACTATAAGCACACATAGCCAAAACAACCGAATAACTACTCGTTGGTCAAACAATGAAGAAGGAAACTCTTAGCAGGTTGTTTAAGGTGTGAACAGTTGGGCCAAAACGACACCACTTTGTTCAGATTTGGCAGAAAGTTGAATGTCGTTTCACTGGAGGCAACGCTAGATATTCCCTTTGGTAGATTTTGCTAACAAATCTAGCACCCGTATGTTGGGATCCACTTCAAACACGAATTCAACAAAAAAAATCGAGAATTGAATCAGTGGGAGATTGGGCAAGTGTGGATTAATTTAAGAAAATCAAACCAAAATGTTGCAAATAATCCCAATCAATCTTTAGAAAAAATGCATCTAGATCAGCTATTCAAACAACTAATGAAGCCCAACCTTTGACCCCAAATTTTGGTTGGCATTCACCAGTTATCAAGAAAATAAATACAGTTACCATCGTGAATTTTCTTTACTATTTCCACTAATTCCAACACCCAGCACGTCAAACATTTTAGAATATGCTTTTAATATCCAACATCCGCAATATTTCAAATATTTTTTGTTAGTCTCCTTAGGATCAGGGCTGTAACCAGTTCATGAGGTATTTGTTGAAATATTAATTTCCCCTGCGTGTCATCATTTCCGGAAAACCACCAGTTTTATATCGCACCACCTTTCAGCGATTGTGGTATTTGTCAGAGGGCCTCCGATCACCCCGACCGAGCGACGCGTGGCCACTGTACATTTTGAAAACCACCCATTCCCCGGACAGTAACGTTCAGCATGGAAGGGCCTCCCGATATCGCCGTCGACCGTCCGATTAAATCAACGGACCTGCATCATTTGAAGTTGCATGGATTAAATTTTTGTTTGACTGCCGTAAAAGTAATTAATGTAAAGTTATTGTGATAGGTAAAAGTTGGTAGAAACTTTAAATTTTAATGTTTTTATTTCCTACGGAGGTATGGGCAAGTCAACGCATAGTTAAGTCTTTTTGTTTTTTTGGTATATGTAATGTTTTTTGTTCATTTTCGAAATGTATGTGTAATGAAAAGGGGAGCACAGTAGTGCGAAAGCAGATCAGGGCTAGCATGTTGTGAAACACACAGGAGTGTGAAATAGAGTAGCGACGGTATGTATTTTGAGAATATGTAATTGCCAATACGCAGCAGCGTGATGTAATTTTTTTTGGTTGTTAAAACGAAGGGAAGCAAGCTGCAATATGAGCGAATGAAGAATTGTTTACACAGCAGTGTAAATGGTGTGAGTAAAGAAATGGTTTTTCACCCCACAGTGAATGTAATGTAAGAAAAAAAATTTACAGCAGTATATGTAAAATTTTTGTTTTTTACAGCAGTGAATGTAAAAATTTTTCACATAGCAGTGAATGAAAATTTTACACAGCAGTGTAAAATTATTTGTAAAAGAGGCAGGGTAATTTTGTTTTTGGTGGAAGTTCTTGGTGAATCCCTCTGAGAGAGAGGAAGAAATTTGTATAAGGCAGATTATGAATTAATACAAGTTTATTTTGGTTGAGAAACTCTGCTTTGCTCAGAAATTTTATTTGCTTCCCTGTGTTAAAGATCCTATGGAGAAAAACAGATCATTGTCTCTGTGTTCAATTAATTTGTGTTTGAAATTACCAGAAATTTCCAAAAGTGGTATCAAAGTAGATCCAGGCTCTTTGAAGGTGTCAAAGAAGCTGAAGGAAGGAGTTTTTGTTGCAGCAGCTTCTCCAGCAGAGTGAAGTCTCAGGCAAAAAAAAAGGGATCTAGGTATTTCTCAGATTAGTTTTTTGTGTTACTGCTGAAGAAACGGTCAGTGTTTTTAAATACACAGTCAAATATTTAAAGCATAGTTTAGAGTGCAAGGAATGGCCAGCACCAACACTAGTATGGGTATTTTTAATACTCAGCTCCCACAGTTTAATGGGAAAAGCTAGACTATTGGGCAATAACCATGAGAGCTCTCTTTGCCTCAAAAGTTTTATGGGAATTAGTTGAGGATGGTTTTGAAGAACTAACATATGAAAATGAGTTTAATAGATTAACTTAGGCAGAGAAGGATCTGTTGAAGAGAAATATGAAGAAGGATTCAAAAGCCCTTGTATTTTTGTATCAAGCAGTAGACTAGAGTGTGTTTCCAAGGATAGCAGCAGCTAAGACATCCAAAGAAGCATGGAAAACTCTCAAGACAACCTATCATGGCATGGAGAAAGTGAAGACAGCTCAACTACAGTTGTTGAGGAGAGATTTTGAGAACCTGTGCATGAAGGAGTCAGACAATATTGACTCATTCTTCACACATGTGATTGGTCTGGTCACACAGATAAGGACTCATGGAGAAGTTCTTGAAGAAAGGAGGATTGTGAAGAAAATATTGAGGGTCCTACCCTCAAAGTTTGATGTGATTGTCACCACCATAGAAGAGACAAAGGATCTCTCAAAATTTTCAGTTGATGAACTTCATGCATCACTGATAACACATGAGTAGAGGTTGAGTAGAAATGAAAACTCATCTCTAGAGCAAACCTTCAAGACCCAGATGTCCTTTGGAAGAGGAAGAGGTCAAGGCAGAGTAAACAAGAGAGGAAGAGGTAGAAGCCAAAACAGAGGTGGAAGAAACAATCCAACAAATGCTCAAGTAAGAGGCAGCAATCCAAATCAGAACCAAGGCCAAGGCAGCAGCCAACAAAGAGGACAACATCATGCTCAAGGACAAAGGTATGAAAAATCCAATGTCCAATGCTATTACTATAAAAAATATGGGCATTATGCTAATGAATGTAGGAAGAAACAACATGATATGAATAATAGATCTAGTGCAAATTTCACTAGAGAAAATATCAGCCAAGATAATGTGTTGTTAGCTTGTAATATGGCTGAAACAAACAGTGATGATATATAGTTTCTAGATTCTGGTTGTAGTAATAATATGACAGGAAACATAGCCTTGTTTTCTGCTTTAGATCAGAGTGTGAAGTCACAAGTCACACTTGGGACTGATAGTAAAATTTCTGTTATGGGAAAAGGAGAAGTAAAAATATTTACAAAGAAAGGTGAAAAGAAAACCATAGCAGATGTCTATTATGTCCCTGGAATGAGATGTAACCTTTTGAGTATTGGAAAGCTTGTTCAAAAGGGTTACAATGTTTTCTTTGAGAATGATGTATGCACCATCATGGATAGAGCACCCAGCAAACGATGCATTGCTGAAGTGAAGATGACAAGGAACAGGATGGTCCCTCTCAGAATAAGGGCAGATTTGAAAAATAAAGAAGTAATTGCAGCAGTTACCCAAGAGGCTTTCCAAAGCATACCAAAGAATGAAAATTGGTTGTGGCACTTGAGATTTGGACATCTCAACGTTGGAGGTCTTAATTTGTTGAGTAGAAAAGGAATGGTAAGAGGAATACCATTAATAGAGAAACGAGACAGCATTTGTGAAGGTTGTATCTTGGGGAAACAACATAGAGAAAGTTTTCCATGAGGGAAAAGCATAAGGGCAAAGGCACCCTTAGAGATTGTCCACTCAGATTTATGTGGACTGATGCAAACTCCATCACTAGCAGGCAGCCAATATTTTCTAACATTCATTGATAATTTTACAAGAAAAACTTGGGTTTATTTCCTTAAGACCAAAAGTTAAGTGTTTGAAAAATTTCGGAATTTCAAAGCACTTGTAGAAAACCAAAGCGGGCTGCATATCAAAGTTCTGAGAACTGATAGAGGAGGTGAGTATATCTCCAAGGAATTCCTATGGTTTTGTAGAGAAAATGGAATACACAAACAGTTTATTGCTAGGTACACCCCGCAACAAAATGGAGTTGCTGAAAGGAAGAACAGAGCCATCATGGATATGGCGAGGAGCATGTTGAAGGCAAAGCATTTGCCAAATTATTATTGGGCTGAAGCTGTACACTGTGCAGTATATATTTTGAATAGGTGTCTAACAAAAGCAGTGATAAACAAAGTGTCGGAAGAAGCATGGAGTGGGAGAAAGCAAGGAGTCACCCACATGAAAGTTTTTGGATGTGTGGCCTATGCACACATTCCAGATCAGCTAAGGAAGAAGTTGGATAGCAAAGGGGAGAAATGCATTTTCATTGGATACAGTGAGGAATCCAAAGCTTACAGGTTGTATATCCCATCTACTAAGAAGTTTTTTGTGAGCAAAGATGTTCAGTTCATTGAGGAGGAAGATTGGGATGGAAGCATAGAGAAAACAGTGAATGTTAAAAACTGTTTGTCTCATGATGAAGATGATGAAGAGATGATTGAAATACATTCCCAAACAGCAGCACCAACCCAAGGACAGCAAGAGACACCCTTGAGGAGAAATGAAAGTGCTTCTCCAAGCACACCACAAGGAGGAAATTCAAGTGCTTCTTCAAGCACTTGCACACCAAATGAAAGAGGTAAGAAGTTCAGAAATTTAAGTGATATTTATGATGAAGGAATGAATTCCTTGTTTGCTTTGTATTTTCATGTTGATGATCCTATTCATTTCGAAGATGCAATTAAAGATAAGAAATGGATAGAAGCTATGGATGAGGAGATGAATGCCATAGAAAGAAACAAGACATAGGATTTAGTTGAGCTACCAAAAGGTAAAGAAGTCATTGGAGTTAAATGGGTCTACAAGACCAAAAGTAATGCTGAAGGCAAGATAGAAAGGCACAAAGCAAGATCGGTTGTCAAGGGATACAAGCAGTAGTATGGGAGAGACTGTGAGGATACTTTCGCACCGGTTGCTAAAATGGAAACCGTGAGAGCAGTGTTGTCCATAGCAGCTCAAAACAAGTGGAAAGTTTACCAAATGGACGTGAATTCAACATTCCTAGATGGAGTGTTAATGGAAGAGGTTTATATTGAGCAACCTCTAGGCTATGAAAAGAAAGGCCAAGAGCACAAAGTGTGTAGATTGAAGAAAGCTCTTTATGGGTTGAAGCAAGTGCCAAGAGCATGGTACAGTATGATAGATTCCTATCTACTGGAAAATGGATTTGAGAAGTGTGAGGGAGAACCCACCCTCTACATCAAAAAAAATAATGGTAAAATTTTAATTGTTGTGTTGTATGTTGATGATGTGATTTTTATAGGTAATGATGACTACCTCATTAAAAATTTCAAATCAGTCATGAAAGAAGAATTTGAGATGACTGACATGGGTTTGCTGAGATACTTCTTAGGAATAGAAGTAGATCAAAATGAAAATGGGATTTTTATCTCACAAGAAAAATATGTTAATGAAGTTTTGGAGAGATACAATATGCAGGACAGCAAGGCAGCAATCACTCCCACAGTGATGGGATTAAAACTCAGCAAAGAGGAGAGCATCAAGGATTTTGATCCTAGCTTGTATAAGAGCATAGTTGGGAGCCTTATGTATTTAACTGCAACTAGGCTAGATATAATGTTTGCTGTTAGTTTAATTTCCATATTCATGGAGAGGCCAAAATAAGCACATTGGCAGGCAGCAAAAAGAATTTTGAGGTATGTTAAAAGTACTAAAAAGTTTGGCATTTTATATACTGTCTCAGAATGTTCATATTTAGTTGGATACACTGATAGTGATTGGGCTGGAAGTGTAGATGATCGGAAAAGCACATCCGGTTATGTTTTTCACATGGGTTCAGGAGCCATTTCTTGGGCTTCTAAAAAGCAGCCTATTGTAGCATTGTCTACAGCAGAGGCAGAATATGTGGCAGCTACAGTAGCAGCATGTCAAGCAGTTTGGATGAGAAGAATGTTAAGGAGCTTAGGCCAAGAGCAGGCAAAAGGAACGGTGATTTTTTTGTGACAATAGCTCAGCTATTGCATTATCCAAGAATTCGGTGTTTCATAAGAGAACGAAACACATTGACACAAGGTTTCACTACATTAGAGAATTGGTAAGCAATGGAGAAATTATTTTACAACATTGTAGGACTCAGGAACAGGTTGCAGACATTTTGACCAAGCCATTGGACCAGAAAAGCTTTGAATTTTTGAGGAAATGTTTGGGTGTCACTGATAACCCAGCAGTTGAAATTAAAGGGGAGCGTTGAAATATTAATTTCCCCTGCGCGTCATCATTTCTGGAAAACCACCAGTTTTATATCATACCACTTTTCAACGATTGTGGTATTTGTTAGAGGGCCTCCGATAAACCTGACCGAGCGACGCGTGGCCACTGTACGTTTTAAAAACCACCCATTCCCCGAATAGTAACGTTCAGCATGGAAGGGGCTCCCGATATTGTTGTCGACCATCCGATTAAATCAATGGACTTGCCTCATTTGAACTTGCATGGATTAAATTATTAAATTTTTGTTTGACCGCCCTAAAAGTAATTAATGTAAAGTTATTGTGATAGGTAAAAGTTGGTAGAAGCTTTAAATTTTAATGTTTTTATTTCCTACGGAGATATGGGCAAGTCAACGCATAGTTAAGTCTTTTTGTTTTATTGGTATATGTAATGTTTTTTTTTTCATTTTCGAAATGTATGTGTAATGAAAAGGGGAGCACAGTAGTGCGAAACCAGATCGGGGCTACACACAGGAGTTTAAAACTTAGCAGCGGCGGTATGTATTTTGAGAATATGTAATTGCCAATAGGCAGCAGCGTGATGTAATTTTTTTTGTTGTTAAAACGAAGGGAAGCAAGCTGCAATATGAGCGAATGAAGAATTGTTTACACAGCAGTGTAAATGGTGTGAGTAAAGAAATGGTTTTTCACCCCATAGTGAATGTAATGTAAGAAATTTTTTTTACAACAGTATATGTAAAATTTTTGTTTTTTACAACAGTGAATGTAAAATTTTTCACATAGCACTGAATGAAAATTTTACACAGCAGTGAATTGTTTTTGGTGGAAGTTCTTGGTGAATCGTTCTGAGAGAGGGGAAGAAATTTGTATAGTAAGATTATGAATTAATACAAGTTTATTTTGGTTGAGAAACTCTGCTTTACTCAGAAATTTTATTGTGGAGAAAAACAGAGCATTGTCGAGGGGAAGAAATTTGTATAGTAAGATTATGAATTAATACAAGTTTATTTTGGTTGAGAAACTCTGCTTTACTCAGAAATTTTATTGTGGAGAAAAACAGAGCATTGTCTCTGTGTTCAGTTAATTTGTGTTTGAAATTACCATAAATTTCCAACACCATTTGTTGTTACTAGACAACCTGTAGAACGGCTCATATCACAGTGCAAAATTCATCCAAAGAGATAAATTTTCAGGAGTTTTACATTTATTTGGCTGAGTGAATCATTCAGTCAAATAGTTTTATGTTACTTCAACTGAAAGGATCATCATAGGGTTTCCAACCGAAAAGGATGATTTATGAGACCAACCTTAATTACCATTTTGCGATGTGAGCTTCCTTTCAAAGAAAATGGTTAGAATAAACATGAAAATATGTTGCTTTGGGTATTCACAAATCAAAAACGGATATTTATTGACAGTCCTATTGCAAATCCATAATTTTTAGAACTTGAAATGGCATTTATCGATCTTCTTAACTTCTTACAAAATTCCAGCATACTTAAACTCACGTCATACTTTTTTTTATTGTGTATTGAATTTCACTGCCCCTCCTTCGCTTCACATACACAGGTCTTTGACTTTGGTACTCTGTCCTTCGCTTCAAATATGCAGGCCTTTGACTTTGTCACAACTAACTTCAGCACTCTTCCAGAAGGAATTCACACTCTAAAAACAACTTTTCTCAGTCTTTATCACAACGACGGATATTTCTTTTTGACACTACTGTTCTTATACGCCGCAAAAGATATAAAAAAAATGAACGCCAAGACCCTTGATTGCTAGTGAACGAATTTCATCAAGGCTTTTACGTAGGTGTTCTCAATTGGTGACAACAATCGGAATTATTTTCGATGCTATCAACAGAAACTCTTTTGTGTAGAGGTGGAGGACAGGCCTTCTGTGACTGATTCTTAAAACAACGATTCATAAAAAAGCAACTACCATACAGATATACTTTAATGACTGTAATTTCATGACACACAATCCCACATCACAGTTTATAATTCAGATTTTTAAATCCATTCCAACATACACTGCACATAAACCTTTGTTTGAAACACTGGGGTTTTTCAAAACAACGTCAATAACAAGTTCTATTGCATGTCGAAATCATTGTCGGGCAGTGAGTTACCTCTGAAGTTTTGGACTGTCAATTCGTTGAAACACTACAAACTTTTCTTGACAGGTCAGTGATGTTGATTCTTCTCTCTTCAAACATGAGCGCACAAAATGGCCACCAAACTAGTGGCACAATTCAATCAACATGGTGGACTAATAACTATGCCAGTGTAAAATACATAAACTGGAAACCAAATCAAATCTATATTAAATTGTTCACAAAAAAAATTATATATATGATATACATATAAATATAAATATAAATATAAATATAAAAAAAAAACAATTGAATTAATTTCAAAGTCTTCTACAAATCCAATAACTACCGAAACTAACCTCATCATTAACCATGAATCTGTGACTCCCTAGCCGTGATAGTGGCACACAAGTACTCTCTTCATGCAATCCTGAATCCTTTAAATATTTGGAATGCAAATTCTCTTCCACTATTTTATATAATCCACGCCTTAGATTACCTTCCACGCTTACTGCACCAAACTGTAAAACTTGATCTGAACCAGACTGCACATCTCTACTAGATGATCCAGCAGCTCTTTCTTCACAAAGGCACTAAATAGCAAGCACTGTCGGCAACTCCACGGCTCACAGTGCCCTTGGCTCATTATGCAGATTCTTCTAATCATATTGCTTGGTGGCTCTCAAAGGCTTCCTAACACCACTCACAACATAGCTATACCACAAAGGCTTCTTCACCTATCAACTATATTAATTGATGGATAAGCTTAATAATTAACACTAATACAAAACAAATATATACTTTTTTATTTCCCTCACCCAAAAAGGGGCCAGGTAGGCCAAAATGGGTTATGATACCTAACTTAAATTATCATTAAACACTAAAAAAATTATTCTATATTCATATTAAATAATACTAGCAATTGTCCCAAAAGGTACAAAGAGAGGCCGATAGGATTATTAAATTGGAATTGTTGAATTTTTCTAGAAGAGTTAATTATTTTGTAGAAAATCTTGTTTTTTGACTGGATCATTGTGCAATTACCTTTTTAAACGCTTTTTGTAGTTTGATAAAATAATCAAAATATTGTTTTCAAATTTCCATAGATTTCCTTTACAGTAAATTTCAAATACAAAATCAAATTACAGAATATTATTTTGTATGGGGCACAACTCTTCTACATTTTGGTCATTCATGGGGGATATTCCCGACAATAAAAGATAAGCTATGAACAAATTAATAAAGAGCAATGAAGAGCATATTATTCATGAGGAAAAGTTGTGTTTGCTTATCCATGGAAAAGAACAAAAATATCGCTTTGACATTGTTGAGGATCAGACTGTTGTTACAAGATTTCACTCCACAAAAAAAGTTGAAATGTAATTGAAATGTAATATAGAGGCAAGTAAAAGAAGAATTTCCCTCAAATAATCACGATCAGCTCTGGAACCCTATTAAACAATGCATCCTTTTCCTGCCCTGAATATAATTAAATAAGAACACCATTTCCTGAAACTAGTGGCATGCTTTTAGTGCTACGCTAATCCCAAGAACTCCACCAGTTCATCAGTTAATCCAATCGTGTAATAATTTACTTCATTAACCTAATTAAATTAGATTAGTGACTACCCACATTGAATCTTTAATTTTTACAATTCACTATTATGCTACTGCATTTCAATGAATTTGAGTTTATGGTCTAAAAATTCTTGCAATATCAGAGATATGACATCTCTTGTTGGAGTCACATATAAAAGAATTTTAATATAAATAAAAGAAACTATGTATTGAATTAATAAGTAATTTTAGACATTTAATTTTTTAAGTTGAATGAATATCTCAACCACACATTGGGAAACTAACTAATTAAAGAAAATCTCTTAACTAACTAAATCTCAACACACTTTTAAATACTAAAAATATACTCCGGTAAAACATATCATACATAAATAGTTTACAACATCTCATATGCACCAATTTTTTATTAATGGTCATAACCTGTATCAAAATGAGAAAGTGAGGAGAAGAATTTCTTAATTGTTCGCTGTAACATTGTGTCGACTCTACTTTTAGTGTCGTTGTTTCATTGAACATATCGTCTCGAACCCCTATTCAATTTCATATTTTTCACATTCGGATTTCCATAGTTAAATTTGCAATTGAACTTACGAAAATCTCCTGAGAGCTTTTCTACTTTCTAATACTCCAAAAGAATACTATTGATCAATGTCATAGTATTAACGACATATATTAAATATCTATGCTACCGTATAATATAATAAATTTTGATTAAATTTTAATCCAAACGGAGGTGAAATTACAATATCAAAAACGTGTGGATTCCAGAATCCAGTCAATCTCAATCATAAGGGATTGAGGTGGAAGCAAATTGTAGAAGTAAAATGTTCCCAACAATCCCCAATCACGAAGACAGTTTCCTGCAAGACACTGCAAAATGGCATATTTCCTGATTCAACTCCATTTGGTAGATATAATAACAAAATTCAGATGCATGATTCAAGCACTTTATTATTCCACACGTACACACAGCCAGTGCAATTTTTAAGACTGACTGGTTCAGGTGCCTCCCAGGCTCTTTCTGATTTGCTCCACCTCCTGTAAAGTAATGAAGAATGACTTGGCCAGGACTTCCTGGGGAATGCCCGGACTGGAAGCAAAAGAAGCCAAGGGTACAGTCAAAACACCCGGATTTTGACTGTTGAATCCGACCAAAATAAATGCATTCTTGCTTCCAACATTTTTGGCGTAGTGCAGGGTTCCCTTGGGGACCACGAACACATCGCCAGCTTCAAGCGTTTGAGAGAAGTGTCTGTTTGCACTAGTAGCGACGAAGCCAAATAACACAGTCCCTTCCACTATGTACACAATTTCGGTGGCTCTAGGATGAATATGAGGAGGAAATAGCCCTCCAATACCCATATCTGCGCGCAGCATGATCAATCCGAGCGTGTTGAGGCCCGGCATGTTGAGTGAACTAGCAGCAATGGTGCTCACTCCGAAGGAGTTTGCTGATATGTTCCCTGGATTGCGCAGGTCTGATGTCGTGAAATCTTTAGCAGAAGCTTCATTGGGATTGAGGCAGGGCCGTCCGTTTATAAAAAGAGAATCCTTGTTGTCTGCCACGCAGAAGTCCTGCAACGCTTCTGGATCTGCTTTGATTCTCTCCGTCGTCATCAAAAGAAGTAAGGCGAAGAAGACGCTCACAGTGGGTTTGCCGCAGGACATGATCGATGCAGGGAAAGCCATGGTAATTTGCAGATAAATCTATTCCAACTCCTACATCTACTGCATGCACAGGGTAATGTATCGATATGTAGTACTGAAATTTTATATGAATCGCTGGCATGTAATTAATGTTCACGTAAGGTTCGGCTGTTCGGCAGTCCACGTTGTCATGGCTGCCCTATTTTACTGATTTCGACGTTATTTAAGACTGAGGTAAACCTAAAAGCCGGGTATTTATCTGCTATATCTCCATGAAAAGCTTAATGACAACCAACATGTCTGAAAAAGTAAGTAAACTCAACAACAATTCTACTATATATCGATCATAATTAAGATACTTCATAATGATAGTGATTCATGGTTATCTTATTGGGTAGAGGCCCATTATAGGAGATGAGTAGGCCTTATTCGTTATATATTAGAAGTTAGGTATAGATATTTTTTAACTTTAAAAGAAAATATATAATTTTCTTTGTATTAATAAAATTATAAGAAAAAATAGATAAAAGAAAGTATATATATAACATTAAGATTAACATAGATTTATTTTAAATATGGATTTAATATGAGTTGAGAGATATCCAATTTTTTTTTGCAAAATTTTTTATGAGTAGACATTATTTAAATGTTTTGTATAGTTATTTAATTTTTAGTGTTTCTAGATTTTTAGATTTTTTATTTTGATTGATATGAGCAAAATTTCAATTTTGATGCCACATCATAGTGGACTGTAATATGAGCCTCTAGGCTCAATAATGATTACTTAACTATATTTAAATTTAATGAATAAACACAAAATTTTAATATTTACAATAAATAAGATTCTTAACTATGAATATTTACTATTTTATCATGGATGTTATTAACTTTTTAATATCTTGGCTTATCAATACCTCATTAAAAAAATGTTATACAATATAATATTTTAATTTATTTTATAAAACAATTAGATTAAAACTTAATACTTATAATAAACATATCACAAGATTCATAACCATGGATATTCACCTCCATTTTACCGTGGATATTATTAACTTGTAAATATGTCTTGTTACAATACCATGGGCCAATACCGTGTCTTATTAATACCACTTGCCAAAAACAATAACTCATTTCAAAATCAAAATATTTTATAAATACTTTATTTTAATTTTATTTTATAACATTTTTTAAATTAAATATGAAAGAAAAAATCTACTTTGCTCAGTTAAAAAGCAATAAAAGCTTAAAAGTAATTTCCTTGGTAAACATTTTGATCATGTCAAAATAAAATTAAATTAAAAATTAAAATTAAAAAATTAAGGCTTAGTCTAACTTATAGAGGAAATAGTTTTTTTCACTGAATTAGTGGAACAATTTCAAGCAAGAATTTGATTTTTTGTTGTTTAAATTACCTTTTGAATGCATAAACAGATTCGATACTTTGAGAAACGGATAGGACACTCAAATTCTACACATTAAAAAACTTAAACTCAAGGTTTTAAATATCTATGTTGGATGTTAGTTAAAATTAACTAGAAAATATATCAAGAAAAAGACCATTTCGTCTATAAGTTAGACAAGGAAAAATAATAATAATGATAATAATAAATAAAACATTTTGACTTGGTCAAACTACATAAAAATAAAACTAAAAATAATATAAAATTAAGAATTATAATTAATAATAAAACCAATCTAGATCCATCTTAACACCGGATCTATCAAGCTCCCATAGGGAATGAATGATTGTCTATGGGACTGCGAACCTCCTTGCTTTTTGTCTTTTCTAATTCAATCCTTTTCTTACTCAAATTTATGATGAGTTGACCCAACCTTCTAAGAGTCCCTTAATTAAAAGACAATGCCACGGAATTGATGCTAACATACTACCATAACTATCCCTGATGTCTCTAAAAGTATCACATTCGAAAATGAAATGTTTTTCAGATTCCATTGCCCCAGAAGTGAAAAAAGTACACACACATTAATCCCATGCTTAGCTTCTTTAGGTCTCTTCCACCATCCATTTTAACACCGAAATTGATGTGAGTTAGTTCTTAATTGAGCAATAAGAATCTTTGCTCTCCACGAAATGCTACCTCCAATGTACTCTTTTTGTTGAAGATCAAAAGTGGGGTTAAGTTCCCGAACGTAATACTTCTTCTTTCTACCCAATGCTTTTCCCCATATAAGGAACTTCTCCATAAAAAAATTCTTTAACTCCTTGCTATTTGTGAGACATGCAATGGGGTAAATATTCCATTTTTGTGTCGGTTTGGTTTTTTCTCTCATCTATGATTTTTTTCCTTTCACTCATGCCTTTATTGAAGATAACTTTCGACCACCTACCTACTCACATTTTCTCAATTCCTTTTAGATACCTTATAAGATGCACAGTAGAAATTGCTTCAATGGGAGTTTCTCATGTTTCACTCAACATTATCTCATAAGGAACTAAACTTTTTATTTTGAACTTGAAGTCTTTTTGGATTTTCTCAATTTGTTTCCATTTTGAAACAATGATGTTGTTACCCAATAGTTCAGACCCATATAATATCCATGGAAAAAACAGGAGTCCAAAAATCACTTTAATCATTTTCCAATCCCATAAATCTACCTCTCTACATATGTTTTGTAGTGCATATAACTTTTTCCACCCTCCTAAAATTCACTTATTTTTGCAGTCCTCCCAATTAAGCTTGTTGTTGAAATCGTGCATATAATTTTTTCCACCCTCCTAAAATTCACTTCTTTTTGCAGTCCTCCCAATTAAGCTTGTTACTGAAATCGACCCTGAGGTACTTGTATTCATTTACTTCTTCAAGAATGTTTCCTTCAAACAACAACATATGATGGCTTTGCTTCCTTTTATTAGAGAAAATCATTGTTTTGGTCTAATTGGTATTGACTTGCATCCCCACTGTTTTACAAAAATGGTCAAGAGCATATAGGTGCATCTTCAATCCATGGGTCGATTTAGGAATCAACACAAGGTCATCAGCATACAAAAGAAGCTTTATCACAAAATCCCCTAACCGATCACCATCTCCACCTTGCAGATTTAACCACTCTTCCAATTTATTAATATATAAACCAAAAAGGATATGGGATAAAGTGTAGCCTTGCTGGAATTATATGTCACTTATAAAACTTTCTGAAATGCCTGTTGAAGTTATAAATTTTACTTTCACCTCTTCATAAGGCCTATGGACAACAACTCTATATTGCAAAGGAATTTCAAGTTCTTCCATTCTAAGCCACAACTTATCTTTAGGGATTGTGTCAAATTTCATTTGAAGTTAACAAAGTAGAAAAGTACTTCTTCTTTGTCCTCCCAAACCTTTTCAATAATGCTTCCCAGCATGATACCATGATCTATTGTAGAATTCTTTGACCTAAAACCTATTTTCATTTTTTCCCTATTTTCTTTTATTTTTGCCCACTTACTGATTTGTTTTTAACCATGCCGCTAAAAAGCTTTGCAAACAAAGGATTGATAATAATGGTTCTATAGTTGGAAGGATTATTAATGTTTCCACTTTTAAAAAGGGGTATTGCCAAACCAATTGTCCAATCTCTTGGGAATCCTTGCCAAATGACGTTGTTGAGTATTTCCATGATGTGCAGCACCAAAATGTTTATTCCCCACTTTAGATATTTTTCTTGAAGTTCAACCAAGTCCTTTTCCTTCCCTATTTTCAACTTTTTAATTCCTATCTCCACCTACTATAATGTGAAAAGCTTTGTAGTTGTGTTGATCCTAGGAGGAGGCTCAACATCTAATTCGTTTTAAGAGAGTTGTCTTGCACAGTCAAACCATTGATTGGTTGTAATATTATTTTCAATTTTCTTCTTCCTTGGTTGAAGTTCCTACCAAACAAGCTTTGGGTTATTCTTTCCTAGATATATTAACTCTTCTCGCCTTGTTTGCATGAACTCGTATTTTTTCCTTTTTTAAATCCACTTATATAACTTTACATTCAACTTCTCCTCGCTTCCCTTTTTTAGGGTTCTCCTTGCATTTTTCATTCCTCATCGAACCAAACATTCACAGGAAAACAATTTGATTTTGATTTCCTATTTTTTGCTCTTTTTCACTTCTCAAGTGCACCCTGAATTATATTTGTTAACTCATGACTGTTGAGGCTTTGGGGACAAATTTTCTCCTAAATTGATCTCTTCAGCATTGTTTTGAAGATAGTGCATTTTTCTTGTGTTAGAAGAATTTTCCCCCTTGATGTCAATTGTCGAGAACATTGGGTTTTCCTCTTATGTTGTCTTTATTCTGACCAAGTAGCTTTATATAAATTGGGTTATGATGATTTTTGGGGAAGAAGATTGGGACAATGGCGGAAGGATCTGGTACAACCAGGCACCGTAGCATGGCCTGAACGGAGTTCCTTTTTGGCGTAACGGGGTTGCAGGCCGGCATCGGTGCTGCAACCATCCCTGACTCCGTACCCCTTTCGAGACTTGAGCCGGGGGTATTATTTTTATCTTTGCCTTTTGGTTTTTTCTTCCCCATACCTTCGCAGGCTCTCTTTTTACCCCTCCCAACTTTACCCTGATCGGACTTACCCTTCATTGCCGATCGTAGCGAGGTCCTTGTCGCTGTGCCCAACAACCTTCAGCAGCCGCCTGTCGCTTTCCTCGCGCCTGTTTCAACCCGGACGGTTATCTGTTGCCCCTCTTTTCTCGCCCCTGAACAGCTCAACGGCTCACCTGGCTGTCGGCGACGGTCCCCGACGGTTACCTGGTTCCGAGGTTACATTCTGTTCTAAGCAGCTGGCGAGATGGATCTTGACGAGGTGGACTACTCGGACTCTCCGCTGGTAGACGGTTCCATCTGGCGCTCCACGTTCACGGCTTCTGGAGGTATGTACAGTGAAAGCCTGTCCGCTAGTTTTGAGGATCTCACACAATCGACGGATCCGACCCTCCCTGCCGCTCTCCAGCCAGCCGAACCCTCCACCTGGGCTCCTTTCTCTGTTCCATCTCCGGCATCCCTAGGGTTTCTAGCGGAGTGCCTCCAATCCTCCCCCATCGAAGCTGGCCCCTCAAATCTACAGGTTTCTCATCCCTTCCCTCTGCTACCTGATGCTCCCCTTGAAGCCCCCCCTCCTACAGCTCCCATCCCCCTTTCCGCGCCCCCTGCCACATCTGGCAGCTACAACCCCATCCCCCCCCTCCCGGAGGCTATCCCCCCCCTTCTCGATCCCTCTCCCCCCCTCCGGTCGATGCTCCTGCTGGATCTAGGGCATCTGCAAACCCTAGCCGTATGTCCTCCCACCCGAAGAAGGAACAACGATGCTTTAAATCCAGACCTGAGGACATCATTCTCAGGCTAGAAGAAGACATCCAGTGGGGAGACGCGATGGATTTAGCGGACAGAGTACTTGTGGGGCGCATCTGGGGCAGGAACTACTCAGTGGATAAACTGAAGACCTGGGCAACAGAAATTTGGGGCCAATACCTGGCGGAAATCCCCTCTGTCCAAACTTTCGTGTGAGGCTAGTTCGCGTTGAGGTTCACAAGGGCCGACCACACGAGCTGGGTACTATCATCCTTCTGGAACTTCGAAAAAGCACAAGTACTTCTTAAAAGATGGACGCCCCTATTCGACCCGGAAACTGAACAAATTGGGGTCGGGCCTGTATGGGTAAGACTCTCGGGCTTGCCACTTCAATACTGGTCTGAGGACATTTTCAGGAGAGTTGGAAACTCGCTAGGTACCTTCATGGAATCGGACAAATCTTACATCGCGACGGGGATGATGGCATATGCCAGGATTCTAGTCCACCTAGACACGAGAGGAGGCCTGCAGGAACACATCACTATTCAGTGGAAAACATTCTCGAGGAAGCAGAAGCTTGACTATGAAGGGATCCCTTATCGATGTAGGAGATGTCATCAAGTGGGTCACCTGTACAAGGACTGCCCCCTTCTAAAAAAGGCTCAGCAGGAATCCCTATTGCAGGAACAACCCACTTCAGCGGTACCCCAAGCTCCTTCGGCCGCAGCAGCACTAAGGGCAGAACACATCAAGACCTCAGACACAGTGGAGGCGCCGGTTGCACCTATGGGAAAAAAGCAGGGCAACATCCCGATCAGGCCACCATCTCCTCCTCTGATGTGTTCAAGGGCATCAAAGGGTGTCATCTTTTCATTGGGTATGTCTCTTCCCCCTGTTGTCTATGCATCGCATCTTGCTTCTTCTTGTTTATCTCTATCCTCCCACTTGCCCCCTCCAGTCTGGATCCCTGGCCCCTCATCCCCTTTGGCTCTTGACCTGGTGATGGGCTCTCGCCCGCCCCCTCCCCCCTCGAAATTTCACCACCTCTATGTGACCTGCCCTCTCCCGCAGCCCTCGTCTTTCCTCACCTCCTGCCCCCTCTCCTCCGTCCAATCCCGTCCCCTCCTATCGCCCTCTCCCTTGGTAAATTCCACTCCAAGGTACTCCACCCGCTGTACTGCAAAGCAGAAAGAGTTGGACGCCATAGGTTTGGATACTGCCCCATCCATCCTCTCACCTAAGCAGGGTAGAGGTCGACCCTCTAACATTCACAAGGCAAAAGAACAAGCTGGGGACGAAGTGATCCAGGGCAAACAGCACACCATTGAAAGGGTTCTTAGAGAAAAGGACACCCTTCCCCCCCGCCCCTCCATGAAGCTTTTGTCCTTCAATTGCAGAGGGTTGGCCAGCCCTGAGAAAAAGCTGGCCCTGAAGCGACTCCTCCTCTCTGAGATGGTTGACATTATCTTCTTACAAGAAACCCTTTGCAAAGTGGAATTGGCCACTTCCATCCTCTGCTCTTGGATGCATGATTGGTCTTTCCATGCTATTGATGTCTCGGGCCGCTCTGGGGGCATTGCAATTGGGTTCAAGAACCGTTTGATAAACCTGAAGAACATATGGGGTGGTGAGGGCTTTTTGGGGGCGGACATATACTCCAAGGAGCTAGAGGAAGAGCTAAGAATCATAAATGTTTATGGACCATGTCACAGCAGGGAACTTTTTTGGAAAAATCTCCTCAACTCCCACCTCCTCCTAAATGGGAATTTAATTCTAGGGGGAGACTTAAACTTCTCCATGGGCTTCTCAGAATCCTAGGGACATATGGCACAGATTGACCCACTCTCTGATTTCTTTGAGCAGCTGCTCGAGGTCCACCAATGGATCGACATCCCTTCGGCCAAGATTCAGCATACCTGGAGGAACAACCGGTCGGGCGACCAAAGCTTGGCCAGAAGATTGGATCGCTTTATCTTCAAGGAGGCCTTTCACAACAGTCACCCAAGATCCAGACAATGGGTTAGCAATGGGGGCTTGTCAGATCATAGGCCTATCTTTCTAGAAATTGGGGAAAAACAACAGAAGCAAAAAGCTCCCTTCAAGTTCAACTCCACATGGCTCCGGGACCCCTCCTATATCAAGCTAATATCCGACTTCTGGAAATCACACCCAATCCCTGAGGAGGAGGATCCAACGAATTGCTCTATAAAAAACCTCTCTGAAATTAAGGGACTGTCTAGAGACTGGGCTCACAAAATGAGGGAAGAGGATGACTTAATAATCTCCCAAGCAGAACAAGCAGTTGCAGACCTTGATTTGGAGTCGGATGGAACTTTCAACTCCCCAGAACAGAAAGCCATGTATGAAACCCTGACAAGCAAAGATCCCAAATCCTCAGAGACAGAGAGGCAAGCTGGAGATTAAGAAGCAGAGCAATCTGGATTAGGGAAGGGGATGAAAACACAAAATTTTTCCACCGCTTTGCTAATGGTCAGAAATCGATCAACACTATCTGGGAGCTGCAAAATGACCGGGGACAACAAGTACACAACTCCAAAGAACTAGCCTCATTGGCCACCTCACACTTCGGGAACATATATGAGGCCCCGAGGGAAGCCAATCTGCTAAAGATCATGCGAGTTGCCGATCTCTTCCCCAGGTTTGTGGATGACGAGGATGCTGAAGATCTCATCAAGGAGGTTTCATTAGGGGAGCTTGAAGCCACTATGAGAGGTTTCCAAAAAGACAAAAGCCCGGGACCTGATGGATGAACCATCGAATTCTACCTTGCTTTCTTTGATCTTTTGGGCCAGGACCTCCTCAGGGTTATCAACCATTGCAGCCGCTCAGGAAAGATCCCCTCAGCCATCAAAGCCACTTTCATAGCCCTCATCCCCAAATCCGACAAGCCAGCCTCTTTCAATGACTTCAGGCCCATCTCGCTCTGTAACTGCCTATATAAGATCATGGCCAAAATCCTCGCAAACAGGCTAAAGCCCTTCCTCTCGGCACATATTTCCCCTGAATAGTTCGCTTTCCTTCAACACCGCCAGATCCACGAAGCTATTGGCACCGCACAAGAACTCCTTCATTCGATGCACAACAAGAGTCTGAAGGGCATGATATTAAAGGTGGATCTCTCCAAAGCTTTCGACAAGGCAAGCCTGCTCTACATTCCAATGCTTCTTACACACCTGGGTTTTCCCTACTTGCTCATCAAAAGGATAATGAGCTGCATAACTAAAGTGTCGTATAGCATCCTCCTAAATGGCTCCCCCACTCCCTTCTTTACAGCAGAAAGAAGACTCAGGCAGGGATGGCCCCTATCTCCTTTACTTTTCCTACTCATTATGGAAGGTCTAAGCTGATTAATAGGGACAGAACACAGGAAAGGCAGGATTACTGGTATAAAGATCACGGAAAATTGCTCACTCACTCACCTACTGTTTGTAGATGATGTGCTCATTTTCTTAAACGGCAGCATGGCCGACTCCTCGTCCCTGCAATATGTTTTTGACCTCTTTCTGAAGGCTATAGGTATGATCATAAATATTCACAAATCCTCCCTCACAGAGATAGGCTGCACGCAACATGAGGTTTTTTACATCCGGCACTGGCTCCCCTTCCCACCACACCAGATGGAGGAAGGGCTGAAATACCTAGGATTCTGAATAAAACATGGAGGATACAAAATTGCTGACTGGACTTGGATTATTGCAAAGGAGGAAAAGAGATTAAATATCTGGTATAGTAGATACCTCACCAGGGCTGGAAGACTTACCCTCATAAAAGCAGTTTTGGAAGCAACCCCTATTTACTGGATGTCATTGTCCTAGATTCCAAGAGGGATCCTTGACAGACTACAAAAGATCTGCTGCAGATTCTTATGGAAAGGGAACAAACAGGGAAGCCTCTTTGGTTGGGTTAAATGGGATATTATAGCAAGACCAAAGAAATGGGGAGGATGGGGCATAAAAAGATTGGAGGTTTTTGCAAAAGCATTGGCAGCAAAGTTAGGATGGTAGCTCATTACCACTCATAGGCTCCAAGGATAATTTTAGGGGCGAATGTTCGCCCTTTGGCGAAATTAAGGGGTTTTAAATTTTTAGTGGGCGAATTAAATTTAGCCCTTGAAATTAGGACTTACAACCTTCTATTCGCCCATTTTCAAGAATAGGTTTTATTTAAGTGAATCGTATGGGCCAAATACCATATTTATAAAAGAGGTATGGTAAATTAATAAAAATATAAATAAATGAGAGGTATGGTAAATAAATAAAATATTTTCTATATTTACTCCATAAGTCACCTTATATACATGTAAGGGTGTAAACAAATAAAAATATAAGTAAAGTGGAGGTATGGTAAATAAATAAAATGTCTTTTTATACTTACTCAAAAGGTATGGTAAATAAATAAAAATATAAATAAATTAGACGTATCGTAAATAAATAAAACCTCTTTTTATATTTAGTCCATAACCCTCGTTCTATTTATGAAGGCTCAAGAAAGAGGTTTTATTTAAGTGAATCCTATGGGCCAAATACCATATTTGTAAAAGAGGTATGGTAAATTAATAAAAAATATAAATAAACAAGAGGTATGGTAAACAGATAAAACATTTTTTTATATTTACTCCATAAGTCACCTTATATTTACGAACACTCAAAAAATGGGTTATATTTAGGTGAAACCTATGGCCAAAATACTATGGGACAAATACCATGGACTAGATTGTTATTAATACCATGCAAAAAACCATTATTAACCCTAATATTAGAATTAATAAAAATAAAAATGGCACATGGTATTGACCCATGGTATTCACCAAAATGGAACATGGTATTGACCCATGGTATTCACCTGGAATGTAGCCTATTTAAATGGGGGAATTAAACCAGCATGTACCCTATGCTAAGATTCACTAGGACTTTAAAAAAATTTATTATTTCGTGAAAGACCCGCCAAGATCTTACAAGATTTTATAATTGAGTAAAATATTCTAATAAAAATAAAAATGGCACATGGTATTGACCCATGGTATTCACCAAAATGGCACATGGTATTGACCCATGGTATTCACCTAGAATGTAGCCTATTTAAATGGGGGAATTAAACTAGCATTTAACCTATCCTAAGATTCACTAGGACTTTACAAAGTTTTATTATTTAGTGAAAGACTCGCCAAGATCTTACAAGATTTTATAATTGAGTAAAATATTCGCCATGCTTGGTGAGAGATTCGCCAAAAAATTATATATACATATTATATTATTGATAAAATCGCCTTCCATTTTTCCTATATACCATGAAGATTAGCCCATTTATTATATTTATAAATTTAGGGGGGGTTCTTAAAATTTTCCCTGCTCATAGCCTCTGGACAAAAGTGGTATATGAAAAATACATTGCCCCGGAAAACATATTTGGCTGGATCCGCAGGGAACACAGAGGGAGCGGAAGACACTCCAATATATGGAAAGCTGTCCTCAACTCCCTCCCACTTATCCAAGAAGGTTTAACATGGAGGATACATCAGGGACAGGCTGTACGCATAGGAACGGATCCCTGGATCGGGTGTGGTAACGCCCATCATCTTCCTGCACCACTAATCGCCTATCTTCAGGATCTTGGTGTCTCCCACATAGCCCACATAGCAGACCAAGCAAGCACCACACCTTTCCAGCAGGCCTAGAAGTCAGCACACGACCTCCACATTCCAGGACAGTGGCGGAAAGACTGGGAGATGTTCACTAAAGCCCTCACTCAAGCACACATAAGGATATCGGATGGAGAAGATGGGATTGTATGGGCACTCGCTAAAAATGGATCATATACCCCCAAGGAAGGTTACTTAAAGCTCATACAAACTGCTTAGCCTGAAAATGTTCAGCCTTGGTAGAAAGCTCTATGGAAACTCAAAGCGGCCCCTAGAACGCGTCTGCTCATGTGGACCATACTGTTCAACAAAATTCCCACAGGCTCAAATTTAATGAGACGATCATTCCATGGACCCTTCTGGTGTCATCTATGCAGATGCAATGAGGAAGACACCGCACATCTATTCCTAACCTGCCTTATTGTCTCTGCTCAATGATCCCTCATAACCTCATCCTCCCGAACTTTCAATAAATGGCAAGGACAAAACATTTTAGAAGCCTGGCTGTATTGGCTAGAGAAACACAAAGGAAGAGACAGTAACCTACCTCTCCTCATGTGCTGGGCTATCTGGACAGCTAGGAACCGAGCTATTTTTGACCATAGAGAACCCATCTGGCCAAACATCAGATCCTAGATCCTTTTCAATTATGAATTACTCCCGGAAGACCTCTCTCAGCCCCCCCTAGAACCATCATCCCTGAGCACATTGACAAATCCTTCCCATGGGCCTATTTCGATGGCTCGGCCCAAGCTGATGGCTGCGGCGGAGGAGCCCTCCTCTACCTCAGGGATGGTCATTGTTTCCATATACAGATGCACCTGGGAAGGGGCACAAATAACTATGCTGAACTGTCCACTGCCAAACACCTCATACATTTTGCTCTTGAGAAAGGATGCACAATGTTACAACTGTTTGGGGATTCAGAACTTGTCTACAACTGGATAAATAGAACTTCACACTGCTCTGCTTTTTCTTTGAGTCACATTCTGGATGAGACACATAGGCTCATAGATTTATTTGAACATTTTGCTTGTCAACATATTTGCAGGGAGCGCAACTCAAGGGCGGACCTCTTATCAAAATAGGCAGCGCAAAGGCAAGAAGAAGACTGGCTGATACAGGAAGAGTTGGATGGACTCTTCCATCAACACTATCACAGACCTTTTGTCGATCCGCGCTCTCTCCGGAGGATACAGCCATGAGGATATTTTTTATATATTACAAAACTATCTACAGCTTGTATTTTTTGATACTTTTTTGGCACACTGGAACCATACAAAGCTAGAAGACAGTAGCTGCTGTTAACTATTGGAAATATTTTGAACTCATTACAGAACCATCAGACATATCTCTTTTTATTTGGATGAACTGCAGATGTTTTTTTTGTGTTTTCCTATTCAACAGCATGTCTCTTTGCTTGGAGCACACTTTGTTATTTCTGTATAAATTTTGGTAAATGTCACATCTGAGAACTGAACTCCCTCTGTGGAGGAAAACTGATAAGATTATCTGTACAGGGTTGTAGACAAAACTTTTTGCTACTATCTGGTGGAGGCAACCAACCACATCGTGCATATGCCTTGGCATCTATAGAATGTAATTTCTTTTATCTAATAGAAATTACGACTTTTTCTACGGGAAAAGAAATAAATTGGGTTATGATATGATTTTAAGTCCCAAATATTCTCTACAATCTTAGCTTCATCTATCCTTTCTATTAGGCTTTGCAAGTGAATTTCCTAGACTTTTTCCATCTATCTAGACCATTGAAGATAATGAAGTTGAAAGTACCACACAATGTAACCAACTCCTCTCCAAAATGATTACTAAATTTGTCGTCTTTTGAACATCTCAACCATTGAGGATTCTCCTCTTCAATGAGCCAGGTAAGATTATGATCCTTTCTGCAACAAAGAATATTAGCTTGTTGATTTCTTGTTATAACATTGAAATCTCCCACTAAAATAACTTCTCCCTATTGAGAATATGCAACAATATCTTTCTTTAAAGATGCATACATATCTTTGTTGTCCAACCCCTTATTTTTGTAAGTTTTTGATACTTGAGGGGAAAAGTAGCATGTTGCAACTCTTATGTGGTTTTCATTATCTACTATTTTGAACCATAAATATTGTTTATTTGTATCTTCTTTCACTAACTGAATGTCAACCTTCTTTTTCTTTCACTAAAACTAGTATACCTCTATAGCCTTTGCCATTTTTTGTTGCCTCATTCCAAACTGCTAACTTTAAATAAAAATCAAACATAGGATTTTTGCAACCATCATGCTCATGAGTTTTTGTGAGACAAATTATCTCTCTACCTTCTGCAATAGGCCCTATCCTAAGTCCCCTCCTTCAAGGGTAACCTATATAGTTCCAAAAAACTAGACTTAGGTAGACTTGGGTAGGACTTCATTTCTACGAGGCTTGACACACAAGACTCAAATTTGACTCTTCACCCCTTTTCATCCATGTTGATCTTGTTGTTTTCCTCCCCATTATAGAATTTCCTTTTTTCTTTACTTCCATATTGCTGCTTTGTTTTACGTGAGTCCCAAACACTACAATAAATTATTTAGCATTGTGCAACCATGCTCTTTTCCCTTCATTTCATGCTGCTCAAACATTATCCACTTCTTCTCTTCTCTCTTCTTGGTGTTTTCTATTTAAATATTCATATAGGAAGAAGTGTGAGATTTTCAAGAGTTTATATTTTCTTAAGAGATGGTGTTTGTCTTGCACACTTGTCAGCATGATTTTATTGGTTGAGGCCTCTCTTCACATATCTTTCCCACCCTCCTTGCTTGGCAAATTTTCCCTCTCCACTGTAATTTCTCTTTCAAAAAGTCCCTTGTCAAATTGAAAGTGGTTTCATTCTTTCCATAGTCTCTTATTCCATTGAGAATAAAGGATTTTTCCCTATCTTTCTCTCTTTTTGTTCTCTTTCCCATGCTTTACGGGAACTTACACCTTCATTTTCCTCTATCCCGTAACCATTAATGTCCTCAACTCTAGTTTTGATTTCTTTTCGAATATGTCCTCTTGTTATATTTCTCCTTCATTTCAGAAAGGACTACTTGCTGAGCTATTTGTGTATCTACTTGAGTTGTTTTAGAAATTATCACATCCTTGTTTATTGCCATTGATTCATTCCTAGTTTTACATGTTGCCATCATGTTTTCCCATTCTCGTTTTCCTACCTCAAAATGTCTTGTAATATTGTTACCTCCTTTTTTAAAATTATATTACCTTCTATTAAACATTGATTTGCAAGTGTGATCTTTAAAATTTTGTGGTCCCTTTCCTATTCTTTGGCTTCCAAAATTTCCAGCCTTGCCCTGACCTTCATGAGTTCTTAGACATAGAGATCTGATGACCAAGTAAGAGGTGTAGATGTGGGATAGTAAATGGTTTACTCTTCTTTATTTTTGCTTCTCTTAATTGTTTCCTTTCTTTGAGACTGTTTTCATCTTCTTTGTTACCGTTTAAAGTGGGCAAGCTTGTGCTTTAAAATGCCTTGATCTTGTCAAATGGAGATTGTATGCCAAAGCTATGACCTATGGAAGTTGATGTACCAATTTACCCAAACAGGGCTCATAATTTTGGCGCTTCATCTCCTAGGGTTAGGTTTTTGGATGTTTAGGGTTTGGAATTATTTCTTAATAATAAATGGGCCTTCAAGCCTCATTTTAACATATTTCAAAGGAATGTAACTGACACATATCTTCTCATAAATAAGCTACCATCGCTCGAGCTAATTTATTTCCATTCTGTTTGTAAGCATATTTTACGATTTGATGTTAGTGAAATGAAGTGTTATTTCTGCTGCATCTTTGTATTTATGGTTATATTTGTGATTTTTTGCGTTCCTGTTTAAATTTAGATTAGTGGTATTAGAGCGGTCTTCTCTTTCTCTAGTTTTGTTTGCATGTCCTCAATGAGGTTGGGATATAAGTAGTTAGAGCTCCAATTGGTCGAATATTTGCAAGACCATCCTTGCAAATCCCGACGGCCTCCCATGGAGGAAGAGAAGAAAGATGAGGGGGCGGGATATCCTTTCAAAATGTTGCTCGAAGAAGCCCTCGAGTGACATACGGACACGATGATGGACACATTTTCCCAGATCCTTCAACAACAACCGAAAGGCAATGCATCTTCTTCCAGCAAATGATTTGGAAGCGTCATCCCCTTTAAGGTACAAGTTAACTTTGACATCCCCATATTTGAAACTAGGATAAAGGCAGATGCCATAGATAAATGGTTAAATATGTTAGAATGATATTTTATGTTCATTATTGTTTCAGCTAGGAAAAGATTATGTTTTCACTTCTCAAAGTCGCCCCACACGTCAAGGACTGGTGGGAAACCTAATGTGAGAAGAAGGACAAAAGCACACCCTCACTATTTCAAGTTCACCCACTTGGAATTCATTGAGGGACACCATCAAGGAGTAGTACTACCCTATCGTGAGCTATGAGGATAAATACATAAAATGGACCATGCTGCAGTAGGTAAGGGACCAAGACATACCAAAATTTGCCAATTTTTTTCATACCCTTCGGACTAAGTTGGGTATCAAGGATTTTGAGTGATATCTGGTACTCAAGTACTGTGGTTTTATACACAGATACATCTAGGACAAGATAGAGTTCTTGGACATCTCTTCGCTCGACGTGGCATACTGATATGCTTTCAAGATTGAGCAGAAGTTTGAACAAAGGAAGTGAGACTCTGGATCTGTGAATATGAAGTAAGGAAAAGGTGCCCCCAAACTACAGAGCAAAGGAAAAAGCCATAGCGGGGTAACCCAGGACAACCCATTGAAGCTGCAAGCAAAGAACAATGACCCGAAGAAAAATAAGGACACAAAAAATGGTGTGATTTACATAAGAGCTCCAGTCACAACACAAGTGAGTGTTGGGCCAAGCAATCACTTCTGGCTAAGATGAAGGCTTCTAAGTGAGATGAATGTTTTGACTCTGAGTCAAAACCCTACAATGGGAATGACAAAGGGAACCATATCATTTACATAGGGCCCAGGTCGAGAAGAATGAGCCTAAAGATCCAGACGAGGGGGAACGCCTCTTCCACTTAAAAATGTGGGTGAAGGGTTCTCTGATGTAGTTTGTTTGTGCTATTTTATCACTCTTTAAAACAACGGAATCACAACCATTAATTATCAACCAGGGTAGGTATTTCATTTCAAAGGAGTCTGCACTGTTTGTGATAATACATAAACAACTAGGAAATACAAGAAATGTCGTTGAACACACTTGAAAATTTTGAAGCATTCTTGCAGAAATGAAACTCACACTTGCAGAAATTAAAGAACACACTGCAAAAATGAAACTCATTCAACAAAGAAGAAATTCACACCGTGTAAACTTCATAAAATAAGTAGGTGTGCCATATATTATTCACTAGAGTGCAACAATATATGACACAACGTACCATAAATATGAAAAATAAAGTATGTCTATTCTGCAACGTATACAACGATAATAAGAAATTCACATCAACATCTAAGAAAATAAATATGCTACTAATACTCTGATCCCTGCTAAAGAGGAGGGGCCTTCCTCCCTAGGAAGGTGTGGGAATGGAATGAAACTACTTAAATATTCATTACATGAATTGTAGAATCATCACCAAGTACTTGTTATATTAAAATAGTTGAAAGATACAAGAGGAAAATATCGGTACTATTCCAGATACTTCCATCCCCTTCTCATAGGACCGAGCCTTTTTATAAAGTCTTATAGAGCCCCAAAATTAGGGAACGAATCAGTCATGAGAATCTCATCATTCTCATGTTGATCTATTTAACAAAAATGAAATAAAATAGAAGTTACTAAAATGAGCTTTCAATTAAATACCTATTATGGTTATGCCACTTTTTATAGCTATAATTGCTCATATATTTCCAATCTTCCACATAGAGTTACATCTCACAGTCTTCAACAATTATATCTAAAATATCGGTCATGATATTTAATAGTTTGTAGTGTTGCAGCAACGTCACGGTGTAACAGTAACTTGTGATGTAACAACAACCTTTAGGGTGTAACAACAATATTCGAAGTGTAACAACATGTAACAAAAACAATTGTTTTCCCATATTTTTTTAGTAATTACAAAAAACGTGAAAGAAAAACATCCAAAATATCTCCTCCATAATTTCCCTAGCTAGTCATTCCAAAAAGACATTTTTTTCTTTCAATACTTAATAGAGAATGGCATAATTAACACGTCAGAGAAAAATATTTCTTTTTGACTAGGGAGAGTGACACTATGGCAAGGGATTGATGGATTCAGTGAAGGGAAATGGCCAAAAATAGGGAAAAATGTGCTTGAAATATCCTTAAATATTGCACCCAACATCTTACCCCAATTGAAGTCATTGCATGCCCTCATGCAGATTCCTCTGAATGTCTAAGGTCATCCTTTATTACAACAATGGTGTGTCGTTGATGTAGTTTTGTGAGATAATAAATGTCAGCAGTGCCTTCATTCTCTTGCTTGTATGAGTAGCCACATGTTGAGTAGTCCAAGAGCTTTCATCATACCTATTTAGTTGGCAGTGAGGCTAGTAGCTCTCAATTAGAAGCCAAACCAAAGGGAATTTGAACTTAAGTCCTATCCAAAAATCTCCCATTGATTTAACAATTCGTGCATACTCGAGAACTCAAGTAACATCTATCACAAATTTACAAAATCCGAAGGGATACCTCATCTGTAAAGTATTGTTGTTGGCTTCCAAATGTTTCAGTCTTCCCACCAATGCTCTGCTCTTCAGTTGTTCAAAAATATTAAGACAAAACCTGATGATTCTTCTCCTATACTGGGCTAATCATTCCACCATGTTTGGAGTACTAAAATATCTTCTCAATTCTCGCCTTAGGATAGCAGTCGTACCAGGCTATGATCCCATTTTTAACGTTGTTGTCTCTTTATTCCTATCAGATGATGTCTTGGAAAGATGGAAAGCAACTTGGTTCCTCATAAACGATATGAAGGCTTGGAACTATAAGTCTCCCACATAATAAAAAATTTTACAATCATTTGTAGACTGGCATGCTTAGAAAATATATTTTGAAAAAAGAGTTCACACCACAATCTTTGTTCATCAAAATAACAGGAACATAATACATTTAAAAGAGTCCTAGTAAAAATACCCTTATAGCATATATTCTCACAAATAACTTTCGATTGGAAAAGATAAAAATTTTCCCACAGGAAAACTAGATAATATGGAGATGGCGTCTTACAACCCAAAAGGTTCAGGGCTAACTAAGGCATTTCTCTTTTATCTTTAGTCAATTCCTTAATCTCTTGTCGCAATTGCTGACTTTGTTCCTCCTTCTCCTTCTCGGCTTCCTTTGTCTCCCATTGTATGAGTTCTTCTGTCAACAACTCCTCAGCCCATTGATCCTTAAGAGCTTGAATAATTTTTTGATGCTCCTGTAAAGAAATTACTCCCTTTTTTAGGGAGAGTGGCAACTATTTCCAATTCTGCAATCTAGAAATCAATAAAAGTTTTTCTAAGTGCCAATTTTCCTCAATGTCTAATGCAATGGAAGGTGTAACATCATATTGAAATTGGAGTTGTTCTGCCTTGAATGATGGTTCTTGTGTAACAACAGTTTCATTGACATGTTCTTGTGGATTAATGCTCACTTTTTTTTCGTGAAAAACTTCTGCCTCAACTGCTAGTTCTTGTGTAACAAAAATGTTGTCAGCAAGTTCTTGCGTTTAAGTTTCTAGGTCAAATTCCATAGGGTGCTTCATTTCGGCTGCTGGTTCTTGTGTAATAGTAGCATCGACAATGGGTTCTTGTGTAGTAGCTCCATGTGATTTAGTCTGAGTTTCCTTCAAGATAGTGTTTGCATCACAGATTTTCTACCCTATTGTTGCCAGTCCTTTAGCACATGATGCACATATATGCCCCTGCGTGGTTTCTTCTTGCAATTATCGATAGCCTCTGCCAATGTGTTTCACTCTTACATGGTGAAGGAGCATCTTGCTGCTTGGCCTATTCTTCTTTCTTCTATTCCTTCGCACTTTCATGCTTGTTGAACTTCTTTCTAGATGGTGGTGAGGGTTTCGGTCAAGTGACAACCTTGACCCTTCTCTTTGGTACTATGCCAACGATAAGTCTTTCTAGTGATATTTTCCCTATTCTGACTCCGTAGGACTCCCCTCACTCCTTAGCTACATTAGCTTTCCCTAGAGCGCTTGTGGAGGTTTCAACCTATTTCTGATGTGAATTTATTTTCTTTCTGCAAATGAAATCCTCCCAACCTCACCCTTTCTACTCTAGGGCATCCAATATTGTTGGGAGGGAGTCCCCTGGGGTAGGAAAGAATGTAAAGTCTCGGCATTTTGTGGCCATTGAGCACGAATATGTAAAGATTTACTAATCGTTTTTCACCCTTCTTTTGTATAAGTCATGTCGGCTTTAGATATCTACCCATGGTCCGTGGACCATGGGATTGTATAAAAATGGAGTCCTAGAAGAGTCTAAGGTAAATAAGTAGTCAATAAGAGTTTAGTAGTGGATAAGTTGGAGTTGTTAGGTCTATGAAGCTAAGAGTGAAGAGCCTTAGCGTGGGAAGAGGCTCCGGAGCTAAGTGCATAGAGGCCTAGGGTAGAAGTCTACAGCTGAGTGCATGGACCCCTGCTGCTATGTGCACAAGCTACTCAGGGTTTCTACTAGAGACTTGAATCAGTAATAAAGAGGAGTATTCTGGAAAATACCTACGTATTTTAATTATGTTAATTACATGCGATTATGTTATGTTGAACACTGGGTTTATTTTTTATTTTTATTTTGATGCATGAATCTATATATTTCCCTGTGTTATATGACTGCAAGTGGAGATATATGTTTACGCGAAGATAATCATAAATGTATGTTAAAGTTAGCCAACACTTAAGATAAATCGGGTAATTATATAGTAGAGGTGCGTAAGTGCCTGAACCACATGTTAAGGTTCCGTGAAGGATTTTCATAGACCTTTGCGGAGGTTCAGAGGACGAATAAGGAGAATATATCGATAAGCCCTAAAAGGCTTATCGACCTATGCGAGGAAAGAGTTGAAGGTATAAAACCGGCATCACAACCATCTCAGGGTGCGGAAACTTGCTTCCTACATCCCCCCATACTGCTTCAGGTGAGAGTTCAGTCCATGCTCCATATATTGATGTCGAAAGGGCCAGTAGTGTAGGGATTTTCTTGGATAATTAACACTGAACCTGGGTTAGGGCCCATCAAGCCAAAAAATGGTAAGCCAACAAATGGTTTGAGTAGCAGCAGAAATAGTCCTTGGGCGCCATTTAGACGGGTCTGTGTGAGCTGCAGATCTAGGCATCATAGATACAGACCAGTGTGGGATGGAGCAGCATGACATCAACTAGTTTGGTGCTGAGCACCATAGAAGCAGTAGGGATGGTGCACACACTGGATCCTCACACAATAGCACTTCCAGACAGAGCACTGAATATAGGAGAAGCTGACAAGGCCACTATCAATGCCCTCAAGGGGGTTGAACTCAATTTGGCTGTGCTTCCATGTGAAGCCCTTCACACTTTGTAGGATGGTGTGATCATGGAACATCGGGCCCGCAAAAAGTGTGTGCTACACGTTATGAGTGAGAAGAGGGTGAGCAATGCTCAGATGGCTACATAGAAGAACTCCATTATTAATCTCCTTAAGGCCATCATGGATAAGAATTAGTGCATGACTAAGGTAGTGGCTGAGGCATGTAGGTCTATCCCAGAATTGTACAGTCCCAAAGATAAGCCGATGGATGTGAGAATTCAGAAGCTCGCTGCCAGAATGCGCGAAGCAAGAACAGAGTTGGCAAAGGTTCAATTTGAATTGAACCTTAATATTGCAGAACTTGAGTTGAAGGTCCAGCCTTCGACAACACCAGAAGTCAGAGAGAAATTCAAGGCAGCTGTTAAGGATGTCGTTGCAGCAATAGATAGTGCAATAAAGGATTGCACTACACTCTTTGTGCAATCGCTCGAGGTAGTCACCAACTTACAAGAGGATCCCAATGTGCAGAGATTGGGAACAAAGGCGTGTGAGCTACAAAAGTGATATATGAGGTTAAAGTGATGTTTTGCACCATCGCCATTACCTAAAGGCTAGTGAAGCTTCAGGAAGAAAAGGTGTTGAAAGAGCAGGTGGACACAACACATCACAGGGAAGCATTATTGAAGGCTCGATTGAAGCCTTGGCTAGACGAAGCATATGTTCTCACGCCACCATTGAAGGCAAATTGGCTAGTCTATAGGAAACTCAATAGAAGGTATAGGTAGATGGCGCATGGCCATCGATGAAGCAGCTGGTCTAGCAGATGAAGCAGGTGGTAACACAATGCACCGCCAAAGTCGCAGTGGTACAAGTGGAGCTGGGAGGTCTTCGCAACAATACCTCCATGCCTCTAGAGTGACTTGAGGGTGAGTCACCATATTTTTGTTGGGAGCTTATTGGTAACAGGTCCCTTGGGGTAAATTATGGGGTTAAAAGCCCAAGTTTTGGTGCAAAAAGCCCAAATTTTGTAGGAAAGAATGTATTGTCTCCGCATTTTGTGGCAGCAGAGCGTGAAGATGTAAATAGTTACTAAGGGTTTTCCACCCTTCTTTTGTATAAGTCATGTTGGCTTTAGAGATCTGCCCATGGTCCACAGACCATGGGATTTTATAAAAAGGGAGTCTTAGAAGAGTCTGAGGCAGTTCAATAGTCAATAAGAGTTTAGTAGTGGATAAGTTGGAGTCATTTGTGAAGCTAAGAGCAAAGAGTCTTAGCGTAGGAAGAGGCTTCATAGCTGAGTGTGTAGACGACTAGGGTAGAAGTCCACAGCTGAGTGCGCGGACCCCTGCAGCCATGTGCGCAGGGTAGTCAGAGTCTATACTAGAGATTTGAATCAATAATAAAGAGGAGTATTCTGGAAATTACCGGTGTATTTTACTTATGTTAATTTCATGCAATTATGTTACGTTGAACACTAGGTTTATGTTTTATTGTTATTCTGATGCGTGAATCTATATATTTCCCTGTGTTATATGACCGCAAGTAGAGATATAAATTTATGTAAAGATAATCATAAATGCATGTTAAAGTTGGCCAACACTTAAGATAATTCAGATAATTATATAGTAGAGGTGCATAAGTGCCTAAACCACATCTTAAGGTTGTGCGAAGGATTGTCGTAGACCTTCGCGGAGGTTCAGAGAACGAATAAGGAGAATATATTGATAATCCCTAAAAGGCTTGTTGACCTGCACGAGGAAAGAATTGAAGGTATAAAACCGACATCACAACCATCTCAGGGTGTAGAAACTTGGTTCCTTCATCCCCCCATACTGCTTTGGGTGAGACTTCAGTCCGCAGTTCGCAGATTGATGCCAAAAGGGCCAGTAGTGTAGGGATTTTCTTGGCTAATTAACGTCAAACTTGGGTCATAGCTCATCAAGCCAACAAATATGATTAGCTTTATAAGTCCATGTTTAGTGATATAGTTTTCCAAGTGTGAGGCAACCTTTATAGCGGCTACCATATGCTTCAAGTTATCGAACAGGAAGTAAGGAAGATTGATCAATTGCATATGCTGAAGATGATTTAGCAACAAAAACTGATAATTAATAAATATCGTTGCACGCCCCTCGCATGTAATGTATTTCATGATAAACAATGCAACATAATTCCATGGTTGTGGAAGGGAAAGGTAGTCAATTCCCCTTCCATTATTAACCAATTTATCCTCTCCCTACAAAAAATCGGTCTTGAGGAAGGGGTCATTGACTTTCCGATTGAACCATCAATTGCCCTTATTTTGAAGCACTGTCACTCGAGAAACTACTTCTTGTGTAACATCTAGCTTTAAACCTCTAACCTTTGTTTGGTTTATGCTCACATTTTGGGCATATTCCAAAGAAACACTTTCATCTAACCCTCTTAGTCGCTCAAAAAATTTGAACCACCCTACTTCTCTAAATATTTGACAAGCTTCTAGAAAATTATCTAAAGCCTTTGTGGAATTTTTCTCATGTCTTACTGTTGCTCCACCCATCTTGCACTATTACTACTAACCCTTACTACGCTTTCGTCTACTCACTGTCACAATTCTTGAGAAATATATGCAATGAGGATGTGAAGCCTCATTTGGGTGGATATCAGGGTAGTAGGCAAGGGTGTCAAGTTAGAAGATCATGCAATGTGGGTTATCATTTCATTATTAATCCAAAGGTATGGGAATCTGGCTCAGGTACAGTTCACACTTGATGAAGTGATTGCTCATAAAAAGCTCGTAATGATTTTATTGAGGCAGACAGTTGGAATCGGTTCCCCACTATAATCGTCTCCCACCAGATTGGCTACTACAATTGTAGCAAGAAATGGATTTCCTTGTAGTAGCTAAATATTTATAGCAGAACTTTTATTCAAAATAAGACATATATTGGAGAGTATTATGCTCTCGAAGGGATTACTAAAAATGATACAATATATATATATATATATATATATATATATATATATATATATATATATATATATATATATATATATATATATATATATATATATATATATATATATATATATATATATATATATATATATATATATATATATATATATATATATAGATAGTGGTGTATCAAGTGCCAACAAAAGTTGGTTTTCAACTGCTACACTTATTGAATTTTTAAAAATTTGACAACATAGGAGAATTTTTCCCTTGCTTCCACAACTTGGAGATCAGATCTTGTGACAATATTAACAAATGAATCCTTCGAAGTAGGTTTTTAATATAACCAAAGATGATTCCCATTCGAAACCAATGGCACCTTGGCTTTATCTATGGTAACTAATTTCACAGTCCCATAGTCAAATATTGTATCTACCTCATAAGGACCTAGCCACCTGGTGCAGAGCCCAATCCTCTTTCTGAAACACCTTATTTTTTATAATCTTGTCATGACAGTTAACCCTAAGTTGTCAGATGATATATGTTTGTTGAATGGAAACCACTCTCTTCTCATCAAGTTCATTTAGCTGATTTAACCGATGTTTTTGAGCTATAGTCAAATCCAGGCTCACTTGCAATGTTGTTATGAGTGTTTTTACTTTGAACTCAATGGGAAAAGTGGGATTTTAACATATACCAATTCATTTACTAAAAATAAAGTAGTATTTATCAATGTAGTTTGATATTCCCATAGTGCTTTTGTAAGTTCTTCAGCGCAGTTCTTCCAGTGGCTAGCTACAATCTTAGTGAAAATTCCCTCAATAAATTTATTGGTGCTTTCTACTTGACCATTTTCCTGTGGATGATATGGTGAAGTAATCCTATGATAGATCTTATATTTCTCAACTAATGTCTGGATCAAATGAGATGTGAATTGTGCTCCTCCGTCTGTCACTATTTCTCGAGGTAATCCAAAGCGAACAAAATTTTCTTCAATCAAAAACTCTGAAACAACCTACTTAGTTTCCCTAGTTATTGCCTTCACTTCAACCCATTTTGTGACATAGTCTATACAGACTAGAATGTAGGAATTCTGTTGAGATCAAGGATTAGTTGGTCCTACAAAGTCTAGAGCCCACTTCTCAAATGGTTCCAAAACTACTTGAGGTTGTACACATTTCATCTGACCAGAGTGGTTGACTCATTCTCTGACAACTGTCACATCCATTTACAAATATCTTTGAATCATGGAATATGGTAGGCCAATAATATCCAGTTGAAAGCACCTTATGCCCTATCCTTTTGTCAATAAAGTTCCCTCCATATGGTTCCTCATGTAAGGCTTTGAGGATATCAAAAATCCAATCGTCTCTCACACAAAGCCTGATATGTTGATCTAATCATGTGTAATAAAGGTACCCCTCTACCCAAGAATATATTGCACTCTGTTGAACAATCCTCTTCCTTTCTCTTGAGGATGGATGTTGTGGAAATATCCTTGCAATAAGATAATTAGCTATGTCTACATACCATGGTGAGTAAGTTGAAATAGCAAAAATATATTCATCTGGGAAAGAATCCTCAATGGGCATGCAATCATCATCAACAATCAACCTAGAAATAAAATCATCCACTACATTATCTTTTCTAGGTTTATCTATGATTGTTATATCAAAATCTTGTAACATCAGCGACCAATGTGTAACCCTACCATTAGTGATAGGTTTATTCATTAAGAAATGAATGGCGGAGTGGTCAGTGTGCACAAATATTTGGTAACCTGTGATGTAGTGCCTAAATTTATTAATAGCATGTACTACTACAAGAAACTCTTTATATGTAATGGTGTAATTTAATTATGTTGAAGTCAGGTTCTTGCTAATGTAGTAGATGGAATATGCCTTTTTGTCTTCAAGTTGACCTAGCACAAATCCTATAGCAGTATCAGATGCATCAATTTCTATATGGAATGGCAAATCCCAGTTTGGTCCTCGCAAAACAGGAGTTGCTGATACACAATGCTTTAACTCTACAAAGGCTTGTTCACATTTCCTGTCCAGTCAAATTCCACATATTTAGTAACCAGATAAAATAATGGGGATGAAATCTTTGAAAAAAAAATTATAAATCTTCTGTAATACCCTACATGTCCGAAAAAACTATGTACTTCTTTTTGTGTTTTGGGAGCTGGAATTTTCACAATTATTTCTATCTTAGTATGGTCTACCTTTATTCTCTCAATAGAGATATAATACCTGAGAACAATTCCTTCATTCATAATCATGTGACATGTTTCAGTGCTTAATGAAGGATGAGTTTTCTCACATCATTCTAATACTTTTTCAAGATTGGCCAATGTTAGTTCGAAATCATCACCATAAGGTGTAAAATCATCCATGAATACTTCCAAACAGTCATTTAGCAAATCTGCAAATATTCCCAATACTGCCCTTTAGAAGATTGCTAGTGCATTACACAGTCCAAAAGGGAGAAATTTGTATGCAAAAGTCCCCCAAGGGAAATTAGAGGTGGTTTTATCTTGATCCTCTAGAGAAATCTATATCTGATTATAGCCACTAAACCCATCCAGGAATGAAAATAATTTCTTTCCAAATAAGGTGTTAAGGACTTGATCTATGAACAGTAAAGGGAAATGGTTATTTTGATTGGATTTGTTAACTTCTCTATAATCCACACAGATTCTCCACTAGGCATTCCTTTTAGGAACCATAACAAGTGGAGATTCCCATTGGCCGTCAGAAATGGTATAAATGAATTTGGCATTTAGAATTTTTGGCAATTCTTCTTTGACTACTTACTTAAGTGCTTGGTTCATACGTCTTTATGGTTGCATAACTAGATTTTAATCTTCCTTCAAGTATATGTGGTGGGTGCATAGATTAGGGTGAATGCCTTTCATTTCTATGTAATCCCATGCAAATGTCTCTCATGTTTCTGTAATAGTTGTAAAAACATCTTGTTCTGCTTAAGAGTCAAGTTAGGATTAATATTTAAACATTTTCCTGGCTTTAATTCCACGAGGATTCTTTGAGATTATGGGCGGTTTTCATATTCTCTTGACTTAAATATTACATGGTATCTTCCACCCCTAAATCATCGATAGAAGTAATAGCAAGGGAATTAATGATAAAACCATTGATAATATCATCCTTTGTTTCATTTTTAAAATACTGGGTTTTTTCAAGAATGAGGAGTGGCAGGGAATAATTCGATTGAGGTTCAAATTCATCCCATAAGGGATTTTCCAAATCCTTACTTCATTTTGCAGGGGAGTAAAGGTTGAGATTCTTTGTGGCTTTTCCATCTAAAATTGTCATATGGCCATACCTAAAACCTAAGAATGCATCTGCAATGGCCAACCAAGGCCTTCCTAATATCAAGGGATGTGCCCCCAAGTTTGATTTGATTTTTAAAATAATAAAGTCTGCTAGATACCTCCAGGAGTCCATTGTGATCACTACATCCTCTACCATTCCTTCAAGTTTAACACGTGACTTTTATGCCAATTCTAGCACTGTAGGTGTTTGTATGAGCCCATGTAATCCTAAAGTGGTGAAAAATTCCTTGGTTTACATTGATTGTTTCCCCTAAATCAAAGAATGTATACAGAATGGGCTTCTCGTCAATATAAACAATTACTGTAGGATTCCTTAGATGATAATATTTAGTCAAAAGAGGTTGACCAGTCATCAGTTCTGAAAGTTTTTACATCACGTGAATGGTAACATGGTATTTGGGCTTCCTTCCAGGTTTCTTGACACATAGGTCTCTTATTGTTTTCACATAAATGGGGACATCCTTAATGGCTTGTAGTAAGGGAATCCTTATGTGAAAAAATTTTAACTCCTTGAGAAACTCAGATCCGGGTTGTGGAATCATCCTAGTTTCAGCTAGTCTTTATGGATATGGGGGATCCTTAGTTACCAAAACAACTAGATTGACTATTATAGGTGTATCAGTTTTATTCGAATCGATTGTTACATGTGTAACAACCTCATCAAGGTCCACATTATCATCCTTATGTGATTCACATTCCTCTTTAGTAATAATAGGGGAGGTTTTTGGATTTACTATTTTTCTTGATCAAAGGTGGATTTCATTACATCCAACAGGATTAATGTAGTAAGTCTGGAAAGAAGTGGGGGCTTCTATATTCTTGGATGCCTTATTATTTGGGTTATGGCTAGACTATACAGTTAATTGGGTTCATATGGGAGGAGTAGCAACAAATGACGAGAGAGGTGGCAGTTGCAATTGTTGTTGTACTGGCAGTGGACAAGGCACTGGACCTAAAGAGTTTCCCCTCCAGTTATGAGAACAAGAATAAGTTTGAGATGGAGGATACTAAAAAGGTGGATAAGGACACCATTGGTTCCATGGTGAAGGAAATTGAGCTAGAGGAGGAGTCGAATACTGCCATGGAAATTGTTGAGCATTATATACATTATTCCACAGATTAAAACAAAAATCTCGAGACATACTTGGTTGTCGTGGCTAACAAGGCTTCCTGGACTCAATAAAGTAGTTGGAATGAACTTCTTCAATTGATTCCTTGAGCATTTCTTTCGGTTTGGAAGCTCTGGATAGTAGCCTGTAGAATGTTCTAGATCATAGATATTGCACAAGATGATGTTGTTAACTCTACATTCCTTCAAGGAATGTTTCTCTTTACATTTTAGGTAGAACATAGCCAAAGCTTTATCAGCTTCATCCTGTGCCTTTTTCACTTGTGTTGTTTTCAGTTGGGCAGATAAGGTACTGAGAAGATCAGTCTTAAGATTTTCGACTGGGTTTCTTATCTCGGCTCTCGTCACACCTCCATTTGTAGATTTATGTATTCTAACAAAGGCATTGTGTGCCATGCTTCTCCCCTGCAATGATCCTCTTGAACACCTTAAGCAGAGTTTTATTATCTCATCTAATGGATCCTGAGATATATCTCCTTTTCCCAATAGGTTCAAAATTTGTAGGCAGTCATCTCTCATTCCTCGTATAAATATTATTTTCAAAATTTCTGAATCCAAATCGCTATGTTTGGATCTCTATAGATTATAATGGAATCATTCCACATAATCTTCCAAGTTTTTTTCTTCCTTCTGTGTCATTCTAAATATATCCTCTCTCAAATCTCTAGTCTGCCAGTAGTCCTAGTATTTCGATAGAAACATAGTCTTCATGTCTCCCCATGTCCAGATAGTAGCTGGAACCGAGTCCCATACCCATATTAGTGTTTTTAGAGAGGCAGGGAATAGTTTTAGCTTCTGAGCATGTGAAGTGTAGTCATAGCCCCTGCACAGAACATCAAATTAAAACAGAAAAGTATCAGGATCTTCTATAGTCAATCCTTGAAATGGTGGAAGGGCTGATAGAGGAATATTTTTCATAGGAGATTTGCCTCTTATATCACTTATTGGAAATTTAAAAGTGGTAATGGTGGCATCTGTCCTATCATTGTTATTGTTTTTATTGTCTCTAATTGTGGATTCTCTTGATTCTTTGGTCAGTACCCTCCCAAATATCGTTCGGATGAATGTTTTGTGGATAAAGATTTATGTAATGATTATTAAGGTCGTTTTGGGGTTGGTTGCTTTACTACACTGCCTGAATTTGGGTATTGATAAGTAAAAGAATGTTCTTACGATTCTAGTTCTTGGTGCCTCCCACTTGTTTCCTCTTCTCCTTCTAATCCAAAATCCTAGCCACTAGGCTCTCCATATTGTTCTTGAGTTGAATCTACAGATTTTGGAGTTTGTAGGCTAGTTTGAGGAAGGTGGGGTCCTACAACATAGGAACCAGATACTCCTGATTTGATAGGGGGGTAACAAATTTTTTCAGACCTATTTTTCTTGCATCCCTATGCGAAGTTGGATACTCTCTCTCTCTCTCTCTCTACTTTTGAGATCAATTCTTGAATACAAATTTTTCTTCCTAGATTCATATTTTTCTTGTTCCTTTTATGACCTGTTTTTCCTGTAGATTTATTAGAGTTCCTATGTTTTGTTTCTTATTTACTCATACATCCTACACATGTAAATTATGCATATTTATCTCACACCCTAAGTGTCTCGATTACTATAGTGGTGAGCCGGCTCTAGTATAATTGAGTGATGCACTAGTTCTTACCTCTCATCTTACCACAAAACTGAAGACATTCAAAAACAAAAAAAAATTACACCCTAAGTGTCCTAATTATCAAAGTGGTGAGCTCGCTCAGGTATGTTAGAGTGATGTGTAGGTTCTTACCTCTCGTCTTACCATACAACACCTATGAAATTAGAAACACTGTATCAAAATACAATTCAAGTAAAATCATTGGTTTAATGTATCGCCAACTACCTTCCCCGCAAAGGCACCAAAATATTTGTGCTATTTTATCACTCTTTAAAACAACTGAATCATGAAAATTAATTATCAACCAAGGTAGGTCTTTTATTTCAAAGGAGTCTGCATTGTCTGTGCCGATACATGAACAACTAGGAAATAAAAGAAATGTTGTTGAACACAGTTGCAAAATTTTAAACGTTCTTGCAGAAATGAAACTCACACTTGCAGAAATTAACGGACACACTACAGAAATGAAACTCATTCAGCAAAGAAGAAATTCACTCTTCATAAGCTTCAAAAAAGATATAGGTGAGCCATATATTATTAACTAGAGTGTAGCAATAATATGAAACAACTACCATAAATCTGAAGAAAAAAAAGTGTGTCTGTTCCACAACATATTCAACGAAAATAATAAATTCACATCAACATCTAAGAAAATAAATATACTACTAATATCGTGATCCCTTCTAAAGAGGAGGGACCTTCTTCCCTAGTAGGGTGTAGGAAAGGAGCAAAAATACTTAAATATTCAACACAGGAGTTGCAGAATCATCACCAAGTACTTGTTGTATTAAAATAGCTGAAAGGTATAAGATCAAAATATAGAGACTGTTCCAAATGTCTCCATACCCTTCTCATAGGACTAAGCCTTTTTATAAAGTCTTATAGAGCCCCAAAGTTATGGAAAAAATCAGTCATGAGAATCTCACGATTCTCATGCTGATCGATTTAACAGAAATGAAATAAAATAGAAGTTGTTACAACCAATTTTCAATTAAAGACATATTATTGTTATGCCACTTTTTGTAGCTATAACTGCTCATATATTTTCAATGTTCCACATAGTGTTACATCTCATGGTCTTCTACAATTATCTCTAAAATAACGGCCACAGTCTTTAACATTTTGCAGTGTAGCAACAATGTCACAGTGTAACAACAACTCGTGATGTAACAACAACCTTCACAATGTAACAACAACTTGTGATGTAACAAAAACCTTCACGGTGTAACAACAATCTCCGGGGTGTAACAACATGTAAAAACAACAACTATTTACCCATCTTATTTAGTAATTACAACAACACCTGAAAGAAAAACATCGAAAAGATCTCTTCCACAATTTCCCTGGTTAGTCATTCCAAAAAGACATTGTTTCTTTCTATACTTAACAGAAAATGGCATAATTAATATGTCAGAGAAAAAGATTTCTTTTTGACGAGGGAGAGTTACATTGGGCCTAGGGATTGATGGATTCAGTGAAGGGAAATGGTCAAAAATAGGGAAATAGGTGCTTGAAATACCCTTAAATCCTACACCTAACATAGTACATTGTCGATAGCAGGAGCTAAAAGAACCTCATTTCAGCATAGGTCGTGAAGCAGCTAGGTTTACTGACTATAGCGCATTGACAGTCGTACACCATCAGGTGGCTTCACTAACGACGAGATCTCTACATCAATCAATAGTGTCACCTTCCCTACAGCATCAAGATCTTCACAGATGAGGTACTTTTTGATGTTTCTCCTACTGAAGTTTGTGATGTATTATTAGCAAAACCATACTTGTGGAAGTGACATACTGTATATGAGTCTAGACCTTGCTCTGTGATTATTACTTTCGGAAATAAGTTGTATAGGATACTGAAGTTAGCCCCACCTATGGGCAAGTCTTTGATCTCTACAAAGCAATACATTAAGACCATTTCACAAGCCAGGAAATTTGTTTTCCTTACGATTCGCCCTCGGGCTAAGAAGAAGATCGTGGTCACAACTTCCAAACAGAGATCCTTCGCACAACAACAACAGATGGATATGGTCGTGGAGGAGTACAGGGACATTTTTTCCTCACCTACGGGCGTACCTCTACACTTTCATGTTAACCACTCCATCGATCTGGCCCTGAGCGCATCGCTACCCAATGGACCGATCTATCGATGCTCTATTCTGGAGAATGATGAGATCAAGAGGTAGACTCAGGAGCTATTGCAGCAAAGGAACATTAGGCCAATCTCATCACCTTATGGGAGCTTGATTGTATTTGTATAGAAGAAGGATGGGACTTGGAGACACTGTATTGATTATCAGGTGTTGAAGAAGATCACTGTTCGAAATAGGTACCCAATCCCATGGATTGATGACCTTTTGTACCAGCTCAAGGGGGCCAAATATTTCAGCAAGATTGACTTGAAGTTCAATTATCACCAGGTGCCTATTGAACCCACAGATGTGTGGAAGAATTCCTTCAAATCCAAGGAGGGCCTTTTCGAATGGTTGTTCATGTGTTTTGGGTTGACGAATTCCCCCACAACCTTCATGAGATTGATAGACTACATATTGTGACCCTTCACCAATGCATTCATGGTGGTGTGCTTAGATGACATCTTGATCTTCAGCCAGAGTTGGGAAGAGCACCTCTAGCATATTCAACAGGTCCTCCAAACCCTACAACAACACAAGTTGTGTTCCAAACAGGAGAAATACACTTTTGGCATGACCCATGTTCAATATCTAGGGTACACCATTGATGACAAAGGTGTGCATGTGGACCCAACCATTATACCATTCATTTAGGATTGACCAACCCTAACCACTCTAACAAAGCTCCTTAGTGTTCTGGGACTTTCCAATTTCTACTGTAGGTTCATGTTGGGGTTCTCTCATATCACTTTTCCTTTAATCAAGTCACCAAGGGCAAAGCGAAAAAAAAAAATAAAAAAAAATCTTTTGGTCCGAAACGCTACAGAATATGTTTGTCGAGTTGAAGCATCGCCTCTACTCTACTCTAGTGTTCACATTACCATACCTACAACAACCATTTGAGATTAAGACAGATGTTTCCAACTATGCTATTGGTGCAGTTCTTACTTAACATGGCAATCTAGTGGATTACCATAGTGAGACACTTTCAGTCAACGTATGATAATATCCCACCTATGACAAAGAAATGTATTCCATTGTGTAGGCTTGCTATCAATGGAAGAATTACATTATGGGAAAGGAAACGGTCATCCACACAGACCACCAAACCTTGTAGTTCATGTAGACGCAAGGGAAGTTGCAGAGTGATCACCATAAAAAATGGTCCACATACCTGAAAAAATTCCATTTGAACATTGATTAAAAGAAGGGCATCACCAATAATGTTGGAGACTGCCTCAGCCGACCACCAGTCATGGTGCTGATCACTGTGCTCGACTCCTATCGACACGGGACTTCGAGGTGGCTACATCTTTACGAGAAATATCCAGAATTCAATAGCACATACCAGACACTTCTGGAAGGTAAGAAAGTTCAAAATTTTCACCTCATGGATGTATTATTATTCCACCTAGGTCACATATGTTCTCCTTCAAGCGAGAGTGCCAAGATCATTTGGGAGGCGCAATACAATCGGGTGACTAGACATTTCGGAGTAGAGAAAATAGTGGCAGTACTGCAGAAGTATTTTTATTGGCCGAGCCTTCATCAAGATGTTGAGAGGTACATTGAATCCTGCAGTTCCTATGTCATTTCCAAAGAAACCATCAAGAAGCAAGGCCTATATACTCCTCCGCATATTCGTATTCGACCTTGGGAATTCATTTCCATGGATTACATGTTGGGCATTCCTTCTACTAAGCGTGACAATGACTGCATTTTCATGGTCGTCGACAGATTCTCTAAGATGGCCATTATGGCGGCCTACAAGAAAAGTATCAAGATAGAGGCCATTGCTAAGCTATTCTTTGTGTGAGTGTCAGTACACTTTGGGATCACATTGTCCGTTGCCTCAAATCAGGACGACAGATTCTTAAGTGCATTTTGGTTAAGTCTCTAGTCGATGTTGGATACCAAACTCACTAAGTACACAAATTTCCATATGCAAACTGATGGCCAAAGAGAGGTCGTCAATAGGATGATCATACGCATTATGAACATGTACAACTTGAAGCATCCACACACATGGGATCAATGCCTCCCCTATGCCTAGCACAACTACAACAGAGCTCTCCACAACTGAACAGGAAACAACCCCTTCCAGGTAGGGCTGATATTTTAGCCTTTATGTCCCATTGATGTGGTCACACCATTTGTGGCTACTCACGTAGATTCAACTCATGTCAACTCTGAATCGGACAAGGTTAAAAATTTCATTGAGCACATTCAACACATCCGCTATTAGTTCCATGATATATTGGACAGAGTCAATGCTAAGTATAAGTAGTGCCATGATCAACATTGGGTTCCACAGAAGTTCCAAGTGGGCGACAAAGTTTGGATACATTTGCAGAAGGAGAACCTTGCTAGACCCCACCACAAGCTTCAACTACTCCAATATGGGTCATAAACCATCACAAATGTTTTAGGGCATAATTCCTTTGAGCTAAGCATTCCACTATTCCTTAGTCTACACCTAGTGTTTAATGTAGATCAAATTCGACCATACTTTCCACCATTGCTAGACACACTTGACATTGCATAACAACTCATGCCAATAAAGCTAAATACAGACTACATGGAACATGCCACAACTGATTAGATCATGGACACACAGATCAAGAACAATTGCCAGCAAAAGATCTAATGATATCGAGTTACCAAAACTGGCCAACTCCTGAACCAAGGCAAGTGGCTCATCAGGGACCAAGTTTAGCAGAAGTTTCCCCATCTCGTGGAGGCACTCAATGCAATGGGGACCATTGCTTCCTAAGGGGGCAGGATTGATCCAGGTGGATATTGGTGGCCACCCACCTATTCCACTTGGACCGCCACCACTATCTCTTTCAATTTTTTAGTTTCCTTAATTGTAGCACAATTTAATATTTTTGGCAGATTTTCGGGTCCTCAACTTCAGGAGCCATTTTGAGGCCCTAAACGATGTTTTAGGAAAACCATGGGAAAACATGATAAATTTAGATAATATTTTCCACATAAAAGTTGTATTCCTCACATAGATATTTCTAACTAGGTATTGTGCAGGTCAAATGAAGATCGTATGTCAACGTTACAACCCAGGGAAGCTGATGTACCAATTTACCCAAATGGGGCCCATAGTTTTGGTGCTTCATCTCCTAGGGTTAGGTTTTATGATGTTTAAGGTTTTCCATTTTTCTCAATAATAAAAATGCCTTTGAGCCTCCTTTTAACATAGTTCAAAGGCATGTAGCCGACACATCTTTTCTCAGAGATAAGCTACCAATGCCTGAGCTAGTTTATTTCCATTATGTTTGTAAGCATATTTCAGTATTTGATATTAATGAAATGAAGTGTTATTTCTGTTGCATCTCTATATTTATGGTTATATTTGTGATTTGTTTCATTCCCGTTAAATTTCAAATCACTTATGGTGTGACTTTTCCCTCTTCTGCGTGGGGTTGTGTATAACAAAATGTTTCTTGTTAATGGATTATATCACGGAAAATCTGAATCCCCTGGATTACCAGTAATTGTCGAGCACTTCTGCTAAACTCCTCTAACTGTCACTATCAAGAAAAACACTGTCTGTCACCTTCTTTGTCTTCTGTGAAGGTCTTAAAAATTAATTCGAGTCGTTTTTAAGCACACCTGTCTCTTCCTACGGGTTGATCAAACCCTTGTAGCACACAGTGTGAAGTTTTTATCAACCTGGAAGTTTTTAGGTTCTCTCTCTGTGTACTTGGGTCTCATCCTTATTTCTATGCAAAGATATTTTGTTGTCATTGATCTTTGCAGGGAAGGTTTCATTCTCAAAAAACATGGCCATGACCTCTTCATGTCGATTTTTGAAGGCTCCACAATATCAACTTTTTCTAAATCAATTTTATTGTGTTGATTTAAAAAGAAGAAACATTAAGCGTCAAGCTTCTGGATCTAGTTTTGACCCCAAAACAAACCCAAGAGTGTGGCCTCTGCTTAAGATCTCAAGCTTCCAACTCAGATCTTGCCTTTTTCCTTGCCATTACGTAATTCTTCTAGAGGCAAATAGACCTGGTGTGCCACAAGAAACTTACAAGTGCTTTGAAGATATGAACGAGATTCTTATCCCGATAAATTCATCATCAAATCTACTACTATGAAAATCTCTTTTAAAATGAAAAGAAAGTCAATCAGAATTAAAATGGATCTAGACAAATTATTAAAAGTAACCACATAAATTGAATAAATTAAAATATAGTTAGTAAATATTCACAAGCATAAATTTATACTAATTATTTTATAGTAAATTTAAAAAATATACATATTATTATTTTACTTTAAATTATTATTATTATTAATAATTATAAAAAAATAATATATCAAGTAAAGATATTCATTTTAAAAGATATACCAAAAATATATTAACAAAATACATAAAACAATAAGTAATAAAGATTCAAAGATATTTTTTAGTATAATTTTTTTTTGTTAAATTGAAAATTAGAAAGAGTGTAATTTATTGTTTTTGAGATAAATCTGAATCAACATTCTAACGGAATTTCTTTAGACATTCCTTATTTCGTGCTTAAGAAGTTCATAATTATTATTACGGGTCACGACTTTTACATTTATATTGGTTGATGAGTTAATCAATTGTGAGGGTTACGTTATAGAATAGGTCATTTATTTTCTTGATTTCTAGATTTCTTTTAGGATACAATTTATTGTTGACCATCATAATTTAGGAGTGTATTTAGGAGTAAAAGTTAAGGTATTTTTGTACCTATCATTCTACTCTAATCACAAGAGGTTAATATTTCACTTGTGGCAATTGAAGCTAAGTGGGAAGGGGAAGAGAGATTCCACCCAACCACCCAAGTTATCAAGGTTTCAATTCATATACTCGAAGGATGAAGTGATAAAGAACACTATGGCTTGTTATCCCAATTCCTAAACCTTTTTGAGTGTCAAAGACAATTTTGTATGAAATTGGACGCCACATATGGCGTGTGCACATTCATGTTTTTATACGTTTTTTTTTAAGGTTTTTGAGAAAAAAATCAAACATTACAAGGATGGAATAGTTCAAATTTGATTATTATTAATTTTTTTATTATTCAGGTTGAATAATTAAATTACAAACATGTAAGGGTTATTTTCATGAATAGTATTAAAATTCACAAAGTATGGTTAAATGGAAAAGATGTACTTTGTGGAATGAAAAAAAAACATGGATTATAGGTGTTCACAGTTCCAAGGGCTAATGCATATCAATGGCTTAGAAATGAACTAATGTGATGTTGTAGCTTAAGGATACCATCTTCTTTTCTAATTGTATTATAACTAGGATGCTAGGATGTGTGTGATGTGGCTGGAAAGGGTCATTTGTCTAAAAGAAATGTATGAAGTAAGAATGCATGACATAAATATGAGAAAATTCAAAAAAATAAAATAAAATAAAAAATCTATAAGCTATGTTGTGCACCTAAAAGAATTAATTTTATTAAAGCTTAACCTTGGCTTTAGGATAGAAAAAGAGGTGAAGTGAGAAGTAGAGATGTTAATATAGTGTAATCCACCAATCAAATAAGTGCATTGTTAGTAAGAATTCATAGGTCACTTTTGTAACTCAATAACTGACATGTATATTAGGTTATAGCACAATGATTTGATATGTTGAATAGCTAATGGGTTCCATTGATACCTCAAAATAAACTATGCTACAAGTATTATAGCTCAAAATTCTACCCTCATGGTCTATCATAGCTCAAAATGACACCTCCTTGGGTCTACTAAGGAAACACCTAAATACGAAAGTTTAAATGTAGAAGAAACTCCAAAAAACCCTACCAAAAACATAGTTTTTTGTCTTTAATGCCCCTTGAACACTAGTAGGGGGACTTTTAATGCTCTAGTTGGCATGCTAGGGAGAGTTGCAATGATTTAATTACACATCAAAAGAGATTTGAAGTTGTGAGCGCTAGAAAGTGAATGGACAATGATGGAAAAATTAAGCAATGATTAGTTCTAGAAGGTAAGAATGAAAGGACCATATCAAATTTGGTCAAGAAAGTTTCTAAATACATCTAATCACTCCCTGAATAATTCTACATAACAAATTGTTAACATTCATTTGAACCTCAATGATTACAACCATTGGATGAGATGATTGTCAGTATTAACGTTGTTGGGATAACCTACAACTGAGTGTGTTTCATGTTCATTTATAGCTTGTTAAGTATGGATCCTAGTGAGTCTAGAGACTTGGTAAAACTATTAATGGGTGTTACTACCTAGCTAAGGTCAAGGATGGAGTTTATATCTTGAAGGCATGTTTTCTACAGGTAAGTTGCTCAAAAACATAAGAAAAGTGCATAGTTGCATAGCCCTCTCAGAGACATTTCCAATGGTATATGACACTTAGTCAAACCCACAAGTATTAAGGAGAAAATTTGTTTTGAAGTGAAGGAACTTTTTGCGAATTAAGTTAAGGAAAAATAATATGGGGTATCTGGGCAATCCAAGGCACAGGAAAGAAGGAGAACTGCTAGAAGATTCAAACATCTGGATTCATACAAACTTATCCATATGGAGGAAGTGATATATGTTGGTGCACTAAGATGACTATTTAAATCAACCTTAATTCCTACATTACATTATTAACCTGGGATTCATCTATTGATTTCAAGGATGTTGTCACTATCTGTGCAATAGAGGTTAGAGGTTGTTACGTAACTAAATGAGTCTAATAATTCATCAGTTCATTGCAAGAATGTATTAACAAATCCTTAATTCTCAAAGTTCAATCAAAGGCAACTCAAACCATTATCTAGATCCAATCGTAATTGTGTTGCAAAGGAAATTAGTTTCAAGCATATGCACTAAAAGAAACCATATATAATGGGCTATTGTCTGATCTAGTAAATAGAAATAAATACTACAATAATAAACAATAAGTAACTATTTCAATCTTGAACATCAATCATAAAGAACATCAATCAATTGTAACACCAAACTTAATCTACACAGCTCATTAAAAGAACAATATTAAAGCAACATCGTTAAAGATGTATTTCAAATTCAAATATAAAGAATAACTTAATTCTATAAAAGAACAATAATAAAGAATTGCAGAAAATAAGGAAATAGTTATGACACAAAGGAGCAATGAATCTTCTAGTGACCAAGCCCAAAGCCTCCAGAAGTTACTGTTGATAAAGCTCAGAACGTGATTAAGAGAGAATCTTTGTATTTCTCATTAATTGAAATAATAAAAGTACAGAATTACTATAATGTCAAAATATACTCTGTTCAATACAAAGATACAATAACGGGTAAGAGTCAAATCGTCCCCGATCCTTTTCACCCATCAGTATCATATAGTCTAATGGAAAACTAATGGATGAAAGTGAATCATGACAATCGATATATCCTCAGTATTTCGTGGCTAAACGATTGGATTTTTGTTTGCCGAATTAGCATTCTCTTTCATATATTTTTCTAGCTTGCATAGCCAAGGAATGGTCTTTTCCTAGTTTAGCATTGTCGTTCTATCAACAGAACAAAAAATTTCCAATTTTGATTTCCTGTGCATACAAAAAAGAAAAAGTTAGCCTTTTCATGCTAAAACAATCTGTCAATGATTCATTTTACCTAACTTTCAGAATCTTTTCTTCCAAATCCTTTCCAAGAATGAAGACAAATATATAAAATAAAGTGATTTATTAAGTAATGTAAGGGTACAAACATACCTTTTTTATTATCCAACATACTCCCATGCCTACCTTTTTGCATTTCCTCATGCAAGAAGATGATTAACATGCAATTGTATTTAAGGAGTAAGTAGGATAAGTTTCTTCTGGATATAAACGAAAACCATTTTTTTGAGCATTTCAAATGCTCGAATTTCTTGGCATTTTGCCAATTCATAGTCAAAATGGTACCCATCAGGTGGATACCAAATAATGGGGCTTCTATATCGGAAACCTATCCATGTAGGCCCCATGCATAAGATAATAATGTCGAACTTAACCAAATGAGAAACAACATATTTGAAATTTCTGTAACCAAACGACTCTCTATTTTTAATGATGTTGGAGGAAGCCATCCATCTCTGTTTTGCAGTAAGTTGGGCTTCTTCTTTAATATCCTGGAAAGATTCTAGTATTTTTTTTATAGTGCCTTTATGGAGTGGACCTAGAGAGGCCACAACCTTTGGTTTCTCCATAAAATGTTTATGCTATACAAAAAGGTGTGCAAGTTTTGTATGTTCTCCCCTAACCCAAAGATCTAATTTTTCTAGAAAATGTTATATGCCTTAGCCCACTTAATCTGATTACATGCAAAAGAAATGAAGGCTTGAAATTGAACATCTCTGATGAAGGGGATACGGTTGGCATCGCTTTCACCCTCTAGGAAAATATTGTGTAAGTATAATTCATAGATAAGATGCCTCACCTTTTCATTCTACTCTTTGCAGCATTGAATAAAGTCTGGGGTCAATTTAAATTCGACTGGTTTACCGACCCTCATAGCCTTAACCTTTAACAACAAATACCTCTCAAGCAAAAACAACACATAATTGGTAGCAGGTGACCTACAAGACAAGGCATCTGAATAAATGGAGTAAACAATTTTAATTTTCTCTATAACTTTTTGAAGCTGATTTTGTACTTCTTTTAGTTTTTTCTGCTCAGTTAGCATAAGTCTCATCCTCTGTTGCAATCAACTCATCAAACTTCTTCAATAAATCCTTATGAGTCTGTATGGGTACCACTTCTCTTTCATACTATGCTAGTGTATGATGTAGCTCTACTAGATCTTTCTACACTTTTCATATGGTGGCCTCCCTTACCAATGGATTATACAGGGGTGTGTCCTCAATCTGGGCAGCCTTATCATAGGTTACCACCGAGTCGATCTTAGCATTTTTTTCCGCTGTATCGACTGTTTGAGAATTTTCTAGAAAATCTATTTCAACCACAACATCCATCAAGTCCATAGAAAAATTTGTCTGAGCCTCCATCAAATAAGTCAAAATGTCTTCAATCTAGGTCCCAACGATTTTGGTATGATGTATTTCAGTTTGAATTCCAATTGAATTTACAGGGGTGTCTTATGTTTGCGTTCTAGTGGTCTGAAGGAGGTTTTCACTTTGAGTACCAATATTTTTCTATTATACTTTGTTCGTGTGAGCCTTGCTCACTTATTTCAACCACTTTCTCAATTGTTTGATCTTTTTCTTCAATTTCTTATTCTCTTTGCTCAATAGATTTGTTGGCCCTCAATTTTGGTCATTTTTTCTATCCTAAACCCATCCATTTACTACCATATTCCATGATATTTCACTTACATATGCTTCATTTCACTCTTATTTTTCATATTCAGGTAACTAAGTTAAGTTTTTCAATTTTTAGAGATTTTTGTAAAAATTGGGCTTTAAGAGTAAATTTGGACGACACTAAAAATTCCCATAATTGCTCCATTAAATTGATATGTGGAAGACACCTAGGCGAGAGCTGAGTGCATATTTGGAAAGCTTTGGAACCAAAGATGGATGCATACCTATTGGTTCAGTCAAACTAAGAAAACATAGGCCTGGTCAACATTGGTCAAACTTGACCTTTCATTTAGAAATCCCTATTAAAAAGGGGCAGAATATTATTTTTTGGGGATTTTTCCTAATTTTGTTAAGCAGACTTGATGATTTCGACTTGGATGGATGGATTAGGATAGATAAATACTGTGAGAGCTATTGTACCTAAGTTTGTTGATAATTTTATTATTTAAACTATGTTTATGAACCATTCACTTATGTAATTTGTATTCAAACTATTGGAGACCTTTTGATAATTTGAAGAATACTTTCTATTGTTCTAAGGTTTTTTTCATGTTGTGGATATTTTCATAAGTTAGTTGTAGCTGATAGTTCCTTAGGTGTACAAGGCAAGGTTGGAGGGCCCCCATACCAAGCTAAGTACACTTTGATTACATTAGTAAAATTTTAATTTTAGTATTTCTTGTTTCAGATTAATGCTTCAGTTATTTAGATGTGCGATACCTTTTTTGTGATTTTGTCGATGATGATTAGTTTAAAATCAAATTTTCATATGAAAGGACAAACAAGAATTTAAGTTAAATTCTCTTTTTATCAAGTTATGAATCATAGCTAAAATCATATATTTGCATTTCTTGTATTATTTCTTGAATTCCAGTTTTATTTTATGCAATGGTAATGTTATTGGAGTAGTACTATGAGGAAGGACAACTAGGACTTCCTAAGTTAGGAACCCCTTCTCTTGCTATCTACGCATTACAAACCAATACTCTTTAGTTTCTCTTCTTGGGGACAATACTATGAGGAAGGACAACCAGGAACTCATAAGTTAGGAGCCTCTTCTCTTGCTTGTTGTATCTTGAACCCTAAATGTTTTAGTCTTTTAAAACTCAGAATATATTTGTATTATGCACTTCCTTTAACTTTATAATCTTTCCTTCCTAAATTGATTTCACATGAAATCCATATGTTTTGGACATGCTTCCAAGTCTACAAACCTGGATTGACAAGTAAAATACATGTGTTAGTTTACTTAGTAAATTGACCTTACATTTTTGGCACCATTTTCGGGGAAGCATATTCAAATTTAATCAAAATAGGAAGCTTTAAACAAAAACATGGAAAAAAAACACATAAAAAAAAACATAAAAAGTAAATAGGATTTTTCATTATGGTCATTTATGCCTAGAAAAAGAGATGAAAAGGGTAGATACACAAAGCAAGACCCCCCAATTACTAAGCCATTGGTAGAAGCAAAACTACCTCCATTTCAATTAAGTACACCAATTGTTGGAAACCCAACTTTGGAAGAGTTAGAGGAAAAACAACATTTAAGACAAAGGTTAACTCTTTTTGAAAGACAAACTTTGTTAGCTTATGAAGTGAAGAGAAAAGAGAAACATATAGGAACATCTTCCATAGGAAAAAAAAGGGAGACAAGAAAACCAATTGATCAGCCTATTCTTGAACAAATAGATCAACCTATTGTTGAAAAAATAGATTAGCCTATCTTTGAACAAATAAAACAAGTTGAATCTCAAGTTGTTACTGAAACATTTGAAACTACTGAAAAAGATATGGTAGAAGAAGGCTAAGGATCAAATATCCTCACTCTAGAACAAAGGTTACAATATGAAAAACAATAAAAAGAATGACAAAGAAGAAGAGAAGAAGAGGAAAGAAGAGAAGCAGAAAGGAAAAGATAAGAATATGTCAAAAGAGATTATTATCATAAGAGAAGACAAGATGTAGAAATAGAAAATGATGAAGAAGCTACTTTTGGAATTCCAATTGTAGATACTAGAGAAATTCTAGGAGAAGAGGTAAGAACGAAGAATATTCCACCTTGATTTTTACCAAATTTATATGGAATGTCTTCTGAATATCCTGATTCATTCATGTTTGAGTTTGATATCTTATGTATAACTTATGGGTATACTGATGATACACATAAGCTTCGTTTTTTTCCTGCTACTCTTAAAGCAGTTGCATTAAAATGGTTTATGGGATTAAGGGAACACTCTATTACATATTGGGAATAAATGAAGAAAACTTTTATTAAGAAATATCAAGCCTATTGTAGGCCTAAAGATTCAAAAGAAGATATTTTTAGAATGTCTCAACAAGAATATGAGAGTTTGGAAGAATATTTGAAATGATTTCTTTACAACCTGCAAAAATCCAAACAACATTGTCTAAATCCCAACACCATTAGAACAATTTTTATTAAAGGAATATGGGATGAGTATCTTAATATTCTCAATGTTATGGTTAAAGGAGATATTTCACACTTACCATTTGATGAAATTGTTTAATTATGTCAAAAGAACTCTAGAGGTAGATCCAAAAGAGGAAAAAGGGATATAACTTCTAGAGCTTCTAAATCAGCAACAAGAGGAGTAACAAGAGAAGAAATAGGGAGTTTGTTAGAAAAATTTAAAACAGATCTTTTGAACACCTTAGGAACATGAGTTGATGTATTAAAAGTAAACAAGAAACACCAAGAAGAAGAACAAACAATGTCAATCTTTTGTCAGAAGTGTAGGAAGAAGCATCTTTTACGAGAATGTCCTTTAGATAATATACATGTTTGTGTACTTTGTACATAAAATCATGTTACAAATGATTGTACGACATTAAAAGAATTGCAAGCAGGTCAATTAGAAGAAAGTGAAGGATTTTATTATATCGAACCAAGAAGAGATTGGCAACCACGTTTTGCAGGTACATCTCAACAATTTCCACAGAATTTTCAGTATCAAAATTCATGGAATACTCCTATGCCATGGCAGGTATGGCCTCCTCAGCAAAACCAAAACCAAAATTCACAAAGTTGACAAGGATATTCTTATGGAGCCCAACCTCCCCAACAATTTTACCCTCAATAATATCTGTATTTTCCCCAACAGTCATATCAACACCCATATCCCTAACAATCATTCCCATATCAACAATTCCAAAAATCCACTCAATCAAATCCATTAATACAACAATAAATTCCTGCACTAAAACAACCTCAACAGCTTCAACTGCCTTCTAACCAACCACCACCTAGACAAACTCAATTACCATCTCAACCAGTCACAAATCGAGGTAACAGAGTGGAGAGGCCAGCCTATAATGTGGAAGAAACACCATTATTTCCTACATATTCTATTCTTCCTATTCAAGATATCCACTTGAGGTTAGGAAATGTTCTCCAAAAATATTCTCCACCAATCATAGAAGAACAAATTGAAGAAGGAGAACAATTTGAAAAATCTAATCCAAGGAATCAAATTCAAAAAAGAAAAACTATTATGACTCAGACACCACCTTTCCTAGAAAGGTTAGTTGATCAGAGAACTTCAATTTCTCTTCCTAAATTTGATATCATATATGAATTAAATAATTCTTATGTCAAAATTCCTTTGTTACGAGCTATCAAAGATATTCCAATATATACAAAAACAATAAAGGAATTATGTATTAGAAAAATGGCAGAAAGAAAAGAGATCCACCTACAATCTAGGTCTTTGGCAAATTAGTTAGTGTCATGTCTGCAGAAACAACAATTGAAAAATATATTGATCCAGGGATACCTATGGTTACCATTTCAATCAATAATATTTTTGGTTCCTAAAACTTTAATTGATCTAGGAGCTTCTATAAATTTCATGACAATAGAAACTATGAAGTATTTAAAACTTCCAAATATATGACCTATTACTACAATTTTAGAACTAACAGATATATCTAAAGTAGTACCAGAAGGATTCCTTGAAGACATGATTGTTTCTTTGGATTCATGGGAATATCCAGTAGACTTTCTAATCCTACAACCAAAAACTAATTTAGGAGGCCATCCTTTAATTCTTGGCAGACCATGGTTAGCCACAACAAATGCCTTCATTGGATGCATATCAGGAAGCATGATCATAGCACATGGAGATGAAAGGAAACATATCACACTCTATTCTCCTGCTTAATCACCTTCTTTAATATCATGGCCTGATGATCAACAGGAAGAAACTCTACCTATTTTAAGTATTAATCAAGCCTTTAATTTTAGAGAAGAAGAAGAAAATGAGGATTTAATAGACCTTTTTATCTCAGAACCTGATATTTCTGAGCAGCTAAGAATAACACAATATGAAGCTGCAAATCATCTTCTAAATCAATTTTTTCAAGAAAATTGTATTATTCAATCATTACAAAATTCATTTGAAAGCATTTTTCCTGTCAACTCAATTACCAATTCTCAAAGTAAAATCATTGAAATCAATCCCAGAAAGACTTCAAATATTGGTAATAATCTACAATCATCACAAGAACAACAAGTAATTGGATTATTACATAAATATTCAAAATTGTTTTCCTAGGACTATACAGACATGAAAGGAATCCATCCAAAAATATGTATCCATCACATTTACACAAATGAACCAATCAAAACAGTAAGACAACCACAAAGAATAATGAATCCAATGATGAAGGAATTAGTGAAAGAGGAGTTGAAGAAACTATTTCAGATAGGATCTATCTACCCTATCTCTAATAATCAATGGGTTCCTCCCTTAGTTGCGGTACCAAAGAAAAATGGAAAATGGAGAATATTTTTAGACTATAAGGAATTGAGCAAGTCAACATTGAAAGATCACTTTCCACTACCATTCATTGATCAAGTACTAGACGCATTAGCATGGAATGAGTCATTTTCCTTTCTTGATGGACTTAGTGGATATAATCAGATCAAGATAGCATTAGAAGATCAAGATAAAACTACATTTACTTGTCCGTGGGGAACATATCCTTAATATAATGTTTTACCTTTTGGACTATGTAATCCACCTACTACATTTCAAAGAGAAGTCTTAGCTATCTTTGCAGATCTTATACATGAATGTGTCGAAGTCTACTTGGATGATTTTATTATTTATGGAAGTACATTTGATTATTTTTTAAATAATCTTGAAAAAGTTTTAAAAATATGCATAGAGACAAGCTTATCCCTCAAAAATTAAAAATGTTATATGATGTTAACAGAAGGGATAGTGTTGGGACACGACATTTCTTCTTCTAGTATTAAGGTAAACCCAACAAGGATACAAGTCATTGTAAACCTAATGCCACCAAAAACACAGAAAGAAGTAAGAAGTTTCTTGGGATATGTAAGCTACTACAGAAGATTCATTGAAAAATTCAGCAAGATAGCTTTACCCTTATTCAAATTACTTGCAAAAATCATTGAGTTTCAACGGACTACAACTTGTCAACATGCATTTGAAAAACTGAAAGAAAAATTGTCTGTAGCACCCATTCTAAGAGAACCAAATTGGTCATTTCCATTCCACATATCCATTGATGCATCACACACAGCTATAGGAGCATCTCTAGGTCAAAATGAAAATCAGTTTAACTATGCCATCTATTTCATAAGCAAAAATTTAACTCTGGAACAATTAAACTACAGAGTAACTGAAAAAGAAATGCTAGCTATTGTGCATGCAATCAATAAATTTAGGCATTACATAAAAGATATCAAGTATTAATTCATACATATCATTCAACCATTAAATATTTAATAAACAAAACAGTAACTAATGGCAGAATTACTACATGGTTGTTACTAATGCAAGAATTAAATATCATTATTCTAGATCGACTAGGAAAGGATAATCGAGTGGCAGATTTTTTGTCAAGACTTAATTCTCCTAATGATCTTATCCCTATTTCAGACAACATTCTTGATGAGCATCTATTCGCTGCAACAACTAAAACCCCATGGTTTGCAGATATAGAAAATTATTTGTCATCTGGAATATTACCATCCCATTTCACTAGCAAGCAAAAAAGGAAAATAATTAAACAGAGTGATAGATATACTTGGGTCAATGGTGACCTCTTTTATACTAGTCCTAATCTTTTGATAATAAATTATGTAAGAGAAGATGAAATTATTGATTTTCTAAAATAATTTCATGATGAATCATGTGGTGGCCATTCTGCGGATAAAAGGACATCATACAAGGTGCTCAAACTTGGTTAGTGCTGGCTTACAATTCTCAAAGACTCGAAGACCTATTGCAAAAGATGTGATATTGTTAAAGAACTGGAAGACCTATAGTATCAGATGAGATTCTATTGAAACCACAAGTACTTATAGAACCATTTTAACAATGGGCTCTAGACTTTATGGGGCCAATTAACCCACCTTCAAATGGAAAGAAGCACATCTTAGTATGTACAGACTATGTTATAAAATGGGTGGAAGAAAAAACAGTTTCAAGAGAAACAGAAGAAACAATGGTTTCTTTCCTTTTTGAAGAAATGTTTGTAAGATTTGGACTTCCAAGGCAGATTGTTACAGATCAGGGAACACAGTTCACTTCTAAACTTGACTGTGTTCTTACAGAAAAATACAAAATCAAGCATAGAAAGTCTACTCCATATCATCCACAAGCAAATGGACAAGTGGAATCTACTAATAAGGTTATGGAAAACATCATGACAAAGATAGTACAAATGAATAGAAAAGATTTCTCAGACAAATTTAAAGATGCATTATGGGCATACAGAATTACATGGAAAAACACTACTTGATTCAATCCATATCAACTAATATATGGTAAAGAAGTTTTGTTACCAATCCAATTTCAAATTCATACATTCAAAGTTGCAGTAGAATTAGGATTAGATCTATCAGAATCTCAACAGCATATACTTATGCAACTAAATGAACTAGGTGAGATCAGACAACAGGAAGTTGAACATACCTCACTAGTGCATCAATATAAAATAAAATGGCATGATAGACTTATCAAAAACAAAAATTTTCATAAGGGAGACTGGGCACTTCTTTTTTACTCCAAGTATAAAGATTTCAAAGCTAAGTTAATTGCTCGTTGGCTTGGGCCATATGAAGTGGAAGAAATATATGGCAATGGAGTAGTCAAGATAAAAGAAATTGATGAAGCATCAATTTCATTTCTAGTTAATGGTCATAGACTCCAAATTTATAACAAACCTATCAATTAAGAAGTCTTTCTGAACAGAATCTCAACAGAAGACAATATGGAATTATTGGAACAACATAGTAATATGTCTTCCCAATTTCTAGAAGAATAAAAATTAAAAAAAATGAAAAAATAATAAATGAGTTTGGTTGTGAAAATCCCGAATACTGGCAAAATACAAACTCATATTCATATCAGAAAACCAACTTGTCTGGCCAATATGAATTCTCTCTGTTATGTTTTTCATTTTTATTTTTTTTGCAGGATCATCCTCCAAAAATGTAAATACTGGAGGAAAAATCTTAAGGTCAGCAAGGAGGAAGATTCACAATAAATCAACAAACCATGTGATGGTTTAATATCAAGTAGTTGTACTATAGAAGGGACTTGAGACATTATAACCATATCATTTATCAGTAAGGGATCTGTTTCAAACAAGATCAAAATCATATACAGAAGGGACATGTTTCAAATCAACATCAAAGGGACCTGAGAAGCAGCTACAAGCATCTATTTACAGTCCAATATTGACAAGAATTCATTTTGAAAAGGTCAAGTGTTGACAAAAGAATCAAAGCATTGACAAGGAGCTATCAAGTAAAAGGGAAAAGTATTGTAAGCTTAAAAGCATTCTTAAAGCCTTTGATTTTGAAATTTTTTCTAAAGATTGATAACTTAGTTTAAAATTTGAATATGCAATATTTCTAGGTATGTAAATTGTACCTTATCCTATATCACTCACATATCGATTCATTTCATCGATTAACCATACATTCACATCTCATTAATCAACCAAACCATACGTTCACATCTCATTACTCAACCACATCATTTGCAATTTTTGACCAATATTGTTGGCCACATCTCCTTTTTGAATTTTTTTTTTGCATCGTGGAGAAATTTACTATACAACCTGAAGGAATAGTTTATGCATATACAAAACAATAACAGGAAGTTAGTATCATTGTAAAAACATGAAGAAAATTTGATTTGAAATTACCTAAAACTATGGTCATTTCAAAATCAAATACATAAGTATATGATGAAAAAGGACAAAAGTTACAATGATAAAAACATGAATATGCAACATGTATGTGATGGATAATCAAACAATGATAAGCTACAATTTTCATGGATTACAAAATCATAAGCTAAGGTTGCATATAAAATGAAATCATAAACTAGGGTCCTAATGGTTATGAGTATTCAAAACTCTAAAAATACAAACTACAATGCGACTTTAGTGATATTAAAACAAGTGTCGAATGGTGTACAAAAGGTGGCACGCTCATAAGTAAATGAACCATGATGAACCGTGATATGTTAATACAAGTGGCAACCCAAATCGAAAATGGACAAGACAGCTAAATAGTCAAATGTTCAAAGACATTTCAAGGGCATACTCTGTGTATTCTCCTTCATCATCATAGTTAAACTAAGCTCAGAGTGAGAGAGAAATACAACACATTCACCCACAGTGTAATGAAGCTCTAACCAAAGGAAAACAAAATGGTAGAGAGTAAACCCTATGTCATGGAGAGACTATGTGAAAGAGCAGTGTGAAAAAATTGAAGAGCGACGTGGTGAAATAAGGAGAATAAAAACCCTAGCAGTGTAGAGAAATAAGGAAAGGAAAACCCTTTTCTGCGTAGAGAATTTAAAGGAATTTGGTTGTTTGAGGAAGGAGAAAGCAATTGGCATTTCCTCTGCACCGAGCTCCAAAAAATCCACAAAATACACAGAGAGTTACTCAATTAACATAGTATAAGGTAAGCGTCAATTCTAAAGACTCCTCAAACTTTGAAAAAAAATAAACTCTAAATTTTGTTTAAGATGTGTCACAATGGGAGAATAATACGACTTCAATTTTGGATTTTTAATGATTTATCATCTTGTTGATGGTGCTGGACATGCCAACATTCAGGGAATCACCTCAGTATTAAGTCCCAAATAGACCTCACACATTTTGGTGTGGGAGTCCCATCCGGTATGATGTCTTGGTTGCCATTATCTTAAAGTTGTGCCTCAACTCTTTCTTGTCAGCACAGGAGAGTGGTCTGCTTTGTCTTCGAGTAGTGAGGTTTGCATGCCTGGTGACTGCTAGTGGTCAATGGTTCCTTCACTATAGAGGGAGTGGTTTGGAGTGAGTCACATGTTTATTGGGAGGAAGACCCAACTCTGTTAGGAACACACAACACAATAGGACGTGCACAACTTCCGAAAGAACAATTCACATGGATGTGAAAGTCACAACACACAAGGGAAGATAACACGTACAACACTCAACAGATGAGTCCACACGAGTGCAACAATTGTTATAGCAAGTTTATGTGAAAGGTCTGTGTTATGTCCGGGGAGGTAACCAACACAGGAAAGACATTAACAACACATAGAACACATTTTCATTAATATATTATGTATTACAAAAAGTGAATGAGTTCAAGTGTTAAACACAGGTTAAAGCAACATGCATTACAAGTGTTCAAGATCAGTGTTACAACAGTTACAATACATGTGTGAAAATGTGTTGGCCTATTAAGAGGCTTCTAAATTAAACGAAAGTTATAAGACACATCGTTACACCATACATCATTAACCCCATGGGCGGGGCATTGGAGCCATGACTTACGACTCAAAGAAACGATTACAGACTCTCAAGGCTATGTGGTGTAGGTTTTCACCCCATACAAAAATTACCTGCATACAAATTCTAAAACACAGAAAATAAAAAATAGGAAGAGAATAACACATAAAAAAATATACACAAATATTTTCCCCTGGATCCCAAAACGAGGACTACCAGATTGATTTTTCATTATGTTCCTTTGAATGTTACAATACATATATATACATGCCAAAGCATCCAATACCATGGACTGAAAACCATCACGCACAAAACCATGTGTGAAAACCATGCACAAAATCATAGGTAGGTCCCCCACTTAATATAGGGTCCGAAAAAATTTCCCCAGGGTGCTAACCGCCCCCCCCCCCATATAAGGGGGCCTGCCACCCCCCACTACACATCGCCATAACGAAGGGGGGGGCTCCGTCCCCCCTCTAACCCCCTGGTTTATTTAGGGGAGCTAGTCGTGGAAAGAATATAACACAACCCAACATTCTCCCACTTGTTGTTTTCCTTCCATAGGGGGCAACAGGAAAGATTAGTCATTTATCCAGCCATGCAATGGCCATTGTTTCTCTACACCAGATAACTTCTCAGAGCTCATAGATTTTGTCAATGCATTTGTAGCATTCTTCAAAGTGTCCACATTTACTAGGAACACCCTTTTCTCTTCTATCATATCCCTCAAAAAGTGATATTGAACATCAATGTGATTTGTCTTTGAATGATAATCAGGGTAGTTTGCCAAGAAAATTGCACTTTGGCTGTCAAAATCTCTCCTTATAGCTCCCTGTACTAACCCCATACTTGAACACAATATATGCAACAAAACTACTTCCTTGCTTGCATGAGTGGCTGCCATGCATTCTGCCTCTGTAGTTGATAGTGCCACTACAGATTGTATCTTACTCACCTAATTTAGTACACTTCCAAATAGATTAAACACATGCCCACTTGTAGATCTTCTCTGTTCTAGATCTCCAACCTAGTTTACATGAACAAAGCCATGAATATCCAACACTCTGTCCAATCCTGGTCTTCCTTGGTAGCACAAACCATAATCACTAGTTGTTGGTGTGGAGCGATAAAAAGGTGTCTTTTAAACTCCTAATTACCTTCACATTAATTATAACCCAGGGACGACTTTTTATTTCAAGAGTGTACTCAGTCTGAGGTGGCTATTTACTCAAGAGTAATGTTTTGCAGTATAGTGCTTAAAATGCAAAAGTAAATGAATGCTTAAAAAAGAAATCTAGCAATAACATAAACTCAAATGCTCTGAAATCCAACTATTCACTCATCAAACATCAATTGAGGATACAGTAGCAATAACTCATTCCTCTAGATATTGATGCAATTGAAATCAAACTGGAACAAGACAATCAATCTGGGAACGAGGAAGCAATAACCAATGTTCTCTACAGTTGACAATCCTGCTTTAAAGCAATCAAAAGGAAATCGAACTTGAACTAAAGCTGTCATTGAAAGTAAACTAGGAAAACTCTTTAAAAGCAAACTAGTGCAATTAATCAATATAAATGAACAACAAAGTAAATGGGTGCATGTCTACAACTTAACTACTTCAAAAGGCTAAATCACACCAAGCATTGCATCAGTCGAAGGTTCGGTAGCAATAACCCATCCCTCTAGAAACTGATGGAAAGGAAATTAGAGCATGGACCATAGGTCTGGGAGCTAGGCAGCGACTGTTGAGGCTCACTACAGCCTTAGACCTTCTCTCACACCAAAGCAGCAAATGCAAGTAAATGGAACGGCATAAAGTAAAATGGAACAACAAATAGGAAATGGAACAGCAAGTCTAAAATGGAATAGCAGTAAATGGAACAGCAATCAAATATGAATGTACAACAATCCAAATCAAGCACGCAACACACTTTTCATTAAAAGGGACAGTAATATGAGCTTCGATACAATATGCATGAATCATGGACATGAAATAATAGAACGACACTTCTGAATAAACATCAGTCATGATTTAAGAATAAATCATACGTTAGTACCAATTCAGGAATATACAGCGCAGTAAACTTGTAATCTGTAAGGAACAACATTGCTATATGATTTTCCAAAATAAACAATAATGTGATGCATAGCATTCCCTGTTGTAATTAACAATAATATTCAATCAAGTATAACAGAGTCGATATGTAAAATGGTAAAGTGCATCAGATTACTGAACATAGTAAAAGAAAAGAGATCAAACCACACATGAAGCATAAAGATATAATATAGCAGCAGCAGCATACTCTACCAGAGGCTGGGCCCTTAGCCGCCAGCAGATGCTGCTGGGTTACTCCAGGATCAAAGATGAAATGGCAACTAGATTTATATTAAAATATCAAAGCAGAGTTACAGTGGATTACAACAAGAAATCTCTCAATCTCTCAGCCATTATCCATTCTCTCTGCCATCCTCAATTCTGAATCTCTAATTCATCCTCAATTCCATCATTCGAATCCCTTTGAAATCACCCTGAAATCCCCCTGAAATCACCCCCCTCTCTGATCTCTCTTGTGATTTAAATAAAGAGAGATCAGAGAGCAGTTACAATCAAGATAAGTACAACATGATTTCTATTACAAAATTAGATTGTTTCCAACCAATTGATAAACAAGAAGATATATTTCCATCCAGCTTTCAACAAGAGCAAGATGAATTTGGCTTTGCAGCTGAGATTTGGAGGACGGCCGCAACAACAAATCTGAGAAAATCGTGCTCAAAGAACCCTGCGTTTCTCTCAGTACAAGCCGAATTTGGGCAAACCGTTCTTTAACAAAGTTAATTGGGCCCGTTCTGGACAAAACCCATGTTCCGGATTTTCCAGATTCTACTTCATTTGCTCAGAATCTCAACCGCAAAACCGTCACTTCTTATTCCAGCGAATTTCTGAGTTGGCACTTTTAATGATCAAGTTTTCAATCTGGAAATTATCTTGGAGGCTAAAAATGGTGAATAATGTTACAACTGATTTATTAAAACTATCATTGATAAAATCACGCATAATCATCAATTTATTAGAAATAAAAGAGAATAAATAATATTCATCCATGAGAGCATAAATCATTTATAAAATGGATTTAAATGATAAATTATAATAAATGATATAATAGAGAAGAGTAAAAATGGATGAAATAAGTGTTACAAAGTGGTCGTATTCATGGCCCAACATACCCCCACACTCAATATGTTGCATGTCCTCATGCAACGAAAACTAAATACATTGCATGTCTTCATGCAACCCAAAGACAAAAACCCATGTGTTAACCAAGCGATAAAAAATATGTTCATCTCAGCTCATGAAATGGATAGAACAAATGAATTATTCCTTAATTAATGAATATTCACTTTTATTAATCTTGATGAAGGCATAACAATTTTTACATTGACATTCAATTATATGTATATATGAAGTTGCAACAAAATATGATATAAGTAACATCAAACTTCATTAACCATTTTCTCAAAAACTACAAACCAACTTTTGTTGAAATTTGGCAAGTAAATTTATAATATATGAATGCCTTTATGATCCAAAAATCAGATCGTTTTGATGCACGGATCATGAGATATAAACAAAATGGTTGTAGGTGAGAGTGCATGATTTCCGAAATTTTATGAACCAATTTATCTTGAAATTATCTAGGTATGTGTATTTTAATAGTATGTCTGTGTTTCCTAGAGAACACAAGAATTGAGTTCATAGTTTTAAAAATATTATGGAAATCAATTTCTACACTGAAATTGTATGCCTTAAATGAGAAGGAAAATAGAAAACATCCATCATGCGTAGCAATTCCCCCCCCCCCCCTCTTTGAAAAATTAGCATGCCCTCATGCGATGCTAGAAAACAAATAGAGGTGGTAGTTACTATCTGTTGAATTCTATGCTTGGTGTAAAACAGCATGGAATAAGGGAGGTGTTGAGAATGAATAAGAATAGCAATGGATGATAAATAATATGAATGATGTGGTCATAAGAAAGAAATGAAGGAACACTCCCCCACACTCGGAAATGATATGCTGCTGAAAAAGGGGAAGTGGTAAAGATGTGAAATGAAGGATGATAAATAATGCTCAAAATGGATGTTCATTAAATTCTCCTAAATTTGTAATAAATTAGAAAATTATGCTATTTTACCTCGAGTTTTACCTCCAAAAAGAAAAATGTGAAATGACATATATGGATTGGCAGTTGTTGAAGCTGAGCTGGTGCGGAAAGTGATGCAAAAGGTGGAATCCAGGTAAGCACATCATGTCTAAAGAATTGTTCACGTTCACGAGCCTCTTCTGTTAAGTGCAATAGTGTGGTCATGCTACGAATAGAATTTTGCCCATACTTGTTGTTCTCCTGTAAACAAAGTACTAGTTTGCATACAATGTTCTTGAATCCATAATGTTAGCTTTGAATAGCAACAGATAAGATGCATGAAAAATCTCAATTAGAAAAACTTATGTATACATGCAATACTAATATGTTGTCAAATCAACAAGGTATGGCAAAGTGCAGTAATCATATCACATGCAATCCCATAATGCATACATTCCCCCCTCCAATTGGAGAATGGGTTCCATAACCATAAAGCATATGAAAGGGGTGGTGCTGACGACAAGGCAATGGAATGAACAATATATCAGTAAGTGAAGCAGAGTACACTTATCAATGACAGGACGGTGAAAGTTATGGTTATATTGAGAGAAAAGTTTGTAAAGATAGTTATGAATAAGAGATAGGACACTTTGGATTGATGATAGTTTATGCAAAACGAAAAAGGACAACAATATGCTAAAAAGATGCTTTGCTGATGGTATTCTAGCTGAAAATGATGTGATTGATCTGAAAACAATTTCTCATGCATAAAGGTTCAAAACAGGGAAAAAGTTAAGGAAATAACTTCTCTGATAAAAAGAAAAAATAAGAAAAGGGTATTATAATAATAATTGACGATAAGATATAACTTCAATACCATAAGCAGAGCTGCTGCTGCCAGGAGGCGTCCATAGCCTCGGCAGGGTTGCTTTTTAACCCATATGAGCCAGAATCCTCAATTTATAACTAGAGAGTTTCAGTGTTGTTCTACAGAAGAGATCAATGTGCTGGCATGGTAACCAGATAACCACACTGCCATTCACTATGATGTAGAAAAAGTGATCAGGCCGACTCGTGATGAGACCTCCTGTTCCAAGGATAATTTGGCTATCCAATGGATCATAACCCTGGTGTGGTGGCCATAATGGGAATGTCACTTTGTTACAGCCTTATGAACATGGTAGGCTGGCTCGTAATGAGACCCCCTATCCTCCATCTGCGAACAAAATTTTGTTATTATTACACATTTTTATGATAAAAAAAGAGGGAGGCTCAGTACTCCTTAAGAGCAGGGATGGCGGAAGAAGTTGAAGATGTCAATAGAAAAAAATATACCCATAATCTCATTTATTATAGACAGAGAATATTATAACTAGGGATGATGGAACCAACATGGTATTAAGATGATCAATCAATATCATGTTCAACAGAAAACAATGCAGTAAAGTAGTATATAAATAATTGTGTCCATTTTAAAAAAAAATCTATCATCAAGGAGCTGTCCTGTTAAAGATCATAACGTGAATGATATTAACTCGCTTCAATAGAATCCATAATTCTTGTCCTCATAAAAGTAGTGTACTTCATGCCATAAAATGAAATCAGTAAAATGTGGTTGAGATGAATTAGGAATAATCCCACAAAAGGAAGGAAGGGTTGCTCTCGAAAATAATCCCAAAGTGTTGCTCTTTTGAATGAACAGCAAAAACAGTCAAAAAGTGGTGTTCCTTATAGGGAACAACAAAGGAAATGCACACAAAAAAAAGCAAGAATACACACAAAAAAGTGTGAAAATGCAAATGCCGTTCCTTTGGAAAAAGGAACAGCAAAAACTAAAAGTGTCGTTCCTTTAGAAAATGAATAGCAAAAACGCAAGTGTCGTTCCTTTGGAAAAGGAACAACAAAAATCAAAAGTGTTGTTCCTTTGGAAAAGGAACAGCAAAAACGCAAGTGCCATTTCTTTGGAAAAGGAACAAAAAAAATCAAAAGTGTCGTTCCTTTGGAAAAGGAACAACAAAAAAACGCAAGTGTCATTCCTTTGGAAAAGGAACAACAAAAATGAAAAGTGTCGAAGTGTTGTCCCTTTCGAAAAGGAACAGCAAAACGTGAAAGTGCAGAAGTGTTGTTCCATTCGAAAAGGAACAGCAAAACGTGAAAGTGCAGAAGTGCTATTCCATTTCAAAAAGGAACAGAAAAACGTGAAAGTGCAGAAGTGATGTTCCATTCGAAAAGGAACAACAAAACGTGAAAGTGCAGAAGTGTTGTTCTATTCGAAAAGGAACAGCAAAACGTGAAAGTGCAGAAGTGTTGTTCCATTCGAAAAGGAACAACAAAATGTGAAAGTGCAGAAGTGATGTTCCATTTCGAAAAGGAACAGCAAAACGTGAAAGTGCAGAAGTGCTGTTCCATTCGAAAAGGAACAACAAAACGTGAAAGTGCAGAAGTGTTGTTTCATTCGAAAAGGCAAAATGTGAAAGTGCAGAAGTGTTGTTCCATTCAGAAAGGAACAACAAAATGTGAAAGTGCAGAAGTGTTGTTCCATTCAGAAAGGAACAACAAAATGGACAATCATAAAATGCAAACATGCAAAAAAATAAATTAGCTGTTCACGGCATTGATGTTGAGGATGAATTACATTTTGAATGGAGCAACACCTGAAACACAAAATATAAGAGAAATTAGAAAGGAAACAACATTTTATTTAATTAAGTTACCACAGCTATGATATTATGTAAAAAAAATGATTTTTTTGAAAAATGTTTTGGCAGCAGTGACAAGACATGAATCTTCAAATCGAAATCAATTCTTCATTTCTTCTATTATGAATCCGTTGGGTAATGAGTTGGATGAAATTCATTTGTTTTATTAAAATTTGTTTCAAAAATCACTCGTCCATAAATTGACGTTCTTTTTCTCCTAGGACCTGCAAAAAACGAGTGTCTACCTGCAATAAAACATTAAATCATGGAGAAAGAGAGGTGCATGGCTCCCCTAATCCAAGAATTATGCAAAAAAACTAACAGGTAGTTACTCTGTAGAACAAATCCATGGAGAAAATAACAAAGTAAAATTTATTTGTCACCTGCGAGAGAGCAGTGGCCAATCATGCTAACCTGCAGTGTTTTAATCACAACATCTTTGTTTTTCGTCAAAATTGAATGATTCCAAAGCAAAATGAGAGCTAATTCAAAGCGTTATCTCCAAAAGAAACAGGTTTTAAAGATTCAATGCTATGATATGTCAATTTTAGTTAGAACAACCTGCATAACAGAGTCATTTTTTATTACCCAGCTTAGACCAACAGTTGATATTTCAAGCATAATTTTTTCGTTTGGTGTTGGATTCAAATGATTCAAATTGGAAATGAAATTATATTCATTTATTTATTTCCAATAGAAATAGGTTTTTAAGAGAAGAAGAATTGATAGGTCAACTACTGTAAGGAACAACCGGAAAGACATAGTTTTAAGGGTGTTGATTTACGATAGACAGTCAGTATTTTAATCATAACTTCCCCATAAGATATCGAAAATGAGTGATTCAAATTGAATTGTAAACTAGATTCATAGGGAAATCTACCATAGAAATAGGTTTTAAAAATGCAAACATTTAGGCCTCCGAAAACTGACTGTCCCAACTCTGTTCCTGAGCTGCCCACTAGACACCCTGTCAATGTTTTGTTTCTAACGTTTTCGTTTCAAATCCAAATTGAGTGGCTCAAATTGGGTTAGAAAGTAGACATCAAGGGCTACCTATGGTAGAAACAGGTTTTAAAAATATTCACTTTTGGTCCCTCAAAACATGACTGTCCCGACTATTTTTCCAAAAAGTTCATCAAGCCCGCAAGCCAAAAAAATGATATTCAAGCATTTTTTCAAATTGGTGATAAAAATGAAAATGAGTGTTTGTAGAACTTTTTATTTCTATTATGATTCATCTACATACACAAATAGATTGAAATATTTATCACCGATGTTGATTTCGATAGTGTGTTGCAACAAAAGAAACAACTAGTTTTACAGAAATAAAAAAAATGTGTTTGTTTTATTTCTTTATTTATTTTATTTTCTCCACTATCCTACTCTTCTTTGAGAATTGAATATGTTTATGTATAAGAGTATTTCCAGTGGAACCATGTTATAAATAAGGCCTCATTTATGCACATACCCAAATTCGAAAAATGCATGTTGACAAAAATTAGGGTATGAGAAGCCAACTTCCCTTGAAAAAATAGTTTCAAAAATTTTTGAAGTATGGAGTGATGATGCAAACACGTGATGGAGTGAAACCAATCTTCAATATATCCGTTACTTTCTTGATTTCCCATCATACCATGAAGTTCTTGAGCTTTTAAAATGGTTTGTTGGTGCAACCTACAAGAAACCTCATTTTCTTCCATAGCTTCTACAATTTTTGAATTTAAAACATTCTGAATCTCATTGTAAATTTTCTTTGATAGCGCATGTGAGATAGAATGGGTGGGAAGGGTGGGTAAATTTGGCAGTTCAACACTGTAAGCATGTTGTACTGGTTTATTGCGGTGAAGGTGTGGAATTAGTTGAGCAGGAAATTCAAAAAATGTTGGGCAGTTTCTTACCATAACAGAAGATGTTCTTCATGTGTTCCTTCGAAGCTCCTCCTTCCAATGTTCCTGTCAATTAGTTAGTGAAATGGGTGGTGCTTACATCACCACTTGAGTGAAATTATGTGATTTATTTTTCAAAATTTCTATTTTTTTCCTAGTCATTCACACAAAAATTCAAACATCTATTTCTATACAAGAAAGCAACAACAAATCTGTTAGGAAAGCGGACAGTGGAGCAGGGCTTTTACATGCTCCGTACGCAGGTTCTTACCTTCCATTTTTAAGATCCAACTCTTCCCTAACAGGCACTCATCAGATTCACACTACTCTTTAGAAATGGCTACACTCTCCCCGGCAACGGCGCCAAAATGTGGAGCGATAAAAAGGTGTCTTTTAAACTCCTAATTACCTTCACATTAATTATCAACCCAGGGACGACTTTTTATTTCAAGAGTGTACTCAATCTGAGGCGGCTATTTACTCAAGAGTAATGTTTGCAGTATAGTGCTTAAAATGCAAAAGTAAATGAATGCTTAAAAAAGAAATCTAGCAATAACATAAACTCAAATGCTCTGAAATCCAACTATTCACTCAGCAAACATCAATTGAGGATACAGCAGCAATAACTCATTCCTCTAGAGATTGATGCAATTGAAATCAAACTGGAACAAGACAATCAATCTGGGAATGAGGAAGCAATAACCAATGTTCTCTACAGTTGACAGTCCTGCTTTAAAGCAATCAAAAGGAAATCAAACTTGAACAAAAGCTGTCATTGAAAGTAAACTAGGAAAACTCTTTAAAAGCAAACTAGTGCAATTAATCAATAGAAATGAACAACAAAGTAAATGGGTGCATGTCTACAACTTAACTACTTCAAAAGGCTAAATCACACCAAGCATTGCATCAGTTGAAGGTTCGGTAGCAATAACCCATCCCTCTAGAAACTGATGGAAAGGAAATTAGAGCATGGACCATAGGTCTGGGAGCTAGGCAGCGACTGCTGAGGCTCACTACAGCCTTATACCTTCTCTCACACCAAAGAAGAAAATGCAAGTAAATGGAACGGCAGAAAGTAAAATGGAACAACAAATAGAAAATGGAACAACAAGTCTAAAATGGAATAGCAGTAAATGGAACAGCAATCAAATATACAACAATCCAAATCAAGCACGCAACACACTTATCATTAAAAGGGACAGTAATCTGAGCTTCGATACAATATGCATGAATCACGGCCATGAAATAATAGAACGGCACTTCCGAATAAACATCAGTCATGATTTAAGAATAAATCATACGTTAGTACCAATTCAGGAATATACAGCGCAGTTAACTTGTAATCTGTAAGGAACAACAATGCTATATGATTTGCCAAAATAAACAATAATGTGATGCATAGCATTCCCTGTTGTAAGTAACAATAATATTCAATCAAGTATAACAGAGTCGATATGTAAAATGGTAAAGTGCGTCAGATTACTGAACAGAGTAAAAGAAAAGAGATCAAACTGTGAGCTACCTATACCAATAGGTTTCATATTTCATGATTGGCTATGAAAAGGTCCAAATATGCTCTGCTTTGATGATGCAAAGATCACATATTTCCATAAGAATACAATCTGCGCTTATAGCTTGATAGGGACTCAAATTTTGATGGATGGTCCAACAGTCTAATCTGGACCATGTCATGTTTTAAATTTTCAGTTGTAGAATAGAGAAAGGAGTCTGTCCAAACTGTTTAATCTTGGCAGACAAGTAGTTTAGGTAGAGAAAAAGGGCTCCCAACAGCTTAATCTGGGACCTTGGAAGAAATAAGGGTAGAAGTAGATAGAAAAACAAAAGAAAAAGCCAAAAGAAAAGAAAAGGCAAGTAAGGGTCTGCAAGTCCAAGTGCACCCTCCAAGAAGAAATAAAAAATGCTAGCCAAATAGATGGGTAGGCAGTTGGGGTTGCAGAAGGGTCATTTCTTATAAGTTGCATGTGTGCTAACTTTGTTTACCAAAGCAAAATCAATGAATTGAGAAGGTGTCATTCTTCATCAAGTTACAGCAAGCAAGAAGCATGTCTAACCTCCCTTCTTCCCCTTTCCATTTCATTACTAACACTCCCTCATCAGCTGAGATTCATGGAAGAGATTATGGTTTCATGGTGGTTCTTAATCTTTTAAGAAGCCACATTTCTTGTCTAAAGTTCTTTTCATTTTGATCTACTCCCTAAACTAAGTAAGTTTCAAATGAACTTAGTGATTTCCCCCTCTTTCACACCTTCCCCCATATTAACTCTAACTCTACTATGTAAATCCCCTATATTACCTTTCCCCTAATATTATTAACACCATGGTGTATAAACCCCAAATTTTGTATAAATATCCCTCCCCTTGGCATTATAGCCATATGTTCTCTAAAAAGGAATCAAAATGACATTTGGTCACTTTGATGAACCTCTACATCATCTCTCTCCCTTATTTCAAGTCATTCCACTCATTAAACCGTCATTTGCAAAGAAAAACCCTATAAAAACCCCTTCCTACCCATAACCCCTTTGAAATTATGAAAAAACCCAAAAAACCCACTTTTGCCGCTTAACCAAAGTGGGCGCATATGTTTGATTTTTCGAAATATATTGAAAAACATTGAAAAATACCATATCTGAATCTTGCCCACTGAGCACGTGTCCCAAAAGAAATATTTGTTTATTCCTCCGCCCGCGTCCTTATCCATCGATCACATCGCCCTTCCATCAACCGTCGGATCGGACCCATGTGATACGACGGCTCTCGTTGATATCGGAGCGGCCCCCATGCCTGACGGTTAGCGCCCCGAGAAAATGACGAAGGGTTACGTCAGTCCTCGGCCACGCGTCACCCGTTCAGGGCTCTCGGAGCGGCCTCTGACAAAACCAAGGCCGTATCGTAAGTGCTCCGAGAAACCGTAACCGCTATGGCACTTAACCGTAACCGCTATGGCACTTACCGCCCGGTTTGCTGGTCCCACGTCATGCCCACGTCAGAACCACGTCGCCATCGCATCAGTACTTTTGTCCGCCTCTGTGCCAACGTGTCTGCCACCGCATCATCCCCGTGGACCAATAGCAGCTCGCCACCTCACCCGATGACGTCATGCTGACGTCATCCGAGCTTGACCCCACCCTATGACGTCATGCTGACGTCATCCGAGAAAAAGCGCCAAATTGCCAAAAGGTCGATATTTTGGCCAAAAATCACGTTTTACATACTTTTTCGCTCATTCGCTATTGTTTCCGCTGCATGGTCTGTTACGTCCAAAACTGCGCCACCCCGCTGGAATCGACCTGGAGACCTCCAGAGCACCAATCCTGCCCACATTTACGACCACTGCTCGCTGTTTACCAGGTATTTCTCATCATTTATCCTCCATACGCCTAAATTGTCTGTAAATTACTCAGAAGGCTCAAAGGACACTAAAACTCATCATTTTACCGGCAAACTCCCTCTGCAAAGCCTCTATTTCCAACTGCAAACTCGAAAACCACCAGCTGAGCCTTGATTTCCCGAGTTCTTATCAAAAACTGTAAACTGCTCGTGCAATCGTGAGACAGTTGGTCAATCCATTAAAAAACCTGCCACAAAAGACAGAGTGAGACCAGACATTGGTCTTATTCGTAATTCAAATAGTATTTCAATTGTTGTGTGCCCACCTCACCCTCTGGTCCCTGAAATTCACACTTTCATTGCAAGTAATCACCTCTGTGTTGTGTTGTTTACTTCAACCAGTTCACCTGCAAGTCAGAAGCTCAATAGACCATGGAAACTCCAATTGCACTGAACATCAAGCCTCTGAATGCCCCTCACAAGGAGTTAGAATGGAAAGCTCTGGGAGATATGGATTATCAAATGTTAGACTAGTTTCCATTAGGATCTAAATATAATATTCAGTTGCTAAATGAGTTGAAAGCCCAACACCTTAGTGGGGCTGACATCCTAGGAATTTGGGACTCAAACTTGCCCATCTACAACCTCCCCCAGGTAAATCCTATGCCTGAATTGATCCACAGATGCCAGGAGTGCTATGATCCATGCCAAAGAGCTGTCCTCAGCCCTACAGGCTCAATTCTGTTCCATATCACCCCAGAGAGCATAAATGAGATGCTGCATTTCCACACTGCAAAACCATTGACCCCCCTCTACATGCAGAACTTGATAAAGAAGGGGAATAAGTTGTCAAATGACCAGATCATCAAAATCAACCAGCTGTTTGTACAATCAGGCTCTGAAACCATCAGAACTCCTCCTATTGGATATGCTTACTTAAATGAATTGGGCAGAATGCTAGTGGATTTGATCAGTTATGTCCTAGGGTTCAAGGGAATGGAGGATTTGGATGAAATTATAATGGCAATGATGTCTATATTCTCTCCTGGAAAGCCTCCAGCTGTACATTATGACTATGCCACATATATTGCAGATAGGATCCATGACCAGCTGATGAATCTGCAAAGGGAAAGATTGTTCAGATATACTTTCTACATTTACCATCTACTCTTGTTTAATCAACCAGGCAGCTTCCTCATTCCCCTGAAACAAGTTAATGCCCAGGGGAATCCAAGGTCAATTGTGTTTTGGACCTCTGTTTTTCATTGCACCTCTGTGTCACCATACACATACTGTGAGTTCATAGACTTATTCATACATCCAGCTATGACATTATTGTATGGTGTTCCTCCTCCAAGGTTAACTGACGACATGAGGAGAATTCTCCATCTAAACAAAACCTACAACATTGGTAATTGGTACCTTTACCAAGACCACACAGTCATCAGAGTATATGGCTGTGAGTTGAAGCCTTTTAGGCTGCCAAGGTATGTCCCCATGAAGCTTTTTGCCCTAGAATACTTCAGGAAATTTGGGAATGCCGACTACCTCCACTTCCAAAGTAAGAACAAGAAGGCACAGTTGAAGGTAAGGAGCCAGCTGGGCCCCTTCCTATATAACAAAAAAGAAGAGGGATGGAAAGAGGCAAATAGTATCCTAGAGGCTCTCAAACTGCAAACTAGTTTTGAGTGGATACCCTATGACCCTAATCATTTTGTTTCCCTCAGGAGGATAAGATACAAATTGGGTACCTAATCACATGTAAGGCAGCCTGAGATTGAGCAGTATGCCAATGCATTGAGCTGGGAAGAGGGCACCCTAGAAGAGGAAATTACTAGTGAAGAGCTGCTAGAAAGAGAGGCCAGAAATATTCAAAAGGAAACTGACTTAGAAACTTGTGGAAAGGTCCCCCTCTCATACAAAAGACAACTTGGAGCAGCTGCCTCAGCCTCAACAACACATCAGCAAGCTGCCATGAATACTCCACAAACAGCTAACAAAAGCAAAGAAAAACAGGTGGAACAACCACCTCCTATGACATAAGAGAAAATGGAAACCCTAGTGCAGCAACAAGAAGAGATGGAGCAGCAGGGAGAAGTGCAGCAGCAAGAAGAACAGCAACAACAGGAAGAACAAAGGTAGGAACAACCTGTCCAGCAAAAGCAAACAGTGGAAGCCCCTAAAACCACTGAACAAACTGTGTCTCCAAGGCAAGAAACTTCAGCTGAGGCATCAATCCTCCAAACTCCACAAAAGGAGGATACAAGCAGGAAAAGGGATAGAGAGACTCCCCTTACAACATCAGCAACTCATGGGGAGAAAAGACAGAGAATCAATCCCTTCTCAGAGGAAGAAATGCCAATAGTGCAGTCCTTTGGTATGGTCCCACCCAGCAGGGAAGCATCAACAAGCTCCTTTCAACAGGAGCAGGATAGAGCAATGGGAGGAGAAGTGAGTTCGTCAAATCAGCAAAGGGAAGGTGGACCCAGCATTAAGCAGCAATTCATCGATATTAAGAGGAGAAATGAGCCCATCAAGATATAGCTGTATAACCATCTGTTAAACATGGCTCCCACCAATCAACAAAGACTCATGTCTGCATATGATGTGCAGGAAGGCAAAATTATCATGAGTCATTTTATGCCAACAGCAGTGCAGCCCCAATCTGCCTCTGACTACTTAAGGACTAACCTAGAAGTCCTTGCCAAGGATATCCACCCAATGGACAAGATAGAACTGCATAAGCAAACGGGTGAGATGGTCTATGCTTCCTTGGCAGACCAAACATTGGATAACTACAGGCTACAAAATAGCCTTAACAATACAGCCTCTCAGCTAGAGTTGGAGAGAGCATCATCACAGGCTAAGGACAACAGAATTAGGTCCTTAGAAGATATAATTGTTGAAATTGGGCATGATCCCAAAGATATCAAAGGCATACAAGAGATATTAAAACTGAGGGATGCAGACATGGCAGCCTTGAGGAGAAAGATCAAACTCCCATCCACAATTCACCCTCAAACAGATGATGTTGCCCAGCAAAGACATGATCAAGAGGCCACAACCTTGTTGATATCTCTGTACAAGCAGCTAATCCAAACTCAGGAAAAGCTGGGAGAATCTGAGGCTGCAAAAGCAGCACTACAGGCAGCCTTGAAACAAAGAGAAGAAGGGCAAACCTCCAAGCCTCCTCCTGAAGTGATCAACCTTGAGGAAGCTGCTCACCCTACTGCCCCTCCTCCTCAGCAAACAGAACCTACAGCACCAACTACATCAACAGCTGCACCAACAATAGAGCAGACTCATAGTCTGGATATGCAGAAGCTTCAAAATGAAAGTCAAGTCCTGGAAGCTCAAATGTTAGAGCTTAATCAAGCCAAAGAATCTTTGGCTAAAGTAAATGAAAGATATGATAAGAGAAAACAAAATGTGGCTGAGAAAGAGAGAGATATAAAAGCTCTCAAAAAGAGAATAGCTGAGCTTGAGAAAGAGCTCACACTAGACAAGGTGACAGCAGAGCTCAAAACAGTCCTTTGGGCTAACATTGGCCAGTCCATTACTGATCAGTGGCAGTACATTGAGACCATAGATGAGCAGTCAGTGCTCATTACAAAGGCAAATAGGGAAATACACAGAGCAAGAGCAAGCCTTGGCAACATGCCTGATGCTGCCAGTAGAATGATCAACATATTGAATAACAGGACAAGCTCTCAACTGGCCACCATGGGAATTGCTCACAGGACTGAGACAATCTCAATGGTTAAAAGGGTCCTGACACTAAGAAACCTGGTTGGAACATTAGAAAGGAGAACTCAAGATATGCAGACCGAAATCAACAAGTTCATGGACAGGTTTCAAGTATTGCAAAACAGAGGCCTCCCCAGTCTACTAAGCAGTGTGGGAAGACTGCTTACCCATGAAAACTATGCTAAAAGGGTCAATGCCTTTGCTGCAAGTCAAATTGCAGGACAGCCCAGCACTTCAGCAGAATCAGGGCCAGCATCAGGGCAAACTCTATATAATAGGGTGGAAAACCTATTTTTTATCATGAACGAGATCAATCATCTGTTCAATGTGCCTCCAAATTTTTACAAATATACAGAAGCAGATGAAACCATAGAGGCAATTGTCAAGCACCAATTGCCCACACAGGAAGTCTGGAATAAATTGACACAGATAATATTATCAAGCCAGAACCTGTAATTTATGTTTTCTCCGATTTATAAGTGATCATACACAGGGAAAATTTTGGTAGATAAGCATACAGAGGAAAGATGAAAGGCTGAGCCAACTCAGCAGGGCTATCGGTCACCACAGCAGCAAGCACAGTCATAGGTGGCAGAGCCGAGAAAATACAGCGCAGCAAACGCAAAGACACATTTTCCAACATTAAAGCAAAGCGGTTCAACCGACTCACTGACCTCCAAAGGTAAAAATATCCTCTGATAGACTTAAAGAGCATTTATGCTGCATTCAAAGCTGTAATAACTTCTTTTCTACTTTTCTGTACGAAGTAATGAAGATATTTTCTCTCTCAGATGACTCAATGCCTGAGATATTTTGTATAAACATTTCTATAAAGTCCCCTTCGCATGAGTTTGCAAGGGTTGTTGTTGATTTCATTTCTATACTTCTGTTGCTGTATAACTCTCAGAGAAATAATACAAAAGGTGGATGGAATTTCCAAAGCTCTGTGTTCCTTGATGCACTGTGGTGGCTGGCTGATTGTTACAGGATTCCTACGTGTTTCATAGCACAATAAGTCTTCTTTTAACCTCTATGTTATATGCTTTCTAGTTTTCATGTTCTTTCATGTTTCTGATGTTTTACACTTAATGGCAAAGTAAAAGGATAGTTCCAGGATTTAATCACAGATTACCATGAACTCAATCTAAGCTGTTATAAATGTTTTTCTTCCAGATAGAGTAAATAAGGTGTAATTCTTAATTGCTACACTTTCAAGCTATATCTCTCACTGTGATAAATATTCTCAGGAATTCAAGTTTGCTCCTGAGGCATCTATCTCTTCCCCACACCCCAGCTTTAGTGAAAAATTCTTAAATGATTTTCACTGGTTGTTCACATGTCCCCATCATAATCTACTTTTGTCATATGAAATATTTAAATGGCCCTGTAATTTCAGTAAATCATCTCAAGGTTTCTAAACACTTGTAGCCACAGACTCCATTGCCCAATGAAATAAACTCATCTGCAGATTGCACACTTCAAGTACAAAAAGATATCCCTCAACCAAAGCATAAAACTAAACACCCTCATTTCATAACTAGCCTAAAATCTCCACAGAACAGAGACAAATTATAAAGAGAGAGCCCTCTCTGATTACATTGTGGCTAGGCACTGTAATCCAAAGATTGGTTAGTGGTTACCCCGCCCGTATTCCCTTGGGAGTCAAAGGGAACAACCTGGGTGTTAACATAATTGGCGACTCCACTGGGGAGTGCTTGAGATTTTTCAAATACTATCTATCTTCCATAGCTACTATCAAGCCTGAAATCAGTCAAGAGGCCTTTAAACTGTTTCTGTATCACATTGACAGCTTTAGGGAGGAGCTTTTTTAGGGAATCTTCATCTTAGCTTTGAAATATATATAGTCATTCCAAAATCTTTATCCGGTCCTTACAAATATAAAAACTTCCTATAAAATCCCAAAAAATAGTTAGAAACTGGCTCCCAAGAAAATTCCACGGCATACTAGGGCAAATCCTGACCCTAACCCACCCATCATTGTTGATAATCCAAATACCATCCCTAGAAACATTAGGAGGCAGCAAAGGCAGGAGCAGCCTGCTGATCTAACTTCAGATTCAGATCATCCCAGCCTTATCTCTACCCCATGCAAGGTCCTCTTCCGGTCTACCCCTAATTCCCCTAGTTCACCATCCACATCTCAGAGCCCTCCTCTCACATCTTCATCCACTGCACATATCCCCTTGACCAACACTCTAGGTTCACCCCTACTTGTCACCCCTGTGGTACCCACTGTTCCTATTATCCCAGCTGCCCCTGTTAATCCTCTAAATCTTGTAAATATGGCTAACAGATATGCACCTTTGCAGATACCAGCTAATGCTGCAGCTCTACCCCAAGATTACCAAACCAAAATTTCATATTTTGACTCCAATGGCCCTCTGACAGCTGCCCAACATGCTAAGAGGATGCAAGACCATTTTGAGACCTATGAAATAGATGATGACAGTGTCAGAATGAGGATGTTTGTTCAAAGCCTAACTGGGGATGTAAGAACTTGGTTTAGATCCCTGAATGCAAACTCCATCACAACTCCTGATGAACTATATCAAGCCTTTACTAGTAGATGGGAGAAGAAGAAAGATCCTCTGCATATACTTGGGGAATATGACAATGTCAAAAGAGGTCCCCAAGAGACTGTTTTGGAGTATTGTGCAAGATTTAACAATGTATATAACGCAATTCCACAAAATTTAAGACCTCCTCCTGATTTAGCCTTGTACAAATTCCCTGATGGTTTTGACCCTGACATGGCCTATCAGTTGAAGGAAAGAGACCCTCAATCCCTTGCAGAGGCCCAAAGGGTTGCTGTCACAGTGGAAGCCAACCTAATTGCCAAAAGAAACAGGGCAAGGTTGGAAAAGAGGACTCCTTTCAAAGAGTAACCCTCTGCCTTTGATCAAAAGCTAGATGCAATTCTCAATGGCATGAAGAGATTAGGTGATAGAGTGGAATCGGTTGAAAGAAAATCATCATGGGAACCACCACAAAACAACCCTCCTAGGAATCCAAACTTTAGGAGAACCCAAAACCCAGGCATTGGCAAATCCAGTGCTGATCAAGACATAAGACCCCCTTTCCAAGAAAATTATGCAGAAACTTCCACATCAATAGAGCCCAATGAAGACCCTGAGATCAATTTAATGGGTCTAGATGGTGAAAGTCAAGTTTTCTTAACGCAAGAAGATCATGAGGATGATGAAATCAAACTGTTCCAAACTAAATCAGGTGAATCCTTTGACTTCAAACAAGGCTATGATACTGCTGTCTATGAAGTCCATAAACAATATAAGCTGAGGAGCAGAACTGTGAATGTAAATCTGCCTGAAAAGATAAAGGATAATCAGCAGCCTGAAAGAGTCATGGTCACAGAACCTAATGACAAAACAAATTCGCCTGCAGAAGAAGTGATTATTGAAGAGATCACTGAACCACTGTCCTTAAAACAGCAGCCTATGGCTACTTCATCCTCTCACCCAAATTCAAACATTACTCCTCTAGAGATGAGTAAAAAGGATAAGTCCCAAAGTCAAGATAAAAATCAGGAAGAAGATTTAATGAACAAGGAAAGGACTGTTATCCATAACCCCAAGACCCAATCTGAAAAACCTTTTGACCTAGAAACTGAAATTGGCAAACTAAAGATAGCTATTCCTCTTTTAGAACTAGCCAAGCATGACATCTATAAGCTACAGATCAAGAAGTCCCTTCAACTCACTAGCAGCAAAGATGATGTCAATGTGCTGGATGACACCCCAGAACTCCTGTTTGGCCCAGAAGTGGATGGAAAAACGGTAGTCACAGGGGTATTACCTTTCTATGTCAGCCTGCATATTCATGATAAAATATTACATAATGCAATGTTTGACTCAGGTGCCTCTTACAATCTCATGCCAAAAGCAGTCATGGAAAGATTGAATCTAGACATAACAAGACCATACAAGGACCTGTTTTCCTTTGACTCCAGCCAAGTCAAGTGTCTAGGTCTCATAAAAGATTTATGTGTGTCTTTGGTTCAATACCCAAACAAAACAATCCTAATGGATGTGGTAGTTGCTGATATCCCACCTAAGTATGGGATGTTGTTATCAAGATCATGGGGAGCTAAACTCCAAGGTTCCCTGCAATTAGACATGTCATATGCCAACATCTCTGTTTTTGGGCAACCAAAAAGACTGTACAGAGAAACACTCATGAAATACATGGTTAGCAGTGAAGAAAAGCCCCAAAACTTTCCCATATATGCTGTCCATTCAGACATAGACTCATACATTCTCTTCAATGACACCACAACTCCCTCAAAAGGTGAGGCTGAAACCAAGATACTCATACAAGAGGAAGACTCAAACGAAAGTATTACCACCCATGAAACAACAGTCAATCAAACACTAGATGTTGCTGCTGCCCTAGTTGTCAAGAACATCCAATCAAACGATGAGACTGTCCTAGAAGACAAGCTAGAGGAAAAACCACAACTGCTACTCACATTGCCAGCCCATGAACAGATCATTAAATCTCCCCCACAACAAGATATTCTATGGTTCCTTGAATTTGATGGCTCAGTCAACAAATTAGGGGCAGGAGCTGGAGTTTGGGTACACAATAAAGAAAATAGTCATGCAGAAGGCAGAGCCTATAGACTGAATTTCAGATGTACTAACAACATGGCAGAATATGAAGCTCTTTTACTAGGCCTCAAGTTAGTAAGGTTCTTACAAGCTGCCAGGGTTTCAATCATGGGTGATTCAGATTTGGTTATTCAACAAGTAAAGGGAAACTTTGTCACCAATGACAAAAGACTAAGGACTTATAGGTCTGCTGTTGTTGAGGTACTAAACTTTTTCTCTGAATTCCGAATCACTAAAATTCCTAGAACCCACAATCTACATGCTCATAGTTTAGCCACCTTTGCAAGTACCTGCAAGCTGCCTTTTGAGCCGCATCATTTTTTTACAGCTGAGGTAAAACACAGACCGTCCATTCCAAACAATGTTAATGATTGGCAAGTATTTGAGGATGACAAGCAAATAAACCATTTTTTAACTCTGCAGCAAGAATTTGCAGGATTAAATATTGATACTGATACAGCAAGTCAATCACAAATACTTGATGGAGCAAGTCCATCACAAATACTTGATGGAGCAAGTCCATCACAAATACAGTTTCAACAGATTACTCACCCAATATCACCTAGAACAGCAAAACAAATGCTAAAACCAACTATTTTCAATGAAGACAACATTCAGCAAATTCAATCAATCAATGGTGAGGAAGTGGCCAATGCTGAAACTGAAATCATAGAGCTGAAAGACAATTTTCTACCAACAGGCCTAACCCCACTAGAGGACATCTTTGATTCAAATGATATCCCCAGAAAACCAAAAATGCAGCCCTTAAATGCAGCCATTGAAGAATGCAACATAGGTACAATTGACAAACCCAAAATAATTAAATTGTCTGCTTCTTTACCTCCTGACCAAAAGCCTAAGTACATTGACCTCTTTAAGGAGTTTCGGGATGTCTTTGCATGGAGTTACGAGGACCTAAAATCCTATGACACTTCTGTTATCCAGCATACAATCCCTCTCAAACCTGATCAAAAGCCCTTTAAACAAAAATTGAGGAGAATCAATCCTATGCTTCTCCCAGCAATGGAACAAGAGGTACAGAAAATGTTCAAGGCTGGCATCATAGCACCAATCAGATTCTCTGAATGGATCTCCAACTTAGTCCCTACAAGAAAGAAGACTGGTGAAATTAGGCTGTGTGTGGACTTAAGGAATCTGAACCAAGTATCCCTCAAAGACAACTATCCCTTACCCAAGATGGATCACATTCTCCAAAGAGTGGTAGGGGCCTCAAGGATCTCATTACTGGATGGATTTTCAGGCTTCAATCAAATTCTGGTGCACCCTGATGATCAAGATAAAATAGCATTCACTACCCCATGGGGAACTTTCAAATATGTAAAGATGCCTTTTGGATTGAAAAATGCAGGGGCAACTTTTCAAAGAGCAATGGACATTGCTTTTTCCAAAGAGATTCATGACTTTTTAGTCATTTACCTAGATGACCTTACACCTTTCTCAAAATCAGACCAAGAACATATAAAACATTTGAGACAGATCTTCCTAAAATGCAGAAAATATGGAATTTCCTTAAATCCCAAGAAATCCCTGTTTGGTTTAGAGGAACGTAAACTATTGGGCCACATCATTTCTAAAGATGGCATTAGAATTGACCCAGATAGGATACAGGCTATCCTACAAATGCCCCACCCAAGAAATGTCAAAGAGTTGCAAGGATTCTTGGGAAAAATCAATTTCTTAAGAAGGTTTATCCCAAACTTAGCAGAACTAATCAGATTATTAAATAACATGCTAAAAAAGGATTCAAAAGTCAAGTGGACTGTTTAAGCCAATTAAGCCTTTCAAGGTATAAAACTGGCCCTTACCCAAACCCCAGTCTTGACCAATCCTCAATTCGACAGGGACTTTATCATTTTCTCTTTTACCTCCCAGCATACTATTGCTGCTGTCTTATTGCAAAAGGATGACCAAGGAAATGAGAAGCCAATTGCTTTCTTTAGCAAATCTCTTAGACATGCACCTTTAAAGTATCAAATCATGGAAAAGCAAGCTTATGCTTTGGTCAAAGCCATTAAAGACTTTAGGATTTATATCCTTTATTCCCATGTTACAGCATATGTGCCAAGTCCTATTGTCAAAGACATTCTCACCCAAGAAAATTTAGAGGGTAGAAGAGGAAAGTGGATTGCCAACATCTTGGAATTTGACATTGAGATAAAACCTACAAAACTAATAAAAGGGCAAGGCTTGGCCAAATTACTGACAGAAGCAAATTTCCAAGCCCTAGACATTAACCAGCTGGACAGTGAACCGGAGCTGGCGACTCCAAAGATCAATGTAGCCTTTGAACAATCCCCTTGGTACTCTGATATATGTTATATATTGCAAAACCTGTGTGCTCCCCCAGGATTGCCCAGAAATAAATGTAGGTTTTTAAAAATGAAAGCTTCTAAATTTTGTGTTATGGATGGAAATTTATTATGGAAAAACCATGAAGGAATATTGCTAAACTGCCTAATTGAGAATGAAACTGACAATATCATAAAGGAATTTCATGCAGGTGATTGTGGTGGACACTTGTACTGGAAGTCCACTGTGGATAAAATACTAAGGGCTGGGTACTACTGGCCCACCATGTTCTCTGATGTCAAGAAATTCACCACCTCATGTCACAAATGTCAAGTGTTTGAGGGAAAGAGATAGTTGCTGCCACTTCCCTTAAGGCCTATTGCAACAGAGAGACCTTTTCAACAATGGGGCTTGGATTTCATTGGGGAAATTCACCCCTCATCTTCAGGCCAACATAGATGGATATTAACAGCCACAGACTACTTCACTAAGTGGATTGAAGCTGTTCCATGCAGACAAGCAAATGATTCCACTATCATTCAGTTTTTGGAGAACAACATATTGGCTAGATTTGGTTGTCCCGACAAAATAATAACAGACAATGCTGCTGCTTTCAGATCCAAGAAAATGGTGAACTTCTGCCATAAATTTCACATCACCTTGGGCCATTCTACTGCATACTATCCCCAAGGTAATGGCCTTGCTGAGTCATCAAATAAAAGTCTGGTAAACATCATAAAGAAAGTGCTAGAAGAGAACAAAAAGAATTGGCATAAGAAGCTTGTGAATGCCCTATGGGCAGATAGACTAACAACCAAAAGATCAATTGGGACCAGCCCATATGAGTTGGTTTATGGATTAGAGGCCAAATTTCCTTCATCACTAGGGGTGCCTGTTATGAAACTTCTTCAAGAAAGCCAAGCTGAACCAAATGATATGCAAAGAAGAATCAATCAAATCATACGTTTACAACAAACTAGAGACCAAGTTTTCAGTAGAGTTCAAGTTCTACAAGAAAAATTAAAGAAGGCCTTTGATAGAAGAACTAAGGCAGAAGATTTCAACATTGGTGACAAAGTCCTCAAGTGGGATGCAAGAAGAGAGGATAAGGGAAAACATGGAAAATTTGACTCCCTTTGGAGAGGACCATTTGCTGTCCAAGCAGTACAAGGAAACAACACTTATTTCCTTAAGAGTCTCAATGAAACTGATTTGGATGAAGGTCCTGTGAATGGCAGGATGCTGAAGCACTATTTTGAATATCACCCATAAGTGGACCCTGAGTTTTTCCTTGTACATATCCAGATGTATATATTATTTTCTGTCAACATGTAGAAATGCAATTTCTCAAAGTTTTCCTAAACTGCCAGCGAAAGGTGAATACAATCAGAGGTCTACCAAGAAGAGAAGCACACAATTTTGGCATTTCAAAGCAGCAAACTTCAAGATTGGCAAGAGCAGTCAAGGAGCAAGGCAATCTGACCTGCTGTTCTTGGTCTTTCAAATAAAACACCATCCCCATGTGGAGCCACTGTTAGCTACCTATACCAATAGGTTTCATATTTCATGATTGGCTATGAAAAGGTCCAAATATGCTCTGCTTTGATGATGCAAAGATCACATATTTCCATAAGAATACAATCTGCGCTTATAGCTTGATAGGGACTCAAATTTTGATGGATGGTCCAACAGTCTAATCTGGACCATGTCATGTTTTAAATTTTTAGTTGTAGAATAGAGAAAGGAGTCTGTCCAAACTGTTTAATCTTGGCAGACAAGTAGTTTAGGTAGAGAAAAAGGGCTCCCAACAGCTTAATCTGGGACCTTGGAAGAAATAAGGGTAGAAGTAGATAGAAAAACAAAAGAAAAAGCCAAAAGAAAAGAAAAGGCAAGTAAGGGTCTGCAAGTCCAAGTGCACCCTCCAATAAGAAATAAAAAATGCTAGGCAAATAGATGGGTAGGCAGTTGGGGTTGCAGAAGGGTCATTTCTTATAAGTTGCATGTGTGCTAACTTTGTTTACCAAAGCAAAATCAATGAATTGAGAAGGTGTCATTCTTCATCAAGTTACAGCAAGCAAGAAGCATGTCTAACCTCCCTTCTTCCCCTTTCCATTTCATTACTAACATTCCCTCATCAGCTGAGATTCATGGAAGAGATTATGGTTTCATGGTGGTTCTTAATCTTTTAAGAAGCCACATTTCTTGTCTAAAGTTTTTTTCATTTTGATCTACTCCCTAAACTAAGTAAGTTTCAAATGAACTTAGTGATTTCCCCCTCTTTCACACCTGCCCCCATATTAACTCTAACTCTACTATGTAAACCCCCTATATTACCTTTCCCCTAATATTATTAACACCATGGTGTATAAACCCCAAATTTTGTATAAATATCCCTCCCCTTGGCATTATAACCATATGTTCTCTAAAAAGGAATCAAAATGACATCTGGTCACTTTGATGAACCTCTACATCATCTCTCTCCCTTATTTCAAGTCATTCCACTCATTAAACCGTCATTTGCAAAGAAAAACCCTATAAAAACCCCTTCTTACCCATAACCCCTTTGAAATTATGAAAAAACCCAAAAAACCCACTTTTGCCGCTTAACCAAAGTGGGCGCATATGTTTGATTTTTCGAAATATATTGAAAAACATTGAAAAATACCATATCTGAATCTTTCCCACTGAGCACGTGTCCCAAAAGAAATATTTGTTTATTCCTCCGCCCGCGTCCTTATCCATCGATCACATCGCCCTTCCGTCAACCGTCGGATCGGACCCATGTGATCCGACGGCTCTCGTTGATATCGGAGTGGCCCCCACGCCTGACGGTTAGCGCCCGAGAAAATGACGAAGGGTTACGTCAGTCCTCGGCCACGCGTCACCCGTTCAAGGCTCTCGGAGCGGCCTCTGACAAAACCAGGGCCGTATCGTAAGCGTTCTGAGAAACCGTAACCGCTATGGCACTTAATCGTAACCGCTATGGCACTTACCGCCCGGTTTGCTGGTCCCACGTCATGCCCACGTCAGAACCACGTCGCCATCGCATCAGTACTTTTGTCTGCCTCTGTGCCAACGTGTCTGCCACCGCATCATCCCCGTGGACCAATAGCAGCTCGCCACCTCACCCGATGATGTCATGTTGACGTCATCCGAGCTTGACCCCACCCTATGATGTCATGCTGACGTCATCCGAGAAAAAGCGCCAAATTGCCAAAAGGTCAATATTTTGGCCAAAAATCACGTTTTACATACTTTTTCGCTGATTCGCTATTGTTTCCGCTGCATGGTCTGTTACGTCCAAAACTGCGCCACCCCGCTGGAATCGACCTGGAGACCTCCAGAGCACCAATCCTGCCCACATTTACGACCACTGCTCGTTGTTTACCAGGTATTTCTCATCATTTATCCTCTATACGCCTAAATTGTCTGTAAATTACTCAGAAGGCTCAAAGGATACTAAAACTCATCATTTTACCGACAAACTCCCTCTGTAAAGCCTCTATTTCCAACTGCAAACTCGAAAACCACCAGCTGAGCCTTGATTTCCCGAGTTCTTATCAAAAACTGTAAACTGCTCGCGCAATCGTGAGACAGTTGGTCAATCCATTAAAAAACCTGCCACAAAAGACAGAGTGAGACCAGACATTGGTCTTATTCGTAATTCAAACAGTATTTCAATTGCTGTGTGCCCACTTCACCCTCTGGTCCCTGAAATTCACACTTTCATTGCAAGTAATCACCTCTGTGTTGTGCTGTTTACTTCAACCAGTTCACCTGCAAGTCAGAAGCTCAATAGACCATGGAAACTCCAATTGCACTGAACATCAAGCCTCTGAATGCCCCTCACAGGGAGTTAGAATGGAAAGCTCTGGGAGATATGGATTATCAAATGTTAGACTGGTTTCCATTAGGATCTAAATATAATATTCAGTTGCTAAATGAGTTGAAAGCCCAGCACCTTAGTGGGGCTGACATCCTAGGAATTTGGGACTCAAACTTGCCCATCTACAACCTCCCCCAGGTAAATCCTATGCCTGAATTGATCCACAGATGCCAGGAGTGCTATGATCCATGCCAAAGAGCTGTCCTCAGCCCTACAGGCTCAATTCTGTTCCATATCACCCCAGAGAGCATAAATGAGATGCTGCATTTCCACACTGCAAAACCATTGACCCCTCTCTACATGCAGAACTTGATAAAGAAGGGGAATAAGTTGTCAAATGACCAGATCATCAAAATCAACCAGCTGTTTGTACAATCAGGCTCTGAAACCATCAGAACTCCTCCTATTGGATATGCTTACTTAAATGAATTGGGTAGAATGCTAGTGGATTTGATCAGCTATGTCCTAGGGTTCAAGGGAATGGAGGATGTGGATGAAATTATAATGGCAATGCTGTCTATATTCTCTCCTGGAAAGCCTCCAGCTGTACATTATGACTATGCCACATATATTGCAGATAGGATCCATGACCAGCTGATGAATCTGCAAAGGGAAAGACTGTTCAGATATACTTCCTACATTTACCATCTATTCTTGTTTAATCAACCAGGCAGCTTCCTCATTCCCCTGAAACAAGTTAATGCCCAGGGGAATCCAAGGTCAGTTGTGTTTTGGACCTCTATTTTTCATTGCACCTCTGTGTCACCATACACATACTGTGAGTTCATAGACTTATTCATACATCCAGCTATGACATTATTGTATGGTGTTCCTCCTCCAAGGTTAACTGACGACATGAGGAGAATTCTCCATCTAAACAAAACCTACAACATTGGTAATTGGTACCTTTACCAAGAGCACACAGTCATCAGAGTATATGGCTGTGAGTTGAAGCCTTTTAGGCTACCAAGGTATGTCCCCATGAGGCTTTTTTCCCTAGAATACTTCAGGCAATTTGGGAATGCCGACTACCTCCACTTCCAAAGTAAGAACAAGAAGGCACAATTGAAGGTAAGGAGCCAGCTTGGCCCCTTCCTATATAACAAAAAAGAAGAGGGATGGAAAGAGGCAAATAGTATCCTAGAGGCTCTCAAACTGCAAACTAGTTTTGAGTGGATACCCTATGACCCTAATCATTTTGTGTCCCTCAGGAGGATAAGATATAAATTGGGTACCTATTCACATGTAAGGCAGCCTGAGATTGAGCAGTATGCCAATGCATTGAGCTGGGAAGAGGGCACCCTAGAGGAGGAAATTACTAGTGAAGAGCTGCTAGAAAGAGAGGCCAGAAATATTCAAAAGGAAACTGACTTAGAAACTTGTGGACAGGTCCCCCTCTCATACAAAAGATAACTTGGAGCAGCTACCTCAGCCTCAACAACACATCAACAAGCTGCCATGAATACTCCACAGACAGCTAACAAAAGCAAAGAAAAACAGGTGGAACAACCACCTCCTATGACAGAAGAGCAAATGGAAACCTTAGTGCAGCAACAAGAAGAGATGGAGCAGCAGGGAGAAGTGCATCACCAAGAAGAACAGCAACAACAGGAAGAACAAAGGCAGGAACAGCCTGTCCAGCAAAAGCAAATAGTGGAAGCCCCTAAAACCACTGAACAAACTGTGCCTCCAAGGCAAGAAACTTCAGCTGAGGCATCAATCCTCCAAACTCCACAAAAGGAGGATACAAGCAGGAAAAGGGATAGAGAGACTCCCCTTACAACATCAGCAACTCATGGGGAGAAAAGACAGAGAATCAATCCCTTCTCAGAGGAAGAAATGCCAATAGGACAGTCCTTTGGTATGGTCCCACCCAGCAGGGAAGCATCAGCAAGCTCCTTTCAACAGGAGCAGGATAGAGCAATGGGAGGAGAAGTGAGTTCCTCAAATCAGCAAAGGGAAGGTGGACCCAGCATTAAGCAGCAATTCATCGATATTAAGAGGAGAAATGAGCCCATCAAGATACAGCTGTATAACCATCTGTTAAACATGGCTCCCACCAATCAACAAAGACTCATGTCTGCATATGATGTGCAGGAAGGCAAAATGATCATTAGTCATTTTATGCCAACAGCAGTGCAGCCCCAATCTGCCTCTGACTACTTAAGGACTAACCTGGAAGTCCTTTCCAAGGATATCCACCCAATGGAAAAGATAGAACTGCATAAGAAAACGGGTGAGATGGTCTATGCTTCCTTGGTAGACCAAACATTGGATAACTACAGGCTACAAAATAGCCTTAACAATACAGCCTCTCAGCTAGAGTTGGAGAGAGCATCATCACAGGCTAAGGACAACAGAATTAGGTCCTTAGAAGATATAATTGTTGAAATTGGGCATGATCCCAAAGATATCAAAGGCATACAAGAGATATTAAAACTGAGGGATGCAGACATGGCAGCCTTGAGGAGAAAGATCAAACTCCCATCCACAATTCACCCTCAAACAGATGATGTTGCCCAGGAAAGACATGATCAAGAGGCCACAACCTTGTTGATATCTCTGTACAAGCAGCTAATCCAAACTAAGGAAAAGCTGGGAGAATCTGAGGCTGCAAAAGCAGCACTACAGGCAGCCTTGAAACAAAGAGAAGAAGGGAAAACCTCCAAGCCTCCTCCTGAAGTGATCAACCTTGAGGAAGCTGCTCCAACTACTGCCCCTCCTCCTCAGCAAACAGAACCTACAGCACCAACTACATCAACAGCTGCACCAACAACAGAGCAGACTCATAGTCTGGATATGCAGAAGCTTCAAAATGAAATTCAAGTCCTGGAAGCTCAAATGTTAGAGCTTAATCAAGCCAAAGAATCTTTGGCTAAAGTAAATGAAAGATATGATAAGAGCAAACAGAATGTGGCTGAGAAAGAAAGAGATATAAAAGCTCTCAAAAAGAGAATAGCTGAGCTTGAGAAAGAGCTCACACTAGACAAGGTGACAGCAGAGCTCAAAACAGTCCTTTGGGCTAACATTGGCCAGTCCATTACTGATCAGTGGCAGTACATTGAGACCATAGATGAGCAGTCAGTGCTCATTACAAAGGCAAATAGGGAAATACACAGAGCAAGAGCAAGCCTTGGCAACATGCCTGATGCTGCCAGTAGAATGATCAACATATTGAATAACAGGACAAGCTCTCAACTGGCCACCATGGGAATTGCTCACAGGACTGAGACAATCTCAATGGTTAAAAGGGTCCTGACACTAAGAAACCTGGTTGGAACATTAGAAAGGAGAACTCAAGATATGCAGACCGAAATCAACAAGTTCATGGACAGGTTTCAAGTATTGCAAAACAGAGGCCTCCCCAGTCTACTAAGCAGTGTGGGAAGACTACTTACCCATGAAAACTATGCTAAAAGGGTCAATGCCTTTGCTGCAAGTCAAATTGCAGGACAGCCCAGCACTTCAGCAGAATCAGGGCCAGCATCAGGGCAAACACTATATAATAGGGTGGAAAACCTATTTTTTATCATGAACGAGATCAATCATCTGTTCGATGTGCCTCCAAATTTTTACAAATATACAGAAGCAGATGAAACCATAGAGGCAATTGTCAAGCACCAATTGCCCACACAGGAAGTCTGGAATAAATTGACACAGATAATATTATCAAGCCAGAACCTGTAATTTATGTTTTCTCCGATTTATAAGTGATCATACACAGGGAAAATTTTGGTAGATAAGCATACAGAGGAAAGATGAAAGGCTGAGCCAACTCAGCAGGGCTATTCGGTCACCACAGCAGCAAGCACAGTCACAGGTGGCAGAGCCGAGAAAATACAGCGCAGCAAATGCAAAGACACATTTTCCAGCATTAAAGCAAAGCGGTTCAACCGACTCACTGACCTCCAAAGGTCAAAATATCCTCTGACAGACTTTAAGAGCAGTTATGCTGCATTCAAAGCTGTAATAACTTCTTTTCTACTTTCTGTACGAAGTAATGAAGATATTTTCTCTCTCAGATGACTCAATGCCTGAGATATTTTGTATAAGCATTTCTATAAAGTCCCCTTCACATGAGTTTGCAAGGGTTGTTGTTGATTTCATTTCTATACTTCTGTTGCTGTATAACTCTCATAGAAATAATACAAAAGGTGGATGGAATTTCCAAAGCTCTGTGTTCCTTGATGCACTGTGGTGGCTGGCTGATTGTTACAGGATTCCTGCGTGTTTCATAGCACAATAAGTCTTCTTTTAACCTCTGTGTTATATGCTTTCTAGTTTTCATGTTCTTTCATGTTTCTGATGTTTTACATTTAATGGCAAAGTAAAAGGATAGTTCCAGGATTTAATCACAGATTACCCTAAACTCAATCTAAGCTGTTATAAATGTTTTTCTTCCAGATAGAGTAAATAAGGTGTAATTCTTAATTGCTACACTTTCAAGCTATATCTCTCACTGTGATAAATATTCTCAGGAATTCAAGTTTTCTCCTGAGGCATCTATCTCTTCCCCACACCCCAGCTTTAGTGAAAAATTTTTAAATTCTTTTCACTGGTTGTTCACATGTCCCCATCATAATCTAATTTTGTCATATGAAATATTTAAATGGCCCTGTAATTTCAGTAAATCATCTCAAGGTTTCTAAACACTTGTAGCCATAGACTCCATTGCCCAATGAAATAAACTCATCTGCAGATTGCACACTTCAAGTACAGAAAGATATCCCTCAACCAAAGCATAAAACTAAACACCCTCATTTCATAACTAGCCTAAAATCTCCACAGAACATAGACAAATTATAAAGAGAGAGCCCTCTCTGATTACATTGTGGCTAGGCACTGTAATCCAAAGATTGGTTAGTGGTTACCCCGGCCGTATTCCCTTGGGAGTCAAAGGGAACAACCTGGGTGTTAACACAAACCACACATGAAGCATAAAGATATAATATAGTAGCAGCAGCATACTCCACCAGAGGCTGGGCCCTTAGCCGCTAGCGGATGCTGCTGGGTTACTCCAGGATCAAAGATGAAATGGCAACTAGATTTATATTAAAATATCAAAGCAGAGTTACAGTGGATTACAACAAGAAATCTCTCAATCTCTCAGCCATTATCCATTCTCTCTGCCATCCTCAATTCTGAATCTCTAATTCATCCTCAATTCCATCATTCGAATCCCTCTGAAATCACCCTGAAATCACCCTGAAATCACCCCCCTCTCTGATCTCTGTTGTGATTTAAATAAAGAGAGATCAGAGAGCAGTTACAATCAAGATAAGTACAACATGATTTCTATTACAAAATTAGATTGTTTCCAACCAATTGATAAACAAGAAGATATATTTCCATCCAGCTTTCAACAAGAGCAAGACGAATTTGGCTTTGCAGCTGAGATTTGGAGGACGGCCGCAACAACAAATCTGAGAAAATCGTGCTCAAAGAACCCTACGTTTCTCTCAGTACAAGCCGAATCTGGGCAAACCATTCTTTGGCAAAGTTAACTGGGCCTGTTCTGGACAAAACCCATGTTCCGGATTTTCCAGATTCTGCTTCATTTGCTCAGAATCTCAACCGCGAAACCATCACTTCTTATTCCAGCGAATTTCTGAGTTGGCACTTTTAATGATCAAGTCTTCAATCTGGAAATTATCTTGGAGGCTAAAAATGGTGAATAATGTTACAACTGATTTATTAAAACTATCATTGATAAAATCACACATAATCATCAATTTATTAGAAATAAAAGAGAATAAATAATATTCATCCATGAGAGCATAAATCATTTATAAAATGGATTTAAATGATAAATTATAATAGATGATATAATAGAGAAGAGTAAAAATGGATGAAATAAGTGTTACAAAGTGGTCGTATTCATGGCCCAACAGTTGGCTTATTGGGCCCTAAACTAGGTTCGAAAGAATTATTAGCCAAACAAATCCCGCAGCTACCGGCCCTTTCGGCAACAGCCTGTGGAGCGTGGACTGAGGTCTCACCCGAGGTAGCAGGGGAGGGTGTTGTAACCAAGTTTCTGCACCCTTAGGAGGTTTTTATGTGGTCTGGAGGGGTCACAAACTGTACGGTGGCCTTGTGCCACTCTATACTAGTATCGGGCTTCCGTGCGGGTGTACTTTCTTACTTAACAAACTTATTACAGATTTGATATTTTTGTACAGCATTTAGGCAAACATTTAACTATAAAACCCAATGTTTGCAATTATAAAAAGATATAAATTCATATAATATATGCATAAACTAGAATACAATAGATCCACGATCTTTCAGAAAAAAACTTATCTTTATTAATATCTTCCTCCAGTACAACCTTGTTTATGCTCTGCGCATACAGCTGCAAGGGTCCATGCACATAGCCGCGGACTCTATCAGGCCTCTGCGCAAACAGCTACGGAGCCTATATCTACCCACTGACACGCTTGACTCCAACTTACAGACAGAGAACTTGGATTACTTTTACCAACCCACAATACATCAGATCTAGCCCAGAACAAAAAAAAAATCTTTCTACCCTTAGAGCCTCGCTCTATTTATACATTTCCATGGTCCGCGGACCATGGGCAGACTAACTTACTTTCTATTATTCTATATTATTTTTTGGCGTACAACCCCATGAATCAACCTATTACATTTCACACTCCTCGCATTTCGGAAATTTACAATATTATTACCCTAACTTCTAGGCTTTAAACGCCAAAACAGTTACGCGGGGCCTCTGCTCCCCAACAGGCCTGTAACACAATCATCGTGATTCGTCCTGAGTCCCTCATCGGTACGGTGATGCACCCTGCCTAGGTTTCGTGGTCCACCATCCTGTTTTGGCCAGCAACAACTCCCCTTCTTACTTAGTGTTATTACTAATACTAAATAAGTGGGGACCCTTAGTCAAAAAATTTAAAAATCAATTAGTGCTTGAATTTCCTTTTTCAATAAAACTTACCTTCATAAACTTAGGAGAATACCCTTGAAAAATCTAAAAAAGCTTAAGTTTTATGATAAGGTAGAATAAAATCACTCCTTAAGAAATATCGCGTCGCAAAAATGATAATGGATACCTCCTTACAAACACAATTCTAAGGTTGCAAGATCACGATGCGAAACTTCATCGCATCCCATGCATCAAATATCACTTATGCTGAAAAACGTCAAACTGCCGATATGCGATTGTGCATATCACAAATCGCATTTTGCGGAAAACACATTAACGGATGATTCTCATATGCTACGGTCCAGCGATATTGCGGTATTACGATAGAGTGATATTGCGATGTTGTGATGTTGCGATCTGCGATATTGCGAAGCAAATCACAAAATTGCTTCATCGCAAATCTTTCGAGCTCGTTGTTCAAAAAAGTATTTTCCATAAACCGAGACCTGGTTATGCACTTTAATGCTAATTAATGAGTTAGTTTCCAATCATTAATGAAATAGGGTTTCGTGCTTATCGAAGAGCCATTTCACGTAAGGTGGTATATTTTATATGTCTTCGGCATTTAAAGCTTTCCCGTCACCTTTTCCTTATCATGATTCTCACCTCATTTGTAAACTGCAGGAACAAAGAACATATAATTATACAAAGCAGTATTCAGGATACTATGGGAAAGAAAGGCAAAGCTCCGAGTTCTGAAGATCAAGAAATGACGCCCTTGTATACAGACACTGCCTGTAACAGAGATGCTGGTATTACTACTTGGGAAGGCATGTATAGTCACTTGAGGAAGAGCATCCCAAAATGATGGAGGTTATAGCTACTGCAGGCTCACACAGGTCTTCTGAGGCATCTATTACAGAGCTAGCTTGCTCATTCTTACACCCAATAGAGGCAAGGCCCAAAAATTCATCCATACACGGACATGGTTAAATGGGTACTAGACAGCGCTGACATCAAAAACAGACAATTTAAGACTCAGTGTCAGCAACTTATGGAATCATTATTTTCACAAAATTTAAGCTTTATATCCACTAACAAAAAGCACGCAAGAGGCAAAAAATCGCACCAGGGAAGCCCGGATCAAGAAATAGAGGTAGTTTCCGATGCGCGATTAGTGCCTAGTGCTAATCACGCATCGCTGAGCAAAACCTATTGAAAGGGAAAACCTCTAATTGCTCAGTCACCTGGAAGCCCAGAAATTTGTAAGAAAGCAACGTTAGAGGTAAAAAAAAAAAAGTTAAACTTGAATCGTAAAACTAGTGGTATTTGTCCGAAATATCTTCAAAATGGTATGCATATATGCTCAGCAACAGTAGACAGGCTGGAGACAGAAGGCTCAAGAAAAGGTAGAATCAATCAAAAGATTGACTAAGTTGAATTGGGATTCTTACTGGGCATATTTGGTAAAACCACACAGCCAGTGCATGACTCTCAAATGCATCATTAATTCTACTGAGAAGATGGCGCCAGCTCTTGCCGATGCCGTTTTCGTAAGACAATTAAAGTCGGAAGTTGGATAGCCGACTCTTCTCAAACAAATGTTGAACGCTTGCAATTTCAAGGAACAGATACAAAAATAGTTAGTTGTTAGTTTTAATTTTAGATTCAATGTTAGTATTAGTTTTGCTTTATTTTTTCCTGAAATGAGGACAGTCATTTAAACCGTATCCTACATTTTTGTAAAAAGTTATTTTTAGATTTAGTTAGTAGTAATTAAACCCTTCTCATGCATTTAGAGAAGGGTCCTGAAATTTGTCAAAAACTTGTCCTCAGAACATGCACTTTTGCACCCTCCAAGGAGGGTTTGATGAATGAATGGAATAGGATTTATTGATATTTGCATTTAATATCTACTACTAATGTTGCACTTCTGTACTCTTACTGGATGTTGGATTAAGAAGAGATAAATCATTATCGCTTGAAGTTCATGAGTAGAACTAGTTATAAATGGTACTTCTATCTCTTAACTATTTCTGCCTTTGTGTTAAAGTGGTATTTATGTTCAGTTGTTTATATATTGATGTGTGAATGCTTGAGTTATCATTTGGCACTTCTGTACGGTGATAGCTATTTATTTATGCTTAATGTATGAGTAGCTTATTATGCGATATGTTTTTCACAACTGTTTCGTCTAGCTTTTTATACGAAGTGGTTATCTCTATTGAATTCTTTTCTCATAAAAGTTGAATGATCTTTATTACCAATTATTATTTGAAATCATTTTAGATCGCATAAAGGAAAGATTACACCCCGAGTTAGTGTAGAATTAGATATTTATGTTTATTAGAATACAATTGCATGTTATTAGATTAGAGTTAAAGTAAAAGCATTTCACTTCGGAACTTTTAGAAAAGAAATATCAAATCTCAACACACACACACACATAAATTGGGAAACTGGTCCCATATCCCCAGTCGGACCCACTATACCAAACGGAAAAGGAGCTGCTAACCAAGGTCCGGACTGGGTGGGTATCCCCCTTGTTGTAGATCCGATTTTTGAGGCTTCAACATATTTGGTGCTAGAAGGAGGGCCCGAACTGTGAGTGGAAAGTAATTCTAAATCTAAATACCATTCTGAGAGTAAATCGCCCTCACCATCTCCCCCGACTTCTCCATTGCACTTAGAATCTTTAAATCTAGAGCCAGAAGTCGAAAGAACAACAGCCGTTGCTACAAACCCTGACATTTCAGAACAATCTACTATTGAACCCCCTGAAGTTGAATCTTTGATCCATAAACTTCAGCGATTTTCTATATCACCTCAGAGATTTGATAAATATCAAGGCAGCGTGACTTCGCAATATAACCCTGCTCATCCTCTTACTAGATTAAAGAGTGAAAAGTTTGGTGATTAGCCAACCGATTTACCTCTGCCTACAAGCAAGAGAGCAAGGAAATCACCTAAAGGGTCCGATAGAGAGGCTCTTTCATCATCATCATCCATCTCCACCTGTCCACCGTGAGGTCAACCATCCACTCCTCCACTTTAGATTATTGTCAACCAGTCCATAGGAACTTCCACACCTTTTTCTCAATCATCTGGAGTCGTCATATCCTCATCTTCTCAATTGCAGGGACCACCTTCTGCACTTTCCTTTGTTAGTAGTTCAGCAATGGCCCAATCTCCATGGAATAGCCTAGGGGTAGTCTTAATGCCTGCGCCCTTGAGTCAGATACTGGCCCATCCTGAAAAATGGTTGCCTAAGTTTAATCTTGAAGCAGGCATGCTAGCAGAAGAACATATAAATAACTTTATGTTATCGATAAATCTTAATGGAGTTACCAACGAAGATGTTGTCCTCCGACGTTTCCCTTATATTCTGGAAGGAGCAACCGGATCATGGTATTTCTCATTACCGTCTAGATCTATCACTAGTTGGGATATCTTCCAAGAACAATTCCTGACTAAGTTCGGTGATGATAGGTCTACAACGACACTGATCAACGACCTGTCTAACCTTAGGGCCGAGTCAAAGGAACCTATCAAATATTTTAATTCATGTTTCAATAAACTGTTAAATAAAATTCCTACTGCTTCCAAGCTTAGCGAAGAAGTGCGAAGTGAGTGGTACATCTCTACTTTACTGTCAAACATATAAATCTTCATTGATAGGGCTAACAAAACAACTTTAGCCGACAATATGAAAGAAGCAATAGCGGTAGAGAAACATATCATATCTCTTGAAAATAAAAACGCGATAGAAGAACGAAAATCCAAGAAGGTTACTTTCAAGGAAGATCCCAAGAAAAAACAATTGAAAGATCCATTCGATTTAGAAGGATTACAAGAAGTTTTGAAAACCATGTCTAACGAAATGGTTGACATTAAGAAACAAGAGGCAAAAACGTATTCTAAAAAACCATACAAGCCTTATAGAAGAAAACCTTCAACCGATTCAAAGCTGCCAAATGCTATCACAATTGCTGAATCAGAAGAAGAAGAAGAGGAAATTGCTACTGAAGAACATACCGATGAAGAAGAAGTTGTAGAGGTACAAGGTATGTGGGGCTTCATCCTCCTAAATGAAGAGGATCAAGAGGCATCCCTGGTTAGTACTCGAAGTAGAAATCAACTTGATCCTCCTCAACCTACTCCTAAGCCAAAGAGCGCAAGCTCAATGACTAAAGATAAAGTCATAGCTAGGAAAATGACACCTAAAGCGACTCAAGCCAGCGTAGTCCAAACAGATTCATCAACTCCATTAAAAAAATTGATCGTTTCGGATGAAATGGAGTATAATATCATAGAAGACATGAAAAAGACTAGGGCTAACATCACTTTTTACGAATTGAGCAAGTTAAAAAACAAGCAAAAGGTACTTTTGAAAGAATTACATGTTGTACCAGTGGCACCTTTGCCACTCCTTGTAATCTCTCAAGCTTCCCAAGAAATGGGAAGACCTCCAACTAACGTGATTAATAAAGTTGATCTAAATGACATTGTTTTAATTGGAGGAAGGTCGAGATCTCATACTCCCCCATTTCTTCTTACTTATGAAGTTTTCAATAAAAATTTGCATAATTGCTTAGTGGATTCTAGAGCTTCATCTAATATTCTACCAAAATCAATATGTGCAAAGTTGAACTTTCAACCGCAAAAATCTATTGTGCGCATAGTTCATCTAGATCGATCGCAAGTTGAAGTGATCGGCGAATTAAATCAGGTTACCATAAGGCTGTCATCCAATCCAAAGGTATGTCAAGTTATCGACATTTTAGTTGCTAATATTCCAGAATTGTATGGCTTAATTCTTAGCAGAGATTGGTCAGAAAAAGTTCATGGATACTTTGCAACTGACTAGTCGCACATGTGGCTCCCTTACAATGGTAAACCAAATAAAATAAAAGTTGAGCGAGAAAGACATCAGAAATTCATAGTAACAGAACTGGAAGGAGAGAATGAATCGGTAGCATATCTCAATAACATCATTGGCAACTACTCAATGGATTCTTTCTTAGGAAATTTTAATGCTCATACTTCACCTTACTTAGAATGTTCTGTTTTATCTCAAGTAGAAAATTTCTCTCAAACAGATAGTTCTAAATGTATTAATTTTATAGACATTCCTGTAAATAAATCTTTATTTTGGAAGTTATTTTTTGATGGTTCTAAGTCTAATGAAGGAGCAGGAGCAGGATGCGTGTTAATCAGTCCAGAGGGAAACAAAACTATGCTAACTTGTAGACATGAATTCGATTGCACCAATAATACCGTGGAATACGAGGCTTTAGTCCAAGGATTATACAAAGCAATCAGATTAAACGTCAAATATCTTCAAGTTTTTGGAGATTCTGAAATTGTAATCAAACAGGTATGCAATACTATACATTGTTTATCAGGTCATTTAAAGCATTACCAATCTTTAGTTCAAGATCTAAATGAACACTTTGTAGCATTCAATATTTCATCAATTCCCATACTCCAGAATGCTATTGCATACCTCCTAGCTAACGTATCTTCCAAGCTCATTCCTTCAGCAGACTATAGCCCTGATCGATTTTCAATCGAATTAATCTTTAGACCTTCAATTCCTGATAACATTACCAATTGGAGGATTTTTAACAATGATCCTAATATTGTGAGCTTTCTCACATCTGAAGGATCTTACACCTATCAGATAATTGACAAGGACCAACATGACAGACAATTGCAACAAGATAACACTAATAATGATATGCCAAAATCAGTAGTCAAGTTAGAAGACCTTTATGATTTGAAATATCGATTCAAAAGATCTACCAATTCAAAACTGCAAAGTTCAACTTTGAACTATGAATTAGTAAATCTAGGAACTGATGCCAAACCACAGAATATCAACCTAGGCCTTGGCCTAGCTCCTAAAGAAAAATTAGCTTATATTCGTCTCTTGAGACAATACAAAAGTGTCTTTTCTTGGAACTACGATGAACTCAAAACTTATGACACTTCTATCATCCAACATACTATCCCAATGCGAAACGATGAAAATCCTGTCCAGCAAAAGTTGAGAAAGATCCATCCCAATCTAGAAAACCAGATCAAATTTGAACTAAATAAGTTATTGAAAGCCAAAATCATTTTTCCCGTTTGACATTCCAAATGGCTTTCCAATATGGTTCCCATTAGAAAGAAAAATAGAGACATTAGAATTTGCATTGACTTTAGAAACCTTAACAATGCCTATCAAAAGGATAATTTTCCTTTACCTCCCATGGAGCAAATATTGCAAGCAATCGCAGGATCAGAATTAATGTCCTTCTTGGATGGATTCTCAGGATACAACCAAGTGTTGGTTCATCTCGATGATCAGTTAAAAACCACATTCAGAACCAAATGGGGCACTTACGCATATCAAAAGATGCCCTTTGGTCTAATCAATGCTGGTGCCACATTTCAGCAAGCCATGGACATCGCATTCAAGGGATTAGTTAACAAATCAGTGGTAATCTACTTGGATGATATAACTGTATATTCCAAGAAACAAGGCAATCATCTTAGAGATTTAAAACAAATATTCCAACGTTGTCAAAGGTATGCAATTTCACTTAACCCGAAAAAATCCTTTTTCGCATTAAGTGAAGGAAAATTTCTTGGATTCATAGTGTCAAAATCTAGAATTCATATTGATCCTGACAAAATCAAGGAGATTTCCGAAATACCCCTACCGCACAACAAGAAAGCTATGCAATATTTCCATGGCCAGATTAATTTTGTAAAGTGATTTGTTCCAAATTTTTCAAGAATCGTGTCTCCTTTACAAGCAATGATTAAAGGAACTCAAACTTCAAATGGGGCCAAGGTGAATATGCGGCATTCAATCTAATCAAACAAGCAATTGTTAACGCTCCATCTTTAGCAACTCCAAATTTTTTCGATCCTTTTATTTTATATACATTTGTGTCTAATAGATCATATGCTGTGATACTCACTCAAGCAAATCAAGACAAGGCAGAAGCTCCAATTGCTTTTTTTATTTCAAATTTACGGGGTGTTGAGTTAAATTATTCAGATGTAGAGAAAGAAGCTTATGTTGTTTTCAAAGAAATTAAATATTCCAGACCCTTTCTACTTAAAACCCATACAAAAATCATAGTACCATTTCCAGCGGTAAGAAATCTCTTAGTACAGAAAGATGTGGGTGAGAAAAGAGCCAATTGGGTTATTGCTTTACAGGAATATGACGTAGAAATCAAACCAACAAGTATTGTAAATGGTCAAGGCTTTTGCAAAATGCTGGCTGGAGCATCGCTTATTTCTAAAATACCATCTACAGAGATACAAACGTGTGAGGTAAGCCTAAACAATTTTGAATCATTATACACTGATATGATATTTTATCTAAAGAATGGATATGTTCCTTCAAACCTCGATCATACCAAGAAAAGAGCTCTAAGGTTGAAGGCTAAACAATATCAGCTCGTGAACGATGTTCTTTTTAGAATAAATTATGATTCTGTTCTCCTTAGATGTCTTGAGAAATCTAAAGCTGAAAAAGTCTTGCAGGAACTCCATGATGGGCCAGCTGGGGGACACTATGTTGGAGACACTACTGCACATAAAATCTTACGTGCAGGCTATTATTGGCCCACATTATTCAAAGACTCACATAACTACGTAAGGAAATGTCAAGTTTGTCAAACCACTGCTGGGAGACAAAAGAAACCATCATTGCCGTTGCAACCAGTCAACATTGCGCAACCTTTTGATCAATGGGGATTGGACATAATAGGTGAGATCGTTCCTCACTCCTCTAAACAGCATAGATATATCCTTACAGCAACAAATTACTTTACTAAATGGGTAGAAGTAGTTCCTCTCAAGACGGCTAATGCGGAACACATCATTGAATTTATAGATCAGTTCATAATGACTAGGTTTGGGTTGCCTTCTGCTTTAATGTTTGATAATGCATCATATTTTTCTGGTAATGCGATGACTGAATTTGCACTCAAAAGGGGTTTCAAACTTAAATACTCTGCCAATTATTACCCACAAGGGAATGGGTTAGCTGAATCTACAAATAAAAACTTAATCAGAATCATTAAGCGAACCATTGATCAAAATCACAAAAAATTGGCACAAGTTCTTAATATATGCTTTATGGGCAAATCGAATAATGAAGAAAGCCTGCATTGGAACTTCTCTCTTTAATTTAGTTTATGGGAAATAAGTGGTTTTTCCTACTCATTTAGCAATTCCCTCTTTGGCCTTAGTTCAATATATTGATGAAGCACCAACTTCTTCCTTACAACTAAGGCAATTGGAAATAGTTAAGTTAGAAGAGAAATGAGAACATACCAAAATAATGCATGCTCATCACCAAGCATTAGTAAAAGCTTCTTTTGATTCAAACATAATATCCGGAAAGGACTTTCAGATGGGAGATCTAGTTCTAGAATGGGACAAGGCTCATGAGGAAAAAGGGAAACATACAAAATTTCAACGAATGTGGCTTGGCCCTTTTCAAATCGTAGAAGTCATAGGTCCGTCTACTTTTATGTTATAGGATTTAACAGGAAAAAGAGAATATTTACCTGTTAATGGACAGATCCTCAAAAAATATTTTCCATAGGAGATCATTCTTCTATCTTGTAGATTAGTTTCTTTATTTTAATTTTTATTTTCATAATAAAACTAGCTGTAAATGATTACATTTGGAATTCACGAAAAAGACACAAATTCTCTTTTATATATTTTTTTTCACTTGTATAAATAGAATTCTTTTAGAAAATTGATCATTATCACTGAAAGATACAGTCAAAGGCTCTAGGCCTAGAAATGATACTAGTTTCAACCTTGTAAATTTTGATGAAAAGCGACATTTAATGGGAAATTGTTTTATATCAGTGCAATGAAAGGTATCAATAACAAAACGAAGATTCTCTGTAGAAAAGCTCTTTCCAATAACTCTACCATTATCGTCCAAATCTTAAAGAAACAATGACTTCCTCCCCACCTAGGAAATTACATTGTTCAAGGAATAATCTAGTGATACACTTTAAATTAAAGAGTAAGAGGTCTCATCACGAGCCGACTTAACATGATCATAGATATGATAGCTTGCTAACTTTGCCAATACTGCATACCACAACAGGGCAATGACTAAAAGATTGTTGCAATCGAAAGACAAGGAGTCTCATCACGAGCCAGCTTGTTTAACAAAGTTATAAGTCAAGTGAATGACACTGTCATAAATTGGCTACCAAACCAAGACATTGTTCTTTAAGGGTAAAAAGAAAAATGAAAGCAATAAGTGTGAATATGGATTTCTCTTTGAAAATTGTATATTTCTCTAAGTGGGATACAGGATCATTGTTGGGTCACAGGTAACCCCGTCGAGGCTATAAACGCCTGCTGGCAGCAGAGGCTCTACCTACGATAAATGAGCACATTTAAAACCAATTTACAGAGAAGGCTTTATTTTTATATTTATAAACCACGTAGTGACTAATGTAGATACAAGGACTAGCTTGAGGGAGTAAATAATCAAAATTAAAAATAGAAGAAAAGAAATATCATTGATAGGTAAAAGCATAATGTACTTTCTCTTTATATAATAAAGTTTGATTTTCTGGAAAATTTTCTATTTTGGAAGTTTAGAAAATTCAAAAGAAAAGCAGAGATAACTGGTTCTTCCAAGTGAATCGCCAATTGTTGTGGCCAACAATAACCCCCCTTCTTATTTAGTGTTATTACTAATACTAAATAAGTGGGGACACTTAGTCAAAAAATTTAAAAATCAAGTTTATAAAGGATTTTTCGGCGAAGATCACATGAGACATCATTTGTCGACGCGTTTCGAACCAACCAGTGTGGTTCATCAATTAGTGCTTGAATTTCCTTTTTCAATAAAACTTACCTTCATAAACTTAGGAGAATACCCTTGAAAAATCTAAAAAAGCTTAATTTTTATGATAAGGTAGAATAAAATCACTCCTTAAGAAATATCGCATCGCAAAAAGGATAATGGATACCTCCTTACAAACACAATTCTAAGGTTACGAGATCGCGATGCAAAACTTCATCACATCGCATGCATCAAATATCACTTACGCTGAAAAACCTCAAACTGCTGATATGTGATGGCACATATCGCAAATCGCATTTCGTGGAAAACACATTAACGAATGATTTTCATATGCTATGCTCCAGCGATATTGCGGTATTGCGATAGAGCGATATTGCGATGTTGTGATGTTGCAATCTGCGATATTGCAAAGCAAATCACAAAATCGCTTCATCGCAAATCTTTCGGGCTCGTTGTTCAAAAAAGTATTTTCCATAAACCGAGACCTGGTTATGTGCTTTAATGCTAATTAATGAGTTATTTTCCAATCATTAATGAAATAGGGTTTCGTGCTTATTGAAGAGCCATTTCACATAAGGTGGTATATTTTATATGTCTTTGGCATTTAAAGCTTTCCCGTCACCTTTTGCTTATCATGATTCTCACCTCATTTGTAAAATGCAGGAACAAAGAACGGAGAATTATACAAAGTAGTATTCAGGATACTATGGGAAAGAAAGGCAAAGCTCCGAGTTCTGAAGATCAAGAAATGATGCCCTTGTATATAAACATCGCTTGTAATAGAGATGCTGGTATTACTACTTGGGAAGGCATGTATAGTCTACTCGAGGAAGATAATCCCAAAATGATGGAGGTTATAGCTATTGTAGGCTCACACGGGTCTTCTGAGGTGTCTATTACAGAGCTAGCTTGCTCATTCTTACACCAAATACTAGCGAGGCCCAAAATTCTTCCATTCATGGACATGGTTAAATGGGTACTGGACAATGCTGACATCACAAACAGACAATTTAAGACTCAGTGTCAGAAACTTACGGAATCATTATTTTCACACAATTTAAGCTTTATATCCACTAACAAAAAGCACACAAGAGGCAAAAAATCGCACCAGGGAAGCCCAGATCGAGAAACAAAGGCAGTTTCTGATGCGTGATTCACTGAGCAAAACCTCTTGAAAGGGAAAACCTCTAATTGCTCAGTCACCTGTAAGCCCATAAATTTGTAAAAAAGCAATGTTAGAGGTAAAAAAAAAAAAAGAAAAAAAAAAAGTAAAACTTGAATCCTAAAACCAGTGGTATTTGTCAGAAATATCTTCAAAATGGTATGTCTATATGGTTAGTAACTGCAAACAGGTTGGAGACAGAAGGCTCAAGAAAAGGCAGAATCAATCAAAAGATTGACTAAGTTGAATTGGGATTCTTACTGGGCATATTTGGTAAAACCACACAGCTAGTGCATGACTCTCAAATGTGTTATAGACAATTTTGTGCCTTGCAGAATCAGGCATGAATTGTCAATAATCCAAGGGATCCAAAGTCCCTAAACATGATGTTCCTACCCCTAGAGGAACAAGGTCAGCAAACCAACAGCTCTCAGATCAGTTCTCCACCTGAAAACACTCAAAAACAAGCAATCCTGAAATCAAAGCAGGTGCTCCACTAGGATTCTGCGCTGAAACTCAACTCCTCCATGGTGTACCTGCGTTGCAAAGCAAGTGGAACAAAGGCCACCTGCGCTGAGCGAGATGGGACAAGTGGCACACTGAGTCATTGCTCTGGAATCTTCCAAAAATGACACTTGGATCAGGGATTTCGCCTTGTGATGAGTCAGAGGCTCTGTTTCTCCAAGTGGAAGCAAGGTTCTCCAAGTGGACTCAAGAACTGAAGATCAACTGAAGAGAGAGAGGACACAAGGCAGCTACACATCAGTTGCAAGCTGACTCATCCTTTCTCAATTCATCTATATATTGAGCTCTCTCCTATGAGCTCTAGAGGCTGGAATTTTGTGCAAAGTAATGATATGCTGTTGGTTTCACTATAGAACCATTGGGTGATTGCTTGAAGGAGGTGAAGAGGAGAAATTCTTTCTGCTGGGAGGTGTTGCTGGATTGGGGCCTTCAATGGTTGTAACACTCTCAGAACTTTACTTCTTCCATTAATAAAAGCTATTGAGGTTCTTCTATATGCACTTGTTTCAATGATGTATTGTGATAATTGTATATTTGATTTATGCTAATCCTTGAATCAGTTATGATTGCATGCTTCTTGTAGTTTCCTTCTTTGTTATTTTGCAGGATCTCATTGTAGCTGGGCCAGCAAAAGAGCAAGGAGCTGGGAGCAAGCAGCAAAGAGAAGAGTTTGGATTCGACATTAAGCGCAAGGCAACGGTTAGTGCATTTCTTCATTCTCTCTTGCTTTCGTAAAGAAGTAAACCTTAAGTAGTTTTTCTTTACAGTTGTTGCTGAGGTACTATCACCCTTAGAGTGGGATAGGGTCATCCGAGTCGGATACTTTTCCCTACAACAAACTGGCGACTCCACTGGGGATCGTATCTGTTTGATTGTTTGTAGTATTTTGCTATTCATTTACTGAACAAAAGAGTACCAAATCGAAAAGCTTTTGACTATATCAAAAGCGAAGTAGAGGGCAGCTACTCTAGCTCATTTCTGAGCATGTTCATGATTTGAAGAGCTGATCTACAAGGATCCTTGTAAGCTCTTAGTGATAGCTTTTCACCTTCCTTGTCATCCCTTAGTGTGTGCTTCACTGATAGCTTCTGATTTGAGCAAAAACTGTGAATTTTTGAGAAAATTGTGACCCGGAAACTGTGAAAACGCAACTTTCGTTTTCCAAAGCAGGTAGTACACAGGCTACCTGCTTTGCAACGCAGGTCCCGAAGGGGCTACCTGCGCTGAGAGCCAGACTGGCTGTGCAGCACCTGCGTTGGCCCAATTTTGCCTTGTGCAGTTGGGGTTTCCTCCCTTTTTCCTGCCTGTTTTCACTATAGTTTTTGCAGCAAGTTGTCTTTCTTGTACCTATTCTGAAACCAACCTTACTTGCCATCATTCCGCCTCTGTTATATAACGAAATTGTACTTGTTCTTTTGTATTTCTTACATCATTTACAATTTCCCATAACGAAAGTGAACTAGTCTTGCTTTGGCCTCTTAGATCTGAACCTGTGTTAGGCATTTTGCTGGTCTAAAGAGTTAGCTTGTTTGCTGTCCATAGCTGATTAGTCTTTTTACTTTCGTCATTATGGTTTGATTTCATGTATTTCCAGTGATTAAACAAGTAAATCTTAAGGTGTCTTTTGATTTTGGACAAGCTTGTTTGTTTTCGCTTTAAATCGAAATCAAAGTTATATAACAACTTTCTTTTTGTAATACATCAACATTAAGAAAGGGAAAAGAAAATACATGCATTGTGCATTTTGCATTTGACTGTTTGCATGACGATTTAGGAAATTTTGCATTAGTGTGTGCTCTATGATCTGTGTGAAAAGATTTGCCTTTCTTCTCCTCAGTAGTTAAGATTTTCAAAGTTGAAAGATTGAAAAGTTTGCTTCTCATCTTAGACTGCATTCAGGAATTTGTTACATACATCTCGTGGTGATCCTTAAAGGCAAACTGCTAAGCAAGATCAACATTAAAATAAATTCAATTTACATAACAACGCTTTGTAACATAACGCAAACACATAGAGGTCTAGGTAGAGACGTGTTCCGACGTCGTTAAATGTAGTGACTGTCGATCTCTACGAAGGTGGGTGATTCCTCCTGAGAGTCGGTGGCACTAATACGGACTTGTGCTCCCACGTACCGTCGAGTATATATTGGGAGACCCCTATAGGAACAAAGCCTTTATCCATAGGAAGCCGTGTCGGCTGCCCTACTGATCGCGATGCAGTGAACACAGCATTCACGAAGATCGACCACTCGTACCATAAAACGTATTCTGTGGTTTCGCGAAAAGTTTGGCACACCCTCTGCCTAGAACTCCAGAGCAGTTTCTTTTGGCCTTTTTCAAACTCTATAACTGAAAAAGTCCATTCGAGCATTTGTCACTTCGGGCTCGTTAAAACATCGAAGGAGACTAGAGTCATCTTTAGCTTTTTCTCGACTCTTAAAACATGAAAAAGCAAAGTTGTGTCTAAAGCGTCGTTAATAAAATTTATTTTAATCGGAACATAATCACCTGTTATTCCCACGTTGATCTTTCAGTTGAAAAGTATGGAGCCCACCAACCAAGGAAGTCACCTTGGTGGAAGTCCTAGTCCCTTCTCCTCTTGGGGAGATGTTGGTGCGCCCCATATGGCCACATTGTCACTTCCAGGATTGACAATTGGCCTACCTGTATGGCTCTTTTCAACTAATGTAGTTCAGACCACCACAAATCCTGAGCAGTCGAATCAATAGTCAGACCAGTCTAGAGCTGCCCACCAGCCTTCCACTTCTTACAATTCTTCCTCTGATCCTTCATCTTCACAAGGTAGAGCCGGCAAAAGTCAGCCTCCCATGGAGAAGAAAGAAAAGAAGAAGAGAGAAAAGAAGCAGAAGGGGCCTATGGCGAAGGCGACTGGGGGCAAGCAAAAGACATCTGACAGAAATCCACACACTGCACTGACCGGGCCTAAATCGCCATGTGTCATTTGCAAAGGGGCCCACTTCCATCGTGATTGTCCTTGTATTCCCCGGATACTAAGGGACTGGTCCCCCAGGTTGCACAATCCGGTAGCATCAACCTCTGGTAGTCATGTTGATTGCAGTCCATCAACTAGCGAGAGTGAAGGACGAAAAGGGAGACCAAGATCACCCTGTATGCTGTGTGAAGGCGATCACGCCATCTACCGATGTCCATTCTTAGACGAGGCGAAGAGAGTTTTGGAAGATCATCCGGTTTCACCGTTACGACTTCCTCCTGGATACCAAAAACTCGTGCCAAGTCCCTCGATAGTTGAAAATCCAGCTGGCCCGATCAAGTGGTCAGCTGAAGTGTCGGTCATTGAGAATGAACCTACTGAATCCAGACCAGACGAAAGTCTAAAGGTCGAAATGGCAGTTGACCCGGTTCTTCATTCAGAGGTTTCATCCTCAAATGACTCCGTCATTGAAGACCCATCTTCAAATGACACCCTGACTGAAGAGAATAAGGATGACACCATCCAGATTCTTTTCATCAACACGGACTCTGATGAGCATCAGGGCAATGCGCCCATTCCTTTATCGCAGGAAGGAACATCGTCAGGGTCGTATCCGGCCGTGTATTCGGTCCCACCACCAAGTAACCTAGTTGTATCCTTTGATTGGAATCAACTAGGCAGACCCCGGTTACCAGCCAGTATCCCATTCAGAATCATCGTCCAAATCTACAGAATGGTGATGGCTGGAACTATCATTGATGAAGGGGCGTCTGTGAGTATCCTTTCCTCTATTGCTTGGAAAGCACTGGGTTCCCCGACGCTTTTACCTGAGATGAGAAATCTATCGGGTTTTGATAAAGGAACCAGTCACCCGTTAGGGATTCTCCCCAATGTTCCCATTACATTGAAAGGGAAGACAGTTCATATGAACGTCATGGTCGTCCAGGGACCCTTGGTATATAACTTACTCCTTGGACGAGACTATATATATTGCATGGAGGCGATAGTGTCCTCACTCTTTAGACTTATGTGTTTTCCGCACGAAGGAAGAATGGTCAAGCTCGTAGACCAACTTTCATTTCCAGGATCACGCATCGCAAATAGTCAAATACCATCCCTTAACAGTTTATTCACTCAAGGAATGCCTCCACCCCCGGTTCTACTTCCCGATGAATGCGAGTGATTCGGAAAGATGTAACTGGGACCCAGGGGGCATGCACCCTGGCCTGCCTTGGGCAGAGGAAACCTTGGGTATAAAGTTAATTTCCGCAAAAGAATGGGACTAGTCCGTACCCCGTCCGAAAGAAGGAAGAGAGGGTTGTTCTAGGATAAAGTTCTTTTGTCAAAGTTATGTGAGTGAGATAATCAGCTTCTCGCTCCCCTTGTCTAGGTAAGTAGGATACTGAGGAAGGGGACCATTTGCGGCAGCAAGTAGCCACCATCTTTGAAGGCAAGCCTCACCCATCAAAACATATGTTTTGAAGGATAAGTAGGGGCAGCCTCCAAAGAAAGAGATGAAATTGCTGCAACAAGTGGTCACCATCTTTAGTAACCTAATGATAGACATCGCCGGAAAAAGAAGAGTTTAGTTTGCGACAGCAAATAAAACCATTTTTCGGATAATAAGTAAGAGGCCGATCCTAGAAATTATACTTTATACCTGGGGGCATGCGAACCTTTTGGAGCGCAAGCGCGGGACGACTATTTATTTTTTTAAATTTTTAGGTCCTCCCTTTAAACCTGTAGGTCTAACCCTTTAAACTCGTAGGATTAGCCATTTCCATCTTGCATAAAGAAAGGATGTGGGGCAAAAGTTAAAACTTGCCAAATTGGAGTAACTAGTGAGGTATAGCTCCTTAAATATGACTACCTCACCTGAGGCGTTTCTTGTATTAAGACTGGTATAATCGAGCAGTTTTAGCACACAGTTCATGCTCGTTAAAAAATAAACGCAAGATCCGAGCAGTTTTAGCACATAGTTCATGCTCGTTAAAAAATAAACATAAGTTGTGAGCAATCTTCCCCTAGAGTTCAAGCTCACCCAGAAAAAATGAACCGGTAAATAACCTTGGTAAATGTAACCTTTGACAGCCATATTAAAGCCCTTGGTCGTGTTCTTGCAGTCTCACCTCCATCCATTCATTTGGCCAATCGTTCATCTCCATATGTTTGTTTACCCATTTTGAGGAACAGCTGCGAAGAGTGATTTCACTAAGCCATCCTTGTGACACTGCCGTGATTGGAATATTCCAACCTGTACCTAGAATCTGCTGCTGCCCTGTTCATCACTCATTCCTCGAAAGACGAGTCGTCTTTAAGCTCTTTTCACTGACTCGTAAAATATGAAAAGATTGCCGAGTCTTGGCCTTCCAGCTCGTTAAAGCGACCGGGAAGCTATCCCTCCTCTAGATTTTAATCTTTTTGGACCTGAGGGATTATTGCACAAAAAGATCGAGCGCTTGTTTTGTTCGGCTCGTTAAAGAAATCGAAAATTCATCCCTTCTGTATTGTTTTATACTTTTTCGGACTTAAGGGATTAGATGACGAAAAAGGAATTTTGGAGTTGACTTTATGTACCTTTTCAGACTCTCTAAAAATGAAAAGGACCGAGTTATCCTTGTCGTTAGACTCGTTAAATTCATTAAATAGCGACAAACTTGTCTTTAGACGAGAACGAGTTTCCCTATCGCTAGGCTCGTTGAAACATAGCGATAGGCTTGCCCGAAGGGCAGGTTATAGAACAAGCATATGTTATCCTCCTCAAGCTTGACAAAAATAAAGAGGTACTGGTCAGCAATGACTGGGGAAAAATTGGGAGAACCTCACAGCTTTAATGGTAGCAAGTCGCTCTTGAACATGACACTTTGTCCTCCGTATCACATCGGGTTGGGTTGTTTCATTCACTGGTCTCATCACCATGGTCCTCGCCACACCATCCACATTTGGGGTAATGCTACCAATCCATCACATCAGTGTCGTTATATGTTCAAGAGATGTTGTTCTGCAAAGAGTCAACCGTGTCCCATCCACTGCCATACATTGTCCTTCATCCATTTCATGATCGCCACCCTGAATCATACATCACAGTTTGTTTTCACCTCATCACAATCACTAGCTCCGTTCCGTGTCAATGATGTGGGATTCATTAAGGCCCTCCTTTGACGGATCGCTCCTTGTCGACATCAGCTCATTATCCAAGGAGTTGATCTAGGAACACCCCCTTCAGTCCTTTGAAGCTTGCATGCCTCAATGGCAAGTTTCTCACTTCCGGCGACGGGTATACATCAATAACCTTCGACCAGAAGATTTTGCATGGTGGTCGACGCCAAGTCCTTTATTCCCACCATGTGAATTGTACTGCCGTACCTTGAGGGTCATCATCCTTATCGGTGATTCCTCTCGCGCTTGTTAACGGTTTACATCATTGACCGGTAATCAAGCGATGTTTTTCCATGTTCGACTTCAAGAAATTCTCACATGGATTGACTTGTACATCGAGTGAAGATCAGAAGAGATTGAAGACCCCGGATCTAGTTTCATCCATCCGGGCTGCGATATATATTCAGGATATAAAGACATTTGATATGTACATCATTGCAGCAGATGATCATCCTTCTCAAAGGATGATAATTTCAGCAGAGAATTATCAGTCTATCATCAGACGATCGTCTGTTCTATGTACCAAAATGTATTTATAAAGCTGAGCATGGGAATGCCCGCCTCAGCTAGATCATGAAAAAGTATGAAACATAATGTATTGTATTGTATCTTATTACAGGACACTTCTCAGCAGATTGAATGAACTTCGGATCCTCCTAATAAAGCATTTCACCCGATAAACGACCTCATACTTTAGGGGGCATCTGTTATAGACAATTTTGTGCCTTGCAGCATCAGGCATGAATTGTCAATAATCCAAGGGATCCAAAGTCCCTAAACATGATGTTCCTACCCCTAGAGGAACAAGGTCAGCAAACCAACAGCTCTCAGATCAGTTCTCCACCTGAAAACACTCAAAAACAAGCAATCCTGAAATCAAAGCAGTTGCTCCACTAGGCTTCTGCGCTGAAACTCAACTCCTCCATGGTGTACCTGCGTTGCAAAGCAAGTGGAACAAAGGCCACCTGCGCTGAGCGAGATGGGACAAGTGGCACACTGAGTCATTGCTCTGGAATCTTCCAAAAATGACACTTGGATCAGGGATTTCGCCTTGTGATGAGTCAGAGGCTCTGTTTCTCCAAGTGGAAGCAAGGTTCTCCAAGTGGACTCAAGAACTGAAGATCAACTGAAGAGAGAGAGGACACAAGGCAGCCACACATCAGTTGCAAGCTGACTCATCCTTTCTCAATTCATCTATATATTGAGCTCTCTCCTATGAGCTCTAGAGGCTGGAATTTTGTGCAAAGTAATGATATGTTGTTGGTTTCACTATAGAACCATTGGGTGATTGCTTGAAGGAGGTGAAGAGGAGAAATTCTTTCTGCTGGGAGGTGTTGCTGGATTGGGGCCTTCAATGGTTGTAACACTCTCAGAACTTTACTTCTTCCATTAATAAAAGCTATTGAGGTTCTTCTATATGCACTTGTTTCAATGATGTATTGTGATAATTGTATATTTGATTTATGCTAATCCTTGAATCAGTTATGATTGCATGCTTCTTGTAGTTTCCTTCTTTGTTATTTTGCAGGATCTCATTGTAGCTGGGCCAGCAAAAGAGCAAGGAGCTGGGAGCAAGCAGCAAAGAGAAGAGTTTGGATTCGACATTAAGCGCAAGGCAACGGTTAGTGCATTTCTTCACTCTCTCTTGCTTTCGTAAAGAAGTAAACCTTAAGTAGTTTTTCTTTACAGTTGTTACTGAGGTACTATCACCCTTAGAGTGGGATAGGGTCATCCGAGTCGGATACTTTTCCCTAAAACAAAATGTATCATAAATTTTGTCGAGAAGATGGTGCCAGCTCTTGCCAATGCCGTTTTCGCAGGACAGTTAAAGTTGGAAGTCGGCCAACCAACTCTTCTCAAACATGCTGAACGCTTGCGATTTCAAGGAACAAATACAGAAATAGTTAGTTGTTAGTTTTAATTTTAGATTCAATGTTAGTATTAATTTTGCTTTATTTTTGCTTGAAATGAGGATGGTCATTAAACCGTATCCTACATTTTTGTAATAAGTTAGTTTTAGATTTAGTTAGTAGTATTTAAACCCTTCTCATGCATTTAGAGAAGGGTACTGAAATTTGTCAAAAACTTGTCCTCAGAACATGCACTTTTGCACCCTCCAAGGAGGTTTTGATGAATGAATGGAACAGGATTTATTGATATCTGCATTTAATATCTACTACTGATGTTGCACTTCTGTACTCTTAGTGGATGTTGGATTAAGAAGAGATAAATCATTATTGCTTGAAGCTCATGAGTAGAACTAGTTATAAATGGTACTTCTATCTCTTAACTATTTCTGCCTTTGTGTTAAAGTGGTATTTATGTTCAATTGTTTATGTATTGATGCGTGAATGCTTGAGTTATCATTTGGCACTTCTGTATGGTGATAGCGATTTATTTATGCTTAATGTATGAGTAGCTTATTATGTGATATGTTTTTCACAACTGTTTTGTCTAACTTTTTATACGAAGTGGTTTATCTCTATTGAATTCTTTTCTCATAACAATTGAATGATCTTTATTACCAATTGTTATTTGAAATCATTTTAGATCGCACAACGGAAAGATTACACCCTGGGTTAGTGTAGAATTAGATATTTCTGCTAATTAGAATACAATTGCATGTTATTAGATTAGAGTTAAAGTAAAATCATTTCACTTAGGAACTTTTAGAAAGGAAATATCAAATCTCAACACACACACACATAAATTGGTAAACTGGTCCCATATCCCCAGTTGGACCCACTATACCAAACGTAAAAGGAGCTGCTAACCAAGGTTCGGACCAGGTGGGTATCCCCCTGGTTGTAGACTTGATTTTTGGGGCTTCAACACATCCCTGTGAATGACACACTTCGTGCTATTGCTCCCTCTTTGTCTCTTGCAACTCTTCTTCTAGCTCCTGCTCCATTGCCTTCACTAATTTGCACAACTGATGATGCTCATTCTACTCTGCTCGATTAACATAGAGCACCCCCTCATAGGATTTTAGCTCAAGTTGGGGTGCCATGTATGGGAATTCTTCACGCCAACGCATTAATTTGCCAATTTATGGTCGCCTATATGCACTATCTACTGTAGCTTGTGTTGCAATTTTGCAAGACCACTGCTGTTATCCGCAAGATCCCAATCTTCAAGGTGCATGAGAGATGAACTATTAACTACAACTCCATCATTTGGCTTTGTATTTACAGGCTTTCCCTTATCTTTTATGGTTCGCCAGCCATCCCATGGGTTAGACAGCAGCATCCGGACTAGTTATGCTTCATGTCTAAGAATTTCCAGCACATCCCCTACCATTGGTACTGAACTCTGCGCGGTGCCCACAGCCGTCGACACCATATGATCTAGAAAGTCCTGCATCTCTATTGGACAAATCACAACCCTTTGGTTTACACTTTGAGCGTAAATAATGAACAACTCTATCTCGGCTGGGAGGCACAATAGCTTACATTCCTCAAAATCGAAGATCATTTGGAAAACGCCCCCCTGTGATTTATAAGTGTTTCAAAATTCAAATTCATCTGTTCCCTCCTTTTTTTGTGCCGTAACGTTAAGCCTGTGGTAGATCATTCCAGATCTGGCTCATACCGCGTCTCTTAATTTCCCGTCGCCCACTCCCTTTTTCCATAACTCAAACATCTTGTCATGAATAGTGCCAGCAATGGTCACCTTTCTGCTTATCCACGCAGCAGTGCAACAGCCCCTTCTGCGCAACCGCGACCTTGGTGACATACCAATTCTCTGTGCCCCATGATTGTCGTGCAGCTTCCCCACAGTCTTCCTTAACGTCCCGCACTCTCTTTCAACTACCTGGAGCGACGAGACTATCCTTCGGTCAGTTAGTCATGTAGTCGGCCACCCATGTAGAGCTTCAGGCGACTACCATTTACTCTGTCGGGGAAAGGTTCTCCATTCAGCTTGATAAGCTAGACTGTGCCCCCATTTGTGACTTCTTGTACCATATAGGGCCCCAACCAATGTATTTAGAGTTTTCTAGGGAATTTCTTGAACTTGCTGTCATAGAGTAATACTAAGTCATTTTCTTTGAACATGCACATCTTGATATGGCGATCATGCCAAGCTTTTTCCCATTGCTTCTATACCTATTGATGGAATCATACAAGAAACCGTTCCTCCTCAAGTTCTTCTAGTTGCACGATCCTCTCTTCCAAATCCGCGCGATCAGCCATGCATGTTGTTGCTACTGTGCACAAACTAGGTAGAATGTATTCCATTGGCATGATAGCTTCTTTGCCATAGACTAACCAGAAAGGTGTCTGGCCTGTCAAATTCTTGCACATTTTTCGATATGCCCATAGCACAGCAGGTATGCACAAATCTTAATCATTCCACTGCACATTACATACCTTTGTCAATGCAGTCTCCAAGATTTTGTTGAAAGTTTCAATGGTCCCATTTTCCTGCAGATGGTATGGTGTGCTTTATTGATGATATATCTGGAACTCCTCAGTGAGTGCGCTGATAGTCTCATTCAGGAAGTGCATTTTGCGGTTGCTCATTAGTATTTTTGGACATCGAAACCATGTTAACACATTCTCGAACAAAAATTTCACAGTCGTAGCGGTCGTGCAGTCCTTAACCGGCTGTGCTTCTGCCCATTGGGTCAAGTAGTTTGTCGCAGTGATAATATAGTGCACCCCATCTTTTTAGAGGTGTGATAGGCCCTACAAAGTCAATTTCCCAATTCTCAAACGGTTGCAGTGTCATCTGTGGCTTGAGTGGCATCTCATCCCTCTCCGATGGTTTCCCCATTCGTTGGCATACGTTGCAAGCCTGATAGTACACTTTGGAGTCTTGATGTAGAGTTGGCCACCATAGTCCTGCACGAAGAATCTTGTGTGTTGTGGCGCATCCTTCATAATGTCCTCCTATAACCCGCCCATGCACTTTGGCAAGGATCTATACTCACTCAAATTCTGGTACATATCAGCATAATATTTCATCATTGCCCATTTTGTAGAGGTGCCTTACAATAATAGTAAAGTTTGTTGCGCGTATCACTAGTTCCTTCTTCTGTTGAATCGAATACCCCTATGGCGCGGTTCCTGTGGTTAGGAAGTGGATTATATCCTCAAAGTGGCCATCTGTGATGCATACTGCATAAAGGTGTGCATCAGGTAGTCCCTCCTCCAGGTTCGTGGGTTCTTCACCATTCTCAATTCGGGACAAGTGATCTGAGTCTGCGTTTAGATGCCCTAACTTTATGATGACTTCAAAATCATATTCCTGAAACAATAACAACCATCCACAAATGCGCCCCCCCAACATAGGCTTATTCACTAGGTATTTTAGCGCAAAGTGATCAGTATACATCTTAAATTGTCCTCCGAGTAGGTAGTGGTGGTATTTTTGGAGCGCGTATACCATCGCCAAGCCTTCACGCTCAGTAGTGGAGTAGTTCTTCTCAGCTTTGGACAATCATCAACTTGTGAACACGATCAGGTGATCAATTCCTTCCCCTCCTTCCTATGTGAGTACTGCTCCCATCACAATACACGACGTGTCAACATGCACGTGAAAGTCGATGTCCCATTTTGGAAAGACCAATATAGAAGCTGATGCCATCTTTTCCTTGACCATTTCCAGACTTTTGCTACATTCCTCATTCCAACAATAAGTAGTGTCCTTTTTTAACAACTGTTCCATTGGTGCCGTGATTTGCGCATATCTCTTGATGAACTTTCGATAGTAACCAGTGTGTGCCAACGTGGTGCGCATCTGGTTGACACTTCGTGGCGCTTGCAGATTGAGTATGACAACAATCTTTGTCGGGTCTACCATCAGGCCTTGCTTGCAGACCACATGGCTGAGCAAGTTCCCGAAGGGGATGAGGAAAGTACACTTTTTTATATTTAGCACAATTTAGTGCTGTCAGCAAGTATCCATCATTAACCGTAAGCTCGCGGTATGTTTCTTAACCAGCCCAAATACGGTCCAATCATCAAGATATACATCTAAGAACTTATGTATAAATTCCTTGAATGCAGCTACCACAACGCGTGAGAATATTGTTGGCACATTCTTTAGTCCAAAGGGCATCACCGTATACTCAAAATAGCCCCATTCGATAGAGAATGCTGTTTTAGTCCTATCCTCCAGTGCAATCTTGATCTGGTTGTACATCGAGAAACCATCCGTAAAGGAGTAGGCTTCTTGTCCCTCAACATTTTCTAGGACTTCATCTGTAAATGGTGTTGGGAATGGATCGTTAACACATGCATCATTGAGCTTCCTGAGATCCACATAGATGCGAATTTCTCCCTTCTATTTTTTCTCCTGTACAACCATAGGACTTACCCAATCAGATTCCTCTACTAGTTCAATTATTCCTGCTACAAGCATTTTATCCAATTCTTCACGAACCTTTGCTTTATATTTTGGATTCAACCGATAGGGCTGCTGCTTGACTAGCTTCGCATCTGGCTTCATAGTTATCTTCATCATTCCCAGGTCGTTGAGGATTCCTTTTAGCTACGTGATTTTGGTCAGGAATAAATCTTGATATTCGCGAAGTAACTTAACAACCTTACCCACTGTTCCATCATCCCAATAGTCCCTAAGTGTTCCATACTTCGGTTGCTCCTCCGTGCCAATGTTCACTTGTTTTGTTTTCAGTGGTGCAGTGATGTCGAGGTCCTCAATCGTTGGTCTGCGCACCTCGCGACTCCCCTCTGTTTCTAGAATATTGATGTTTCTGGGATCATCCTCATCATCTTCAATCTGTACGTTGTAACATTCAAGGGCTTGGCTCAGCTGGTGCGACCAGTTTGACTGCACTATTTCTTCTGGTTCCAATGGTACTTTGAAAATGGAAGCCTTTACTACTTACAACGCATCATCAACAGTGTCCATCCATTGGTCCTCAAATAAGAATGTTAATAAAAACCCTTCGTGCAAGATATCCCATTCGCCCGTACCATGTCAGAGCTCTGTTTCAGTGTAGCAGTTCCTTGGGATGATGTCCAGGGTATGATAAAATAAGTGTACCCACTCTGGTTGAGGCTCTTCTCCACAGGCTTGGACCCATCTGGTAAGGTGCATGCGCGGGTCATCACGTCCATCATATTTCTCAGTTTTTCCTAATTCTGCCTTCCCAAATCTTATCTACATCATCCACCTGCAATAGTGCCAATCTTCGAAGGTTCCTTCATGTGTTCCCCACTAACATGTGGGCGTCGCACACAATGCCCATCTCAATGCATCGAATTGTTGGTTCTCTGGTATCACACTTTCAAACTTGGTAAGGAATTCATCTACTGCTGTCAACCCATCATACATTGGCAGTTCGCGATCCTGAGCTCTTACGCAATACAGTGACCTAGTCATCATATTGCAGTTTAACATGGTTACTCCGTTCAACCAATTATGCCACTGCTCGTCTTCCTCATCTGAATCTTCAGTGCAAGACTCTGCATGCCCCCACGATATTCTTCCTTCTACAGTCGGATTGACCCAATCTTGATTTCGTGTAGTAATCTTGTAGATACAATCTAATTCATCATCACTTCCTTCATCACGCACGGGTTCAGTGTAATGCGGTCCTTCAGCCAGGTCTAGTGGAATGACTACACAGAGTGACTTCTTCTCAAATATCATTTTCCACTTCTTTAAATTAATAACCCCATTCATATCGGTGGCCCAGTCTATCCCTAACAATGCAGGGTAAGGGCTACTTTCATCCATGATTTCTATTACCTCAAAGTCCATTCGGGTGCTCGTGCCTTCTATATCTATTGTAATTCCTTGCAGTCTTCCCATGGGCAGGATCTTCTGTTGGTTCACCATGTGAAATTGAATAGGAGACCATTATAGTGTGGGCTTGCCCATGCACTCCCAAGTCTGTTTAGGGAGTACATTTTCATCTGAACCTAAGTCTAGAATGATCTGATCCATCTCATAGTTGCCAATCTGTGACATTAATCGCATTTCCCATACAATACGTGAAGCATGTTTCCCCAATTTTCGGACCACACGAGGTTCACCCAACCCTGCGCACCTAGTTATCAACTCTTGTAATCCTTTAACCGCCCTATTATCGCAAAGCAATTTCATGCATGTCTCTAAAAAGGTAGTTAGCATCGAGGGATCCCTTTCTGGCTCAGTTTGATCCTTACTACCTGGGGTAGAGACCTCCGCGAAGCTCTTCCTAGCTTCCAGATAAGTCTCCTTGCAAACCCTGTGTCTTCCTTGGTTAGTTTCCACTTATCCTCCCCTGTGGTCGTGCCACTTCTGAGCATCATGTTCACGTTAGGGTCTTTCTCGCGTGGTTCGGACCTCGTCATCCAGATGTCCTGCATTGTCGTAGGTTGTGCTGCCATTTTCTCACGAATCTATGCTATCAGTGTGGGGCAATCTATCATTTCATGATCGAACTGCTAACAGTAGGGGCATGATATTCTAGTCGGGTTGGTACAATCTCGTGCGTAGTGCCCTAGTCCTCCAGAGTTGTACCAGATTAGCTGCCCATGGCCCCTTCCTGTCCCCATTCTTCCCCTTCTTCGTCCTCACCCTTGGAACCCACCACACGCTATCGCCATGGTTGGATCCTAACCTCGTGCCTTAGTCTACATCCTGTAGGCAGGGGTGTGACCTATCAGTAATTCATAACTACAGCAGTCCCATTCATCGTGGCCCACCGATCTGTAAAAATTGCAAAATAGCTACTGGGGGTTCCAGGTAAACTTTTACAGTAGATGACAGTTGTACATGTTGTGCTTTCCTCCCACTTGACAGATTATGCACCAGAGCGAGGGTGCCGCGCTTGGCCCTGCTTGTGCCTCTGGTCGCAATGGCATTGGTCCCCATGGTGTCAAGTAGTTTGTGAATATTGGATAATGATCCTTATCGTGGCCCTAGCATTTACACTTTACACACCACACCTCCTCGCGGACTTCTGGCCTGGGCGTCCTCTCCTATTTTAGATTCTGCATTTCCAAGCACAGATTTTATATTTTCACGTGGATCTGCTGAACTCCCAACCCAGGATCCTGTATTGGAGTCTCATGCAACATCATCGCTATTTCTAATGCTTCAGCCTCAGGCAATATCTTCTACTGTGATAGCATTTTCCTCAGGTGTGGCGTTAAAGACGCCACAAACCACGTGTGTTGTTATGCATCCGTTAGCATCATGTTAGCCTCTCGGATCATACTCTTCAATCTTTGATCCAGATCCCAAGGGGTTTCTTCTAGTAGCATCACGATCTCGTTAAATAATATAATTGACTACGTTTCTAATTTCAGCTGACTAAACTCCTTTTTTAGTGCATCCCAGATCTTTGCTACTCCGGCATTGGGGTGATCGCTACAGTGCTTAATATACCAAGTCAACATGTGATCTTGTAGTGCACTTACCAGGGTAGCCTTTTTAATATTATCATCCGTAACTTCGTGTGCTTCCCACACTACCCTTACTACGAACCAAACTTGTTCTGGATCTTCAGTTCCTGCTCCTTTGAATATGAGCAACTTGATCACGTTTGCCATGCTAAACTTATGGTTTGCGCACGGTTGTACTAAGGCCACCAACGAACTTGTACTACTTCTCATTCAATCAATCTTCAATTTATTTCTTTGTAGGGTTCCAACCTCTGACATCAACCATCCCTTAGGTAGATCCCAGTCCCAGCAATGGCAGCATTTGTTGGTTTATTGGGCCCTGACCCAGGTTCGGAAGAATTATTAGCCAAGCAAATCCCACAACTACCAGTCCTTTCGGCAACAGTCTGTGGAGCATGGACTGAGGTCTCACCCGAAGTAGCAGTGAAGGGTGCTAGAACTAGGTTTCCACACCCTTGGGATGTTTTGATGTGGTTTGGAGGGGTCGTGAACTATTCGGTGGCCTCATGCCACTCTGTACTACTATCGGGCTTCCGCGCGGGTGTACTTTCCTACTTAACGAACTTAATAGTATTTAAGAAAAAATTTAACCATAAAACCCAATGTACGCAATTATAAAAATATATAAATTCATATAATAGATGCATAAACCAAAATACAGTAGATCCGTGATCTTTCAAAAACAACTTATCTTTATTGATATATTCCTCCAATACAACCTTCTTTCTTCCCTGCGCACGTAGCTGCAGGGGTACACGGACACAGTTGCAGACTCTATCAGGCCTCTGCACGCACAGCTGCAAAGCCTCTATCTACCCACTAACACCCTTGACTCCAACTTACAGACACAGAACTTGGATTAATTTTACCAACCCAAAATACATCAAATCTATCCCAGAACAAAAAAACTGCTTTCTACCCTTAGAAACTCGCTCTATTTATACATTTCCATGGTCTGGGGACCATGGGCAGACTGACTTACTTTCTATTATTCTATATTATTTTTGGGTGGACAACCCCTTGACTCGACCTATTACATTTCATGCTCCGTGCATTTCAGAAATTTACAATATTATTACCCTAACTTCTAGGCTTTAAGCCCAAAAATCATTATGTGGGGCCTATGCTCCCCAACACTAGTGCCCACGCAAATACCTGAAAACCTGCTTCATTTTTGTCCAGTGCTCCTTCCGTGGTTTTGACATAAACCTGCTCAATACTCCCACTGCATGTGCAATGTATGGTCTAGTACAGACCATCACATACATCAAGTTACCAACTGCACTTACATATGGAACATGGGACATGTCCTCTTCCTCTTCTTGTGTCTTGGGACACTGGTCAACAGGTAAATTCACACCTACAAGAATAGGAACCTTCACTAGTTTACTATCCTTCATATTAAATCTCTGCAGTAATGTCCCAACATACTTCCTCTGGTTTAACCAGAGCTTCCTCTTTTCCCAATCTCTTTTAATTTCCATGCCCAAAATATAGTTTGCAGCACCAAGATCTTTCATGTCTAATTTGGAAGACAATTGGGTCTTCAAATCCTGGATAATTTCTTTGTCATTTCCAACTGCCAACATATCATCCACATACAAGACTAGATAAATAACACGTTCACCAATTAATTTAAAATACACTCAGTGATCTACTTTGCTTCCGGTGAAGCCAAGTCCATGTATACATGTATCAAATTTCTAATACCACATCCTTGGTGATTGTTTTAACCCATACAGAGACTTTTTTAATTTGCATACTAGTTCTTTCTTACACTTCACTGCAAAGCCTTGAGTTTTCTTCATGTAGATTTCCTCTTCTAGATCCCCATGAAGAAATGTTGTATTCACATCCATCTATTCTACCTGAAAATCAAAAGTAGTAGCAATAGATGAAAGTAATCTAATAAAAGTTACCTTGGTAACAGGAGAAAATTATCACCAAAATCAATTCTTGATGTTAGTGTCAGTATTTGCATACCGCCATCAATGATCAAAATTCCTCTTTTATATCATACTAGTGTCCCGTTTGAATTTTTTATTATTCCACCTAGGTAATCATGCAAAAGTTTACACACTGATGGTAGTCCAAAATCAAAAATCACACTCCCCTCTCAAAAGTTTGTATTTTATTGTCTGCCCTCATGTGTCTTGCTGAGCATCCATTGACTATAAAGGCTCATTTCATCATGTTTTATATTAGTCAAGTCCACCTGAAGTTCAGTCATTCAAGGTTCCATTAGGTCACCTAGGTTTCATTTTCCCAAGGTCCAATAAATCACCATCTCACTGCATAAGGTCAAAAAAGTATGACAGTGAAGCAAATAATATCCCTTTTTCAGTTAAATAAGGGTTTACAAGTATGTAACCATGATTTCAAGAAAGGAATTTATTCCATTTTGTAAATTTTTACTTCAAAACAGATGTAATAATTTTTATTTCATTTATGTAATTTTATGTCTATTATATGTAATAAGTCACCATTTTAGCTGTCTACTCAATTCCATTTCCAATAGCATCCAAACAAAGGCCAAAATGAAGATTTCCAAAGCATCATCCACCTGTCAAAGGAAAAAAGGTCAGAAAGTCAAAGAGAATTAGTGTGAAAATTTGAAAAGTGACATGAAACATTAGAAAATGGGTTTGCAAATCATAAATCAAAACTAATTCAAGTATAAAAGCCCTCAAAGACATCTATGCAAACTTCATTAGCACTCCTACACTTTCAAAGCCTCCTCAGTAAAAGAGAAGTTTCAAATTTTAGGAAAAATTGGGAAAACTAGGGGATTTGGGCTCATTTTGAAAGCAGAGGGTGCGTTTAGAAACTAGAGGGCACGTTTAGAACTGGTGTTGCGCATTTGCCAGGAAACCTAGTTTGTTTTCTAAGGGCGTTGCGTGCCTGTAAGTGGAGGGTGCATTTGACCATTGTGTTGTGCCTTTTCCTGAGAATAACCAGAAGTTTCCCAAAGAACCCTACATTGCTCCAAACATCAAAATTTGCCAGCAAGGTGCTCGAGCAAGCAAGTAGGTCTAAATTACATTGTTTCTCTCCTTAACAATTGATTTTTATGGTGTTTCATTTTTTTTGGAGTCATACTAAGTTTAAAACCCTAGTAACCTAATTCCACTCCTAAAACTCATTTCCTAGCACCCCACTATCATTCCAACATTTCATAACTACCCCTGTCACCTCCCCATTCCCATCTCCTCAATTTCCTCACATCCTTCCATACTCCAAACACCTACATTCCATTTCATCATTTCCATAGGGTTTGACTCCAATAACCCATGGCTGAAGAAGAGAACATAGGTCAGATTGAGGAAGAAAGACAAGAGAGGAGGCTATCTAAGAATGGAGGGAGAATCATTAGACATGAGCCAAAAAACACCAGAGAACTCATGGAATCTCCCATCACTATGACAATATTTAAACATATGCGTTGTTTTTCATTTTGTGAGAAAGTGGAAAGGATCCAGCATCATCCTGTGTTGACCAGATTATTCATCACCAACCTCCATGATAGCCAGGTAACCCTTGCTGGTGTCACCTTCACTATATCTCTTGTTGCCATATCAGAAGCCTCTGGGATCCCAAATGTTGCAGGAAAATGTTTTAAACAAGGAGAATTGGATCATTTTTATTTATGAGACATATCTTAAACCAAGATATAAGAATGAGAGAAAGAAGAATTTTCCTTTCTCTTACCTTTTACATAGATATATTCCCATGATGAAAATCATAATGAAGTACTTCACATGTGAGGGTAGGTTTTCCAGGCTCTATCCTATCATATTTGGCTACTCATGCATTTGACAAGAGTCAAAATACTTAATCTACCCTACTATCTTTACCAAGACATTAACAAGATGTCATTCATTTATCAGAGGAAAGATTATGATAATCAAATGCAAAGAATCTTTCACCACTCCCTCATCAAAATGATAGTCCTACACCACCTTGATCAACTTAACATTGCACTAGACACTTTCATATCCAATGCGATTTTCACAGTCCCACCTATTGAGCATGGCCAAGAAGTACCTTCATCATCTCATCCATCCACCTCCGTTCCTCCACATCAGCCCAAAAATCATCCATATTCATATGATGAGTAAGCCACACCATCACCTTCGTCATCACCATCCCATGAGCCTATTCATTCACCTAGAAGAGATGAAGGCAGTGAGCAAGAACACATTGAGCATGGTGAGAGCGGCAAGCCTAAAGGCATTGTTTAGGTACCTTGACACATACCTATCAAAGAGGGCATAGGAACCTGTTTGCCCCATAGATTGTGGGAGTGGCCTTGCCTTCTTCATCGGTAAAGTAGGTACAAAAGGGTAAGGAAAATGTTATAGAGATAGAGATCCAGTTGCAGGAGGAAGACCTCCATAAGACAGAGCATGATTTTTAGTTTGTTGATCCAAATGAACATGATGACAGTGAGATCACATCCATTATCATCAAGGAGAAGAATGCACTCATATGAGAGCTCCAGGTCAACTTTCAAAGGGCCAAATACATTATCTCATACTATGAGCAGGAGAACAGGAAATTTGTTGTAAAAAATGAGCTCATGGAGATTCAGATCGTCAAAGCAAAGAAAGAGGCTGAAAAGGCTAAGACCTTACTTAATGAGGCATATGGACAATATGGTGAACAAATTGATGAACAGATGCCAAAAAGAAGGCCAAGGACTAAAGGCCTATGTTGGACACAGATTGTCATTGATGTCAATATGGCAATATTCAAGAGGAGGAGACAGAGCATATCAGAGCCAAGAGGAGCAAAAGGAGCCAAGAGGAGCGGACCAAGCCAGAGGAGCCACATATATCGGAGGAGTGCCAGAGCAAGAGGAGCCATATCGAAGGAGTGTCAGAGCAAGAGTAGCCATCGGAGGAGCTACAGGAGAAAATGGAGAAAGTGGACCAAGAGGAGTAGATGGAGCAAGAGGAGCCAAGAGGAGCAATATATATGGAGCAAATGGAGAAAATGGACTGAGAGGAGTAGATGGAACAAGAGGAGACAAGAGGAGCCATATATATATTACAAGCAAATAGGGCCATCGGAGGAGAAAACCCATATATATATGCCTTAACACTATCGGCGGGCACATATTACAAACAACAATGCCAAAGGAAGAACTATCGGGAGTACTGAGGAGTATATATATATATATATATATATATATATATATATATATATATATATATATATATAGATATATATATATATATATATATATATATATATATATATATATATCTATATATATATATATATATATATATATATATTATATATATATATATATATATATATATATATATATATATATATATAGATATATATATATATATATATATATATATATATATATATAGAGAGAGAGAGAGAGAGAGAGAGAGAGGCGATATAATAACACGGACCCGCGGCTCCATTATAAACTGGCTAAATGTAATATCGCATCCGCTATGTCGTTGGTCTCAAAGGGCTGTCACTCCCAAAACCCCTGATTGCGATATACAGTTGTGGACCCAACGGGAATATAGACTGTGGCTTAATATCATATCGCATCCGCAGTGATCGCAAGTCATAAGGGATGGCGCTATAATCTACCGATTGCGATAGAGGCATGGATCCGATGGACTTATTAAAAACAGTCTATAATATATCGCATCCAGAATGTCAGAACTGTTCAAGGTGCAAGCTCTGAAATCCGGAGCCGAAACTCTTATCAAGCAAAATAGAAAGCATATCGGGTCCACGGAGCAGAGAATCCTTATCGCATCAGTGAAATCTGGAGCCGAAACTATTATCAAGTGAAGTGTAAAATCATATCGGGTCCGCAGAACTCTTGTATCGCATCGGAGCAGCGGAGGTAGTGATCGCCGAAATCATCCAGAGCCGAAATTATATTTGGAGCAGCCTAAAGGAGATCGGGTCCGCAACCCATCAAGACTCGCCGATAAGGAATCCGCCGATATGACGGATTCGAATTCAGTTTAGGATGAAATGTAAGGAGGCATCGGGTCCACGTTACATCGGAGGAATGGGTCTATTGTTTACAGCGAACACCGATGTTCATCGGACCCGAAACAATATTAAAGGGAGTCTAAAGCCATATCAGGTCCGCACCTCATCGGAGGTCTGGGCTTAAGAGTTATCGCGACTGCCGAAATCCGGACCCGCCGATAATTGTAAAGGCGGGTGCATAATAATTGAAGTCCAGCATTTGAATTAGAGCGGGGGTTTATAATGTTTTCCGTGTATTATATGATACATGGCCGCGGGGTTAAGGTATATATTAAAACCTGTGTGATGGTTGATTAAAGCACTCGGTGATGGTTGATTAAAGGCTCGGTTGGTGGCTTCCGATGGTTGATAAAACGCTCAGGTGGTGGCTTCCGATGGGTGATTAGAACGCTCGGGTGGTGGCTTCCGATGGTTGATTAAAACACTCGGGTGGTGGCTTCCGATGGGTGATTAAACGCCTCCGATAAAGCCTATAAGGTATTAACCACAGGTCAAGGACCGAGTTTTATTTAAGAAAGGGGAGTTTGGGTTTTTCTACTCAGAATTTGGAACACTTGTATAGACAGAAGAAGCAAAGGAATGGAAGCCGAAGTGTCAAGCGATCAAGTGAGGAGGAAGCCAAAGAGCCAGCATGTAAGAGGAAACGAATGGACAGGGGCATGGAGCATATAAAAAGCAGAAAAAACAAAGAACTGTAGTGGTTGTTCATGAACGGTATAACTTGAGCATGAGATAGTGAAAGCAGCAGAAGAAAAGGGGGCAGTAGAAGCAGTGGAAGCTGAAAAGAGCACAACAGCACACCAGTGTATACCAAAGAGGTTGGAGCCTCAGAATTGAACAGGATTGAAGTCCTTGGGAGTTGGTGCTCCTAAGTCCAAGATTGGTGTCTTGGTAAAATAGAGTTGGTGCTCAGGAGGTTGGAGCCTCACCAAAGTCCAAGTTGGAGCTTCGCAACCAATTGTGACAATATATTTATTGTATTTATTTTACTGCACAGTTATATTAATAAAAGCATTTATTCCTGTTGTTCATTTTGTGTTATGAACATATATGTTTTAACTAGGAAAAATATAGTGAGAAAAAGAAATACTGATTCACCCCCCTCTCAGTATTTCCAACAGCCTAAAGAGAGCTTTGGAGCTAGAAAAGAAAAGGGAGGCAGAACTAGCGAATGAGCAGTTTTCCAAAATGGTAAATGAGAACCGGGAACATTTAATCGAGAGGGTGAAAATTCATCTTGAGGTCCTATTAGACAAGGATAAAAGTGATATTGATATTTAGAGAAGGATGGCTAAGTACTATGCCATGAGAAGCAAAATTGCAAGAGCCAAGCTCAAAAGAGCTCATGCAAAAATTGAAGCCTTGACCAAGCAAGAGGAGAAAATAAGGCAAGATATTCTTGCTGAGGCATCACTCCATGCCTCAAACATATGATCATCCATCAGCTGACCAATTTTGACAATTTTTGAACAAATTTTGCAAGTTTTGATTTATTATGTTTTTTAAAGCATTTTCAACACAGTCAAAATGTCAAACACACAAAACCTATGGTAATGCTCTCTTTTTTGAGGCATCTGATGGAAAAAGGGCCAACATTGGTAGATTTATAGTGATGAGGACATGCACCTTGTGCATTTTCTAAGCATTTGGAAGAAAACTAGTCAGCCAAAAGGGTCAAAAACCACCAAAAAACCACTTTTCTGCCTCTTTTTTGACCTTGGCACTACGCGTTTACCAGTCTTTGGAGATTGCGATTTTGACAAGGTAAATGACCTCCAAATTGAAAAATGAAGGCATATCTAGAAAGTAGACTTGAATGGATTTCCAACTAGCTATCTTGGAGCAAATTTAGACACCAACAAGGCATCCAGAAGTAGCCTTGAAGTTGGAGGGTGTATTTGACACTAAGATGGCGCATTTGATAGTCTTCTCCAATTTTCACTATTTCTCTTGAAATTGAATTTCACCTATGGGAAATTGATCTTTTATAGATGTAATTATTGAAGATGATGTGATTCTTATGTTTTTTTTTTGTTACCAAGGGTAAATACACTAGTTAAATGGACTACATGTCATGTAATGAATCAGTTTGCTTAAGTTAGGGATGAGTCACTTTAACCACCCTACACTCTAGCTATCAGTTCAGCCTTTCTTGCAATTTCTCCTCCTCTCATGGATTCAACCCCTGAGGATAGGATGATTTGGTTTGAGTCCTATATTATGTATTTTCTTAGTCATTTTATAGGTTTGACTCTCTTGGATGTTGCAATAGCTTTCAGACTTTGGCATGGAATATATTGGATGAAGTTGCAACATGGTGGGATTCCTGTGGCATGATATTTTGATCTTGTTTCTTCTTCAGTATTCCTGTGGCATGATATTTTGATCTTGTTTCTTCTTCAGTATCATATGTGTGAATGTTTTGTTCCTTTCTTGATCCATTTCACTCTAATTATGTTTTATTTTCAAGGTGTAATAAGTAGAATTCATCTTCGTATGCTCTGTTTTGGGAAAATCATCATAAATTGTTTCATTTCTTCAGTTTAAAAAGAATTCATGACCCTCATGCTCTTTTTAGCATCTCACTAGTATAAACCATTTCATCACTATACTATGGAGTTTAAATTACCTTGCCTAACTTGCCCCGTCAAATGTCTGCCATTCAGATTCACTTTTCCCTGAACTAGTTCATTCTCTGACCTAATTCACTCATCCTTGTGACTACCCAACAAAAATCAAGTCAAACAACCCTTTGCACTTTACATCTAGCCTAAAACCCTAATCTGTCCAGATGATCCAAATTGGATCCAAGAAGAGTTATCATAGAACCATGACTGTATCAGGTTGGGACAGACTTCAAAGAATTAAGAGCAGTGATCAAAAACACCTCTAAACAGTGGCAGTTAGTAGCCAGTGTGGAACAACAAGGACCTTGGTCAAAGTGTGCTGACCGATGCCCATGGAGACTGCGCAAAAGTCGAAACTAGCCCATGGGAAGCTCGGATCGGGAAAAGGAGGCATTTTTTGATGCGCGATTAATGCTTAGTGCTAATCTTGCATCGCTGGGAGAAACCCCTCGAGGAGGAGAGGCCCCAAGCACTCGGTCACATGAGAGTCAGGAAAACCGTGGGGAAAAATGCTAAAGGTAAAGGCGGGACCCATGCTCGAAAAACCGACGGTATTTATCAAGGGCACCCTTGGGTAGTAAGCCGTTTTGGTGAAAAATGAGTGATTCCACTCAACACCTAACACGTGGCAAGCGGAGGAGAGATAAAACCACTACTCATCACGCGCTAACGGTTGAGCAAGTCAACCAAGCGAAATGAACTAATGGCGTCGGATCTGGGGTCTCCAGATATAACGACTAAGATCATGATCAATGGGGAAACTGGAACTGGCAAGGGAATAAACCGCGATCTATAAGAATTTGGGGTCCAATTTAATCGCCAAGGTGGAAAATGACTCATGCCATGATGTAATTAAAAATTCAAACTGATGAAGCAAGCTGGCGCAGTTGTAGGAGGACAAGTGGCCACTCCCTGTGAGACTGATGATGACACTGAGACACGGAACTCCAAGCGAAGCTGTAGTAGGCGATCTGAAGGAGGTGGAAGGGGAATCAAACAGCCATGAGAGCGAATGGTTTTAAAGCCATGCACAGACAAAGAAGAAGACACCGAACACCAAGAGGAAGACAGAGAAGAAAAGGAAGAAGACAGAGAAAACGAAGAAAAGACGGTAAATAAAAAAAAAAAGCAGAAAGAAGACAGAGGGCCGAGCTGACCAAAGGCAATGTCAAGTACCAGAGAGCTTGAGAGGTTCAAGCCATCCCTAAGGGGATCTATCAGGACTAAGCACCACACTGGGCTCCTTCCATTAAAGACCAGAGAGGTCAAAGAAGTTGGTAAGGGAAAGAGTCTGTGCACTCTAGTGGCTTGGGGAATCCAAGAACCACCCTACCAAGAAAATTCTATTTCAAGAGACTCACATTGAGCTCCTTCATTGTAATTCTTTTCTTTAAGACACAATAAAATAAGGCCACCACTAAGAGCTGGACCGGAGATGTAGCCCTGGAGGATAGGGTGAACTCATTAAATTCTTGTGTTCTTATATTTTCTTACTGTATTTCTCTGTTGTTTTCCATTTCAAGTGTCTGTGTATTTGCAATCTGACTGATCCGTTGCCAAAATGACATAGATGCACACCAGCACATGAGTCTGTAATACCTTCATTTAATAAATCTTTAACTGAGATCACTCATAGGGTGATTTTCAGATCAAGTGGTATGAGAGCTTTAGGCTGTAAGGTTAGACAAGCTTGTGTTGGTTTAGTTGTTGAGTGTTCACTAGATCAAAGCTCAAATTCGGAGGAGGAGAGTTGGTAAAAACTAATCCTGAAATTGGGAGAGTCTATCCTCGGAAGGCAATGTTAAAGGAAGCTTCTGTGGGGCCAGGCCCTCAAATCATAGAAAGTTTCCTAGCCATAAAATCCATGGTAGAAGAAATGTATAGGGACTTTAGAAAGCATAAGGATGAAGATTCATCAGGTTCTAAACAAGACAAAGAAGAAGATGAGTCTCACTTCCATGACCACTCCAAAGGAAAAGGGAAAGAGGAAATCTTTCTCACACCTCCTAATAGCCCTGTGCATAATAAGAAGGAATCTTTAATCAAGTTGGATGTTAAATTTGATTTTCCTGTATATGATGGAGAGCTAAATGCTGAAAAGTTAGACAATTGGATTAGACAAATTGATGTTTATTGCAGAGTACAGAACATCGACTCAGACGAGAGCAAGATTCAGCTGGCAAGCCTATGCCTAGAAGGCACTGCCTTGGTTTTGTAGGAAGGCAAAACCGAAGCTGACATGAAAAGACATGGTAAGACCATCTCTGTCTGGAGTGAATTTGTTTCTGCAATCAAAAAGAAGTTCTATCCGTTGGCCTACATGTAATAAGCCATGATAAGTTGGCAAACTCTTCAGCAGTTGAAAGGGAAAAGTGTGCAAGGGTACACTCAAGAATTTAGAAAGAGAGCATTGATTCTAGGAATCTCATTAGACTCACCAGAGACTCTGTTGAAGTACATTGGTCGTCTACAAAGCTAGATGAGGCATACCATCCTCATGTTTAGTCCCACTAGTATAGATGAAGTATCTGTACAAGCTACTCATCTAGAAGCTAGGGGAAAGAATGGAAATCCAGAAGTTGGGGGATCATCCCAACCTACTGCAAGCAAGAGCAAGGAGAAAATAAAGCAGAAGTGTAAAGCAAGGAAGGATAACACTGCACAAAAAAGCAAAGCTTCATGCACTCACTGTAAAAAGGATGGGCATGATGATGAGCATTGTTGGATTCTGAATCCAGAGCTGAGGCCTAAGAAGTTCGAGGGAAAGAAGAAGAAGGTTGTTGCAGCTATTTAGAAAGATTTGGGGTCAGACTCAGGAGATGAAACAACTATTGCAACCACAAGTATAAAAGATAAAAATTCCGATGCATCTACTAGTAATTCTGCTCAATCTGTTATTGGTGAAGAAAATGAGAGAAAAAGACACGAACTTTTCCATATTCGAGTTGTTTCTGAAGCAATTGTAAAAAAAATGGGATTAGCAACTCCACCTCACAAGAAACCATACCCATTAGGATGGTTGAATGATAAAGTACAACTACAAGTGACTAGACAGTGCAAAGTCAAATTATCTTTTGGGTCAGAATTTGTAGATGAGGTTGAGTTAGACATAATTCCTTTGGATATATGTGGAATTGTTTTAGGAAGTCCTTACTTGTATGATAGAAAAGCTATTCTCTATAGAGCTGAGAACAAGTATCTACTTTTTAAAGATGGAATCAAATACTTTGTAAGAGCTCATAAGCTCAAGAATAATTATACTCTCATAAAATCAAGGCAGTTGAAAAAAATGACAAATTCATGCAAAAAATTCTTACTGATGGTTGTAAAGGAAAGAAACCTGATAAAACCAATGTATTTTAGGGCTGTAATGCTGAACAACAAGCTGATATAGAAAAGGTTATTTCAGAGTATGATGTCTTGTTTTAAGTACCTAAAGGGTCTGCCACCCAAAAAGGAAATAGTACATGATGTTATTTTGCAGTAAGATGTTCCATTGCCTAACATTGGAATGTACAGGTTTTCTTCTTTAGAGAATGCTGAAATCAAGAAGCAGGTGCAGGAGTTGCTCAAGAAGGGGTTCATTGGGCCTAGCACATCACCATGTGGGTCACCAATCGTTTTGGTGAGAAAGAAAGATGGCTCGTGGAGAATGTGCATTGACTACCGAGCACTGAATAAGATAACAATCAAAAATCGTTATCCCCTTCCTCGCATAGATGATCTTTTGGATCAATTGAAGGAAGTTGTTTATTTCACCAAGTTGGACTTGCACAGTGGATACCATCAGGTCAGAGTTGTAGAACAAGATGCATGGAAGACTGCTTTGAAAAAAAAGCAGGGATTGTATGAGTGGTTGGTTATGCCTTTTGGCTTAGCTAATGGTACTGCTACTTTCATGAGATTAATTAATGATGTACTCAGACCTTTTCTTGATGATTTTTTTATTGTGTATTTGGATGACATTCTGATTTTTAGTAAAACGTGGGAAGAATACTTAAATCATGTTAAGCAGACATTAGATGTTTTGAAAAGAGAAAAACTTCATGTTAAACTCTCAAAGTGTGAATTTTGCAAAACATCTCTAAATTATTTGGGTCATATAGTAGGGGGTGGTGAATTGAAAATAGATCCCTCTAAAGTGGCAGTCATTGTAAACTGGCCTAAACCCAAATCTGCTACAGAAGTTAGAAGCTTCTTAGGAGCAGCACAGCATTAGAGGAAGTTCATTTCTAACTTTTCCTCAATTGCAGCTCCCTTACATGCTTTAACAGGATTGAACAAGGTGTTTCAGTGGGGAGGCAAACATCAAAAAGCCTTCGACACCTTGAAGGAAAAGATTAGTACAACACCTATACTAGCACTGCCTAATGTGTAAAGACCATTTGAGATCCAGACAAATGCTAGTGACTATGCCATGGGAGCAGTGTTGACACAACATGGTAAGCCCATATGTTATCATTCTGAGACTTTTAATCCTGCATTAGTTAACTATCCTACATATGATAAAGAATTGTATGCATTAGTTCAGAGTGTGAAAAAGTGGAAACATTACTTAATGGGAAAAGAGACAGTAATACATACTGATCATCAACCACTTCAATATCTACACTCCCAAACTAAGTTGTAGCAATCAAGACATTATAGATGGATGGGTTTTCTACAACAATTTCATTTAGTCATCAGATATAAAAAGGGCATACATAATAAAGTTGTAGACATTTTATCTAGACCCATTATAAATGCATCTACTATACTTAGGCATAATTATGTGCTTCATGAAAGCTACATTGAACAATATGCTCAGGATATAGACTTTAAGGATGTATATGCAACTTTGAGTCAAGGAAAATGGGTAGAAGAATTGGATTACCATGTGAAGGACCGACTCTTATACCATTGTGGGAAACTCTGCATTCCACAAACTGAGAGAGTAAAGATAATTAGAGAAGCACACACTTCTCTGATATCAGGTCACTTTGGGGTAAGTAAAATAGTTGCACAACTGTAAAGATTTTGTTATTGGCAAAAAATGAATGAGACAATTTCTAGATATGTAAAAGGGTGTACTATGTGTGCTAAAAGCAAGCCCAGCAACAAAACACTAGGCTTGTACACTCCATTACCAGTACCTTCTCACCCTTGGGAAAGTGTTTCCATGGATTTTGTTGGAGGACTGCCTAAATCTACGAAAGGTCATGATTATCTATATGTTGTTGTGGATAGGTTCAGCAAAATGTGTATTTTGGTACCTTGAAATAAATAGATTACAGTTGAACAGACTGCAAAATTATTCTTTGAACATGTATGGGTTCATTTTGGATTACCCACTTCCATTGTATTTGATCGAGACACCTGATTTGTGGGGAAGTTTTGGTCAAGTCTGTGGGAACTGATGGACACCAAACTAAAGAAAAGCAAAACCTTTCATGCACAAACTGATGGCTAGACAGAAATAGTTAACAAGACAGTGATCCAGTTACTTAGAGGATATTGTAGCAAACATCCTAAGCTTTGGGATGAACATTTATGTTATGTGCAGCATGCTTACAATAGAGAAAAACATTCTTCTACACAGAGATATCCATTTGAGACCTGTTTTGGTTTCACACCAAGGTCTCATTTGGATTTCATCTTTGGTAAAGGTACCACAGTTGAGGGACACAATGATGTGGACAAGGAAGCTAGGTTCATTAAACAAATCCAGGAGATCCACCAAGCAGTACAAGAATGGCTGGAAAAGAGCCAAGCCAAATACAAGGCAAGGCATGACAAGCATCGGATGGAGAATAGTTTCCAAGTTGGTGACCAGATCTGGCTGTATATCAGCAAGGACAGGGTGCAAGGCAAAGGTAAGAAGCTAAAGCCTATCAAGTATGGACCCTTCAAGATACTTGAAAAAATTGGTGAAAATGATTTTTGCCTTGATCTACCAGCTTACATGCACATATACTCGGTCGTAAATGCAGATTTCTTGAGATTGTTTGAACCTTCGATGATTGAGGATCCTAAAGAGTAGAGTCAATTACCTTCCATTGATGACCTGTTACCTGAATATCTTAATGAATTACAGGAAGACACCGTCTTGGACAAGAAGGTGAGGACGACGTGTAGAGGAGACGTTGAGTACCTTAGAGTAGGGCTCAAGGGTTCAAAACCAAGCAGTGCAAAGTGGATTGAGATCATACAAGTGAGACAATAGTACCCTAACTTAGTCGATGCTTAAAAACCAACTTTTGGTGGTCCAAAAGCTTTTTCAGTGGGAAGGCCATGATCCAAATTGGATCCAAGAAGAGTTATCAGAGAACCATGACTGTATCAGGTCGGGACAGACCTCAAATACTTAAGAGCAGCGATCAAAAACACCTCTAAACAGTGGCAGTTAGTAACCAACGTGGAATGGCGAGGGCCTTGGTCAAAGCATGCTAACCAAGGCCCATGGAGACTGCGCAGTAGGCAAAACTAGCCCCTAGGAAGCTCGGATTAGGAAAAGCAGGCAATTTTTGATGTGCAATTAGCGGTATCGCTGGGAAAAACTGCTCGAGAAGGAGAGGCCTCGAGCGCTCAGTCACATGAGAGCTAGGAAAACCGTGGGGAAAAAGGCTAAAGGCAAAGGCAGGACCCGCGCTCCAAAAACTGGCGGTATTTATTGGGGGCACCCTTGGGTAGTAAGAAGTTTTGGAAAAAAAGGAACGGTTCCACTTAGCGCCCGATGCATGGTAAGCGGAGGAGAGATAAAACCGCCACTCATCACGTGCTAATGGTCGAGCAAGTCAGCTGCACGAAATGAGCAAATGGCATCAGATCTGGGGTCTCCACACCTAACGGCTGAGATCACGCTTGATGGGGAAACTGGAATTGATAGGGGAATAAGCCACGATCTATAAGAATTTGAGGTCCGATTTGACCGCCAAGGTGGCAAATGACTCATTCCACGTTGTAACTGAAAAACAAAACCAACGAAGCAACCTGGCACAGTTGTAGGAGGACAAGTGGCCACTCCCTGTGAGACTGATGATGATGCCGAGATAGGGAACTCCAAGCAAAGTTGTAGCAGGCGATCTGATAGAGGTGGAAGGGGAATAGAACAACCATGAGAATGAATGGTTTTAAAGCCATGCACAAACAAAGAAGAAGACACCGAACACTGAGAGGAAGACAGAGAATAAAAGGAAGAAGACAGAGAAAACGAAGAAAAGACAGTGAAGCAAAAAAAAAAAAAAAAAAAGAAGATAGAGGGTCGAGTTGACAAAAGGCAACATCGAGTACCAGAGAGCTTGAGAGATTCAAGCCATCCCTGATGGGATCTATCAGGACTGAGCAACAGACTGGGCTCCTTCCATTAAAGACCAGAGAGGTCAAAGAAGCTGGTAAGGGAAATAGTATGTGCACTCTAGTGGCTTGGGGAATCCAAGAACCACCATGCTAAGCAAATTCTGTTTCAAGAGACTCACATTGAGCTCCTTCATTGTAATTCTCTGCTTTAAGACACAATAAAAGAAGGCCCCCACTGAGAGCTGGACCAAAGATGTAGCCTTAGAGGATAGGGTGACCTCCTTATTAAATTCTTGTGTTCTTTTATTTGCTTACTGTATTTCTCTACTATTTTCCATTTCAAGTGTCTGTGTATTTGCAATCTGATTGATCCGTTGCCCAAATGACATAGACACACACCAACACATGAGTCTGTAATACCTTCATTTAATAAATCTTTAACTGAGATCACTCATAGGGTGATTTTTAGATCACCAGACCTCTTGGTAGTGATCCTTTGGAGAGAACCCTCTCCAGCTTGGTAGGGCTAGCTACCAAGTCAAAAGATTGTTCTATGGTTACCTCAGCTGCACTCTTCCTCAGCGTGGAGATCCAAAGGAGTGATAACACCCGGCACCTGGGAATAACCTTTTGCTACCAACCAAGATTTGTATTTTGCCACCTTTCCTTCTGCATCTGTCTTCTTCTTGAACACCCATTTTCTGCCAATGGGTTTCCTTCTAGCCAGCAACTCCACCAGATCCCAAGTCGCATTTTTGTGCAAAGATGTCATTTCATCAACCATGGCCTCTTTCCAGAGTTTTCCATCCTCTAAATCTACTGCTTCCTTCACAGTTATGGGATCATCATCAGTAGTATATAAAGAAAAATTTGAATAGAAAGCAAATGGACTATATCTTTCTGGCTGCCTTCTTTTTCAAACTGATCTTCTCACAACCAGAGTTTGTGGATGTTCATATTCTGATTCCTCTTATACTATAGACTCTGATTTTCCCTCATTTAGCTCAAACTCTATCTTCTCAGGTTCCTTTGATGGGACTTCAAGTTTAATAACATCTTTCACCTCTCTGAACACCACATCTCGGATGTACACAACCTTCCTTGTTACTAGGTTCCAAAGCTTATAACCCTTTAAACCATCCTTATACCCAATAAAGATGCACTTTTCAGATATACTATCCAACTTTGTTCTTTTATCCTTTGGAAAATGTACATATGAATCACATCCAAATACCCTTAGATGTGAAAGACAGGGTTTCTTACCAGTGCATACCTCTTATGGAGTCTTATCCTCCAATGTTAATGAAGGTGATCTGTTGACCAGGTAACATTTTGTCTCCACCACCTCTACCCAGAATTCCTATCCTAACCTAAGACCACTGAGCATGCTTCTTGCCCTTTCCATGAACATCTTGTTCATTCTTTCTGCAGCTCCATTTTTCTCAGGTGTGTATGGAGTAGTATTTTTCCATGCTATACCACACTTCTAACAGAATTCTTCAAGTTCATTCTTGCAAAACTCTCCACCATTATCTGTCCTCAGCACCTTTATCTTCTTCTCCATCTGGTTTTCCACCAGAGCCTTAAATTCTTTAAACTTTTCAAAGACTTCATGTCACACGGAATCAGTCAAGAGTGCGGACGCAACCGACCTTCCTAGAAGTCTAAGACATTCTAATGACAAACAAGACAAACTAGACCTATCCTTCTCTAAACATGCATTGTGATATGATAAATCAAGTGTTTTGTTCTTACCTTTGTCCAAACGCTGTTGTAGAAGTCCAAGCTTTGTTGATCTGGATGAGCTCCTCCTTTTCTCCAAAACCTGCAATCACCAACAGTCAAACAATTAAATAGCACCTGATTATAACATAAAACAAAGCATATTCAACATATAGACCAAGGAGTACATGAAATAACCCATAAACAACAAGTTATTGAGAAGAATGGACCAATTTGCATTAAAGGTAATCAAAAGGAACCATTACAACCTGAGCCTTGGTGTTGTGTAAGCTCCTTCCAGGGTCCAAAAGAGTCTTCTTCTACTTTGACAAAGCTCACCCACTTCCAAATAGAACAAGCAAAGATGGCAATCTCTCCTCACAAGCTTCTAAATGGGAGTCCTAATTCCTGCAGCATTTACCCTTAGAAATGTATAGATTTCAACCTCTCCTCCTTCTGGCCCAATGCCTGTATTTATAGTGCTCAAGAGGAGGTTAATCAGGTCCACCATCAATGGGATAATCCCCTCCTTGGGTGGGATAGCTCCCTTATTGATGGGATAAGTTCCTCTTTGATAGGAGTGCATGAACCATCTGGAGGCGCCCAATACACGTCGAACAACCTTCTAGAATGCTCTAGAAATGACCACAAGTAACTTTTTAAAGATGAAACTTGCGCATTCTAACCTTTACAGGGGGACGCACTTGTCCCTTTACATACAGAGCGTCCAAAGACGCAGCTTTTGTGAACATTGGGTGCGTCCCCGCAGGTAAGGTTGAGAGAACCTGCGTCCCCAGAGATAAATACATTTATAAAAGACTTTCTCTCTTTTGGAGTTTGACATGGAGAGCAGAGGCATGAGACTTGCCTAAGAGGATAGCATGACTGTTGATTAAGCCATACTAACTGTGAATAGTCATGGTGACATTTTTTAGTGTAACAGATTGCCCCCTAAAGTGCGAAGCCTGGAATAGATTAGGGTTTGTAATATCTAGGAAGGGTGAAGTGCTTTATCATTTCAAGGATTATCCCGTGGAGAGCCTGGTCAGAACCTGCAATTTTCAACACAAAATACATGTATAAGATTATATCATCACTGAGGTAGGCATTCCCATACTCAGATCAAAACTTTAACTAACAGACTAACTACTCTGATACAGGAATGATCTTGCAGTACATCACAGTCATAGACTTTTGTAGACACAGTATGGACGCAGCCATCTGTTTATGATTAGTCTACTTAGATAATGAATACAAAACTCCTCGCAGCCTGGATGGTGGAAAGTAGATCCAGGGTCTTCATTTCTACTTCCCGAATTAGTACGATTCTAGCCATGCGAATAAATGAGTTGATGTCGAACATGGTAGAAACCACTTGATTACCAGTCGATGATGTAAACTGTTAACAAGCGTGAGAGAGACCACCAGTAATGTCAATGGTTCTCAAAGTACCCAGTACAATCCATGAGATGTGAATGAATGAGTTGATGTCGAACATTTCACGGAATCCTTCGATCGAAAGTCAATGATGTAAACTGACGTCAAAGGCGAGAAACCTGCCATTGATGCATGCAGACTTCAAGGTACTGACGATTTCTAAGTCATCTCTATAGATAATGTGCTGATGTCGATAGAAAGCGACCCGTTGCAGGCAAGCCCGCAACACGAAATCATTGTTCAAGTTGAAGAAATGTTGCTGTAAGGACTGACTCAGGGATGGTCAAATGGATGACAAGTATTTTGCAGATGAAAGTTTTGCTTGCAGACCTCTTGAACACATAACGACACGACAGATGGCTTGGTGACAAATAACTCAAAGTTAATCCCCGGAACCCGGTTAAAGACTTTCAAAGTGGTTTGATCAACTGTGAGGTAAAAGATTTCCCAACCCATGTGAATGAAAAGTGTCGTGTTCAAGAGTGGTAATAAAGTTTCTTTTGAGACAAAAGGTAACAAACAGGTTCATTCTTCGCTCTTTTCCCCCACCATTTCTGGCAAGTACCTCTTTATTTTTAACAAGCTTGAGGAGGATAACATATTCTTGATTATAAGCTCATCCTTCGGATGAGTCCAACCTAGTTTTGATTCGAACCCTAGGAAGGAGTGGTTCGTTCCTGTTTGTAATTGAACAGGTCCTTTATTGTGAAATGTTTAACGAGCCCAGTATAGGAGAAACTCGGCGTTTTTCAATTTTAGAGAGTCTGAAAAACTTAAGAAGACTCCAAGTTGAACTTTTTCGTAGATTTGTGTCCCTCAAGCCCAAAAAAGTATAAAATAATACCTGGGGGAACTGCTTGATCTTGCGACCAAGGAGTACTTTCATAATTAGTGCCATTGACCTAAAAAGTAAAAAGAAATCAAAGACACGTCGTTTTATTTCCGTATCGAGTTTGAAACGACAAAAACCCGGCAATCTTTTCCTGATTTTACGGTCAGAAAAGGGCTATAAGGGGACCGTCTTTTAATTCTGTTTTAACGAGTGTAAAAGAAACGTTCGACAATCTTTTCATATTTTAGGAGTTTGAAAAGGGCTTAAAAGAGAACTCCAAGGTTTCACTTTTTCGTAAGTTTTAATGAGTTCGAAAAAATGATAAAAATGTACTCATGGTTTTCATTTTTTTCGAAAGTTTTAATGAGTTTGAAAAAATGATAAACATGTACTCATATGGCCTACTTTCAATTTAATTTACGAGTAGGAAAAGATGGAAAGAACTCGGCATTTTCATTTGTTTTTCGAGAAAAAATAGCAAAATAATCTCGGTATTTTCATGAGTTTTAACGAGTCTTGAAAATAACTGAAATTGACTCGAGATAGGTTTCATTTTTACAAAAGCTTGAAACAGACAAAAACTATGCTTCAAAGTAGTTTAATTTTTACACAAGCTTGAAACAGAGAGAAAACTGTGCTTGATGCCCCCTAAGCATAATTGCTAGAGCGCATGCCCCCCAGCTTCATTTCATTCAACCAGTTGGATGAAATGAAGGTTGAGTTACGAGATCATTTGAAAGACTCGACCTAAAACTGTAAGAAAATTATACAAAACACTGAAATAACTAACCTAAACATACAACCTAACATCTATGAGGTCTAGTCAAACTCTTGACTTAATTAGAGGAGGATTTGTTTCATTTTTTAATGAGATTGACACAGGAAAAGAACTATGCTCGGATCCGGTTTCATGTTTATGCAAGCTTGAAACGAAAAACTATGCTTGTTATAAGTTCACATGCCCCCGGCACAATGATGCCAATCAAGGTACATGCCCCCCAAGCTTCATTGCATTCAATGAGGTGGATGGAATGAAGCTTTACTTTCGAAATCTTGGAAAGACTCGAGGGAGTTGTTTCATTTTTTAGTGAGGTTGACACAGGAAAAGAACTATCCTCAAAACCCTTGTTTCATTTTTTAAACGAGCTTGACACAAGATAAGGAACTATGCTCATAACTACTCTCTACAATCTACCTAACAAAAACTCGACTCTAAAAAACCTTGATTCATTTTTTAACGAGCTTGACACAAGACAAGGAACTGTGCTCTAAAATCCTTGATTCATTTGTTAATGAGCTTGACACAAGACAAGGAACTATGCTCATAACTACTCTCTACAATCTACCTACTTAACCTACCCTTGTTTCATTTTTTAACGAGCTTGACACAAGATAAGGAACTATGCTCAAAAAGTTCGCATGCCCCCAGCATAATGATGCAAAGCGAGGTACATGCCCCCCATGATCCCCAGCGGAGTGGCCAATTTGTCACACGGAATCAGTCAAGAGTGCGGACACAACCGACCTTCCTAGAAGTCTAAGACATTCTAATGACAAACAAGACAAACTAGACCTATCCTTCTCTAAACATGCATTGTGATATGAGAAATCAAGTGTTTCGTTCTTACCTTTGTCCAAACGCTGTTGTAGAAGTCCAAGCTTTGTTGATCTGGATGAGCTCCTCCTTTTCTCCAAAACCTGCAATCACCAACAGTCAAACAATTAAATAGCACCTGATTATAACATAAAACAAAGCATATTCAACATATAGACCAAGGAGTACATGAAATAACCCATAAACAACAAGTTATTGAGAAGAATGGACCAATTTGCATTAAAGGTAATCAAAAGGAACCATTACAACCTGAGCCTTGGTGTTGTGCAAGCTCCTTCCAGGGTCCACAAGAGTCTTCTTCTACTTTGACAAAGCTCACCCACTTCCAAATAGAACAAGCAAAGATGGCAATCTCTCCTCACAAGCTTCTAAATGGGAGTCCTAATTCCTGCAGCATTTACCCTTAGAAATGTATAGCTTTCAACCTCTCCTCCTTCTGGCCCAATGCCTGTATTTATAGTGCTCAAGAGGAGGTTAATCAGGTCCACCATCAATGGGATAATCCCCTCCTTGGGTGGGATAGCTCCCTTATTGATGGGATAAGTTCCTCTTTGATAGGAGTGCATGAACCATCTGGAGGCGCCCAATACACGTCGAACAACCTTCTAGAATGCTCTAGAAATGACCACAAGTAACTTTTTAAAGATGAAACTTGCACATTCTAACCTTTACAGGGGGACGCACCTGTCCCTTTACATACAGAGCGTCCAAAGACGCAGCTTTTGTGAACATTGGGTGCGTCCCCGCAGGTAAGGTTGAGAGAACCCGCGTCCCCAGAGATAAATACATTTATAAAAGACTTTCTCTCTTTTGGAGTTTGACATGGAGAGCAGAGGCATAAGACTTGCCTAAGAGGATAGCATGACTGTTGATTAAGCCATACTAACTGTAAATAGTCATGGTGACATTTTTTAGTGTAACACTTCAGATTTCTTCTTAAGGAAATATATCCATGTATTCCTTGAGAATTCATCTATAAATGATACATAGTACATATACTTACCCAGTGATGGAACCTTCACAGGTCCAAACACATCACTATGCACAAGCTCTAATATATGTTTCGCCGTCTTACCACTAGAGGGGAAACTCACACAATTCTACTTCCCATATACAAAATTTTCACAAAAATCAAAATCCAGAGAGCTATTAGTCATACCTTCTACCATACCTTTACCGCGAAGTATTCGAATGCCCTTCTCTCCAATATGTCCAAGCCTTTGATGCCATAGCATGGTCTTTTCTCTAGAGACCACTAGATTTTCTGCTCCACTTTAGGGAACCGCAAAAATGTTGCACTCATCAACAACTATGCTACCTTGTAGCTTGTACAGAGTTCCAATCTTAACTCCCCGCATCAATACCAGTTCTCCTCAAACCATATTGTAGGTATCTTTTTCGAACACTACTTTTACACCTGCATCATCCAACTTTCTTACATAAATATGATTTCTGGCTAATGCAAGAAAATACAAAACACCCAGAAGTGTTCTAATCCTTCCACCTTGCAACTTCAACTTAACTTTTCCATGACCAATGATTCTAGCCTCCTTGTCATCCCCCAAGAAGACATCACCACCATCATATTTATTAGACTCGCAGAACCACTCTCTATGGGGAGTGAAGTGAAAGAATGCACCTAAGTCAATCAACCATGTGTCATGATCTACATGTGTACTTGAAGAAGCCAAGTACACATCCCCACCTTCATCTGAGGTGGTTTTTGCCTCTGTAGAAGGAGCATCATCATATCCCTTTCCTTTGTCAGGATCTTTAGATTTACAGTCCCTTTTGTAGTTCCCTTCATTTCCGCATTTCCAACACACCTTTACGGGTTTTCCTGGAGATTTATATCTCCCACTCGATGACTTATTTTTTTTTCGTTATGGGACCTTCCTTGTATAGACAAGGCATCACCATTCTGGCTCTCCATATTTTTCCATCTCATCTCCTCCATTAGTAAAGATGAGACTATTTCATGAAACTGCAAGGAAGTTGCTTTGCTACCTATTGCAATAACTAGACTATCCCATGAATTTGGTAGAGAACACAACAAACTTATGCACTTATCTTCGTCTGAAATTTTAATATCAACAGATAATACTGACTTACCATAGTATTAAATGCATTCAGATGATCTGCCAGCAAACCTCCATCTTTCATCCTAAGGTTATACAGTTTTTTTGTAGGAACAATTTATTCACCAGAGCTTTCGATTGGTACAAAGTCCCTAACTTGTCCCATAAAGCCTTCCCCATAGCTTCCCCTGATACATTAAGCAATATTAAATCTAAGACACATAATTGTATTGTGCTCTTTTCCTTCCGATCCAAATTCTTCCATTCTTCATCAGACACTCACATTAGTTTAGTACCCGTATCTACCGCGATCCACTGATATTTATCCACTAACAGATCCTCCATATTCAGTTTCCACAACTCAAAACTATAACCATTAAATTTATTGATCTCTATCTTTCCACTGGTCGCCATCTTCTTTCACCACTAGTATCAATCCCACAGATCTCCCACTGAACAAGGTCTACCACAAGCCCGAGCGAAATGCCTCAGCAACAAAGGCGTCCCAAATGTAGGTTATAACCTCATACAGAAATTACCTACATACGAATTCTAAAACATAGAAAATAAACAATAGCGAGAGCATAACACATAAAACAAATATACACAGATATTTTCCCCTGTACCCCAAAACTAGGACTACCAGATTGATTTTTCATTATGTTCCTTTCAATGTTACAATACATATATATATACATGTCGAAGCATCCAATACCATGGACCAAAAATCATCGCGCCCAAAACCATGTGCAAAAGCCATGCACAAAACCATAGGGAGGTTCGCTTCCTTTGAGATTTTTACTTGATGACTGCATGCACTCGGGTTCACTCTATGAGCTTGTGTGAGTCTTCGCACCCACCTTACTTGATCACTCCACCAAAAAATTTCACATGTTGAGGTCAATTTCATGCTTGCGACCTTCTTTTGGTCATGCTCAAGGTCTTTTCTTCATGTGTGCAGGTTGTGTTCACTATGTAAACATTTGTCGCGCTCACACACGTAGTCAATTTACTATCATGCAAGCGTCATCATGGTGGACCAATGATCAATCACAAGTGTTGTTCTTATCACTCACATCGTTAGTTAGTCATGTTGAGAATATGTGTTTGGATGGTTTGAGTCATCTCTTCATCAAGTCATGTAAGTGTGTGTTTGCAAGATCACGTATGCAATTTTCACTCGTTCACACACTTAGTCATTTTGTTGACATTCTGATGACTAGATTCCCCTCTGACAGCCATACCTCCACCCCACCATTGAATCAATCAATTGTCACCCAGAACAATGCAGAAGCAATAAAAAATCCATTTCAAGTTGCGCTCTCTGTAAACAGATCAATCAGCCTTCATGTTGGTCAACAGGAGACTTTGATCCGGTAGTCTCCTCAGGACTAACTCCCATAAAAAAAGCACAGAGGCTGCAGAATGTGCCCACTTTGCTGACTAAGAAAATTACGTAGATAGGGTGGACAGACACCCCATGCCTGTACCCCTTGTGACCCCCCCACTGCGCATCGGCGCAACGAAGGGGGGGCTCTACCCCCCCTCTAAGTCCCCAGTTTAACTAGGGTAGCTAGTCGTGGAAAGAATATAACAGAACCCAACATGTGGGAGGAGATAAGGTGAGAAATCCTTTACATGTACAAATGAGGGGGTATTTATAGCCAAGGCTGAAACTCACCCTTGTCGTTGTTTGGCTACCCTCATGACTATTTGACTTCCATGACTTTTCAACTTTACATGACTCTTCATACAACAAGTGGGTCTCTTGGACTTCCACATTACATTACATTGATTGAGAGTATGGCCCATAGTAGAGATGTGGATGACATGACTCATGACAATATTTGACATGACAGTGTTGGTACATTCGTGTTGTTTCTAGTGTGCATGTTGAGCCGTAGTGTTGCAGGGTGATGGATGTCCTCATGGTGTTTCACAACTTCACCTCGCATGGCAAAGTGTGCGGAGTCTTCAGTGGTCACTTGGTTCACTTGATGTTGCCTTTTCACATTGCTCCTTGCTTGCATGTTGGCATGCTTAAGAGGTTCGTCTGTTCGCAAAAAGTGCATGCTCTTTTGTATATCCTTCTGTGAACGCATCTCGCATGTTCACTTGTCCATCCGTTCGTGAACACATCATTGCATGCATTGTTTGTTAGTTAGTTGGTGAACATGTCCATCTACATGAACTCCCTTTGTTCATCCCATCCATCATCACACCATGTTCATTCGAGTACCTATATCTACAGTCACTCATGATGAGATGACATCAAATCCATAAACCTCCTAGTTTACCATGATGCATGATCGTTTCGGATGAAGGTGACCAGGAGAGGGGACAAGGCTGCAAGGAATGAGCTTGGATGGAGGCTTCGGGCACTGCTGGTGAAAACTGTGTGGGAGTCATTGGGTGATGGAGACGGGAAATCTGGATTGACACTAATTGTTCGTGGTGTCTGGATCCACTGGTGGGAAAAACTGCGTAGTATTTTAGACAAGAAGTTTTCCCTGCAAGAAGGCATGGCATACATAATCTGCGCAATCTCTGGGAGGTGTGGGGAGTGAGAGCCTTGTAGCCAAAACTGTGCAATTCCTGGAGGGAACTCGTAGTTAGCTGCTTAGACATTGGCAAAAAAATTTGTGCAGTTCCTACAGGGAACTTGCAGTCTGCTGTTGGAGCTTGGTAGCAAAAATTGCGCAATTCCTAGAGGGAACTAGCAGTCAACTGCTGGGAGTTGCTGGCAGGGAAAACTGCGATGATGGTGGAAGGATTTCCTGTTGATCACCTTTGTGTATTTTTTGATCTGAGTGGACTGCTTGGTAGCAGAGGGCTTATTCATGAAAATGATGTAGTTTTCTAGGTGTGCAGTTGACTGACTGACTGGACTGCAGGCTAGAAAAACTATGTAATTTTTTGAGGAAGACACAGACAGGCACAGGTTGTTTGTCTGGCTTGTCTGTGCGATTTTCTTAGTTAGCAAAGCGGGAAAGGTCTACAACCTCTGCGCAATTTTTGAGGGGATTCATTCCTAGGGTGACAGATGGATCAAACTCTCTAGTTGACCATCGTGAGGGTTGATTAATCTGCTTGTGGGCAACGCAACTTGAAATGGCTTTCTTGGTGCTTCTGCATTGTTCTGGGCGACAGTCGATCGAGTTAATGGAGGGGTGGAGGTCTGGCTATCAGAGGGGAATTTGGTCATCACAACATCAACAAAATGACTAAGTGTGTGAACGAGTGAAAATGTGCATATGTGATGTTGCAAACACACACTTACATGACTTGATGACAAGATGACTCAAACCATCCAGACACATAAGCTCAAGATGACTGATCGAAGATGTGAGCAACAAGTGCAACACATCTGATTGATCATTGGTCCACTATGATGATGCTTGTGAGATAGTAAATATGACTACGTGTGTGAGCACGACAAATGTTTACATAATGAACACAACCTATACACACGAAGCGAAGACCTTGAGAATGACCAAAACATGGTCGCAAGCATGACATTGACCTCAACATGCAAAAGTTGTTGGTGGAATGATCAAGCAAGGTGGGTACGAAGACTCACATGAGCTCACGGAGTGAACCTGAGTTCGTGCAGTCATCAAGTAAAACTCTCAAAGGAGGCTCCAAAATTGGATGCAAGCCAAAATTTTGGAGGGTGTTGAAGCCACTACAATGCTTGGAGACACAATGGTAGAACTCCAGCTTCTCTGTTTTGGTTCATTCTCAGAGTAGGGCCTTTTTATTTCGAGGAGTATTGAATCACTATGTGGGTTACTTCAGCTTCCCCACTTACCCCAGGGATATAGATGGCTCACCTTTTGCCAACTCAGTCAAACACAATCAAAAGTTCAACTTAATCACAACGTTTTGAAACCAGGAAGGATAGTTTAGCTCGCGACGTGAAGATTTTCAGAGTATGAGTTTTCATCTCTGGTGTTACTCCACTTCTAGTAGTTCTGGACAGTACCCCCACAGAGTCACGCATGAACACATGCATTGCTCCACTACTAGTGAGCTTGGTCAGTAACCCAATGGAGTTTCCTGCTTCACCTCTCTGCACAAGAAGCCTCTCTCTTCTTTCACCTTCGTATTTTTTAAGAAGACTATGCATAGGCACTTATTAATTTTTAGGGAAAAAGAGGGATCCCAACTTATTTAGAGTAGAAGAGGTTGTTCCTTCAGAGAAGCATGTAAGACCTCTAACATAGGTTTTCTTGTTTAGACTTTCCCATTCTCCATTTCTACTAGTTGGATGAGCTTGCACACACATAGCAGAAGGTTGAGTATAGGCATGGGGCTTCCCAGTGTGGACATAGGTTCATGGTTGGACCAAAACTTCCCTTGCATATGGCTCACATTTTCTATTAAGACTTCATTGGTCGAAGATGATAACCAAGAACGGAGAAGACTGACACAAGACTGGCAAAGTGCTACAGTGAAAAAGTCTCTTCATATCTCAGCCACATACTCATTCAAAAGTGAGAACATAGTAGTTGGAAGAACTTATTTCTAGAAACAAAAATAGTAATGTATCAAGCAAAAAAAAACAAAACGTAAACAAAAATAGTAAGCAGAACGAACAAATAAAACAAAAATAGTAAGCAAAGAAAACAAAATAATAACAACAAGAAGCAAGCAGACTATGTACATGGCACGGGGCATGGCCTGGCCTATAGGAAGTAGTGCTTGAGATCTTGCTATTGACAGGAAGGTTGGCAATCCTCCTATCAAGTGATTGTAGCCAGTATGTTTGTGGGCCAAACTTCTCATGGATGGTGTATGAACCAATCCACAGGGATTAAAACTTTGTATGCTTGCCTTTGTCTTCATGGGACTTGTCCCATTTCAGAACCAAGTCACCAACATCAAAGTTAGCTTTCCCTTTAGAATTCTCTGTCTTCTTTATTATGTGGATGAGGTTTTTAGTTGTGGATTCTGCTAGATCATTTCATTGTGGGTAGTAGTTAGATGAGTGTTTCAGCACAATACCATTCTATAATGCAAAAATCATAAAGTTTCAAAGACAAAAAGTATGTTGCACTACAAAAAACAAGTGATATCAGAATGCTAAAGCGTGAGATGATGGTCTGCTGGAGGAAGCTAATGACCTCATGGTCGTTCACTTGTTTGAGTGGAACTTCTTCTATCCACCGAGTGAAATAATCAGTCTTTCTTAGAATGTAGCAGTGTTTCTTTGACGAATGTGGGAATATTTCCAATGATGTCCAGGCCCCACTTTTGGAATGGTTCAGTCACTGCAACAGGGTGCAGTGGGGGTACTGACCCTCATGTTCTGCTGGCACATCTCTGACACACCAGGCACTTGCTGGCATAAGCATGTGCATCCTTGAATAATGTGGGCCAGTAGAAACCAGCTTACATAAGTTTGTGCACAGTGGTGTTTCCTTAAAAGTGACCCCGAGTAGTTCCATCATGCTGATCTTGTAGTACCTACTCTGGTTCATGTGCTTCCAGGCACCTGATCAAAACTTTGTTACTATGCTTGCTATAAAGCACTCCGTGCACCAACTGATATGCTAAGGCTTTGAGGCATAAATCCCTCTTCTATCTGATGGAAAAGTGAGAGGGTATGGTGTCATGCTTGAGGTACTGGCGCACATTTGCGTACCAAGAGGTTCCTTCTTCAGTGGGTGTTTCTCGCCTTATATCGTACATCTCAATTCCCTGGTCCCAACTGGAGAGCTCTTCTTCACTCTTCGATGCGTGTATTACTTTAGTTTCTAGTCTGCAAAGCCCATGTCCTTTGATCATGTGAACTGGTGTTGGGACAGGGTCCCCTAGGGTCATTTTTGGGGTTAAAATCCCAAGTTTTGGGGTAGAATGCCCAAGTTTTGTATAGAAAGTGTAAAGTGTCCACATTTTATGGCCATGGAGCACGAAGATGTAAAGTGTCATAATGGGTTTATGCCCTTTGTTTATGTAAATCATGTCAGCTTTCGGAGATCTACCCATGGTTCGTAGACCATGGGATTATATAGAAAGGGAAGTCTTAGAAGAGTCTAAGGTAGTTCAGTTTAGATCTTGATACTGATGTAATGGGCTAGTAAGAGGTAAGAGTGAATATTCTTAGTGTAGGAAAGAGGCTCTATAGCTATGTGTGTAGAGGCCTAGGGTAGATGTCTACAGCTAAGTGTTTAGACCGTTGCAGCTCTGTGTGAAGGATAGTTAGAGTTTGTAAAGAATACTCGAGGCATTAATAAAGAGGATTATTCTAGAATTACATGTGTTGATCTATTTACTTCTATTATGAGTGCATGTGATTATGTTATGAAGAACATTGGTTTTATGATTTAATGCTGTATTGATGCGTGAATCTATGTGTTTTACTCTGTTATATGAATGCAAGTAATAATATCTATTTACACGAGGAATATCTTAATGCATGTTGAAGTTATTAGATACTTAAGCCAATCAAGGTAAATATAGAGGTAAGAATAAATACAGAAGCACGTAAGTAGATAAATCACCTGTTTAGGGTCCATGGAGGACGATTGTAGGTGTTCACAAAGGTCTAGAAGCCGAATAAGAGAAGTATATCGATAAGCCCTAAAAGGCTTATTGATCCACGCGAAGATGAATTTAGACTATAAAACGACATCACTACCATCTCTGGGTGTGGAAACTTGGTTCCTACATCCCCCCATACTGCTTCAGGTGAGACTTCAGTCTGTGCCCCACGGATTGATGCTAAAAGGGCCAGTAGTGTAGGGATTTTCTTGGCTAATTAACGCTGAACCTAGGTCAAGACCAACTAAGCCAAGAAATGGTTCTGTTGTCGGGACCAAGATCTGCATAAAGAGATGTGCGATGTCGTATCACTGGAATCCGAATAAGAAGGAAATTGAAGACTGGTTGGATACGAAGATCCACGAATGCGCAATGCAAGAAAATAGAAATACGCGATTAATGAAAGAACAATGGTTTGATAGATATCTATACTCAGAGATACACAAAATCTTCTTATGTTCCTTCCCGGTTGAATTATATTAGTGGATCGCTAAATTGGCAAACAACCAAGGAAGATGGAGGCTTGACGGTACGATATTGTCAACCTCAGAGTTAGTGTGAAGATTGGAAGCCTTGAAGATAAGATCGCATGCGTTGTCAACCACTGGCTCGATCATATCATAGGTGGATTCATGACGGAGTTCACGGTTGATACTTCTATCAGTTACAGCGAAGAAAAGCACTGCTTCTTTAAGGGACCACGAGGTAAGTATTTAAGGTCTTTAAATAGTTGGATTAAATAATTGGATTAAGATGATCTTATGTCAAAAGACGGTTATGCAACTATCTTGTTGTTTGGAGCTACGCAAACTGGAAAAATCTTCAAGGACAAAGGGAAGATAGGCCTTGAATATAGCCCACTGATTGGACCTCCTCTCAGTGACGACGAGGAAGAAACATAGGCTTCTCCATAGAGCATTGTTCAATTAATAAGACAGGCATTCCCGCAAATACCCCATCCACCCACACCACCTCCATCTTCACCTCCGCTACATACACCTTCACCCACACTGCCACGACCTCTCCCACTGTTCAATATGGCGAATGTAGTAAAGTTGCATGTTTTCAAGGGTTCGGTAACAGAGGACTTGGACTAGTTTTGGTTCATCGCGAAAGTCATATGGGAGGCTCAGGGTATAACGGATGATCATATGAAGAAAGAAAAGTTGGACACTACTTTACAGGAATGTGCGCTAACATGGTACATTAAGTACTGCACTGATAACCTGATGGCTTCATTAGTAGATATTCAGACCATGCTGAATAAGGAGTTCAGTAGGCCTAAGTCTGAACCTCAATAAATTATTGGATTCAAGGAGATCATGATGAAGCATGGTGAGACACCCTAGGATCTAGATTAGAGATTGAAGTGCACGATATGTGAAGCTAACATGGATCATACGGATGGGAATTACCGCGAATGGTTTGTGGCTTTACTACTACCTCATCTCACGGTTGTTTTATCATAGCAAAATATTGGGACCCAGGGGAAAGCCCTAGAGATTGCAATGAGATTACATGAGACGCCGATGCAAGATGCTAATTTGGGGGTTCAGAATATTCATGAATAGTTGCAGAACCTTTCCCTACAGTTTCAAAGTCTGAATAAGGATAGAGCAGTTTCGCTAGTGGTGTGCGAAGAACTCTGGTGCCTGAAATGTAAAATCCAGGGGCATGACAAAGATCACTACCCCGTCTTCGCAAATTATGTTGCAGTAGGAGGGCCAATTCCTCTGAGGCTGGAATCTCAAACAAACCAAAATACAGTGCCCATGTTATGGTATGCTATCTGTTAGGTGGTTGGAAAACATGTGATCGACAATTGTCACCTGCTGCACAAATTTGTACAGACACCACAACAGCTCTTCTATAACTTTTTTCAATAGGTGGGTCATGATGAGCATAACTGTCATAGCTATGAGATAATGATGGATAGAATGGCCACATATAGAGTATAGGCAGAAACGTGGCCTCTTGATCAAGGCGTTGTGGGAGCACAAGGAAGATTTCGGGGGCGTGGGTGAGGCCTAGGTGGAGGAGGACCTGGTAGAGGTCGAGGACAAGTGATTTGCTACAACTGTGGGGAACCAGGACACTACATGTGAGAATGCACAAACTCGATGCACCTCTCATGCAGATATTGCATTGAGTTTGACCACATGATAGAAGACTACCTTGTATTACTAGCTAAGATACACAAAAAAGGGGCACAACCTCAGCAGCTTAGCGAGAATCTGCATATGATCAGGGCTAAACCTTGTGAAGAGGATCCTAATGTGAACATCGTGCAAGGAAGTGGAATGACGACTGGCAAAGACAAGGGGAGAAAGCTTGAAGAAGGTGAATGGGTTTGCAAAGTTCTAGAAAAGGAGGTTGGCTTTGATTTGGAGAGCGCAAAGGAAACCTTCATGGAAGCAAAGAAAAGCTTCGCTGAGGCCTCCACCTTAGGAAGTTAGGATAAGCCAGATGAAGAGATGGACCTTTCTATTCTTACTACTTTCTTGGAGACCTGTATGAAGTTGTTGTGCGATAACAAGGTTGTGAAAGGGTTGCAGGAGATGATAAATAAGTGCGTCGGGAAAGAAAATTATTCTGATAGACCATGCATAGTTATAAAGATTAGTAATCATAAGGCAAGAATGGGGAATGAGATGAGACTAACCATGCAGATGGGAGAATATGAAATGGACCAAGTTATTTTAGATCTAGGGTCTGATGCAAATTTTTTGCCTGAATAGACATGGGAGAGAATTGGAAGGCCTACGTTGTAGTGGTCTGCTCTTCAATTGAGGATGGTGAATCAACAAAATATTATCCCTATGGGAATATTACAAGGAGTGACAGTCGATATCGAAGGTGCACGCGCATTGGCTGATTTTGAGGTGATAGAGATTGTGGATGACAAAAATCTCTACCCTACGCTCCTTGGGATCGACTAGGCTATTGACATGAATCGGGCAATTAATTTGAAGAAACAAACAATATCATTTGAAAGAAAATCGCTCTGCGTAGTAGTACCGTTGGACCCTGCAGAAGGACTGCGCTACACTGAACCAGTTCGTGATTATGAAAGTGATGAAAATTTGGACCAAATTTATAAGATAACGATGTGAGATAAATATTGGGTGAATTTGACAATTGATGGATGTCTTGCATGGGACCGCAAATCTCCTACACCTCACATTCAGACGAGGAATTGGAACAGTAGAAAAATAGATTGAATGAAGTATCTATGCTATGATGTAACATGATGACCAAATCATTGCATTGCATATCATTGAAGGTAAGAAGTTTTCCTTACTATGATGGTTTAACTGATGTTGATAAATTTCTACATGCATTTGAAAGGGAAGTGCCAGAGAAGCATCGCTTCCAAGCCTTGGACTTGGCAATGGGTGCTATGCTTGCAAGATGGTGGGGTACGTATAAAGACAACTTCGATGGATGGCGCAAATATAGAATAACGATGAGAGTGTGGTTTGGTTGCCCAAAGGTATGATTAACAGAGAAATACGATGGAAGGAGTGGTTTATGTGATCACTTAGCCAAATGGACCGATGCTAATGGAGCAGAACTGCAACCAAAGTGGGTGCATCTGTTCTGTCACATGTTGGATGTGATACCTATGAATTGGTACTTGGAGAAAGAGCTCTGCCATGACACAGGCGAATGGGATATTTTGGAATAGGGATTATTGATGAAATTCAACTTTGAAGATGGATTTCAGTGCATTGATGAAGCACTGCAGGAGGTCAATGCAGCGATGTTCAGAATACCGCAGGATCCTTTAGATTTGATTCAACCGGATTTGACCACCCAGTTGTGCCATACACTAGAGTGCTACAATGTGACTTTTGAAGAGGATGATGAGGATCTGGGGAACATTAATATACTGGAAATAGAGGGACATCATGAATTTTAGGGGCCATAGATAAAAAACCCAGATATCACCGTGCCACTGAAAACAAGACAAGTGAACATCGGGACATAGGTAGAGCTGAAGTTTGAGAAGATAGGGGACTACTCGGATGATGTTATGGTGGATAAGGTCACTAAGTTTCTCCGCAATTACTAGGACTTGTTCCCTACGATGTTCTTAGACTTAAAGGGTTTAATAGGGGACCTGGAAGCTATTAACATCACGTTGAAACTGGACAAAAAGCCAATCAAGCAAAGGCCTTACCGCCTCAATCCAAAGTATAAAGAAAGGGTCCACTTGGAGTTGGATAAAATGCTTGTGGTAGGTATTATTGAGCCAATGGAAGAGTCTAATTGGGTAAGCCCAATAGTAGTTCAGTAAAAGAAACAAAAATATGAAATAAGGATATGCGTAGGTCTCAGGAAGCTGAATGATGCCTACGTACATGATCACTTTCCAACTCCATTCACCGACGAAGTGTTGGATAATGTAGGAGGATAGGAAGCATATCCGTTCACTGATGGGTTCTCTTGGAACAATCATATCAAGATCACGCCAAAGGATAGAAGTAAGACAAACTTCGCAATGGAGTGGGGATGCTTTTAGTATACTGTAATGCCTTTTGGGCTGAAGAACCCATCAGCGATCTATCCGCGCATAGTCATCGCGACATTTAAGGACTTCATTCACAAATTTCTGGAGGTATGCTTTAATGATTGGAGGGTGTTTGGGCTAGTGAAATGCCATGCAGCCAGCCTACACTTCATGCTGGATACATGCCAAAGGTATCAGATTGATCTCAATCTGAAGAAATGTTTGTTTTGTGTTCCTTTCGAAATCTTGCTGGGCGATGTGATGTGCAGACAAGGATTGATGGTAGACCCAGCTAAGATAGCAGTTATAATTATTTTGGCGGTGCCAAGAAGTGTGAAAAAACTATGTACAACATTGGTGCATACAAGATACTATAGAAAGTTCATCAAGAGTTATGCCCAAATTACCGTACCGATCGAGAATTTGGTAAAGAAGGATGCTACATTCTATTGCAATGAAGAATGTTAAAGAAGCTTAGATGTGTTTAAGGAGAAGATGGTGACCGCACCGATTCTAGTCTTCCTGGATTGGAAGAAGGAATTTCATGTGCATGTGGATGCTTCATGTATTGCGCTCATGGCAATACCGACATAGGCTAGTGAGGGAGAGTTGGACCGCCCTATAACGTTTGCAATTAGGAAGTCGTCTAAAGTTTAGGAGAACATTCAACGATAGAGTGCGAAGGTTTGGCTATGGTGTATGTGCTCCAGAAGTTCAGACACTACTTGTTAGGTAGACACTTTAAGATGTATATAGACCATTTTTCATTGAATTACTTCGTTAAAAATCTTGTGTTGGGGGGGAAGATATGCAGATGGTTGCTGCTATTTCAGGAATACGATTTCAGAGTTATTGTGAAGCTACAATTGAATGCCAAACCAGATCATCTGTCACGCATTGCAATAGGAGAAGAGCCTACTTATTTGGAAGAAGGACTTACTGATGCACAACTCTTTGTGGTGTGCATAGATGACAATCACTTTGCAGACATCATACACTTCCTGATGGCGGTGACGGCTCCAAAAGGGTATACTAGCCAACAAAATAAGGAGCTCGTGGTGCATGTGGTATAATTTTTTGTCATTGTAGAAAATTTATATAAAATGGGCTTGGATGAAATTATGCGACATTATGTACTTTGGTTTGAATGGAAAAAAATCCTCGGTGAAGCTCATGGAGGATCTACAAGAGGACATTATGTAAGAAAGGAAACAATGGAGAATATTCTATGCACTAGTTTGTGGTGGCAGACACTACATAAGGATTCTAAGGCTTATTCTAAGGCATGTGATGCATGTTAGAGCACAAGTAGGCCATCGCAGAGGGATGAGCTACCTCTAAATCCGAAAGTGTCATTACAACCATTCGAGAAATGGTCCATTGATTTTGTAGGCCCGATTCAGCCTTTAGGAAAGAAGACGGATGTGCGATACATGATCATTGTGACTGAGTACTTGACTAGGTGGGTGGAGGTGTAGCCCGTGGAATACTGTACATGGGAAATAGCAACGAAGTTCCTATTTAAGTATGTGTTGACTAGATTTGGTTGCTCGAATATTTTGATGAGCGATCATGGTACACATTTCCTTACTGAAAAGATCAACGCGCTGATGGAGGAATTCCAATTTTATCATCAAAAGAGCATGCCATATCACCTGCGGGTTAATGGAATAGTTGAAGAATTTAATAATATATTTGATAACATGTTGATGAAGGTTTGCAATGCACAAAGGAATGATTGGTATGTGCGCATACGAGCGGTGCTATGGGCTTATAGAACTACTTGTAAGAAATTGACGGGACAAACACACTTCAGGCTGGTTTATGGCATAAAAGTTGTGATGCCAATGGAGTATATTGTGCTTAGTCTACACATAACGGAGTTTGCAGGAATGGAGGATCAGAGAGCCCTAGAAGAAAGGCTCACGCAACTAATAGAGCTGGAAGAAGATAAATTCTTAGCTGGATTCCATCAACAAGTTCAGAAGGAGCGCGAAAAGGCATGGCACGATCGGCACATCAAACCGTGCACCTTCAAGGTAAGTGATTTAGTTTTATTATATTACAGAAAGTTTGAAAGAATTCTAGGAAAATTTCAGATGCATTAGCTGGGGCCCTATGTCATCAAGGAGACTACTAATGGTGGAGCAGTTTAGCTAGTGAAATTGAATGGAGATCCATTTCCCGGAAAGGTAAATGATAGCCGATTGAAGCCATACGCTAGGGATCCACCAAGATGGATATATGATGGGGGGATATACCTAGATGACTATATGATGGAAGCATAGTCTTAGTGCTCCAGGAAACTGAAAGGAGGCATGGGACTATAAACTACATTGCTCGGGTTGTAGGGTTGCGTGACGGGGGGACTACGTGGGATGGAAGAATGTCACATCATCAGTAGAAGCATGAAGGGAGCTACACTATAGGAGGAGAGACCACTTAGAGCAGCTAGAAAGTGACCATTACAATCACTGTTCATGATTTTATGGTGAGAAAATGGCTAAGAGGAGTGGGGGGTGGGGGTGAATTTAAGGCATAATTTAAATGCGAGATCTTTGAAAATCTACAGCCAATCTAGCATGTATGAATGGATTTTGGTGGGAACAGTCGGATTTGAATTCAAATTTTCCTATAAATTATAGATGGCCACCCTATGAAAAACACTTGGCATTCTGAGGGTTGAGGTGTTGAGCTATCGGTTGCACATGAACCCTGCAAGTTTTGAGGCTTTGGTGGCCAGTTCAGTGTTTGATAGGTTGCCTAAGGAAACACAGGAGATCCTTAATAGACTAATTCCATCACCCATGGAAACTGAAAGTGCTGGAGGATCGACGACCTCTAAGGGAGCTGCCCCTAAGGTCATAAGTGTGGAGGTTCTCACAGATGCTCCAAATTCTCTGAGGTTGCCTAGGCCGATGCCTACGCCAACAAGGGATGGGACTAAGATGAAGAAAGAAAAACATAAAGTAACACAGTTAGTGCGTGAGTCGCCAAGGAAGCACCAGAAGAAAGAGAAGCACACTGCGCAAGAGAAATGCTAGGTGGTAAACCTATAATCTAATGAGGGCGTAGATGAAAGCCCAGAGGATATTAATATCGAAGGAGTAGACCCTATCTCAAAGCTACCTAAATACATCCCTCCATGCTGGGATAAGGTGAAGGTATTGAAGGACCCATATGAAGGAAAATTTCTGCTTAATACACCTCTGCTACCTGATTAGATCATATTTGAAGGTTCATTCTTGGTGCATGTCCCACATCTGAAGTTATAGGATTGGGACTTGGTCGATACTGAGTGATTCCCCCTCTTGGATACTAATAGTTTCGTGCAGAGGGTATTTTATAAGGATTTGGGTGTCACCGCATTAGACTCAGTGAATTAGATTAGAGGGGTGGAGAAGGCAGGATTGCTGAACCTACTATGGCTGCCACAATACCACCGTGTGCCCATAAATTTGATAGTGATCAAATAGTTGTTGTGCCTAGTGCACGACGGGTGCCTGTGGTTGGAAGAGCTAATCCCTATAACTCATATGCTGATCCATAGGATCACCCGACTACCCCATTCAAGATAAAGTCCATCCAAGGAAATTGGTGGAAAGGTGGGCGAGTGCGACCTTGGCTAGTGAATGAAGGACAAGTTTAAGCTTGTCAAAAAGCCACGCGGATACTCAATTTCAAGCATAACCGACCCTGCGGTCAAGGTATCCACCTAGATCTTAGCTGGGAAGATAATGTGGAAGTGTCTTGAAAAAGAGGTGTTGACACTAGTAGTCTCACTCGCAACCCAGTGTACGGAGGGCGTACAATTTAATTGGGCGCGCTACCTCTATAATGAGTTCCTCATTAACTACATAGAAGCACAAGATAAAAGAAACACATTCCATTACACATGTTTGTTGTTATCAATTGTGTTGGTTGCATGGCAATTGTCAGAGGACAGTCAGTTTCCTCTGATCGCGATGGATTTTCTAGAAGCAGCAAAGTTTGCTTCACTATGGGCCACAAAGGATGTTGAGCGGGTACACGAGAGCAAGGTCTTCTAGGTTTTGATGGAGATGAGCATCAATATGGCCATCAACTGTAAGCCGATACTATCACCAACTGTTTATGAGAAGTTTTTAGGATATGCGAAGTTAAAGGTGGACTTCCACTGTATCTCCATCTCAACACAGAAGGACCCAGAACAAAAATGGTATGATCTCCCATACCTTGCAATGGATGATGCAATAGCTATGGTACTCGATCGCTAGCCAGAAGAATGGTGCATAAGCTCATATTTGTCCGCTTGATCCAGTAAGTCCGCGGGGAAGCAGAAGAAGGAAGAGGCTTTGTTGAAAATGCAGCTGATGGCTGAAAGATGGAAAAAGGAAGTAGAGGAAAAATCTAGAGAAAAAACGGAGCATGCCGCTAAGGAGCATGGAGAAGAGAAGGAATATGAGGAAGAGTGCGACTTTGAAAGAAGCCAGAAGTCTCCTTCACCATAGATGGAGGATGAGTAGCAATCTGAATGGGGTGGCGGAGACTAGGAGAGCACCCTCTTCTGGATAAAGCAGAATCGAGAGTAGGAGAAGGAAGGGCCACAGAAGAAGTCCAAGGTGTCTAAGTCATCACTTGACCCAATCACCTTGATAAAAGGTGACTTAACCGACATTGGGGATAAGGTAAGGGACGTGACCATGAAACTGCTGCAGCAGTTCGAGTAGTAGCAAAAACAAGCCTTGGTGGCCATTTAGACATGTTCGCGCGAGCTACAGATCCAAACTACTCAACTGTAGATTAGTGTGGCATAAAGTAGCGCAACATCGACTAGTTTGGTGTCAAGAACTATTGAAGCAGCGGATATCGTCTGCTCGTTGGATACTAGGGCTGTTACACTGCCAGATGGCACTCTAAACGTGGAGGTGGAAGTTTAAAAGCCTATTGTCAGTGCTCTAAGAAACATTTTTTTGAACTTGGCCGCACTCCCAAGTGAATCCCTTCACATGCTACAAGTAGGTGTGATTGCAAAACTTAGGGCCCGAGAGAAGTGCGCACTGAGTGTGATCAATGAGGAGAAGGTCAAAAATGCCCAGATGTTCATAGAGAAGAATTCAGCGGTCGACACCTACAAAATATTCAGGAGAAGAATGAGGGTATTGTAGCAGTGGTCACTGAAGCATGTAGAACTGTTCCAAAGCTGCATATCCCAGAAGAAGCGTTGATGGAGGCCAATATTCAGAATTTGGTTGCAGGTGTGTACGATGCCAAGATTGAGCTGGCCAAGGTTCAATTTGAGTTGAAATTTAATATTACAGAGCTTGAGTTGAAGGTCCAACCTTCGACTCCACCAAAGGTCAAAGAACAACGTGAGGCAGTTGTCAAAGATGCATTTGCTACAGTAGATAATGTAGTGATGGACTACACTGTTCTCTTTGAATAGTAGCTGCAGGTACCACTAGTTTGGAGGAATATCCTAACTTCTAGAGGTTAAATACTGAGGTGAGGGAATTACAGTAGCGGTACGACGAAGCAAGAGCGACGGCGCGCACCGCCGTCATCACGTAGAGATTAATAAAACTACGGGAAGCAAAAGAATAGGCAGAAGTAGAGCAACACAAATGTACGTTTTAACCCCATACAAAAATTACCGGCATACGAATTCTAATACACAAAAAATAAACAATGTGAGAGCATAACATATAAAACACATACACAAATATTTTCCCCTGGATCCCAAAACTAGGACTACTAGCTCGTCTTTCCATTATGTTCTTTTCAATGTTACAATACATATTTAAACATGCTGAAGCATCCAATACCATGGACCGAAAACCATTGCATCCAAAGCCATAGACCAAAAATCATCACATCCAAAACCATGTGCAAAAGCCATGTACAAAACCATAGGTACGTCTGCCCAACCAAATATACGGTCGAATTTTTTTTTTCCCATGGTGCTATCTCAGACCCCATAGAGGAACTCAAACCCTCCACTGCGAAATTGGTGCAATGACTAAGCCCTCGGTTAACTACATTGGATAGTCGTGGAAAGAATATAACACAACCCAACGTTCTCCCACTTTTTGTTTTCTTTCCATCGGGGGACCATATGAGAGCGTAGTCATTTATCCAGCCTGTAACACCCATTGTTTATCTACACCAAGAAAACTTCTCAGAGCTCACAGATTTTGTCAATGCATCTACAGTATGATTCAAATTGTCCAACTTTACTAGCAACACCTTCTCGTCTTCTATCATATCCCTCACAAAGTGATATTGAACATCAATGTGCTTCGTCTTTGAATTATAAGTAGGGTTCTTTGCCAAGTGTTAGGTTCCTATACCAATAGAAGTCATAATATGGCTAAGGTTAAGCCTTGTAATATTGTACATACCTTTGCTTTCTCCAAATGTTTTCCATATTAAAAAATTAAAAAATGTAAAGAGGGTATTTCCTAAAAGAATAATCGAAGGACAAAAAGAATGAAAAGGTCAAAAAAATGAAAATATATGAACCCGAAAAGACAAAAACAGACCATGAAAATGTGCAAATCAAAATGCCACTACTATTTACTTTTTATGCATAATAAATGATTGTGTGTAGGTTTTTACTCATGCCACAATCCATTATAGTGAAAATATTTAAACTTTGCTATTTCATACTTTGAATTTTACATTTATAGGTAGTCAATAAATATGAACAAACAGTGTAATCTTGGCAAATCATTAGATAGGTAGAGTGAATTAAAGGAGTTCATCAATTTAATCTGAGCCCTTGGATGATATAAGGTTAGAATTAGATAGTTTATTTTGTAAAGAAAAGAAAAGATTGATAAGGGTTTGCTAGCTTAAATGCATCCAAATAAAGTGAAGAAAAATGGTAGGATGAGAAAGTGGGTAAGTACTAGAAAGGTTGCAGAAATGTCGTGTAATTATACAAATGCACTTATGTCATCATCTTAAATGCAATTTAAAAAAATTCATAAGTGGTAAACAAAACAAAAGCAATGGTTCACAATTTGGTTTACTTAACATCCCCTCATTCATTTTAACCCCTATGACACTCACTAACTTCCCTTTCATAATAAAAATATTAATACCTATAGTTTTTAAAGTCAAAAAGGCTTAGAGCATTTCTTTGACTTGTGGTGGGACTGGATCCTCGACTTGATGACTTAAGAAGGAAAGGTGTTAAATTCCCTTATGATTACTTCATCCCCCTCACAAAACCCCTTTTCCTAAGGTTAAGTGTTATTGCCTAGGAAAACCCCTTTATAAACATGTTGTATGTAAAAAACCCACCAAACATATTTATCCTAAATACTAAGTATATGGAAAGCATACCAAATTTCATATACCTAAGTGCAATACCCCTTCCATTAATTTCACCACATATTAAATTTTTAACTCTATTATTTAAAATTTCCGGAAAACCCATTGTCGCATATATATTTAAATCCTTTATATAAATTAACCCCACCCCTTAGTTTATTTATAAACTATATTACTACCCCATATCCCACAAATATTTCAAATCCCACCTTCAGTCCTTAATCTTGTGTTAAAGAGTCCCCGATGAGATTAAGCTCCAAGTTAATCTCATACCACCGATGATTAGACCCATGGGCCCTCCGAGAAACTTTATGGGTAAATCGCCGCACAGCTTCACCTCCCGATCACTATATGATCTCCCTCCCCCTCATCCAATGGCTCACATCCATATCAGGCCGACCTGATGTCCACCTTTTACCCGCCTGATAAGGTGGTTTTCCTCCTAGCCCTCGATGCTACATGGCAAATGCTGAATGGAATCGGGCGACCCCTCCCGAATATTGCCTGCACCACAAAAGCAGTGTGATGGCCCTCCAAAACCACTGCCCCCATTCAACTGAAAACTATCACTATTCATCAATTAGTGAACCCAACAAAATTAACCATTTCTCCTATAAAGCCTAATTACCCCTCTTTTCACTCTTTTCGCACATTTGCCTCTAAGAACTCAGAAAGTCGTTGCGACCCCTGCAAACTTCCAAATTGCTCACTGACCTCTGCCATTACTCCAGAGGCACTGCAGACAGCCCAGCTCATCCATCAATCCATACCAGAACCATACAAACCTCTGCAGCCACCATCAACCAACATTTTCAGTCAATTCCACCCAATTCCAAGTATTTAACCATGGAATTCCAACTCCATTGTCAAATTCAGAGTCAATTCACCCTCATAACATTATCAATTAAGTAAGAAACATCAAAATTACTTCCACTTTAACACTTTAAGCCATAACCATTCTGCAAAACCTCTATTGCAGGTACTTCAACACTTACAACCTCTGGGGCAGCTCCCTCACCTGCCAATTCTACCTCTAAGGCAGCTTCCTTAGCGACCACTGCCTCTTCAGCACCTATGATTTCTGCGGACACCGACATTATACTAGACAACAACTCTTGTATTTCCTTTGGAAACTTCTCAAATGTTGAACTTGCTATCAAAGCTTCAAAGTATTCACAGTTCATACGCGCCTGAGACCTCAACAACTCAATTCTCAAAATGCCAAGTGTTTTTCACTCGGCAGCCAACTATAATTTATAGGAATTTTTGAATTCGAATCCAACCATTCCCCCCAAAATTCATTCATAAATTCTGGATTGGCGGTAGATTTTCACAGATCTTGCCCTTAAACTTAAATGCCAACCCCCACTCCATTTAGTCATTTTCCCACTGTCAAGTCATGAACAGTGACCATAACAGTCACTTTTTGGCTTCCTTGTGTGGTTGATTCTTCGATAGCATAGCTCCCCACATGTTTCTGTCGACACTGTGACATTCCTTTGTTCTGTGCAGTTGCCCAATCGCCCAACTCCACAACCTGGGTAGTGTATTTTATAGTCTCGCGCCTCCTTTCAGCTACTTGAAGCACTAGGAATCTGCTTCCACCATGTAGTCATCTAGCCAGATCTCTAGTGTATGGCTTTAATCAGTTGCCATTGACCCTTTCTAGGAATGGCTCCCTATTCACCTTTACCAACTGAACTACTCCACCATCGGTAATCTCCTTGATGACATAGGGCCCCAGCCAATGCATCTGAAATTTTCCTAGGAATTTATCAAACTTGTTATCATATAATAGAACTAAATCATTTACGTTGAAGGTGCGCAGTTTGATGTGCTAATTGTGCCATTCCTTTTCACACTCCTTTTGAAATTGTTGATGGAATCCAGCTAGAAATCTATCTTCTTCAAGCTTTGTTAGCTATGCGAGCCTCTCCTCCAGGGCTCCAAGATCTTCCATTCCTGTGAATGCATCTATGCAGAGACTAGGTACAATGTACTCCATCAGCATCACATCGTCCATGCCATAAACTAGTTTGAACAGCGTATGTCCAGTCAACTTCTTGCAAGTCGTTCTATAAGCTCATAGCACCGCGGGCACATGAACATCCCAAACATTTCATTGAGAATTGCAAATGTTTGTTAGAGTTCTCTCCAACATTTTATTAAATGCTTCCATCATCCCATTGCCCTGCGAATGATATGGCATTCTCTTCTAATGGTAAACCTAAAATTCCTCCATCATCACGCTAATTGTTTCATTAAGAAAATGTGTACCGCAATCGTACATTAGAATTTCTAAACAGCCAAACCTTGTCAGCACGTACTCAAAGATGAATTTGGTTGTTGTCGCACTTGTACAATCCTTCACAGGCTGCAACTCCGCCCATCTGGTTTAGTACTTAGTTGCGGTGATGATGTATCACACACCCGTCTTCTTACCTGGAGGCTGAATTGGTCCCACAAAATTAATCGCCAACTTCTCAAAGGGTAGTAACAATATATATGGATTCAATGACAGCTCATCCTTGCATGAGGGTCTGCCAGCCCTTTGGCATGCATCGCATGCCCTATAACATGCTTTTGAATCATTATGCAAGGTCGGCCACCAAAACCCAATGCGTAGAATCTTCTACATTGTTTCTCTTCCTCTGTAATGACCTCTTGCAGATCTGCCATGAGCCTCCGCAAGGATGACGTTTTGTTCAAACTTTGGCACATAACGTCACAATATTTCATCTGATCCCATTTCATACATGTGTCCTACAATGACAGAAAATTCTGTCTTGTGCAACACCAGTTCCTTATTCTGTTGGCTTGTATATCCTTCCGGAACCATACATGTCATCAGGAAGTGTATAATATCTTCAAAGTGGCTATCTTCAAATTATTAGGTTCTTGGTTAGTTTCAATGCACGACAAATGATCAAGTCATGCATTCAATCATCCTAGTTTCACAATGACTTCAAAATCATATTCCTAGCACAACAACAACCACCTACATATCTTTCCCCCCAACACAGGCTTGTTGACCAGGTATTTCAATGTAGAATGGTCTGTATACATCTTAAAATGTCCACCCAACAGATAATGCCTAAACTTCTGGAGCATGTACACCATACCTAATCTTTCATGGTCTATCGTGGAATAATTTTTCTCAACTTTGGATAGCTTCCTACTTGCGAACGCTATAGGGTGATCCAAGTCCCCTTCACTGACCTGTGTCAGTGCTCCTCCCAGCACAATACATGATGCGTCCACATGGAAATGAAATTTCTTCTTCCAATTTGGGAATACTAGGATTGGCGCAGTGACCATTTTCTCCTTTAGCACATCTAAGCTCTTATGGCATTCTTCATTCCAACAGAATGTAACATCCTTTTTTAGAAGTTTTTCCATCAGTACAGTGATTTGGGCATAGCTCTTGATGAATTCCATGTAGTATCCCATATGTCCCAACATTGTGCGTGGCTGTTTCACACTCCTTGGTGCCTCCAAATTGATTATGACCGCGATCTTCACAGGGTCTACCATCAAGCCTTGTCTACATACCACATGACCTAGCAAGATCCCAAAAGGGACATAGAACAAACATTTCTTCAGATTGAGCACTATCTGGTACCTCCAACATGTATCTAGCATCAAGCGTAGACTTGCCACATGGAGCTTTACCAATCCAAACATTTTCTAATCATCAAAGTATACGTCTAGAAATTTGTGAATGAAATCCTTGAATTTCGTGATGACTATGCGCAAAAATATCACCGACATGTTCTTTAGCCCAAAAGTCATCACCGTATATTATAAGCATCCCCATTCAGTTGTGAAGGTCATCTTACTTCTATCCTCTGATGCAATCTTGATGTGATGGTACCTAGAGAACGCATCAGTGAACGGATATGCTTCTTGGTCACCAACATTATCCAAAACCTCATCGGTGAATGGATTTGGGAAGGGATCATGCACACAGGCATCATTCAACTTCCTGATATCTACGCATATCCTTATTTATTCCTATTGCTTCTTTTCTTGAACCACTACTAGGCTCACCCAATCAGATTCTTCTACCGGTTCAATAATACCTGCCGCGAGCATCTTGTCTAACTCTAAGTGGACCCTTTGTACTTCGGATTGAGGCGGTAAGGTCTTTGCTTCAAAGGTTTCACGTCCAGTTTTCGGGTCATCTTCATTACACCCAGGTTCCCTATTATCCATTTCAGATTCGAAAACTTTGTGGGAAACAGATCTTGATATTCACGGAGTAGTTCGGTGACCTTATCTACCGTCACGTCATCCCAGTAGTCCCCAATTTTTGCAAAAATTGGCTCTGCCTCAATGCCAATGTTCACTTGTCTGGGTCTGAATGGCCTAGTTATGCTTGGGTTCTTTAGTTGCAGTCCTTCAACTTTGCAATGACCTTTAGTATGTGGAATATTAATATTCCTTGGGTCTTCGTCTTCTTCTTCCATTGTTACATTGTAGCACTCCAACGGGTGGCTCAGTTGGGTAGTCGAATAAGGTTGAATCAAATCTAGAGGATCCCGTGGTATCCAAAATATTGTTGTCTTAACCTCCTACAATGCTTCATCGATAGACTCAAATCCATCCTCAAAAAGGAACGTCATAAAAAATCCTTGGCGCAAAATATCCCATTCTTCGATGCCATGGCAGAGTTCTGTCTCCAAGTACCAATTCATTGGTATAACATCCAAGGTATGACAAAACAGATGGACCTAATTGAGTTGAGGCTTCACTCCATACACTTCAGTCCATTTGGCCAAATGGTTATGTGGATCATTTCTTCGATCATACTTTTATGTTAATCACACCTTCGGATGACCAAAGCGTACCCTCATCATCCTCCTATATTCGCACCAATCATCAAAACTATCTTTGTGTATACCTCACCATCTTGTGGGCATAGTGCACAGTGCCCAATCCAATGCCTGGAAGCGATTATTTTCTGGTACTTCCCTTTCAAATTCATCCAAAAAGTGATCAACATCAGTTAATCCATCATAGTAAGGCAAATTTCTTACCTCTGATGATACACAATGCAATGACTTGGTCATCATATTATAGCACATCATAGATTCTTCATGCAGTTGATTCCACTAGTGCTCCAGTTCTTCATCTGGATTTGATGTACAGGAGCTCTTGTGGTCCCACGTAATACATTCGTCTGCTGTTGAATTCACCCAATCCTGATCCTGCCCCATTATTTTGTAAATCTGGTCCAAATCATCATCCTCTCATAATCGCGGACTGCTTCAGTATAGTGTAGTCTTTGTACAGGGTCCAGTGGCACCACTACATAGAGAAATTTCTTCTCAAATATCATATTTCTCTTCTTCAAATTGATTACCCAATTCATGTCAGTGGCCCAATCGATCCCATGGAGCATGGCGTAGGGATTGCTGTCATCCACAATCTCTATCACATCAAAATCAGCTAGTGTGCTCATGCCTTCAATATCAACTGTGACCCCCTGCAACCTCCCCATTGGGATGATTTTCTACTAATTCTCCATCCTTAAATGAATCTGAGACCATTGTAGCACAAGTCTCCACATCCTTTCCCATGTCTTTTTCAGTAAAATGTTCGCGCCAAACCCTAAGTCCAAGCTAACTTGGTCCATTTCATATTCTCCTATCTGTGCGGTGAGTCCCATTTCACGTCTAGTTCTTGTCTTATGCTTACCAATCTTTTGAACTATGTCCGGTCCTTCAATAGCATTTTCCTTGCCAACGCACCTATTGATCAGCTCCTACAGTACCTTCACAGCCCTGCTATCGCGGAGTGGTTTCATGCAGGTCTTCAAAAACGTGGTAATCATGGACAAGTCCATTTCTTCAGCCAACTTCTGTTGACTCCCTGAGGTAGAGGCCCCAGTGAAACTTTTTTTTGCTTCCTTAAATGTTTCTTTTGCGCATTCTAGATCAAACCTGGTCTCCTTTTCTGGTGCTTTGCATACCCAGTCACTTTCTTTAGGCTACTTCCCATTATCCTCAGTTGTCATCGCTCCACACTACAACACAATATTTAACTTAGGGCCTTCCTCGTGAGAATGGCTTCTAAGTCGATTGTTGAGGCTACGCCCCCTTCTCGCGTATCTTATATAACATTATAGGGTAATCCTCCATTGCATGATCAAACTGAGTACAATAGCAGCATGATAGTCGCGTCGGGTTTAGGGAATGTAATTTCCTAGTCCTCCACAATTTTAACAAATAACCTGCCCTCGACCTCTACTAGGTCCCACTCCACCTCGGCCTTATCTATGCTAATGAGATTTTCCTCTTGCTCCTCCAATGCCTTGGTCTGAAGGTCGTGTTTATTCTTGCACCCTGTATGCAGGTTTCTTGTCCATCATTAATTTGTAACTTTGACAATTGCACTCATCATGACCCACAGATTGACAGAAGTTGCATAAGAGTTGTTGTGGTGTCTGTACGAATTTCTACAACAAATGGCAATTATCTATCACATGTTTCCCAGCTACCTGACAGATAGCACACTACAACATGGGCCCTGTACTTGGCCCTGCTATAGCTTCTAGCCTTAGAGGCATTGGTCCTCCTACTACAACATAATTTTCAAAAACTAGATAGTGATCCTTGTCATGCTCCTTACTTTTTCACTTTAGGCACCACGCTTCTTCGCTCGCCTCTGGCCGAGTTTTTCTGTCTTTTTACAGAATTTTCATTTCAAGGAAAAGGTTCTGTGACTGCATATGAATCTGTTGAAGCACCAGATTAGCATCTTGCACTAGTGTCTCACGCAATCTCATTACGATTTCCAGAGCTTCCACCTGGGTCCCAATCTTTTGTTGTGATAGCGCAACCCTTAGATGAGGTAGGAGTGAGGTCACAAACCATTCACGGTGCTGCCCATCAGTCAGATTCATGTTAGCTTCATGGATCATACACTTCAATCTCTGATCCAAATCCTAGGGTGTCTCACCAGGCTTCATCATGATCTCTTTGAATCCCACAATTGATTGCGCCTCAGTATGGATATCTACCAATGTGGATGTCAAATTATCAGTGCAGTACTTAATGTACCAAGTTAGCGTGCAGTCCTGCAAAGCACTAATGAACATTGCTTTCTTCAATTGATCATCACTGATACTGTGAGCTTCCTGTTACGGTCATATAATAATAGGATTCATAATTTTGAATTGACTATGGTCACTATTGTAATATTATACATACCTATTCTTTCTGCAAATGCTTTCTATATTAGAATTAAAAAATTTGAGGGTATGTCCTAAAATAATAATCAAAGGACAGAAAAAAGAAACAAAAGGAAAAATAGAATATGAAAAGATAAAAAAATGAAAATATATGAACCCCAAATACAAAACCAGATCATGAAAGTGTGCAAGTCTAAATGCCACTACTATGTTACTTCTTCTACAAATAATGGTTGTGTGTAGCTTGCCACACATGCCACAACCCATGGTAGTCAGACTACTTAATCTTGACTATGTCATGCTTTGAATTTTATGTTTGTAATTAGAGAATAAAATCTGACCAAACAGCTTAATCTTGGCAGATTAGTAGATAGGTAGAGAAATAAAAGGAGCTCATCAGTTTAATCTGAGCCCTTGGAAGATATAAGGTTAGAAGTAGATAGTTTGTTTTATAAAAGAAAAGGAAAGAATAGGGTATGTGTTGGGTAGCGGAGGTCCCGCGTAACAGTTTTGGGGCTTAAAGCCTATAAGTTAGGATAATAATATTGTATCTCCAAAATATAAAGAGCGCGAAATGTAATAGGTCGAGTCAAAGGGTTGTCCACCCAAAAAATAGTATAGAATAATAGGAAGTAAGTTGGTCTGGTGATGGTCTGCGGACCATGGTAATGTATAAATAGAGTGAGGCTCTAAGGGTAAAAGGAAGTTCTTGTTTTGGATAGATCTGAGTGTGATGGGTTTGTGAAGACAGTATCTTTTGCGTCTGTAAGTTTCAGTCAAGGGCGTTGGTGGGTAGATAGAGGCTCTGTAGTTGTGTGCGCAAAGGCATGGTAGATTCCACGGCTGTGTGCGCGGACCCCTGCAGATGAGTGCATAGGGAGGATCTGGTTATATTGAAGAGAAGATCAATAAAGATAAGAATTTCTGAATCATTGTGTGTTTTCTTGTGGATTTGTTTATTGCTTATGTTCTGAAGTTATGCATCTTTTATTATAATTGCATGCATGGGGTTTTAAGTTTAAATGTTTTCTTAAAAACTGTAATAAAAATCTCAGATCTGTAATAATCTGGTTAGTAAGAAAGTGCCTCTGTGCATATCTACGTGAAAATCCGACAGTAGTACCGAGTGGCGCAAGGCCACATAACGGTTCGTAACCCCTGCTACCTCGGGTGAGACCTCAGTCCGCGCCCCGCGGGCTGTTGCTGAAAGGGCTAGTAGCTGTAGGATTTGTTTGGCTAATAAATCTTCCAAACCTAGGTCAGGGACCAATAAATGAACAAATGGTTCCATTTCCAGGACCGAGATCTACCTAAGGGATGCCTGATGTTGGGATGCTGGAACCCTACGGAGAAAGAGTTTGAGGATTGATTGAATCAGGAGCGGTACGAGTTCATAGTAGGTCATAGTACACTGACACACAAACCAAAGGTTAAACATGATGAGCGCGATCTAGCTGTCGGTATTCAAAGGAGTAGGAAGTGAAGATCCAGAACAATTTTGGTATGTGGTAAGGGTAGTATGGGAAGTGCACAAAGCTACGGATGATAACATAAAAAAGGCCACCCTAGTTAGCACGTTGTAGGACCACGCACTGACATGGTATATAAAGTAATCAAGCAACGACTTGAATGTGGGAATAGTAGAGATCCGGGCTGAATTGAAAAAAGAATTTAGCCAGCCAAAATAAAAAACACAGTCGATCATAGGGTTCAAGGAGATCGCGATGATACCTGGTGAAACTTTGTGGGATCTAGATCAAAGATTAAAAAGTACAATCCGGGAGGCGAACATGACGCTGTCAGATGTTCAACACTGTGCGTGGTTTGTGGTGTCATTGACACCACATCTAAGGATGGCATTGTCATAGCAAAAGATCTCAACCCAGGCTGAAGCATTAGAGACAGCGATGAGGTTGCATGAAACTCCAATATAGGATCTGAGGTTGGGATTTCAGCAAATCCACACGCAAATACAAAACCTATGTTTAGAAATGTCGAATTTAAAACAAGAAAAGGCACTCCGGCTAGAAGCACGAGAGGAAGTGTGGTGTATAAAGTGTAGAAGCTAGGGTCACGGTAAGGATCACTATCTAGTCTTTGCGAACTATGTGGCAACGGGGGGACCAACACCATTGTGGCCAGAGGCACATGCAGGGCCAAGCATGGTGCCCTCGCTCTGGTGCACAATTTTTTAGGTGGGAGGAAAGCACAACATAGAAAATTGTCATCTACTGCCAAAATTTATAGACCCCCCAACAGCTATTTTGCAACTTTTGTAGATTGGTGGGCCACAAGGAGCGAGATTTCCATCGTTATCAATTATTGATGGACCGGTCGGCTGCCTACAAAATGTAGACTGAAGTGCGAGGTCAGTATCCAGCTGCGAAATTAACACGTGGTGGGTTCCAGGGATGTGGACGAGGATGGGGTGGAATGGGGCCAACAAGGGGTGGCGGGCAGCTAATCTGTTACAACTACGGAGGACTAGGATAGTACGTGCAGGACTGTACCAACCCGACTAGAATATCGTGCCTTTACTGTGACGAGTTTGATCATGAAATGATATATTGCCCCACATTGATAGCACAGATAAGTGAGAAAAGGGCAGCACAAACTACGATGACACAGAATGTCCAAATGATGAGGTTCGAACTATGTGAGGAAGACCACAACATAAACATGGTGCTCAAAAGTGGCGCAGCTATAGGGGAGGATAAGAGGAAAGTAACTAAGGATGATGTTGGGGTTCGCAAGGAGATAGATTTGGAAGCTAGGAAGAGCTTCGTGAACATCTCTACCCCAGGTAATAAGGATCAACCCGAGTCGGAGAGGGATCCCTTAATGCTAACTATGTTTTTAGAGACATGCATGAAATTGCTTCGTGACAATAGGGTGGTTAAAGGATTACAAGAATTGATAACTAAGTGCACAGGGGCAGGTGAACCTCGCGTGGTCCGAAAATTGGGAAAACATGCGTCCCGAACTGGGCAAGAAATGCAATTAACAACGCAGATTGGCAACTATGAGATGGATCAGATCATTCTAGACTTGGGCTTAGATACAAATGTACTACCCAAACAGACTTGGGAGTGCATGGGCAAGCCCACACTACAATGGTCTCCTATTCAATTACAGATAGCGAACCAACAGAAGATCCTGCCCATGGGAAGACTTCAAGGAATTACAGTACATATAGAAGGCGCGAGCACTAGAATGGACTTTGAGGTAATAGAAATCATGGATGAAAGTAGTCCTTACCCTGCGTTGTTAGGGATAGACTGGGCCACCGATATGAATGGGGTCATTAATTTAAAGAAGAGAAAAATGATATTTGAGAAGAAGTCACTCCGCATAGTCATTCTGCTAGACCCAGGTGAAGGACCGTGTTACACTGAACCTGTGCACGACAAAGGAAGTGATGATGAATTAGATTGTATCTACAAATTTTTTGCACGAAATTAAGATTGGGTCAATCAAACTGCGGAAGGACGAATATCATGGGGGCATGCAGAATCCAGCACCGAAGATTTAGATGAGGAAGATGAGTGGTGGCATAATCGGTTGAATGGATTAACCACGTTAAACTATAATATAATGACTAAGTCGCTACATTGCGTCAGAGCTCAGGATCGTGAATTTCCAATGTATGATGGGCTAATAGCAGTAGATGAATTCTTGACCAAATTTGAAAGCATGGTTCTAGAGCACCAACAGTTTGATGCGTTGAGTTGGGCATTGCACACGATGCCTGCGCATTGGTGGGGCACACATGAAGGAACCTTCGATGATTGGCGTGGCTGTAGGCGCATGATGCAGATAATATTTGGGAAACCAAAACTCTGAATAACTCAGAAATACGATGGATGTGATGACCCACGCATGCACCTTACCAGATGGATCCAAGCCTATGGAGAAGAGCCTCAACCGAAGTGGGTACACTTATTTTATCATACCCTGGATGTCATTCGAAGGAACTGGTATACTGAAACAGAGCTCCGACATGATACAAGAGAATGGGATATCTTGCACGAAGTTTTCTTGTTAACATTCCTCTTTGAAGATCAATGGATGGATATTGTGGATGATGCGTTGTAGGTGGTGAAGGCCGCTATTTTCAAAATACCACTGCAACTAGAAGAAATCGTGTACCCAGACTGGTCGCGAAAGATGAGCTAGGCCCTGGAATGTTACAATGTGCATGTAGAAGATGATGAGGATGACCCTAGAAACATCAATATTCTAGAAACAGAGGGGAGTCGCAAGGTTCACGAACCAGCAATCGAGGATCCAGACATCACCACACTATTGAAAACGAAATAAGTAAACATCAGAATGGACGAAGAGCTGAAGTATGCAACGCTTGGGGACTATTGGGACGATGCCACGATGGAAAAGGTCGTCGAATTGCTTTGAGAGTATCAAGATTTATTCTTGATTAAAATCACGGAGTTAAAATGGATCCTCGGTGACCTGGGAATGATGAAGATAACCCTAAAGCCTGATGCGAAGCCAGTTAAGCAGCGACCTTACCAGTTGAATCCAAAATACAAAGCGAATGTCCACGAAGTGTTGGACAAGATGCTTGCCGCCGGAATAATTGAACCAGTGGAGGAGTCCAACTGGGTAAGTCCTATGGTTGTGTAGGAGAAAAAATAGAAAGGTGAAATTCGCATCTGTGTGGATCTCCAGAAGCTCAATTATGCATGTGTTAATGATCCATTTCTGATGCCATTTATAGATGAGGTACTGGAAAATGTGGGAGGACAGGAAGCATAATCCTTTACGAATAGCTTCTTGGGGTACCACCAGATCAAGTTTGCATCGGAGGATAGGAGTAAAATGACGTTCGCTACCAAATGGGGCTGCTTTCAGTATACGGTGATGCCCTTTGGACAAAATAATGCACCGACAATATTCTCATGCATTGTGGTAGCTGCATTCAAGGAGCTTATACACAAGTTCTTAGAGGTATATCTTGATGATTGGACTATGTTCGAGGTGGCTAAGAAACATACCGCAAGTTTACGGTTAATGCTGGATACTTGCCGATGGCACCAAATTGCACTTAACCTAAAGAAGTGTACTTTCCTCGTCCCCTTCAGGAACCTGCTTGGCCATGTGGTTTGTAAGCAAGGTCTGATGGTGGATCTGACAAATATTGCTATCATACTCAATCTGCAAGCACCGCGGAGTGTCAAGCAGCTGCGTGCCACACTGGGACACACTGGTTACTATTGAAATTTCATCAAGAGATACGCGCAGATCATGACACCAATGGAATAGTTGTTGAAGAAGGATGCTACTTATTGCTGGAATGAGGAATGTAACAAAATTCTGTAAAAACTAAAGGAAAAGATTGCATTAGCTCCTATATTTCTCTTTCCAAAATGGGACATCAAATTTCACCTACATGTTGACGCGTCATGTATCACGCTGGGAGCAGTACTCACCCAGGAAGGAGCGGAAGGAATTGATCACCTGATCACGTTCGCAAGTCAACAATTATCCAAAGTTGAGAAAAACTACTCCACTACTGAGTGTGAGAGATTGGTGATGGTATACGCGCTCCAAAAATATCGCCACTATCTGCTCGGAGGACACTTTAAGATGTATACTAACCACTCTACGCTAAAATACCTAGTGAATAAGTCTGTGTTTGGGGGGCGCATTTGTAGGTGGTTGCTATTATTTCAAGAATATGACTTCAAAGTCGTCGTAAAGTCGGGACGTCTAAACGCAGACCCATATCACCTGTCCTGAATTGAGAATGGCGAAAAGCCCACAAACTTAGAGGAAGGACTATCGAATGCACAACTGTATGCAGTGCATGTTGCAGATGTCATTTTTGAAGATATAATCCACTTCTTAACCATAGGAACTGTGTTGCGGGGATATTCCGTTCAACAAAAGAAAGAATTGGTGATACGTGCAGCAGATTTTACTATTATTGCAGGACACCTCTGCAAAATGGGCAACGATGAAATATTACATAGATATGTACCTGAATTCGAGCAAGGATAGATCCTGGCCAAAGAAAATGGGGGGGTTGGTGGAGGACATTATGAGCGCTACGCCACAGAATAGAAGATTCTTCATACCAGACTATGGTGGCCAACTCTACATCAAGACTCGAAAGTGTAATGTCGCGCTTGAAACATATGTCAACACACTAGGAAACCATTGGGGAGGGATGAAATGATGCTCAAGCCACAGATGATGTTGCAACTATTTAGGAAATGGGTGATCGATTTTGTGGGGCCTATCACACCTCCAGGAAAGATGAGGGCACGGTATATCATCACAACGACAGAGTAGTTGACCTGATGGGCAGAAGCACAACTCGTTAAAGATTACATGGTCGCTACAATCGCGAAATTCTTGTTTGAGAATGTGTTCATGCGATTTGGATGTCCAAAAATTCTAATGAGGACTGTAGAACGCATTTCCTAAATGAGACTATCAGCGCGCTCATTGAGGAATTTCAGATATACCATCAACAACATACGTCGTACCATCCTCAAGAAAATGGGACCGTTGAAGCATTTAACAAAATTTTGGAGACAGCATTGACCAAGGTATGTAATGCGCAATGCAACGATTAGGATTTGTGCATATCTATTGTGCTATGGGCATACCAAACAATGTACAAAAAGTTGACAGGCCAGACACCTTTCTGGTTAGTCTACAGCAAGGAAGCCATCATGCTAATGGAGTACATTGTACCTGGTTTATGAATAGCAGCAGTGATAGGGATGGCAAGCCACGGAGCGTTGGAAGAAAGGATCGTGCAACTGGAGGAACCTGAGGAGGAGTGACTTCTAGTAGGATTTCATCAGTAGGTACAAAAGCAACAAGAGAAAGCTTGGCATGATCGCCATATCAAGATGTGCACATTCAAAAAGAATGATCTAGTATTACTGTATGACAGCAAGTTCGATAAATTCCCTAGCAAGCTCTGCATGCACTGGTTGGGACCTTATGTAGTCAAAGAAGTTACAGGTGGAGGCATGGTCCAGCTTGGCAAGCTTAATGGAAACCCCTTCCTGTGAAGAGTAAATGGCAGTCGCCTGAAGCTTTACATGGGTGGGCCAACCTCCTGACTAACTGCCCGAAGGACAATCTCAACGCTCCAGCTAATTGAAAGAGAGCGCGGAAGCTGCGTGACAACCAGGGTGCACGTAGACTTGGTCTGTCACAACGATCATAGTTACGTGGAAAGGGCTGCGTTGCTGTGGTGACAAGTAGAGATGTGATCGTTGCTGTCACTACTCATGACAAGATGTCTGAGTTATGATAAAAGGGAGTGGGTGGCGGGAAATTAAGAGATGGGGTACGAGCCAGATCTGGAATGATCTGCTGCAGGCTTAGCATGAGGGCACCAGAAAAGGTGGGAGCCAATGAATTTGAATTTTGAGAGACTTATAAATCACAGGGGGGCATCCATCGAATGAGCTACGCTTCTGGGAATAGTAAGCTATTGTGCCTTCCTGCCGCTATGGAACTATTCATTATCTACGCTCAAGGAGTAAGCCCGAGGGTTGTGATTTGGCCATTGGAGATGCAGGGCTTTCTGAGGAGGACGATGTTGATAGCTGTGGGCACCGTGTAGAGTTTAGCATCGATGGTAGGGGATGTGAGGAAAATTTGTAGACACGAATCAAAACTGGTCCGGATGCCGTTGCCTCACCTATGGGCTGGACGACGCACCATGAAAGATAAGGGAAATACTGTAAATATAGAGACAAATGGTGGAATTGTAGTTAACAGGTCATCTCTGATGCACCTTGAAGATTGGGATCTCGTGGACAACAGCAATGGTCTTGCAAAACTGCAACACAAGTTGCAGTAGAAAGTGCGTACAAAAGATACGAAATTCGAAAATGGCTGCATTGGTACAAGGAGTTCCCGTATGCGGCACCCCAACTAGAGGTAAAATCCTATAAGGGGGTGTTCTGTGTTAACCGAGAAGAGTAGAATGCGCAGTATCGGTTGCATGAATTGGTAGTGAAAATGGAACAGGAGCTGGAAGAAGCATTACAGGAGACAAAGAGGGAGCAGTGCGTCACTCACAGCAAGGTAAACCACAGAGCCTAGGCAGTGCATATCGCCGCACTGACGAGTGACTTGGGATGAGTCACGATGATTATGTTGGGGGCTTGTTGGGTAGTGAAGGTCCTACGTAACAGTTTTTTGGCTTAAAGCCTATAAGTTAGGATAACAATATTGTAAATCTTCGAAATATGCAGAGCGCGAAATGTAATAGGTCGAGTCAAAGGGTTTTCTGCCCAAGAAATAGCATAGAATAATAGGAAGTAAGTTGGCCTTCCCATGGTCTACGGACCATGGGAAAGTATAAATAGATCGAGGCTCTAAGGGTAAAAGGTAGTTCTTGTTTTGGATAGATCTAAGTGCTATGGGTTTTTCAAGACAATATCTTCTGCATCTGTAAGTTCGAGTCAAGGGTGTTGGTGGGTAGATAGAGGTTCTGTAGCTGTGTGTGCAGAGGCCTGGTAGAGTCCATAGCTATGTGCGCAGACCCCTACAGTTGAGTGCGCAAGGTAGATCTGGTTGTTTTGAAGAGAAGATCAATAAAGATAAGAATTTCTGAATCATTGTGTGTTCTCTTACGGATCTATTTATTGCTTATGTTCTGAAGTTATGCATCTTCTGTTATAATTGCACGCATGGGGTTTTAAGTTTAAATGTTTGGTTAAAAACTATAATAAAAAGCTCAGATCTATAATAATTTGGTTCGTAAGAAAGTGCGTCTGTGCGGATCTACGCGAAAGTCTGACAGTAGTACCGAGTGGCACGAGGCCACATAATGTCTCGCGACCCCTCCAGACCACATCAAGACATCCCAAGGCTGCAGAAACCTAGTTTCAGCACCCTCCCTTGCTACCTCGAGTGAGACCTCAATCTGTTATCACTCAGGTTGTCCCTCAGGTTGGAGTAAAGGGATACGGCCGAGGTAACCACAGACCAATCTTTAGACTGCAGATTCTAGCCCACCTGCAGTCAGAGAGGGCTCTCTCTTTCTGATTTAGCTCTGTTGAAGATGATTTTAGGCTAGATATTGAGTTCTAGGGGTTTTGTTTTGATTTTGGTGGGAAAATTGATATTTTCAAGTAAAGAGGCAGGTATAGTGTGAAAGTTTCGAACCATTGGGCATGGAGTCAAGGAGTGGGACTGCTGGTGCGTTTTCTTGGTCAAAAGAGAGAGATATGGAGCAAGGTAGTTGCACATGGAACAATGTTTCAGGTTAAAAGGATGGAAAGAACACTGAAGAATGAGAGGCAATTATGAATCTCTCAATCAGCTTAACAAAGAGGCGAATGAGCTCTATCTAGGAGCAGTAAAGAATCCCTAGACAACAGTCATACACAAGTGAATTAGGGTAAATATGAGCCTTAGGGAATTCATATTCATGTCCAATTCATTTCAGATGAAAACATAAAGAAACAACAAAAATTGAGCCTAGAGTGCAGTTAAACAAGTTCTAAGCTAATCTTTCTTTCTGCTATTTAGATGGTGCAAAAAATGAAAATAGAGGTAGGAGGCACTTATTGAGTCATGTTGTAGCACAAGAATTCCACATTTACTTCCTCAGTCCATTACACACAGAGCAGACAGTCATTCCTCCAATATTTTCAGCAATCTTTGATTAAGTAAACATATCAGGTATACAGTGCGAGTCTCTAGTGAAAATTACCAATCGACCAACCCTTGAAACAATACAGAGGGTCGTATATATAGGAAAAATTCTCCAATATTGTTTATTACAATTGTGACCTAAACAGGTCTGAAAGTAAATAATTACTTTAGCCTAAACTTATCAGAAATAAATGCAAGAAAATATCTATGGGCTGCGCTGAGGGCAGCCATATGAAAACTGAATTAATGCGTTGTCCTCGGTGGCTTGATGCAGTGATTCTATAATAACTGTGCATGGGATTCTGCTCCATTGTAGCTCAGTGGCTTTAAGTGCTTTAACTGTGATTTGAGAGCGGGGATGGGCTTGCACCACCTGATTTGACTTTGCTGGAGGCCATTCAATGTTGACCTACTTTAGGAACTGAAGATTTTCATTAAAAAATGAACTGGTACTCTTTGTCGCTTCATCTTTCCTCTGATACTCTTTGACAAATGAATCGGGCCGGTTTTCTCCTTTGCTGTGGGTCAAATCAAAACTTAATGGCCGTTGTTCGACCTTCTGTTTCCCTTAGAACTATCTTTTGCTCCTTTCTTAAAGCTTCACGAAGAAAAATGGGTCATTCGGTGCCTTTCGGGCTTGCTGGGGGCTGCGCGATGAGGGGCTTTCAACTTTGGCCCTTTTCTCGTAGCCATACGCAATTAGCGCTAGGCGCTAATCACGCATGAAAAACTGCCTCGGAATTTGAATCCGGGCTTCCTAAGTATCATTTTTGCCTCTTGCGCCAAAATTGATGATGACGTCAGCATGATGTCAGCAGGTGGGACCCAGTACGGCGGATTACGTCAGTAAGATGATGTCAGCATGGTGACGTCAGCATGTATGGTGGGTGATGTGGCAGGGACACAGTGGAAGTGACGTGGCAAGGGTGACTTGGCAGGAGGCCGATGTGTGCAGATGACATGGTAGCATCCTGGTGCACTCGTCAAGGGGAGGGACAGAAGGCGATTTGTGGTTTTCATCGGACCGCCTTCTGTACGAGGGCGGTAACTGTCAGAGCGGCTCCGATGCAATCACGGGCAGACGCGCGTCCTCCTGTACGACAAAAAAACCGCTGGGCTATCGGGCGCTAACGGTCGAGCAACGGGACAGCTCCGAAATCGCCGAGAGTCGTCGAATCTAGGAGGGGCAAATCGGAGGGATGACGAGAGACGGAGCTGGCGGCAGGTTTATACGGGGGATCTGTGTGAATATTCAGATCTTAATAAAATGCCATGGGGAGGGTTAAACTTTGGTTTTGTGGGTTTTATGGGTTTGTACAAGCGGGGGAGAACAAAACTTAATGTTTCTTAAAACTTTTAAACATTATCTTTGTGCAAATGATTGTGAGGGGGGTAAAGTTACAGGGTTTTGAGGAAAGAGAGGTGGGCAATGGTTCTTGGTCTATCCAGAGGTTTAGACCAATCCCAGTTTCTTGACACGGATGGGTTCACAATAGCCCCAAGTGGACTACTATGTCCCAGGACTGAAAAATGCATAGCTATAGTGCTATAAGGTGGGATATTTACATAGGGGAGTTATTAACATAGATTTAGTAGGGGAGGGGAAATAGATAGGGAGTTATATAGTACAGTCAATAGTTAATATGACAAGTGATAAGAAAGCGCTAAGGTAAGGCACCTTAGGCTATTTTGGGGAAAAGTGACTTATAGAGGAAGGATGGAAATCCTTGAGTGAAGCAGATCTTCACCAAGGCCAATGTTATGGAACATGATGAAACTAAGAGGCATCAAGCAGATCTTGACCGCTTTGGGGAAATCAGTGAGTGATTTGGGGAATAAGAAGAAGGGGGAGTTAGTTATGTCCAGCTTAAGCTCCTCCAGATGAAAAATTGCAGCATGATTGTGATTTGAAAATATATAACACTTTGAAACACAAAATTGATCATAAATCATCATTCTACAACCTCAAAACTACCTACCCAGCCTACTTTCGTAGCATTTTTTCCTTCTTTTTAGTTTGGGTGCACTTAGACTTGCAGACCCAGCTTTACAATTTTTCTTTTTTCTGTCCTTCTATCTAAGTCTACACTTATTTCTGCCAAGGGCCCAGATTAAGCAGTTGGGCTCCTTTGATTCTCTACCTATCTACAAATCTGCCAAGATTAAGCTGTTTGGACAGATATCATTCTCTATATTCTAAAACAAGAAATTGAAACCCAGGGAGACCAAGGTTAAGCTGTTTGGCCTTCCCTTAACTGAAAAATTCTTCAAAAATGGAACAACTCATCAAAAATTGAAGTACAGTAGAGGTACTTGGACTAGCACACTTTTATGACTTCTTCCTTGGCTTTCTTTAAGGAAATATGGAACCTTGCAGCATGAAAGATGACATATTTGGCATGTAAAAAAATGTCAATCATGAAATATGAACACCTGTTGCAACAGGGGGCTAACAGTGGCTCCACTTGGGGATGGCTTTTCCTTGTGAAAAGCCAAGAACAGAAAGTCAGAATACCTGATCTTCTGTTGTTGTTGTGGATTGAAGAAACTTCTTTGTGCTGGTTGTTAGATAATTGAAACTTTATAATATGAACAACCTTCTCCTCAACTGAAATATTGTGGAATGCATAGCACTGCCTGCTTTCTTCTGCATGCTTGCTATTATGTAGAATGTTGCTTGAGCATTGTACCTTTGAAACATTCTCAAAGCATGGATCAAAACTGATGTGTTTGCTTTTACTTTTGCTTTGACCAAGGGTACTGATATGAAACTAAAACACTCCTCTGTTTTGATATTTTTGACTAAAGACTGCAAATAGCTTCCCTTTACCATGAGTTGTTGTGATGTGAATGTGCTACCCTTTGCTGTTTTGTTGAGGTTAGTGCAGGGACAGATTTACTGCCACTCCTTTAACATTCAGAAAATAAAACAAAATGTTGATATATACAAATATTACTGTACAAAAGATATATGCAAAGCTGCACTGTATCCCTTAAAAGGGATAATGGTAATGTTTCAACATACGACCATTCTCAGGGCCTTCTTTAGCAGTGTTGCCTTCTACAGATTTGAGAAAATATGTGTTATTTCCCTTAATAGCAGAAATAACGAATGGTCCTTTCCATAAAAAATCAAACTTGGCAGGTTTGCCCTTGTCTTCTCTTCATGAGTCCCACCTTAGAACTTTGTCGCCAATGTAGAAATCCTCAGCTTTAACTCTCTTATCAAAAACCTTTTTGAGTTTTTCTTGCAAAATTTGAGCTCTGTCATAAACTTGCTCTTTGGTTTGTTGAAGGTGAATGGTCTGATTAATCCTTCTTTGAATGTCATTTGGTTCAACCTAAATTTCCTGTAATAGTCTGATGGTCGGAATGCCCAGGGATGATGGAAATCTGGCCTCCATGCCATATACCAGCTCATAAGGGCTCATTCCAATGGATTTCTTGCTTGAAAGTCTGTCTGCCCATAGGACATTTACCAACTTTTAATGCGAGTTCTTCTTGTTTTCTTCTAGCACTTTCTTTATGATATTGATGAGGCTTTTGTTGGATGATTCGGCCAAGCCATTACCTTGAGGGTAATAGGCTGTAGAGTGGCCCAGGGTGATATGGAATTTGTGGCAAAAACTAACCATTTTTTTGGATTTGAAGGCAGCAGCGTTGTCAGTGATGATTTTCTCAGGGCAGCCAAATCTAGAAAGGATATTGCACTCAAGAAATTGGATAATGATGGTGTCATTGGCTTGCCTGCAGGGGATGGCTTCAACCCACTTAGTGAAATAGTCGGTGGCTGTTAGGATCCATTTGTGCTGGCCTGAGGAAGAGGGATGGATTTCTCCAATGAAGTCAAGACCCCATTGTTGAAAAGGTTTTTCTGTTGAGATGGGTTTAAGGGGCAAAGGTAATAGCTTTCTCTTGCCCTCAAAGATTTGGCATTTGTGACACGTCATGGCAAACTTCTTTACATCTGCAAAAAGAGAGGGCCAGTAGAAACCAGCTCTTAAAATTTTATCAGCAGTGGACTTCCAATATAGATGTCCTCCACAGTCACCTGCATGGAATTCTTTCATGACATTGTTAGTTTCATTCATGGTTAAACAATTAAGCAATATGCCTTCATGATTTCTCCAAAATAATGCACCATCTATGACACAAAACTTTAAAGCCTTCATTTTCAAAAATCTTTTCTTGGTTCTGGACAATCCTGGGGGAGCAAACAGGTTTAACAGTACAAAACATATATCAGCATACCATGGAGATTGCAAAAAGGTTTCACTGATCTGTGGAGTCGCCAGCTCCTGTTCATTGTCCATTTGGTTGATGTCTAAGGCTTGAAAGTTTGTTTCGGACATCAGTTTGGCTAAACCTTGTCCCTTTATCAGTTTGGTTGGTTTTATTTCTATGTCATACTCAAGGATATTTGCAATCCACTTGCCTCTTTTGCCTTCTAATCCCTCTTGGGTTAGTATGTCTTTTACAACAACATTTGGGACATAGGCAATCACGTGCGAATATAAAATGTACACCCTGAAATCCTTGATGGCCTTAACAAGCGCGTAGGCCTGCTTCTCCATTATTGGGTACTTCAAAGGGGCATCTCTTAAGGCTCGGCTGAAAAATGCAATCAGCTTTTCAGCTCCCTGTTCATCCTTTTGCAGAAGGACAGCAGCTATAGTATGATCAGATGCAAAAGAAAAAATGATAAAATCTTTGTCAAATTGTGGGCTGGTGAGGACAGGGGTTTGTGTTAAGGAAGATTTTATACTCTCAAAGGCTTGTTTGGTTTCAAGAGACCACTTTACCTTGGCATCTTTCTTTAGCATGTCGCTCAACAACCTTATCAGTTCAACTAGATTTGGAATAAATCTCCTTAGGAAATTGATCTTTCCAAGGAATGTTTGCAGCTCTTTTATGTTTCTTGGATATGGGATTTGGAGGATGGCTTGGATTCTTTAAAGATCAATTCTAATCCCATCTTTTGATATGATGTGGCCAAGTAATTTTCCTTCTTCAAGGCCAAAGAGAGACTTCTTGGGATTCAGGGAGATGTCATATTTCCTACATGTCATGAATATTTGTCTTAAGTGTTTGAGGTGCTCTTGATCAGATTTGGAAAATGGGGTCAAGTCGTCAAGGTAAACAACTAGGAAATCATGTATTTCCTTGGCAAATGCAATATCCGTTGCTCTTTGAAAGGTAGCACCAGCGTTTTTAAGTACGAATGGCATCTTAACATACTTAAATGTTCCCCATAGTGTGGTAAAGGTAGTTTTGTCCTGGTCGTCTGGGTGAACAAGTATTTGATTGAAACCAGAAAATCCATCTAGCAAAGAGATTCTAGATGACCCCACTACTCTTTGTAGGATGTGGTCCATCTTGGGCAAAGGATAGTGGTCTTTTAGGGAGACTTGGTTTAAGTTTCTCAGATCTACACAAAGTCTAATCTCACCTGTCTTCTTTCTTGTGGGAACAAGATTGGAAACCCATTCAGAGAATCTGATGGGTGCTATTATGCCTGCTTCAAACATCCTCTTTACTTCCTTCTCAATCATGGGAAGAAGCACAGGGTTAATTCTTCTAAGTTTCTGTTTGAAGGGTTTCTGGTTTGGTTTTAAGGGAATTGTGTGTTGGATCACCGAGGTGTCATAGGATTTCAAATCCTCATAGCTCCAAGCAAATACATCTTGGAACTCTTTAAACAAATCAATGTACTTGGGCTTTTGATCAGGTGGCAAGTTTTTGGATAGTTTGATCATTTTGGGCTTCTCTGCTGTCCCAATGTTGTGTTCTTCTATAGCAGCGTTTAATGGTTGTAATTTTGGCTTTCTGGGAACATCATTGGCGTCAAACATGTCTTCTAATGGGGTTAGGCCAGCAGGCAGAAAATTATCCTTTAAGTCAATGATCTCTGCCTCTGTTTTGGCAATTTCTTCCAAATGCATTTGTTTCAGCTGTTCTATGTTTGTTTTGTCAAAAACAGTCGGGTTTAGGATTTGTTTGGCTGTTGCAGCTATTATAGCCTGCTGTTTTTCATTTGTTTGCTATTGGGCATCGTTCATAGCATCCATGTCGATGTTAATATTTGAAAACTCATGCTCAAGGGTGAGGAAATTATTAATCTGGGCATCATTTTCGAACACTTGCCAATCTCTAACGTTATTTGGGACAACGGGCCTATGTTTTATTTCAGCTGTAAAGTGATGGTTTGGCTCAAAGGGAAGCTTGCATGTACTAGCAAAGGTGGCTAGGTTGTGTGCATGAATGTTATGATTTCTTGCAATCTTGGTAAGCTCGAATTCAGTGAATGCATTGAGTATATTAGTGGCAGCAGTCCTATAGGCTCTCATTCTATTGTCATTGGTAACAAAATTACCTTTCATCTGTTGTATGATTAAATCAGAGTCACCTAGAATGGACACTTTTGCAGCTCCTAAAGCTTTGAGTAGTTTAAGGCCTAAAAGCAAAGCCTCATACTCTGCCATGTTATTTTTGCATTTGAAATTCAGTCTGTAGGCATGCCCTTTTGCATGATTATTATATGTATTGTGAATCAAGACACCTGCCCCTGCTCCTAACTTGTTGACAGAGCCATCAAACTCTAAATACCATGTGATTTCTTGCTTGTGGTTGGTACTAAGAGTTTCAGTCATTCTTGCAGCGGGCATATTTGAAATTTCTATTTGGGGAGGTTTTTCTAGCCTGCTGGTTGCATTAACTGTTGTGACAGTCTCACAAGTATGTGCAACCGATTCTTCATTGATTTGTGCTTGTTGTTCTAGAGCCAAAGGCTCATCATCAGTTGGATAATTTGTATTATCATTAAACAAAATAAAAGAATCCATATCAGAATGGATTGAGTAGATGGGAAAAATTTCAGGCTTGCTCTCACTACTTACCACATATTTCATAAGTGTTTCTCTGTACAGTCTGTTTGGTTGCCCAAAGACTGAAATGGTGGCATAGTAGAGGTCTAACTGAAGGGATCCTTGGAGCTTTTCTCCCCATGACCTTGATAGGAGCATATCGTATTTTGGTGGGATATCAGCCACCACTACATCCATGAGGATGGTCTTGTTGGGATATTGGACTAAGGAGACTGTTATAGACATTTTTGTGCCTTACAGCATTGAGCATGAAATGTCCATAATCCAAGGGATCCAAAGTCCCTAAAAGAGTTGTTCCTGCCCCTAAAGGAACAAGGTCAACCAATGACAGCTTCTCCCAGAAGTTCTCCACCAAAAACCACTCAGAAACAGTCAATTCAGGATCAATTCAGATGCTCTACTAGCTGTCTGCATTGCAATGCACCCCATTACACTAGCTAGGTGCGTTGCAACGCACCTAAATGCACTACCAGGGTGCGCTGAGCAGGAAATGACAAATGGTAAGCTCATTCAACAAGGTGGAAAGACCATGGAAGCTTCCAGATTCTTCTCCAGTGACACTTGCCTCAATGAATTCGACTAGTGATGAGTAAGAGGCTCTCAACCTCCAAGTGGAAGGAAGAGCTGACAGAGAGAAGCCACAAGTCAAAACATAAGCTGACTCATCCTCTCTTCTTACATCTATATATGGGTCTCTCACCCAGAGATCCAGGAGGCTGGAATTTTGTACTTTGCAGAGAATTGATGTTGGTTTGAGATTGAGATTAGTACATTGGGTGATTTATGCTTTGTTGGAGGAGAGGAAGGGATTCCTTTGCTGGGAGGTAGATGCTGGATTGGAACTCACTTGGTTGTATCTCCTCTTGGAATTTCTTATTCTATCAATAAACTATTTGAGTTTCTCCTACATGCTGTGTATCAATGATGTTTTGTTATATTTGCATGTTTAGCTTAATCTGATCTTGAGCTTTTTATGAATGTATATCTATATCTTCGTGTAGTTTCTCTCTCTTGTGATCTTGCAGGAATTCAGTGAAGCTGGGCCGGTGAAGGAGCAAGGAGCTGGGAGCCACTGAAGAGAGGAGCGATTGGATCAACAAACTAGCGGAAGACACAGGTTAGTTACATTCTTCCTCCTCATTTACATTTCGTAAAGAAGAATACTCAATTAGTTTTCCTTGTTTGTTGCTAAGGCACTATCACACCTTAGAGTGGGATAGGGGCATTCTGAATGGATACTTTTCCCAACAACAAATTGGCGACTCCACTTGGGATCGTATCTAGTTAGTTTATTTGTGTTTCTATTGTTGTTCTTCTCATAAACTCAGGAGTGCCGAATCAAACTGCATTTGCCATTTACAAATGCAAAGTAGAGATCTGCCACTCTAGTCCACTCACTGGGCCTGTTTTTATGATCTGAGCAGCTGATCCACAAGTGCTCTAATAGCCCTTTGTGATAGATCTTCGTCCTCCTTTAAATCATCCTCCTAATTGTACCTAATTGATAGCTTTTATCCGGCCAAAAACTGTAGATTAAACTGCAAACCGTGACCCAGAACCCAGAGACAATTCTTGTTTCTGCTTCAACGCAGGCTCTGTGAAGAGGTTCTGCATTTCAACGCAGGTCCCGAGAGGGCTACCTGCGCTGCAATTTAGTTTCTCTGTGCTGGGGGTGCGCTGATCAGCCTTTGCCTTGTGCAGCTGTGGTTCCCTGCTTCCTTTTGCTCAGTTTTGTCTCTTTTTTTTGCAGCCTGTTATCAGTGTGTGTACCTATCTGAAACCCCTTTTCTTTGCCTTAATTCCACCTCAGTTGTATAAAGAAACTGTATTTGTTTTTGTGTATTTGTTACATCATTTGCAGTTTCCCATTACAAAAGTAAACTAGTCATACTGTCGCCCTTAGATCTAGACCTGTCGTAAGTGTCGTTTTGATCTTAGGAGTGAGTTTGTTTGTTGTTCACAGTTGATTACGCTTTTAATTTTGTCTTTTGGTTTGAATTTATGAATTTGCAGTGTCGAAACAAGTATTTACTTCAAAATCATAAAGTGTTGTAATCGTCTTTTTTGATTTCAAAAGAAGCTTGTTTGTGTTTTTCACTTGAAATCGAATTCAAATTTGTACAACAGCTTTCTTTTTAGGCATCAATATTAAGAAAGTGAAAACAAATACATGCATATGTGCATTTGCATTTTGACAGTTTGTATGTTGATTTAGGAAAAGTGCATTTACAGTGTGCTCTATGCTCTCTGAGAAAATATTGTGTCTTTCTTTTCCCCTTGTAGCTAGGATTTTCATTGTTGAAAAGATATAAAAGCTTGCTTATCATATTTAGACTGCATTTAGGAATTGTATCATACATCTCGTGGTGATCAAAAAAGGCAAACTTCTAAGAAATATCAACCTAAAATAAATTGAATGAACTTAACAACGCTTTGCAACATAACGCACAACATAGAGGTCTAGGCTAGAGACGTGTTCCGGCGTCGTAAAACCTGGTGACTGTCGATCTCGCTGATGGTTGGGTGATTCCTCCTGAGAGACGATAAGCACCAGTACGGATTGTGCTCCCACGTACCGTCAAGTATATATTGGGAGACCCCTATAGGCATAAAACCTTTATCCATAGGAAGCCGTGTCAGCCGCCCTACTGATCGCAATGCACTGAACACAACATTCGGGAAGATTGACCGCCCGTACCTTAAAAAGTATTCTGCAGTTTTGCGAAAAGTTTGGCACACCCTCTACCTAGAACTCCAGAGCAGTTCCTTTTGGCCTTTTTCAGACTCTATAAAGGAAAATGTCCATCCAAGCATTTGTCACTTCGGGCTCGTTAAAACATCGAAGGAGACTAGAGTCATCTTTTGCTTTTTTTCGACTCTTTAAAATTGAAAAAGCAAGTTGTGTCCAAAGCGTCTAAAATTCATTTAATTCGGAAAAATATTTCCCCTTTTGTATTTTAGTTGATCGAGTAATCCACAATCGTGGAAGAAAGTCAATTGAAACCCCGTCGTTCGCGGAGGCTTACGAGTCAACCGTCTTTGTCTCCGGAATTGAAAACAGTACGGACAAAGCGAACTCGTTTAACTGGTTCGAAATCTCCTATTAAAGTTAGAACAAGTGTTCCAACAACATCCGAGATTCCAGTTACTCCAAACATTTCTGGAAACCCTGCCCCTACAGAAGAAGTTCAACAGCCATAGAGGGACAGTGATACTGATCCTAGTCTGAGAGCGAACACTTGTGTTACTGAACCAGTTCCATCTGCAACCGGTTTGGAGAGTCTTGCTCCTCAAACATCTGTCGCTGTTGATTCAACCCCTTCTTCGGCACCAAAAATATTTTACGGACCTGACGGTCTTCCCCTTCCACCTGGTTTGATTGCGATATAGGAAATTATAGAAGATCCGCAAGCAAGTACTCCAACACATTTTGGAGTCGGGGTCACTCTATTTCCTTCGACATCAGAAGTTAGTCTATCACTAGTGGAAGTTCCTGTAGAATCGCTAGGTAATCTGTTGGATAGACTCAAAATGTCTGAACAACCATCAACATCTAGGACTGTGTCGATAAACACAGCGACAGCAGAACTCCCTACCGTCACTCCGACAATGTTTGCCGGCATACCATCTGTCCCGACTAGCTCACAACCGCTAGAAGGAGTCCATCCAGGGACTATTTCGACAGTATGGTTCGTTCCTGTTTATTCCTCCAGAATAATATCCGGTAACTCTTATGTTGAGACTCGCCAAATTGATCCATTTGGAGGTCAATTTGGGCAATCCAGTCCCCAAGGGCAAACAATTCCCTTGAGTTCCGGATTGCCACCGTATGGGGGGCAGTATGCCCTTTCATTACCCCCTCCGGGAGGATATCCATACGGGAGTTCACAACAGTATTTAGGTTATACTGGAGTTACGTCAAGTGGTTGGGTACCTATACTACCCCAACAACCAAGGGTTGTGTATTCTATGCAACAATGTGTACCTATGTCGAACATCCCGACTACGCCAGCTATTGTGACAGTGTCACAAGTTCAAACGCTGCCTATTGTATGTCAACCTCAGATTTCTCAGGTTGTAATGCAACAGCCCCTTGACCCTGTGACTCAACCGCAATCACCGACTGGTGGGGCGACATAGGTCCAAACAGGTACAATTACCCCACACCTTGGTCCAACGGTTAGTATAGCGCAACAGAACATGGCTTCACAACCGTGGCTGGTGCAATACCAACAACCACAATTCCAACAAGTATACCAAGGTTCTAAGCAACAGATCTTTGCGAATAGTTGACAGCCATACATTCAAAATGGTCAAAATCAACCATTCTACAATGGTCATGTCCACCAACCGTATCAGTCGTACCAGCATCAATTACATTATGCTGGTATGCAAAGGCCAACTGCTCAGGCAATTCCATCATATCCTGGGTATGCTTCACCTAACTTGAATCAACAGTTACCATTCGTGGCAACTTTAGAGTTACCTGATTTACACCGGTTAACAAACGATCCAATTGCTTACACCCCTTGGTGGCCGGCGAACCCTCATAAACTTCCATCAGATATTCCTAAATTTAATGGAAATCTAGGTGAAGATCCATCGAATCACGTGATGACATTTCATCTATGGTGTTCGTCAAACACCCTAAACGATGATTCGATAAGGCTACGCCTTTTTCAGAAGACGTTAACGGGTCCAGCAGCAAAATGGTATATTGAATTGCCTAGAGCTTCGTTCGACAACTTCAGTACCTTAGCCACGACTTTCTTAACCCATTTTCAATTACCGATAAGGTATGAAACGAGGACGGAAATCCTAACCAACTTCAAGCAGATGACGGCCACTCACATATCTAATCATATACATGAGTGGCAACGTCATCGTAGGATGGTAAAAACGTATGTTCCCGATCAGCTATTAGCTGAATGGTTTATCATGTCGTTACTTCCTGCTATAACGGAAGATGTGGTAAAGGGGGGAGTCGTAACGGAAGAGCAAGTCATCGCTCGTGCACAATATCTAGACTTGGTCTATACTCGGTCTGGCACGCTCTACGACAAAATACCTGATGCCCCTAGACCGGAATTTTCAATTCCTCCTCCTCCTAAATCAAACAATGACTCTCATGCCGGCGATGGCGTGATTGGCATGACAAACGCGAAATCGATAAAGGCTACGTCCAAGAAAGCCCGTAAGATTTCAGATCAAAATGCAAAAGATGAAATTCTTGCTTCGGAAGTAAATGCCGTATCAATAGATAAGGGCAAAGAAACCAAACAACTAGGAAGCAAGAAGAAGCAAGGCAAAGGGAAGAAGAAGAAACAGGGTCAATCATCTCCTGAAAAAACTTCTTCAGACCCTCCTGGAAATAGGAAACCCCCCTTTGGGTGTCAGATATGTGATGAGAATCACTGGACGAAGGAATTTCTATACAAAGCTGAGCTTAAAAGATTCTTTAAGAGTTCGCAAACCTCAACTGTGTTAACTGATCCGTTTCCTAATCCAGGAACAAATCTGGTTGATAGTGGAAATGCTTCCCCGTCACAAGTGCTAATGTTGTCGATTTTGAAGCAGCAAAATGATGCTTTGATTTCAACAAGGAACAAAGATTACGGGAATCCGTAGCTGTCGAACGACAAGGATAAAGATCAACCAAATAGTTCGACAACAACTTCGACATAAGTTGTACCACCCATCATTCCTGAATTAACAATAAAACCGCCAAAGGGAGTAGTACACAAGTCGACGTTTAATCCTCGTGCTAGAGCAGCGCAACATTATAACATAGTGGAAGATTTGGCCCAATCGCCATCCGCTATGTCGACTCTTGAGGTGCTACAAAATTGCCCATCCCAAAGGCAGGCTTTGTTATCAGCCATTGGTGGGGTTGATCCTAAGGATTCCAATCTTGTATCCTTTGACCATAAAGGATACGATCCTCGATTACCAGCTCAACTAGCTTTCCTTATTCAAGTGAAAGCCCTCAACAAAACTGTTCATCGAACAATTATTGATGAGGGGGCATCTACATGTATTATGTCGATGAGTTGCTGGAAAACTTTAGGATCTCCGACCTTGTCGCGATCTTCGACGACATTAAAAGCATTCGACGGAAGGTCATATACGCCATATGGTATCCTAAATAACTTGAAAGTTGAACTAGGGGCAAAAACAGTAGAAATAGATGTTGAAGTCATCGATGGAAATCTTGATTACAACATCCTACTAGGAAGACCGTGGATATATGCCATGGCAGCTGTTGTGTCGACCTATTTTAGAAAGATTGCATTCCCTTTCCAAGGAGGGATTACAATCTTCGATCAACAAAACTTCCTCCCTAATGGTTCTCAAGTTACAGGAAGCATTCCCATGATCCATGGAAGCCCCCATTCGCTTCAGAATATCGAAGTAGGCCTACTAAAGATCCTATACTAATGGGAACTTTCGCTCTTCCACCTCCAATCAATCTGGCGGAAGTAGCGTCGACAGGAACCTGCAATATGATATCTTCCACAAGGATTTCAGAAAACGATATCAACATGGATCATGCAATGGTTTTTCCCCCAAGCCCAATAGAAATATCATAGCAATCAATGTTTCTAGCATGGGAGGCAAACCCAAATCAACGCTCGTCAAGCGTTTGGGTAGATAGGTCTAGAGAATATGGTACCCCTTCAGACCCTTGGTCGCGAGTGCATGGAACCGACGAAGGAATTGTACAATCAATGTTGATTGAAGGGGCACCATGGAATGATTCCTACCATCGTTCCCTTCTCCCGGATTGTGGAGAAGATACTAAATATGACCTTTATCATCCTTCAGTTTTCGATTTTCTATCAAATACTGTAAATAGAGTGGGCTCTGAGGATGGTTCTTATCTCATGTCGACCTCATTAAAAAATGAAACAAGGAGTCTTGAGGATGGTTCTTTTACTGTGTCAACCTCATTAAAAAATGAAACAAATCCCCTTTCCAAATCTCAAAGGTAAACCTTCATTCGAATCACCGAGTTGAATGCAATGAAGCTTGGGGGGCATGCACCTCGTTTTGCGTTATTATGCTAGGGGCATACAAACTTATCATCGAGCAGTTTTAGCACATAGTTCATGCTCGTTAAAAAATAAACATAAGATCGAGCAGTTTTAGCACATAGTTCATGCTCGTTAAAAAATAAACATAAGATCGAGAATGTGTTTCGACCCGCGTTTAAGCTCGTTAAAAAATGAACTACCCTCCGGTAGATAACCATCGTGAATGTAAATTTATCAGCCACTAAAGCCTTGGTCGTGTTTGCACCGTCACCTCCACTTTTCCATTGGCCGATCATTCACCTCCATTTGATTGTTTACCCATTTTGAGGAACAACTGCGAAGAGTGATTTCACTAGCCATCCTTGTGACACTGCCGTGATTGGAAAATTCCAACCCTTACCTGGAATCAGCTGCTACCCATTTTATCACTCGTTCCTCAAAAGACGAGTCTTCTTTAAGCTCTTTTCATCTGACTCGTAAAATATGAAAAGATTGCCGAGTTTTGGCCTTCCATCTCGTTAAAGTGACCGGAAGTGCTATCCCTCCTCTAGATTTTAATCTTTTTGGACCTGAGGGATTATTGCACAAAAAGATCGAGCGCTTGTTTTGTTCGGCTCGTTAAAACTATCGAAAATTCATCCCTTTTGTATTGTTTTATACTTTTTCGGACTTAAGGGATTAGATGACGAAAAAGGAAATTTGGAGTTATCTTTACGTACCTTTTTGGACGACTCTCTAAAAATGAAAAGGACCGAGTTATCTTTGTCATTAGACTCGTTAAAAAGATTAATAGCGACAAACTTGTCTTTAGACGAGAACGAGTTTCACTATCGCTAGGCTTGTTAAAACATAGCGATGGGTTTGCCCGAAGGGAAAATTATAGAACAAGCATATGTTATCCTCCTCAAGCTTAACAAAAATAAAGAGGTACTGGTCAGCAATGACTGGGGAAAAATTGGGAAGAAACTCAAAGAACTTTTATTGGTAGCAAGTCGATCTTGAACATGACACTTCCGCTCCGTGCCTGAGTCGGGTTGGGTTGTTTCATTCACTGGTCACATCACCATGGTCTCGCCATACCATCCACCTTTGGGGTAAATGCTACCGATCCATCACACAAGTGTCGCCGATATGTTCAAGAGAAGTCATCCAGAGAAGTCAACCGTGTCCCATCCACTACCATACATTATCCTTCATTCTTTCATGACCGCCACCCTGAACCATATATCATCAGATCGTTTTCACCTCCATCAAAATCATTTTCTCCATTCCGTGTCACTGATGTGGGATACATCAAGGCCCTCCTTTGACGAATCACTTCTTGTCGACATCAGCTCATTATCCAAGAAGTTGATCTAGGAACACCCCCTTCAGTACTTTGAAGCTTGCATGCCTCAATGGCAAGTTTCTCACTTCCGGCGACAGGTATACATCAATGACCTTCGACCGAAAGATTTTGCGTGGTGTTCGACGCCAAGTCCTTTATTCACACCACGTGAATTGTACTGCAGTACCTTGAGGGTCATTATCATTATCGGTGATTCCTCTCGCGCTTGTTAACAGTTTTCATCATTGACTGGTAATCAAGCGATGTCTTTCCATGTTCGACTTCAGAACATTTCTCACATGGATCGACTTGTACTTAGAGTGAAGATCGGACGAGATTGAAGACCCTGGATCTAGTTTCATCCATCCGGGCTGCGATATATATTCAGGAAAAATAAAGACATTGACATGTACAGCGTTGCAGAACAGATAATCATCCTACCAAAAGGATGATGATTTCATCATAATCATCAGTCTACCATCAGACGATTGTCTGTCCTATGTACATAAAATGAATTTATAAAGGTGAGCATGGGAATGCTCGCCTCGGCTAGATTATGAAAACAGTATGAAAAATAATGTATTGTATTGTAACTTATTACAGGTCTCCTCCCAGCATTGAACGAACTTCGGATCCTCCTAATAAAGCATTTCACCCGATAAACGGCCTCATACTTTAGGGGGCAACTGTTATAGACATTTTTGTGCCTTACAGCATTGAGCATGAAATGTCCATAATCCAAGGGATCCAAAGTCCCTAAAAGAGTTGTTCCTGCCCCTAAAGGAACAAGGTCAACCAATGGCAGCTTCTCCCAGAAGTTCTCCACAAAAAACCACTCAGAAACAGTCAATTCAGGATCAATTCAGATGCTCTACTAGCTGCCTGCGTTGCAATGCACCCCAGTACACTAGCTAGGTGCATTGCAACACACCTAAATGCACTACCAGGGTGCGCTGAGCGGGAAATGACAAATGGAAAGCTCATTCAACGAGGTGGAAAGACCATGGAAGCTTCCAGATTCTTCTCCAGTGACACTTGCCTCAATGAATTTGACTAGTGATGAGTAAGAGGCTCTCAACCTCCAAGTGGAAGCAAGAACTGACAGAGAGAAGCCACAAGTCAAAACATAAGCTGACTCATCCTCTCTGCTTACATCTATATATGGGTCTCTCACCCAGAGATCCAGGAGGCTGGAATTTTGTACTTTGCAGAGAATTGTTGTTGGTTTGAGATTGAGATTAGTACATTGGGTGATTTATGCTTTGTTGGAGGAGAGGAAGGGATTCCTTTGCTGGGAGGTAGATGCTGGATCGGAACTCACTTGATTGTATCTCCTCTTGGACTTTCTTATTCTATCAATAAACTATTTGAGTTTCTCCTACATGTTGTGTATCAATGATGTTTTGTTATATTTGCATGTTTAGCTTAACCTGATCTTGAGCTTTTTATGAATGTATATCTATATCTTCATGTAGTTTCTCTCTCTTGTGATCTTGCAGGAATTCGGTGAAGCTGGGCCGGTGAAGGAGCAAGGAGCTGGGAGCCACTGAAGAGAGGAGCGATTGGATCAACAAACTAGCGGAAGACACAGGTTAGTTACATTCTTCCTCCTCATTTACATTTCGTAAAGAAGAATACTCAATTAGTTTTCCTTGTTTGTTGCTAAGGCACTATCACACCTTAGAGTGGGATAGGGGCATTCTGAATGGATACTTTTCCCAACAAAAGAGACACACAAGTCTTTGATGAGGCCTACACACTTGACTTGACTTGAGTCAAATGAGTACAAATCTTTGTAGGGTCTTGTAACATCAAGGTTCAGCTTTTCCATAACTGCTTTGGGCATCAGATTGTGTGATGCCCCTGAATCAAACATGGCATTGTGCAAGATTTTGTCATGTACATGTAAACTGACATAAAAGGGCAAGACAGATCCATATGTTGACTTTCCATTAACCTCTGGACCAAACAACAGTTCAGGGGTATCATCCAAAACATTTACATCGTCCTTATTCTCTGGGATTTGAAGTGATCTTTGAATTTGTTGCCTATATACATCGTGTTTGGCTAGTTCTGAGAGGGGGATGGATATCTTAAGTTTTCCAATCTCTGCCTCTAAATTAAAAGGCTTCTCCAATGGAGTCTTGGTATTGATAATGGCAGTTTTTTCTGTTTCATTTGAATTATCAGTGATTTGCTCTTGTTTATCAGCGTTATGGGAATTGATTGCTTGCGGTTTTTCAGTTTTAGGAGAGCTTTTTGGAACACTGGTCGAATTTTGCACAGAGGAAAGAGGTGGCAGAGGCTGATCGATAGAAGGCTGCATTTCTGTTATGTCTTCTACAGTCACATGATGCGGGTTTGGGACAGGTATATCAGCTGGTTCTGTTACAACAGCCTTGCTTTTAGTCTTGTTGGGCTGTTTGCCATCCTTTGGTTTGCTAGGTTCAGAAATATCAATGGTCCTAGTTCTCAGCTTATATTGTTTGTGGACCTCATACACAGTAATATCATAACCTTGTTTAAAATCAAAAGACTCACCGAACTTAGTCTGAAATTGACAGAATTCATGCTCATATTGGTCTTCTTGGCTCAGGAAAGTTTGATGCTCACCCTTTAGATCCATCAGATTCATGTGAGTGTCTTCTATGGGTTCACTGGAAGTGGATGCCTCAGCATAGTTTTCTTGGAAAGGGGGTCTTATGTCATGATCTGGGCTTGATCTACCAACATTTGTGTTCTACGTTTTCCTAAAATTTGGGTTCCTTATGGTATTGGGCTGTTGTCCTTCCCATGATGACTTCCTCTCAACACTTTCTACTCTATCTCCCAGCCTTTGCATGCCACTGGTAATAGCATCAAGCTTTTGTTCTAAGGTTGAGGGTTCTTCCTTAAAGGTGGTTCTTCTTTCCATTCTAGCTCTATTTCTTTTGGCAATTAGGTTAGCCTCTACACTAACAGCAACATTTTGCATGTCTGCAAGGGTCTGAGGAGCTCTCTCTTTTAACTGGTATGCCATATCCAGGTCGAATCCATCAGGGAATTTATACAAGGCAAGGTCAGGTGGGGGTCTTAAGTTCTATGGTATTGCATTATAGAAATTATTGAATCTTGCATAGTACTCCAAAACAGTCTCTTGAGGACCTCTTTTAATTGTGTCATATTCAGCTAGTATGTGTAAGGGGTCTTTCTTCTTCTCCCATCTATTCGTAAAATCTTGGTACAGTTCATCTGGAGTAGTTATAGAATTTGTGGCAAGTGATCTGAACCAAGTTCTTACATCACCTGTTAGACTTTGAACAAAAATTTTCATTTTCACGCTATCATCATCTATTTCGTAGTTTTCAAAATAGTCCTGCATCTTCTTGGTATGTTGTAGTGCAGTGAAAGGACTAGTACTATCAAAATATGTAATTTTGGATTGGTAATCTTGAGGCAAGGCCCCAGGATTAGCAGGAAATTGCAGGGGTGCATATCTATTAGCCATATTCGCAGGGATAAATGGAACAACGGGGATGACAGGGATAAGCGGAGTAACTGGAACAACAATAGTGTTAGTTGTAGTAAGTGCAGTGAATGGAGGTGTGGAAGGAGTGCTTTGAGATGTGGATGATGAACAAGGGGAAGTAGGGGTTGAACGAAATAAAACTTTGACAGGAGTTGGAACACAACTTGGGTGAGCTGTTTCAGGACTCAACTCAGCAAAATCTTCTTGTCTTTCTTGCTTCCTAAGGATCTTTGGGATTAAGTTCGGATTTTCAAAAGCAGCTGGGGGATTTGGGTCTGGATTTGACCTTGTGTATCGTGGATTCTTCTTGGGAGCCAGCTTCCGAATTGCTTTTGGTATTTTTCTGGAAATGCTTTTAGAATCGGCAAGGGACCGATCAAATTTTGGAATAGCTGTGTATAGCCTAGAACTAGCATGAAGATTGACTGAAGCAGCTTTTATTTACCTCTGTTAATGCAAAGCAAAAAACAGTTTCAAAGGCTTCCTGGCTGATATTCAGGCTTCATCTGTAGTTTTAAGGAATATACAGCAATTAGAAAATCGATTTTTCCAACCTGTTTTATAAAATTAACTGAGGATGAGTCCCCAGTGGAGTCGCCATTATGTTATCACTCAGGTTGTCCCTCAGGTTGGAGTAAAGGGATACGGCCGAGGTAACCACAGACCAATCTTTAGACTGCAGATTCTAGCCCACCTGCAGTCAGAGAGGGTTCTCTCTTTCTGATTTAGCTCTATTGATGATGATTTTAGGCTAGATATTGAGTTCTAGGGTTTTTGTTTCGATTTTGGTGGGAAAAATGATATTTTCAAGTAAAGAAGCAGGTATAGTGTGAAAGTTTCAAACCATTGGGCATGGAGTCAAGGAGTGGAACTGCTGGTGCGTTTTCTTGGTCAAAAGAGAGAGATATGGAGCAAGGTAGCTGCACATGGAACAATGTTTCAGGTTAAAAGGATGGAAAGAATGCTGAAGAATGAGAGGCAATTAAGAATCTCTCAATCAGCTTAACAGAGAGGCGAATGAGCTCTATGTAGGAGCAGTAAAGAATCCCTAGACAACAGTCATACACAACTGAATTAGGATAAATATGAGCCTTAGGGAATTCATATTCGTGTCCAATTCATTTCAGATGAAAACATAAAGAAATAGCAGAGATTGAGCCTAGAGTGCAGTTAAACAAGTTCTAAGCTAATCTTTCTTTCTGGTATTTAGATGGTGCAAAAAATGAAAACAGAGGTAAGAGGCACTTATTGAGTCATGTTGCAGCACAAGAATTCCACATTTACTTCCTCAAACCATTAGACACAGAGCAGACAGTCATTCCTCTAATCTTTTCAGCAATCTTTGATTAAGTAAACATATCAGCCATACAGTGTGAGTCTCTAGTGAAAATTACCAATCGACCAACCCTTGAAACAATACAGAGGGTCGTATATATAGGAAAAATTCTCCAATATTGTTTATTATAGTTGTGACCTAAACAGGTCTGAAAGTAAATAATTACTTTAACCTAAACCTATCAGAAATAAATGCAAGAAAATATCTATGGGCTATGCTGAGGGCAGCCGTATCAAAACTGAATTAATGCGTTGTCCTTGGTGGCTTGATGCAGTGCTTCTGTAATAACTGTGCATGGGATTCTGCTCCATTGTAGCTCGGTGGCTTTAAGTGCTTTAACTGTGATTTGAGAGCTGGGATGGGCTTGCACCACCTGATTTGACTTTGCTGGAGGCCATTCAATGTTGACCTGCTTTGGGAATTGAAGATTTTCATTAAAAAATGAACTGGTACTCTTTGCTGCTTCATCTTTCCTCTGATACTCTTTGAAAAATGAATCGGGCCGATTTTCTCCTTTGCTGTGGGTCAAACCAAAACTTAATGGCCGTTGTTCGACCCTCTGTTTCCCTTAGAACTATCTTTTTCTCCTTTCTGAAAGCTTCGCGAAGAAAAATGGGTCATTCGGTGCCTTTCGGGCTTGCTGGGGGCTGTGCGATGAGGGGCTTTCCACTTTGGCCCTCTTCCCATAGCCATGTGCGATTAGTGCTAATTGTGCATGAAAAACGGCCTCGGAATTTGAATCTGGGCTTCCTAAGCACGATTTTTGCCTCTTGCGCCAAAATTGATGATGATGTCAGCATGACGTCAGCGGGTGGGACCCAGTACGGCGGATTACGTCAGCAAGATGATGTCAGCATGGTGACGTCAGCATGTACGGCGGGTGACGTGGCAGGGACACGGTGGAAGTGACGTGGCAAGGGTGACTTGGCAGGAGGCCGATGTGTGCAGATGACGTGGTAGCGTCCTGGTGCACTCGTCAGGGGGAGGGACAGAAGGCGGTTTGTGGTTTTCATCGGACCGCCTTCTGTACGAGGGCGGTAACTGTCAGAGCGGCTCCGATGCAATCACGGGCGGACACGCGTCCTCCTGTATGACAGAAAAACCGCCGGGCTATCGGGCACTAACGGTCGGGCAACGAGACGGCTCCAAAATCGCCGAGAGCCATCGGATCTGGGAGGGGCAGATCGGAGGGCTGACAGGAGACGGAGCTGGCGGCAGGTTTATACGGGGGATCTGCGTGAATATTCGGATCTTAATAAAATGCCGCGGGGAGGGTTAAACTTTGGTTTTGTGGGTTTTATGGGTTTGTACAAGTGGGGGAGAACAAAACTTAATGTTTCTTAAAACTTTTAAACATTATCTTTGTGCAAATGATTGCGGGGGGGGTAAAGTTACAGGGTTTTGAGGACAGAGAGGTGGGTAATGGTTCTTGGTCTATCCAGAGGTTTAGACCAATCCCAGTTTCTTGACACGGATGGGTTCACAATAGCCCCAGGTGGACTACTATGTCCCAGGACTAAAAAATACATAGCTATAGTGCTATAAGGTGGGATATTTACATAGGGGAGTTATTAACATAGATTTAGTAGGGGAGGGGAACTAGATAGGGGGTTATATAGTACATTCAGTAGTTAATATGACAAGTGATAAGAAAGCACTAAGGTAAGGCACCTTAGGCTATTTTGGGGAAAAGTGACTTATAGAGGAAGGATGGAAATCCTTGAGTGAAGCAGATCTTCACCAAGGCCAATGTTATGGAACATGATGAAACTAAGAGGCATCAAGCAGATCTTGACCTCTTTGGGGAAATCAGTGAGTGATTTGGGGAATAAGAAGAAGGGGGAGTTAGTTATGTCCAGCTTAAGCTCCTCCAGATGAAAAACTGCATCATGATTGTGATCTGAAAATATATAACACTTTGAAACACAAAATTGATCATAAATCATCATTCTGCAACCTCAAAACTACCTACCCAGCCTACTTTCCTAGCATTTTTTCCTTCTTTTTGGTTTGGGTGCACTTAGACTTGCAGACCCAGCTTTACAATTTTTCTTCTTTCTGTCCTCCTATCTAAGTCTACACTTATTTCTGCCAAGGGCCCAGATTAAGCAGTTGGGCTCCTTTGATTATCTACCTATCTACAAATCTGCCATGATTAAGCTGTTTGGACAGATATCATTCTCTATATTCTAAAATAGGAAATTGAAACCCAGGGAGACCAAGGTTAAGCTGTTTGGCCTTCCATTAACTGAAAAATTCTTCAAAAATGGAACAACTCATCAAAAATTGAAGTACAGTAGAGGCACTTGGACTAGCACACTTTTATGACTTCCTTGGCTTTCTTTAAGGAAATATGGAACCTTGTAGCATGAAAGATGACATATTTGGCATGTAAAAAAATGTCAATCATGAAATATGAACAACTGTTGCAACAGGGGGCTAACACAATCCACGCCCCGTGGCTAACACAATTTTTTCGGAGCTTTCTTTGTTCGAGTTTTTCGTGGGTCTGGCAACTTTTATGGTTTTAAGGTTATTACAGTACTGGTCTGAAATATAATATGGACGACTTCGGGCTTGTTATCCTTACCCTGTTATGGTCACTGGCATTAATTACCTTCTGTCAGATTCTCTTGTTGTTAACACTCCGATCGTTGATTTTCATCACTCGCAAGAGTATTGCTCGGGCGACTTTTATCCTGGGCTGTAGTCTCGTGACCTGCAATTTTATCCTGAGTTGCAGTCTGGTGACCTGGAATCTCGCAATCTCTGTGATGCTCGCGAAGGGTTGGGGATGGAAGATGTATTGGCCCATTTTTTACTCCACCTGTGGTCTGACATTTTGTATTATATATGCCATATTTCACTATAACCCTCCTCCGAGTGTCTCCAATACTCGTCAGCTCAAATTGGGGCTGTTCGATCATCTCAATTCCCATCAGCTCATCAATTATGTCAAAGGGTTGTTCAATTATGTCAATCCTCCTTGCAGGCGCCCTGAAAATGCCAATGTGGTTCCATCTCAATTGAAGGACCTGAGTCCTGCAGACGTTCAAAGTCCGGTAAGCGTGAAACCACTTTGTTAATTTCGATATTATCTCAGATTTTTGTTACGTTTGTTGAGATAAATCTCTCCGTAATGTTTTCAGTTTTTTCCAGTTTGGAATGATTTCATTAAAGAGATTATTTCCTGAATTTTCTGGGGTTTTGCTATGTTTGTTTAGAAGAAATTCTGGTGGTCAGCAATCTGGTTGGCATTAATTAGACCCGAGAAAATTGCTTATAAGACTCTTACCGTAAGCTTGTGTCTCCTGCTCTGGACTGTGACATTCTTTGACATGGTCACTATGAACTCGGGATGGCCGCGTAGGGTTTGGTCGTGTTTTGTCACGACGTGTTATATGATATCTATGATATACGTGGATATACTCATGGACAACTCTCCTGAGCCCATCTCCCACACCCGTCGCGTCACCGGGCTCTTTGATCGTCTCAATCCCTCTGTGGTGAAAGGGCTGTTCAATCATATCAATATCAGTCGAAGGCGCGCTGAAAGTGCTTAGGATGCCACTGACGTAGCTTTTTCTCACTTGACGGACCAGAGTCCTGCAGCCATCGAAAGTCCGGTAAGCATGAAACTTATACGTTGCTTCACATATATTATCTTTGAATTTGGTGGAACTGCTTTGTTCTAAAGCTCCTCAAATGTATGTTTTCAGTACCCTCTAGGAATGCTATTTCCTTAATTTTGTGGGATGGGATTTTGTTATGTTTCTTTAGAAAAAATTCTGGTCGGCATTACTTCTCCGGGAGAACATTGCTTCTATGATTTTTATGGTGAGCTTGAGTCTCTTGAGCTGGAGTGTCACAATCATTGCGATGAAGTCGCGATGGGAGATGGCTTGCTCGAGTTTGGCCGTGATGTTTGGTGTGATATTTATGATATACGTGGAAGGGCTGTTCGATCATCCCAGTCGAAGGCTCACTGAAAATGCCAATCTCATGGCTCCCAGTCAGTTGACCGACTTGAGTCCTGCACCCGTCCAAAGTCCGGTAAGCTTGAAATTGTATCATACCGCTTTACTATCATTCTATCTCTAGTCTACATGTCTGTTGACATGAAGCTCGCCCAAATGTTTTCAGCATTATCCATATATATGAATTCATTTCAGAAGAATACTATATTTCCTAGTTAATTCTGTGGAGTTTTGTTCATTTACTAAAGAAATTGTGAAAGGTCATATGTAGAATTTGGTTCAGATAAAATTCTCTCAATTTTTATCAATCAGTTTTTTCTTTCATTCTCTAAGAATCGATTTTTTTTGGTTTTGTTTTTATATAAAATCGAAAGTTTTCATGAAAATTTAAAAATATGGTTTGATTTTTTCTTTCTGAAAATTTAAAAATATGGTCATTTTATAATAATTTTCATTACATGCAGAATGTGATTCCTGATATAAATTCAGAGAAAGGAGAAGGCAAAGCTACCAAACAGGAGGCTGCCGCGGTTTATTCTGTAGAAAACAATGAGAAAAGTAAATGCCAGCGCAACGAAACTGATCTCGATAATGCGTGGGAAATTATAGAGGAAGCTGAAATTAATGAAAGCCATTTAGAAGTGGCTACACCAGTGGTCTAATTACTTTATAGAGTTTTAGTTTTTCTATTTAATGTTAAAGTAAATGGAAAAATGGAAAAACTATGTGTGTATTTTATTTAGTTTTGAATAGGGTCTGTAGAATTTTATTTTTATTATTAATAATTGAGTAAATAGAGGAATTTAATACACATTTTGAAATATTCTTATTTTTAAGAATGAAAAGTTGAGATTTATTTTTAAAGTATTTTATGTACTTTTAATTAAATTGATTAGTTAAAAAAAATGTGACATGAAGATAAGTTATGGGTTTTTGGGCTTGTATGACATGATAATTTTATGGTTTTTTATAATATTGGCAATGTGAGATGTGTCATAATTACATTGATGTCTATGAGTGTTTACCATCCATTTGATTTATATAATTGTGCTAGTAGATATCTTTTATATTTTTTTGAAATTGTGATGATAGACTAGACACAATTCAGTTTATATAAATACCATAAGGCACCAAATATGTTACTTTCTCCTCAAATGCTTTATCTAGTACTTTTTGTTAAATATAGTTGATGTGTATTAAGAAATTTCATAGGCTCTTTTAATTTGAATTATTGGTGAGTGAAAAAATGAAAGCTCTAAAAATATTTATTTCTTTTAATATTGCATTGTTAGTTATATATAATAAAATAATATAAAATAATGCATTGTTTCTTAAAAAGTTTATGTTTCTAATATATGGGTCTATTTGAACTAATTTTGTATAAATTAGGGAAAATTCAGTGTATCTTAGTACAAATTTGTGTGATAACAACCTGTCATGGAACCTTTAATGTTGTAGGACTTGGGTGTATCTCATGGCTCTCTCTATCAACTATACAACTAAGTTCTTCTTGGTCAGAACTTTCTTCACGTCCACTATGGTTTCAGTCCTGTCATCCACTCCTAGATCATCTAGTTCATATCTATTCTTGGAGTTGAGGAGCTTCATAATGTTGTTGGTTGTAGCAGACATCTCTCCGAGTTGAGCATTTATATTAGCAATGGTCTTCTTTGTCTTTTCCATCAACTCTTTCTACTCAAAAATAATGTGGATGCATGGCCTAGAGTGTGGCCAATTGAAGACTCAACTGCTGACTTCTTCCATACTTCTATTTGATTTTTAGCTCTTTGAAGCTCTGGTGCATGAAAAATCTCAATTTTGTTTTCGATGATCCTATAGAATTTTCACTTGATCATGCAATTTCTAGATTTCCTCAGTCAGAAGAGACATATTTTGGACTGCATTGGCCAACTGGTCTAGCATCTCCTTTACTTGTCATAGCAGAGATGGTCGTAGGAATAACTGTGACAGGAAGTGCTTCAAAAGGGGAGTCTTTTTAGCAGCTTCTCCTTTTCTTTGACCAATTTCTCCATCTTTGTTTCCATTTGTTTAAGTTGTGCAATTTGCTCCATAATGAGCTTCATCATAACTACCTTTTGAGTCTTTGTCTCTGTAATATCCTTAGCCAGAGGATCTTCGATAAAAATGCTTACTCAACAATGCTATATCCAAATTCTACTTCTTGACAAGTTCCTCTGTAGCATTGATGTTTGCACGATCATAACCCAATTTGATTACCAAATCCTCTAGGGTTTTAATCTTATTGTCTTTGGCAAGTGCAAAGACCTTCTCCTTTAGCGGTGACTTGACATTTCCTAATGTAACCTGTAATTTGGACAAACTGATGGCAGTGTTAGTGGTGATAATGGTCTGTTTCTTGGAATATTTGCTGAGGATCCTCTTGGATGTCTTCTCATGCATGGTAGGAGTCTGCACTGTCGATGATGATACATGTTGTTCTTCTACCTCATGTAAGGTGTTCTCACTCCACTCTAACTGATTCTTGTACTTTTCTATTTCTGGTCTAGCTATGTAAAAGTAAGGAGTAGACTTGGTTTCTACCCTTAATCTAGAAATGATCCCTAATGGATCATAGGACTAGGTAAAACTGAGGTTGAACTGCATTTCCTTCAAGATCTTATCTACCTCTTCCCCTGCTGCCCTGTTGTTGCAAATGAAAGGGCCAACTTGTGTTTTTATTTTAAATTAGGATTTCTTCTTGGCAGCAACAAAGTGGATTTCATCCATGTTGATCATCTGCCTTATGTACTCCAAGGCAAATATCTTCATTGGGAAGAATTTTGGTAGCTTGTATTCTTATTTATGTATAATTTTCATAATGGTACTATTCCCCTGTTTGAACTTGATCTGACAGCTGCAATACCTTTATGATTTCTTCACTAATCCTTGGTAATATTCTGCTACTCAGGAGACCTATCGCTAGTTGAACAAACATCTCTATAAATTGTTTATAAGTGTACACTTTCTGCTCTTTCATGACGAGAGTAGTTCAAAATATGAATGGTTGTTGGTTTCCCTTCTCATCCAGCTTTTGCAAGGATAGGTTAATGTTGTCCCCTAGGAACATGTAGACTAACAAAGAGGCATATTTGAATACCTCCTCAGTTGAAAATTTAAAAAGTTTCTGATGAATGGACTCTACAAGAAAATGGCTGAAATTAAACACAATGGAGGGCTTAGAATCAATAAAGAAGATGGAAAAAGATCTTATAGTGGCCTCATCTACCCATTGATCAAAGTAGTAGCCAAGGAGGTAGGAAGCAACAATAATAATATACTTGGCTCTAATAAAATCTAGAGTGTTGTGGGTACAAGGAAAGATGTAGTGAGGTAAATTTGACTCCCACGACTGGCTGTCATCTGAATTATCTATATAATTGTCTTCAAGCCAACAATACATCTTGAAGAATTCAAGTTCATGAAGTGTCTCATGGATTTTGCAGTCTCTATCAGCCATAGGGACATGATGAAGATCTATGGGAGGATAGATTATAGGACTGACAATTTCCTCTCATCCTTTGGAGGCATTTTGGATATGGCTAAGGACAATAGTGAATTGGATTGGGAGATTGTGATCTGAAATGGGGACCTAAAGGCGTCTTGTCATGCTTACAAGAACCTCTCCCATTCCAAATCTTATATATTCCCAAGATCTAGGCTTATATCTACAAATGTAGAATTAAAAGATCTTGAAGTAGGTGTGTGCTTGTGTTTGCCTTTTGTTGGCATGTTGGGGCCTGACCCAGGTTCAGAAGTGATTTAGCCAAACAAACCTCGAAGCTATCGGCCCTTTCGACAATAGTCTGTAGTGTGTGGACTGAGGTCTCACTTGAGGCAGTATGGAAGGGTGTTGGAACCAGGTTTCTGCACCCTAGGGATGTCTTGATGAAGTCTAGGAAGTCTGCGAACTAAACCTACACGCTTGTACTACTCCGCGCAACCGTCTATCCTTTGTAACTTGTGTGACTGCTTTCACATAGCTTTGAAAGGAGCGCAAAGAGGTGTTTTCTAGATCCTTTATCATTACTCTGTTATTATTATAGATCTTCATTTATGTGTACCCAATATTCTCATTAACCATTCAAAATTGATAACAAGTGTGCGCAATCATAAAATTGTAAAGAGATGCATAAATATAACTAAAGCATAAACACACAGTATTTCAGAATCAAATTATCTTTTATTAATCCTCTATTCAAGTAAAATCCCAATTCCACCCTACGCACTTAGCTTCAGGGGTCCGTGCACACAGCTGCGGAATCTATCAGGCCTTTGCGCACACAGCTACAGAACCTCTTCCTACTACTACAACCCAAGACTCAGACTTACAGATTCAGAGCCAATTCATCATCCAAAATAACATGTTATCTCCAAAACTAAGACTTCCTTTACACTTAGAGCCTTGCTCTACTTATATAATCCCATGGTCTGCGAATCATGGGTAGGCCGACACACTTTACATTAAATTATATTATTTTAGGGTGGACAACCCTAGACTCTCACGCTCCATGCCCACATTTTGCGGGGTCTTTACATTGCACTTGACCAAAATTCGAGCTTTAAGCCCCAAAAGCCCGCTATGGGGGGGTCTGCTGCCCAACAGGCCCCCAACACAATCATTGCGACTCATCCTAGAGTCGCTCTTGCTGGTGTGGTGATCTTTGCATGAAGTCCATCCAACTGTGTCTGTGATGCTCGAAGGTTTGCAATGCACCATGCTGTCGTCGTCTAGATCTGCTCCATTTTTGCTTCTGAATCATCTACATTTGACTTGATTATGTACTTGGATGTCGGCTTCTAGTATTTTTGTTTATAGTCCCACACCTCTGTCTAGTTTGTCGGGTCATGAAGACTGTACTTTGGTTGGTTAGTCAGATAGCCGGCCCACTTGTGTAGGGCTTCAGGCAACTACCATTTACTCTTCCTAAGAAGGGTTCTCTGTTATGAAACCAGCTCAAGAAGAGATAGAGTTGGAGGACTTGTTGTTGATGTTCAATGTGATGTTCCACTACCTGAACCTTAGAATTTTCTCTTAAATATGATGTGATGGATGCTGGTTGATACCCATAAAGTGCCATAAATGGGGTCATTTTTGTTGTTGTATGGAAGGAAGTGTTATACCACCATTCAGCCAGAGGCAACCATTTGACCCATTGTGTTTGTTTATCAGATACAGAGCAACAAAGATGTCCTTCCAAACATTTGTTTACTATCTCAGTTTGTCCATCAGATTGATTATGTACTTGGATGTCGGCTTCTAGTATTTGTGTTTATAGTCCCACACCTCTGTCTGGTTTGTCGGGTCATGAAGACTGTACTTTGGTTGGTTAGTCAGATAGCCGGCCCACTTGTGTAGGGCTTCAGGCAACTACCATTTACTCTTCCTAGGAAGGGTTCTCTGTTATGAAATCAGCTCAAGAAGAGATAGAGTTGGAGGACTTGTTGATGTTCAATGTGATGTTCCACTACCTGAACCTTAGAATTTTCTCTTAAATATGATGTAATGGATGCTGGTTGATACCCATCAAGTGCCATAAATGGGGTCATTTTTGTTGTTGTATGGAAGGAAGTGTTATACCACCATTCAACCAGAGGCAACCATTTGACCCATTGTGTCTGTTTATCAGATACAGAGCAACAAATATATCCTTCCAAACATTTGTTTACTATCTCAGTTTGTCCATCAGATTGAGGATGATAAGATGAGATATGAGCTAACTGAGTACTAAGACAAGAAAATAATTCTGTCCAAAAATTTCCAGTGAAAATGGGATCTCTGTCACTGACAATAATCTTTGGGTTTCCATGTAGCTTTTGAATTGTTTCCATAAATGTAGTAGAAACTGTACTGGCTTTAAATGGATGTGATAACGCACAAAAGTGTGCATACTTGGTAAGTTTGTCAACTACCACCATGATGACACTCTTTCCCTCTGACTTGGGTAAACCTGTGATAAAATCCATTGAAACCTCCTCCCAATGTTGGCTTGGAATGGATAAAGGTTGTAATAGACCTGGTGTCTTAATTGTTTCAACTTTATTTTGTTGGCAAACCAAACATTCTGCCACAAACTTTTGAATATATGATTTAAGGCCATCCCAAAAAAATTCCTTCTTAACCCTGTGGTATGTTTCTAGAAATCCTGAGTGCCCTCCTAAGGGAGAAGTGTGCAATTCCATAAGAATCTTTTGTTTTAGCTGGGAATTCTTACAGAGATATAAGCGATCTTTGTACCATAACGAATCATTTTTCCAGCTAAATGTATCAGACATACTGGAATCTTGTTGTAACTTTTGAATAAGTGCCCACACTTCTTCATCATTCTTCCATTCCTCCCTTGCTTCATTTATCCAATCTGGTTGGATAATAGAAATGGCGCACAACAATTGATGCAGGAGCATCAAGGGTGTTTTTATTTTGTAAATATGTTAAAAGGGGGGTGTGATAATTTTTAATATTTTATTAATTAATTTGAATAAAATAGGAGAAGGTGAGGATTTTTGTAAATATCTTTTTATTTAATAAAAGGATATGAGGGAATTTAATTAGTTGAAGGGTTTTAGGGATAAAGATCTATCCTTTAGGGATGTTGAAAGATTTAGGGGTTTGTTGAGGAATTGAAGAGATTTTTTAGGAGAGGTTGAGAGATTTCTGGTTCAGAATCAGAATTGATTCATGAAACCATGTATTTGTATCAATTAGGTTTTCCTTATATAATTAGAGAGAGTGTGGATTGGACAGCAAGCCTACGGGCTTTTGTAGAGGACCATTGATTTGAAAATCTGGTCATGTAAAGGATCTTTGTAATTGATCTCATTTGGGTTTATTTATGAAGAATTTGATTTGCATTGTAATTCTGGTCGAATTGGTAGGAAGATGTTGAGTCCTGAATCCATTCTTATGATAAACTCTATAATAGAAGAATCTCTGCACGTAGTTGAAAGGATTGATGTTGTAATATCGACTTTATACTGTTTGAAGGTTTGCATATTTTGAAGAGAACGCACCATTTGAAGTGAAGTGCCAGACGTAATGATTGCCAAAAATTTAATTGGCAATTCCAAGGCTATCGATCATTAACTTGTGGGGTTAATGTTTAATTCAAGAGTAAGATCAATTCATGCATCAATGAGTGGGACAAGGCGAAATTGAAGATTGAAGATTGGCGTTTCTGGGTCATGAACGCATTCCTGGGAACCTGTGTTGATGGCGCATTAAAAAAATCGATTAAGAATCGATGAGTCGATGCCGTGGATAAACGCTGCATTATATTGTGGAACATCCAACAGAGGATGCAGAGAATAGACGAACATTCAAGTTTCTATTTATTGCTTATGAAATATTTGCTTGTGAAATTAATGTTGTATTCAAGAGATTTGTAGAGGATGAAGAGTTGATGGACCTGTGGTTTTCTTTTTTTGAACATGATCTTCTCACAGTACATTATTAGCTGGATGTTTTAGCAAGGTTGTCGTATGTTTGATGCAGCGAAAGATGGACTCTCTTATGCACTATATTCAGGCACACCAAGAGATATTTTGTGAGTTGGTTGACTTAATTGACAAGTCGAATTCATGGAGGCGCAATCATCTTAATAAAGATCTGGACAAATCGTGTGCAAAAGCGCAGAATTAACATTGGAAACCTGTTAGTAAGAATTATATTGATAGATGAAATGCGTTGAAACGCTGGTTTAACATGAATTGAAGGCAGCTACAGTATGGAACAGAAATGGGAAAAATCGAAGTATGGCAGCGATAAATGCTGAATGTGGATTGGGCGCTGTGTCCGGTATATATAGTCATCGGTTTTCTGAGATAGTTGTTTGAAGTTTGCTGTGATAATTGATACAGGTTTGGTCTCTTTGCGTGCTGGTTGATAGTATCGACTGTGATTAGTTTTATTATAAGAATCGATGCCAAAGGGAATACAGATTTGCAATTAGCGCTTGTGGATTGCTGGGCGTTCAACCAGTCAACGACTTGGGTTTGTTTTATTATATATTTAAACATGTCTGTGTTTTATTGTACGCTGCATAATCTTTTTAACCGGATTTGAATTGATTCACACGCTGCTTGGAAATTTGTGAGCATGGCTGTATTGAGTTATATGAATGTGGATTCAAGATGTTTGGTGGGCGTTTATTCTTGAACTGATTTGAGTAAGCTGCAAATACATTTTGTTGAGAGCGCAAGGCGGTGAAGGTGAGTATTTGCATGTTGATTGGTTGTGTATTTTTTACACTGGTTCAAATGTTGAAAAGCAGAATCGATGATCTCAAAATGTTGAGTTAGGCGCAGAGGGACTTGGGTGTTGAAACATTGGGAATGTAGATGAAGAACCTTGTGTGACGAGGAAATAGTTTTTATAAATCATAATATGATGAATCAAAGGTTATTGGCATTTGGTCTGAATGTGTGAGGTGAACTTAAATGCTATTGTAAGTGTGGGACTGATGTTGGATTGAGTGAGTTGAGAATGCATTGAAGATTGAAACTTAATTCCAAGAAGAGTTTAAATTATAAAGTTTAAGGTATTAAAAGATAAGTTTCTGCATATTAGTTGAGATTGCCAGTGGGTGAAAATTGCCGTGTATTGAAGTTGAATTGGGTAATTGTTTGAGGTGCATGTTTTTATATGCATGAATATGGAAATCCTGGGTATTGCAGGCTCTGCCTGCATTAACAATGCTTCCACATCGTCATCCTTTCTTGAGAGTGCATCTGCCACCACATTTTGCTTCCCTTTTTTGTAGATGATTTCAAAGTCATAACCCAACATCTTTGTGACCCACTTTTGTTGCTCTTCAGAGGATAATCTTTGTTCTAAAAAGTATTTAAGGCTATCATGATCCGTTTTTACCTTGAAGTGTCTTCCCATTAGGTAGGGTCACCATTTCTTAAGTGCATGGAGTATTGCCAACATTTCCTTCTCATAAATAGCTTTACTTAAAAACTTTCCCTTGATTGGACGACTTTCGAAAGCAATGGGTCTTTCATCTTGCATTAGAACAACACCAATTCCATTTCCTGAAGCATCACATTCCACAATAAAGGTTTTTGTGAAGTCCGGTGTAGCTAAGACCAGTGCTTGGCACATTGCCTCTTTAAGATGTTCAAAGGCCTTTGTTTCTTCCGGAGTCCATGAAAATGCATCTTTCTTCAATAATGTTGTTAGAGGTGCTGCTATTCTCCCATAATTCTTAAAAAACTTGCGATAATACCCTGTCAACCCAAGAAAGCCTCGCAGATGCTTTATGGATGTGGGGATTTTCCATTCCTTAATGGCTTTAATTTTGCTAGGGTCTACCTTAACTCCTTCATGAGATACAATATGACCCAGATATTCCACCTCCTAGACTCCAAAGAAATATTTGGATCTTTTTGCATATAATTGTTTCTCCTCCAATAGTTGTAGCACCCTATCAACATGTTCAACATGATCCTTCCAAGACTTGTTGTAGATTAGTATATCATCAAAAAATACTAACACAAATTTTCTAAGGAATGGTTTGAAAATTGAATTCATCAAACCTTGAAATGTTGAAGGTGCATTGGTAAGGCCAAAAGGCATGACCAAAAATTCATAATGACCCTCATGAGTTCTAAATGCTATTTTCGGAATGTCTTCCGTCTTCATTTTGATTTGATGATATCCTGAACGAAGATCCAACTTGGTGAAGTAAATTGATCCATGTAATTCATCCAGTAATTCATCAATGATAGGAATGGGGAACTTATCTTTAATAGTGAGCTTGTTGAGTTCCCTATATTCCGAACACATGCGCCATGATCCATCCTTCTTGTGCACCAATACTATTGGAGAAGAGAAAGAACTTTGACTCGGTTTAATTATACCAGCCTCTAGCATTTCTGCAACCATACGTTCAATTTCACTCTTTTGGACATAGGGAAATTTGTACGGCCTGATGCTTGGAGGAACACTTCCTGGAATCAGATGAATAGAATGATCGTGATCACGCATAGGTGGGAGACCTTCGGGAGTCTCAAATACCTTGGAATGATTGTCCAGGACTTTTTGGAGATCTGGAGAAATAGATGATTCTGATGTGGAAACATCTAGTGAACATAATTGTGAAATTACACCTCTTTGCTCCTTTTTTAGAAGCTTTGTCATACCATTAGCGCTGATTACCTTTCTTGGTTTCCCTGCAATACCCCTTAGTTCGACTTCCTTTCGTTCTGTAGAAAATTTAATGAGAAGTTCTTGAAAATTAAAAGCTATTGTACCCAAGGATTGTAGCCATTGGATTCCTAGTACTACATCAACACCTCCCATTGGAATGGAAAGCATTGGGCTAGTCAATACATATTCTCCCATGGATAGCTTGATATTATGGCACTTTCCAGACCAATTTATTGTTCCTCCATTTGCAATCATCACTTGACACTCTGGTGCTGAATATAGGAAGCAATTCAATTCTTTTGCTACCTTACAATGAATAAAATTGTGGGTACTTCGTGAATCAATCAACACTATTACCTTTTTCTTCTTGATTTGTCCTTCTATCTTGATGGTTTGAGGAGTGGTAATTCCCACCAATGCATTACAAGATATGGTCAGATTTATTTGTTCTTCATCTAGGCTTTGTTCCTGGAGTATATCCTCTTCTTTTGACATTTCTTTCTCCTTTTCTTCTTCCTCTTCACAATCTATGTAGAATAATTTCTTCTCAGTACACTTATGACCTTTAGTGTATTTGTTATCACAACTGTAACAAAGCCCTTTTGCTCTTTTCTCTTCCAATTGTTGTGGTGTCAACCTTATAGGTTGTGGAAGACTAGGGGCAACAACATTTCCGTCTTTATAGTTGTGAGTGGTATGCTTCCTGGTTGCCATAATTTTGCTTTCCATTTTTCTTGCTAACCTGAATGCCTTCTCTAATGAATCAGGTTCCCAAAGGTGAACATCATGTTGGATATTATACTTTAAAGAGCCTATGAACACATCAATCCTATGCTCCTCTGGAATATCTTTTACCCTTATGTTAAATTTTTGGAACTCCTCAATGTGCTCCATTGTTGAACCCTTTTGTTTGAGACTTATCAATTGGCTAAAAAATGTGTTGCTTTTTGTATCCTCATAATGTGCTATCAATTCTTCCGTAAAAATTTCCCAAGTGATAAATTGTTTACGAGAGCAAAGCCATTGATACCATACAAACTGATTTGGTTCCAAATATAAAGTTGCCATACGTACCTTTTGTGTGTTTTGCACATTATTGAGATCGAAGAATTGCTCCATCTGTAATATCCATGTTGCGGGATCCTTGCCATCAAACTTCCTCATATTTATTTTTGGAATATGGTGGGTCTTCGATCCAACATTAGATTCTATGGAATCATGATTAACATTTTTTTTGTTCTCATTATGAGTTTCCTTTACTACCCTTTCACCATTAGTGACCCTTTCTTGTAGCAACTTCTTCAATTCTTCGATGTCGGTCTTCAAATCTATCTTCAAATCGTCCATCTTAGCTTCTACGCCTTTCTTTAAACCATCCATCTTAGCTTCTACATCTTTCTTTAAACCATCCATCTTAGATTCTATTCCTTTTTGTGCAAGTGACACTTGTTGCACCTTGGTCTCGTAATTTTGCTATATCATGTTGCATTTCTTCCTCTTCTTCATAAGTCATGCTAGAGCTTTCAGGTTGCTTACTAGGTGTTTACATTTTCTTTCCTCAGGGCATCAATTACCGATAATAATGCTTTACTATGCCCTTTGAATTCCTTCAAACCAAGCTTACGCAAAAATTAAAAAAAAAAAAAACTACACACCTTTTTTCACTCTGTAGAAGCCTGATATTGAATCTGATGTATCTCTGTAATTTCGAATCATCCAATTCTGAAATTGTGACCAGTAGTAGCCTTCGGTGTCCTCTTTCGAATGCCACTAGTCTGATCCAAATTGGATTCTCCATGAAAGAGTTATGCACAATCTCCCACAGTGACCTGATTATAGACTAGTTCAGTAGAGCGAACTTGTATGAAGTGCCACATGTCACTGTTTCGACCTTTGACTCTGAAAAATATATACAAGAAATCTACAATCCATCTTCTTTCTATACCTTCTTACTAAATTTCAATCCGATGCTCAGAAAGAAAGTTATGACGATTTTCCCCAGGTCACCTGTTTGGAATGTAATTCAGGAGTCTTCAAAAAGACCAACTTCCTCAGATCATATCTCCGCAAATATAGCTCGAAAAGCTCTAAAACTCGGACCTGAGGTTCAACGAGATTTCTTCTAAAATGGGTTTTTTTTCAACTTCTGAAACATCACAGAAAAAAGTTATAGCGAAAATGCCACGATGACCTATTTGGAGCAGCAAAACCCTAGAATCCAAAGCTCTGATACCAAATGTTATGAAACCAGCTCAAGAAAAGATAGAAAAGATAGATCAACGCCTTAGAATTCAGCCTCTTCGAGGGGGAAACCTCCTTTACATTACATAAATGAAAAATTCTTGGATGATTCAAATGACAAAACCTCCTTTCTATATATAGGAGTCTAAGGAGTCACAATATAATCCAGCCGACCTAACAATAATAATATAAAGCCACAAAAATAACAATAGAGGGATTCTATGGGGCACAGTAATAACAATATGGGTGCAATATGGGCACAACAATATTAATAAGGGGTATAACTACAATAGTAATGGGGTAATCACTAGTATTATAGGGACCCAACATTCTCCATTAAGTTTGAATAGCTAGACCGCGCCTCCATCTGTAACTTCTTTTACCACATATGGTCCTAATCAATGCATTCTGAGCTTCCCTAGAAATTTTTCGAACTTGTTTTCATGCAGCAACACTAAATCATTTACCTTGAATGTGGGCATCTTGATATGGTGATCATGTCAGGCTTTCTCAAGCTATTTCTATACCTGCTGATGGAATCCCGCTAGAAACTATTCTTCCTCGAGTTCTTATAATTGTGTGAATCTCTCTTCCAAGGCTTCATGGTCTAACGTGCCTGTAATTGTTGCTATCTGCAAACTGGGTACCATGTATTCCATTGGCATGACTACTTCCATGCCATAGACTAACCTAAAAGGTGTCTGACCTGTCAATTTCTTACATGTGGTTCTGTATGCCCATAATACGGTAGGTATGCACAGGTCCCACTCGTTTCGCTATGCATTACATACTTTGGTTAGCACCGTCTCCATCATTTTTTTGAATGCCTCTACTATCCCATTAGCTTGCGGATGGTACAGTGTAATTTGCTGATGATACACCTGGAATACCTCAGTGAGTGCATTGATGGTTTCATTCAGGAAGTGCATCCCGCGGTCACTGATTAAAATTTTTGGGCAACCAAACCATGCAACACGTTGTCAGATAAAACATTTGCATTACATCGAAGGTGGATTTCATTACATCCAACAAGATTAATGTAGTAAGTCTGGAAAGAAGTTGGGGCTTCTATATTCTAGGATGCCTTATTATTTGGGTTATGGCTAGAATATACAGTTAATTGGGTTCATATGGGAGGAGTAGCAACAGATGACGAGAGAGGTGGCAGTTGCAATTATTGTTGTACTGGCAGTGGACGAGGCACTAGACCTAAAGAGTTTCCCCTCCAATTATGAGAACAAGAATAAGGTTGAGATGGAGGATACTAAAAAGGTGGATAAGGACACCATTGGTTCCATGGTGAAGGAAATTGCGCTAGAGGAGGAGTAGAATACTGCCATGGAAATTGTTGAGCATTATATACATTATTCCACAGATTAAAACAAAAAGCTTGAGAAATACTTGGTTGTCGTGGCTACCAAGGCTTCCTGGACTCAATAAAGTAGTTGCAATGAAATTCTTCACTTGATTCCTTGAGCATTTCTTTCGGTTTGGAAGCTCTGGATAGTAGCCTGTAGAATGTTCTAGATCATAGATATTGCACAAGATGATGTTGTTAACTCTACATTCCTTCAACGAATGTTTCTCTTTACATTTTAGGTAGAACATAGCCAAATCTTTATCAGCTTCATCCTGTGACTTTTTCACTTGTGTTGTTTTCAGTTGGGGAGATAAGGTACTGATAAGATCAGTCTTAAGATTTTCGACTGGGTTTCTTATCTCGGCTCTCGTCACACCTCCATTTGTAGATTTATGTATTCTAACAAAGGCATCGCGTGCCATGCTTCTCCCTTGCAATGATCCTCTCGAACACCTTAAGCATAGTTTTATTATCTCATCAAATGGATCCTGAGATATATCTCCTTTTCCCAATAGGTTCAAAATTTTTAGGCAGTCATCTCTCATTCCTCGTATAAATATTATTTTCAAAATTTCTAAATCCATATCGCTATGTTTGGATATCTATAGATTATAATGGAATCGTTCCACATAATCTTCCAAGTTTTATTCTTCCTTCTGTTTCATTCTAAATATATCCTCTCTCAAATCTCTAGTCTGGCAGTAGTCCTAGTATTTCGATAGAAACATAGTCTTCATGTCTCCCCATGTCCAGATAGTAGCTAGAACCGAGTCCCATAACCATATTAGTGTTTTCAGAGAGGCAGGGAATAGTTTTAGCTTTTGAGCATGTGAAGTGTAGTCGTAGCCCCTGCACAGAACATCAAATTAGAACAGAAAAGTATCAAGATCTTCTGTAGTCCTTCCTTGAAATGGTGGAAGGGCTGATAGAGGAATATTTTTCATAGGAGATTTGCCTCTTTTATCACTTATTGGAAATTTAAAAGTGGTAATGGTGGCATCTATCCTATCATTGTTATTGTTTTTATTGTCTCTAATTGTGGATTCTCTTGATTCTCTTGATTCTTTGCTCAGTACCCTCCCAAATATTGTTCGGACGAATGTTTTGTGGATAAAGATTTATGTAATGACTGTTAAGGTTGTTTTGGGGTTGGTTGCTTTACTACACTGCCTGAATTTGGGTATTGATAAGTAAAAGAATGTTCTTACGATTCTAGTTCTTGGTGCCTCCCACTTGTTTCCTCTTCTCCTTCTAATCCAAAATCCTAGCCACTAGGCTCTCCCTATTGTTCTTGAGTTGAATCTACAGATTTGGGAGTTTGTAGGCTAGTTTGAGGAAGGTGGGGTCCTAAAACATAGGAACCAGATACTCCTGATTTGATATGGGGGTAACAAATTTTTTTAGACCTATTTTTCTTGCATCCCTATGCGAAGTTGGATACTCTCTCTCTCTCTCTCTCTACTTTTGAGATCAATTATTGAATAAAAAATTTTCTTCCTAGATTCATATTTTTCTTGTTCCTTTTATGACCTGTTTTTCCTGTAGATTTATTAGAGTTCCTATGTTTTGTTTCTTATTTACTCATACATCCTACACATGTAAATTATGCATATTTATCTCACACCCTAAGTGTCTCGATTACTATAGTGGTGAGTTGGCTCTATTATAATTGAGAGATGCACTGGTTCTTACCTCTCATCTTACCACAAAACTGAAGACATTATAAAAGAAAATATAAAAAATTTACACACCCTAAGTGTCCTAATTATCAAAGTGGTGAGCTCGCTCAGGTATGTTACAGCGATGTGTAGGTTCTTACCTCTCATCTTACCATACAACACCTGTGAAATTAGAAACACTGTATCAAAATACAATTCAAGCAAAATCATTGGTTGAATGTATCGCCAACTACCTTCCTCGCAAAGGCATCAAAATATTTGCGCTATTTTATCGCTCTTTAAAACAACTGAATGACGAAAATTAATTATCAACCAAGGTAGGTCTTTTATTTCAAAGGAGTCTACATTGTCTGTGCTGATACATGAACAACTAGTAAATACAAGAAATGTTGTTGAACACGGTTGCAAATTTTAAACATTCTTGCAGAAATGAAACTCACACTTGCAAAAATTAACGGACACACTACAGAAATGAAACTCATTCAGCAAAGAATAAATTCACTCTTCATAACCTTCAAAAAAGATATAGGTGAGCCATATATTATTAACTAGAGTGCAGCAATAATATGAAACAACTACCATAAATTTGAAGAAAAAAAAGTGTGTCTGTTCCAAAACATATTCAACGAAAATAATAAATTCACATCAACATCTAAGAAAATAAATATACTACTAATATTGTGATCCCTTCTAAAGTGGAGGGACCTTCCTCCCTATTAGGGTGTAGGAAAGGAGCAAAAATACTTAAATATTCAACACAGGAGTTGCAGAATCATCACCAAGTACTTGTTGTATTAAAATAGCTGAAAGGTATAAGATCAAAATATAGATACTGTTCCAAATGTATCCATCCCCTTCTCATAGGATTGAGCCTCTTTATAAAGTCTTACCGAGCCCCAAAGTTATGGAACAAATCAGTCATGAGAATCTCACGATTCTCATGCTGATCGATTTAACAGAAATGAAATTAAATAGAAGTTGTTACAACCAATTTTCAATTAAAGACGTATTATTGTTACGCCACTTTTTGTAGCTATAATTGCTCATATATTTTCAATGTTCCACATAGTGTTACATCTCATGGTCTTCTACAATTATCTCTGAAATAGCGTCCACGGTCTTTAACATTTTGCAGTGTAGCAACTATGTCACGGTGTAACAACAACACGTGATGTAACAACAACCTTCATGGTGTAACAACAACTTTTGATGTAACAAAAACCTTCACGGTGTAACAACAATCTCCGGGGTGTAACAACATGTAAAACAACAACTATTTACCCATCTTATTTAGTAATTACAACAACACCTGAAAGAAAAACATCGAAAAGATCTCTTCCACAATTTCCATGGTTAGTCATTCCAAAAAGACATTGTTTCTTTCTATACTTAACAGAAAATGGCATAATTAATATGTCAAAAAAAAAGATTTCTTTTTGACGAGGGAAAGTTACATTGTGCCTAGGGATTGATGGATTCGGTGAAGGGAAATGGTCGAAAATAGGGAAATAGGTGCTTGAAATACCCTTAAATACTGCACCTAACACAGTACATTGTCGATAGCAGGAGCCAAAAGAACCTCATTTCAGCATAGGTCATGAAGCAGCTAGGTTTACTGACTATAGCGCATTGATATTCGTACACCATCAGGTGGCTTCACCAACGACGAGATCTCTACATCAACCAATAGTGTCGCCTTCCCTACAGCATCAAGACCTTCACGGATGAGGTACTTTTTGATGTTGCTCCTACTGAATTTTGTGATGTATTATTAACAAAACCATACTTGTGGAAGTGACATACTGTATATGAGTCTAGACCTTGCTCTGTGATTATTACTTTCGGAATAAGTTGTATAGGATACTGAAGTTAGCCCCACCTATGGGCATGTCTTTGATCTCTACAAAGCAATACATTAAGACCATTTCACAAGCCAGGAAATTGTTTTCCTTACGATTCGCCCTCGGGCTAAGAAGAAGATCGTGGTCACAACTTCCAAACAGAGATCCTTTGCACAACAACAACAGATGGATATGGTCGTGGAGGAGTACAGGGACATTTTTGCCTCACCTACGGGCGTACCTCTACACCTTCATGTTAACCACTCCATCGATCTGACCCTGAGCGCATCGCTACCCAATGGACCGATCTATCAATGCTATATTCTGGAGAATGATGAGATCAAGAGGTAGACTTAGGAGCTATTACAACAAAGGAACATTAGGCCAATCTCATCACCCTATGGGAGCTTGACTGTATTTGTATAGAAGAAGGAGGGGACCTGGAGACACTGTATTGACTATCAGGCATTGAAGAAGATCACTGTTCGGAATAGGTACCCAATCCCATGGATTGAGGACCTTCTGTACCAGCTCAAGGGGGCCAAATATTTCAGCAAGATTGACTTGAAGTTCAATTATCACCAGGTGCCTATTGAACCCACCGATGTGTGGAAGAATTCCTTCAAATCCAAGGAGGGCCTTTTTGAATGGTTGTTCATGCGTTTTGGGTTGACGAATGCCCCCACGACCTTTATAAGATTGATAGACTACATATTGTGACCCTTCACCAATGCATTCATGGTGGTGTGTTTAGATGACATCTTGATTTTTAGCTAGAGTTGGGAAGAGCACCTATAGCATATTCAACAGGTCCTCCAAACCCTAGAACAACACAAGTTGTGTGCCAATCTGGAGAAATGCACTTTTGGCATGACCCATGTTCAATATCTAGGGTACACCATTGATGAGAAAGGTGTGCATGTGGACCCAACCAATATACCATTCATTTAGGATTGACCAACCCTAACCACTCTAACAAAGCTCCGTAGTGTTCTGGGCCTTTCCAATTTCTACTGCAAGTTCATGTTGGGGTTCTCTCATATCACTTTGCCTTTAAATCAAGTCACCAAGGGTAGAGCGAAACGCTACAGAATATGTTTGTCGAGTTGAAGCATCGCCTCTGCTCTTCACTAGTGTTCATATTACCATACCTACAACAACGATTTGAGATTAAGACAGATGGTTCCAACTATGCTATTGGTGCAGTTCTTACTTAACATGGAAATCTAGTGGCTTACCATAGTGAGACACTTTCAGTCAACGTATGATATATCCCACCTATGACAAAGAAATGTATTCCATTGTGTAGGCTTGCTATCAATGGAAGAATTACATTATGGGAAAGGAAATGGTCATCCACATAGACCACCAAACCTTGTAGTTCATGTAGACGCAAGGGAAGTTGTAGAATGATCACCATAAAAAATGGTCCACATACCTGAAAAAATTCCATTTGAACATTGATTAAAAGAAGGGCATCACCAATAATGTTGGAGACTACCTCAGCCAACCACCAGTCATGGTGCTGATCACTGTGCTCGACTCCTGTCGGCACGGGACTTCAGGGTGGCTACATCTTTACGAGAAAGATCCAGACTTCAATAGCACATACCAGACACTTCTGGAAGGTAAGAAAGTTCAAAATTTTCACGTCATGGATGTATTGCACTTAGAATCTTTAAATCTAGAGCGAGAAGTCGAAAGAACAACAGCCGTTGCTACAAACCCTGACATTTCAGAACAATCTACTATTGAACCTCCTGAAGTTGAACCTTTCATCCATAAACTTCAGCGATTTTCTATATCACCTCAGAGATCTGATAAATCTCAAGGCAGCATGACTTCGCAATATAACCCTGCTCATCCTCTTACTAGATTAAAGAGCGAAAAGTTTGGTGTTTAGCCAACTGAGTTACCTCTTCCTACAAGAAAGAGAGCAAGGAAATCACCTAAAGGGTCCGATAGCGAGACTCTTTCATCATCATCATCCATCTCCACCTATCCACCAAGAGGTCAACCATCCACTCCTCCACTTTAGATTATTGTCAACCAGTCCACAGGAACTTCCACACCTTTTTCTCAATCATCTAGAGTCATCATATCCTCATCTTCTCAATTACAGGGACCACCTTTTGCACTTTCCTCTATTAGTAGTTCAGCAATGGCCCAATCTCCATGGAATAGCTTAGGGGTAGTCTTAATGCTTGCGCCCTTGAGTCAGATGCCGGCCCATCCTGAAAAATGGTTGCCTTTAATCTTGAAGCAGGCATGCTAGCGCAAGAACATATAAATAACTTTATGTTATCGATAAATCTCAATGGAGTTACCAACGAAGATGCTATCATCTGACGTTTTCCTTATATTCTGGAAGGAGCAACCGGATCATGGTATTTCTCATTATCATCTGGATCTATCACTAGTTGGGATATCTTCCAAGAACAATTCCTGACTAAGTTCGGTGATGACAGATCTACGAAGACACTGATCAATGACATGTCTAACCTTAGGGCCGAGTCAAAGGAACCTCTCAAAGATTTTAATTCACGTTTCAATAAACTGTTAAATAAAATTCCTACTACTTCCAAGCCTAGCGAAGAAGTGCGAAGTGAGTGGTACATCTCTGCTTTACCGTCAAAAACAACAATATTCATTGATAGGGCTAACAAAACAACTTTAGTCGACAATATGAAAGAAGCAATAGCGGTAGAGAAACATATCATATCTCTTGAAAATAAAAACGCGATAGAAGAATGCAAATCCAAGAAGGTTACTTTCAAGGAAGATCTCAAGAAAAAAAAAACGAAATCCATTCGATTTAGAAGGATTACAAAAAGTTTTGAAAACCATGTCTAATGAAATGATTGACATTAAGAAACAAGTGGCAAAAAATTCTTCTAAAAAACCGTACAAGCCTTATAGAAGAAACCCTTCAACCGATTCAAAGCTGCCAAATGCTATCACAAGTGTTGAATTAGAAGAAGAAGAAGAGGAAATTGCTACTGAAGAACATACCGATGAAGAAGAAGTTGTAGAGGTACAAGGTATGTGGGACTTCATTCTCCTAGATGAAGAGGATCAAGAGGCATCCCTGGTTAGTACTCGAAGTAGAAATGAACTTGATCCTCCTCAACCTACTCCTACGCCAAAGAGCGCAAGCTCAATGACTAAGAATAAAGTCATAACTAAGAAGATGACACCTAAAGCGACTCAAGTCAGCATAGTCCAAACAGATTCATCAACTCCATTAAAAAAGCTTATCGTTTTGGATGAAATGGAGTATAATATCATAGAAGACATCAAAAAGACTAGGGCTAACATCACTTTTTACGAATTGAGCAAGTTAAAACACAAGAAAAAGGTACTTTTGAAAGAATTACATGTACCAGTTGCACCTTTGCCCGCCGTTGTAATCTCTCAAGCTTCCCATGAAATGGGAATACCTCCAACTAACGTGATTAATAAAATTGATCTAAACGACATCGCTTTAATTGGAGGAAGGTCGAGATCTCATACTCCCCCATTTCTTCTTACTTATGAAGTTTTCAATAAAAGTTTGCATAATTGCTTAGTGGATTCTAGAGCTTCATCTAATATTCTACCAAAATCAATATGTGCAAAGTTGAACGTTCAACCGCAAAAATCTATTGTGCTCATAGTTCATCTAGATCGATCGCAAGTTGAAGTGATCGACAAATTAAATCAGGTTACCATAAGGCTGTCATCCAATCCAAAGGTATGTCAAGTTATCGACATTTTAGTTGCTAATATTGCAGAATTGTATGGCTTAATTCTTAGCAGAGATTGCTCAGAAAAAGTTCATGGATACTTTGCAACTGACTAGTCGCACATGTGGCTCCCTTACAATGGTAAACCAAATCAAATAAAAGTTGAGCGAGAAAGACATCAGAAATTCATAGTAACGGAACTGGAAGGAGAGAATGAATCGGCAAGATATAGCAATAACATCATTGGCAACTACTGAGTAGATTCTTTCTTCGGAAATTTTAATGCTCATACTTCACCTTACTTAGAACGTTCTGTTTTATCTCAAGTAGAAAATTTCTCTCAAACAGATAGTTCTAAATGTATTAATTTTATAGACATTCCTGTAAATAAATCTTTATTTTGGAAGTTATTTTTTGACGGTTCTAAGTCTAATGAAGAAGCAGGAGTAGGATGCGTGTTAATCAGTCCAGAGGGAAACAAAACTATGCCAACTTGTAGACTTGAATTCGATTTCACCAATAATACTGTAGAATATGAGGCTTTAGTCCAAGGATTATACAAAGCAATCAGATTAAACATCAGATATCTTCAAGTTTTCGGAGATACTGAAATTGTAATCAAACAGGTATGCAATACTATACATTGTTTATCAGGTCATTTAAAGCATTACCAATCTTTAGTTCAAGATCTAACTGAACACTTTATATCATTCAATATTTCATCAATTCCGAGACTCTAGAATGCTAGTGCAGACCTCCTAGCTAATGTAGCTTCCAAGCTCATCCCTTCAGAAGACTATAGCCCTGATCGATTTTCAATCGAATTAATCTTTAGACCTTCAATTCCTGATAACATTACCAATTGGAGGATTTTTAACAATGATCCTAATATTGTGAGCTTTCTCACATCTGAAGGATCTTACACCAATCAGATAATTGACGAGGACCAACATGACAGACAATTGCAACAAGATAGCACTAATAATGCTATGCCAAAATCAGTAGTCAAGTTAGAAGACCTTTATGATTTGAAATATCGATTCAAAAGATCTACCATGTTATAGACAATTTTGTGCCTTGCAGCATCAAGCATGAATTGTCATTAATCCAAGGGATCCAAAGTCCCTAAACATGATGTTCCTACCCCTAGAGGAACAAGGTCAGCAAACCAACAGCTCTCAGATCAGTTCTCCACCTGAAAACACTCAAAAACAAGCAATCCTGAAATCAAAGCAGGTGCTCCACTAGGCTTCTGCGCTGAAACTCAACTCCTCCATGGTGTACCTGCGTTGCAAAGCCAGTGGAACAAAGGCCACCTGCGCTGAGCGAGATGGGACAAGTGGCACACTGAGTCATTTCTCTGGAATCTTCCAAAAATGACACTTGGATTAGGTATTTCACCTTGTGATGAGTCAGAGGCTCTGTTTCTCCAAGTGGACTCAAGAACTGAAGATCAACTGAAGAGAGAGAGGACACAAGGCAGCTACACATCAGTTGCAAGCTGACTCATCCTTTCTCAATTCATCTATATATTGAGCTCTCTCCTATGAGCTCAGGAGGCTGGAATTTTGTGCAAAGTAATGATATGCTGTTGGTTTCACTATAGAGCTATTGGGTGATTGTTTGAAGGAGGTGAAGAGGAGAAATTCTTTCTGCTGGGAGGTGTTGCTGGATTGGGGCCTTCAATGGTTGTAACTCTCTCAGAACTTTACTTCTTCATTAATAAAAGCTATTGAGGTTCTTCTATATGCATTTGTTTCAATGATGTATTGTAATGATTGTATATTTGATTTATGCTAATCCTTGAATTAGTTATGAATGCATGCTTCTTGTAGTTTCCTTCTTTGTTATTTTGCAGGATCTCATTGTAGCTGGGCCAGCAAAAGAGCAAAGAGCTAGGAGCAAGCCGCAAAGAGAAGAGATTGGAGCAAATATTAAGTGCAAGGCAACGGTTAGTGCATTTCTTCATTCGCTCTTGCTTTCATAAAGAAGTAAACCTTAAGTAGTTTTGTTTACAGTTGTTGCTGAGGTACTATCACCCTTAGAGTGGGATAGGGTCATCCGAATCGGATACTTTTCCCTACAACAAACTGGCGACTCCGCTGGGGATCGTATCTGTTTGATTGTTTGTAGTATTTTGCTATTCATTTCCTGAACAAAAGAGTACCAAATCGAAAAGCTTTTGACTATATCAAAAGCGAAGTAGAGGACAGCTACTCTAGCTCATTTCTGAGCTTGTTCATGATTTGGAGAGCTGATCTACAAGGATCCTTGTAAGCTCTTAGTGATAGCTTTTCATCTTCCTTGTCATCCCTTACTGTGTGCTTGACTGATAGCTTCTGATTTGAGCAAAAACTGTGAATTTTTTAGAAAATCGTGACCCGGAAACTGAGAAAATGCAACTTTCGTTTTCCAAAGCAGGTAGTACACAGGCTACCTGCTTTGCAACGCAGGTCCCGAAGGGGCTACCTGTGCTGAGAGCCAGACTGGCTGTGCAGCACCTGCGTTGGCCCAATTTTGCCTTGTACAGTTGGGGTTTCCTCCCTTTTTCTTGCCTGTTTTCACTATAGATTTTGCTGCTAGTTGTCAGTCTTGTACCTATTCTGAAACCAACCTTACTTGCCATCATTCCGCCTCCGTTATATAACGAAATTGTACTTGTTCTTTTGTATTTCTTACGTCATTTACAATTTCCCATAACGAAAGTGAACTAGTCTCGCTTTGGCCTCTTAGATCTGAACCTGTGTTAGGCATTTTTGCTGGTCTAAAGAGTTAGCTTGTTTGCTGTCCATAGCTGATTAGTCTTTTTACTTTCGTCATTATGGTTTGATTTCATGTATTTCCAGTGATTAAACAAGTAAATCTTAAGGTGTCTTTTGATTTTGGACAAGCTTGTTTGTTTTCGCTTTAAATCGAAATCAAAGTTATATAACAACTTTCTTTTTGTAATACATCAACATTAAGAAAGGGAAAAGAAAATACATGCATTGTGCATTTTGCATTTGACTGTTTGCATGCTGATTTAGGAAATTTTGCATTAGTGTGTGCTCTATGATCTGTGCGAAAAGATTTGCCTTTCTTCTCCTCAGTAGTTAAGATTTTCAAAGTTGAAAGATTGAAAAGTTTGCTTCTCATCTTAGACTGCATTCAGGAATTTGTTACATACATCTCGTGGTGATCCTTAAAGGCAAACTGCTAAACAAGATCAACAATAAAATAAATTCAATTTACTTAACAACACTTTGTAACATAACGCAAACACATAGAGGTCTAGGTAGAGACGTGTTCCGGCGTCGTTAAACGTAGTGACTGTCGATCTCTACGAAGGTGGGTGATTCCTCCTGAGAGTCGGTGGCACTAATACGGACTTGTGCTCCCACGTACCGTCGCGTATATATTGGGAGACCCCTATAGGAACAAAGCCTTTATCCATAGGAAGCCGTGTCGGCCGCCCTACTGATCGCGATGCAGTGAACACAGCATTCACGAAGATCGACCACCCGTACCGTAAAACGTATTCTGTGGTTTCGCGAAAACTTTGGCACACCCTCTGCCTAGAACTCCAGAGCAGTTTCTTTTGGCCTTTTTCAAACTCTATAACTGAAAAAGTCCATCCGAGCATTTGTCACTTCGGGCTCGTTAAAACATCGAAGGAGACTAGAGTCATCTTTAGCTTTTTCTCGACTCTTAAAACATGAAAAAGCAAAGTTGTGTCTAAAGCGTCGTTAATAAAATTTATTTTAATCGGAACATAATCACCTGTTATTCCCACGTTGATCTTTCAGTTGAAAAGTATGGAGCCCACCAACCAAGGAAGTCACCTTGGTGGAAGTCCCAGTCCCTTCTCCTCTTGGGGAGATGTTGGTGCGCCCCATATGGCCACATTGTTACTTCCAGGATTGACAATTGGCCTACCTGTATGGCTCTTTTCAAATAATGTAGTTCAGACCACCACAAATCCCGAGCAGTCGAATCAACAGTCAGACCAGTCTAGAGCTGCCCACCAGCCTTCCACTTCTTACAATTCTTCCTCTGATCCTTCATCTTCACAAGGTAGAGCCGGCAAAAGTCAGCCTCCCATGGAGAAGAAAGAAAAGAAGAAGAGAGAAAAGAAGCAGAAGGGGCCTATGGCGAAGGCGACTGGGGGCAAGCAAAAGACATCTGACAGAAATCCACACACTGCACCGACTGGGCCTAAATCGCCATGTGTCATTTGCAAAGGGGCCCACTTCCATCGTGATTGTCCTTGTATTCCCCGGATACTAAGGGACTGGTCCCCCAGGTTGCACAATCCGGTAGCATCAACCTCTGGTAGTCATGTTGATTGCAGTCCGTCAACTAGCAAGAGTGAAGGACGAAAAGGGAGACCAAGATCACCCTGTATGCTGTGTGAAGGTGATCACGCCATCCACCGATGTCCATTCTTAGACGAGGCGAAGAGAGTTTTGGAAGATCGTCCGGTTTCACCGTTACGACTTCCTCCTGGATACCAAAAACTCGTGCCAAGTCCCTCGATAGTTGAAAATCCAGCTGGCCCGATCAAGTGGTCAGCTGAAGTGTCGGTCATTGAGAATGAACCTACTAAATCCAGACCAGACGAAAGTCTAAAGGTTGAAACGGCAGTTGACCCGGTTCTTCATTCAGAGGTTTCATCCTCAAATGACTCCGTCATTGAAGACCCATCTTCAAATGACACCCTCACTGAAGAGAATAAGGATGACACCATCCAGATTCTTTTCATCAACACAGACTCTGATGAGCATCAGGGCAATGCGCCCATTCCTTTATCGCAGGAAGGAACATCGTCAGGGTCGTATCCGGCCGTGTATTCGGTCCCACCACCAAGCAACCTAGTTGTATCCTTTGATTGGAATCAACTAGGCAGACCCCGGTTACCAGCCAGTATCCCATTCAGAATCATCATCCAAATCTACAGAATGGTGATGGCTGGAACTATCATTGATGAAGGGGCATCTCTGAGTATCCTTTCCTCTATTGCTTGGAAAGCACTAGGTTCCCCGGCGCTTTTACCTGAGATGAGAAATCTATCGGGTTTTGATAAAGGAACCAGTCACCCATTAGGGATTCTCCCCAATGTTCCCATTACATTGAAAGGGAAGACAGTTCATATGAACGTCATGGTCGTCCAGGGACCCTTGGTATATAACTTACTCCTTGGACGAGACTATATATATTGCATGGAGGCGATAGTGTCCTCACTCTTTAGAGTTATGTGTTTTCCGCACGAAGGAAGAATGGTCAAGCTCGTAGACCAACTTTCATTTCCAGGATCACGCATCGCAAATAGTCAAATACCATCCCTTAACGGTTTATTCACTCAAGGAATGCCTCCACCCCCGGTTCTACTTCCCGATGAATGCGAGTGATTCGGAAAGATGTAACTGGGACCCAGGGGGCATGCACCCTGGCTTGCCTTGGGAAGAGGAAACCTTGGGTATAAAGTTAATTTCCGCAGAAGAATGGGACTAGTCCATACCCCGTCCGAAAGAAGGAAGAGAGGGTTGTTCTAGGATAAAGTTCTTTTGTCAAAGTTATGTGAGTGAGATAATCAGCTTCTCGCTCCCCTTGTCTAGGTAAGTAGGATACCGAGGAAGGGGACCATTTGCGGCAGCAAGTAGCCACCATCTTTGAAGGCAAGCCTCACCCATCAAAACATATGTTTTGAAGGATAAGTAGGGGCATCCTCCAAAGAAAGAGATGAAATTGCTACAACAAGTGGTCACCATCTTTAGTAACCTAATGATAGACATCGCCGGAAAAAGAAGAGTTTAGTTTGCGACAGCAAATAAAACCATTTTTCGGATAATAAGTAAGAGGCCGATCCTAGAAATTATACTTTATACCTGGGGGCATGCGAACCTTTTGGAGCCCAAGCGCGGGACGACTATTTATTTTTTTAAATTTTTAGGTCCTCCCTTTAAACCTGTAGGTCTAACCCTTTAAACTCGTAGGATTAGCCGTTTCCAGCTTGCATAAAGAAAGGATGTGGGGCAAAAGTTAAAACTTGCCAAATTGGAGTAACTAGTGAGGTATAGCTCCTTAAATATGACTACCTCACCTGAGGCGTTTCTTGTATTAAGACTGGTATAATCGAGCAGTTTTAGCACACAGTTCATGCTCGTTAAAAAATAAACGCAAGATCCGAGCAGTTTTAGCACATAGTTCATGCTCGTTAAAAAATAAACATAAGTTGTGAGCAATCTTCCCCTAGAGTTCAAGCTCACCCAGAAAAAATGAACCGGTAAATAACCTTGGTAAGTGTAACCTTTGACAGCCATATTAAAACCCTTGGTCGTGTTCTTGCAGTCTCACCTCCATCCGTTCATTTGGCCAATCGTTCATCTCCATATGATTGTTTACCCATTTTGAGGAACAGCTGCGAAGAGTGATTTCACTAAGCCATCCTTGTGACACTGCCGTGATTGGAATATTCCAACCTGTACCTGGAATCTGCTACTGCCCTGTTCATCACTCGTTCCTCGAAAGACGAGTCGTCTTTAAGCTCTTTTCACTGACTCGTAAAATATGAAAAGATTGCCGAGTCTTGGCCTTCCAGCTCGTTAAAGCGACCGGAAAGCTATCCCTCCTCTAGATTTTAATCATTTTGGACCTGAGGGATTATTGCACAAAAAGATCGAGCGCTTGTTTTGTTCGGCTCGTTAAAGCAATCGAAAATTCATCCCTTCTGTATTGTTTTATACTTTTTCGGACTTAAGGGATTAGATGACGAAAAAGGAATTTTGGAGTTGGCTTTATGTACCTTTTCAGACTCTCTAAAAATGAAAAGGACCGAGTTATCCTTGTCGTTAGACTCGTTAAATTCATTAAATAGCGACAAACTTGTCTTTAGACGAGAACGAGTTTCCCTATCGCTAGGCTCGTTAAAACATAGCGATGGGCTTTCCCGAAGGGCAGGTTATAGAACAAGCATATGTTATCCTCCTCAAGCTTGATAAAAATAAAGAGGTACTGGTCAGCAATGACTGGGGAAAAATTGGGAGAACCTCACAGCTTTAATGGTAGCAAGTCGCTCTTGAACATGACACTTTGTCCTCCGTATCACATCGGGTTGGGTTGTTTCATTCACCGGTCTCATCACCATGGTCCTCGCCACACCATCCACATTTGGGGTAATGCTACCAATCCATCACATCAGTGTCGTTATATGTTCAAGAGATGTTGTTCTGCAAAGGGTCAACCGTGTCCCATCCACTGCCATACATTGTCCTTCATCCATTTCATGACCGCCACCCTGAATCATACATCACAGTTTGTTTTCACCTCATCACAATCACTAGCTCCGTTCCGTGTCAATGATGTGGGATTCATTAAGGCCCTCCTCTGACGGATCGCTTCTTGTCGACATCAGCTCATTATCCAAGGAGTTGATCTAGGAACAACCCCTTCAGTACTTTGAAGCTTGCATGCCACAATGGCAAGTTTCTCACTTCCGGCGACAGGTATACATCAATGACCTTCGACCAGAAGATTTTGCATGGTGGTCGACGCCAAGTCCTTTATTCCCACCATGTGAATTGTACTGCCGTACCTTGAGGGTCATCATCCTTATCGGTGATTCCTCTCGCGCTTGTTAACGGTTTACATCATTGACCGGTAATCAAGCGATGTCTTTCCATGTTCGACTTCAAGAAATTCTCACATGGATTGACTTGTACATCGAGTGAAGATCGGAAGAGATTGAAGACCCCGGATCTAGTTTCATCCATCCGGGCTGCGATATATATTCAGGACATAAAGACATTTGATATGTACATCATTGCAGCAGATGATCATCCTTCTCAAAGGATGATAATTTCAGCAGAGAATTATCAGTCTATCATCAGACGATCGTCTGTTCTATGTACCAAAATGTATTTATAAAGCTGAGCATGGGAATGCCCGCCTCAGCTAGATCATGAAAAAGAATGAAAAATAATGTATTGTATTGTATCTTATTACAGGACACTTCTCAGCAGATTGAATGAACTTCGGATCCTCCTAATAAAGCATTTCACCCGATAAACGACCTCATACTTTAGGGGGCATCTGTTATAGACAATTTTGTGCCTTGCAGCATCAGGCATGAATTGTCAATAATCCAAGGGATCCAAAGTCCCTAAACATGATGTTCCTACCCCTAGAGGAACAAGGTCAGCAAACCAACAGCTCTCAGATCAGTTCTCCACCTGAAAACACTCAAAAACAAGCAATCCTGAAATCAAAGCAGGTGCTCCACTAAGCTTCTGCGCTGAAACTCAACTCCTCCATGGTGTACCTGCGTTGCAAAGCAAGTGGAACAAAGGCCACCTGCGCTGAGTGAGATGGGACAAGTGGCACACTGAGTCATTGCTCTGGAATCTTCCAAAAATGACACTTGGATCAGGTATTTCGCCTTGTGATGAGTCAGAGGCTCTGTTTCTCCAAGTGGAAGCAAGGTTCTCCAAGTGGACTCAAGAACTGAAGATCAACTGAAGAGAGAGAGGACACAAGGCAGCTACACATCAGTTGCAAGCTGACTCATCCTTTCTCAATTCATCTATATATTGAGCTCTCTCCTATGAGCTCAGGAGGCTGGAATTTTGTGCAAAGTAATGATATGCTGTTGGTTTCACTATAGAGCTATTGGGTGATTGTTTGAAGGAGGTGAAGAGGAGAAATTCTTTCTGCTGGGAGGTGTTGCTGGATTGGGGCCTTCAATGGTTGTAACTCTCTCAGAACTTTACTTCTTCATTAATAAAAGCTATTGAGGTTCTTCTATATGCATTTGTTTCAATGATGTATTGTAATGATTGTATATTTGATTTATGCTAATCCTTGAATCAGTTATGAATGCATGCTTCTTGTAGTTTCCTTCTTTGTTATTTTGCAGGATCTCATTGTAGCTGGGCCAGCAAAAGAGCAAAGAGCTAGGAGCAAGCCGCAAAGAGAAGAGATTGGAGCAAATATTAAGCGCAAGGCAACGGTTAGTGCATTTCTTCATTCTCTCTTGCTTTCATAAAGAAGTAAACCTTAAGTAGTTTTGTTTACAGTTGTTGCTGAGGTACTATCACCCTTAGAGTGGGATAGGGTCATCCGAATCGGATACTTTTCCCTACAACATACCAGTTCAAAACTGCAAAGTTCAACTTTGAACTATGAATTAGTAAATCTAGGAATTGATGCCAAACCACAGAATATCAACCTAGGCCTTGTCCTAGCTCCTAAAGAAAAATTAGTGTATATTCGTCTCTTGAGACAATACAAAAGTGTCTCTGCTTGGAACTATGATGAACTCAAAACTTATGACACTTCTATCATCGAACATACTATCCCAATGCTAAACGATGAAAAACCTATGCAGTAAAAGCTGAGAAAGATCCATCCCAATCTAGAAAACCAGATCAAATTTGAACTCAATAAGTTATTGAAAGCTAAAATATTTTTTCCCATTTGACATTCCAAATGGCTTTCCAATATGGTTCCCGTTAGAAAGAAAAATAGAGACACTAGAATTTGCATTGACTTTCGAAACCTTAACAATGCTTGTCAAAAGGATAATTTTCCTTTACCTCCCATGGAGCAAATACTGTAGGCAGTCACAGGATAAGAATTAATGTCCTTCTTGGATGGATTCTCAGGATACAACCAAGTGTTGGTTCATCTCGATGATCAATTAAAAACCACATTCAGAACCAAATGGGGCACTTACGCATATCAAAAGATGCCCTTTGGTATAATCAACGATGGTGCCACATTTCAGTAAGCCATGGACATCGCATTCAAGGGATTAGTTAACAAATCAGTGGTAATCTACTTGGATGATATAACTGTATATTCCAAGAAACAAGGCAATCATCTTAGAGATTTAAAACAAATATTCCAACGTTGTCAAAGGTATGCAATTTCACTTAACCCGAAAAAATCCTTTTTTCACATTAAGTGAAGGAAAATTTCTTGGATTCATAGTGTCAAAATCTGGAATTCATATTGATCCTGACAGAATCAAGGAGATTTCCGAAATACCCCTACCGCACAACAAGAAAGCTATGCAATATTTCCATGGCCAGATTAATTTTGTAAAGAGATTTGTTCCAAATATTTCAAGAATCGTGTCTCCTTTACAAGCAATGATTAAAAAGAACTCAAACTTCAAATGGGGCCAAGGCGAATATGCGGCATTCAATCTAGTCAAACAAGCAATTGTTAACGCTCCATCTTTAGCAACTCCAAATTTTTCTGATACTTTTATTTTATATACATTTGCGTCTAATAGATCATATGTTGTGATACTCACTCAAGCAAATCAAGACAAGGCAGAAGCTCCAATTGCTTTTTTTAGTTCAAATTTACAGGGTGCTGAGTTAAATTATTCAGATGTAGAGAAACAAGCTTATGTTGTTTTCAAAGAAATTAAATATTTCAGACCCTTTCTACTTAAAACCCATACAAAAATCATAGTACCATTTCCAGCGGTAAGAAATCTCTTAGTACAGAAAGATGTGGGTGAGAAAAGAGCCAATTGGGTTATTGCTTTATAGGAATATGACGTAGAAATCAAACCAGCAAGTATTGTAAAAGGTCAAGGCTTTTGCAAAATGTTGGCTGGAGCATCGCTTATTTCTGAAATACCATCTATAGCGATACAAATGTATGAGGTAAGCCTAAACAATTTTGAATCATTATACACTGATATCATATTTTATCTAAAGAATGGATATGTTCCTTCAAACCTTGATCATACCAAGAAAAGAGCTCTAAGGTTGAAGGCTAAACAATATCAGCTCGTGAACGATGTTCCTTTTAGAATAAATTATGATTCTGTTCTCCTTAGATGTCTTGATAAATTTGAAGCTGAAAAAGTCTTGCAGGAACTCCATGATGAGCCAGCCAGGGGACACTATGTTGGAGACACTACTGCACATAAAATCTTACGTGAAGGCTATTATTAGCCCACATTATTCAAAGACTCACATAACTACGTAAGGAAATGTCAAGTTTTTCAAACCGTTGTTGGGAGACAAAAGAAACCATCATTGCCATTGCAACCAGTCAACATTGCACAACCTTTTGATCAATGGGGATTGGACATAATAGGTGAGATTGTTCCTCACTCCTCTAAACAGCATAGATATATCCTTACAGCAACAGATTACTTTACTAAATGGGTAGAAGCAGTTCCTCTCAAGACGGCTAATGCCGAACACATCATCGAATTTATAGATAAGTTCATAATGAATAGGTTTGGGTTGCCTTCTGCTTTAATGTTTGATAATGCATCATATTTTTCTGGTAATGTGATGACTGAATTTGCACTCAAAAGGGGTTTCAAGCTTAAATACTCTGCCAATTATTACCCACAAGGGAATGGGTTAGCTGAATCTAGAAATAAAAACTTAATCAGAATCATTAAGCGAACCATTGATCAAAATCACAAAAAAATGGCACAAGTTCTTAATATATGCTTTATGGGCAAATCGAATAACGCAGAAAGCCTCCATTGGAACTTCTCCCTTTAATTTAGTTTATGGGAAATAAGTGGTTCTTCCAACTCATTTAGCAATTCCCTCTTTGACCTTAGTTCAATATATTGATGAAGCACCAACTTCTTCCTTACAACTAAGGCAATTGGAAATAGTTAAGTTAGAAGAGAAACGAGAACAGACCAAAATAATGCATGCTCATCACCAAGCATTAGTAAAAGCTTCTTTTGATTCAAACATAATATCCAGAAAGGACTTTCAGATGGGAGATCTAGTTCTAGAATGGGACAAGGCTCATGAGGAAAAAGGGAAACATACAAAATTTTAACGAATGTGGCTTGGCCCTTTTCAAATCGTAGAAGTCATAGGTCCATCTACTTTTATGTTATAGGATTTAACAGGAAAAAGAGAATCTTTACCTGTTAATGGACAGATCCTCAAAAAATATTTTCCATAGGAGATCATTCTTCTATCTTGTAGATTAGTTTCTTTATTTTAATTTTTATTTTCATGATAAAACCAGTTGTAAATGGTTACATTTGGAATTCACGAAAAAGACACAAATTCTCTTTTATATTTTTTTTTCACTTGTATAAATAGAATTCTTTTAGAAAATTGAGCATTATCACTGAAAGATACAGTCAAAGGCTCTAGGCCTAAAAATGATACTAGTTTCAACCTTGTAAATTTTGATGAAAAGCGACATTTAGTGGGAAATTGTTTTATATCAGTGCAACGAAAGGTATCAATAACAAAACGAAGATTATCTGTAGAAAAGCCATTTCCAAAAACTCTACCATTATCATCCAGATCTATCTTAAAGAAACAATGACTTCCTCCCCACCCAGGAAATTACATCGTTCAAGGAATAATCAAATGATACACTTTAAGTTAAAGAGTAAGAGGTCTCATCACGAGCCGACTTATCATGATCATAGATATGATAGCTTGCTGACTTTGCCAATACTGCATACCACAACAGGGCAATGACTCAAAGATTGTTGCAATCAAAAGACAAGGGGTCTCATCACGAGCCAACTTGTTTAGCAAAGTTATAAGTCAAGTGAATGACACTGTCATAATTGGCTACCAAACCAAGACATTGTTCTTTAAGGGTAAAAAGAAAAATGAAAGCAATAAGTGTGAATATGGATTTATCTTTGAAAATTGTATATTTCTCTAAGTGGGATATAGGATCATTGTTGGGTAACAGGTAACCCTGTCGAGGCTATAAATGCCTGCTAGCAGCAGAGGCTTTGCCTACGATAAATGAGCATATTTAAAACCAATTTACAGAGAAGGCTTTATTTTTATCTTTATAAACCAAGTAGTGACTAATGTAGATACAAGGACTAGCTTGAGGGAGTAAATAATCAAAATTAAAAATAGAAGAAATGAAATATCATTGATAGGTAAAAGCATAATGTACTTTGTCTTTATATAATAAAGTTTGATTTTCTGGAAAATTTTCTGTTTTGGAAGTTTAGAAAATTCAAAAGAAAAGCAGAGATAACTAGTTCTTCCAAGTGAATCGCCAATTGTTGTGGCCAACAATAACCCCCTTTCTTATTTAGTGTTATTACTAATACTAAATAAGTGGGGACCCTTAGTCAAAAAATTTAAAAATCAACTAGTGCTTGAATTTCCTTTTTCAATAAAACTTACCTTCATAAACTTAGGAGAATACCCTTGAAAAATCTAAAAAAGCTTGATTTTTATGATAAGGTAGAATAAAATCACTCTTTAAGAAATATCGCATCGCAAAAAGGATAATGGATACCTCCTTACAAACACAATTCTAAGATTACGAGATCGCGATGCAAAACTTCATCGCATCGCATGCATCAAATATCACTTACGCTGAAAAACCTCAAACTGCTGATATGTGATGGCACATATTGCAAATCACATTTCGTGGAAAACACATTAACGAATGATTGTCATATGCTATGCTCCAGCGATATTGCGGTATTGCGATAGAGCGATATTGTGATGTTGTGATGTTGTGATCTGCGATATTGCGAAGCAAATCGCAAAATTGCTTCATCGCAAATCTTTCGGTCTCGTTGTTCAAAAAAGTATTTTCCATAAACCGAGACCTAGTTATGCGCTTTAATGCTAATTAATGAGTTAGTTTCAATCATTAATGAAATAGGGTTTCATGCTTATCAAAGAGCCATTTCACGTAAGGTGGTATATTTATATGTCTTCGGCATTTAAAGCTTTCCCGTCACCTTTTCCTTATCATGATTCTCACCTCATTTGTAAACTGTAGGAAAAAATAACAGAGAATTATACAAAGCAGTATTCAGGATAGTATGGGAAAGAAAGGCAAATCTTCGAGTTTTGAAGATCAAGAAATGATGCCCTTGTATACAGACATCGCCTGTAATAGAGATGTTGGTATTACTACTTGGGAAGGCATGTATAGTCTACTCGAGGAAGAGAATCCCAAAATGATGGAGGTTACAGCTACTGTAGGCTGACACGGGTCTTCTAAGGTCTCTATTACAAAGCTAGCTTGCTCATTCTTACACCGAATAGCAGCGAGGCCCAAAATTATTCCATTCATGGACATGGTTAAATGGGTACTGGACAGCGCTGACATCAGAAACAGACAATTTAAGACTCAGTGTCAGCAACTTACAGAATCATTATTTTCACACAATTTAAGCTTTATATCCGTTAACAAAAAGCGCACAAGAGGCAAAAAATTGCACCAGGGAAGCCCGGATCAAGAAACGGAGGCAGTTTCTGATGCACGATTCGCTGAGAAAAACCTCTTGAAAGGGAAAACCTCTAATTTCTCAGTCACCTGTAAGCCCAAAAATTTGTAAAAAAGCAATGCTAGAGGTAAAAGAAAAAAAAAAGTAAAACTTGAATCCTAAAACCAGTGGTATTTGTCAGAAATATCTTCAAAATGGTATGTATATATGCTCAGTAACTACAGACAGGTTGGAGACAGAAGGCTCAAGAAAAGGCAGAATCAATCAAAAGATTGACTAAGTTGAATTGGGATTCTTACTGGGCATATTTGGTAAAACCACACAGCTAGTGCATGACTCTCAAATGTATCATCAATTCTGTCGAGAAGATGGCGCCAGCTCTTGCCAATGCCATTTTCGTAGGACAGTTAAAGTTGGAAGTCGGCCAGCTAACTCTTCTTAAACAAATGCTGAACGCTTGCGATTTCAAGGAACAAATACAGAAATAGTTAGTTGTTAGTTTTAATTTTAGATTCAATGTTAGTATTATTTTTTCTTTATTTTTGCTTGAAATGAGGACGGTCATTAAAACGTATTGTAGATTTTTGTAATAAGTTAGTTTTAGATTTAGTTAGTAGTATTTAAACCCTTCTCATGCATTTAGAGAAGGGTACTGAAATTTGTCAAAAACGTGTCCTCAGAACATGCACTTTTGCACCCTCCAAGGAGGTTTTGATGAATGAATGGAACATGATTTATTGATATCTGCATTTAATATCTACTACTGATGTTGCACTTCTGTACTCTTAGTGGATGTTGGATTAAGAAGAGATAAATCATTATTGCTTGAAGCTCATGAGTAGAACTAGTTATAAATTGTACTTCTATCTCTTAACTATTTCTGCCTTTGTGTTAAAGTGGTATTTGTGTTCAGTTGTTTATATATTGATGCGTGAATGCTTGAGTTATAATTTGGCACTTCTGTATGGTGATAGCGATTTATTTATGCTTAATGTATGAGTAGCTTATTATGCGATACATTTTTCGCAACTGTTTTGTCTAACTTTTTATACGAAGTGGTTTATATCTATTGAATTCTTTTCTCATAACAGCTGAATTATCTTTATTACCAATTGTTATTTGAAATCATTTTAGATCACATAACGGAAAGATTACACTTTAGGTTAGTGTAGAATTAGATATTTCCATTTATTAGAATACAATTGCATGTTATTAGATTAGAGTTAAAGTAAAAGCATTTCACTTAGGAACTTTTAGAAAGGAAATATCAAATCTCAACACACACACACACATAAATTGGGAAACTGGTCCCCTATCCCTAGTTGGACCCACTATACCAAACAGAAAAGGAGCTGCTAGCCAAGGTTCTGACTGGGTGGGTATCCCCCTTGTTGTAGACCTAATTTTCGGGGCTTCAACACATCCCTATGAGTGACACTCTTCGTGCTATTGCTCCCTCTTTGTCTCCTGCAACTCTTCTTCTAGCTCCTGCTCCATTTCCTTCACTAATTTGCACAACTGATGATGCTCATTCTTCTCTGCTCAGTTAACACAGAGCACCCCCTCATAGGATTTTAGCTCAAGTTGGGGTCCCATGTACGGGAATTCTTCACACCAACGCAACAAGTTTCGAATTTATGGTCACCTATACGCACTATCTACTGTAGCTTGTGTTGCAATTTTGCAAGACCACTGCTGTTATCCGCAAGATCCCAATCTTCAAGGTGCATGAGAGATGAACTATTAACTGTAACTCCATCATTTGGCTTTGTATTTACAGGCTTTCCCTTATCTTTTATGTTTCGCCAGCCAGCCCATGGGTTAGACAGCAGCATCCGGACTAGTTCTTCTTCATGTCTAAGAATTTCCAGCACATCCCCTACCATTGGTGCTGAACTCTGTGCGGCGCCCACGGCCGTCAACACCATACGATCCAGAAAGTCCTGCATCTCTATTGGCCATATCACAACCCTTTGGTTTACACTTTGAGCGTAAATAATGAACAAATATATCTCAGTGGGGAGGCACAATAGCTTACATTCCTCAAAATCGAAGATCATTTGACGAATGCCCCCTGTGATTTATAAGCATTTCGAAATTCAAATTCATCGATTCCCTCCTTTTTTTGTCCCGTAACGTTAAGCCTGTGGTAGATCATTCCAGATCTGGCTCATACCGCATCTCTTAATTGCCCGTCGCCCACTCCATTTTTCCATAACTCAAACATCTTTTCATGAATAGTGCCAGCAATGGCCACCTTTCTGCTTATCCACGCAACAGTGCAGCCCCTTCTGCGCAACCGCGACCCTGGTGACATACAAATTCTATGCGCCCCATGATTGTCGTACAACTTCCCCACAGACTTCCTTAACGTCCCGCACTCACTTTCAACTACCTGGAGTGACGAGACTATCCTTCGGTCGGTTAGTCACGTAGTCGGCCACCCATGTAGAGCTTCAGGCGACTACCATTTACTTTGTCGCGGAAAGGTTCTCCATTCAGCTTGGTAAGCTAGACTGTGCCCCCATTTGTGACTTCATGTACCATATAGGGCCCCAACCAATCCATTCAGAGTTTTCTAGGAAATTTCTTGAACTTGCTGTCATAGAGTAATACTAAGTCATTTTCTTTGAACATGCACATCCTGATATGGTGATCATGCCAAGCTTTTTCCCGCTGCTTCTATACCTATTGATGAAATCCTACTAGAAACCGTTCCTCCTCAAGTTCTTCCAGTTGCATGATCCTCTCTTCCAAATCCGTGCAGTCTGCCATGCATGTTGTCGCTACTGTGCACAAACTAGGTAGAATGTATTCCATTGGCATGACAGCTTCTTTGCCATAGACTAACCGGAAAGGTGTCTGGCCCGTCAACTTCTTGCACATTTTTCGATATGCCCATAGCACAGCAGGTATGCGCAAATCTCAATCATTCCACTGTGCATTACATACCTTTGTCAACGCAATCTCCAAGATTTTGTTGAATGCTTCAGTGGTCCCATTTGCCTGCAGATGGTATGGTGTGCTTTATTGATGATATATCTGGAACTCCTCAGTGAGTGCACTGATAGTCTCATTCAGGAAGTGCATTTCGCGGTTGCTCATTAGTATTTTTGGACATCCAAACCATGTTAACACATTCTCGAACAAAAATTTCACAGTTGTAGCGGTCATGCAGTCCTTAACCGGTTGTGCTTCTGCCCATTGGGTCAAGTATTTTGTTGCAGTGATGATATAGTACACCCCATCTTTCTTGGAGTTGTGATAGACCCTACAAAGTCAATTGCCCAATTCTCAAACAGTTGTAGTGTCATCTGTGGCTTGAGTGGCATCTCATCCCTCTGCGATGGTTTCCCCATTCGTTGGCATACGTCGCCTGCCTGACAGTACACTTTGGAGTCTTGATGTAGAGTTGGACACCATAGTCCTGCACGAAGAATCTTTTGTGTTATGGCGCATCATGCATAATGTCCTCCTATAACCCCCCCATGCACTTTGGCAAGGATCTATCCTCGCTCAAATTCTCGTACATATCGGCATAATATTTCATCATTGCCCATTTTGTAGAGGTTCCCTACAATAATAGTAAAGTTTGTTGCACGTATCACTAGTTCCTTCTTCTGCTAAATCGAATACCCCTATGGCGTGGTTCCTGTGGTTAGGAAGTGGATTATATCCTCAAAGTGGCCATCCGCGATGCATACTGCATAAAGTTGTGCATCAGGTAGTCCCTCCTCTAGGTTCGTGGGTTCTTCACCATTCTCAATTCGGGACAAGTGATCTGAGCCTACGTTTAGATGCCCTGGATTTACGATGACTTCAAAATCATATTCCTGAAACAATAACAACCATCTACAAATGCGCCCCCCCAACATAGGCTTATTCACTAGGTATTTTAGCGCAGAGTGATCAGTATACATCTTAAATTGTCCTCCGAGTAGGTAGTGGTAGTATTTATGGAGCGCATATACCATCGCCAATCCTTCATGCTCAATAGTGGAGTAGTTCTTCTCAGCTTTGGACAATCATCAACTTGTGAACACGATCGGGTGATCAATTCCTTCCCCTCCTTCCTATGTGAGTACTGCTCCCAGCACAATACACGACGTGTCAACATGCACGTGAAAGTCGATGTCCCATTTTGGAAAGACCAATATAGAAGCTGATGCCATCTTTTCCTTGAGAATTTCTAGACTTTTGCTACATTCCTCATTCCAGCAATAAGTAGTGTCCTTTTTTAACAACTGTTCCATTGGTGCCGTGATTTGCGCATAGCTCTTGATGAACTTTCGATAGTAACCAGTGTGTGCCAACGTGGTGTGCATCTGGTTGACACTTCATGGCGCTTGCAGATTGAGTATGACAACAATCTTTGTCGAGTCTACCATCATGCCTTGCTTGCAGACCACATGGCTGAGCAAGTTCCCGAAGGGGATGAGGAAAGTACACTTTTTTATATTTAGCACAATCTAGTGCTGTTAGCAAGTATCCAGCATTAATCGTAAGCTCGCGGTATGTTTCTTAACCAGCCCAAATACGGTCCAATCATCAAGATATGCCTCTAAGAACTTATGTATAAATTCCTTGAATGCAGCTACCACAACGCGTGAGAATATTGTTGGCACATTCTTTAGTCCAAACGGCATCACGGTATACTGAAAATAGCCCCATTCGGTAGAGAATGTTGTTTTACTCCTATCCTCCAGTGCAATCTTGATCTGGTGGTACCTCGAGAAACAATCCGTAAAGGAGTAGGCTTCTAGTCCCTCAACATTTTCTAGGACTTAATCTGTAAATGGTGTTGGGAATGGATCGTTAACACATGCATCATTGAGCTTCCTGAGATCCACATAGATGCGAATTTCTTCCTTCTATTTTTTCTCCTGTACAACCATAGGACTTACCCAATCGGATTACTATACTAGTTCAATTATTCCTGCTACAAGCATTTTATCCAATTCTTCATGAACCTTTGCCTTATATTTTGGATTCAACCGAGAGGGCTGCTGCTTGACTAGCTTCGCATCCAGCTTCATAGTTATCTTTATCATTCCCAGGTCATTGAGGATTCCTTTTAGCTACGTGATTTTGGTCAGGAATAAATCTTGATATTCACGAAGTAACTCAACAACCTTATCCATTGTTCCATCATCCCAATAGTCCCCAAGTGTTCCATACTTCGGTTGCTCCTCCGTGCCAATGTTCACTTGTTTTGTTTTCAGTGGCGCAGTGATGTCGAGGTCCTCAATCGCTGGTCCGCGCACCTCGTGACTCCCCTCTGTTTCTAGAATATTGATGTTTCTGGGATCATCCTCATCATCTTCAATTTGTACATTGTAACATTCAAGGGCCTGGCTCAGCTGGTGCGACCAGTCTGGCTGCATTATTTCTTCTGGTTCCAATGGTACTTTGAAAATGGAAGCCTTTACTACTTACAACGCATCGTCAATAGTGTCCATCCATTGGTCCTCAAATAAGAATGTTAATAAAAACCCTTCGTGCAAGATATCCCATTCGCCTGTACCATGTCAGAGCTCTGTTTCAGTGTACCAGTTCCTTGGGATGATGTCCAGGATATCATAAAATAAGTGTACCCACTCTGGTTGAGGCTCTTCTCCACAGGCTTGGACCCATCTGGTAAGGTGCATGCGCAGGTCATCACCTCCATCATATTTCTCAGTTTTTCCTAATTCTGCCTTCCCAAATCTTATCTACATCATGCGCCTGCAGTAGCGCCAATCTTCAAAGGTTCCTTCATGTGTTCCCCACCAACAAGCAGGCGTCGCACACAATGCCCATCTCAACGCATCGAACCGTTGGTGCTCTGGTATCACGCTTTCAAACATGGTAAATAATTCATCTACTGTTGTCAACCCATCATACATCGGTAGTTTGCGATCCTGATGTCTTACACAATACAGTGACCTAGTCATCATATTGCAGTTTAACATGGTTACTCCGTTCAACCGGTTATGCCACTGCTTTTCTTCCTCATCTGAATCTTCAGTGCAAGACTCTGCATGCCCCCACGATATTCTTCCTTCTGCAGTCGGATTGACCCAATCTTGATTTCGTGTAGTAATCTTGTAGATACAATCTAGTTCATCATCATTTCCTTGGTCGCACATGGGTTCAGTGTAATGCGGTCCTTCAGCCAAGTCTAGTGGAATGACTACACAGAGTGACTTCTTCTCAAATATCATTTTCCACTTCTTTAAATTAATAACCCCATTCATATCGGTGGCCCAGTCTATCCCTAACAACGCAGGGTAAGGGCTACTTTCATCCATGATTTCTATTACCTCAAAGTCCATTCGGATGCTCGTGCCTTCTATATCTATTGTAATTCCTTGCAGTCTTCCGATGGGCAGGATCTTCTGTTGGTTCACCATGTGCAATTGAATAGGAGACCATTATAGTGTGGGCTTGCCCATGCACTCCCAATTCTATTTAGGGAGTACATTTGCATCTGAGCTTAAGTCCAGAATGATCTGATCCATATCATAGTTGCCAATCTGTGCCATTAATCGCATTTCCCATCCAGTACGTGAAGCATGTTTCCCCAATTTTCGGACCACACGAGGTTCACCCGACCCTACGCACCTAGTTATCAACTCTTGTAATCCTTTAACCGCCCTATTATTGTGAAGAAATTTCATGCATGTCTCTAAAAAGGTAGTTAGCATCGAGGGATCCCTTTTTGGCTCAAGTTGATCCTTACTACCTAGGGTAGAGACCTCCGCGAAGCTCTTCCTAGCTTCCAGATAAGTATCCTTGCAAACCCCTGTGTCTTCCTTGGTTAGTTTCCACTTATCCTCCCCTGTGGTCATGCCACTTCTGAGCATCATGTTCATGTTATGGTCTTTCTCGCGTGGTTCAGACCTCATCATCTAGATGTTCTGCATTGCCGTAGGTTGTGCTATCATTTTCTCACGAATCTATGCTATCAGTGTGGGGCAATCTATCATTTCATGATCGAACTTCTCACAGTAGGGGCACGATATTCTGGTCGGGTTGGTACAATCTCATGCGTAGTGCCCTGGTCCTCCGGAGTTGTACTAGATTAGCTGCCCGTGGCCCCTTCCTATCCCCATTCCTCCCCTTCCTCGTCCTCACCCTTGGAACCCACCACATGCTATCGCCACGGCTGGATCCTAACCTCTCGCCTTAGTCTACATCCTGTAGGCAGGGGTGTGACCTATCAGTAATTCATAACTACAGCAGTCCCATTCATCGTGGCCCACTGATCTGTAAAAATTGCAAAATAGCTACTGGGGGGTCTGGGTATACTTTAACAGTAGATGATAGTTGTCCATGTTGTGCTTTCCGCCCACTTGACAAATTGTGCACCAGAGCGAGGGTGTCGCGCTTGGCCCTGCTTATGCCTCTGGTCACAATGGCATTGGTCCCCATGGTGTCAAGTAGTTTGTGAATATTGGATAATGATCCTTATCGTGGCCCTGGAATTTACACTTTACACACCACACCTCCTCGCGCACTTCCGGCTTGGGCATCCTCTCCTGTTTTAGATTCTACATTTCCAAGCACAGATTTTATAGTTTCACGTGGATCTGCTGAACTCCCAACCCAGGATCCTGTACTGGAGTCTCATGCAACATCATCGCTATTTCTAATGATTCAGCCTTAGTCAATATCTTCTACTATGATAGCATTTTCCTCAGGTGTGGCGTTAAAGATGCCACAAACCACATGTGTTGTTATGCATCAGTGAGCGTCATGTTCGCCTCTCGGATCATACTCTTCAATCTCTGATCCAGATCCCAAGGGGTTTCTTCTAGTAGCATCACAATCTCCTTAAATAATATAATTGACTGCATTTCTAATTTTGGCTTACTAAACTCCTTTTTTAGTGCATCCCAGATCTCTGCTATTCCGGCATTGGGGTGATCGCTACAGTGCTTAATATACCAAGTCAACGTGCGATCTTGTAGTGCACTTACCAGGGTAGCCTTTTTAATATTATCATCCATAACTCCGTGTGCTTCCCACACTACCCTTACTACGAACCAAAATTGTTCTGGATCTTCACTTCCTGCTCCTTTGAATACGAGCAACTTGATCGCGTTCGCCATGTTAAACTTATGGTTTGCGCGTGGGTGTACTAAGGCCACCAACAAACTCGTACTGCTTCTCATCCAATCAATCTTCAATTTCTTTCTTTATAGGGTTCCAACCTCTGACATCAACCATCCCTTAGGTAGATCCCAGTCCCAGCAACGACAGAATTTGTTGGTTTATTGTGCCCTGACCCAGGTTTGGAAGAATTATTAGCGAAACAAATCCTGCAACTACCAGTCCTTTTAGCAACAACCTGTAGAGCGTGGACTGAGGTCTCACCTGAAGTAGCAATGGAGGGTGCTAGAACTAGGTTTCCACACCCTTGGGATGTTTTGATGTGGTTTGGAGGGGTCGTGAACTGTTCGGTGGCCTCATGCCACTCTATACTAGTATCGGGCTTCCGCGCGAGTGTACTTTCCTACTTAACGAACTTATTACAGATCTGATCTTTTTGTACAGTCTTGAAGAAAAAATTTAACCATAAAACCCAATGTGCGCAATTATAAAAATATATAAATTCATATAATAGATGCATAAACCAAAATACAGTAGATCTGCGATCTTTCGAAAACAACTTATCTTTATTGACATATTCCTCCAGTACAACCTTCTTTCTTCCCTACGCACGTAGCTGCAGGGGCACACAGACACAGTTGCAGACTCTATCAGGCCTCTGCACACACAGCTGCAAAGCCTATATCTACCCACTAACACCCTTGACTCCAACTTACATACACAGAACTTGGATTAATTTTACCAACCCAAAATACATCAAATCTATCCCATAACAAAAAAATTGCTTTCTACCCTTAGCACCTCACTCTATTTATACATTTCCATGGTCTGGGGACCATGGACAGACTGACTTACTTTCTATTATTCTATATTATTTTTGGGTGGAAAACCCCTTGACTCGACCTATTACATTTCACACTCCGTGCATTTCAGAAATTTACAATATTACTACCCTAACTTCTAGGCTTTAAGCCCAAAACCCATTATGTGGGGCCTCTACTCCCCAACACTAGTTCTCACACAAATACCTGAAAACCTGCTTCATTGTTGTCCAGTGCTCCTTCCGTGGTTTTGACATAAACCTGCTCAATAGTCCCACTGCATGTGCAATGTCTGGTCTAGTACAGACCATCACATACATCAAGTTACCAACTGCACTTACATATGGAACATGGGACATGTCCTCTTCCTCTTCTTGTGTCTTGGGACACTAGTCAACAGATAAATTCACACCTACAAGAATAGGAACCTTCACTAGTTTACTATCCTTCATATTAAATCTCTGCAGTAAGGTCTCAACATACTTCCTCTGGTTTAACCAGAGCTTCCTCTTTTCCCAACCTCTTTTAATTTCCATGCCCAAAATATAGTTTGTAGCACCAAGATCTTTCATGTCTAATTTGGAAGACAATTGGGTCTTCAAATCCTGGATAATTTCTTTGTCATTTCCAACTAGCAACATATCATCCACATACAAGACTAGATAAATAACACGTTCACCAATTAATTTAAAATACACTCAGTGATCTACTTTGCTTCTGGTGAAGCCAAGTCCATGTATACATGTATCAAATTTCTAATGCCACATCCTTGGTGATTGTTTTAACCCATACAGAGACTCTTTTAACTTGCATACTAGTTCTTCCTTACCCTTCACTGCAAAGCCTTGAGTTTGCTTCATGTAGATCTCCTCTTCTAGATCCCCATGAAGAAATGTTGTATTCACATCCATCTATTCTACCTCAAAATCAAAAATAGGAGCAATAGATAAAAGTAATCTAATAGAAGCTACCTTGGTAACAGGAGAAAATTATCACCAAAATCAATTCTTGATGTGTCATGCGGAAAGAGTCAATTTTGAGGACAAAACTGACCTCCCTAGAAAACAAGGCCTTTCTAGTGACAAACAAAACAATCAAGCACTATCTTTCCCTAAATATGCATTTAAAATAAAAGAAACCAGGTGTTTAAGGCTTACCTTTAGTCCAATGCTGTTTGTAGCAGCCAAGCCTCTTCGATCCAGATGAGCTCCTTCTCCTTGAAGCCTGCATTCACTAACAAGCAAACGATTACATAACACCTGAATAACTCATATAATAAAACATATTCATCATAAAGACCAAGGAGTTTATGAAACAAATTATATATAACAACTTGTTGAGAAAAATGAACTTAATGGTATTAATTGGAAACAAAAGAAACCTTACAACCAGTGCCTTTGTGTTGTGCAGGTCCCTCCCAGGGTCCAACAAGAGTTCTCCTCTACTTTGATCAGCTCACCCACTTCCAAATGAAGCTAAGAAAGGATTGGAATCTCTCCTCTCAAGCTCTATAAGGGAGTCCTAATTTCAGCAGCATCTACCCTTAGGAATGTTCAGCTTTCAACCTCCCCTCCCTCTGGCCCAATGCCTATATTTATAATGCTTTGGAGGAAGTTAAACAGGTCCACCATCAATGGGATAAGCCCCTCTTTCAAAGGGATAGTTCCCCTCTTCATGGGATAAGTTCCTCTTTCATTGGGATGCATGAACCATCTGGAGGCGCTCAATTCACGTCAAACCATCTTCTAGAATGCTCTAGAATCGACCGCAAGTAATTTTTTTGAAGTAAAACTTGCGCCTTTTGACTTTTACAGGGTTACGCACCCACCCCTTTACAAACAGAGCGTACAAGTACGCAGGTATTATGTACTTGAGGTGCGTGCACGCAGGCAAGAGTAAGAGAAAGTGTGGAACCAGAGTTATATTGAGTTTTTAAAGGCTTTCTCTCTTTTTTGGAGTTTGACATGAGGAGCAAAGGTATATGACTTGCCAAGGAGGACAGTATGGTTATTAATGGAGCCATACTGACTGCAAATAGTCATGGTGACAAATTTTAGTGTAACAGATTGCCCCCTAAAGTGCGAGGTCTGTAGTAGATTAGGGTTTCATATCATCTAGGAAGGGTGAAGCACTTTATCATTTCGAGGATTATCTTGTGGAGAGCCCAGTCAGAACCTGCAAATATTCATCACAAAATACATATATGAGATCATATCATCGCTAAGGTAGGCATTCCCATACTCAGATCAAAAACTTAACTAACAAACTAACTACTGCTCTGAAATAGGAATGATTTTGTAATACATCATAATCATAGACATATGTAGACACAGTATGGATGCAACCATCTGTTTATGATTAGTCTACTATATAATGAATACAAAACTCCTCGCAGCCTGGATGGCGGAAACTAGATCCAGGGTCTTCATTTCTGCTTCCCGAAAATAGTACGATTCTAGCCATGCGAATAAATGAGTTGATGTCGAACATGGTAGAAACCACTTGATTACTAGTTAATGATGTAAACTGTTAACAAGTGTGAGAGAGACCACCAGTGATGTCAATGGTTCTCAAAGTACCTAGTACAATCCATGAGATGTGAATGAATGTGTTGATGTCGAACATATCACAGAATCCCTTGATCGAAAGTCAATGATGCAAACTGTCGTCAAAGGCGAGAAACCTGCCATTGAGGCATGCAGATTTCAAGGTATTGATGATTCCTATATCATCTTTCTAGATAATGGGCTGATGTCGATAGAAAGCGATCCGTTGCAGGCAAGCCCACAACATGAAATCATAGATCAAGTTGAAGAAATGTAGCTGTAAGGACTGACTCAGGGATGGTCAAGATGGATGACAGATATTTTGCAGATGAATGGTTTATTTGCAGTGACCTCTTGAACACATAACGACACAACAGATGGCTTGGTGACAATTGACCCAAAGTTAATACCCGGAAACCGGCTGAAGCATTTCAATGTGGTTTGATCAACTATTAGGCAAAGGATTTCCCAACCCAGGTGAATGAAAAGTGTCATGTTCAAGAGTGGTGATAAGGTTTTTCCGAGACAAAGGATAACAAATAGGCTCATTTTTCTCTCTTTTCCCCCACCATTTCTGGCAAGTACCTCTTTATTTTTTACAAGCTTGAGGAGGATAACATTTGCTTGATTATAAGCTCACCCTTCGGATGAGTCCAACTTAGTTTAGATTCAAACCCTAAGAAGGAGTGGTCCATTCCTGTTTGTAATCGAACAGGTCCTTTACTGTGAAATTTTAACGAGTCCAGTATAGGAGAAACTTGGAGTTTTTCAATTTTAGAGAGTCTGAAAAACTTAAGAAGACTCCAGGGTTGACCTTTTTCGTAAATTTGTGTCTCCCAAGCCCGAAAAAGTATAAAATAATACTTGAGAGAACCGCTTGATCTTTACGACCAAGGAGTACTTTCATGATTAGTGTCTCTGACCTGAAAAGTAAAAAGCGATCAAGGACACGTCGTTTTATTTCCAATATCGAATTTGAAACGACAAAAATCCGGCAACCTTTTCATGTTTTTATGGTCAGAAAAGGGTTGTAAGAGGACCGTCTTTTAATTCCGTCTTAACGAGTGTAAAAGAAACGCTCGGCAATCTTTTCATGTTTTAGGAGTCAGAAAAGGGCTTAAAGATGACTCTGATGTTTTTGTTTGTAAAAAATGACAATTTTCCCTGAAAATCCTTTATCCTGCACAAAAACCAACACATTACTCATACCTGTTGAAGATAGATAAAAATACTTTGAAAAATACCTTTTTATGGTGAAAAATAAACAAATTTACCATTTATTTACCCAAAAAACCTATAAAAAGGGCTTTTACCAATTCATTTTTACCATTTTACTGTTGAGGAGAGAAAAAAGGGCTTTTGGCAAGAAAATTCCCGTGGACATTGCGGAGAATCCGACCATCGAAACCGAACGCCATCTCTTCCAGGTAATTTTCAACATCCTCCTCTTTAATTTCATCCGTTTAGAATTCTTTTTAAGGCCCCAGATTTCATTTTTGGGAGGTTTTGGGGTTTCAAAGACCACCTCTCGGCGTACGCAGGCACCACACTAGGGACCCGCATACCCCGAAATTTTCCCAGTTGGAAAAATGTCGGGGGTACGCACCTTGCCTTCAGGGACCCTGCGTACCCATGCTCTGTTCCTAAAGGTGGGGTGCGTACTCCGTGCAACAAGTTTTTAAACCCTAAATTCTCCAAAATGGACCAAATTTTTTTTATTTTATGGAATCTAATGGATGTTTCATGGCTTGTAGATTGTTCACCATGCTTGATTGGCGCGAGAGAGAGCACGAAGATGTTGATTTGGCCGCCATTAATCATCAACCGTCAATTGATGCTTTGAAGGCATGCGACCTTTATAAATACTGGGCCATACCTGGCATGAGGGCCCAAGTGAGCTTTCTAGAGTGGCTGGTGGAAAGATGGAACGTTCAGGACCAGTGTTTTTATATTGGAGGGCACCAGCTTGAGATGGAGCCGACAGATATCTACTTTCTCAGTGGTTTGCCCAAGAGAGGTGAACACTTGACTCTGTTTGGGACTAGGCCAGGTGGCCAGTCTGTCGCTAGTCTCCGACTAGAGTGGTGTAACACTCAGTCTCAGGAGAAGGGGATAGAGATCAAAACTATATCCCGGCCTGAACTTATGGTGATTGCCTTTACAGTTACCAGACTTTGCGGGGCTGCCGCTTTACACATTGCCACTGGATCCCAGATGCAGATGGCTATTGATTGCTATCGAGGTACAATTTTTAACTGGGGTGATGCTGTGTTGGCCAATGTAAAGGGCCAACTGACTAGAGCCAAAAACAGACAGCTAAAGACCTTTGGTTATGGGGCTTTAGTTGTGAGTTTTGGCTTAGAGAGGGTTCCGATGCTGATCTCACAGCACCTCACTGTTGAGGCTGGGCTTCCCCGAGAGCTCAAGTTGATGTGATGGGTTGCGGTTATGGCCCGTCATCCTGATGAAGGAATGGAGGTTGTCCGATTTACTCCGGAGTACTTTCGCTGGTTAGAAGACCAGGTCTTTTCTATACAGGATTTTCCTTATGCCGGAGTTGATTTTCGTGGAGATCCGGACATGGTTCTTCCACCGGGAGAACAATGGGATGATACAGGTAACTTCATTTTCCATAAGTTTTTTAAACTATCTATTTTTTTTGTTTGTTTTATATCGTCTCAAAACTGATAGTAATGATTTTCAAAATGTAGATGTAGGCCCACGACGTCCAGCCAATCTCCGGCCTTACGAGAGGAGACTACCAGTTGCAGCGGCACCAGCCCCACAGGACGAGGCCACAGAGACTTTGGCTGAGTTGGAAAGTGACCTGGAGCGTCTTACAGCAGATATACCGGAAACTACCATAGATGACATTCCAATCAGGCTTCAGCGCTATGTAGTCGGGGTCCCAGGACCTTTTAGGAGGTTCTTGTGTAGGGTGGCCCGTGCAGTGGTGTCATATAGAGATCATCACCAGTGATTGGATGGTCGTTTTGTAGACACATATGACATTTTGGTTTTTTGTACTTATCATTTTTGCTGATCATAAGGTGTTTTTCAACCTATGATCGAAGACGATGTATTTTTTGACACACTCCTATATATATATATCATTATTACCAACTTATCTTGTAAATCATGTTATGGAATGGTTTTAAATTTACATGTATGGTTATTGCAAATGTCTATTTAACATTCGAGAAGCAATTGCATCTGCTAATGTATTTAAAGACCTTGGAATATGCTGATATTCAATATAATCAAACTCACGCTGCAAGAGACGTACTCTCAAAAATAACCTTAATAACACTGGATTTCTAATGGCATACACTCTATTAAGCTGTAATACAATGAGTTCAGAATCTAACCTCACTATCAAACTCTGAATCCCAAATGAAATAGATTCAGATAATAACTCAATCACTGCACTGTATTCGGCAACGTTGTTCGTTGTTTGACCGAGGCTTACCCCATGCATAGATACTAACTCGTCAGAGGGCGAATAGATAACCCAAGCTGCGGAAGAAATGTTCCGTGTACTACGACAAGCACCATCAGCGAAACCAATGTATGTTTGGAGAGGCATCGACATCTGCAATATCAAGAGTAAAACCAAGATAAGCCAGAATAATGATGAAAAACACACTCTCTAAGCTAAGCACACTGTCTAAACTAACAAACACACCAGCTAGAAAGAAAAACTAACCTAACTAAAAATTCTCCATACCCATCTTTTAAGCATAATACCTCTTCAAGTAAAGACCATTTCTGGGTTTACCTAAAGAGTCCCCGTCAAAGTCTACCAACTCATAGGCCCCTTTTGCTAGATTTCGCTTGACAATATAGGGCCCATGTCACATAGGAACGAATTTTCCAGCACCTAATTTATCATTAGCTTGATCATACAATAACACTAGGTCTCCTTCCGAAAAATTTCGAGGGGTCACATTTCGATCATACTGAGCTTTCATACGTTTTGTGTGAGTCTCGATCGCTAATGCAGCATCATGTCGATTCTCATCTAATTGAGCTAAGTATAATAAATGCTTTTCCTCTTCGGAAGTAGCTGGAAGTAACTCGATGGCCATTTGCAGTGACGAGATTTCACATTCAATGGGTAGCACAGCTTCCAAACCATAAACTAGTTGGAAAGGAGTGAACCCTGTTGATGTTTTCACTGAGGTTCGGTACGCCCAAAGCGCTGAAAATAACATGTTGTGCCAATTCGACCGATGAATACCAATGATTCGTCGGATCATGATAACTAAAAATTTGTTGATGGACTCAACCAGACCATTCGCTTCTGGATAATAAGGAGTTGAACTATCGTGACGCAAACCAAGCTGGCCTGTAAGTTCTATCATCATGACGTTTCGAAAATGGCGCCCATGGTCAGTGATTATCACTTGTGGGACACCAAACCTAGCAATTATATGATTGAACATGAAAATTGCAGCTGTCTTGCCATCTGCCTCGAATGTAGGCATCACCTCGGCCCACTTAGTAAAATAATCTACCGCAAGGATGATATACGCATGCCCCCCGGCTGAGTGAGGGTTACATGTAATAAAATCGATACCGCATTTGGAAAAAGGACCAACGGAAATTATAGGGTGGAGAGGAGCAGGTGGAGCGCGCATCTTTCGATCAAACACTTGACAGTTGTGGCATTTTCGGACCGCAATAATACAATCTTTAAACAAGGACGGCCAGAAGTAGCCAGCGTGCAATATCTTTCGGGCTGTGGCATACCCAGACATATGACCGCCACATGCTCCAGAGTGACAGTCATTCAAAACCCTTTCAGCTTCCTCATGTGTTAAGCAACGTCGAAAAACCAAGTCCGCCTCACAGCGATAAAGAGTATCTCCAATAATTTTGTATTGTTGGGACTGGAATTGAATTTTCCGACGTTCCGACTTTGAAACTTCGGGCCGAAAGGATTAGGTCTGGAGATAGACGATGATATCCCCATACCATGGATCTAAAGTGCTGATTAGAAACAAAGATTCATCCGCAATGCGCTCCTCTGCCACAGTTTTCGTGTCAGCACGCGGGAAGTCACACATTAACTCCGCGAAAACTAAAGATTTCTTAGACTTAGATTTCTCAAACTCCAAGTCGAACTCCTGCAGGATAACAATCCATTTAGAGTACTTGCCCCCTAGCAATTGTTTGGTCAAAATGTAAATCATAGGGTTGCAATCCGAAATGACTGTAGTTTTACGTAGTAAAATGTAGTGACGAAAACGTTGGACAGCTTGAACGGCTGCCAATGCCAATTTCTCCACATGTGAGTATTTTAGCTCAGTTGGATTTAACGTTCGACTAAGGTAATGTATCACATGTTCTGTACCGATTTCATCTTCCTGAACTAAGACCATTCCGATGGTGGAATGAGCGGCGGCGAGGTACAAAATGTAATCCTGATTGTAGTTGGGAGGATGCAACAACGGTGCATGGGCCAACGCGTGTTTGAGTGCATCAAAAGATTTCTGAGCTATCTCATCCCAAGAGAATTGAGTGTTCTGTTTCAACAACCGTGTAAAACCCTTTGTAACCTCGGCGTAGTTAGGAATGAATCATCGTAAAAAGTTTGCTTTCCCCTGCAAACTTTGGAGTTGGCAAAGACTCAAAGGAGGAGGCAATTTGATGATAGCTTCGACCTTCGAGGGATCAACGCGAATGCCGGCTTTCGAAACTACAAACCCCAGTAATCGACCAGTTTCTATACAGAAGACACATTTGTGTGGGTTCAACCGAATACGATAATGCCTACACCTCATAAAAATTGCACGTAAGTGGACGAGGTGGTCAGCTCGATGTAATGAATGAGCAGGCAAATCATCGAGATACGGTTGCACAATGTGTTTGATGTCATGAAATGCATAAGACATCGCCCTTTGAAAAGTTGCTCCGGCATTCTTGAGCCCAAAAGGTAATTTGCAATAAGCAAATGTCCCCCATGGACAAATGAAAGCCGTTTTTGGTTGATCGGCAGGTAGAATGTTGATTTGATTGTATCCGGAAAAACCGTCCATAAAGGAAAATATTTCACTGTCGGCACAATCATCAATTATTTGATCGATATAGGGGGTTGGGTAGTTTTCTTTTTTACAAGATCGATTAATGTCCCTATAATCGATGCATATTCTTATTGTTCCCTGCTTTTTGTTAACCAGAACAATATTCGATACCCAATCCGTTAACGGGATCGGATAAATGAAACCTGCTTTCAACAGTTTTTCAACTTCTGCTTTAATTGCAGCCGCTTTTCGTGGGTGAATCTGACGCAAACGTTGCCAGACGGGTTTAGCATCTGGGTAAGTTTTGATCTCATGAACAACAATCACGGGATCTATTCCTGGCATTTCCTCATAGGACCAGGCAAACACGTCGCGGAATTCTTGAAATAGGGCCTTGTATGTCTGAATTTCATCATCTGTACATGAGGCACCTATATGAATGTTCTCAACAATTCCAGGCTTAACCGAAATGTCAATGGGAATAGTTCGAGAGATATTTCCCAAATTCAACTCTGAATCAGGATGTTTCATTGGATTCTGAGCTTCCTTGACATAATCAGCTGTAAAGATTGATGAGAAATCATTTTCAAAACGATCATCCTCAGGTAAAAACGAAGATCTGTGATGGAGATCTTCCCATGGTAAATCATCTACACATAGGACTTCACGAAGTTGCTCGTCAGATGAAACAACTTTGGGAAACGCTATTAACTCCGAGGTTGATGTGAAAAGTGATTCCTCACGGACCACATTCATTAAGTCGATTTTGGTTGAACACGGGTCGGTAAAAGACTGCACAGCTTCATAGGCAATTTCATATGGACTCAAAGGCATAGCATCACCAAATGAGTCTATCTCAGATTCAGAAGGAACGATCCAAGGATCATCATAAACAATGGTGTCTGATGTAATCATATGAATGGATGCAAATGAAGACAATGCGTTGATTGGAGGAAAAGGAAAAGTTCCCAGTAAACCGGCATCTTTAACTAATCCTACTCCAACATCCTTATATGGGATAGTCGTTTTACCGACATGATGAATACTCTCTGAAGAGGCTGGGTCGGATGAAAAGTAAGCTAGCTAGTCTATTGTTACGATCTTTCCATTATGTGGGAACTTTATTAGGCGGAAGACCGATGAAACGACCGCTGTCATAGCGTAAGACCAACTTCGACCCAAGAGAAGGTTGTAGTCTAGAGGGGCATCAACCACCTCCACATCCAGACTAACGGTTTTTCCTTCAACCCCTATAGGCAAATCCTGTAGAATGCCAAAAGGATGAAACCCACGGCCATCAAAGGCCTTAAGAATTATCGGGGATTGATTTAGTGAAGGAGAACCAAGCGATCTCCAACACTGTATCGACATAATACACGTTGAAGCTCCCTCATCAATTACAGTCTGATGAATAGGCCTGTTTTTGACTATCACTGGAATCTGGAAAGCCATTTGATGAGGCAAACGCGGTGTACTATTTGCTAGATCAAAGATTATTAGGTTCGGGTCCTGAACATCAACAGCTCCTATAGCCGACAAAAGTAATTTACGTTGTTCTGGGCATGATTGCAGCACTTCCAAAGCCGACATTGCTGAGGGTGAAACAGCTAAGTCCTCAACAATGTTATAATTCTGGGCCACTCTCGCATGTGGATTGAAAGCAGACTTTCGAAGTATACCCTTGGCGGGCAGTTTGATTACTAAGTCTGGATTAGGCTTCTCGATCTGTAGTTGATCGGAACCGGGAGCTGAGGTTGATGGATTAGAATTAGAAGATTCTGCTTCTTTGCCATCAACAGGACTTTTACTACCATAATCTTGCGATCGAGTCGCAATCCTTACATGAGACATCATCAATATGGGTTCTTCATTGGCACTCGAGGAAGAACCTATCATCTTACTATCTTTTTTTGGAAATGGATCCTTCAAGACAGCAGGAGTTTGGGAACCTTTAACGATTTTCGCAACCTCTGCTCGATGAGGGCAGTCCCTTGTAAAGTGTTCCTCTTCACAAATAAGACATGGATAACGAGGTTTGCACTTTTCATCATTGGATTCCGACTTTTCAGTTTTCTCCTTTGGAGTTTTGTCTGCTTTATTCTTCTTCTTTCCTTTCTTCTTTCCAATGGATTTTGATTTAGTCGTAGAAGACTCTACAGCGTGAATATCGGCAGAAATCTCTGCAGAAGAATCTCCTATTGGGGAATCAGGCAAGGTTATGATAGGAGAAGAATTCTTGGAGGATTTCTTCTTGCTTTTAGTGTTAACCATACCAATCATACCATCAGCGGCATGAGATCCCGAAGGAGCTGCAGTGATTTGATTCGACTTGGGAAGATCGGGGATCTTTTCGTGTAACGTACCTGACTGAGTATAAACTAAGTCAAGGTACTGTGCTTGAGCAATCACTTGCTACTCAGTAACTACTCCGGCCTTAGCTACGTCTTCAGTAATCTTCGGTAACAATGATTTAACAAACCATTCAGCTAAGATCTGGTCTGGGATAAAAACTTTCACTAACCGCCTTTGACATCTCCATTCATGAATATGATCAGAAATATAGGTGGACGTCGATTGCTTTAACGAAGTTAGTAACTCCGTGCCATTATCATATCTAACTGGCAACTGAAAATGAGTTAAAAACGAGGTAGCTAAGTGGCTAAAATTATAAAAAGAGGCCCGTGGTAACTCAATATACCACTTGGCCGCAAAACCAATGAGAGTGCACTGGAAAAGACGTAAGTGGATCGAATCATCCGATATGGAATTAGAGGCACACCAGAGGTGGTAAGTCATCACATGATTCGACGGGTCCTCTCCAGACTTACCTTCGAACTTGGGAATGTCACTGGGCAACTTATTTGGCATTGGTGGCCAAAATGGAAGATAATTAATTGGATCGTTCGTTAGGCGCGACAAGTCTGGTAAGTCCAAAGTTGCGATAAATGGTAGCTACCGATTAGGATCCCTAAAACTCTGAGTCATTATACCAACCCCAGGAGGAGGATATCCAGGATAACTAGGAATGGGAATCGCGTTCGGGATATTGTATCCTCCTGGAAAACCAGGATTAACCGGACCGTACTGGGGTTGCTGTGGTTGTTGATAAGTGTACCTAGGATACGGTTGATACTGGTAAACTGGATGCTAGAGAGCAGGACCGAATTGGTACTATCCCTGGTATGGTTGATAAGTGAATTGTGGTTGACTTATGACAACCATACTTAAACTAGGTTGTCCTACAGGCATCTGAACCGTAGTTTGAATCATGGATCCAGACGATGGTAAAGATGTCTGAGGAGTAGATACAGGAACAGTAGAAATCGGAGCTGTCGATACTCCAGAAGTAAGTGGGGTAGATTGAACAGATGTTGCGGCAGTTGCAGCAGTCGTTTGAGATGGAGTACGAGGTGAAATAGGCCCAGACTGAAAAACTACCGAAGGTACAGAAGTTTGAATATTAGACTGGACTGGTTGCTGGGGTGAACCAGAAACTAAGGGTTGTCCAGTTTGAGATGACAACTATACATTTGGCTGCAACACCTGTTGAATTTGCGATGGATCCCACACTATGTTCATTCCGGGGTACTGACCCATAACAGGTTGAGAATATTGAGATCCAAAACCGGGTTGAGGGTAGGATTGATAATTGAAAGGTACATTTCCCGTTCCTTGAACATAAGATTGACCTTGGGGTGGTTGGAAACCTTGGTTCGAGTACTGACCTTGGGGTAAATACCCTTGAGGCATGTACTGATACTGGCGTTGACCTTGAGGTATAAATTAATACTGGGGTTGACCTTGGGGTACATATTGAGTCTGGGGTTGACCTTGAGGAATGTAATGTACCGTAGGCACGTACTGTCCTTGAGGTTGCCCCCCAGATGCAAATTGTGTATCTTGAGGTTTCCCCCCAGGCGTTAATTGAGGTTTCCCCCCAGGTGGTAACTGGCCACCTTGAGGTTGAGAATTGGGAATAGAACCTGACATCATAAGAATGTCTTCTAGACTCAACGACTTTGCACCATTACTTCCAGTGAATAACCCTTGTTCAATGGGTTGAGGAGATGCTCCCAAAAAAGTACCAGAAAGTGACTGATACCCAGATGTTATAGACATTTTTGTGCCTTACATCATTGAGCATGAAATGTCCATAATCTAAGTGATCCAAAGTCCATAAACATGTTGTTCCTACCCCTAGAGGAACAAGGCTAACAAACCACAGCAATTCACAGAAGTTCTCCACCAAAAACTGCTTAAAAACAAGTCAATTCAAGATCAATTCAGTGGCTCCACTAGCTGTCTGCACTGAATGTCAAAGCCAACACTGGCTACCTGCACTGCAACGCAGGTAGAAGCACTACCAGGGTGCGCTGAGTGAGAGTTGACAAATGGCAAGTTCATTCCAAGAGGTGTCAAGACCCAGGAAGCTTCCAGAATCTTCCTCAATGACACTTGCCTCAGTGAATTCGACTATGATGAGTAAGAGGCTCTTAATCTCCAAGTGGAAGCAAGAACCTCCAAGTGGAATCAAGAACTGACAGAGGGAGAGGACACTAGTCAGATCTCAAGCTGACTCATCCTCTCTCCAAACATCTATATATGGATCTCTCCTCCATGAGATCTAGAGGCTGGAATTTTGTTATTGCAAAGAATTGTTGTTGGTTTGAGATTGGAATCATTGGGTGCTTAATGCTTTGAAGGGGGTGAAGATAGGAATTCCATTTGCTGGGAAGGAGATGCTGGATTGGAGCCCTTTGGGTTGTATCTCTTCCTGAACCTTGTTATTCATCGATAAAGCTATCTTGGTTTATCCTCTATACTGATGTATCTTTGATGTATGATTGCATTAGTATGTTTAGTTTATTTCTAATCCTGGACTAGTTATGAATATGAATCTATGTCTTTGTGTAGTGTTCTCTTCTTGTGATCTTGCAGAAACCTCTTGAAGCTGGGAGAGCGAGAAGGCAAGTAGCTGGGAACTCCCAAAGAGAAGAGAGAACTGGGTCGAGGGACAAATGGAAGACACCGGTTAGTCCATCTATCTCTCTTCATTCTTAATTCATAAAGGAAGAATACTAGAATAGCTGTCTCTATTTGTTGCTAAGGCACTGTCACACCTTAGGTGGATAGGATCATCCTGCATAGGCATTTTTCCCCACAACTAATTGGCGACTCCGCTGGGGAGATCTATTTATTCATTTTATTTGTGTTTCCATCATTGTTTGTTTCATAGACTCAACAGCAACAATCGAACTGCATCTGCTATTCTCAGATGCAAAGTAGACAATTGCTGCTTTGATCCAATCACTAGATTTGTCTATGATCTGAACAATGGATTCACAAATGATTTGATGATCCTTTGTGATAGATCTTAGTACCCCCTCAAAGCATCCCTTTGATTGTACCTTGCTTGTTGCTTTTATTTGGCCTGAAACAATAGATTAATCAGCAATCTGTAACCCAGAACCCAGTGAGAAACTCTCGTTTCTCCTTCAGCGCAACCCCTGTGAAGAGGTTCTGCATTTCAACGCAGGTCCCGTGAAGGCTACCTGTGCTGAATGTCAAAACCCCTGTGTTGAGGTTGCACTGATCCAGTTAGGCCTTGTGCAGCTGGGGTTCTCTGCTCTGTTTTTCCCTTTTTTGATCTCTGACTTTTGCAGCCTGTAACCAGCATAGGTACCAGTTTGATAACTCCTTTTCTCTGCTTAAATTCCGCCTCCTTTTGTACAAAAAGGCTGTGAGTGTTTTTATGTGTTTGTGGCGTCATTTACAGTCTTCCTTTACAAGAGTGAAATAGTCATCTGTAGCCCTTGATTCAGATCTGTTGATTGTGATCTTAGGAGAGAGTTCATTGGCTGTTTACAGTTGATTATACATTCATTTTTGCTTTTGGTTTGAGTTTGTGTCTTTTGAGTGTCAAAACAAGTATTCATTTCGAAAATCGTTAAGTGTTGTAATCTCTTCTACCCTCTCTGATTTCGGAAAAGTAAACTTGCTTGTATTTGTCATTTAAAAGCAAATTCAAAGTTGTACAAAAAGCTTTCTTTGTAGGCATCAATAGTAAGAAAGTGGAAAACAAACACCTGCATTGTGCATTTGCATCTTGATAGTTTGCATGCTTGATTTAGGAAAAGTGCATTAGAGTGTGTTGATTGCTCTTTGAGAAAATATGGTGTCTTTCTTTTCCCTTTGTAGCTAGGATTTTCATAAGTTGAAAAGATATAAAGCTTGCTTATCATCTTTAGACTGCATTTAGGAATTTGTATCATACATCTTGTGGTGAACCTCAAAAGGCAAACTTCTAAAAATATCAACCTAAAATAAATTGAATGAACTTAACAACTCTTTGCAACATAACGCACAACATAGAGGTCTAGGCTAGAGACGTGTTCCGGCGTCGTAAAGCCTGGTGACTGTCGATCTCGTTGATGGTGGGTGATTCCTCCTGAGGGACGATAGCGCCAGTACGGATTGTGCTCCCACGTACCGTCGCGTATATATTGGGAGACCCCTATAGGCATAAAACCTTTATCCTTAGGAAGCCGTGTCGGCCGCCCTACTGATCGCAATGCACTGAACACAACATTCAAGAAGATCAACCACCCGTACCCTAAAAAGTATTCTGCGGTTTTGCGAAAAGTTTGGCACACCCTCTACCTAGAACTCCAGAGCAGTTCCTTTTGGCCTTTTTCAGACTCTATAACGGAAAAAGTCCATCCGAGCATTTGTCACTTCGGGCTCGTTAAAACATCGAAGGAGACTAGAGTCATCTTTAGCTTTTTCTCGACTCTTTAAAATTGAAAAAGCAAGTTGTGTCTAAAGTGTCGTTAAAATTTATTTTAAATGGAATAATCATCAACTTTTCCTCGTTGAACTTAAAAGTTAGTCTCCCTTCATCACAAGTTCTTGTAAAATCGCTAAGAAATCTTTTGGATAGACTAGATATGTTTGAACAACCGTCGACATCTAGGACTGTGTCATCCGACACAGCAGTGGCACAGTCTCCTACTGCTACTCCAACGATGTTCAATGGTATACCATCTGTCCCGGCAAGTTATCAACAACAAGCTGGGGTCCCACCAGGGACTGCTTCGACAACATGGTTAGTTCCTATTTCTTCGTCCGGATTATCATCTGGTATTTCTTACGTTGAAACTCAAAAAATTGATCCAATGTGTCTTCAAAGGCCAATCTACCATTTAAGTACTGGATTTCCGCCATATGGAGGGCAGTATGCCTTTTCATTGTTCCCTCCCGGAGAACAACCATATGGGAGTTTACAACAAAGTTCAGGTCAAACTGGAATTACATCCAGCGGTTGGGTACCAATACTGCCTCAACAACCAAGGGTTGTATATTCAACGCAACCAGTCCACCCTGTGTCGAATATTCCCACTATACCTGCTATGGTGACTGCGTCGCAAGTACAAGCGCTACCTGTTGTATGTCAACCCCAAGTTTCTCAGGTTGCAATACAACAGCCTCTTGTCTCAACGACTCAATCACATCCTCAGGTTAGTGACTCCTTATCTGGAGCGACTCAGGCTCAAACAAGTACTATGACTCCTCATCTTGGTCAATCATCCAGTATTGGACAATAGCAAATGGTCCAACAACCAGGGCTGGTTCAATCTCAACAACCGCCATTCTAGCAATCATATCGAGGACCTGAGCAACAAGTTTTTGTAAGTAATGGGCAACCATATTATAGTGGTTATGCCCATCAACCTTGTCAAAGTTGCCAGCATTATGCTGGTATGCAAAGACCCACTGCTCAGGCGATTCCATCTTATCTTGGGTATGCTTCGCCTAACCTGAATCAACAGTTGCCCTTTGTAGCAACTTTAGAATTACCAGATCTAAACCGGCTGACAAATGATCCAATTGCTTATGCCCCTTGGTGGCCAGCGATTCCGCATAAACTTCCGTCAGATATTCCTAAATTTAATGGAAATTCGGGTGAAGATCCATCGAATCATGTGATGACATTTCATCTGTGGTGTTCATCAAATACCCTCAACGATGATTCGATAAGGCTTCGCCTCTTCCAGAGGACGTTAACGGGTCTAGCGGAAAAATGGTATATTGAATTGCCTAGAGCTTCGTTCGACAACTTCAGTACCTTAGCCACGACCTTTTTAACCCATTTTCAATTACCGATAAGGTATGAAACGGGAACAAAACTCCTTACCAACTTCAAACAGACAATGGCCACTCACATATCTGATCATATACATGAGTGGCGACGTCGTCGCAGGATGGTAAAAACGTACGTTCCCGATCAGCTATTAGCTGAATGGTTTATCAAGTCGTTACTTCCCGCTATAATGGAAGATGTGGCAAAGGGAGGAGTCGTAACGGAAGAGCAAGTTATCGCTCGTGCGCAATATCTAGACTTGGTCTATACTCAGTCTGGCACGCTCTACGACAAAATACCTGACGCCCCTAGACCGGAATTCTTAATTCCTCCTCCTCCTAAATCAAACAATGACAGGGGCATGGAGCATATAAAAAGCAGAAGAAACAAAGAACTGTAGTGGTTGTTCATGAACGGTATAACCTGAGCATGAGATAGTGAAAGCAGCAGAAGAAAAGGGGGCAGTAGAAGCAGTGGAAGCTGAAAAGAGCACAACAGCACACCAGTGTATACCAAAGAGGTTGGAGCCTCAGAATTGAACAGGATTGAAGTCCTTGGGAGTTGGTGCTCCTAAGTCCAAGATTGGTGTCTTGGTAAAATAGAGTTGGTGCTCAGGAGGTTGGAGCCTCACCAAAGTCCAAGTTGGAGCTTCGCAACCAATTGTGACAATATATTTATTGTATTTATTTTACTGCACAGTTATATTAATAAAAGCATTTATTCCTGCTGTTCATTTTGTGTTATGAACATATATGTTTTAACTAGGAAAAATATAGTGAGAAAAAGAAATACTGATTCACCCCCCTCTCAGTATTTCCAACAGCCTAAAGAGAGCTTTGGAACTAGAAAAGAAAAGGGAGGCAGAACTAGCGAATGAGCAGTTTTCCAAAATGGTAAATGAGAACTGGGAACATTGAATCGAGAGGGTGAAAATTCATCTTTGAGGTCCTATTAGACAAGGCTAAAAGTGATATTGATATTTAGAGAAGGATGGCTAAGTACTATGCCATGAGAAGCAAAATTGCAAGAGCCAAGCTCAAAAGAGCTCATGCAAAAATTGAAGCCTTGACCAAGCAAGAGGAGAAGATAAGGCAAGATATTCTTGCTGAGGCATCACTCCATGCCTCAAACATATGATCAGCCATCAGATGACCAATTTTGATAATTTTTTAACAAATTTTGCAAGTTTTGATTTATTATGTTTTTTAAAGCATTTTCAACACAGTCAAAATGTCAAACGCACAGAACCTATGGTAATGCTCTCTTTTTTGAGGCATCTGATGGACAAAGGGCCAACATTGGTAGATTTAGAGTGATAAGGACATGCACCTTGTGTATTTTCTAAGCATTTGGAAGAAAACTAGTCAGCCAAAAGGGTCAAAAACCACCAAAAAACCACTTTTCTGCCTCTTTTTTGACCTTGGCACTACGCGTTTACAAGTCTTTGGAGATTGCGATTTTGATAGGATAAATGACCTCCAAATTAAAAAATGAAGGCATATCTAGAAAGTAGACTTGAATGGATTTCCAACTAGCTATCTTGGAGCAAATTTAGACACCAGCAAGGCATCCAAAAGTAGCCCTGAAGTTGGAGGGTGCGTTTGACACTAAGAGGGCGTGTTTGATAGTCTTCTCCAATTTTCACTATTTCTCTTGACATTGAATTTCACCTATGGGAAATTGATATTTTACAGATGTAATTAACAAAGATGATGTTATTATTATGTTTTTTTCTGTTATCAAGGGTAAATACATTAGTTAAATGGCCTACATGTCATGTAATGAATCAGTTTGCTTAAGTTAGGGATGAGTCACTTTAACCACCCTACACTCTAGCTATTAGTTCAGCCTTTCTTGTAATTGCTCCTCCTCTCATGGATTCGATCCCTGAGGATAGGATGATTTGGTTTGAGGCCTATATTATGTATTTTCTTAGTCATTTTATAGCTTTGACTCTCTTGGATGTTGCAATAGCTTTCAGACTTTGGCATGGAATATATTGGATGAAGTTGCAACATGGTGGGATTCCCGTGGCATGATATTTTGATCTTGTTTCTTCTTCAGTATCATATGTGTGAATGTTTTTTTTCCTTTCATGATCCATTTCACTCTAATTATGTTTTATTTTGAAGGTGTAATAAGTAGAATTCATCTTCGTATGCTCGGTTTTGGGAAAATCATCATAAATTGTTTCATTTCTTTAGTTTAAAAAGAATTCATGACCCTCATGCTCTTTTTAACATCTCACTAGTATAAACCATCTCATCACTATACTATGGAGTTTAAATTACCTTGCCTAACTTGCCCCATCAAATGTTTGCCATTCAGATTCACTTTTCCCTAAACTAGTTCATTCTCTGACCTAATTCACTCATCCTTGTGACTACCCAACAAAAATCAAGTCAAACAACCCTTTGCACTTTACATCTAGCCTAAAACCCTAATCTGTCCAGATGATCTGAATTGGATCCAATAAGAGTTATCATAGAACCATGACTGTATCAGGTCGGGACAGACTTCAAAGAATTAAGAGCAGTGATCACAAACACCTCTAAACAGTGGCAGTTAGTAGCCAGTGTGGAACAACAAGGACCTTGGTCAAAGCGTGCTGACCGAGGCCCATGGAGACTGCGCAAAAGGTGAAACTAGCCCATGGGAAGCTCGGATCAGGAAAAGGAGGCATTTTTTGATGTGTTATTAGTGCTTAGTGCTAATCTTGCATCACTGGGAGAAACCCTCGAGAAGGAGAGGCCCCGAGCACTCGGTCGCATGAGAACCAGGAAAACTGTGGGGAAAAATGCTAAAGGTAAAGGTTGGACCCATGCTCGAAAAACCGGTGGTATTTATCGAGGGCACCCTTGGGTGGTAAGAAGTTTTGGTGAAAAATGAGTGATTCCACTCAGCACCCAACACGTGGCAAGCGGTGGAGAGAGAAAATCGCTTCTCATCGTGTGCTAATGGTTGAGCAAGTCAACCGCGCGAAATGAGCTAATGGTGTTGGATCTGGGGTCTCCAGATATAACGACTAAGATCATACCCAATGGGGAAACTGGAACTGGCAGGGGAATAAACCGTGATCTATAAGAATTTGAGGTCCAATTTGATCGTCAAGGTGGAAAATGACTCATTCCATGACATAACTAAAAATTCGAACCGATGAAGCAAGCTGGCGCAGTTGCAGGAGGACAAGTGGCCACTCCCTGTGAGACTGATGATGACGCTGAGACAGGGAACTCCAAGCGAAGCTGTAGTAGGTGATCTGATGGAGGTGGAAGGGGAATCAAACAGCCATTAGAATGAATGGTTTTAAAGCCATGCACAGACAAAGAAGAAGACACTGAACACCGAGAGGAAGATGGAGAAGAAAAGGAAGAAGACAGAGAAAACAAAGAAAAGGCAGTAAAGCAAAAAAAACAAGCAGAAAGAAGACAGAGGGCTGAGCTGACCAAAGGCAACATTGAGTACTAGAGAGCTTGATAGGTTCAAGCCATCCCTGAGGGGATCTATCAGGACTAAGCACCACACAGGGCTCCTTCCATTAAAGACCAGAGAGGTCAAAGAAGTTGGTAAGGGAAAGAGTCTGTGCACTCTAGTGGCTTGGGGAATCCAAGAACCACCCTGCCAAGCAAATTCTATTTCAAGAGACTCACATTGAGCTCCTTCATTGTAATTATTTTCTTTAAGACACAATAAAATAAGGCCACCACTAAGAGCTGGACCGGAGATGTATCCTTGGAGGATAGGGTGAACTCCTTATTAAATTCTTGTGTTCTTATATTTGCTTACTGTATTTCTCTACTGTTTTCCATTTCAAGTGTCTTTGTATTTGCAATCTGATTGATCCGTTGCCCAAATGACATAGGCCCACACTAGCACATGAGTTTGTAATACCTTCATTTAATAAATCTTTAACTGAGATCACTCATAGGGTGATTTTCAGATCAAGTGGTATGAGAGCTTTAGGCTGTAAGGTTAGACAAGCTTGTGTTGGTTTAGCTGTTGAGTGTTCACTGGATCAAAGCTCAAATTCGGAGGAGGAGAGTTGGTCAAAACTAATCCTGAAATTGGGAGAGTCTATCCTCGGAAGGTAATGTCAAAGGAAGCTTCTGTGGGGCCAGGCCCTCAATTCATAGAAAGCTTGCTAGCCATAAAATCCATGGTAGAAGAAATGTATAGGGACTTTAGAAAGCATAAGGATGAAGATTCATCAGGTTCTAAACAAGACAAATAATAAGATGAGTCTCACTTCCTTGACCACTCCAAAGGAAAAGGGAAAGAGGAAATCTTTCTCACACCTCCTAACAGCCCTGTGCATAATAAGAAGGCATCTTTAATCAAGTTGGATGTTAAATTTGATTTGCCTGTATATGATGGAGAGTTAAATGCTGAAAAGTTAGACAATTGGATTAGACAAATTGATGTTTATTGCAAAGTACAGAACATCGACTCAGACGAGAGCAAGATTCAGCTAGCAAGCCTATGCCTAGGAGTCATTGCCTTGGTTTGGTGGGAAGGAAAAACCCAACCTGACATGAAAAGACATGGTAAGACCATCTCTGTCTAGAGTGAATTTGCTTCTGCAATCAAAAAGCAGTTCTATCCATTGGCCTACATGTAACAAGCCATGATAAGTTGGCAAACTCTTCAGTAGTTGAAAGGGAAAAGTGTGCAAGGGTACACTCAAGAATTTAGAAAGAGAGCATTGATTCTAGGAATCTCATTAGACTCACCAGAGACTCTGTTGAAGTACATTGGTGGTCTACACAGCTAGATGAGGCATACCATCCTCATGTTTAGTCCCACTAGTATAGATGAAGTATTTGTACAAGCTACTCATCTAGAAGCTAGAGGAAAGAATGGAAATCCAGAAGTTGGGGGACCATCCCAACCCACTGCAAGCAAGAGCAAGGAGAAAATAAAGCAGAAGTGTAAAGCAAGGAAGGATAACACTGCACAAAAAATCAAAGCTTCATGCACTCACTGTAAAAAGGATGGGCATGATGATGAGCATTGTTGGATTCTGAATCCAGAGCTGAGGCCTAAGAAGTTCAAGGGCAAGAAGAAGAAGGCTGCTACAGCTATTCAGAAAGATTTGGGGTCAGACTCAGGAGATGAAACAACTATTGCAGCCACAAGTATAAAAGATTAAAATTCTGAGGCATCTACTAGTAATTCTGCTCAATCTGTTATTGATGAAGAAAATGAGAGAAAAAGACACGAACTTTTCCATATTCGAGTTGTTTCCAAATATCAAAATATTGATACTTTGTTTGATAGTGGCTCACAAGTAAATTTAATTTCTGAAGCAATTGTAAAAAAAATGGGATTAGCAACTCCACCTCACAAGAAACCATACCCATTAGGATGGTTTAATGATAAAGCACAACTACAAGTGACTAGACAGTGCAAACTCAAGTTATCTTTTGTGTCAGAATTTGTAGATGAGGTTGAGTTAGACATAATTCCTTTGGATATATGTGGAATTGTTTTAGAAAGTCCTTACTCGTATGATAGAAAAGCTATTTTCTATAGAGCTGAGAACAAGTATCTTCTTTTTAAAGATGGAATCGAATACTTTGTAAGAGCTCATAAGCTTAAGAATAATTATACTCTCATAAAATCAGGGCAGATGAAAAGAATGATAAATTCATGCAAAAAATTCTTACTGATGGTTGTAAAGGAAAAGAAACCTGATAAAACCAATGTATTTTAGGGTTGTAATGCTGAACAACAAGCTGATATAGAAAAGGTTGCTTCAGAGTATGATGTCTTGTTTTAAGAACCTAAAGGGTCTGCCACCCAAAAAGGAAATAGTACATGATATTGTTTTGCAGTGAGATGTTCCATTGCCTAACATTGGAATGTACAGGTTGTCTGCTTTAAAGAATGTTGAAAGCAAGAAGTAGGTGTAGGAGTTGCTCGAGAAGGGGTTCATTGGGCCTAGCACATCACCATGTGGGTCACTAATCATTTTGGTGAGAAATAAAGATGGGTCGTGGAGAATGTGCATTGACTACCGAGCACTGAATAAGATAACAATCAAAAATCGTTATCCCATTCCTCGCATAGATGATCTTTTGGATCAATTGAAGGAAGTTGTTTATTTCACCAAGCTGGACTTGCACATTGGATACCATCAGGTCAGAGTTCTAGAACAAGATGCATGGAAGACTGCTTTGAAAAAAAAGCAGGGATTGTATGAGTGGCTGGTTATGCCTTTTGGCTTAGCCAATGCTACTGCTACTTTTATGAGACTAATTAATGATGTACTCAGACCTTTTCTTGATGATTTTGTTATTGTGTATTTGGATGACTTTCTGATTTTTAGTAAAACATGGGAAGAATACTTAAATCATGTTAAGCAGACATTAGATGTTTTGAAAAGAGAAAAACTTCATGTTAAACTCTCAAAGTGTGAATTTTGCAAAACATCTCTAAAATATTTGGGTCATATAGTAGGGGGTGGTGAATTGAAAATAGATCCCTCTAAAGTGGAAGTCATTGTAAACTGGCCTAAACCCAAATCTGCTACAGAAGTTAGAAGCTTCTTAGGAGCAGCACAACATTAGAGGAAGTTCATTTCTAACTTTTCCTCAATTGCAGCTCCCTTACATTCTTTAACAGGATTGAACAAGGTGTTTCAGTGGGGAGGCAAACATAAAAAAGCCTTCGACACCTTGAAAGAAAAGATTAGTACAGCACCTGTACTAGCACTGCCTAATTTGCAAAGACCATTTGAGATCCAGACAAATGCCAGTGACTATGCCATGGGAGCAGTGTTGACACAACACGGTAAGCCCATATGTTATCATTCTGAGACTTTTAATCCTGCAGTAGTTAACTATCCTACATATGATAAAGAATTGTATGCATTAGTTTAGAGTGTGAAAAAGTGGAAACATTACTTAATGGGAAAAGAGACTGTAATACATACTGATCATCAACCACTTCAATATCTACACTCCCAAACTAAGTTGTATCAATCAAGACATTACAGATGGATGGGTTTTCTACAACAGTTTCATTTAGTCATCAGATATAAAAAGGGCATACATAATAAAGTTGCAGACATATTATCTAGACCCATTATAAATGCATCTACTATACTTAGGCATAATTATGTGCTGCATGAAAGCTACATTGAACAATATGCTCAAGATATAGACTTTAAGGATGTATATGCAACTTTGAGTCAAGGCAAATGGGTAGAAGAATTGGATTACCATGTGAAGGACCGAATCTTATACCATTGTGGGAAACTCTGCATTCCACAAATTAAGAGAGTAAAGATAATTAGAGAAGCACACACTTCTCTGATATCAGGTCACTTTGGGGTAAGTAAAATAGTTGCACAGCTGTAAATATTTTGTTATTGGCAAAAAATGAATGAGACAATCTCTAGATATGTAAAAGGATGTACTATGTGTGCTAAAAGCAAGCCCAGCAACAGAAAAATAGGATTGTACACTCCATTAACAGTACCTTCTCACCCTTGGGAAAGTGTTTCCATGGATTTTGTTGGAGGACTGCCTAAATCTAGGAAAGGTCATGATTATCTATACGTTTTTGTGGATAGGTTCAGCAAAATGCGTATTTTGGTACCTTGAAATAAATAGATTACAGCTGAATAGACTGCAAAATTATTCTTTGAACATGTATGGCTTAATTTTGGATTACCCACTTCCATTGTATTCGATCGAGACACCTGATTTGTGGGGAAGTTTTGGTCAAGTCTGTGGGAACTGATGGAAACCAAACTAAAGAAAAGCACAACCTTTCATCCACAAACTGATGGCCAGACATAAGTAGTTAACAGGACAATGATCCAGTTACTTAGAGGATATTGCAGCAAACATCCTAAGCTTTGGGATGAACATTTATGTTATGTGCAACATGCTTACAACAGAGCAAAACATTCTTCTACACAGAGATCTCCATTTGAGACCTGTTTTGGTTTCACACCAAGGTCTCATTTGGATTTTGTCTTTGGTAAAGATACCACAGTTGAGGGACACAACGATGTGGACAAGGCAGCTAGGTTCATTAAACAAATCCAGGAGATCGACCAGGCAGTATAGGAACAACTGGAAAAGAGCCAAGCCAAATACAAGGCAAGGCATGACAAGCATCAGATGGAGCATAGTTTCCAAGTTGGTGACCAGATCTGGCTGTATATCAGCAAGGACAGGATGCAAGGCAAAGGTAAGAAGTTAAAGCCTATCAAGTATGGACCCTTCAAGATACTTGAAAAGATTGTTGAAAATGATCTTTTCCTTGATCTACCAGCTTACATGCACATATACTCAGTTGTAAATACAGATTTCTTGAGATTGTTGGAACCTTTGATGATTGAGGATCCTGAAGAGTAGAGTCAATTACCTTCCAATGATGACCTGTTACCTGAATATCTTAATGAATTGCAGGAAGACACCGTCTTGGACAAGAAGGTGAGGACGATGTGCAGAGGAGACGTTGAGTACCTTAGAGTAGGGCTCAAGTGTTCAAAGCCAAGCAGTGCAAAGTGGATTGAGATCAGACAAGTGAGACAATAGTACCCTCACTTATTAGATGCTTAAAAACCAAATTTTGGTGGTCCAAAAGCTTTTTTAGTGGGAAGGCTGTGATCCAAATTGGATCCAAGAAGAGTTATCAGAGAACCATGACTGTATCAAGTCGGGACAGACTTCAAATACTTAAGAGCAGCGATAAAAAACACCTCTAAACAGTGGCAGTTAGCAACCAACGTGGAATGATGAGGGCCTTGGTCAAAGCGCGCTGACCAAGGCCCATGGAGACTGCACAGTAGGCAAAACTAGCCCCTGGGAAGCTCGGATCGGGAAAAGGAGGCATTTTTTGATGCGTGATTAGCGGCATCGCTGAGCAAAACCCCTCGAGAAGCAGAGGCCTCGAGTGCTCGGTCGCATGAGAGCCGGGAAAACCATGGGGAAAAAGGCTAAAGGCAAAGGCAAGACCCGCACTCCAAAAACTGGCAGTATTTATTGGCGGCACCCTTGGGTAGTAAGAAGTTTTGGAAAAAAAGGAGCGATTCCACTTAGCGCTCGATGCATGGTAAGAGGAGGAGAGATAAAATACCGCTCATCACATGCTAACGGTCGAGCAAGTCAACCGCGCGAAATGAGCAAATGGCATCGGATCTGGGGGCTCCACACCTAACGGCTGAGATCACGCCTGATGGGGAAACTGGAATTGACTGGGGAATAAGCCACGATCTATAAGAATTTTAGGTCCAATTTGACTGCCAAGGTGGAAAATGACTCATTCCACGTTGTAACTGAAAAACCAAACCAACGAAGCAACCTGGCACAATTGCGGGAGGACAAGTGGCCACTCCCTGTGAGACTGATGATGATGCCGAGATAGGGAACTCCAAGCAAAGTTGTAGCAGGCAATCTGATAGAGGTGGAAGGGGAATAGAAAAACCATGAGAATGAATGGTTTTAAAGCCATGCACAGACAAAGAAGAAGACACCAAACACCGAGAGGAAGATAGAGAATAAAAGGAAGAAGACAGAGAAAACGAAGAAAAGATAGTGAAGCAAAAAAAAAAACGGAAAGAAGACAGAGGGCTGAGTTGACAAAAGGCAGTGTCGAGTACCAGAGAGCTTGAGAGATTCAAGCCATCCCTGAGGGGATCTATCAGGACTGAGCACCACACTGGGCTCCTTCCATTAAAGAACAGAGAGGTCAAAGAAGCTGGTAAGGGAAAGAGTATGTGCACTCTAGTGGCTTGGGGAATCCAAGAACCACCCTGCTAAGCAAATTCTATTTCAAGAGACTCACATTGAGCTCCTTCATTGTAATTCTCTTCTTTAAGACACAATAAAAGAAGGCCACCACTGAAAGCTGGACCAAAGATGTAGCCTTAGAGGATAGGGTGAACTCCTTATTAAATTCTTGTGTTCTTTTATTTGCTTACTGTATTTCTCTAGTGTTTTCCATTTCAAGTGTCTGTGTATTTGCAATTTGATTGATCCGTTGCCCAAATGACATAGACACACACCAACACATGAGTCTGTAATACCTTCATTTAATAAATCTTTAACTGAGATCACTCATAGGGTGATTTTTAGATCACCAGACCTCTTGGTAGTGATCCTTTGGAGAGAACCCTCTCCAGCTTGGTAGGGCTAGCTACCAAGTCAAAAGATTGGTCTATGGTTACCTCAACTGCACTCTTCCTCAGCGTGGAGATCCAGAGGAGTGATAACACCCGGCACCTGGGAATAACCTTTTGCTACCAACCAAGCTTTGTATTTCTTCACCTTTCCTTCTGCATCTGTCTTCTTCTTGAACACCCATTTTCTGCTAATGGGTTTCCTTCTAGCCAGCAACTCCACCAGATCCCAAGTCGCATTTTTGTGCAAAGATGTCATTTCATCAACCATGGCCTCTTTCAAGAGTTTTCCATCCTCTAAATCTACTGATTCCTTCATAGTTATGGGATCATCAGCAGTAGTATATAAATAAAAATTTGAATAGAAAGCAAATGGACTATATCTTTCTGGCTGCCTTCTTTCTCGAACTGATCTTCTCACAACCAGAGTTTGTGGATGTTCATATTCTGATTCCTCTTATACTATAGACTCTGATTTTCCCTCCTTTAGCTCAAACTCTATCTTCTTAGGTTCCTTTGATGGGACTTCATGTTTAATAACATCTTTCACCTCTCTGAACACCACATCTCAGATGTACACGACCTTCCTTGTTACTAGGTTCCAAAGCTTATAACCCTTTAAACCATCCTTATACCCAATAAAGATGCACTTTTCAGATATACTATCCAACTTTGTTCTTTTATCCTTTGGAAAATGTACATATGAATCACATCCAAATACCCTTAGATGTGAAAGACAGGGTTCTTACCAATGCATACATCTTATGGAGTCTTATCCTCCAATGTTAATGAAGGTGATCTGTTGACTAGGTAACATGTTGTCTCCACCGCCTCTACCCAGAATTCCTATCCTAACCTAACACCACTGAGCATGCTTCTTGCCCTTTCCATGAACATCTTGTTCATTATTTCTGCAGCTCCATTTTTCTCAGGTGTGTATGGAGTAGTATTTTTCCATGCTATACCACGCTTCTTACATAATTCTTCAAATTCATTCTTGCAAAACTATCCACAATTATCTTTCCTCAGCACCTTTATCTTCTTCTCCATCTGGTTTTCCACCAGAGCCTTAAATTCTTTAAACTTTTCAAAGACTTCAGATTTATTCTTAAGGAAATATATCCATGTATTCCTTGAGAATTCATCTATAAATGATACATAGTACATATACTTACCCAGTGATGGAACCTTCACAGGTCCAAACACATCACTATGCACAAACTCTAATATATGTTTCGCCCTCTTACCACCAGAGGGGAAACTCACATGATTCTACTTCCCATATACACAATTTTCACAAAAATCAAAATCCAGAGAGCTATTAGTCATACCTTCTACCATACCTTTACCACGAAGTATTCGAATGCACTTCTCTCCAATATGTCCAAGCCTTTGATGCCATGGCATGGTCTTTTCTCCAGAGACCACTAGATTTTCTGCTCCACTTTAGGGAACCGCAAAACTGTTGCACCCATCAACAACTATGCTACCTTGTAGCTTGTACAGAGTTCCAATCTTAACTCCCCGCATCAATACCAGTTCTCCTCAAACCATCTTGTAGGTATCTTTTTTGAACACTACTTTTACACCTGCATCATCCGACTTGCTTACATAAATATGATTTCTGGCTAATGTAAGAAAATACAAAACACCCAGAAGTGTTCTAATCCTTCCACCTTGCAACTTCAACTTAAATTTTCCATGACCAATGATTCTAGCCTTCTTTTCATCCCCCAAGAAGACATCACCACCATCATCTTTCTCAGACTCGCAGAACCACTCTCTATGGGGAGTGAAGTGAAAGGATGCACCTGAGTCAATCAACCATGTCTCATGATCTACATGTGTACATGAAGAAGCCAAGTACACATCCCCACCTTCATCTGAGGTGGTTTTTGCCTCTGTAGAAGGAGCATCATCATATCCCTTTCCTTCGTCAGGAGCTTTAGATTTACAGTCCCTTTTGTAGTTCCCTTCATTTCCGCATTTCCAACACATCTTTACGGGTTTTCCTGGAGATTTATATCTCCCACTCGATGACTTATTTTTGTTTCTGTTATGGGACCTTCCTTGTATAGACAAGGCATCACCATTCTGGCTCTCCATATTTTTCCATCTCATCTCCTCCATTAGTAAATATGAGACTATTTCATGAAACTTCAAGGAAGTTGCATTGCTACCTATTGTAATAACCAGACTATCGCATGAATTTGGTAGAGAACACAACAAACTTATGCACTTATCTTCATCTGAAATTTTAATATCAACAGATAAGACTGGCTTACCATAGTATTAAATGCATTCAGATGATCTGCCAGCAAATCTCCATCCTTCATCCTAAGGTTATACAGTTTTTTCGTAGGAACAATTTATTCACCAAAGCTTTCGATTGGTACAAAGTCCCTAACTTGTCCCACAAAGCCTTCCCCATAGCTTCCCCTGATAAATTGAGCAATACTAAATCTAAGACACATTATTGTATTGTGCTCTTTGCCTTCCGATCTAAATTCTTCCATTCTTCATCAGACACTCACATTAGTTTAGTACCCGTATCTACCGCAATCCACTGATATTTATCCACTAACAGATCCTCCATCTTGAGTTTCCACAACTCAAAACTCTAACCATTAAATTTATTGATCTCTATATTTCCACTGCTCGCCATCTTCTTTCACCACCAGTATCGATCCCACAGATCTCCCACTGAACAGGGTCTACCACAGGCCCGAGCGAAACCCCTCAGCAACAAAGGTGTCCCCTTGAAGCCAAAACAACTTTGATTCCAAATGTGGGTTATAACCTCATACAAAAATTACCTACATACGAATTCTGAAACATAGAAAATAAACAATAGCGAGAGCATAACACATAAAACAAATATACACAGAGATTTTCCCCTGTACCCCAAAATTAGGACTACCAGATTGATTTTTCATTATGTTCCTTTCAATGTTACAATACATATATATACATGCCGAAGCATCCAATACCATGGACCGAAAATCATCGCGCCCAAAACCATGTGCAAAAGCCATGCACAAAACCATATGCAGGTTCGCTTCCTTTGAGATTTTTACTTGATGACTGCATGCACTCGGGTTCACTCTATGAGCTTGTGTGAGTCTTCGCACCCACCTTACTTGATCACTCCACCAACAAATTTCACATGTTGAGTTCAATGTCATGCTCGTGACCTTGTTTTGGTCATGCTCAAGGTATTTTCTTCATGTGTGCAGGTTGTGTTCACTATGTAAACATTTGTCGCGCTCACACACGTAGTCAATTTACTATCATGCAAGCGTCATCATGGTGGACCAACGATCAATCACAAGTGTCGTTCTTGTCACTCACATCGTCGGTCAGTCATGTTGAGCATATGTGTCTGGATGGTTTGAGTCATCTCGTCGTCAAGTCATGTAAGTGTGTGTTTGCAAGATCACTTATGCACATTTGCACTCGTTCACACACTTAGTCATTTCGTTGACGTTCTGATGACTAGATTCCCCTTTGACAGCCACACCTCCACCCCACCATTGAATCAATCAATTGTCACCCATAACAATGCAAAAGCACCAAAAATCCATTTCAAGTTGCGCTCCTTGTAAACAAATCAATCAGCCTTCATGTTGGTCAACAGGAGACTTTGATCCGGTAGTCACCTCAGGACTGACTGCCATAAAAAATGCACAGAGGCTGTAGATCGTGCCCACTCTGCTAACTAAGAAAATTATGTAGATAGGGTGGACAGACACCCCATGCCTGTACCCCTTGTGACCCCCCCACTGCGCATCGGCGCAACGAAGGGGGGGCTCTATCCCCCCCTAAGCCCCTAGTTTAACTAGGGGAGCTAGTCGTGGAAAGAATATAATAGAACCCAACATGTGGGAGGAGATAAGGTGAGAAGTCATTTACATGTACAAATGAGGGTGTATTTATAACCAAGGGTAAAACTCACCCTTGTCGTTGTTTGGCTACCCTCATGACTATTTGACTTCCATGACTTTTCAACTTTACATGACTCTTCATACAACAAGTGGGTCTCTTGGACTTCCACATTACATTACATTGATTGAGAGTATGGCCCACAGTAGAGATGTGGATGACATGACTCATGACAATACTCAACATGACAATGTTGGTACATTCGTGTTGTTTCTAGTGTGCATGTTGAACTATAGTGTTGCAGGGTGATGGATGTCCTCATGGTGTGTCACAACTTCACCTCGCATGGCAAAGTGTGCGGAGTCTTTAATGGTCACTTGGTTCACTTGATGTTGCCTTTTCACATTGCTCCTTGCTTGCATGTTGGCATGCTTAAGAGGTTCATCTGTTTGGAAAAAGTGCATGCTCTTTTGTCTGTCCTTCTGTGAGCACATCTCGCATGTTCACTTTTCCATCCGTTCGTGAACACATCATTGCATGCATTGTTTGTTAGTTCGTTGGTGAACATGTCCATCTACATGAACTCCCTTTGTTCATCCCATCCATCATCACACCATGTTCATTCGATTACCTATATCTACAGTCACTCATGATGAAATGACATCAAATCCATAAACCTCCTAGTTTACCATGATGCATAATCGTTTCGGGTGCAGGTGACCAGGAGAGGGGACAAGGCTGCAAGGAATGAGCCTGGATGGAGGCTTCGGGCACTACTAGTGAAAACTATGTGGGAGTCATTGGGTGATGGAGAAGGGAAATCTGGATTGACACTAATTGTTCGTGGCGTCTGGATCCACTGGTGGGAAAAACTGCGTAGTATTTTAGACAAGAAGTTTTCCCTACAGGAAGGCATGGCATACATAATCTGCACAATTTCTGGGAGGTGTGGGGAGTGAGAGCCTTGCAGCCAAAACTATGCAATTCCTGGAGGGAACTCGTAGTTAGCTGCTCAAACATTGGAAAAAAAAATTGCACAGTTCCTACAGGGAACTTGCAGTCTATTGCTGGAGCTTGGTAGCAAAAATTGCACAATTCCCAGAGGGAACTAGCAGCCAACTGCTGGAAGTTGCTGGCAGGGAAAACTGCGATGATGTTGGGAGGATGTCCTGCTGATCACCTTTGCATATTTTTTGATCTGAGTGGATTGCTTGGTAGCAGAGGACTTATTCATGAAAATGATGTAGTTTTCTGGGTGTGTAGTTGATCGACTGACTGGAGTGTAGGCTAGAAAAACTATGCAATTTTTTGAGGAAGACACAGATAGGCACAGGTTGTTTGTCTGGCCTGTCTGTGCGATTTTCTTAGTTAGCAAAGGGGGAAAGGTCTACAACCTCTACGAAATTTTTGAGGGGATTCAATCCTAGGGTGACAGATGGATCAAACTCTATGGTTGACCAGTGTGAGGGTTGATTAATCTGCTTGCGGGCAACGCAACTTGAAATGGCTTTCTTGGTGCTTCTGCATTGTTCTGGGTGACAGTCGATCGAATCAATGGAGGGGTGGAGGTCTGGCTGTCAGAGGGGAATTCAGTCATCAAAACATCAACAAAATGACTAAGTGTGTGAACGAGTGAAAATGTGCATATGTGATCTTGCAAACACACACTTACATGACTTGATGACAAGACGACTCAAACCATCCAGACACATAAGCTCAACATGATTGATCGACGATGTGAGCAACAAGTGCGATACATGTGATTGATCATTGGCCCACTATGATGATGCTTGTGAGATAGTAAATATGACTACGTGTGTGAGCACGACAAATGTTTACATAACGAACACAACCTGCACACACGAAGCAAAGACCTTGAGCATGACCAAAACATGGTCACAATCATGACATTGACCTCAACATGCAAAAGTTGTTGGTGGAATGATCAAGCAAGGTGGGTACGAAGATTCACACGAGCTCACGGAGAGAACCTGAGTTCGTGCAGTCATCAAGTAAAACTCTCAAAGGAGGCTCCAAAATTGGATGCAAGCGAAAATTTTGGAGGGTGTTGAAGCCACTACAACACTTGGAGACACAATGGTAAAACTCCAGCTTCTCTATTTTGGTTCATTCTCAGAGTAGGGCCTTGTTATTTCGAGGAGTATTGAATCACTGTGTGGGTTACTTCAGCTTCCCCACTTACCCCAGGGATATAGATGGCTCACCTTTTGCCAACTCAGTCAAACACAATCAAAAGTTAAACTTAATCACAGTATTTCAAAACCAGGAAGGGTAGTTTAGCTCGCGACATGAAGATTTTTAGAGTATGAGTTTTCATCTCTGGTGTTACTCCACTTCCAGTGGTTCTGGGTAGTACCCCCATAGAGTCACACAGGAACACACACACTGCCCCACTACTTGTGAGCTTGGTCAGTACCCCAATGGAGTTTCCTACTTCACCTCTCTGCACAAGAAAATAGTAGTTGGAAGAACTTATTTCTAGAAACAAAAATAGTAATGTATCAAGCAAAAAAAACAAAACGTAAACAAAAATATTAAGCAGAACGAACAAATAAAATAAAAATAGTAAGCAAAGAAAACAAAATAATAACAACAAGAAGCAAGTTGACTATGTACATGGCACGGGGTATGGCCTGGCCTACTGGAAGTAGTGCTTGAGATCTTGCTGTTGACAGGAAGGTTGGAAATCCTCCTATCAAGTGATTGTAGCCAGTATGTTTGTGGGTCAAGCTTCTCATGGACTGTGTACGAACCAATCCACAAGGATTGAAACTTTGTATGCTTGCCTTTGTCTTCATGGGACTTGTACCATTTCAGAACCAAGTCACCAACATCAAAGTTAGCTTTCCGTTCAGACTTCTCTGTCTTCTTTACTATGTGGATGAGGTTTTTAGTTGTGGATTCTGCTAGATCATTTCATTGTGGGTAGTAGTTAGATTAGTGTTTCAGCACAATACCATTCTATAATGCAAAAATCATAAAGTTTCAAAGACAAAAAGTATGTTGCATTACAAAAAACAAGTGATATCAGAATGTTGAAGCGTGAGATGATGGTCTGCTAGAGGAAGCTAATGACCTCATGGTCGTTCACTTGTTTGAGTGGAACTTCTTCTATCCACCGAGTCAAATAATCAGTCTTTCTTAGAATGTAGCAGTGTTTCTTTGACGAATGTGGGAATATTTCCAATGATGTCTAGGCCCCACTATTGGAATGGTTCTGTCACTGCAACAGGGTGCAGTGGGGCTACTGATCCTCGTGTTCTGCTGGCACATCTCTGACACACCAGGCACTTTCCGGCATAAGCATGCGCATCCTTGAATAATGTGGGCCAGTAGAAACCAGCTTACATAAGTTTGTGCACAATGGTGTTTCCTGAAAAGTGACCCCGAGTAGGTCCATCATGCTGATCTTGTAGGACCTTCTCTAGTTCATGTGCTTCCAGGCACCTGATCAAAACTCCATTACTATGCTTGCTATAAGGCACTCCGTGCACCGACTGATATGCTAAGGCTTTGAGGCATAAATCCCTCTTCTATCTGATGGAAAAGTGAGAGGGTATGGTGTCGTGCTTGAGGTACTAGCACACATTTGTGTACCAAGAGGTTCCTTCTTCAGTGGGTGTTTCTCGCCTTATATCATACATCTCAATTTCCTGGTCCCAACTAGAGAGCTCTTCTTCACTCTTCGATGTGTGTATTACTTCAGTTGCTAGTCTGCAAAGCCCATGTCCTTTGATCATGTGAACTGGTGTTGGGACGGGGTCCCCTAGGGTCATTTTTGGGGTTAAAATCCCAAGTTTTGGGGAAGAATGCCCAAGTTTTGTATAGAAAGTGTAAAGTGTCCACATTTTATGGTCATGGAGCAAGAAGATGTAAAGTGTCATAATGGGTTTGTGCCCTTCGTTTATGTAAATCATGTCAGCTTTAGGAGATCTACCCATGGTTCGTAGACCATGGGATTATATAGAAAGGGAAGTCTTAGAAGAGTCTAAGGTAGTTCAGTTTAGATCTTGATACTGATGTAATGGGTCAGTAAGAGGTAAGAGCGAAGATTCCTAGTTTAGGAAAGAGGCTCTATAGCTATGTGTGTAGAGGCCTAGGGTAGAAGTCTACAGCTAAGTGTGTAGACCCTTGTAGCTCTGTGTGCAGGATAGTTAGAGTTTGTAAAGAAGATCTGAGGCATTAATAAAGAGGATTATTCTAGAATTACATGTGCTGATCTATTTACTTCTATTATGAGTGCATGTGATTATGTTATGAAGAACATTGGTTGTACGATTTAATGCTATATTGATGCGTGAATCTATGTGTTTTACTTTGTTATATGAATGCAAGTAATAATATATATTTACACGAAGAATATCTTAATGCATGTTGAAGTTATTAGATACTTAAGCCAATCAGGGTAAATACAGAGGTAAGAATAAATACAGAAGCACGTAAGTAGATAAATCACCTGTTTAGGGTCCATGGAGGATGATCGTAGGTGTTCACAAAGGTCTAGAAGCCGAATAAGAGAAGTATATCGATAAGCCCTAAAAGGCTTATTGATCCATCTCTGGGTGTGGAAACTTGGTTCCTGCATCCCCCCATACTGCTTCAGGTGAGACTTCAGTCTGTGCCCCATGGATTGATGCTAAAAGGGCCAGTAGTGTATGGATTTGCTTGGCTAATTAATGTTGAACCTAGGTCAAGACCCACGAAGCCAAGAAATGGTTTTGTTGTCGGGACCAAGATCTGCATAAAGAGATGTGTGATGTCGCATCACTGGAATCCGAATAAGAAAGAAACTGAAGACTGGTTGGATAGTAAGATCCACGAATGCGCAACGTAAGAAAATAGAAATACACGATTAATGAAAGAAAAATGGTTTGATAGATATCTGTACTTAGAGATACACAAAATCTTCTTATGTTCCTTCCCGGTTGAATTATATGAGTGGATCACTAAAGTGGCAAACGACCAAGGAAGATGGAGGCTTGACGGTACGATATTGTCAACCTTAGAGTTAGTGCAAAGATTGGAAGCCTTGGAAGATAAGATCGCATGCGTTGTCAACCACTGGCTCGATCATATCATAGGAGGATTCATGATAGAGTTCACGGTTGATACTTCTATCAGTTACAGCGAAGAAGAGCACTGATTCTTCAAGGGACCGCGAGGTAAGTATTTAAGCTCTTTAAATAGTTGGATTAAATAATTGGATTAAGATGCTCTTATGTCAAAAGATGGTTATGCAACTATCTTAATGTTTGGAGCTACGCGAACTGGAAAAATCTTCAAGGACAAAGGGAAGATAGGCCTTGAATATAGCCCACTGATTCGACCTTCTCTTAGTGATGACGAGGAAGCAACATAGGCTTATCCATTGAGCATTGTTCAATTAATAAGACAGGTGCTCCCACAAATACCCCATCCACCCACACCACCTCCATCTTCACCTCTGCCGCATACACCTTCGCCCACACTGCCACGACCTATGCCACTGTTCAATATGGCGAATGCAGTAAAGTTGCATGTTTTCAAGGGTTCGGTAACAAAGGACTTGGACCAGTTTTGGTTTGTCGCGAAAGTCATATGGGAGGCTCAGGGTATAACAGATGATCATATGAAGAAAGAAAAGTTGGCCACTACTTTACAGGAATGTGCGCTAACATGGTACATTAAGTACTGCACTGATAACCCGATGGCTTCATTAGCAGATATTCAGACCACACTGAATAAGGAGTTCAGTAGGCCTAAGTCTGAACCTCAATCAATTATTGGATTCAAGGAGATCATGATGAAGCCTGGTGAGACACCCTAGGATCTAGATTAGAGATTCAAGTGCACAATATGTGAAGCTAACATGGATCATACGGATGGGAATTAGTGCGAATGGTTTGTGGCTTCACTACTACCGCATCTCACAGTTGTTTTATCATAGCAAAAGGTTGGGACCCAGGGGGAAGCCCTAGAGATTTCAATGAGATTACATGAGACGCCGATGCAAGATGCTAATTTGCGGGTTTAGAAGATTCACGAATACTTGCAGAACCTTTTCCTACAATTTCAAAGTCTGAATAAGGATATAGAAGTTTTGCTAGAGGTGCGCGAAGAACTCTGGTGCCTGAAATGTAAAATCCAGGGGCATGACAAAGATCACTACCCCGTCTTCGCAAATTATGTTGCAGCAGGAGGGCCAATTCCTCTAAGGCTGGAATCTCAAGCAAACCAAAATACAATGCCCATGTTATGGTATGCTATCTATTAGGTGGCTAGAAAACATGTGATCGACAATTGTCACCCGCTGCACAAATTTGTACAGACACCACAACATCTCTTATGTAACTTTTGTCAATAGGTGGGTCATGATGAGCATAACTGTCATAGCTATGAGATAATGATGGATAGAATGGCCGCATATAGAGTGCAGGCAGAAACGTGGCCTCTTGATCAAGGCATTGTGGGAGCACAAGGAGGATTTCAGCGATGTGGGTGAGGCCTAGGTGGAGGAGGACCTGGTAGAGGTCAAGGACAAGTGATTTGCTACAACTGTGGGGAACCAGGACACTACATGTGAGAATGCACGAACTCTATGCACCTATCATGCAGATATTGCATTGAGTTTGACCACATGATAGAATACTACCTTGTATTACTAGCTAAGATACACAAAAAAGGGGCACAACCTCAGCAGCTTACCGAGAATCTGCATATGATCAGGGCTAATCCCTGCGAAGAGGATCCTAATGTGAACATCGTGCAAGGAAGTGGAATGACGACTGGCAAAGACAAGGGGAGGAAGCATGAAGAAGGTGAATGGGTTTGCAAAGTTCTAGAAAAGGAGGTTGGCTTTGATTTGGAGAGCACAAAGGAAACCTTCATGGAAGCAAAGAAAAGCTTCGCTGAGGCCTCCACCTTAGGAAGTTAGGATAAGCCAGATGAAGAGATGGACCCTTCTATTCTTACTACTTTCTTGGAGACCTGTATGAATCTATTGCGTGATAACAAAGCTGTGAAAGGGTTACAGGAGATGATAAATAAGTGTGTCGGGAAAGAAAATTCTTCTGAAAGACCATGCATAGTTAGAAAGATTAGTAATCATAAGGCAAGAATGGGGAATGAGATGAGACTCACCATGCAGATAGGAGAATATGAAATGGACCAAGTTATTTTAGATCTAGGGTCTGATGCGAATGTTTTGCCTGAATAGACATGGGAGAGAATGGGAAGGCCTATGTTGTAGTGGTCTCCTATTCAATTGAGGATGGTGAATCAACAAAATACTATCCCTATGGGAATATTACAAGGAGTGGCAGTCGATATCGAAGGTGCACGCGCATTGGATGATTTTGAGGTGATAGAGATTGTGGATGACAAAAATCCCTACCCTATGCTCCTTGGGATCGACTGGGCTATTGACATGAATGGGGAAATTAATTTGAAGAAATAGACAATATCATTTGAAAGAAAATCGCTCTGCGTAGTAGTACCGTTGGACCCTGCAGAAGGACTGCGCTACACTGAACCAGTTTGTGATTATGAAAGTGATGAAAATTTGGACCAAATTTATAAGATAACGATGTGAGATCAAGATTGGGTGAATCTGATAGCTGATGGATGTCTTGCATGGGACCGCGAAAGCTCCTACACCTCACATTCAGATGAGGAATTGGAACAGTAGAAAAATAGATTGAATGAAGTATCTATGCTATGATGTAACATGATGACCAAATCACTGCATTGCATATCATTGAAGGTAAGAAATTTTCCTTACTATGATGGTTTAACTGATGTTGATAAATTTCTACATTCATTTGAAAGGGAAGTGCCAGAGAAGCATCGCTTCCAAGCCTTGGACTTGGCGATGGGTGCTATGCTTGCAAGATGGTGGGGTGCGTATAAAGACAACTTCGATGGATGGTGCAAATATAGAATAATGATGAGAGTGTGGTTTGGTTGCCCAAAGGTATGATTAATAGAGAAATACAATGGAAGGAGTGGTCTATGTGATCACTTAGCCAAATGGACCGATGCTTATGGAGCAGAACTGCAACTGAAGTGGGTGCATCTATTCTGTCACACGTTGGATGTGATACCTATGAATTGGTACTTGGAGACAGAGCTTTGCCATGACACAGGCGAATGGGATATTTTGGAATAGGTATTATTGATGAAATTCAACTTTGAAGATGGGTTTGAGTGCATTGATGAAGCACTGCAGGAGGTCAATGCAGCGATGTTCAGAATACCGCAGGATCCTTTAGATTGTATTCAACCGGATTGGACCACCCAGTTGTGCCACATACTGGAGTGCTACAATGTGAATTTTGAAGAGGATGATGAGGATCCAAGGAACATTAATATACTATAAATAGAGGGACATCATGAAGTTTAGGGGTCGTAGATAAAAAACCCAGATATCACCGTGCCACTGAAAACAAGACAAGTGAACATAGGGACATAGGCAGAGCTAAGGTTTGAGAAGATAGGGGACTACTCGGATGATGTTATGGTGGATAAGGTCACTAAGTTGTTCTGCAATTACTAGGACTTGTTCCCTACGATGTTCTTAGACTTAAAGGGTTTAATAGCGGACCTGGAAGTTATGAACATCATGTTGAAACTGGACAAAAAGCCAATCCAGCAAAGGCCTTACCGCTTCAATCTAAAGTATAAAGAAAGGGTCCACTTGGAGTTGGATAAAATGCTTGTGGTAGGTATTATTGAGCCAGTGGAATAGTCTAATTGGGTAATCCAAATAGTAGTTCAGTAAAAGAAACAAAAATATGAAATAAGGATATGCATAGGTCTCAGGAAGCTGAATGATGCCTACGTACATGATCACTTTCCAACTTCGTTCACCGACGAAGTGTTGGATAATGTAGGAGGATAGGAAGCATATTCGTTCATTGATGGGTTCTCTTGGAACAATCATATCAAGATCACGCCAAAGGATAGAAGTAAGACAAACTTCGCAATGGAGTGGGGATGCTTTTAGTATACTATAATGCCCTTTGGGCTGAAGAACCCATCAGCAATCTTTTCGCGCATAGTCATCGTGACATTTAAGGACTTCATTCACAAATTTCTGGAGGTATGCTTTAATGATTGGAGGGTGTTTGCGCTAGTGAAATGCCATGTAGCCAGCCTGCACTTCATGCTAGATACATGCCAAAGGTATCAGATTGATCTCAATCTGAAGAAATGTTTGTTTTGTGTCCTTTCGAAATCTTGCTAGGCGATGTGATGTGCAGACAAGGATTGATGGTAGACCCAGCTAAGATAGCAGTTATAATTAATTTGGCGGTGCCAAGAAGTGTGAAACAACTGCGTGCAACATTGGTGCATACAAGATACTATAGAAAGTTCATCAAGAGTTATGACCAAATTACCGTACCGATGGAGAATTTGCTAAAGAAGGATTCTACATTCTATTGCAATGAAGAATGTTAAAGAAGCTTAGATGTGTTAAAGGAGAAGATGGTGACCACACCGATCCTAGTCTTCCTAGATTGGAAGAAGGAATTTCATGTGCATGTGGATGCTTCATGTATTGCGCTCGTGGCAATACCGACATAGGCCAGTGAGGGAGAGTTGGACCGCCCTATAGTGTTTGCAATTAGGAAGTTGTCTAAAGCTTAGGAGAACATTCAATGACAGAGCGCGAAGGTTTGGCTATGGTGTATGTGCTCCAGAAGTTCAGACACTACTTGCTAGGCAGACACTTTAAGATGTATACAGACCATTTTGCATTGAATTACTTGGTTAAAAAGCTTGTGTTGGGGGGGAAGATATGTAGATGGTTGCTGCTATTTCAGGAATACGATTTCAAAGTTATTGTGAAGCTACAATTGAATGCCAAACTAGATCATCTGTCACGCATTGAAAAAGGAGAAGAGCCTACTTATTTGGAAGGACTTACTGATGCACAACTCTTTGTGGTGCGCATAGATGACAATCACGTTGCATATATCATACACTTCCTGACTGCAGGGACGGCTCCAAAAGGGTATACTAGTCAACAAAATAAGGAGCTCATGGTGCATGCGGTATAATTTTTTGTCATTGTAGAAAATTTATATAAAATGGGCTTGGATGAAATTATGCGACATTACGTACTTTAGTTTGAATGGAACAACATCCTCAGTGAAGCTCATGGAGGATCTACAAGAGGACATTATGCAGGAAAGGAAACAATGGAGAATATTTTATGCACTAGGTTGTGGTGGCAGACACTACATAAGGATTCTAAGGCTTATTGTAAGGCATGTGATGCATGTTAGAGCACAAGCAGGCCAGTGCAGAGGCATGAGCTACCTCTGAATCCAAAAGTGTCGTTACAACCATTCGAGAAATGGTCCATTGATTTTGTAGGCCCGATTCAGCCTTTAGGAAAGAAGACGGGTGTGCGATACATGATCACTGTGACTAAGTACTTGACTAGGTGGGTGAAGGTGTAGCCTGTGGAATACTGTACATGGGCAATAGAAATGAAGTTCCTCTTTAAGTATGTGTTGACTAGATTTGGTTTCTCAAATATTTTGATGAACGATCATGGTACACATTTCCTTAATGAGAAGATCAACGCGCTGATGGAGGAATTCCAATTTTATCATCAAAAGAGCATGCCATATCACCTGCGAGTTAATGGGATAGTTGAAGAATTTAATAATATATTTGATAACATGTTGATGAAGGTTTGCAATGCACAAAGGAATGATCGGTATGTGCGCATACTCGCGGTGCTATGGGCTTATAGAACTACTTGTAAGAAACTGACGGGACAAACACACTTCAGGCTGGTTTATGGCATAAAAGTTGTGATGCCAATGGAGTATATTGTGATTAGTCTACACACAACGGAGTTTGCAGGAATGGAGGATCACAGAGCCCTAGAAGAAAGGCTCGCGCAGCTAATAGAGCTAGAAGAAGGTAAATTCTTAGCTGGATCCCATCAGCAGGTTCAGAAGGAGCGCGAAAAGGCATGGCACGATCGGCACATTAAACTGTGCACCTTCAAGGTAAATGATTTAGTTTTATTATATTACAGCAAGTTTGAAAGAATTCTAGGAAAATTTCAGATGCATTAGCTGGGGCCCTATGTCATCAAGGAGATTACTGATGGTGGAGCAGTTCAGCTAGTGAAATTGAATGGAGATCCATTTCCCGGAAAGGTAAATGATAGCTGATTGAAGCCATACACCGGGGATCCACCCAGATGACTATATGATGGGGGGATCCACCTAGATGACTATATGATGGAAGCATAGTCTTAGTGCTCCAAGAAACTGAAAGGAGGCACTGGACTATAAACTACATTGCTTGGGTTGTAGGGTTGCATGACTGGGGGACTACGTGGGATGGAAGAATGTCACATCATCAGTAGAAGCGTGAAGGGAGCGGCACTATAGGAGGAGAGACCTCTTAGAGCAGCCAGAAAGTGACCATTACAATCATTGTTCATGATTTTATAGTGAGAAAACGGCTAAGAGGAGTGGGGGGTGGGGATGAATTTAAGGCAGAATTTAAATGCGAGATCTTTGAAAATTTGCCACCAATCTAGCATGTATGAATGGATTTTGGTGGGAACAGTCGAATTTGAATTCAAATTTTCCTATAAATTACAGATGGCCACCCTATGAAAAACACTTGGCATTCTGAGGGTTGAGGTGTTGAGCTATCGGTTGCACATGAACCCTGCAAATTTTGAGGCTTTGGTGGCCAGTTCAGTGTTTGATAGGTTGCCTAAGGAAACACAGGAGATCCTTAATAGACTAATGTCATCACCCATGGAAACTAAAAGTGTTGGAGGATCGACGACCTCTAAGGGAGCTGCCCCTGAGGTCATAAGTGTGGAGGTTCTCACAGATGTGCCAAATTCTTTGAGGTTGCCTAGGCCGAGACCTATGCCAACAAGGGAGGGGCCTAAGATGAAGAAAGAAAAACATAAAGTAACACAGTCAGTGCGTGAGTCGCCAAGGAAGCACCAGAAGAAAGAGAAGCACACTACGCGAGAGAAATGCTAGGTGGTAAACCTATAATATAATGAGGGCGTAGATGAAAGCCCAGAGGATATTGATATCGAAGGAGTAGACACTATCTCAAAGCTACCTGAATACATCCCTCCATGCTGGGGTAAGGTTAAGGTCATGAAGGACCCATATGAGGGAAAATTTCTGCTTAATACACCTCTGCTACCTGATTAGATCATATTTGAAGGTTCGTTCTTGGTGCATGTCCCACATCTGAAGTTATAGGATTGGGACTTGGTCGATACTGAGTGATTCCCCCTCTTGGATACTGATAGTTTCGTGCAAAGGGTATTTTATAAGGATTTGGGTGTCACCGCATTGGACTCAGTGAATTAGATTAGAGGGGTGGAGAAGGTAGGATTGCTGAACCTACTATGGTTGCCACAATACCACCGTGTGCCCATAAATTTGATAGTGATCAAGTAGTTGTTGTGCCTAGTGCACGACGGGTGCCTGTGGTTGGAAGAGCTAATCCCTATAACTGATATGCTGATCCATAGGATCACCTGACTACCCCATTCAGGAGAAAGTCCATCCAAAGAATTTGGTGCAAAGGTGGGCGAGTGCGACCTTGGCTAGTGAATGAAGGACAAGTTTAAGCTTGTCAAAAAGCTGCGCGGATACTCAATTTCAAGCATAACTGACCCTGCGGTCAAGGTAGCCACCTAGATCTTAGCTGGGAAGATAATGCGGAAGTGTCTTGTAGATGAGGTGCCGACGATAGTAGTCTCATTCGCAGCCCAGTGCACGGAGGGTGTACAATTTAATTGGGCACGCTACCTCTACAATGAGTTCCTCATTAACTACATAGAAGCATAAGATCAAAGAAACACATTCCATTACATATGTTTGTTGTTATCAATTGTGTTGGTCGCATGGCAGTTGTCAGACGACAGTCAATTTCCTCTGATCGCAATGGATTTTTTAGAAGCAGCGAAGTTTTCTTCACTATGGGCCACGAAGGATGCTGAGCGGGTACACAAGAGCAAGGTCTTCTAGGTTTTGATGGAGATGAGCATCAATATGGCCATCAACTGCAAGCCGATACTATCACCAACTTTTTATGAGAAGTTTTTAGGATATGGAAAGTTAAAGGTGGACTTCCATTGTATCTCCATCTCGACACGGAAGGACCCAGAACAGAAATGGTATGATCTCCCATACCTTGCAATGGATGATGCAATAGCTATGGTACTCGATTGTTAGCCAGCATAATGGTGCATAAGCTCATATTTGTCTTCTTGATCCAGTAAGTCTACAGGAAAGCAGAAGAAGGAAGAGGCTTTGTTGAAAATGAAACTGATGGCTGAAATATGGAAAAAGGAAGCAGAGGAAAAATCTAGAGCAAAAGCAGAGCATGTCGCTAAGGAGCATGGAGAAGAGAAGGAAGATGAGGAAGAGCGTGACTTTGATAAAAGCCATAAGTCTCCTTCACCATAGATGGAGGATGAGTAGAAATCTGAATGGGGTGGTGGAGACTAGGAGAGCACCTCCTTCTAAATAAAGCAGAATCGAGAGTAGGAGAAGGAAGGGCCACAGACGAAGTCCAAGGCGTCTAAGTCATCGCTTGACCCAATCACCTTGATAGAAGGTGACTTAACCAACATTGGGGATAAGGTAAGGGACGTGACCATGAAACTGCTGCAACAGTTCGAGTAGTAGCAAAAACAAGCCTTGGTGGCCACTTAGACATGTTTGCGCGAGCTACAGATCCAAACTACTCAACTGTAGATTAGTGTGGCATAAAGTAGCGCAACATTGACTAGTTTGGTGTCAAGAACTATTGAAGCAGCGGATATCGTCTGCTTGTTGGATACTAGGGCTATTACACTGCCAGATGGCACTCTAAACGTGGAGGTGGAAGTTGAAAAGCCTACTGTCAGTGCTCTAAGAAACATTTGTTTGAACTTGGCCACACTCCCAAGTGAATCCCTTCACATGCTACAAGTAGGTGAGATTGCAGAACTTAGGGCCCGGGAGTAGTGCGCGCTGAGTGTAATCAGTGAGGAGAAGGTCAAAAATGCCCAGATGTTCATAGAGAAGACTTCAGCGGTTGACACCTACAAAAATATTCAAGAGAAGAATGAGGGTATTGTAGAAGTGGTCGCTGAAGCATGAAGAACTGTTCCGAAGCTGCATATCCTAGAAGAAGCGTTGATGGATGCCAAGATTCAGAAGTTGGTTGTGGGTGTGTGCGATGCCAAGACTGAGCTGGCCAAGGTTCTGTTTGAGTTGAAATTTAAGATTACATAGCTTGAGTTGAAGGTCCAACCTTCGACTCCACTAAAGGTCAAAGAACAACGTGAGGCAATTGTCAAAGATGCAGTTGCTGCATTAGATAATGCAGTGATGGACTACACTGTGTTCTTTGAATAGTAGCTGTAGGTACTACTAGTCTGGAGGAATATCCTAACTTCCAGAGGTTAAATACTGAGGTGAGGGAATTACAGTAGCGGTACGACGAAGCAAGAGCGATCATCACACAGAGATTAACAAAACTGCAGGAAGTAAAGGAATAGGAAGAAGTAGCGCAACAAAAATGTAGGTTTTAACCCCATACAAAAATTACCTACATACGAATTCTAATACACAGAAAATAAACAATGTGAGAGCATAACATATAAAACACATATACACAAAGATTTTCCCTTGGATCCCAAAACTAGGACTACTAGATTGTCTTTCCATTATGTTCTTTTCAATGCTACAATACATATTTATATAGGTCGAAGCATCCAATACCATGGAACGAAAACCATCATGTCCAAAGCCATGGACCAAAAACCATCGCATCCAAAACCATGTGCAAAAACCATGTACAAAACCATAGGTACGTCCGCCCAACCAAATATAGGGTCGAAAAAAAATTTCCCAGGGCGCTGTCTCGGACCCCGTAGAGGGACTCAAACCCCCCACTGCGAAATTGGTGCAATGAAGGGAGGCCTCCACACCCCCTCTAACCCCTCGGTTAACTACATTGGCTAGTCTTGGAAAGAATATAACACAACCCAATGTTCTCCCACTTGTTTTTTTCTTTCCATTCGGGGGCCATATGGTAGCTTAGTCATTTATCTAGCCCTGTAACACCCATTGTTTATCTACACCAAGAAAACTTCTCAGAGCTCACAAATTTTGTCAATGCATCTGCAGTATCATTCAAAGTGTCCAACTTTACTAGCAACACCTTTTTGTCTTCTATCATATCCCTCACAAAGTGATATTGAACATCAATGTGCTTCGTCTTTGAATTATAAGTAGGGTTCTTCGCCAAGTGTTAGGTTCCTATACTAATAGAAGTCATAATATGACTAAGGTTAAGCCTTGTAATATTGTACATACCTTTGCTTTCTCCAAATGTTTTCCATATTAAAAAATTAAAAAATGTCAAGAGGGTATGTCCTAAAAGAATAATCGAAGGACAAAAATAATGAAAAGGTCAAAAAAATGAAAATATATGAACCCAAAAAGACAAAAACAGACCATGAAAGTGTGCAAGTCAAAATGCCACTACTATTTAATTTTTATGCATAATAAATGATTGTGTGTAGCTTTTTACTCATGCCACAATCCATTATAGTCAAGATATTTAAACTTTTCTATTTCATACTTTGAATTTTACATTTATAGGTAGTCAATAAATATGAACAAACAGCGTAATCTTGGCAAATCATTAGATAGGTAGAGTGAATAAAAGGATTTCATCAATTTAATCTGAGCCCTTGGATGATATAAGGTTAGAATTAGATAGTTTATTTTGTAAAGAAAAGAAAAGATTGATATGGGTTTGCTAGCTTAAATGCATCCAAATAAAATGAAGAAAAATGGTAGGATGGGAAAGTGGGTAAGTAGTAGAAAGGTTGCAGAAATGTTGTGTAATTATGAAAATGCACTTATGTCATCATCCTAAATGCAATTTAAAAAAATTCATAAGTGGTAAACAAAACAAAAGCAATGGTTCACAATTTGGTTTACTTAACATCCCCTCATTCATTTTAACCCCTACGACACTCACTAACTTCCCTTTCATAATAAAAATATTAATACCTATAGTTTTTAAAGTCATAAAGGCTTAGAGCATTTCTTTGACTTCTGGTGGGACTAGAACCCTCGACTTGATGACTTAAGAAGGAAAGGTGTTAAATTCCCTTATGATTAATTCATCCCCCTCACAAAACCCCTTTTCCTAAGGTTAAGTTTTATTGCCTAGGAAAGCCCCTTTATAAACATGTTGTATGTACAAAACCCACCAAAAATATTTATCCTAAATACTAAGTATATGGAAAGAATACCACATTTCATATACCTAAGTGCAATACCCCTTCCGTTAATTTCACCACATATTAACTTTTTAACTCTATTATTTAAAATTTCTGGAAAACCCATTGTCCCGTATATATTTAAGTCCTTTATATAAATTAACCCCACCCCTTAGTTTATTTATAAACTATATTACTACCCCATATCCCACAAATATTTCAAATCCCACCTTCAGTCCTTAATCTTGTGTTAAAGAGTCCCCGATGAGATTAAGCTCCAAGTTAATCTCATACCACCGATGATTAGACCCATGGGCCCTCCGAGAAACTTTATGGGTAAATCGCCGCACAGCTTCACCTCCCGATCACTGTATGATCTCCATCCCCCTCATCCAATGGCTCACATCCATATCAGGCTGACCTAATGTCCACCTTTTACCCGCCTGATAAGGTGGTTTTCCTCCTAGCCCTCGATGCTACGTGGAAAACATTGTATGGAATCGGGCGACCCCTCCTGAATATTTCCCGCACCACAAAAGCAGTGCGATGGCCCTCCAAAACCACTGCCCCCATTCAACCAAAAACTATCACTATTCATCAATTAGTGAACCCGACAAAATTAACCATTTCTCCTATAAAAGCCTAATTGCCCCTCTTTTCACTCTTTTCACACATTTGCCTCTGAGAACTCAGAAATTCGTTGTGACCCCTGCAAACTTCCAAATTGCTCACTGACCTCTGCCATTACTCCAGAGGCACTGCAGACAGCCCAGCTCATCCATCAATCCATACCAGAACCATATAAACCTCTGCAGCCACCATTTTCAGTCAATTCCACCCAATTCCAAGTATTTAACCATGGAATTCCAACTCCATTGTAAAATTCAGAGTCAATTCACCCTCATATCATTATCAATTAAGTAAGAAACATCAAAATTATTTCCACTTTAACACTTTGAGCCATAACCATTCTGCAAAACCTCTATTGCAGGTACTTCAACATTTACAACCTCTGGGGCAACTCCCTCACCTGCCATTTCTACCTCTAAGGCAGCTTCCTTAGTGACCACTGCCTCTTCAGCACCTATGATTTCTGTGGATGCCGACATTATACTAGACAACAACTCTTGTATTTCCTTTGGCAACTTCTCAAATGTTGAACTTGCTATCAAAGCTTCAAAGTATTCACAGTTCATATGCGCCTGAGACCTCAACACCTCAATTCTCAAAATGCCAAATGCTTTTCACTCGGCAGCCAACTATAATTTATAGGAATTTTTGAATTCAAATCCAACCGTTCCCCCCAAAATTCATTCATAAATGCTGGATTGGCGGTAGATTTTCACAGATCTTTCCCTTAAATTCCGACTTAAATGCCACCCCCCACTCCATTTAGCCATTTTCCCACTGTCAAGTCATGAACAGTGACCATAACAGTCACTTTCTGGCTTCCCTGTGTGGTTGATTCTTCGATATCATAGCTCCCCACATGTTTCTGTCAACACTGTGACATTCCTTTGTTCTGTGAAGTTGCCTAATCGCCCAACTCCACAACCTGGGTAGTGTATTTTATAGTTTTGCGCCTCCTTTTAGCTGCCTGAAGCACTTAGAATCTGCTTCCACCATGTAGTCATCTAGCCAGATCTCTAGTGTATGGCTTCAATCAGCTGCCATTGACCCTTTCTAGGAATGGCTCCCCATTCACCTTTACCAACTGAACTACTCCACCATCAGTAATCTCCTTGATGACATAGGGCCCCAGCCAATGCATCTGAAGTTTTCCTAGGAATTTATCAAACTTGTTATCATATAATAGAACTAAATCATTTACGTTGAAGGTGCACAGTTTGATGTGCCTATCGCCCCATTCCTTTTCACACTCCTTTTGAACTTGTTGATGGGATCCAACTAGAAATCTATCTTCTTCAAGCTTTGTTAGCTACGCGAGCCTCTCCTCCAGGGCTCCATGATCTTCCATTCCTGTGAATGCCTCTATGCAGAGACTAGGTAAAATGTACTCCATGGACATCACATTGTCCATGCCATAAACCAGTCTGAATAGCGTATGACCAGTCAACTTCTTGCAAGTCGTTCTATAAGCTCATAGCACCGTGGGCGCATGAACATCCCAATCATTTCTTTGAGCATTGCAAATGTTTGTTAGAGTTCTCTCCAACATTTTATTAAATGCTTCCATCATCCCATTACCCTGCGAATGATATAGCATTCTCTTCTAATGGTAAACCTAAAATTCCTCCATCATCACGCTAATTGTTTCATTAAGAAAATGTGTACTGCAATCGTACATTAGAATTTCTAGATAGCCAAACCTTGTCAACACATACTCAAAGATGAATTTGGTTGTTGTCACACTTGTACAATCCTTCACAGGCTGTGACTCCGCCCATCTGGTTCAGTACTTAGTTGCGGTGATGATGTATCGCACGCCCGTCTTCTTACCTGGAGGCTGAATTAGTCCCACAAAATCAATCGCTAACTTCTCAAAGGGTAGTAACAATATACATGGATTCAATGACAGCTCATCCTTGCATGAGTGTCTGCCAGCCCTTTGGCATGCATTGCATGCCCTATAACATGCTTTTGAATCATTATGCAAGGTCGGCCACCAAAACCCAATGCATAGAATCTTCTACATTGTTTCTCTTCCTCCATAATGACCTCTTGCAGATCTGCCATGAGCCTCCGCAAGGATTATGTTTTGTTCAAACTCTGGCACATAACATCACAATATTTCATCTGATCCCATTTCATACAAGTGTCCTACAATGACAGAAAAGTCTGTTCCGTGCATCACCAGTTCCTTATTCTGTTGGCTTGTATATCCTTCCGGAACCATACATGTCATCAGGAAGTGTATAATATCTTCAAAGTGGCTATCTTCAAATTATTAGGTTCTTGGTTAGTTTCAATGCATGACAAATTATCAGGTCTTGCATTCAATCTTCCTAGTTTCACAATGACTTCAAAATCATATTCTTAGCACAAAAACAACCACCTACATATCTTTCTCCCCAACACAGGCTTGTTGACCAGGCATTTCAATGTAGAATGGTCTGTATACATCTTAAAATGTCCACCCAACAAATATTGCCTAAACTTCTGGAGAATGTACACCATAGCTAATCTTTCATGGTCTATCGTGGAATAATTTTTCTCAACTTTGGATAGCTTCCTACTTGCGAATGCTATAGGGTGATCCAAGTCCCCTTCACTGACCTCTGTCAGTGCTCCTCCCAGCACAATACATGATGCGTCCACATGGAAATGAAATTTATTCTTCCAATCTGGGAATACTAGGATCGGCGCAGTGACCATTTTCTCGTTTAGCACATCAAAGCTCTTATGGCATTCTTCATTCGAACAGAATGTAACATCCTTTTTTAGCAGTTTTTCCATCAGTACGGTGATTTGGGCATAGCTCTTGATGAATTCCATGTAGTATCCCGTATGCCCCAACATTGCGCATGGCTTTTTCACACTCCTTGGTTCCTCCAAATTGATTATGACCGTGATCTTCATAGGGTCTACCATCAAGCCTTGTCTACATACCATATGACCCAGCAAGATCCCAAAAGGGACATAGAACAAACATTTCTTCAGATTGAGCACTATCTGGTACCTCTAGCATGTATCTAGCATCAAGCCTAGACTTGCCACATGGAGCTCTACCAATCCAAACATTGTCTAATCATCAAATTATACCTCTAGAAATTTGTGAATGAAATCCTTGAATGTCATGATGACTATGCTCAAAAATATCGCCGACACGTTCTTTAGCCCAAAAGGCATCACCGTATATTATAAGCATCCCCATTCAGTCGTGAAGGTCATCTTACTTCTATCCTCTGATGCGATCTTGATGTGATGGTACCTAGAGAACACATCAATGAACGAATATGCTTCTTGGTCACCAACATTATCCAGAACCTCATCGGTGAATGGATTTGGGAAGGGATCATGCACGCAGGCATCATTCAACTTCCTGAGATCTACGCATATCCTTATTTATTCCTCTTGCTTCTTTTCCTGAGCCACTATTGGGCTCACCCAATCAGATTCTTCTACCGGTTCAATAATACCTGCCACGAGCATCTTGTCTAACTCTAAGTGGACCCTTTGTACTTTGGATTGAGATGGTAAGGTCTTTGCTTCAAAGGTTTCACGTCCAGTTTTAGGGTCATCTTCATTACACCTAGGTTCCCTATTATCCATTTCAGATTTGAAAACTTTGTGGGAAATAGATCTTGATATTCACGGAGTAGTTCGGTGACCTTATCTACCATCACGTCATCCCAGTAGTCCCCAATTTTTGCAAAATTTGGCTCTGCCTCCATGCCAATGTTCACCTGTCTGGGTCTGAAAGGATTAGTTATGCTTGGGTTCTCTAGTTGTAGTCCTTCAACTTTGCAATGACCTTTAGTATGTGGAATATTAATCTTCCTTGGGTCTTCGTCTTCTTCTTCCATTGTTACATTTAGCACTCCAACGGGTGGCTCAGTTGGGTAGTCAAATCAGGTTGAATCAAATCTAGAGGATCTTGTGGTATCTAGAATATTGTTGTCTTAACCTTCTACAATGCTTCATCGATAGACTCAAATCCATCCTCAAAACGGAACGTCATAAAAAATCCTTGGCGCAAAATATCCCATTCTTCGATGCCATGGCAGAGTTCTGACTCCAAGTACCAATCCATTGGTATAACATCCAAGGTATGACAAAATAGATGGACCTAATTGAGTTGAGGCTTCACTCCGTACACTTCAGTCCATTTGGCCAAATGGTCCCGTGGACCATTTCTTCGATCATACTTTTATGTTAATCACACCTTCGTATGACCAAAGCGTACCCTCATCATCCTTCTATATTCGCACCAATCATCAAAACTATCTTTGTGTGTACCTCACCATCTTGTGGGCATAGTGCACAGTGCCCAATCCAATGCCTGGAAGCGATGATTTTCTGGTACTTCCCTTTCAAATTCATCCAAAAAGTGATCAACATCAGTTAACCCATCATAGTAAGGCAAATTTCTTACCTCTGATGATACACAATGCAATGACTTGGTCATCATATTACAGCACATCATAGATTCTTCATGCAGTTGATTCTACTAGTGCTCCAGTTCTTCATCTGGATCTGATGTGCAAGAGCTCTCGCGGTCCCACGTAATACATTCGTCTACTGTCAAATTCACCCAATCCTGATCCCGCGCCATTATTTTGTAAATATGGTCCAAATCATCATCCTTCTCATAATCGCGGACTGCTTCAGTGTAGTGTGGTCTTTCTACAGGGTCCAGTGGCACCACTACATAGAGCGATTTCTTCTCAAATATCATATTTCTCTTCTTTAGATTGATTACCCAATTCATGTCAGTGGCCCAATGAATCCCATGGCGCATGGCATAGGGATTGCTGTCATCCACAATCTCTATCACATCAAAATCAACTAGTGTGCTCGTGCCTTCGATATCAACTGTGACCCCCTGCAACCTCCCCATTGGGATGATTTTCTACTGATTCTCCATCCTTAAATGAATCTGAGACCATTGTAGCACAAGTCTCCACATTTTTTCCCATGTCTTTTTCGGTAAAATGTTCTCGCCAGACCCTAGGTCCAAGCTAACTTGGTCCATTTCGTATTCTCCTATCTGTGCGGTGAGTCCCATTTCACGTCTAGTTCTTGTCTTATGCTTACCAATCTTTTGAACTACGTCTGCTCCGTCAATAGCATTTTCCTTGCCAACGCACCTATTGATCAGCTCCTACAGTACCTTGACAGCCCTGCTATTGCAGCGCGGTTTCATACAAGAGTTTACCCTATAATGTTAGCTAAGATACGTGAGAAGGGGGCGTAGCCTCAACAATCGACTTAGAAGTTGTTCTCACGAGGAAGGCCCTAAGTTAAATATTGTGTTGCAGAGTGGAGTGATGACAGCTAAGGATAAGGCGAAGTAGCCTAAAGAAGGTGACTGGGTATGCAAAGCACCAAAAAAGGAGACTAGGTTTGATCTAGAATGCGCAAAAGAAACATTTAAGGAAGCAAAAAAAAGTTTCACTGAGGCCTCTACCTCAGGGAGTCAAGAGAAGTCTGCCCAAGACCAGAGCATAGCTCTCGTCGTCCTGATCATGTAGGTGTGAACGACACTTCAATCCAGGTCCAGATGATGAAGTTATCACGAAAAGAGTTTCCTTGGTTCCTTAGAAAAAAGGAGGCTTTTCCTCTAAAAATGGGTCTAAAAGCCTTATGAGGCAAATCGCAATCGGAGGGTCCAAAGGGGCAGACTTAAGGCAGGCAGACAAGAACCCCCGATCAACGATCTCCAACTAATCGGATTCGGGGGCATGCTAGTTGCGATATCGGGCCTTTAGAACTAGCGATATGCGATTGTCGATATCAACATCAGCGATCAGCGTCAATGAGTGGCGTCGGTGGATGCCAAAGGCAAGACCCCGGGCCATAGTGATTGCGATATGCAATAGCGATCAGTGATGCACGATCTCAGTTTTCGGATCAGAGACAGATCAATGGCCAAGATTAAATCGGCGGTCGGGAGATCGGTGATCCCAGATACCGAGGGGCGATGCGATAGCGACATCAATGCAATCTATACCATCCGACCAAGGAACAGATCAACAGTCTACATCTAATTGTCATATTGGTGATCGGTGAATTGGTGTATCGATGATCGGTGATCGGCGATCCCCCGATATACAGGGCCATCGACAGAGCGATATGCGATTGCGATATAGTGTGGACCCGATGGGTTTATGGACCTGATTTGATGAAATTTGAAGTCCGGGGTTTTCAATTTTTTAGTGTTTCCATGTGTATTTTTGGATAACAAAAAAAAAGGCTATTCTGAGGTTTTGGTTGTGCCACCGATCCTTCTTTTTAAACGACTTCTATTATAAACAAAACAGATCCCGTTTTAAGTGGCATTTGTCATAAAAACATGTTATAAAACGCGATGGATGCAGAGAGCCGAGGCTGAAGAGGGAAAGCCAGAGCGCTTGAAAGCGAGAGTGCCAAGAGCCGCAGAGCCATAGAGCATGATCGAGGCAGTGCGAGAAGGTGAACCAAAGAACCATAAGGTCTGGCAGAGCCGCAGAAATGCAGCGGCGTAGGTAGAGCGCTACATAGCCAGTTAGCCAAAGAGCTACATTGTAGCAAGTCCAGAGAAATCTTCTTCTTGCAATTGATGCTATGAGATAGATGTTTCAGCAAGCTTCGACCCTTTAACATCTCTGTTTCAGATGCCACTAATTGTGAAAGCCAGAAAGCTATCGATGCAAGGGGAGCCGAAGTCCAGATTGGTAACAAGCTATGCCTGCGCATCGACAATGTGAATAACGTTATTCACGGTGGATTTTTTCGCCAAGGAGATGAACGTCAAACTTCAGATGGTCCCTTTCTAGTGAGGTATATGATTATTGTTCATGTATTTCTTCCTTATGAATTATGCAAAGCGGATCCTTGATTGATGTTGATGTAGGATCTTATTTATTACATGTTGTCATGATTCCTTGCTTGAGTTGATGCAGAATCTTTTATGTGATGTACTTGATGTCATAACTCATCATGTTATGTTTTGAGATCCCTTGTTGTATGTTGTTGGGATACTCTGGTTGTCATCATGCATGTTTTGTTTTGACATCCCTTTTGTGCCATGTTGGCAGGATATTCATCATGCATGTTTTTGTGTCATATTGATAGGAGTCTTTTGATTGAGAATTCCAATAGTGGAATATCTCTTAGAGCCACTCGTACATGAGGGCATTTTTCCTTGTATGATCACGACATCATCTCTTGTGTACATCACCATTATTGACAGCACTTAATGCAGTGGCCTACACCATCTTGACACCGGGGCCCGGAGACGTAGTCCCTCCTGGACGAACTCCGTTATCAACGGCTTATGTTTTTATGTGTTGATGATTTACTTTTTCCCCTTCTTTTCTGCATGTAGATGTATTCATTAATGTTCTTTTAAAATTCAATTTAACACATCATGAAAGTAAAGGGTCTTGGAAGGGTCCTTATTCACACTCGGACCTGGATCACCTCTTGATCTCCTTGATCTCAGTCACACACTAAGCTTTCGACTATCGCTTCATAAATTCTCCATTTAGCACAACCTTTGTGTTAGCCAATTAAGCAGCCAAATGAGTTTTGTTGTATCTGATGTAACAGGTAAGCACTATATCTTATAGCTCTATGACTAGTTGTTCATGTCATCATCATTGATCTGTTGTGCTTTCCACATAACATCTGTGACGAACCAAAATTGATTGGGATCCTATGAACCTTGGCCCCTCAATATAGGAATTTTCACTGTATTTTCCATACTGAGTAGTGGAGGTGGAGATGTAGGTGGAGGTGGAGGTGTAGGTGTAGGTGAATGAGGCGGAGACGAAGGTAGAGGTGGAGTGGATGGATGTGGAATTCCAGAAGTACCCTGATCTACTGTCTGCGCCACACCTCTGGGCGTACTAGGGCTACTTCGTTCTTCTTCACTTTCAGACTCTCCCAATAAGGGACTGTATTCACTTTTGACGAATTTGTCTAGATCTACTTTGAATCGCTTTCCACTTCACATAGATCCAGTCAGATCCCTCTTAAACATTAAGGTAAAGGCATAATCCCCTTTTCACACAAAATCATTTTAATCCAGGTTTTTAGCGATTTCAGGTACTTACCTTTTGGACCTTTGAAGAGTCATCATCCATCTTCGCTATAAGACATGGATGTATCGATTGCGAATTCAATGACAAAACGGCCCAAGATACTATCAATCTAGTAATCAACAACCCTTGCCACCTTATACTCAAATCCTTTAAGACGTTTGAATAATTCTAGAGTCCACACAATAGGATTGTTGTGCTTCCAAGTAGATTCGCTATCTGCTAATTTCGGCAGCCACTTGTGTAACTCGCAATGCAATGTCGAAAAGGAAACTTCATGTACTTCTATGTAGAGATACCTTTGTAAACACTTTTCTTTCAACAAGCGCGAATTCCTATTCTCATGGGTTGTGAATTCGTGCAAATTTTGATCTATCCACTTCTCGATTTCCTTCTTGGTTGGTATCCACTTACGCCACATCACACATCCCTCAAATAGATCCTGGTCCCAGCAACAGAACCATTTTTTGGCTTGAGGGGGCTTGGACCCAAGTTCAGAGTCAGTTGCACTAACCAACAAAACCCTACACTACTGGCCCTTTTGGCAACAACCCCTGTAACGCAAGTTGCAGTCTCACCCGAGGCAGTATTAGGGGATGCTAGAACCAGGCTTCTACATCCAGAAAGCTATGTGATGTGGGGTTAAGGCATTTCTTTGGTTTCAAGCCTAATCTTACCTTTGCGAACCCTTATTCATGAAATTTCTGAACTTAAAGTGATTTTCTGTTAAACAGAGCTATAAACTTTGTGTAAATGCCTAAACATGCATAAAATAACATATAACAGTAGATCCAGATCTTTGCAGAGTACTTAAGACAAAATACAAATAAATGTCATTCAATTGCGCGTAAATACAGAAAATACACAAGTATATAAAAATAGACACAGAATTGCTTCAAATATCCTTTATTACTTCAGATATTCCTTATACAAACTTTCCAGACCTTGCACACATAGTTGTAGGGGCCCACGCACTCAGTTGTGAACTTACCAAGGTCTTTGCACACTCAGCTACTGGAGCCTTCCCCTTCGCTAAAAGCACAGAAAGATTGTACAGACTTAGAACATATCAAAATTCCATTTTGTTCCTTCAGTTATCTCTTACACTCGCTAAGACACCCTTTTATATACTCTTTTATATTACAATACCATGGTCCACAAACCATGGGTGGATTCAAAATAATACAAAAAGTAAGGGGCTTTGACCTTCCAAACCCCCTTAACTCCTAGTGGCCTGCGCTACTCGTGCTCTACTCCTCAAAATGTAAAGACTTACAATATTTAACAAAACTTGACTCATGGGACCCCGTCCCAGCAACGATTATGTCTAATGGGCTACTAATCGAAGGGGTACCCATAGGGGTTACGAGGGAGTTCAACAAACGTGACCACCTTTTGTAGTTCCTACGTGCATGCCTCCACAAATCCACAAGTTTATGCACTCAATGACAAATCTCGTGGTTTAAAGAGGCTAAAACACGTCTCTAGCTTTAAAAACTAAATTTGCAAAAAATGGAAGTACAGTTGGCCTTGGAAAGTGCTCTGGTACCACTTGTTATGCACTTGACCTGCGAGAAAACCAGAATACCATAAATATGAACAATATAGCCCAAAACACAGAAACATCACATGAAATGAGACAAGCTGCAAAGTTATTTTATTATTCAGAAGCATAGTAAAATGTTCACTTGCCTCTTTGACAGGGAAACCTCTAATAGATCATAACTCAATTACAATAAGACTCGATGATTATTCCGTTACTATCTAAGACAATTTATAGCTTAATGAAATCCAAAACCCTAACTACTAGTGGTCCTTTGCATAACACTCATTAACCACTTTATTTATTAACTATGGTATGTTTAAAACTAATTGTGGTCCCTTTTCTATAATGTGGGTCAACCACTTACAATTATTATTAATGCGGATAACCGCTTAAGAGATTTATTGACTCAACTAACTAACTATGACTCTGACTAGGCCCCTTGGGCTTATTACATAAATAAAGGGGTTAGGGTTGGACTATAACATCATATGCAGTGAAGAGGAGATTGCGAGCCAGAAAATTTGTGTTGTTGGTTATTATAATAAAAATTGTTGAGAGTTAGTGATCTGGGGTAAACAAATAGTCTGGAAGCAGTCTAGCAATATGCAAGATGTGTTAGCAAATATGATTTGTCTAAAGGCTAGTATTCTTTACCGTTATATGATGCACATTGACGGTGGTAAGGTAAGCTGTCTAGGTGCAAAGCCTGCATCAAATAGTGGAACTGTATTGTGTGCGTTAAGTGCTAGATGTCGTGCTGTATGTTGCATTGTCCTAACTTTGATTATTTGAGAAGAGAGAATTCGTTGTGTTGTTTTTGGTGACCATGGTAGTGGATCTGCCTATGGTGTTGACTTGTGAGGATACTTGTTCTTCGTGGAGTTGTGAAGAAAGGGCATGAAGCTAGAGACGAAACTGTGAAAATTTGTGCACTTGATGTTGTGAAGCATTGTGTGTGTGTAAAGCTATGGATATTAAGGAATTTTTGAAGTCTAGAGGAGCCAACGTGCAAAGCTATCCAAAGTGGAGTGGCCAAGGCATTTCTATTCACCGAGAGAGGTGTGATCTAGATATTCCCTTATACATGGAGAGGCTTCTTAAAGACATGTCTGATGGTGTGAAAGGAGGAACACCATTGAACTGTGAAGGACATAATTATGAAGGCGGTGGCATTATTATTAGCTATTCAAATAATCTAGATATCATGGAATTAAAGATTGAATGCTTCACACACATTCAACGTAAACCTACTACCTCCATTCAAGAAGTTGTTATTTGCTAAGATCACTGTGTTTTATTCATATTTTCCTCTTGTGTAATGCTAACCTATGGTGAATTATGTGTGGGTAGGAGTGATCATATGAATGCCAGAATGTTATTTGACCAAGTGAGTAATTGAATGATGATGTTTCATGAAGAAGGAATCTGATGCAGGAGCATTCAGGCTAGTCAGCAATGTGATAGCATGGTCACATGTTGTGACTAACAAGGGGTTGGAAGAAAATAATTTAATTAATCTTATTTGTATAAATATATGAGAGTGTTTATTTATGAGGATAGGGTGTAGGTGGCTGAGTGATCCTCCTTGTATGGAGATCAGGCCAAATAGTTGGATTTATTTGGCTCCCCTTCTCTGGTCCTGGGCAGACTTCTCTTGACTTCGGCTCCCCTTCTCTGGTCCTGGGCAGACTTCTCTTGACTCCCTGAGGTAGAGGCCTCAGTGAAACTTTTTTTTGCTTCCTTAAATGTTTCTTTTGCGCATTCTAGATCAAACCTAGTCTCCTTTTTTGGTGCTTTGCATACCCAGTCACCTTCTTTAGGCTACTTCGCCTTATCCTTAGCTGTCATCACTCCACTCTGCAACACAATATTTAACTTAGGGCCTTCCTCGTGAGAACAACTTCTAAGTCGATTGTTGAGGCTACGCCCCCTTCTCACGTATCTTAGCTAACATTATAGGGTAATCCTCCATTGCATGATCAAACTGAGTACAATAGTGGCATGATAGTCGCGTCGGGTTCAGGAAATGTCACGTGCAATTTCCTGGTCCTCCACAATTGTAACAAATAACCTGCCCTCGACCTCTACCAGGTCCCCCTCCACCTCGGCCTTATCTATACCAATGAGATTTTCCTCATGCTCCTCCAATGTCTTGGTCCAGAGGTCGTGTTTATTCTTGCACCCTGTATGCAGGTTTCTTGTCCATCATTAATTTGTAACTTTGACAATTGCACTCATCATGACCCACAAATTGACATAAGTTGCATAAGAGTTGTTGTGGTGTCTGTACGAATTTCTACAACAAATGGCAATTATCTATCACATGTTTCCCAGCTACCTGATAGATAGCACACCATAGCATGGGCCCTGTACTTGGCCCTGCTATAGCTTCTAGCCTTAGAGGCATTGGTCCTCCTGCTACAACATAATTTGCAAAAACTAGATAGTGATCCTTGTCATGCCCCTTGCTTTTTCACTTTAGGCACCACACTTCTTCGCTCGCCTCTGGCCAAGTTTTTTTGTCTTTTTACAGACTTTGCATTTCGAGGAAAAGGTTCTGCGACTGCATATGAATATGCTGAAGTACCAGATTAGCATCTTGCACCAGTGTCTCACGCAATCTCATTACGATTTCCAGAGCTTCCACCTGGGTCCCAATCTTTTCTTGTGATAGTGCAACCCTTAGATGAAGTAGGAGTGAGGTCACAAACCATTCACGGTGCTGCCCATCAGTCAGATTCATGTTAGCTTCATGGATCGTACACTTCAATATCTGATCCAAATCCCAGGGTGTCTCACCAGGCTTCATCATGATCTCTTTGAATCCCACAATTGATTGCGCCTCAGTATGGATATCTGCCAATGTGGATGTCAAATTATCAGTGCAGTACTTAATGTACCAAGTTAGTGTACAGTCCTGCAAAGCACTAATGAACATTGCTTTCTTCAATTGATCATCACTGATACTGTGAGCTTCCTATTACAGTCCTATAATAATAGGATTCTTAATTTTGAATTGACTATGGTCAGTATTGTAATATTATACATACCTTTTCTTTCTGCAAATGCTTTCTATATTAGAATTAAAAAATGTGAGGGTATGCCCTAAAATAATAATCAAAGGGCAGAAAAAAGAAACAAAAGGAAAAAAAGAATATGAAAAGATCAAAAAATGAAAATATATGAACCCCAAATACAAAACCAAATCATGAAAGTGTGCAAGTCTAAATGCCACTACTATGTTACTTCTTCTACAAATAATGGTTGTGTGTAGCTTGCCACACATGCCACAACCCATGGTAGTCAGATTGCTTAATCTTGACTATGTCATGCTTTGAATTTTATGTTTGTAGTTAGAGAATAAAATCTGACCAAATAGCTTAATCTTGGCAGATCAGTAGATAGGTAGAGAAACAAAAGGAGCTCATCAGTTTAATCTGAGACCTTGGAAGATATAAGGTTAGAAGTAGATAGTTTGTTTTATAAAAGAAAATGAAAGAAAAGGGTATGTGTTGGGTAGCGGAGGTCCCGCATAACAGTTTTGGGGCTTAAAGCCTATAAGTTAGGATAATAATATTGTAAATCTCCAAAATATAAGGAGCGTGAAATGTAATAGGTTGAGTCAAAGGGTTGTCCACCCAAAAAATAGTATAGAATAATACGAAGTAAGTTGGTCTGCCCATGGTCTGCGGACAATGGTAATGTATAAATAGAGTGAGGCTCTAAGGGTAAAAGGCAGTTCTTGTTTTGGATAAATCTGAGTGCTATGGGTTTGTGAAGACAATATCTTCTACATCTGTAAGTTTGAGTCAAGGGTGTTGGTGGGTACATAGAGGCTCTGTAGTTGTGTGCGCAGAGGCCTGGTAGATTCCGCAGCTGTGTGCGCGGACCCCTGCAGTTGAGTGCATAGGGAGGATCTGGTTATATTGAAGAGAAGATCAATAAAGATAAGAATTTCTGAATCATTGTGTGTTTTCTTGTGGATTTGTTTATTGCTTATGTTTGAATTTATGCACATTCTATTATAATTGCATACATGGGGTTTTAATTTTAAATGTTTTCTTAAAAACTATAATAAAAATATCATATCTATAATAATTTGGTTAGTAAGAAAGTGCCTCTGTGCAGATCTACGTGAAAATCCGACAGTAGTACCAAGTGGCGCAAGGCCACAAAACGGTTCGCAACCCCTCCAGACCACATCAATACATCCCAAGGATGCAGAAACATGGTTCCAACACCCTCCACTACTACCTCGAGTGAGACCTCAGTCCGCGCCCTGCGGGCTGTTGCTGAAAGGGCTAGTAGTTGTAGGATTTGTTTGGCTAATAAATCTTCCAAACCTGGGTCAGGGACCAATAAACCAACAAATGGTTCCATTGCCAGGATCGAGATCTGCCTAAGGGATGTCTGATGTTGGGATGTTGGAACTCTACAGAGAAAGAGTTTGAGGATTGATTGAATCAGGAGTAGTACGAGTTCATAGTAGGTCCTAGTACACTGACACACAAACCAAAGGTTAAACATGATGAGCGTGATCTAGGTGTCGGTATTCAAAGGAGAAGGAAGCGAAGATCCAGAACAATTTTGGTATGTGGTAAGGGTAGTATGGGAAGCGCACAGAGTTACGGATGATAACATCAAAAAGGCCACCCTAGTTAGCGTGCTGCAGGACCACGCACTGACATGGTATATAAAGTACTCAAGCAACCACCTGAATGCGGGAATAACAGAGATCCAGGTTGAATTGAAAAAAGAATTTAGCCGCCTGAAATCAGAAACACAATCGATCATAGGGTTCAAGGAGATCGCGATGATACCTGGTGAAACTTCGTGGGATCTAGATCAAAGATTGAAAAGTACAATCCGGGAGGCAAACATGATGTTGTCAGATGTGCAACACTGTGCGTGGTTTGTGGTGTCATTGACACCACATCTGAGGATGGCATTGTCACAGCAAAAGATCTCAACCCAGGCTGAAGCATTAGAGACAACGATGAGGTTGCATGAAACTCCAATACAGGATCCGAGGTTGGGAGTTCAACAAATCCACACACAAATAAAAAACCTATGTTTAGAAATGTAGAATTTAAAACAAGAAAAGGCACTCTGGCCAGAAGCACGAGAGGAATGTGGTGTATAAAGTGTAGAAGCTAGGGTCACGATAAGGATCACTGTCCAGTCTTTGCGAACTATGTGGCAACGGGGGGACCAACACCATTGTGACCAGAGGCACAAGCAGGGCCAAGCATGGTACCCTCGCTCTGGTGCGCAATTTGTTAGGTGGGAGGAAAGCACAACACATAAAATTGTCATCTACTGCCAAAATTTATAGACCCCCCAGCAGCTATTTTGCAACTTTTGCAGATTGGTGGGCCATAAGGAGCGAGATTGCCATCGTTATCAATTATTGATGGACCGGTCAGCTGCCTACAAAATGTAGACTGAAGTGCGAGAGGATCCAGCTGTGACGTTAACACGTGGTGGGTTCCAAGGATGTGGACGAGGATGGGGTGGAATGGGGCCAACAAGGGGTGGCAGGTAGCTAATCTGTTACCACTACGGAGGACTAGGATAGTACGTGCGGGACTGTACCAACAAGACCAAAATATCATGCCTTTACTGTGACGAGTTTGATCATGAAATGATATATTGCCCCACATTGATAGCACTGATAAGTAAGAAAAGGCCAGCACAAACTACGATGACACAGAATGTCCAAATGATGAGGTTCGAACTATGTGAGGAAGACCACATGGTGCTCAAAAGTGGCGCAACTATAGGGGAGGATAAGAGGAAAGTAACTGAGGATGATGTCGGGGTTTGCAAGGAGATAGATTTGGAAGCTAGGAAGAGCTTCGTGAACGTCTCTACCCCAGGTAATAAGGATCAACCCGAGCCAGAGAGGGATCCCTTAATGCTAACTACGTTTTTAGAGACATGCATGAAATTGCTTCGCGACAATAGGGTGGTTAAAGGATTACAAGAATTGATAACTAAGTGCACAGGGGTAGGTGAACCTCGCATGGTCCGAAAATTAGGAAAACATGCGTCGTGAACTGGGCAAGAAATGCAATTAACAACGCAGATTGGCAACTATGAGATGGATCAGATCATTCTAGAATTGGGCTTAAATACAAATGTACTACCCAAACAGACTTGGGAGTGCATGGGCAAGCCCACACTACAATGGTCTCCTATTCAATTACAGATCGCGAACCAATAGAAGATCTTGCCCATGGGAAGACTGCAAGGAATTACAGTAGATATAGAAGGCACGAGCACCCGAACAGACTTTGAGGTAATCAAAATCATGGATGAAAGTAGTCCTTACCCTGCGTTGTTAGGGATAGATTGGGCCACCGATATGAATGGGGTCATTAATTTAAAGAAGTGAAAAATGATATTTGAGAAGAAGTCACTCCGCGTAGTCATTCTGCTAGACCCGGGTGAAGGACCGCGTTACACTGAACCTGTGCACGACGAAGGAAGCGATGATGAATTAGATTGTATGTACAAAATTTTTGCACGAAATCAAGATTGGGTCAATCCAACTGCGGAAGGACGAATATCGTGGGGGCATGTAGAGTCCAGCACCGATGATTCAGATGAGGAAGATGAGCGGTGTAATAATTGGTTGAATGGATTAACCACGTTAAACTACAATATAATGACTAAGTCGCTGCATTGTGTCAGAGCTTAGGATCGTGAATTGCCGATGTATGATGGGCTGATGGCAGTAGATGAATTCTTGACCAAATTTGAAAGAATGGTTCCAAAGCACCAACAGTTTGATGCATTGAGTTGGGCATTGCACGCGAGGCCTGCGCGTTGGTGGGGCACACATGAAGGAACCTTCAATGATTGGTGTGGCTATAGGCGCATGATGCAAATAAGATTTGGGAAACCAGAACTCTGAATAACTGAGAAATACAATGGATGTGATGAACCACGCATGCACCTTACCAGATGGATCCAAGCCTATGGAGAAGAGCCTCAACCGAAGTGGGTACACTTATTTTATCATACCCTGGATGTCATTCCAAGGAACTGGTATACTGAAACAGAGCTCCGACATGGTATAGGAGAATGGGATATCTTGTACGAAGTTTTCTTGTTAACATTCCTCTTTGAAGATCAATGGATGGATATTGTGGATGACGTGTTGTAGGTGGTGAAGGCCACTATTTTCAAAATACCATTGGAACTAGAAGAAATCGTGTACCCAGACTGGTTGCGACAGATGAGCTAGGCCCTGGAATGTTACAATGTGCATGTAGAAGATGATGAGGATGACCCTAGAAACATCAATATTCTAGAAACAAAGGGGAGTCACAAGGTTCGCGAACTAGCAATTGAGGATCCAGACATCACCACACTATTGAAAAGGAAATAAGTAAACATCAGAATGGATGAAGAGCCGAAGTATGCAATACTTGGGGACTATTGGGATGATGCCACGATGGAAAAGGTCGTCGAATTGCTTTGAGAGTATCAAGATTTATTTTCAATTAAAATCACGGAGTTAAAATGGATCCTCGGTGACTTGGGAATGATGAAGATAACCCTAAAGCCTGATGCGAAGCTAGTTAAGCAGCAACCTTACCAGTTGAATCCAAAATACAAAGCGAAGGTCCATGAAGAGTTGGACAAGATGCTTGCTGCTAGAATAATTGAACCAGTGGAGGAGTCCAACTGGGTCACTCCTATGGTTGTGCAGGAGAAAAAATAGAAAGGTGAAATTTGCATCTGCGTGGATCTCCGGAAGCTCAATTATTCATGTGTTAATGATCCATTTCTGACGCCATTTACAGATGAGGTACTGGAAAATGTGGGAGGACAGGAAGCATAATCCTTTATGAACAACTTCTTGGGGTACCACCAGATCAAGTTTGCACTGGAGGATAGGAGTAAAACGATGTTCGCTACCAAATGGGGCTGCTTTTAGTATACGGTGATGCCCTTTGGACTAAAGAATGCACCGAAAATATTCTCACACGTTGTGGTAGCTGCATTCAAGGAGCTTATACACAAGTTCTTAGAGGTATATCTTGATGATTGGACTATGTTCGAGGTGACTAAGAAACATACCGCGAGTTTACTGTTAATGCTGGATACTTGCCGACGGCACCAGATTGCACTTAACCTAAAGAAGTGTACTTTCCTCATCCCCTTCGGGAACCTGCTCGGCCATGTGGTTTGTAAGCAAGGTCTGATGGTGGTTCTGACAAATATTGCTAACATACTCAATCTGCAAGCACCGCGGAGTGTCAAGCAGCTGCGTGCCACGTTGGGACACACTGGTTACTATTGAAAGTTCATCAAGAGATACGCGCAGATCATGACACCAATGGAATAGTTGTTGAAGAAGGATGCTACTTATTGCTGGAATGAGGAATGTAACAAAATTATGGAAACACTAAAGGAAAAGATTGCATTAGCTCCTATATTGCTCTTTCCAAAATGGGACATCGAATTTCACCTGCATGTTGACACGTCATGTATCACGCTGGGAGCGGTACTCAACCAGGAAGGAAAGGAAGGAATTGATCACCTGATCACGTTCACAAGTCAACAATTAACCCCAGCTGAGAAAAACTACTCCACTACTGAGTGTGAGAGATTGGCGATGGTATATGTGCTCCAAAAATGTCACCACTATCTACTCGGAGGACACTTTAAGATGTACACTGACCACTCTACGCAAAAATACCTAGTGAATAAGTCTATGTTTGGGGGGCGCATTTGTAGGTGGTTGCTATTATTCAAGAATATGACTTCGAAGTCATTGTAAAGTCGGGACATCTAAACACAGGCCCAGATCACCTGTCCCGAATTGAGAATGGCGAAGAGCCCACAAACTTAGAGGAAGGACTATCGAATGCACAACAGTATGCGGTGCACGTTACAGATGTCATTTTTGAAGATATAATCCACTTCTTAACCACAGGAACTGTGTCGTGGGGATATTCTATTCAACAAAAGAAATAATTGGTGATATGTGCAGCAGATTTTACTATTATTGCAGGACACCTCTACAAAATGGGCAACGATGAAATATTACACAGATATGTACCTGAATTCGAGCGAGGATAGATCCTAGCCAAAGCACATGGGGGGGGGGGGGGGGGGGGGGGGGGGTTCTGAGGACATTATGTGCACTGCGCCACAACACAGAAGATTCTTCATGCTAGACTATGGTGGCCAACTCTACATCAAGACTTGAAAGTGTACTGTCGGGCCTGCAACATATATCAACACACTAGGAAACCATCAGGGAGGGATGAAATGTTGCTCAAGCCACAGATGATGTTACAACTATTTAAGAAATGGCCGATTGATTTTGTGGGGCCTATCACATCTCTAGGAAAGATGAGGGCACGGTATATCATCACAACGACAGAGTAGTTGACCTGATGGGTAGAAGCGCAACTAGTTAAAGATTGCACGGTCGCTACAACCACGAAATTCTTGTTCGAGAATGTGTTAACATGATTTGGATGTACAAAAATTCTAATGAGCGACCGTAGAACACATTTCCTAAATGAGACTATCAGCGTGCTCATTGAGGAATTTCAGATATACCATCAACAGCATACGTCATACCATCCTCAAGTAAATGGGACGTTGAAGCGTTTAACAAAGTTTAGAGACAACATTGACCAAGGTATGTAATGCGCAATGCAACGATTGGGATTTGTGCATATCTTTTGTGCTATGGGCATACCGAACAATGTACAAAAAGTTGACAGGCCAGACACCTTTCTGGTTAGTCTACAACAAGGAAGCCATCATGCTAATGGAGTACATTGTACCTGGTTTATGAATAGCAGCAGTGACAGGGATGGCAGGCTGCGGAGCATTGGAAGAAAGGATCATGCAACTGGAGGAAGCTGAGGAGGAGTGACTTCTGGTAGGATTTCATTAGTAGGTACAAAAGCAGCGAGAGAAAGCTTGGCATGATTGCCATATCAAGATGCGCACATTCAAAGAGAATGATCTAGTATTAATCTATGACAGCAAGTTCGATAAATTCCCTAGCAAGCTCCGCATGCACTGGTTGGGACCTTATGTAGTCAAAGAAGTTACAGGTGGAGGCACGTTCTAGCTTGCCAAGCTTAATGGAGACCCCTTCCCGTGAAGAGTAAATGGCAGTCGCCTGAAGCTTTACACGGGTGGGCCAACCTCCTGACTAACTGCCCGAAGGACAATCTCAATGCTCCAGCTAATTGAAAGAGAGCATGGGAAGCTGCGCGACAACCAGGGTGCACGTAGACTTGTTCTGTCACAACGATCACAGTTGTGTGGAAAGGGCTGCGTTGCTGTGGTGACAAGTAGAGACGTGACCGTTGTTGTCACTACTCATGACAAGATGTCTGAGTTATGACAAAAGGGAGTGGGCAGTGGGAAATTAAGAGATGGGGTACAAGCCAGATCTGGAATGATCTACTGCAGGCTTTGCATGAGGGCACCAGAAAAGGTGGGAGCCAATGAATTTGAATTTCGAGAGACTTATAAATCACAGGGGGGCATCCACTGAATGAGCTATGCTTCTGAGAACAGTAAGCTATTGTGCCTTCCTGCCGCTATGGAACTATTCATTATCTACACTCAAGGAGTAAGCCCGAGGATTGTGATTTGGCCATTGGAGATGCAGGGCTTTCTGAGGAGGAAGATGTTGATAGTTGCGGGCACCGTGCAGAGTTTAGCATCGATGGTAGGGGATGTGCTGAAAATTTATAGACACGAATCAGAACTGGTCCGGATGTCGTTGCCTCACCCATGGGTTGAACGACGCACCATGAAAGATAAGGGAAAGGCTGTAAATATAGAGACAAATGGTGGAATTGCAGTTAACAGGTCATCTCTGATGCACCTTGAAGATTGGGGCAGCAATGGTCTTGCAAAATTGCAACACAAGCTGCAGTAGAAAGTGCGTACAAAAGATACGAAATTGGAAAATGGCTACATTGGTACAAGGAGTTCCCATATGCGGCACCCCAGCTAGAGGTAAAATCCTATAAGGGGGTGTTCTGTGTTAACCAAGAAGAGTAGAATGAGCAGTATCGGTTTCTGAAATGGGGACCTAAAGGCTCCTTGTCATGCTTACAAGAACCTCTCCCACTCCAAAGCTTATATCTTCCCAAGATCTAGGCTTATATTTACAAATGTAGAATTAAAAGAACTTGAAGTAGGTGTGTGCTTGTGTTTGCCTTTTGTTGGCATGTTGGGGCCTGACCCAGGTTCAGAAGTGATTTAGCCAAACAAATCTCGAAACTACCGGCCCTTTCGACAACAGTCTACAGTGTGTGGACTGAGGTCTCACTTGAGGTAGTATGGAAGGGTGTTGGAACTAGGTTTCCGCACCCTAGGGATGTCTTGATGAAGTCTACGAAGTCTGCAAACTGAACCTGCATGCTTGTACTACTCCACGCAACCGTCTATCCTTTGTAACTTGTGTGACTGCTTCTGCACAGCTTTGAAAGGAGCGCGAAGAGGCGTTGTCTAGATCCTTTATCCTTACTGTGTTATTATTATAGATCTTCATTTAATTGTGTGTACCCAATATTCTCATTAACCATTCAAAATTCATAGCAAGTGTGCGCAATCATAAAATTGTAAAGAGATGCATAAATATAACTGAAGCATAAACACACAGTATTTTAGAATCAAATTATCTTTTATTAATCCTCTATTCAAGTACAATCCCAATTCCACCCTGCGCACTTAGCTTCAGGGGTCCATGCACACAGCTGCGGACTCTATCAGGCCTTTGCGCACACAGCTACAGAGCCTCTTCTTACTACTACAACCCAAGACTCGGACTTACAGACTTAGAGCCAATTCATCATCCAAAATAACATGTTATCTCCAAAACTAAGACTTCCTTTACACTTAGAGCCTTGCTCTATTTATATAATCCGATGGTCTGCGAACCATGGGTAGGCCGACACACTTTACATTAAATTATATTATTTTAGGGTGGACAACCCTAGACTCTCACGCTCCACGCTCACATTTTGCGGGGTCTTTACATTGCACTTGACCAAAATTCGAGCTTTAAGCCCCAAAAGCCCGCTATGGGGGGGGTCTGCTGCCCAACAGGCCCCCAACACAATCATTGTGACTCATCCTAGAGTCTCTCTTGCTGGTGTGGTGATCTTTGCATGAAGTCCATCCAACTGTGCCTGTGATGTTCGAAGGTCTGCAATGCACCATGCTGCTGTCGTCTAGATATGCTCCATTTTTGCTTCTGAATCATCTACATTTTACTTAATTCTATACTTTGATGTCGGCTTCTAGTATCTGTGTTTATAGTCCCACACCTCTGTCCGGTTTGTCGGGTCATGAAGACTGTACTTTGGTTGGTTAGTTAGATAGTCGGCCCACCTGTGTAGGGCTTCAGGCAACTACCATTTACTCTTCCTAGGAAGGGTTCTCCATTAAGTTTGACTAGCTAGACCACGCCTCCATCTGTAACTTCTTTTACCACATATGGTCCTAATCAATGCATTCTGAGTTTCCCTAGAAATTTTTCAAACTTTTTGTCATGCAGCAACACTAAATCATTTACCTTGAATGTGGACATCTTGATATGGCAATCGTGTCAGGCTTTCTCAAGCTATTTCTGTACCTGTTGATGGAATCCTGCTAGAAACTATTCTTCCTCGAGTTCTTCTAATTGTGTGAATCTCTCTTCCAAGGCTTCGTGGTCTAACATGCCTATAATTGTTGTTATCTGCAAACTGGGTACAATGTATTCCATTGGCATGACTACTCCATGCCATAGACTAACCTAAAAGGTGTTTAACCTATCAATTTCTTACATGTGGTTCTGTATGACCATAATACGGTAGGTATGCACAGGTCCCAGTCATTTCGCTGTGCATTACATACTTTGGTCAGTGTAGTCTCCATCATTTTGTTGAATGCCTCTACTGTCCCATTAGCTTGTGGATGGTACAGTGTACATTGCTGATGATACACCTGGAATTCCTCAGTGAGTGCATGATGGTTTCATTCAGGAAGTGCATCCCGCAGTCACTCATTAAAATTTTTGGGCAACCAAACCATGGCAACACGTTGTCAAACAAAACATTTGCAGCTATAGCAGCTGTACAGTCCTTAACCGGCTTTGCTTCCACCCATAAAGTATTTTGTCGTGATGATGATGTAGCGCATACCCGCCTTCCCTCGAGGTTTGATTGGTACCACAAAGTCAATTTCCCATTTTTCGAATGGCTATAGTGTCATCTGTGGATTGAGTGGCATCTCATCCCTTCGTGATGGTTTCCAAGTCCTTTGACATACGTCACAGGCCTGACAGTGTGCTTTTGAATCTTGATGTAGGGTTGGCCACCATAGCCTAGCGCAAAGAATCTTTTGTGTCATCGCACGTCTTAGCAATATGTCACTATTTACCATTTTGTAGAGGTGTCCTGCAATGACAGAAAAGTCTGTCATGTGCACCACCAATTCCTTATTCTTCTAAACTGAATATTCCTTTTGCACAGTCCCTGTGGTTAAAAAATGGATTATATCTTCGAAGTGGCCATTCGCGACGTGCACTGTAAAGAGTTGTGCATCAGGTAGTCCTTCCTCCAAATAGGTTGGCTCCTCGCCTGTCTCAATTCATGATAAGTGATCTAGTCCTACATTTAGGGAAGACCAAGATGGAAGCGGATGCCATTTTCTCCTTGAGAATTTTCAAACTATTCCTACAATCATCATTTCAACAATATGTAGCTTCCTTTTTCAATAGCTTTTCCATTGGCGCTGTTATTTGTGCATAGCTCTTGATAAACTTCCTATAGTAACCAGCGTGCCCCAACGTAGCACATAGTTGTTTGACACTTCGTGGTGCTTCCAGATTGAGAATAACAACAATCTTCAAAGGATCCACCATCAAACCTTAATTGCAGACCACATGGACGAGCAGGTTTCCAAAGCGGACGAGGAAGGTGAATTTTTTAAGATTCAGCGCAATCTGGTGTCGTCGGCAAGTATCCAGCATCAAACGTAAGCTTGCTATATGGTGTTTAACTAACCCAAATACAGTCCAATCATCTAGATAGACCTCCAAGAACTTGTGGATGTACTCTTTGAACGCGGCCACCACTACGTGTGAAAATATCGCTGATGTGTTCTTCAGTCCAAAGGGCAAAATGGTGTATTGAAAACAACACCATTCAGTTGTGAAGGTTTTCTTACTCCTATCTTCTCGTGCGATCTTGATCTGATGGTACCCTGAGAAGCCATCCATGAATGAGTAAGCTTCCTGACCGCCAGCATTCTCCAATACTTCATCTGTAAATGGTGTCAAGAATGGATCGTGAACACAGGCATCGTTAAGCTTCCTGAGGTCCATGCATATTCTAATTTGCCCTTCTATTTTTTCTCCTGTACTACCATACGACTCACCCAATCAGATTCTTCCACTGGTTCAATAATTCCTGCTGCAAGCATTTTGTCTAGTTCTTTGCGGACCTTGTCTTTATATTTCAGATTCAAACAGTAAGGTCATTGCTTAACAAACTTCGCATCCGGTTTCAGAGTGATCTTCATCATCCTTGAGTCACCAATGATCCCCTTTAAGTCTTTGAATTTAGTTGGGAACAAATCTTAATATTCGCAGAGAAACTCGGTGACCTTATCCACCGTAGCATCATCCCAATAGTCCCGAAGTGTTGTGTACTTTGGCTCTGTGTATGTGCCAATGTTTACTTACTTTTTTTAAGTGACTTAGTGATGTCTGGATCCTAAATTGATGGTCCTCAAACTTTGCGACACCATTCAGCTTCTAGAATATTAATATTTCGGGGATCATCATCATCCTCCTATACCTGCATGTTATAAAATTCTAGGGCACTGCTTAATAGGGTTGCCCATGCTAGTTGAACTACTTGTTGTGGTTCCTGTGGTATTTTGAAGATGGTGGCTTTTACGGCTTGTAGTGCTTCGTCAACAGTATCTGACCATTGGTCTTCAAATGTGAATGTTAACAAAAATCCTTCACGCAAGACATCCCATTCGCCCGTACCATGTCGGAGTTCTGTCTCAGTATACTGATTCATGGGTATGACATCTAGGGTATGGTAGAATAAGTGTACCCATTTAGGTTGAGGTTCTTCTCCATAGACCCTGGTCCATTTCGCGAGGTGTGTGCGCGGGTCATCTCCTCCATCATATTTATCTTCTACCCATAGTTATGGTTTACCAAATAGGAGGCACATCATCCTTCTATATCCGCGCCAATTTTCAAAATTTCCTTGATGTGTTCCCCACCAACGTGCAGGTGTCACGCGTAGTGCCCACTTCAACGCATCGAACCATTATTGTCCCGGTACTATTCTTTCAAACTTGTCTAGGAATTCATCGCCCATCATCAATCCATCATATGTTGGTAGATATCGGGCCTGGGTTGTTATGCAACACAATGATCTAATCATCATGTTGCAATTCAGTGTTGTCAATTCGTTCAACCGATTGTGCCAGCGTTCCGCTTCTCCATCTGAATCTGAGGTGCTGAAACTTGCGCTTTCCCATGAGATCCTTCCATCTGCAGTCAGATTTACCCAATCCTGATCTCGCATAGTTATCTTGTAGATACAGTCCAGCTCATTGTCACTTCCATTGCCGCGCACAGGTTCGGTGTAGCGTGCTCCTTCGACTGGGTCTAGCCGAACTACTACGTGTAGGGACATTTTCTCGAATATCATCTTCCGCTACTTCAAGTTGATGACTCCATTCATATTAGTGGCATAGTCTATTCCTAGAAATGTGGGATAAGGATAACTGTCATCAACAATCTCTATTACTTCAAAGTCCATCTGCATGCTCGCGCCTTCGATATCAACTGTCACCCCTTGCAACCTCCCCATGGGAAAAATCTTCTGTTGGTTCGCCATTCGTAATTGAATAGGGGACCACTATAACGTGGGTCTGCCCATGTGTTCCCATGTCTGCTTCAGTAATATGTTTGTGTTTGAACCCAGGTCTAGTATTACTTCATCCATTTCATACTCGCCAATCTGCACCATCAATCTTATTTCCCTCCCAGTTCGCGATGCATGCCTTCCCAACTTCTGGACTACGCGTGGTTCCCCTGATCCTGCAGACCTTGTAATAAACTCCTGTAGTCCCTTAACTACCTTATTGTCGTACAGCAGTTTCATGCACGTCTCTAAAAAGGTAGTAAGCATAGAAGGGTCCAAGCCTGGTTCTGGTTGATCCTTAGCACCTGAAGTAGAGGCCTCCGGGAAGCTCTTCTTAGCTTTCATGAATGTCTCTTTTGCACGTCTAGGTCAAACTCATGTATCTTCCTCGAGCTTCTTCCCCTTATCCTCCCCTGTGGTCGCACCGCTTCTGAGCACCATGTTCACATTTGGGTCTTCTTCGTGCGGTTCAGATCTCATCATTTGAGTCGAAGTAGATTGGAGTACCCCTTGCTCGTGCATCTATGTGATCAACGTAGGACAATCTACTGCTTCATGATCAAACTGAGCACAATATGAACATGATACTTTTGTTGGGTTGTTAAAATCGTGGGCATAGCACCCTGGTCCTCCACAATTGTAGAAAATTAACTGTTTGTGGCCCCTTCCTGGTCCCATTCCTCCTCGTCCTCGACCTTGCCACTAAAATCCAGTGTGTGCCATCCTTGTTGCTGGGTCAAGGGCTCGCATTTCTATCCGCATTCAATAAGCTGGGGTCCGACCCATCATTAACTCATAGCTACAATAAGTATGTTCATCATGGCCTACTGACCTGCAGAAATTACAAAACAACTGCTGGGGAGTCTGTGTATACTTCTACAACAAATGATAGTTATCCATCATGTGCTTTCCCCCTATCTGAAAAATCGCACACCATAGCGTGGGTGTCGTACTCAGCCCTGCTTGTGCCTCTGGTCTCAACAACATTGGTCCCCCTCCTGCCAAGTAGTTCGCGAATACTGGACAATGGTCTTTTTCATGGACCTGGCCTTCACATTTTATGCACCACACATCCTCGCATGCTTCTGGCCATGGTACCCTATCCTACTTCAAGCTCTGCATTAACAGGTAGAGATTCTGTAGCTCCATGTGGATTTGTTGAACTCCCAGCCCCAGATCCTGTATCGGTGTCTCATGTAACCTCATCGCCGTTTCCAACGCTTCGACTTGGGTTGAAAGCTTCTGTTGTGATAGAGCCATTCTCAGCTGTGGTGTCAAAGATGCCACAAACCATGCATGGTGCTGTGCATCTGGTAGCATCATATTCACCTCACAGATCGCATGCTTTAGCCGCTGATCTAGATCCTAGGGGGTCTCACCTAGAAGCATCACGATCTCTTTGAATCTGATGATTGACTAGGTCTCTGATTTCGGCCTTCTAAATTCTTTGTTCAGCACATTCTGGATCTCTACTATTCCCACATTTGGGTGATCATTAGAGTGCTTGATATACCATGTCAACACATGATCCTATAGTGCGCTCACCAATGTAGCCTTCTTAATGTTGTCATTCGTGACCCCTTGTGCTTCCCACATTGCTCTTACCATGAACCAGAACTGGTCCGAATCCTCATTCCATATTCCTATGAATACAGGTAGCTTGATCGCACTCGCCATGCTGAACTACAGGTTTGGTGGAGGTGGGGTGGGTGAAGATGGAGGTGAAGGAGGTGAAACGGGTGGTGGTGTAAGTGGAGGTCGCATCTACGGAATGCGCTACCTTATCAAACTGACTGCACTTCTCAGAGAGACTCGAGTGTTCTCTTCCTCGCTCTCTCACGAAGGTGAAATCAAGGGATGATTTCCTAATTCCCTCCACTCCACGTCATTCCAAACATTAATGTATTCGCATCACACGTTTTTCACATAACAACACTTTAATCCAAGTATTCAAGGATTTAATGTACTTACCTCACAGTCCCTTGAGAAAACGTCACTCTACTTCACTGTAGTTCATGGTCGTGTCTATCACAAACTCAGTGATATATCCCTCAATTATCCGGTCGAGCCAATGGTCCATAGCTCGCGTGATTTTATCTTCTGATGCCTCTATTCTGTGCACTAATTCTGAAGTCCACGCTAGCGGTTGGTCAAGTTTATACCTTCCCCGACTATCGGCTAACCTTGTGATCCACTCATACAGTTTAGAAGGAAAGGACACGAAGAATATCTTGTGGATTTCCATATATACGTAGAAATCCAACCACTTTTTATTGTATATCTACAGAGTTTCGTTTTCCTGTGTCACAAATTCGTGAAGTTTCTTTTCCAACCACTCTTCAATTTGCTTCTTTGTTGGGTTCCAATGGCATGACATCAGACATCCCTTAGGCAGATTCCAGTCCTGGCAACAAAACCATTTGTTGGCTTGTTGGGGCCTGACCCAGGTTCAGAAGTGATTTAGCAAAAAAAATCCCGAAACTACTGACCCTTTCGGCAACAGTTCGCGGTTTGTGGACTGAGTTCTCACTCGAGGTAGTATGGGAGGGTGCTAGAACAAGGTTTCTGCACCCTAGGGATGTCTTGATGAAGTCTAGGAAGTCCGTGGACTGAACTTGCACGCTTGTACTACTCCACGCAGCTTTCTATCCTTTACAACTTGTGCAACTGCTTCTGCATAGCTCTGAAAAGAGCATGAAGAGGTGTTGTCTAGATCCTTTATCCTTACTATGCTATTATTATAGATCTTGACTTAATTGTGTGTACCCAATATTCTCATTAACCATTCAACATTCATAACAAGTGCACATAGTCATAAAACTATAAAGAGATGCATAAATATAACTGAAGCATAAACACACAGTATTTCATAATCAACTTATCTTTTATTAATCCTCTGTTCAAGCACAATCCCAACTCCGCCCTGTGCACTCAGCTGTACGGGTCCGTGCACCATAGCTGCGGACTCTATTAGGCCTCTGTGCACACAGCTACAGAACCTCTTCCTACTACTACAACCCAAGACTCGGACTTACCGACTCAGAGCCAATTCATCATCCAAAAGAACATGTTATTTCCAAAACTAAGACTTCCTTTACACTTAGAGCCTCGCTTTATTTATACAATCCCATGGTTTGTGGACCATGGGTGGGTCGACACATTTTACATTAAGTTATATTATTTTAGGGCGGACAATGTAGGAATTTACAGGGTAAGTTCCACAGAAGAATACCAAAAGGACACCGCTCACAACCAGATCTCAAATCAATACACCAGTATTTTGGACGTGGTTAAAACCCTCAGAGTGGAAGGAGGGAAACAGTCCACGGCCTGTCCCAACGTGGGTACAGACAATTTATTAATCAAAGAATGAAAATTTACATAAGCTTCTCTCATGCACGGATTACCCGAACAATGACCCTCCATGCGCTTTAAATAGAACTCATGGACCAATCGGGTGTCAAGCCACGGATCAAGTGTCGGTAATACCGAGGTGAGAGTGAACCGTCGGATCACTACATATCGTGACCGTCGGATTGTAAGTTACAAAATGTACAACGGTAAAGAAACACACTTTACCTAACTCTAACCTAACTCTATACTAGACCAAGTTGAACTTAACTATATCCTATGTGTCGGAATATCCTAACATCCCCCCTTAAGAACAACTTGGGATAGGATTGAAGGATTTACAAATATGACACAATAGGAGAAGGAAGGAGGCACTAGAGCCTATCCCCCCTTAGTGACAACTTCCTGAACTCCAAGCATATATCGAAGTTTAGTGAACTTCGCCTCTGTGAGAGCCTTTGTGAAGATGTCTGCAACCTGATCATCCGTTGGACAATATTGCACTTCAAGAACATGGTCAAGAATGAGCTTTCTGATGAAGTGCATGTGTAGTTCAATGTGTTTGCTGCGCTGATGCTGGACTGGATCTTTGCATAGCTGAATGGCACTTTGATTATCACACCAAAGTGTGGTTGGATGCTGCTGCTCAAAGCCAAACTCTGATAGGATCTGACGAAGCCACAAGGCTTCCTTACTAGCTTCCACGGCACCACGATACTCTGCTTCTGCTGACGAAAGAGAAATGGCAGCCTGTTTCTTACAAGCCCATGTAATAGGTCCTGAACCAAGAGTGAAGACATAACCGGCAGTAGACTTCCGATCATCAAGGTCACCAGCCCAATCAGAATCAGTGAAACCAACTAACAGAGGAGCTGCTTTGGCACTGTAATGAATCCCAAACTGTATTGTACCTCGAACATAACGAAGTATTCTTTTAGCTGCTTTCCAATGACTTTCACGGGGGTTTTGCATAAAACGAGCAACAAGGCCAACAACAAAGGAAAGATCAGGACGAGTATGGGTTAAATACAAGAGTTTTCCGACAAGTTGACGGTATAAGGTAGCATCAACTTCAGGAGAAGTACAAGAGACTGAAAGTTTGACTCCAGACTGAAAGGGAGAAGGGGCTGGCTTACAGTCTTCCATGTGAAAATGACGAAGAATATCACAAGCATACTTGGACTGGGAAAGGAAAATACCCTCTTGGGATTGCAAGACTTGAAGACCGAGAAAATAGTGTAAGTGTCCTAAGTCTGTCATTTCAAATTTCTTTTTAAGGCTGGACTTCACATGGTTTATAAGGTTGGGATCACTACCAGTAAGAATAAGATCATCAACATAAAGAACAAGGATGATGAGAGAGTTGCCCACTTTCTTGGTGTAGACAGTATTGTCAGAATGACACCTAGAAAAGCCAGATTCTAAAAGAAAGCTATCCATTTTGGCATACCAAGCTCGAGGAGCTTGCTTGAGGCCATAAAGGGATTTCTTAAGGCGACAAACGAGGCTGGAGTCTGTTTGTATGAAGCCAATGGGTTGTTCCATATAGATTTCTTCCTGCAAGTCCCCATGCAAGAAGGCAGATTTAACATCCATTTGATGTACTTCCCATTTTAAAGAGGCAGCAAGGGAAAGAACAAGGCGGATAGAGTTCATTTTGGCAACTGGAGAGAAGGTTTCAGTGTAGTCAATGCCTTCAACCTGTGAAAAGCCCTTAGCAACTAGACGAGCTTTATGTTTGTTAACTTTCCCATCTGGTCCATACTTGGTTCTGTAAACCCATTTGCATCTAACAAGTTTGCGTCCCTTTGGTAGAGGAACAAGATCCCATGTATCATTTGTCATCAATGAATGATATTCTTCATTCATAGCTGTTTCCCAATGTGGATGGCCTGAAGCTTCTGCAAAAGTGTCAGGATCATGATTCACTGGAGCTTGAGCCAGTAAAGAAGAGGCTCTTTCAAACTGAGAACGTGTACGTCGCTGATCTGTAGGATCACCGGCAAGATCACCTGCTGCATCCCGAGTAGCACGGACCCATCTTGGAAGTTGAGGATCCTGAGAAGGTGGGGAAGGATTATCATCCTCGCTTTCATCATCAGAAGAAGAAATGTTCTCAAAGATAGAAGAGATGGGAAGAGGTGGCACATCCGCCGGACTAGGCTCGCAGGCCGATTTATTTTCATCAAATTTTACATCTCTTCTAATGATAACATTTTTGGACTTAAATGGAATAAGTCTATAGCCTTTTACATCTTCAGAATATCCAACAAAAGTACATTTCTCACTCTTAGGTTCTAAGGCTTTATGCTTTTCATCTGGAATATGGGCCCATGCTTCACTTCCAAACACACGAAAGTGACTTACATCTGGTTTAATGGAACTCCAAGCTTCTTCTGGAGTGATATTCTCTAGAACCTTAGTAGGAGTGCGATTGATTATATAATTTGCACAATTAATTGCTTCGGCCCAAAAACTAAGACTGAGTCCTTTAGATTGCAGCATACAATTAGCCATTTCCTTTAAGTGCGATTTTTCCTTTCAGCTACACCATTTTGTTGTGGAGTGTATGGAACAGTATGTTGCATTTGAATTCCATTTTCGGTGCAAAAGGTGATGAATGCATTTTTAACATATTCTCCACCATTATCAGTTCTTAGCTTAAGAATTTGATGTCCAGATTGTTTTTCAACGAATGCTTTGAAGGCCAAAAAGGTGGTAAATACTTCGCTCTTGAGTTTTAAGAAGTATACCCAAGTGCGTCTAGAGAAATCATCAATGAAAGTTAAGAAGTACTTGCAGCCAGAGAATGAAGCAACAGGAAGAGGACCACATAAATCACTGTGCACAAGCTGTAAAGGGGCTGAGGCGTGCCAAGAGGCACGTTTGTCAAAACTGTCCCGATGATGTTTTCCGAGTACACATCCGGAACAAACACCATCTTTGCAAGATACCATAGGAAGACCTGTCACCATGTTTTCTTTACATAGATGCTGAAGGGAGCGATAGTTTAAGTGACCATACCGCTCATGCCAAAGTTTGCTCACTTCATCATTATGAGCAACAAATACTGAGGGAAGATGGGATGACCCAAAGTTGTGAAACTTATACAACCTTTTGGAATCATCAGCAAGACCAGTAGCTAGAATCTGTTTAGGATCTTTTAGATCCTTGATTACAACATCATGAGGTGAAAATTCAACGATTTTACCTTCACCTGAATGAGTTATCTGATAGACAGATAGAAGGTTGCAGGATAAGTTTGGAACACATAATACATCATTGAACTGACCATTGTCTAGATGAACAGTTCCAGTCCCTACAACATTAAGAGATCTATCATCACCAACATATATATTTTTGGTGTTACAATCATTTAAAGAAGAAAACATGGCTTGGTTTTTGGCCATGTGACAAGAGGCTCCAGAATCAATGAGCCACTCATGAGAATGAGAAGAAGAAGAAGATACATTTAATGCATAACTAGACTGAGATGATTGACGATGACATGCAGAAAATGCCGTTCCGGAAGTTGAAGTTGAAGTAGGCTCCAGATGGATGTTATGTTTCTTCATTGCGGCTTCCAAGGCTTCCATCTTCTTAAAGCATTTAGATTCTAAGTGGCCATCTCGATTACAAAAGTTACAATGTCTTTCAGTCTTCTTCCATTTGTTTTTATTGGGCTTATCATATTGCTGAAATGATCTTTCATCTTGAGGCTGAGTTGGTTTAGGACCATTCCTTTGAGGATAAGACTTCTTAGGATTCTTTGAATTTGGATACTGCTGGGCGGCTAACGCTTTTGTGGAAGAGTTTCCAAGATTAAGAAGACCAAGGTGTAAGAGTTTTTCTTGTTCTCTTATTAAGGAATCACAAAAGGAGTCAAAGGAAGGGGGCTTGTAGTCTTTGCCTTGACAAATGAAAGCTTCCCTGGTAGAATGGAAAGTGGAAACAAATACAGAGTAGGCTGGCCCTAACTTAGTGAGGATGGAATAAATAAGGTTACCATCATCTTTCTTAACTTTAACACCTTCCAAGAGATATCTAAGGTTCTTGAATTTTGACAAGAAATCTTCAATGCAAGAAAAATTATTAGGATCCAAAGTAAGCAGCTCATTTTCAAGTTGATGGGATCTAATTTCATTTTTAATCCCAAAAACTTTAGCAAGTTTTTCTAATGCTTCATGAGGAGTTTCAATTTCTGCAATGTGGAATCTAAGATCAGGAGAAACAGACATTCCTATCAAGCCACGTGCTTGATCTTGTCGATTTTCCCATTTTTCGGCCTTGTCTTCATCTTTGGGTTTCTTCTCTTGGTCTGTGGCTATTCTGAAGAGACCTTTACTTCTAAGTAAATCGCCCATGTAGGCGACCCATTGGAAGTAGTTAGTGCTGTCAAGAATGACTTGGCATGGACTTTCCATTTTTGAAAAACAACTGAAGCTGAAGATGCTGAAAGTGAGTGGTCCAATGGATAGATCTCGAAAAAATAGGCGGTTTTAAAAAAAACGGCTCTGAAAAAGGCTTCCGGATGAAGAAGTTATGGCTTTTTGAAAAAAAAATTGTTGACGTTGCCGGCAAAGTGCGCGAATGTGCGGGAATGAAAAAATCCGCCCCCACAAAATGGAGACTTGAACCCAAGACCTCTACTCTCTTAAAAGGTCTTTGAACCAATTGATCTGTACAAAAGATTTGAGAGAGAGAGAGAGAGAGAGAGAGAGAGAGAGAGAGAGGGGGGGGGGCCTCGATTTGCGTGCTTGCCTTTAGGAAGACTCTTTTCCCCTACAAAACACAAAACACAAAACCCAACACGAATATCCAAAGAAAAACGAACCTTACGGCTCGAAGTTAGCTTTAGCCAAAAAACTAGAAATTTTAAAAAAAATCTCAAAGTTAGCTTTTAGCCGAAAAACTAAATATTTTCCTCAATGTTTCTGATTTTCCGAGATCACACTAAGGTGCAGGGAAAAGAGCATACGCATGAGAAAAATCCTTTCTTTCTGTTTCTGATTTGCCCAGATCGCACAGAGTCGCAGGGCAAAGAGCATACGCAGAAATGAAAGGTATAGATCCGGGAAAAAAAAGGCTAAATAAACCGAAACCGAAATAAGCAGAGAGAAAATGACAGTAAACTGCAAAAAAAACTGTATACCTCCCGATCTGAAAAATGACGCAGCTAGGGCTACCGGAAACCTTTTCGCGTGAAACGAAAGGGGTTCCTCACTGAAACAGATGCTCCGAATGCAACAGAGCAGTCCTCTCGGCCCGAAAGCAGTCAGAAACAGCAGATCTAGGAAACGACAGCCGCATGCAGTTCTACCGGCTTCAGATTTGGATCACCAACGGACGCGGCCCTCAAATAGCTCTGATACCATGTAGGAATTTACAGGGTAAGTTCCACAGAAGAATACCAAAAGGACACCGCTCACAACCAGATCTCAAATCAATACACCAGTATTTTTGACGTGGTTAAAACCCTCAGAGTGGAAGGAGGGAAACAGTCCACGGCCTGTCCCAACGTGGGTACAGACAATTTATTAATCAAAGAATGAAAATTTACATAAGCTTCTCTCATGCACGGATTACCTGAACAATGACCCTCCATGCGCTTTAAATAGAACTCATGGACCAATCGGGTGTCAAGCCACGGATCAAGTGTCGGTAATACCGAGGTGAGAGTGAACCGTCGGATCACTACATATCGTGACCGTCGGATTGTAAGTTACAAAATGTACAACGGTAAAGAAACACACTTTACCTAACTCTAACCTAACTCTATACTAGACCAAGTTGAACTTAACTATATCCTATGTGTCGGAATATCCTAACAGACAACCCTAGACTCTCGTGCTCCGTGTCCGAATTTCGCGAGGTCTTTACATTGCACTTGACCAAAATTTGGGCTTTAAGCCCCAAAAACTTGTTATGGGAGGATCTGCTGCCCAAAACCCTTAACTGTTAAGTGCTTTAATTTGATTTTCTTAAACTAATATAAAGACATATAAGATCAAATAATGCAAATAATAACCAACACACATAACAACAATATATTAGGAGTTCACCCAAACCTCTTGGGCTATGTCTCTGTGACCTCTAGTCAACACAACTAGGCTCTTTGGGATTATGGCTTAAATTCTTTTACAAGTTCCACACTCAACTCCATAGGTTTACAACTGAACCCATGGGCTTAGAATTCCATCTTTATCCCTGGCTATTTCGCTGTCTGGCTCTCAGCTCTCAACTCTCGGCTCTTGGCTCTGGCTCTCGGCTCTGGCTCTCAGCACTCAGCTCTTGGCTCTCTGCTCTTGGCTCTCGACTCTGGCTCTCTACTCTTGCCTCTCGACTCTGGATATCTGCTCTTTGCTCTTGACTCTTGGCTCTCGACTCTAGCTCTCGACTCTTGCTCTCAGCTCTGGCTCTCGGCTCTTGGCTCTCGGCTCTTGGCTCTCGGCTCTGGCTCTTGGCTCTTGGCTCTCAGCTCTTGGCTCTCGAATCTGGCTCTTGGCTCTTGGCTCTCAGCTCTTGGCTCTAAGCTCTTGGCTCTCGTCGTGAGCACCTTGAAGGGAAACTTTCTCTCTCAAGGGAAAAATTCTAAAGGGAGCCCCCTTCTTCACTTGGTTCTCTATCCTTTGAAGAATCCTTTGACTCTGCGGCTTCCATCCGTTCCTCTATGTGCAATCATGAGGAATCGCTCATCGGTGGCTCTGAGTTCGGCCCACTGGCTCTCTGACTCTGTGGCTCTGTGTTTGGCCCTATGGCTCTGCATGCTTCATATTGCATTCCTGTTACAGAAAAGCTCGCTTATAGCGTGGCACAAGTGCGATGGACTGTTTCCAATAGGAATGACACAGTCGGTCATTCTTCTGCCTACATTCTGAAAATGGCAGCATAAATGAAACACATAGGAAAACTCACAAAAAAAACATCATGAGCCTTTTTGCAAAACTCAAATAACATTCAATCACCCCTATAATCCTTTCAGGTTCTTAAAACAGCTCGTTCATCATCCACCGTCCGATTAGGGATTGATAATCAATAGCCATCTATCATTTTGGGTGGCCCACTTGAACGAATATTACCCGCCTGAAAAAGTGGTTCTCTTGCTCTCGGCCCTTGGCTCTCGGCCCTTAGCTCTCGGCTCTAGCTCTCAGCTCTGGCTCTCAGCTCTTGGCTCTCAGCTCTTGGCTCTTGAATCTGGCTCTCGGCTCTTTGCTCTCGGCTCTTGGCTCTAAGCTCTTGGCTCTTGCCATGAGCCCCCTGAAGGGAAACTTTCTCTCTTAAGGGAAAACTTCTAAAGGGAGCCCCCTTCTTCACTTGGCTCTCTATCCTTTGAAGAATCCTTTGACTCTGCAGCTTCCATCCATTCCTCTATGTGCAATCATGAGGAATCGCTCCTATGTGGCTTTGAGTTTGGCCCACTAGCTCTGTGGCTCTGCGTCTGGCCCTCTGGCTTTGCATGCTTCATAATGCATTCCTGTTACAGAAAAGCTCGCTTATAGCGTGGCACAAGTGCGATGGACTGTTTCCAATAGGAATGACACAGTCTGTCATTCTTCTGCCTACATTCTGAAAATGGCAGCATAAATGAAACACATAGGAAAACTCACAAAAACACATCATGAGCCTTTATGCAGAACTCAAATAATATTCAATCACCCCTATAATCCCTTTAGGTTCTTAAAACAGCTCGTTCATCATCCACTGTCTGATTAGTGATCGATAATCAATAGTTGTCTATCATTTTGGGTGGCCCACTTGAACGAATATTACCCACCTGAAAAAGTTGTTCTCTTTCTCCTTGGCGTGCTACATGTCGGCTAGTGTATGGAATCAGGTGAAGCCCTTCCAATACCACTTACTACCTGAAGCCCACCCGAAATACCATTTACTTCCCTCCTTCCCAACTCAAAATATATTAAATCACACCTATAAACCCGTCAAGTCTGTCTTATCATCACAAATCGCAATCGCATAGACGAGAGGTCAAAAAAATCAATACATGGGAAATACATAGAAAATCCACAAATCTGGATTTCAAATATTATTCAATCACATTCATAAACCTAATCGGGTCCATGCCTTGATCGCTAATCACAATCACATATCGCATAAGCCAACGTCCCCTTATATTTGGGATCCACTAATTGCTGATCGCGAATCGCTAATATAGGTGCATCGCATATCGCTATTGTAACAGCCCGGGGGTCTATACAACTTTCCAATGGACTGTGTCGACCTGATATATATCGTCGAATAGGCAATATGACTGTAGAAAGAGGAAGTAATGTGAAGAATCTAGCTTTATATCCTCTAGCTCAGCCAAGCCTAACAATAATAAAAGCTAGGAAACAACCTGTATCATATTTAGCTGAAAATATTCGATCACCGCTAACTATAGAATATGCTCTTAAATTTAAGAATCAAATAGAAGATGACATTATTAACACTTACATTAACCACACAGATGTCATATCTAATCTAAAATGTCACATGATTGAAGCATCCTTGGATAACGAAATTGAAGAATATCCCTTAAATGATATTAATGACCAAACAATACCAACAACAACTGTTTATAATAGAAAACCCATTGAAATTGAGCCAGGGAAAGTCCTAAACATTAACAAAAACCTGACTGATGACCAGGAGTAGAGGCTTGTTCAAATCCTTAGAAAATATAAAGATGCTTTCGCTTGGGATTACCCAGATATGAAAGGGATTGATCCCCAATTATGCATGCACAACATCTATACAGAGAAAGATGCGAGGCCCATTCGACAACCTCAATGGATCTTAAACCCTCACCTTAAAGATGTTGTTAAAGATGAACCGCAAAAACTGTTAGATGTAAATTTCATCTATCCTATGTCTGATAGAAAATGGGTTTCTCCATTAGTTGTGGTGCCTAAAAAGGATGGGAAGTGGCGTATATGTGTCGATTATAGAGAGATTAATAAAGGAACGAAAAGATCATTTTTCCCTCCCATTTATCAACTAGGTCTTGGACACACTGGCAAGTAAAAGTTGCTTCTCTTTCCCAGATGGCTTCAGTGGCTACAACCAAATCCAAATTTCCCTGAAGACCAAGATAAGTCTACCTTCACCTACCCCTAGGGGACATTTGCTTACAGGGTCTTACCTTTTGGACTGTGCAATGCACCTGCCACATTCTAGAGAGCCATACTCAACTTTTTTTCATACTTGATAAATGAGGGACTCGAGGTGTACATGGATGACTTTACACCCTATGGAGATGACTCCGAGTCAGCATTACAAATGCTAGAGAAAGTTCTGCAAAGATGCATTGCTATCAGGATCTGCTTAAGCCATGAGAAAAGCCACATGATGATGACCGAGGGCCTCATCTTGTGTCACTACATCTCAGCAGCTGGAATTCAGGTAGATCCAGCAAAAATTTAGATAATCCTCTTAATACCTACCCCCTGCACACAAACTAAGGTACGTAGTTATTTGAGATTTTCTAGATATTATAAAAGATTTATAAAGAATTTCTCCCAAATTGCCACACCATTATATGCTTTAACAAGAAATATCGATTTTTTATGGACTGACAAATGTGACACTGCTTTTGAAGAATTAAAGCTGCTAGTGTCAACAACCCTAGTATTACGGGGCCCGAACTGGGATTTGCCATTTTAGATTTCATCTGATGCATCAGATACCGCAATTGGAGCAGTTCTTAGCCAGGAGGAAGATAAGAAACCTTTTGTGATATACTACATCAGCAAAACTTTAACTCCTGCTGAGTTGAATTACACTATGACTGAGAAAGAATTTCTGGATGTAGTCTATGCTATATAACAGGGTACCCTGTGGTTTTGTATACTGATCACTATGCTATTAAATATTTAGCTAATAAACCTATTATGAATGGAATAGTGACACGATTGTTGATCCTTTTGTAGGAATTCCACATAAAAATCAAGGATTGACCATGAAAGAAAAATCTGGTGGAAGACTTCCTCTCACGTTTGCCAAAGACAAATGACTCAGCAGTAGTAGAAGACTAGTTCCCTGATGAGCACTTATTTGCTATAACCATGAAAACACCGTGGTATGCAGATGTTGCGAACTACCTAGCAGTGGGAAAATTACCCAAGCACCTGATTCCCAGTGAAAGAAAACTAATAGTACAATGCAGCATTCAGTTCTCCTGGATCGTAGGATACCTCCTTCACATAGGAGCTGATATGCATATCTGAAGGTGTGTCAGGGAAGACGAAATCTTCGACATCCTAAAAGCTTGCCACGATGGACCTTGCAGTGGACATTTTATAGACCGCAAGACTGGGCATAAAGTCTTATAGATGGACTATTATTGGCCCACCATTTTTAAGGACGCCAAGAAGTTTGTCCAGGCATGTGATAGCTACCAAAGAATGGGCCGCCCTGGATAGTCTGACGAGATGGCCCTACATCCACAGTTAGTCATTGAACCTTTTGAACGATGGGCATTAGATTTCATTGGCCCAATAAACCCATCATCTAATCAAAATACATATATACTGGTTGCAATAGAATATGTGACTAAATGGGTGGAGGGAGAAGCATTACCAAGGGCAACGAAGGACTCAGTAATCCACTTTCTTTTCCAAATTTTCATGCGGTATGGCTTTCCTAGAGAAATAATCACAGATTGAGGGCCAGAATTTGTAGGCCATAAGATTGCTACTACATTAAAAAATCATCATATCATGCACAAAATCACATCTCCATACCACCTGCAGGCAAACAACCAGGTAGAAAGTACCAATAAAGTAATCGAGGCTATACTAACAAAGACAGTCGCATCACATAGATGTGACTGGGCTATCCGTTTGCCAGAAGCCCTATGGGCATATTGCATGACATGGAGAAATACCACAGGATATTCCCCATATCAGCTAGTGTTTGGTAAAGAACCTATTTTCCTGATAGAATTTGAAAATCAAACATTGAGGATAGCTCAAGAAGTAGGCTTGGACCTGAATGAAGCACAGATTAACAGGCTACATCAAATCAATGAATTGGATGAAATCTAGCTATCAGCTCTTTAGTATGATGCACTAATCCAACAACAAAGTGCGAAATGCCATGATGCCATCATCAAGAAGAAGATATTCAATGAAGGTGATTCGACACTTATGTATGATTCTAGGTTCCAAGATTTCCCGGGCAAACTCCAGACCAGATGGTTAGGCCCCTATGAGATACAAGAGGTGCATGATAATGGCACCCTTACATTAGCCACCATTGATGGGTCTAGCTACTCTCTTAAAGCGAATGAACATCGAGTACGCATCTATCACAAACCGCTTACAAGGGAATCCTCTTACCAAAAGTTACGGGAAGATTCCACTATACAAATTGTTGCTGAGGAGGGAAACCCTTCCACAACACTAGTCCAGTGAAGAATTTACTTTTTTTTAAAACTTGTACATAAATTTTCCTTTCTCGTTGATTGGATTTGCTTGAATAATAGATTGTATATTAGTTTGTTTCTTTATTTTTCCTTTGTTGTTCCCAATAGGGAATAGCAATTTTCGTGTGTATTTTCCTTGATGTTCCCTACAGGTAACAACAATTTTCATGTGTATTTTCCTTGTTGTTCCCCACAGGGAACAAATGTTGTTCCCTATAGGGAACATCAATTTCTACGTGCATTTTCTTTGTTGTTCCCTACATGGAACAGTTGTTGTTCCCTACAGGAAATGTCAATTTTTGTGTGTATTTCGCATTGTTGTTCCCTATCGAGAACAGTTGTTGTTCCCTATAGGAAACATCAATTTTTGTGTGAATTTTTCTTTTTTGTTCCCTCTAACGAACAATAAGTTCGGCATGCATTTTTTCTTGCTATTCCCTACAGGGAACAACAATTTTTTTGTATAGTTTGCTTTGATGTTCCCTACAAGGAACAACTGTTGTTCCCTATAAGGAACAATAATTTTTGTGTGCATTTTCTTTGCTGTTCCCTGCAGGGAACAACTGTTGTTCCCTACAGGGAACAACAATTTTTAGCGTCTATTTCCCTTGTTGTTCCCTACAGGGAACAGCTTCTGTTCCCTCTATGTTGTTGGGAAAAGTATCCAATACGGAATGACCCTATCCCACTCTAAGGGTGATAGTTCCTTAGCAACAATCAAAGCAAAGCTATCTAAGATTACTTCTTTATGAGATATAAAAGAGGGGAGAAAGAGATCCACTAACCGATGTCTTTCGCTAATGGTTAATCCAATCTTCTCTCCTTGCTGCTTGCCCCCAACTCCTTGCTCTTTCACTGGCCCAGCTACACCAAGATCCTGCAAAATGGCAAGAGAGGGAAACTACAAGAAGCATGCATTCATAATTGATTCAAGGATTAGAATAAATCAAATACACAAGTATAACAATACATCATTGAGACACATGTATATAGAAGAACCTCAAATGCTTTATTAATGGAAGAAGTAAAGTTCAGGAAGTGATACAACCATAAGAGGCCCAATCCAGCATCACCTTCCCAGCAGAAAGAAATCTCCTCTTCACCTCCTTCAAAGCAAATCATCCAATAGTTCTAAGCTCAAACCAACAACAATTCTTTACATTCCCAAGATTCCAGCCTCCCTAGACCTCATGAGAGAGATCTATATATAGGAGTTTTGGAGAAAGGATGAGTCAGCTTGAGGCTGGCATGAAGCTGACTAGTGTCCTCTCCCACTTCAGTTCTTAAGTCCACTTGGAGGTTCTTGCTTCCACTTGGAGATTTGGAACCTCTTACTCATCACCAGTCGAATTCCCTGATCCAAGTGTCATTTTGGAAGCTTCCTGGGCGTTGACACCTTGAGGAATGACTCTGCCACATGTCCAAACTCGCCCAGCGCAGGTAGCCTTCTTTGGAGTTGACATTCAACGCAGGCAGACAGTGGAGCAGTTGACATTCAGCGCAGATGCTCAGTGGAGCAGTTGACATGATCCAGAATTGCCTTGTTTTTGAGTGTTTTCAGGTGGAGAACTTTTGTTGAGTGCTGTGGTTTGCTGGCCTTGTTCCTCTAGGGGTAGGAACAACATGTTTAGGGACTTTGGATCCCTTAGATTATGGACATTTCATGCTTCATGCTGTAAGGCACAAAAATGTCTATAACAGTTGCCCCCTAAAGTATGAGGTCGTTTATCGGGTGAAATGCTTTATCAGGAGGATCCGAAGTTCATTCAATCACTGAGAGGTGACCTGTAATAAGATACAATACAAAACATTATTTTTCATACTGCTTTCATGATCTAGCTGAGGTGGGCATTCCCATGCTCAACTTTATAAATACATTTTTTTGTACATAGAACAGACAATCGTCTGATGGTAGACTGATAATTCTCTGTGGAAATTATCATCCTTTAAGTAGGATGATCATCTGTTGCACATGTTAATGTTTTTATTTCCTGAATATATATCGCAGCCCGGATGGATGAAACTAGATCCGGGGTCTTCAAACTCGTCCGATCTTCACTCTAAGTACAAGTCGATCCATGTGAGGATTTCTTGGAGTCGAACATGGAAAGACATCGCTTGATTACCAGTCAATGACGTAAATTGTTAACAAGCGCGAGAGGAATCACCGATAATGATGATGACCCTCAAGGTACAGCAGTACAATTCACGTGGTGTGAATAAAGGACTTGGCGTCGAACACCACGTAAAATCTTTCGGTCGAAGGTCATTGATGTATACCTATCGTCGGAAGTGAGAAACTTGCCATTGAGGCATGCAAGCTTCAAAGTACTGAGGGGGTTGTTCCTAGATCAACTTCTTGGATAATGAGCTAAAGTCGACAAGAAGCGATCCGTCAAAGGAGGGCCTTAATGAATCCCACATTAGTGACACGGAACGGAGCTAATGATTGTGATGAAGGTGAAAACGATCTGTGAAATATGATTCAGGGTGGCGCTCATGGAAGGATGAAAAGATGATGTATGGTAGCAGATGGGACACGGTTGACTCTTTCTGAACAACATCTCTTGAACATATAACGACACTGATACGATGGATCGGTAGCATTACCCCAAATGTGGATGGTTTGGCGAGACCATGGTGATGAGACCGGTGAATGAAACAACCCAACCCGATGTGGTACGGAGGAAAAGTGTCATTTTCAAGAGCGACTTGCTACCATTAAAGCTTTGAGGTTCTCCCAATTTTTCCCTAGTCATTTCTGACCAGTACCTCTTTATTTTTGTCAAGTTTGAGGAGGATAACATATGCTTGTTCTATAACCTGCCCTTCGGGCAAGCCCATCGCTATGTTTTAACGAGCCTAGCGATAGGGAAACTCGTTCTCATCTAAAGACAAGTTTGTCGCTATTTGATCATTTTAACGAGTCTAGCGACAAGGAAAACTCGGTCCTTTTCATTTTTAGAGAGTCTGAAAAGGTACATAAAGTCAACTCCAAAATTCCTTTTTCGTCATCTAATCCCTTAAGTCCGAAAAAGTATAAAACAATACAAAAGGGATGAGATTTCGATATCTTTAACGAGCTGAACAAAACAAGCGCTCGATCTTTTTGTGCAATAATCCCTTAGGTCCAAAAAGATTAAAATCTAGAGGAGGGATAGCTCTTCCGGTCCTTTAACGAGCTGGAAGGCCAAAACTCGGCAATCTTTTCATATTTTACGAGTCAGTTGAAAAGAGCTTAAAGAAGACTCGTCTTTTGAGGAACGAGTGATAAACAGGGATAGCAACTGATTCCAGGTACAGGTTGGAATTTTCCAATCACGGCAGTGTCACAAGGATGGCTAAGTGAAATCACTCTTCGCAGCTGTTCCTCAAAATGGGTAAACAATCGTATGGAGGTGAACGATCGGCCAAATGAAAGTGGAGGTGGCAGGTGCAAACACGACCAAGGCTTTTTATGGCTGATAAATTTACGATCACAGTGGTTATTTACCGAGATAGGTTCATTTTTTATTTAAAAATGATCTTAAACTCTGGAGGAAACATTGCTCACTGCTTATATTTATTTTTTAACGAGCATGAAGACCGCGTTAAAACTGCTCGAATCTTGCGTTTATTTTTTAACGAGCATGAACTTTATGCTAAAACTGCTCGAATACCCAGTCATAAGATAAGAGTGTCTCATGAAAGATCCCATTTTTTATAGAGCTTGCACCTTACCAAAGCTATGCTCACTCTCCTTTCTTTATGCAAGTTCGGAAACGGCTAATCCTACGAGTTTAAAGGGTTAGACCTACAGGTTTAAGGGGAGGACCTAAAAATTTAAAAAAATAAATAGTCGCCCCTTGCTTGCACTCCAAAAGGTTTGCATGCCCCCAGGTATAAAACAGAGTTTCAAGGTTACCCCTCAATTTGCAGATAAAACATTTGTTTTACCGGGAGAGGCCTACCTCTTTCAGGCTACCCAAAGATTGTTCTGTTATTCTTTCAACAGAACACTTCCTTGGCAATGTCTACCGAAATAGACAAGGGTGAATGACCATTGTCAAACACGTAACTTTGACAAAAGAATCTTATTCTAGAACAACCCCTCTTCCATCCACGGACGGGGTACGGACTAGTCATATTCTCCCGCGGAAACCTACCCTATACCCAAAGTTCCCCTGCCGAAGCAGGCCAGGATGCATGCCCCCTGGGTTCCGGTCATGTCCTCCCGGATTACTCGCGCTCATCAGGAGGACGGACCGTGGGTTGAGACACTTCTTGCATGAATAGACCATTTAGGGATGGCACATGACTATTTGCGATGCGTGATCCACGAAACGAAAGTTGGTCTACGAGCTTGACCATTCTTCCTTCATGCGGAAAACACATTACTCTAAAGAGTGAGGAGACTACAGCTTCCATGCAATATATATAGTCTCGTCCAAGGAGTAGGTTATAATCCAAGGGTCCTTGAATGACCATCACGTTCATTTGAACGGTCTTCCCTTTCAATGTTATAGGCACATTGGGGAGGATCCCTAAAGGTCGACTGGTTCCTTTATCAAAACCTGATAGATTTCTCATCTCAGGTAAGAGCGCTAGCGAACCAAGTGCTCTCCAAGCAATAGAGGAAAGGATACTCACAGGTGCCCCCTCATCAATGATAGTGCCAGCCATTACCATTCTATATATTTGACAAATAATTATGAGTGGTATACTGGCTGGCAACCGGGGTCTGCCTAGTTGGTTCCAATCGAAGGACACAACCAGGTTGCTTGGTGGTGGGACCGAATATATGGCCAGATAGCGCTCTGATGAACTTCCTCCTTGCAATAAAGGAATGGTGGCATTACCCCTTTGATCATCAGAGTCAGTGCTGATGAAGAGAATCTGGACGGTGTTGTCTTGATTCTCCTCTGTGATGGTGTCATTCGAAGATGGAGCCTCTGAAGGCAAAACCGGGTCAACTGCCGTATCAACCTTTTGACTTTCGTCAGGCATGGATCCAGACGGTTCATCTTCAATGATAGGCGCTTCGACTGACCACCTGAGTGGCGCAGCCGGATTCTCAACTAGTGAGGGACCTGGCAGGAGTCTTTGATATCCAGGAGGAAGATTCGCTCGTAAAATCGGGCGATCTTCCAGAACTCTTTTTGCCTCGTCTAAGAAGGGACAACGGTGGATGGCGTGATCGCCTTCACACAGTCTGCAGGGAAATTTAGCTTTCCCGCTCTGTCCTGGAGCTTCACTCCCACTAGTTAACGGCGAGCAATCGACATGACTATCAGAGGTCGATGCTCCCGAATTGTGCAGACGAGGGGACCAGTCTCTTAGTATCCGTGGGATACAGGGACAATCTCTGTGGAAGTGGTCTCCCCTGCATATGACGCATGGCGATTTAGGCCTTACGAGTGCGGTGTGTGGATTTTTGTTAGATGACACTTGTTTGCCCCCAGTCACCTTAGGCTCCCTCTTCTTCTTTTCTTTCTTCTTCTTCTCCTTCTTCTCCTTAGGAACACGATTTTTTGATTTACCAGTTCCGTCAAGCGAAGAGGAAGGAAGGGAGGAAGATGAAGTTGAAGGCTGGGAGGCAACTCTTGTATGATCTAACTGTTGACTCGACTGTTGAGGAGTGGTGGTATTCTGAACGACATTGGTCGAAAAGAGCCAAACTGGTAGGCCAATTGTCAGTCCTGGAAGTGACAATGTGGCCATGTGGGGCGCACCAACATCTCCCCAAGAGGAGAAGGGACTAGGATTTCCACCCAAGGGAATTCCTTGGTTGGTGTGCTCCATCTTTTCAACCCAAAGATCAACGTAGGATTAAAGGGTGATTGTTCCGTTTAAAATAAATTGTTAATGATGCTTTAGACACAACTTGCTTTTTCAGTTTTAAAGAGTCGAGAAAAAGCTAAAGATGACTCTAGTCTCCTTCGATGTTTTAACGAGCCCGAAGTGAAAAATGCTCGGATGGACTTTTTCTGTTATAGAGTCTGAAAAAGGCCAAAAGAAACTGCTATGGAGATCTAGGCAGAGGGTGTGCCAAACTTTTCGCAAAACCACAGAATACGTTTTACGGTACGGGTGGTCGATCTTCGTGAATGCTGTGTTCACTGCATTGCGATCAGTAAGGCAGCCGACACGGCTTCCTAAGGATAAAAGATATATGCCTATAGGGGTCTCCCAATATATACGCGACGGTACGTGGGAGCATAATCCGTATTAGCGCCACCGACTCTCAGGAGGAATCACCCACCTTCTTCGAGATCGACAGTCACTATGTTTAACGACGCCCGAACACGTCTCTAGCTTAGACCTCTATGTGCTTGCGTTATGTTTCAAAGCGTTATTAGGTTCATTCAGTTTATTTTAGGTTGATCTTTTTAAAGTTTGCCTTTCAAGGTTCACCACGAGATGTATGACACAAATTCCTAAATGCAGTCTAAGATGATAAGCAAGCTTTTTCAATATTTTCAACTTATGAAAATATTAACTACTGAGGGAAAAGAAAGACATCATCTTTTCACACAGATCATAGAGCACACACTAATGCACTTTCCCTAAATCCAGCATGCAAACTTATCAAATGAAAAATGCACAATGCAGGTATTTCTTTTCTCTTTCTTAATGTTGATGTATTACAAAAAGAAAGATGTTGTATAACTTTGAATTCAATTTCAAGTGAAAGCAAACAAGCTTTTGTCCAAAATCAAAAGACACCTTAAGATTTACTTGTTTCAACACTAGAAATACATAAATTCAAACCATATGATGAAAGCAAAAGCTCAATCAGCTATGAACAGCAAACAAACTAACTCTTAAGATCAGAATGACACTTATCACAGGTCTAGATCTAAGAGGCCACAGCAAGACTAGTTCACTTTCGTTATGGGAAACTGCAAATGATGTAAGAAACACACAAAGAACAAATACAGTTTCTTTATACAACCGAGGCGGAATAGTGGCAAAGAAAGGTGGTTTCAGATAGGTACATTGACTGATAACAGGCTGCAAAAACAAGGATGAAAACCGGGCAACAGAAAGCAGGGAACCCCAGTTGCACAAGGCCTCACTGGTTCAGCGCAGGTAGAACACTGTCAGTTTGACATTCAGCGCAGGTAGCCCCTTCGGGACTTGCGTTGAAATGCAGACTGCCTTCACAGTGCCTGCAATGAAGAGAGAAACTCTCGTTTCTCTTGGTTTCGGGGTCACAGATTGCTCAAAAATCAACAGTTTTTGGCCAAATCCAAGCTACCAATCAAGTACACACTAAAGGATGATTCAAAGGAGGATGAAAAGCTATCACTAAGAGCTGTTCAAAGTCCTTGTGGATCAGCTCTTCAAATCATAAACATGCCCAGAAACTGAGCTAGAGTAGCTGCCCTCTACTTTGCATTTGAAAGATCCAAATGCAGTTCGATTCGGTACTCACTGTGTTTAGGAAATGAATAGCAAAAACACAAACAACCAACAAGATACGATCCCCAGCGGAGTCGCCAATTTGTTGTTGGGAAAAGTATCCAATATGGAATGACCCTATCCCACTCTAAGGGTGATAGTTCCTTACCAAAAATCAAAGCAAAGCTATCTAAGATTACTTCTTTATGAGATATAAAAGAGGGGAGAAAGAGATCCACTAACCGATGTCTTTCGCTAATGGTTGATCCAATCTTCTCTCCTTGCTGCTTGCCCCCAACTCCTTGCTCTTTCACTAGCCCAGCTACACCAAGATCCTGCAAAATGGCAAGAGAGGGAAACTACAAGAAGCATACATTCATAATTGATTCAAGGATTAGAATAAATCAAATACACAAGTATAACAATACATCATTGAGACACATGTATATAGAAGAACCTCAAATGCTTTATTAATGGAAGAAGTAAAGTTCAGGAAGTGATACAACCATAAGAGGCCCAATCCAGCATCACCTTCCCAGCAGAAAGAAATCTCCTCTTCACCCCCTTCAAAGCAAATCATCCAATAGTTCTAAGCTCAAACCAATAGCAATTCTTTACATTCACAAGATTCCAGCCTCCCTAGACCTCATGAGAGAGATCTATATATAGGAGTTTTGGAGAAAGGATGAGTCAGCTTGAGGCTGGCATGAAGTTGACTAGTGTCCTCTCCCACTTCAGTTCTTAAGTCCACTTGGAGGTTCTTGCTTCCACTTGGAGATTTGGAACCTCTTACTCATCACCAGTCGAATTCCCTGATCCAAGTGTCATTTTGGAAGCTTCCTGGGCGTTGACACCTTGAGGAATGACTCTGCCACATGTCTAAACTCGCCCAGTGCAGGAAGCCTTCTTTAGAGTTGACATTCAATGTAGGCAGACAGTGGAGCAGTTGACATTCAGCGCAGATGCTCAGTGGAGCAGTTGACATGATCCAGAATTGCCTTGTTTTTGAGTGTTTTCAGGTGGAGAACTTTTGTTGAGTGCTGTGGTTTGCTGGCCTTGTTCCTCTAGGGGTAGGAACAACATGTTTAGGGACTTTGGATCCCTTAGATTATGGACATTTCATGCTTCATGCTGTAAGGCACAAAAATGTCTATAACACTCTAGGGAACAACAATTTTCGTATGTATTCCCTTTGCTATTCCCTACAGGGCACAATATCATTTTGCGACTATTTTCTTTGTTGTTCCCTACAGGGAACAATGATTGTTCCCTCTAAGGAACAACATGTTCTTTTCCATATTTTTCTTTGTCGTTCCTTATAGGGAATATCTGTTGTTTCCTATAAGGATCAACACTTTTTGTGTGGGTTTTCTTTTGCTATTTCCTTCAAGGAACAACACTATGTGAACATTTTTGAGAACATCCTCTTTCTCTTCCTTGCATAATCATCCCTAGACCACCCCGATCTCACCCTTTATGATCCTCTTAATGGCATGAAATGTACAATACATATTTAAGGACAACAAATATGGAGTCTAGTCGAATAGGCAAATATCTTGAATATTATCATCTTTAAGAAGATTTCTTTGTGATGATACAAAAAGAAAAGGACACAGTTATCTATATCACTTTATCCTTATTTCCACTATAAACCAAACTGATTGATTATCTGTACCATGTTGGTTCCCCCTTTCCTGTATAGCTCTCTCTGTGTATTATCAATAAGATTATGGGTATATTTTTTATATTGATATGTAAAACTTCTTTTGCCATCCCTACTCTTAAGGAGTGATGAGCCACCCTCTATGTATAAAATGGGGACTGTAAAAAAAAGAAAAAGGAAATAATAATATATATATATATATATATATATATGTATATATACATATATTCACTAACAGTTTTATGATTTTTTTTTCCATAGATGGAGGATAGGGAGTCTCATCATGAGCTAGCCTACCATGATCATAAGGAAGGAGCGAAGTGGCATTACCACTATGTCCACCACACCATGGATATGATCCAATGGATGCATAAACAAACAAAGTCCTTGGAAACAGGAGGTCTCATCACGAGCTGGCCTGACCACTTTCGCTACTTCCCAGTGAATGACAATGTGCTCACCTGGTTACCAAGCGAACACATTGGTCTCCACTATGGACATCATAAGACACTTCCCTAATTATACGTAGAGGACCATGGTTCCCAAGGGTTAGAAAGCAACTCTGTCGAGGCTATGGATGCCTGTAGGCAACATAAGCTCTGTTGATGGCACTGAAGCTTTATTTTACATCAATATCTATTATAATACTCTCTTCCTATGGTTTTATCTTTTCTACAAAGAGATTATGTCTCTAAAGTACCTTGAACCTTTATGGATGAGTAATTTTTTTAAAAAAATCAATCACAACAGTTTTAAGTGGAATAACGGCAGTAAAGTATTATTTCTTGTCCATGCTGTCCCTTTTTCCTTATCATATCACATCACGACAGCTTATCACTTATTGATAGTTCTCATTACATGCCTTGTTTTCACCACTCCAATATTCTTTATGATCCTTTCATTAATATGCGTACCTTGCCAATCCATCACCCCTGTACTTCGCCATCAGCGCATTATCCTTCCATTCATTCGGTCGTAGGCGATCTATTATTTTGAAGGGGGGAAGGGACCTATAGTGGAGTTATGAATGCACTATTATTTTTTCATTGGATTTTGTAGAATGATACAACTTTCCATGATAATAGAGCATGTGGTATTATAACAACCCTCAATAATGGTATTTATGTTTATAAAGTATCACCCGATAAAGCAATCACAACCATTTGCTATTCCATCACTCAGCTTTGTTCGTCGCTATGTTTTCTCTGCTACACTTATTGTTTGTAGAATTCAAGCAGTATGGGAGGAAGAACAATGTGCAGAGAACCGCTAATACTGGTTGTTTCTGATGTAGCCAGGGAAATTTTAGCTCGAGCTGGGTGGATAGAATACTTTACAAGATTTCAACCACCCAATGAGGAAATTTCCATCGAATTCTTACGAAATCTACAGAATGGACAATCCATGGTAAGGGGCAAGCAAATCATTGTATTAGATGTTGTGATAGCGTAAGTATCCGGGTTACTGGCAGAAGGACCAGTGTGGGCTAGTAAGCGGTTGAAGCTGCAGGACGCTATCGAGGTTTTCAAGGATGAAGGACATGAGCTGATCAAAAGGGGCGAAGGCGTTCGACCATCTTCTCTTGGAGAACCATGGGGAGAACTAGCAAGAATCATCCAAAAATACATTACATGCGATGGGCGCAAAGACGTGGTAAGGCCACGTTAACTCAAACTTTTAACAGTTCTAAAGCGAAAGGGATTTGTAAATTTACCTGCATTATTGAATTCTTTACTGCATGACACTGTTGAGAGGCTAAGACGATCCCAACACACCATAGTAATCCGCCACTGTTTGATCAGGCTAATAGTTAGCTATAACCTCACCCAACAACAATCAAGCTAGGTGAACTAATATTAGCTCTCAAAGGAGGTTTAGCCCTGCCTGCACCTAACCCTATTCCAAAAAGGAAGAGGACTACCCTTGCAAGGAACATACCTCAAAAGCGCAGATGATCCACAAGGTTGAGGTCAAATTATGAGTGTCCAAAAATCCTCAAGGTAGTATCAGTCAACCTATAGGATTATCTAGCCCAGTAAGTGAACAATACTTGCAGCTAGAGTTAGAAGGCCAATATAACCCTGAATCAGACCATGAGGAAGAAACATGGCATTCTGGAGATGAACAAAGAAATGAATGGGGACTTCACTCAACACCAAGCATGAGTCCCCAAGGTGAATTGTTGCACGATTTTGAATTAGCCCAGGTCCTGTCCAACATGAATGATTACATGCAACTTGAAAGCCCGTTCAATATTAATTTAAGAGCAACCCAATCTCCTGAGAATGCTGGCGACACTAGAATTCTATCTCCCTTAAAAGATGCATGCCATGAATAAGAAGAAGAAGTAGAGACAGAGATGCTTCAGGAAGCCGATAATCAATTAGGAGACACGGTCCTCTTAGAACAGAACCAAGGTGAGCAACCAGGCTCTTTGGAAGTAGAAACCATTATCGAGACTATCATCAAAACAATTGCTCCTCCGAAAAGGTATAGAGCCAAATTGAAAAAGCTTAGGAAACAACAGCAGAAGCTTTGCAAAACAGTAAAAAGGCTCAGAAGAAAAATAAAGTAAATCACAGCGGGAAAGGTCCCGGAAAAAACCCCGAAGACAGTAAATGCAGCTGTACAGACAAAATCATATGAAGGGAGGGCTACAGGGACTCAAACTGAGCCCATACGCACTCAAACAGTCATCATTCAAGAAGAACATCATACAATTTTTGTAGATATAGCTACTCTGACAGAGGATGTAACCTCTTATAGCATGGCTACTCAGACGGAGGCTTGGACCTCCCATAATAAGGAGATTCAGATAGAACACATCCTTTCTCATAGCATAAGCACTTAGACAAGCATACAAGCTAAAGCCACCATGACACACAATGACCCCATTATATCGAATCTTCAGGAAAAATTAGCACAGGCTCAGCTCGCATTAGAATGGCTTGAACAAGAAACTATTTCCCAGCAAAAATATCAAGAGTTGTAGAGGCAGCTTTGGGAAATGAATGCAATAGAGAGCGAGACCTTTGATAGATAAAAAAAAGGAGAAGAGAAAATAGAGACAATCAAGCTAAAATTAGATAGGATCATAACTCGTACAGACACCATCTGCTCATTATATACAAATGTCTTGGCATGCAGGGCTCCCGCCACTAATTATGAATTGTTTTTGTTAGAACGATACTTGCTATTGAAAATTAAAGCCGTGAGAGGTGGAAAACCAATTGAATTAAAAATAGTTGAAGATTTTATAAATTGTTGCAAACAACATGGTGTAAAGGTTCAAAGCCTGCTTTGTGAATTTTACCCGCACAATTTTGTATTAGAGGATGAGGTGGAAAAGAACCTGAACCCTTTTGTGGGAGATGTTCAATTTCAAGCCTTTATCTCATTTGCAGTCAATCAACTTAAATGGTTCAAAGATCATAACGCATTCCAAAGACAAGAGCATGGATTGGATCTTTGGGTAAGAAGTGAACCCAAGCACCCTTTGCAAATGCTTGCCAACCATAAGAGTCTGATGAGAAGGGAAGGGGTGATTAAAATTTTAGGGCCTATTCATAAGGATATTGTACAAAATGGAGTATCATATTTTCAATCCATTCAAGAAAGCTCTCTGGCTACATCCAAGCTCAGGTGGATGGTCTCCACTAGTAGTGTGCAGGATAGGGAGCCATTTAATTACAGAAACTTTAAGGAAATCGCAACCCGTTTCATCACCTATAGCAACCTCATTTTAAGAGAAGGACCCTATTGGTTAGGATGTCAGTTTCGTAGCCCTATCATTTGGTATCCTCCTGAAGGTTACAAGGATATTTATGAATTGCCTGAAGGAAAGGAAGGACCCGCTTTTGCGCTCTTAGCTCAACATCATGGTTTCATACCAATTTTTTATGCTCCTTCTCTAGCCTACTCTTTAACTGCACTCCATCAGAATTACTTACTTTTCATGAGGACATGAAATAGGGTAAGCAGGGGAGTATGTTGAGTTATGAAATGGGTATGTATTTAATATTGACTGGAATCTGCATAGAGATGTTTGATGTCATATCATTGGAATCCAACTAAGAAGGAAATTGAAGGCTGGTTGGACAGGAGAATTCACGAATTCATGATGCAGGAGAATAGGAATCTGTGACTATCAAAGGAAGAGTGGTTAGACTACTACCTGTACATAGAGATCCATGAAATCTTCTTGGCATTTTTCCCTACTGAGCTGTACGAGTGGATCGTGAAGCTAGCAAATAGCCAAGGAAGGTGGACACTTGACGGTCCTATTATGTGGACCCCAGAGTTGGTGCATAGATTGGAAGCATCAGAAGATAAGATCATGCACGTTGTTGACCACTGGCTCGATTGGATTATAGGATGATTCATCTCTTAATTCATGGCAGACACTTTAGTCAGTTATAGCGAGGCAAAGTGACACTTCCTCAAAGGACCGCGAGGTAAGTGTGTAAAGTCCCTGAATACTTGGATTAAAATTTCATTGTGTGAAAAGGAGATTATGCAGTTACATTGATGTCTAGGGCTATCCGAAGTGGAAAAACCTAGAGGAACGAAGAAAGTAAGGGACTAGGGAATAGCCCTTTAATCTCACCTTTGTGAGGAGGCTAGGAAGAGCTCATGAAGGTCTCTCCACAAAGTGCAATTCATTTGATAAGTTAGATAATTCCACGCATACCACCCCTACCCACACCACCACCTCCATCTTCGCTCGTACCACTTCCACTGCCACCGCAAGTCCATATGGCAAGTGCAATAAAGTTGCCTGTGTTTAAGGGATTGGAAGATGAAGACCTGGACCAATTTTGGTTCGTGGTAAAAGCTATATGGGAAGCGCAAAGAGTTACGGATGACAATATAAACAAAGAAACTCTAGTTAGCACCCTGCAGGATCACGCACTGACCTGGTACATTAAGCACTCAAGTGATAATCCAAATGCGAGAATCGCGGATATCCAAACTGTGATAAATAAGGAATTTAGTCAGACGAAGTCGTAAGCACAATCGATCATTGGGTTCAAAGAGATCACAATGCTACCAAGAGAGACTCCTCGGGAGTTGGATCAGAGGCTAAAGTGTATGAGTCATGAAGCTAATATGACTTTGGAGGATGGACAGCACTGCGAATTTGTTTGTAGCAATGCTAACGCCACATTTGAGAAACGCACTGTAACAATAGAGGTTAACGACTTAGGCAGAAGCCTTGGAGATTGCGATGAGGCTGCATGAGACTCTAATAGAGGATCCTAACTTCGGAGTTCAGCAGATACATGCACAGTTGAAAAACTTATGCCTTGAGATGCAGAGTCTGAAATAGGACAGGATAGATTGACCAGAAGTGCATGAAGAAGTATGGTGCATTAAATGTAAGGGTCAGGGAAACCACAAGGACCACTGCCCAGTGTTCGTAAATTACCTCGCGGGAGGGGGACCAATGCTGTTAAGGCCAGAAACACAAGCAGGACCTAGCACAACACCTACTTTGTGGTGTGCGATTTGTCAAATAGGAGGAAAGTATGCTATGGACAACTGTGATTTGTTGCAAAATTACATGTAGAATACGTAACAGTTTTTCTATAATTTCTATAGATCGGTTGGACACGATGAGCACACTTGTAGAAGCTATGAGTTGATGATGGATAGGACTCTGACCTATAGAGTTCAAGCCGAAATGTGGCCCCTAGACCAGTAGTGTAGGGATGGCGCGAACTGGATTTCAAGGGCGCGGATGAGGCTGAGGTAGAGGAGGACCTAGAAGAGGTCACGGATAGTTGATATGCTGTAATTGCGAAGGGCCATAACATTATGCCTATGATTTTACAAATCCAACGTGTCCATCATATTTGTATTGTACCCTATTTGATCATGAGACAAAGGATTGTCCTACGCTGATAGCTAGGCTATGCAACAAGGCAGTGCTATCACCTTCCCCGACTCAGAACCTGCAAATGATGAGGTCTGAGCCGCTTGAGGATGACCCAAATGTGAACATTGTGCTCCAAAGTGGAATTATGATGGGAGATGATAAAGGAAAACAACTAGAGAATATCACTTGGGTTCGCAAAGCTCCGACGAAAGAAGAGGAGTTTGATTTGGAGCACGCTCGAGAAAACTTTATGGAAGCTAAGAAGGGCTTCGCTGATGACTCCACTTCAGGAAGAAAAGATCGATCAAAGCAGAGATGGACCCATTGATGCTCAGAATGTTCCTCGAAACATGGATGAAGCTACTACACAATAGTAAGGTTGTAAAGGGATTACAGGAACTCATTAACATATGTGTTGGGACTGCGCCAGGAGAACCGTACATAGTCTGGAAGATTGGAAAACACAAGACTAGGATAGGGAGAGAAATGAGGCTAAACACGCAGATTAGAGAATATGAGATGGACCAAGTAATTATGGATTTAGGATCAGACGCAAACTTTCTGCTGAAGTAGACATAGGAGCGCATGGGGAGGCCTAAACTGTAGTGATCTCCAATCTAGCTGCGGATGGAAAACCAATAGAAGATAACACCCCTAAGGCAATTGAAGGGAATCACTGTGGATATTAAGGGAGCGAGCATGCTAGCAGACTTTGAAGTAATAGAGATTGTTGATGACAACAATCCATACCCTACGATCTTAGGAATTGATTGGGCCACTAACATGAATGTGGTGATTAATCTGAAGAAGCGCAAGATTATTTTTGAAAAGAAGTCTCTACACCTAGTTATAACCTTGGAACCTGCTGAAGGATCATGCTATATAGAGTCGGTGCGCGACTATGAAAGTGATGATGATTTGGACTGTATCTACAAGATAACCGCGCGAGAGAAATACTAGGTAAATCCAACTACAGATGGATGAATTTCATGGGAGCGCGAAAGCTCCTGTACTTCAAATTTGGATGAGGAAATAGAGCAATGGCAGAACCAACTACATGAGGTAACCACGCTAAACTGTAATATGATGACAAGATCATTGTGCTGTGTATCGACAGAAGTGAGAGATCTGCCTATGTATGATGGATTAGGTGAGGTATATGCTTTCTTGGACAGATTCGAAAGGGAGGTGTCAGAGAAGCAATGTTTCTAGGCCCTTAATTGGGTACTATACGCTATGCCCACAAGGTGGTGAGGTACGCACAAAGGAAGCTTTGAAGACTAGTGCGCATGTAGGAGGATGATGCACACACGGTTTGCGAAACCTATAGTGCGAATGGCAGATAAATATAATGGACAGGATGGTCCATGCACACATCAATCTGGGTGGGTACAGGCATATGGTCAACCACCTATGCGGATGTACATGAACTTTGTTAGAGCCAGTCTGGTCAGCCCTCCGTCAGAGATCAAAACTCTTTGTGCATTTCAATTTTAGGTGTCCCGCTCCATTCACTCAGCTACATTCCGCTAGGGGCATGCCATGATCTGATGAAGAAAGTCATGCTAATCATTTCCCCTCATGTCTAGCTCCTGCTGGCTCAGGTCTTTTGTAAATAATCACCAAAGTCCATAACAGTCAAGGTCTGGTCCTTTAAAGGACAAAGGTCATTTTCTATGTTTGGGTCTAGTAATTCATCAATATAGTCTTTGAAACATGTCCAGTAAATCCATGCAAGCCAGAGGGAGGCCCTTACATAGCTATGGTTCAGAGAGCTTCATCGTCATGTGGATAGACTTCGATAGTGTCATTTATGACAAAATTTTCCAAAAATTTGCGAGTTGATTTTTCAGATGCAGTCATGGTTTCTGTGGCCAAATGTCCTGTCATACAGTCCCTGTAAAGAGTGCTGAAAATTTCATCATTTGAGCCAAAATTTCAAAGGGAAAGTGAAAATCAGTGTGTTCTAAAGTCAGTGGAAAAAGTGTTGAAACAAGACATTAGAAAAGTGGGTTTTTGTAAAATTTAATTTAAAAATGACCTCCAAAGCCTATATACACAAAATCACCATAAGACAAGCTCATTGTGCAAGCAAGGCGGTGGAAGAAAGGTGCAAGGTCGAAGATTTGAAGAGTGAACCGATTTGGAGCAATTTAGGGTGATCTCAAAGCGCACGACGAAGATACAAAGGAGCATGGCGCACTCAATGGGTGTGGCACACACAGAGCCTGTCCACTATGTAAATCCGCCACTGGCACGATGCACTCAGAGTGCGCGGTGCACTGGGCATTGTGCGCGGCGCACAGGGATATAAAGCCCAGAAACCAACTAATTCGCCCAAAAATTTTGTGGATGCTCATCAAATTTGAAAGGTAGGCAACCTACCTCCACTTTTGCATCAAACTTGAAAGGAATAGCATGGTTTTAGGATTATAAATCGAATGCGAAAATGTTTTTATAAAGCAAACAAAAGAAGACACAAAGAAAACACGAGGCTAGGGTTTGTGCCACGGTGATATTGCAACCAAGGTGTTTTTCCTACCCTACCCCTATTACTCATTTCCCTATGGCAATTTCCCCTAATAAATACCCTAGCACTACCAAAATAATACTCCTTTTCGCCCCTCTTCCTATTGCTCAAAAAGCTCAAACCCTACCTTGCAAACAACACAAACCATACCCCATCAACACTACACCCAAACTCCTCCCAAGTCCCTAACAAATTTCTCCCTTTAAACCCCTATTCACATTACTTCATTCCCTTCCTAATACTCCTTGTTTAATTGTCCCCTTGGTGGTAGATTGTCAAAGCAACTACCAGCTTCATTTAAATCAAAGGGCAGCACTAAAATTCAGTGTACAAACAACAGTCATGGCATCCGAGGTTTCATTAGAATATGAGGAAGAGACCCACAGTGACACAGCTTCAGGAGAAAGGGCCCACAGGAGACATCACCGGAGTGGTAGACATCTTAGAGATGAGCCAAACTCCCTCACTGAGTTGCAGGCATGCCCTCTTGCTATGTCTTGTTTCCAACACTTAGCATGTTTTGAATTTTGTCAGAGGGTGGCAAATGTCAGAGTTCATCATGAGTTGGCCCGTCTTTTTGCACTTCACCTACATGGAGGATAGTCTATCTTGGCTGGGGTCACTTTCAAATTGACACCCGAAACCATATCAATAGCAATAGGCATACCGAACATGAGAACAGTGGCATAAGAAGAAGAAGGTGGAGAGACATCATTATGAGCCTTACATTAAGGCCAGCTGTTTGAGCCATCTCACGAGAGTTTTTCCATTCAGATTTTTGAGAGATGAGTATGCTCCGCTCATGAAATTGATCATGAAGTACTTCAGTTGCGAGGGGAGGTTTTCTCGCCTTTATGCCCATCACATCAGGTTTCTCATGCACTTTACCAGGGTGCGAATGATGAACCTCCCATTTTTCATCTGCAGGAACATAGAGAGGATGAAGAATTTCATACAGCACAAGACCCCTTGACAGCAGCTCAACATTGTTTATCACTTTTCCCTTGTCCGGATTTTGGTGGACCATCAGTTGGGATTGCAGGGTATTTCTTGGGAGGACTTCATCTCCCTTGACTTCTTCAGCTCTCCACAGGTAGTATTAGAGGTAGAGCATGAGATAGGTGGCCCATCATCTCATCAGTATGAGCGACATGAGACTACTACTATGCCAGTATACATCACCTATCAGAGAGGCGGTAGATCCTTATTTGCAGCAGCAAAGCGAGTGTTATCTCCACCCGGGGTGGAAAGGTGCCTCACTTCTGACATCGGCATCACATGAGCAGGGAAAGGGTAAGGAGACAGTGCAAGAGGAAGGGCCATCAGGTGAGCGAGAGACCGAATTTTTCCTCCTCCATGATGATGAGATAGATGCAAAACCAACAAATGCAGAGCTTACAGAGATCATCCAGGAGCAGCAGTCAGTGATAGAGTCCTTATCCATTGACTTGGAGAGGGCCAAGTGGAACATGAAATACCTAGAGTAGAGAAACAAGCAGCTTTAGGACCAACAGACGATCATGGAGCTGTGAAACATTCGTGAGCATCGCCAAGCTACTCAAAGGAGAAGGGTTGAGCTCACATCTATAGAGCAAGAAATTAATGAAGATCAGGAGGCCAACCTTGAGAGGGTCAACATGCATTTGGAGAGGCTGCTGGAAAAAGCTAACTAGGACCTTGCTCTACTGAGACACATGGCTTTCCGTTACAAGGTGCGAAACATGAGTGCACAGGCCCAGATAAGGAACTTGAAGGTGAAATTAAGGAAAGCAACAAGAAAGGAAAAAAGGGAAAAAGAGCAAGATCAGCTTCAAATCTTGGCTGAGGCTTCCTTGGCCTATCATAACACCCCATAGAGATCCTCCAGCCCAAATTTCAAAAAATTTGGGGAATTTTTGGTCACATTGTAATTTTTTGGGCAAAAAACAGGGATTTTCTCCCTGTGCGCCGCGCCACTGGCGTGACTCTAAAATTCTAGGGCTCCAAATGAGGAATGGCTTGCAGTTTTGAATTCATCATGGAAAATTACGACTACTGGTGTCCGGGCAAGAAATTTGGGCAAGGTATGAGTCTCCAAAAGGTCAACAAACACCCAAAAATGGCCTCTCTGCCACTTTTTTGACACACAGAAAGCAGTCTTGGGAGAATGGAGATTTGGAGGAAAAAATGAGCACCAAATTTGAAAATTCTAGTTGGATTAGAAAGTAGACAGGACAGGCTTTCCATCAAGCCCACTTGGGCACATTTTGGACACCTAAAAGTGCCCCAAAATAGGCCCCAAAGTAGCACGATGCACAGAGAAAATGGCACGGCGCACAGAGGAAAAATTGCCAATTTGCTTCCGTTTCGCGAAATTTCTATTTGCGACTTCTCCTAGTGATCCTACTCATCTGCACTTTGGTTTTTGGGCACCAAAGGGGGCATTTAATTTATTTTTTTCTCCAGATTGGCTTCTATCCAAGTGGCGAAGGAAGGCAAACAGTCACCCAAGCCAAATGTCATGTTTGTAGCGTTGCACTTGTAGCTGATGGTTGGCTCTCCATCTCCATTTTGCAATGATTCGAGTAACTCCCCAACCCTTGGGTGTTCTATCTCTTCCTCACACATTCTATATATTATATACAAGTTATTTAGAAAGGGTTGGTTGGCTTGTAACTTCTGGGAGACTGTGGGAAAGAAACTTTGTTTCTTCACTGTGTATTTTGATAGAGAATTAATGAAAGGCTGCGGCTCTGTTTCATGAGATTCTTGTGGTTGTGAATGTAGCAAATGTGTCTCTTATGTTTTCATATGTATTTCGTTATGTTTCATAATTAAATTCATGTTCATTTCCAGTGAAATTTTCTGAGTGAGATTAGGTAGAATTCAATTTTATTGCTCTGCCTATGGGAAAATTTCATGTTCAGTGTTATTCTTCTGTTGAAAAGGATTCATGTCACTATGCCCTTTTCACTTTCTTCAGCAATCTCTTCATGTCACGGTACCTTAAACTAAATTGTTACATTTCCCGCCTACCTTTCCTCACGGAATAATCTGTGCCTTTGTATTAAATTCTCTAATCTTTGCTGAGTGCCGGTCCCATACCATCCTAGAAGCTCGGTCATTCATGAAAATTGTTTCCAGAATCCCTATTCACTTACTAGCCTAAGGTAAATATTGCATTGTAAGTCATCTCAGACCATTTTCGATCATCTATTCACTGAGCGTGACTTGGAGAGAGCCCTCTCCTGCTCTGGTAGGGATAGCTACCAGACTGAGCGTGGTTTGTGGTTACCCTAATTTTTTCCTTCCTTTAGCCTAAGGCAGATTTAGGTGCTAACATAGTGGCAACCATACTGGGGAACAAACTGAAATCAAATCCCCTTGTTTCATAATAATTCTAAGCTTTCGGATGATGAGCTTAGGATTGGAAAGGCTGAATAAGTTGGATGTGTCTTGTGATTTTTCTCAATAGCACGCTGGCTTCGAGACGATATACCAGAGCCAATCCAGACCCAGATCCTCCTCATATCTACGAAAACCCCAATTTGATCCTAAGACTCCTTCATCAAGAAAGCACCATAACTCTAGTGTTCAAATCCCATTCGTGTCCCGATATTTTTGAGAATCTTGAAGAGCTTGAGTTTGACGAATGGTTTGAGATATCATTGTTTGAGTCTAGATCCGAAAGGGCTGTTGATTATACTATCCCCAATCCGCAATTTCTTGTAGACCTCGAAATAGAAAGAGCTAATAGGTTAATTGATAATTACATTGCAACACAACCCCAAATTCCAATTGCAAGCCCCTTGCAAACTGTGCACACTCCTCCAACACCTCCAATGCCAAATCCACTGAGAATGATGGTTGTTCGTTTTGCACCCTTTGTTCTGCCCCATGTTCTAGATGATATGCCAATGGATTATCAAAGTAAAATCCTTTTTTCTGATGGCACTCCTAACAGCATTACTGCTTAGCAACATGTAGACAAAATGGCAGACTTCTATGAACTTCATGAGATCGATGCGGAGAACGTGGCAATGAGGCTCTTTGTACAGACATTTGCAGGTGATGTGAGGAAATGGTTCAGAGGTTTGCTAGCAGCAGGTATCACTACCTTGGCTGAACTAAAAAGACAATTTTTAAACCGGTGGGAAGTGAAAAAGAATCCCCTTCAAATTCTAGCCGAATATGAACAAATCAAATGGAACGCTGGTGAGTCGGTCCAAGACTATTGTGTTAGATTTAATGCAGTCTATAACGAAATTCCAGATCATCTAAAGCCACTTGTGGGACTAGCTATGATGAAGTTTCCAGATGGTTTTGATGCTGACATGGCCTACCAATTAAGAGTGAGAGAACCGACCACAAAGGAAGACATGCAGAAAATTGCGGTCAGCGTTGAAGCAAATCTGCTATCCAAAAGAGCTAGAGTGAAAGCAGAAAAGAAAACCACTGTGAAAGAAGAGTCTTCTTCAATGGATCAACTACTCAAAAAGGTAGAGCAGATGCTTGAAAGAGTGAAGCTCGACAAGCTTGAGCCACAAGTTAGGAATCCTAACTTCTGTGGCCAGCAGTAGCCACAATATAGAATAAGACAAAGAGATCAGCGAACCCAAGAGCAGACAACACAATAGCTGGTACAAATACCTTTGCAGTAGAATTTTGTGCATGGACCGGAGTCAGATCAAGACGAGAATGTAATAGGTGAAGAAAACCACCTCTTTACTCTAGATGAGATGCCTACTTACATTACTGAAGAAGAAGAATGTGCAGTGAATTCAGCTGCACACCAAGACACAGATTTTATTCTAGCTAGAAACATTGTTTTGGAAGAACAATCAGAAGAATATCAAAGAGGATATATGAATGCTCTATCTGCACAGTAGCAGTGATATTCACTTAGAAACAGAGATGTGTCAGGAAAATCAATTCAGAAACAGAAGGAGGTTGAAGCAGCAAAAAATGATTCATCAGCTACACAAAGAAAAGGAAAGGAGGCGGTTGGTCCGGAGAGCAGCAAATCAAAATTAGCAGAACAATCACAGCAGCAAGCTACATCAAAAGAAAAAGAAAAGAAAGAGATCCCAGTCAAAGAGGTAGAAAAGACTCCCACTTTTAGCTTAGAGAATGAGATTTCTAAGTTAAAGGTATCCATCCCCTTCACTGAAATAATGAAGAACAACAGTTATAGAGGACAGATTTCTAAAATGTTGAATTTGGACCCAATGTCCGACATGGTAAATGTAGAAGATGATCAGCCCGAAATGATTTTTGGACCAGCATCGAATGGTGAGTCTCCTGATAGCGATGTGCCACCCTTCTATATCAGTTTACAATTGCATGATTTTGTGTTACACAATGCCATGTTCGATTCCGGAGCTTCTCACAATCTCATGCCCAAGGCTATGATGGATAAGCTTGGTCTGGACATCGCTCGGCAATATCATGATCTCTATTCATTCAATTCCAGCAGAGTAAGATGTATAGGACTCATCAAAGACTTGGTTGTGAGTTTGGATCAGCTTCCTATGAAAAATGTTTTGATGGATGTGGTGGTCGCAGATATTCCTCCAAGGTTTGGCATGCTTCTTTCTAGGTCTTGGGTAGCGAAATTGAAAGGGACACTACAGCTGGATTTCTCCTATGCAAGAATCCCGGTGTTTGGACAAATGAAGAAGTTATATCGGGAACAAAAAATAAAATATATGATCACAAGCAAGGAGAAACTTATAAATCATCCTATTAACTATGTACATATAGATTTAGAGTCTTTTTCTTTGTTTTTAGATAGTTTAAATGATGTAGATAGTCAGATAGTAGAAGCAAATGATATTCCGGAAATAACAGAAAATTTCGGATAAATTTTGAAGAAAGAAGGACAAGAAAAGTAGGAAAATGTTGGGCAATCAGCTGAAAGTAATGGACAACAAGCAGACAAGGCATGACAAATAAATTTCCAGCACTTACAAGAGGAGGAAGAAGGCTTGTGGACCATGGATTTCGATGGAGCAGTAGGAAATGATGGCGCTGGAATTGGAATTTGGGTATGCAGTCCTTTCTCTGCCCTAACAAAGTGCCTAGCAGTGTGAGGGTTTGCTCTTACAAGCTGGCTTTCGAGTGTTCAAACAATGAAGCTGAGTATGAAGCTCTGATTGCTGGCCTGAAGATTCTTAGAAAGCTGAGTGCAAAAAGGATTTCGGTATATGGCAACTCCGAATTGGTAATAAAGCAGGTCAGAGGTGAGTATTAAGCAAAACATCCTAGGATGCGGGCCTATCGTAATGCAGTTTTAGACATCTTGAAGTTATTTTCAGAATACACCTTGACATATGTGCCCCGTGTACAAAATAGTATTGTTGATGCTCTTGCCAAGGCAGAAAGTAGTTTGAATATCCCCATGAACTCCAGCAAGAAATTTGAAATCCATGCCAAGCATCGTCCAACCATTCCAGACAATCAGCGATATTGGCAAGTGTTTCAAGATGATGAGGAGATTAAGGATTTTCTGCTAAACAAAGGCAAGTTCAAAGAAACCTCAATTGATGTAGAAAACGATGAGGGCAAAGGGAATGGTAAAGATGAAGTGAAAATCAATGAAATGGACGTGTTGCAGTTGAAGAATAACATCATTCCTAAAGGCTTGATACCTCTAGAGGAACTTTTTGATCAGGATGATGTAGCCCGCAAGCCAACATTGCAGCCAAGAGAGAAGGGTGTGGAAGAGGTCAACATAGGAACAACTGACAATCAAAAGTTGGTAAAATTGTCTAAAACATTACCGCCAAAGATCAAGGACAAATACATCAGTTTGATGGCTTCATTTGCAGATGTGTTTGCTTGGGATTATTCTGATTTAAAGACCTATGATACCAATATTATTCAGCACATAATACCCATCAAGCCCAATCAAAAACCATTTAGACAGAAGCTGAGAAGGATAAATCCAAAGTTGCTGCCATCTATCAAAAAGGAGGTAAACATGTTGTACAAGTCAGGTATCGTTGTTCCCATCAGATTTTTAGATTGGATCTCTAACTTAGTGCATGTACGCAAGAAGACCGGTGAGATCCGCCTATGCATTGATTTCAGAAATCTAAATAAAGTGTCATTGAAGGACAACTATCCACTGTCCAAGATGGACCATATACTTTAGCGAGTAGTGGGGACATCTCGTATGTCACTGCTTGATGGTTATTCTAGATATAACCAAATTTCTGTCCATGAAGATGATAGAGACAAGACAGCATTCACCACTCCATGGGGAACCTTTCACTATGCTAAAATGCCTTTTGGTTTAAAAAATGCAGGTGCCACATTTCAGCGTGCAATGGACTTTTCTTTTGTGAATGAGAAGGATGTGTTTTTGGTGGTGTACCTGGATGATTTGACGCTATTTTCCAAATCTGATGAGAGCACATGCATCACCTAAAAACTGTCTTACAAAAGTGTAGAAAATATGGTTTATCGCTGAATCCTAAGAAGAGCTTGTTTTCCATGGAGGAAGGCAAATTACTTGGACATATAATTTCAAAGTATGGCATCCGTATTGACCCAGCACGTGTGCAAGCAATTCAGAAAATCGATCTGCCCCGGAATAAAAAGGAGATAAAATCGTTCAATGGTAAGATGAATTTTCTGCGTCGCTCTGTGCCTAATCTTGCTGAACACTTAAGAGAGATGACTAACATGCTCAAGAAGGATAGCCAAGTGAAATGGACAAAGGAGGCTGTAAAATCTTTCAACTTGGTCAAATTGGCCCTTTCTTCAGCTCCAGTTCTAGTCAGCCCGGACTACACTTAGGATTTCATATTGTTTTCATTTGCTTTTGAGCACACTATGGCAGCGGTATTATTGCAGAAGAGAGATTATCATGAAAGACATATTGCATTCTTCAGTGGGGCTATAAGGGATGCAACTTTAAAGTACAACATCATTGAGAAGCAAGCCCTGGCATTGGTGAATGCATTGAAGGATTTCCGGGTATATATCTTACATTCTCACATTCTTGCCTATGTTCCTAATACTACCGTAAAAGATGTTTTACTGCAGACTGATTCAGAAGGGAGAAGAGGAAAATGGATCGTGGCTTTGCTGGAATATGATGTGGAAATAAAGCCCACAAAGCTGGTCAAAGGACAGGGGTTGGCAAAGCTAATGGCCGAATCAAACTTGCATGCCTTGGACATAAATTTGATCGCTACCATGTTCGATGAAGATGAGGAAGGAACATCAATTCACGTATCTGAAATGTTTGCTTTGTCCCTATGGTATTCAGATATAATATATGTGCTGAAAAATCTGTCACCACCGCCCGACATAACTAGAAACAAAGTGAGAACACTCAAATTGAAGGCTGCCAAGTTTTGCATTTTGAATTCTACACTGTATTGGAAAGATCCCAGTGGAATTTGTTAAATTGTTTGGTGGAAGAAGAGGCAAAGAAAGTCATGGAGGATTTCCACGGAGGAGAGTGTGGTGGTCACCTTTTTTGGAAGTCGGCAGCGAACAAAATTTTGAGAGCAAGGTACTACTGGCCTACATTGTTTGTTGATGTGTATAAGATGGTCAAGCGCTGTCATAAATTTCAGATTTTCAAAAGAAAGTAGAAATTATAGCCTTTGCCACTTAAACCTATTGAGGTGAGCACTCCTTTCCAGCAGTGGGGGTTGGATTTCATTGGGGAAATTCATCCTGCCTCTTCCGAACAGCATAGATGGATCCTTACAGTGACAGACTATTTCAAAAAATGGATTGAGGTAGCTCCCACCAGACAAGCTACAGATACGGTAATCATTTCATTTCTTTAAAATAACATCTTGTCTCGCTTTTGTTGTCCGAATAAGTTAATCAACGATAATGCAACAACTTTCAAATCGAAAAGGATGGTAGAATTTTGTCATAAGTATCATATCATTCTGGGTCATTCAACTGCCTATCATCCACAAGGCAATGGATTGGTGGAATCTTCGAACAAATCATTGGTCAACATTATCAAGAAGCTGCTGGAAATAAATAAAAAGAGCTGGAATAAGAGGCTGGTCCAAGCGCTTTGCATAGATTGGATCAGTTAGAAAAAATCCATTGGTATGTCCCATTTGAGCTTGTTTAAGGAGTTGACATAGTATTTCCTGCCTCTCTTGCTACCCCGATAGTCAGACTTCTTCAGGAGGCCGACAGTGAAGAAGATCCCATGCAGAGAAGGTTGAATCAAATGGTCCACTTGCAGCAAACACGAGAAGAAGTTTCCAAGAACACATCCAAATTGCAGGAGAAAATAACAAAAATCTATGACAGAAAAGAAAAGGCAGATAAATTTTAGTTGGATGATGTGGTGTTGAAGTGGGATGCCAGGAATGAATAAAAAGGCAAGCACGGAAAGTTCGAAAATCTTTGCAAAGGTCCTTTCAAGATTGTAGCATATAGGGGTCAGAATGCCTTTCTTCTGAAGGAAATGAATGGGGAAGATTGTCCTAGAGGGCCGATCAATGGTCAGCTGCTCAAGCGGTACCACTGCTGATTTGTTAATGCTACTTCTACTATCATTGTAAATACCATTTTTATTTCAATTTGGTTTCAGTCTGTCAAGTTAGTTTTTGAGTTTTTTCAATGTCAAGTTTGAGTCAACTTCTTGGTCATTTCAGTTTCATATATAAGTCAGATTCATGTGTTGTTTATCGAAATGATGACTCCATAACCCAATGGACAAAAGGTACTGTCTAGCTACTGCAGAGATCTGTTGTTCTTGGCACCTCCAAGAAGCTACCATCCCCCATTGGAGCCAATGTTAGAGCCGGTCTGGTCAGCTCTCCGTCAGAGATCAAAACTCTTTGTGCATTTCAATTTTAGGTGTCTTGCTCCATTCACTTAGCTGCATTCTGCTAGGGGCATGCCATGATCTGATGGAGAAAGTCATGCTAATCATTTCCCCTCATGTCTGACTCCTGTTGGCTCAGGTATTTTGTAAATAATCACAAAAGTTCATGATAGTCAAGGTCTGGTCCTTTAAAGGACAAAGGTAATTTTCTATGTTTGGGTCTAGGAATTCATCCATTTGGTCTTTGAAACATGTCCAGTAAAGCCATGCAGGCTAGAGGGAGGCCCTTACACAGCTATGGTTCAGAGAGCTTCATCGTCATGTGGATAGACTTCGACTCTTCTTCAAAACTCTGTTTTGAAGAAAAGTCAAATAGTGTCATTTATGACAAAAGTTTCCAAAAATTCGCCAGTTGATTTTTTCAGATGCAGTCATGGTTTCCATGGCCAAATGTCCTGTCGTATAGTCCCTGCAAAGAGTGCCGAAAATTTCAAAGGGAAAGTGAAAATCAGTGTGTTCTAAAGTAAGTGGAAAAAGTGTTGAAACAAGACATTAGAAAAGTGGGTTTTTGTAAAAGTTAATTTAAAAATGACCTCCAAAGCCTATATACACAAAATCACCATAAGACAAGTTCATTGTGCAAGCAAGGTGGTGGAAGAAAGGTGCAAGGTCGAAGAGTTGAAGAGTGAAGCGATTTGGAGCAATTTAGGGTGATCTCAGAGCGTGCGGCGCACATACAAAGGAGCGTGGCGCACTCATTGGGCACGGCACACAAAAATCCCATCCACTGTGTAAATCCACCACTGGCGCGACGCACTCAGAGCATGTGACGCACTAGGCATTTGTAGGAATTTACAGGGTAAGTTCCTCAGACAGAACACCAAAGGACACCGCTCACAAATAGATCACAAATCAATACACCAGTATTTTGACTTGGTTAAAACCCTCAAAGAGGGAAACAGTCCACGGCCTGAGCCAACATGGCCACTTCAGGCAATTTATTAATAAAAGAATGAAAAATTACATATGCTTCTCTCATAGACGGATTACCCTACAAATGACCCTCCATGCTCTTTAAATAGAGATCATGGACCAATCGGGCGTTAAGCCATGGATCAAGTGTCGGTAATACCAAAGAGAGAATGAACTGTCGGATCACTACATATTGTGACTGTCGGATTGTAAGTTACAAAATGTACATAGTAAAGAAACACACTTTACCTAACTCTATACCTAACTCTATACTAGACTAAGTTGTACTTAACTATTTCCTATGTGTTGAAATATCCTAACATCCCCCCTTAAGAACAACTTGGGATAGGATTGAAGGATTTACAAATATGACACAATAGGAGAAGGAAGGAGGCACTAGATCCTATCCCCCCTTAGTGACAACTTCCTGAACTCCAACCATAAATCGAAGTTTAGTGAACTTCACCTTTGTGAGAGCCTTTGTAAAGATGTTTACAACTTGATCATCGTTGAACAATATTGCACTTCAAGAACATGGTCATGAATGAGCTTTCTGATGAAGTGCATGTGCAGTTCAATGTGTTTGCTATGCTGATGTTGGACTGGATCTTTGCATAGTTGAATGGCACTTTGATTATCACACCAAAGTGTAGTCGGATGCTGCTGCTGAAAGCCAAACTCTGACAGGATCTGACGAAGCCACAAGGCTTCCTTACTAGCTTCTACGGCACCACGATACTCTGCTTCTGCTAAAGAAAGAGAAATGGCACCTTGTTTCTTGCAAGACCATGTAATAGGTCCTGAAACAAGAGTGAACACATAACCTGCAGTAGACTTCCGATTATCAGGGTCACTAGCCCAATCGGAATCAGTGAAACCAACCAATAGAGGAGATGCTTCGGCACTGTAATGAATCCCAAACTAAACTGTACCTCGAACATAACGAAGTATTCTTTTAGCTGCTTTCCAATGAATTTCATGTGGGTTTTGCATAAACCGAGCAACAAGGCCAACAACAAAGGAAAGGTCAAGACGAGTATGGGTTAGATGCAAAATTTTTCCTACAATTTGACGGTATAAGGTAGCATCAACTTCAAGAGAAGTACAAGTGACTGAAAGTTTGACTCTAGACTGAAAGGGAGAAGGGGTTGGGTTACAGTCTTCCATGTGAAAATGGCGTAGAATATCACAAGCATACTTGGACTGAGAAAGGGAAATACCTTCCTTGGATTGCAAGACTTGAAGACCGAGAAAATAATGTAAGTGTCCTAAGTCTGTCATTTCAAACTTCCTTTTAAGGCTAGACTTCACATGGTTTATAAGGTTGGGATCACTACCAGTCAGGATAAGATCATCAACATAAAGAACAAGAATGATAAGAGACTTGCCCACTTTCTTGGTGTAGACAGTATTGTCAGAATGACACCTAGAGAAGCCAGATTCTAAAAGAAAGTTATCCATTTTGGCATACCAAGCTCAAGGAGCTTGCTTGAGACCATAAAGGGATTTCTTAAGCCGACATACAAGGCTGGAGTCTGTTTGTATAAATCCAATAGGTTGTTCCATATAGATTTCTTCATGCAAGTCCCCATGCAAGAAGGCGGATTTAACATCCATCTGATGGACTTCCCATTTGAAAGAAGCAGCAAGGGAAAGAACAAGGTGGATAGAGTTCATTTTGGCTATAGGGGAGAAGGTTTCAGTATAGTCAATGCCTTCAACTTGTGAAAAACCCTAAGCAACAAGACGAGCTTTATGTTTATCAACTTTCCCATCTGATCCATACTTGGTTCTGTAAACCCATTTGCATCTAACAAGTTTTCATCCCTTTGGTAGAGGAACAAGATCCCATGTATCATTTTCCAATAATGAATGATATTCTTCATTCATATCTGCTTCCCAATCTGGATGGCTTGAAGCTTCTGCAAAGGTGTCAGGATCATAATTCACTGAAGCTTGAGCCAGTAAAGAAGAGGCTCTCTCAAACTGAGAACGTGTACATCGCTGATCTGTAGGATCACCGGCAAGATCACCTGCTGCATCCCGAGTAGCATGGACCCATTTTGGAAGCTGAGGAGCTGAAGGAGGATCCTGAGAAGGTGGGGGAGAATTTTCATCCTCGCTTTCATCATCTGAAGAAGAAATATTTTCAAAAGTAGAAGAGATAGGGAGAGGTGGCACATCCGCCGAACTAGGCTCGCAGGCCGATACATTTTCAGCAAACTTTACATCTCTTCTAATGATAACATTTTTGGACTTAAGTGGAATAAGTCTATATCCTTTGACATCTTCAGAATATCCAACAAAAATACATTTTTCACTCTTAGGTTCTAAAGCTTTATGTTTCTCATCTGGAATATGGGCCCATGCTTCACTTCCAAAAACACGAAAGTGACTTACATCTGGTTTGATTGAGCTCCATGCTTCTTTTGGAGTGATATTGTTTAAAACCTTAGTAGGAGTGCGATTTATTATGTAATTTGCACAGTTAATTGCTTTTGCCCAATAATTAAGACTAAGTCCTTTAGATTTAAGCATACAATTAGCCATTTCCTTTAAGGTGCGATTCTTCCTTTTAGCTACACCATTTTGTTGTGGAGTATATGGAACAGTATGTTGCATTTGAATTCCATTCTCAATGCAAAAGTTGATGAATGTGTTTTTAACATATTCTCCGCCATTATCAGATCTTAGCTTAAGAATTTGATGTCCAGATTGTTTTTCAACAAAGGCCTTAAAGGCCAAGAACATGTTAAATACTTCACTCTTGGGTTTTAAGAAGTATACCCAAGTGCGTTTGGAGAAATCATCAATGAAAGTTAAGAAATACTTGTAGCCAGAGAATGAAGCAACTAGAAGTGGACCACATAAATCACTATGCACGAGCTGTAAAGGGGATGAGGTGTGCCAAGAGGCACGTTTTTCAAAACTGTCCTGATGATGTTTTCCGAGTACACATCCAGAACAAACACCATCTCTGCAAGAGACCATTGGAAGACCTGTCACCATATTTTCTTTACATAGATTCTAAAGAGAGCGATAGTTTAAGTGACCAAATCGCTCATGCCAAAGTTTGCTCACTTCATCATTATGAGCAACAAATACTGAGGGAAGATTTGATGACCCAAAGTTGTGAAACTTATACAACCTTGTAGAATCATCAGTAATGCCAGTCGCTAAAATCTGTCTAGGATCTCTTAGGTCCTTAATTACAACATCGTGAGGTGAAAATTCAACGATTTTACCTTCACCTGAATGGGTTATCTGATATACAGATAGAAGGTTGTAGGATAATGTTGGAACACATAATACATCATTAAACTGACCATTGTCTAGATGAACAGTTCCAGTCCCTACAACACTAAGAGATCTATCATCACCAGCATATATATTTTTGGTGTTACAATCATTTAAAGAAGAAAGCATGGCTTTGTTTTTGGCCATGTGATAAGAAGCTCTAGAATCAATGAGCCACTCATGAGAATGAGAAGAAGAAGATACATTTAGTGCATAGCCAAACCGAGATGCTTGACAACCACATGCAGAAAGTTCCATTCCTGAAGATGAAGTTGAAGTTGAAGATTGCTCCAAATGGATGTTATGCTTCTTCATTGCTGCTTCCAAGGCTTTCATCTTCTTAAAGCATTTGGATTCTAAGTGGCCATCTCGATTACAAAAGTTGCAATGTCTATTAGTCTTCTTCCCTTTGTTTTTATTTGTCTTATCATTTTGTTGAAATAATTTTTCATTTTGAGGCTGAAATTGCTTTGGACCCTTGTTTGGTTTAGGACCATTCTTTTTAGGATACAACTTCTTAGGATTCTTTGGATTTGGTTGTTGCTGGGCAGCTAACGCTTTCTTAGAAGAGTTTCCAAGATGAAGAAGACCAAGGTGTAAGAGTTTTTCTTGTTCTCTTATTAAAGAATCACAAAATGAATCAAAGGAAGGGGACTTGTAGGCTTGTCCTTGAGAAATGAAGGCTTCTCTTGTAGAATGGAAGGTGGAAACAAACACAGAATAGGCTGGTCCCAACTTAGTAAGAATGGAGTAGATAAGGCTACTATCTTCTTTCTTAACCTTAACACCTTCCAAGAGAAGTCTAAGGGTCTTGAACTTGGACAAAAAATCTTCAATGCAAGAAAAATTATTGGGGTCCAATGTAAGAAATTCATTTTCAAGTTGATGGGATTTAAGTTCATTTTTAATTCCAAAGACTTTAGTAATCTGTTTCATTGCTTCATCAGGAGTATCAAGTTTTGCAATATGGAATCTAAGATCTGGAGAAATAGACATCCCTATCAACCCACGTGCTTGGTCTTATCTATTTTCCCATTTAGCTTCCTTGTCTTCATCTTTCGGTTTGGTCTCTTGGCCTGTGGCTATTCTGTAAAGACCTTCACTTCTAAGTAAATCCAGAATGTAGGACCACCATTGGAAGTAGTTGGTGCTGTCAAGAATAACTTGGCATGGACTTTCCATTTTAAAAAAACTGAAACTATAGATGTTGCAACTAAGTGTTTCAATGGAAAGATCTCAAAAAATTAGGCTATTTAAAAAGAACATGGTTCTAAAAATGGCTTCCAGATGAAGAAGTTATGGCTTTTTGAAGAAAATTTGATGAAGTCGCTGACGAAGTGCGGGAATTTGTGGAAATGAAAAATCCGTCCCCACAAAATGGAGACTTGAACCCAAGACCTCTACTCTCATAAATTAGCTTTGCACCAAGTGAGCTATACAAAAAGTTTGAGAGAGAGAGAGAGAGAGGGGGGGGGGGGGGGGGGGGGTTGATGCTTTGGGTTGCGTGCTTGCTTTGAGAAAGCTCTTTTTCCCTACAAAACAAAAAACACAGAACCCAACATGAACATACAAAAAAAACGAACCTTGTGGCTCAAAGTTAGCTTTAGCCGGAAACTAAATATTTTCAAAAATTAACCTTGTGGCTCGATGTTAGCTTTAGCCGGAAACTAAATATTTTCCTCAATGTTTCTGATTTTCCGAGATCACACTAAGGCATAGCGGAAAAGAGCATACGCATGAGAAAAATCCTTCCTTTATGTTTCTGATTTGCCCAGATCGCACAGAGTCGCAGGGCAAAGAGCATATGTAGAAATGAAAGGTATAGATCCAGCAATAAAAAAGGCTAAATAAATCGAAACCGAAATAAACAGAGAGAAAATGACTGCAAATAAACACTGTATACCTCCAGATCTTAAAAATGATGCAGCTAGGGCTACTGGAAACCTTTTCGCATGAAACGAATGGTATTCCTCACTGGAACAGATGCTCCCAACACAACAGAGCAATCCTCTCAGCTCGAAATTAGTAAAAAACAGTAGATCTAGGAAACAGTTGTCGGATGCAATTCTACTGGCTTCAGATTTGGATCACCAACGGACACGGCCCTCAAATAGCTCTCATACCATGTAGGAATTTACAGGGTAAGTTCCTCAGACAGAACACCAAAGGACACCGCTCACAAACAGATCACAGATCAATACACCAGTATTTTGACGTGGTTAAAACCCTCAAAGAGGGAAACAATCCACGGCTTGAGCCAACGTGGCCACTTCAGGCAATTTATTAATAAAAGAATGAAAATTTACATATGCTTCTCTCATAGACGAATTACCCTACAAATGACCCTCGGTGCTCTTTAAATAGAGATCATGGACCAATCAGGTGTTAAGCCACGGATCAAGTGTCGGTAATACCGAGGAGAGAATGAACCATCGGATCACTACATATTGTGACCGTCGGATTGTAAGTTACAAAATGTACATAGTCAAGAAACACACTTTACCTAACTCTATACCTAACTCTATACTAGACCAAGTTGTACTTAACTATTTCCTATGTGTCGAAATATCCTAACAGCATTGCGTTTGGCACACAGGGATATAAAGCCTAGAAACCAACTAATTCGCCCAAGCATTTTGTGGATGCTCATCAAATTTGAAAGGTAGGCAACCTACCTCCACTTTTACATCAAACTTGAAAGGAATAGCATGGTTTTAGGATTATAAATCAAATGAATTTTTCTTTTTATAAAGCAAACAAAAGAATACACAAAGAAAACATGAGGTTAGGGTTTGTGCTACAGTGATATTGCTGCCAAGGTGTTTTTCCTACCCTACCCCTATTACTCATTTCCCTATGCCAGTTTCCCCTAATCAATACCCTAACACTACCAAAATAATACTCCTTTTCCCCCCTCTTCCTATTGCTCAAAAAGCTCAAACCCTACCTTGCAAACAACACAAACCCTACCCGATCAACACTACACCCAACCTCCTCCCAAGTCCCTAACAAATTTATCCCTTTAAACCCCTATTCCAATTGCTTCATTCCCTTCCTAATACTCCGTGTTTAATTGTCCCCTTGGTGGCAGATTTTCAAAGCAACTACTAGATTCATTTAAATCAAAGGGCAACACTAAAATTCAGTGTACAAACGGCAGTCATGGCATCCAAGGTTTCATCAGAATATGAGGAGGAGACCCACAGTGACACAACTTCAAGAGAAAGGGCCCACAGGAGACGTCATCAGAGTGGCAAACATCTTAGAGATGAGCCAAACTCCCTCACTGTGTTGCAGGAATGCCCTCTTGCTATGTCTTGTTTCCAGCACTTAGCATGTTTTGAATTTTGTCAGAGGGTGGCAAATGTCAGAGTTCATCATGAGTTGGCCCGTCCTTTTGCACTTCACCTACATGGAGGATAGTCTATCTTGGCTGGGGTCACTTTCACATTGACACCCGAAACCATATCAGTAGCAACAGGCATACCAAACATTGGAGAATAGTGGCATAAGAAGAAGAAGGTGGAGAGACATCATTATGAGCCTTACATTAAGGCCAGCTATTTGAGCCATCTCATGAGAGTTTTTCCATTCAAATTTTTGAGAGATGAGTATGCTCTGCTCATGAAATTGATCATGAAGTACTTCAGTTGTGAGGGGAGGTTTTCTCACCTTTATGCCTATCACATCAGGTTTCTCATGCACTTTACCAGGGTGCGAATGGTGAACCTCCCATTTTTCATCTGCAGGAACATAGAGAGGATGAAGAATTTCATGCAGCACAAGACCCCTTGACAGCAGCTCAACAGTGTTTATCACTTTGCCCTTATCTGGATTTTGGTGGACCATCAGTTGGGATTGTAGGGTATTTCTTGGGAGGACTTCATCTCCCGTGACTTCTTCAACGCTCCACAGGTAATATCAGAGGCAGAGCATGAGATAGGTGGCCCATCTCATCAGTATCAGGTACATGAGACTGCTACTATTCCAGTATACATCACCTATCAGAGAGGCAGTAGACCCTTATTTACAGCAGTAAAGCGAGTGTTATCTCCACCCGGGGTGGAAGGGGCCTCGCTTCCGACATCAGCATCACATGAGTAGGGCAAGGGTAAGGAGACAGTGCAGGAGGAAGGGCCATCAGGTGAGTGAGAGACCGAATTTTTCCTCCTCCATGATGATGAGATAGATGTAGAACCAACAAATGCGGAGCTTACAGAGATCATCCAGGAGCAGCAGTCAGTGATCGAGTCCTTATCCCTTGACTTGGAGAGGGCCAAGTGGAACATGAAGTACCTGGAGCAGAGAAACGAGCAGCTTGAGGACCAACAGATGATCATGGAGCTGCGAAACATTCGTGAGCATCGCCAAGCTGCTCAAAGGAGAAGGGTTGAGCTCACATCTTTGGAGCAAGAAATTAATGAGTATTGGGAGGCCAACCTTGAGAGGGTCAACATGCATTTGGAGAGGTTGCTGGACAAAGCCGACCAGGACCTTTTTCTACTGAGACACATGGCTTTCCATTACAGGGTGCAAAACATGAGTGCACAGGCCGGATAAGGAACTTGAAGGAAAAATTAAGGAAAGCAACAAGAAAGGCAAAAAGGGCAAAAGAGAAAGATTGGCTTCAAATCTTGGCTGAGGCTTCCTTGGCCCATCATAACACCCCATAGAGATCCTCCAACCCAAATTTGAAAAAAATTGGGAAATTTTTGGTCACATGGTGATTTTTTGGTCAAAAAACAGGGATTTTCTCCCTGTGTGTCGCGCCACTGGCGCGACGCTAAAGTTCTAGGGCTCCAAATGAGGAATGGCTTGCAGTTTTCAATTTAGCATGGAAAATTATGACTACTGGTGGCTGGGCAAGAAATTTTGGCAAGGTATGAGTCTCCAAAAGGTCAAAAAACACACAAAAATGGCCTCTCTGCCACTTTTTTGACACACAGAAAGCAGTCTTGGGAGAATGGATATTTGGAGGGGCAAATGAGCACCAAATTTGAAAATTCTAGTTGGGTTAGAAAGTAGATAGGATAGGATTTCTAGAAAGCCCACTTGGGCACATTTTGGACACCTTCAAGTGCCCCAAAATAGGCCCCAAATTAGCGCGACGCACAAAGAAAATGGTGCAACGCACAGAGGAAAAATTGCCAATTTGCTTCCGTTTCGCGACTTCTCCAAGTGGGCCCGCTCATCTACACTTCGGTATTTGGGCACCATGTTAGGATATTCCGACACATAGGAAATAGTTAAGTTCAACTTGGTCTAGTATAGAGTTAGGTATAGAGTTAGGTAAAGTGTGTTTCTTTACCGTTGTACATTTTGTAACTTACAATCCGACGGTCACGATATGTAGTGATCCGACGGTTCACTCTCTCCTCGGTATTACCGACACTTGATCTGTGGCTTGACACCCGATTGGTCCATGAGTTCTATTTAAAGCGCATGGAGGGTCATTGTTCGGGTAATCCGTCTATGAGAGAAAGCTTATGTAAATTTTCATTCTTTGATTAATAAATTGCCTGAAGTGGCCACGTTGGCTCAGGCCGTGGACTGTTTCCCTCTTTGAGGGTTTTAACCACGTCAAAAATACTGGTGTATTGATTTGAGATCTAGTTGTGAGTGGTGTCCTTTTGGTGTTCTTTCTGAGGAACTTACCCTGTAAATTCCCACGTTGGCTCTGATACCATGTAGGAATTTACAGGGTAAGTTCCTCAGAAAGAACACCAAAAGGACATCTTCACAAAGGCTCTCATAGAGGCGAAGTTCACTAAACTTCGATATATGCTTGGAGTTTAGGAAGTTGTCACTAAGGGGGGATAGGCTCTAGTGCCTCCTTCCTTCTCCTATTGTGTCATATTTGTAAATCCTTCAATCCTATCCCAAGTTGTTCTTAAGGGGGGATGTTAGGATATTCCGACACATAGGAAATAGTTAAGTTCAACTTGGTCTAGTATAGAGTTAGGTATAGAGTTAGGTAAAGTGTGTTTCTTTATCGTTGTACATTTTGTAACTTACAATCCGACGGTCACGATATGTAGTGATCCGACGGTTCACTCTCTCCTCGGTATTACCGACACTTGATCCGTGGCTTGACACCCGATTGGTCCATGAGTTCTATTTAAAGTGCATGGAGGGTCATTGTTCGGGTAATACGTCTATGAGAGAAAGCTTATGTAAATTTTCATTCTTTTATTAATAAATTGCCTGAAGTGGCCACGTTGGCTCAGGCCGTGGACTGTTTCCCTCTTTGAGGGTTTTAACCACGTCAAAAATACTGGTGTATTGATTTGAGATCTGGTTGTGAGCGGTGTCCTTTTGGTGTTCTTTCTGAGGAACTTACCCTGTAAATTCTTACACACCAAAGGAAACATTTAAAGTGCTTTTTCTCCAGATTGGCTTCTATCCAAGTGGCGAAGGAAGGCAAATGGTCACCCAAGCCAAATGTCATGTTTGTAGCACTGCACCTGTAGCTGATGGTTGGCTCTCCATCTCCATTTTGCAATGATTCGAGTAACTCCCCAACCCTTGGGCGTTGTATCTCTTCCTCACATATTCTATATATTGTATACAAGTTTTTTTCAAAGGGTTGGTTGGCTTGTAACTTCAAGGAGATTGTGGGAAAGAAACTTTGTTTCTTCACTGTGTATTTTTGACAAAGAATTAATGAAAGGCAGTGGCTTTGTTTCATCAGATTCTTGTGGTTATGAGTGTAGCAAATGTGTTTCTTATGTTTTCATATGTATTTCATTATGTTTCATAATTCAATTCATGTTCATTTCCACTGAAATTTTCTAAGTGAGATTAGGTAGAATTAAAATTTATTGCTCTGCCTATGGGAAAATTTCATGTTCAGTGTTATTCTTCTGTTGAAAAGGATTCATGTCACTATGCCCTTTTCAATTTCTTCAGCAATATATTCATGCCGCGATACCTCAAACTAAATTGTTACATTTCCCACCTACCTTGCCTCATGGAATAATCTGTGCCTTTGTATTAAATTCTCTGTTCTTTTCTGAGTGCCGGTCCCATACCATCCCAGAAGCTCGGTCATTCATGAAAATTGTTTCCAGAATCCCTATTCACTTACTAGCCTAAGGTAAATATTGCATTGTAAGTCATATCAGACCGTTTTCAATCATCTATTCACTGAGCGTGACTCAGAGAGAGCCCTCTCCTGCTCTGGTAGGGCTAGCTACCAACTGAGCGTGGTTTGTGGTTACCCTAATTTTTTCCTTCCTTCAGCCTAAGGCAGATTTAGGTGCTAACAAACTTCACGCTGGGAGATATGGTCAATAAGCATGTATTGGGGGGGCAAATGCATGAATAGTCCCTCAATATGGAATGACAGAGTGTGGAGATGACGAGCGCGTAGAGGGTTATCCATGTGGAAGAATTTAATGAAGTGTACGGAGCAACGAACAAGGTATATAATGCGTAGGGAAATGATTGGGACCTGCAAGTACCAGCAGTCTTACGGGATTATAGGGCGATGCACAAGAAATTGATGGAATAGATGCCTTCTAGGCTGGCGTATGGACTGAACATTGTAATGACGATGGAGCCTATAATGCATAGTTCGCACATAGAAACGCCCATGGATATGATGGATCGCAAAGCCTTGGATGAAGGGATCATGAAGTTGGATGAAGAAGGACGCTTGGGACCTGATGAAGAGATCCAACAGGGTGATCTTAGGCTCTAAGAACTCATGAATGAAAGGGTTTGGTTAAGGGAGAAAAGCGTCATGACGGAAGAAGAAGTCAAGAAGATTGAGGAAGGAATAAAGCAGGACTTTCTTGATAAAAAGGTCATGGTGATAAAATATTATGCGCACAATTACGTTGAAAAATTTGGGGACTACCACCGAGAGTTTATTAGTTTGATGCCTTGGATTGGACCATATGTTACTAAGGGGATCATAGACGATAGTTCGATGCAGATGGTAAAATACATGATGTATTTGGAGAAGTCAAATAGTGAACCTTTCCCTGGAAAAGTAAATGGTAGTCGGTTGATGCCATAAACAGGTGGCCAACCATCTGACTAGCTATAGGAAGTGCAACAGGCAACTGCTCAGTGCACTGTCAATCTCGTAGTGGTCTGTGAAGAGTAGGAGGTCTCCCTGTGAAGATCTCCACACCAACTGAGTCACTTGAGGGTGAGTCATGATGTTTGTGTTAGGGGCCTGTTGGGCGCGGTATCCCCCAAGGAAAGTTTTGGGGCTTAAAGCCCTAGTTTTGACTAAATCCGATGTAAAGACTCCATGTTTTGTGGGCGCGGAGTGCAAAGTTTGAGTCATAAGGTTGTCTACCCTTATTTTTGTGATGTAATGTCGGCTCGAGGTATCTACCCATGGTCTGTAGACCATGGGATTATATAAATAGAGTGAGGCTCTAAGTTGTAAATAACTAACAAAATGAAAGAGGAATGAATGATGAAGATTTCAGACTTAGTTGAAGTGTAGAGTCGAGTCTTTGGACCGTAGAGTAGGAGAAGGCTCTGCAGCTGAGTGCGCAGGTGGGTCGAGTCTCTAACCTTTGGATAAGTAATAAAGAGAAGTTTTAAATAATTTATATCTTTCTCCTGTTTTGTACATTAAATGTATCGGATATGAATTTCATTTCTATTGTTTATATGATGCACGAACTTATATGAATGTGTTGATAAAGTGAATATAAGATAAAGTATCTGTTACATGAAGATAAATAACTGTTATAAGAAGATAAGTAAGATACATGGTGTAACTTAGGGAATTAGTGCAGATCATTGCTACAGTAGCGCGAAATCACCTCAGCCCCTGTTGAGGGCTATGCAAAGGTGATTGTAATAGATCACGAAGGTCTCGCAGGTCAGGTCAATGCATGAGGAGACCTTCACAAAGCTATTCATAGTTGGACTAAATTGACCCCTTAGACATCTCAAGGGTGCAGAAACTTGGTTCCAACATCCCCCCATACTGCTTTGGGTGGGACCTTAGTCCGTGCTCTGTGGGATGTTGCCAAAAGGGCCAGTAGTGCATGGATTTGTTTGGCTAATTAACTCCGAACCTGGGTCAGGCCCCATCAAGCCAACACTACTCCGATACTGCATCTATGAAACTCAAATTTTCAACTTAAGAATTCCTTTGTCAAAATATTTTCATCTTGTTCCTTCGTAGGAATGTACTCTAGCAACATGATTCTCATCCACTCACAATTTCATATATGGTGATATCGAATGTCGATATGCTTAGATCGATCATGAAAAAATGGATTCTTGGATAGCTTGATACAAATCTAATTGTCATAGTAAACCATTGTAGGATCTTCCTCATCCATATAGCCTCACAAGTTGCTTGACTGGAAACCATGTAATTTTGTTTTTCCGAACTGAGTGCAATTGATCTCTGCTTCCTGTTGTAGCAAGAAACTATTGTTGAACCAATATTTAAGACTCCTCCTAATTTACTCTTCCTATCGGATGGACTCCCTGCCCAATCTGCATCTTCACAGCCTTGAAGCTTCATTCCCTCTATCTATCTATACCAATGACCAATCTAAGTGGTTCCTCTTAGGTATCTCAACACATGTTTAGTTTCCTTCCAATAGAGTTTGGTTGGCTTAACCATTACTTGACTAAGTTGGTTAACTGCAAAACATATGCCTTTTCGTGTGTTAACCAAATACGTAAGTGAACCTGCACACTTCCTATAAATAGTAGCTTCCACTACTTCACCTGAAGTAACATTTTCCTTCCTCCAGTTTCCTAATAGAGGAGTCTCCATGGGTTTTCTTCTCACCATGTGGAACTTCTTCAATATCACATTGTCATACTTTCCCTGAGAGATAAATTGTTCCTCATATACTTGCCATACTTCCATACTAAGGAAATAATGCATCAACCCTGGGTCCTTCATCTCGAATTCTCTTGCAAGATACTCTTTGAAATATTTTACCATCTTTTAATCACTTATTATAATTAAATCATCGACATACAATACTATAGTAAACAATTTTCCTTCAACCACAATATGGTAAAGTTTTGCATCTACTTCACTTTTGGTGAAGCCCAACCTAGTGAAATAGTTTTCAATCTCAGTGTACCAAGAAAGGGGTGCTTATTTCTATCCATACAACGCTCACTTGAGTCTGCACAAATGTGACTCTCTGTTGAAGGTCTCAAATACTTTCGGCTTCTCCATGTACACCTCTTCCTCAATCAATCTATTGAGGAATGTTTTATTCACATCCATATTATGTATCTTCCATCCCATCTGCACTAAAAGTGCTAGAATAGAATTGATTGAAGACTGCCTTGCTACTAGAGAAAAAGTCTCCTTGTAATCAATTCCCTCCACCTAAGAGAACCCTCTGGCAACAAATACTGTCTTTTGTTTCTCCACACTCCCATCTGCTACTTCCTTTACCTTGTAAAGTCATATGGAACTTACCATTGACTTATTTGTTGGTGTTAGGACCACTTCCCAAACATTGTTTAAGATAATGGAGTCACACTCCTCTACCATGGCATCAATCGATATTGGTTATTTTACTCCTTTTTCAAATGAGGATGGATCAATCTCTACACTCTCGCCCATCATAGCGATGTAGATAGTGTTATAGCTCCAAATCTCACTCTTATGGTTTGTGATGTTGTACTTATGGCCTAGGGCAACCCCTCCTTCTAGACCTGGTCTTAAAAATTTTAAAAATAGTATTTTATCCCTTATACGCGACATTGCCCTAAGTTAAGCACGTGTATACGCGGGTATGTGTATAGCCAACCCGCGTGTATGTATTAAAACACTTAAAAAAAATATAAAACTCCTTATTTTCGGGCGGAGATCACGGGTTTTACCTGCTGATCACCTGTTAGTGCCCGTGGCCCAACTGTTCCCAACCAACTCCTAACTAAAAAACTACTTTGGAGATGGTATAAAAAGACCTCAAAGGGAAGGCCTAAGGGAGGAGAGAAGAGAGAGAAAGGTTATTATGCTAAGATTTTTCCCTTGACCAGGTCTGAAGTCCCTTGTTCCTTCTGCACTTCCCCCATTTTGTATAGGAAACCTTTGTTTCCTTGTGTGTTGATGTTCATCCACCATTTATGACATCATGGAGAGAGTCATGGAAGGAGTTTTGTTAGAGGCTTGAGGCTGGAACGGATCTGGAAGGAAGCTTTGCTTGGAGCCTGCTGAAGGTGACTCAGGTGAAAATATTCCTTTTTATGTACTTTATTTGTCTATAATAAAAGAAACAAATGTCTTAGTTCCCGAAATGAATCTTCTTTATGTTAATGATATTCATGTTTAGAATTCATATGTAAATGGTTGTTTGGATTTCATAACTAACTACCTTTATTTATAACATGAAGATGGTTTCTTTATAAGTTTTTGTCCATGTACTGTTGTATTCTTTGAAGTGGTTGTTTTGCAGGACAAAAGAGAAGAAGGGAACTCCAAGAAGTGTTTGGACCCTAAAGGCCTTCTCAAACGTAGGAGCAAAGGTACGTACCCTTATCATAGAATTTGCTTATAATAGAATAATGGTTGTGTGAATGTATGTTTCTTTGAATAGATAACTTTCAGTCTGCTAGGGTTTCAACCCAAAAAGCCCTAGGGGAACATTTCCCTCTACCAGCTAGTTCACCAATATGGTGATCCAGGTGGATTGTACAGGTCAATTTATAGGTGAGTTCAATACAAAGGCTCAAAAATCAAAGTGCTCAAAAGTTTCTTGAACTAGGTTCACATTGAAGATCTCGTCATCGTGCTTGTGGTGGTGTGAATGGTTCATCAAACTGAGTCCGTATATGAAATTTAGGAGAATTCAAAGTTCAGGGTTGATTTGGGTGACTAGGTAGGCTTAAGGAGGCAATAATTTGGATAAAATCCAGCCACCAGATTCCAACTAACTAGGCCTAGATTTCAGGCGAATTTTTTGTCTACTTAAATTTTCTCCCAGGGTCAATTTTCGAATTTTCCAGAAATACCCAGTTCATTTTAATAACAAGAAATTTAAAATATATATATAATTAGGTGGTAGGCCATGAGCCTCGCCACCTCCATCAAACCCGGCCATTTATATAAAAACATTTTTTTTTAATGGCCAATGGGCCATGACCCCTCCCCAAATAAACCATATTAACATAACTATGGGGTGGGTGGCCATGACCCCAACGCCCCCGGTAACCACCGTCCCAACACATCATATTAATAGGTGGGGGCGGGGGCTGTCAACCCCACCACCCTCTCCACTGCCTGTGTGTACAACAAAAGTCGACGGAAAAGGGGTGCAGTCCACCAAAATAGTGGACCCATCACCCAGTTTAAAAAACAAAAAATAACACATTAAAAATAGCAGGGGCAAGGTTTGATCACTGACCCCTCCTCAATGAATCACTTAATATTTCCATTGCACCAAACTACCTTCTTGGTGGATCCACCCTCCAGACATTAAATGAATTTATTTTCTCTGTGTGCTGGGGGGAAGAGCGCGCATGCAGTTCGACGCAGATCCATTGTAGGTGGCGGAACCATGAGCAGTGAAGAGAGGGGTGTCGGAACCATGATTTGAGAAATTTCTCCAAGGGGCCAGATTTTCATTTTGTCAGTTTTCGACAAATTTTATATGGTTTCAACATTCCTAACGCCACGAACTCAACAATGAGGTTCATTTCTCCATCAAAGATCTGCAATTTTTGGGCTTCTTCAATTTTGGAGGTATAAGGTCATCATTTTGAATTTTGATGTATTTTCATTATTTTTCCATCTAATGAAAACAAGGCCTCTCCACTAATTCGAGTAGGGCCTGGAGACATAGTCCCTCCTAGATGAACTCTAATATCAATGCGGTGTCTTCTATGCATGACTTGTTATTCTTCTCTTCCTCTTCTTTTATGCACTTGTAATTTTCATGGATAAAGGCAAGATTAATATGTAATTCTTTAATGCATCATAAGGAAAAGATTTTTTGGATCATCTGGTGACCTCATCTACCTACGCTGTGATTTGGCTAGTCCCACATTCTCTCTAGCATTAAGCATCAATTTCTCAACCTCTCTGTTGTACTTCCTTCCATCTCTAGAAGTCTCTGCATGAGTGGGTCCTTCCACTCTCTGCTCCTCTAGATATGGCTTCTCCACATCATCCCGAGGTTCTTATTTTGGAGCTAAAATCTCCTCATCTCGATGCAATTGAATCTCCCTTTCAAGGGAACATCTCATGGCCTTCTCTTCATCGAACTTCACATCTCTACAAACCATTGTCAACCTGTGAGATGGAAGTTACACCCAATAGTTGTGAGGTGTATCAATGTACCCCACAAATATGCCCAACTCTATTGTTGGCTCTAGCTTTTACATTCCATCCTTGATAACATGATAGTAAACTGATGAACCAGACATCCTAAAGTGTGCCACATCTAGTTTCTTACCAAAAAAGTACTCTTATGGTGTACTCATCTTGAGAATCCGATGAGGACTCCTTTTCTACACATATACAATTGTGTTGCATGCTTCAGCCTAGAAGTGCAACAAAAGGCCCTCACCATGTAACATTGTGCGTGTAACTCTCACAATACTTATGTTCTTACTTTCAGCCACTCCATTCTATTGTGGGTTATGGGGTCTGATTAAGTTTCATTGAATTCCTTCCGGTGCACATAGTTTCTTGAATTCATTCGACACATATTCTCCACCGTTATCACTCCTGAGAGCCTTCACTTTCCTGCTAGTGTCTTTCTCAACAAGTGCTTTGAAATCACAAATTTTAGAGAATGCCTGGCCTTTCTTTTGCATGAATAAAATCCAACATTTACTTAAAAAATCATCTACAAATATTATATAATACCTATGCTTGGATGTGGAGGCTATTGAGAATGGTCCACACACATCTGAGTAAACTCTTTCAGGGATAGCTTGTGCTCGAATGTCCTTATCAAGAAAGGTGGATTTGTTGTACTTCCCTAAAGTACACCCTTTGCATGTATATCTCTGCTCTAGTGCACCCTTGGGAAGTCCTGTAGAAATATGTTGCATGATCTTCAAGAATTTGTGGTGCAAGTGACCTAATCCTCTATGCCACAACTCACTGATGTCTCATCGAATTTGTAGAGGTTCTTCACCTAAACCCCGATCCACTTCATTTATCCTAAGGCTATGTGATGAAGGAAATAATTTCCTTTGCTAAATATCACATCATAGCCATGGTACTCCATAATATAAACTGAAACCAAATTCTTCTTCAAACCCAAAACATACAGGACATCTTTTAATTTGAGAGGAGAACCAAACTCCCTCTGAAAGCTAACAATACCAATATTGCTTGCACTATACCTTCCATCATCTCCCATTTTGATGTGCATCTGGAGGTCCTTCTCCTCTAAGTCACTAAAGGATTCTTTGTTGTCGTTCATATGGAATGGGGATCCACTATGCAGATGAAACACACTACCCATCATTGATGTCACCATGTAAGTGATTATGGTGAAATCCAACTCAAATTGTGAAGAAAGAGCTTCATCTGCCACTTCTCTCGAGGGCTTCTTATTGCCCTTCTTGTGTGGACACTTTGTGGCATAGTTTCCCATCTCGTTATAGTGAAAACAATTAATCTTTGACAAGTCCTTCTTCTTTCCAACCTGATTAGAATCTGATTTGGAATCGGATGACTTCCCTTTCCATCTATTTTCCTTTCCAACTAAGGAAAAATTATCCTTTGCGTCGAGCTTGGATGAGGATCCATCTTTGATGTTCCACTAATCTCTTTTTGCACCAAGTCAGACTACAACTGCTCCCATTCTAGTAGCTTCTCCCTCCCATCTACCAAATCCTAGTTGTTGTGCCCACTCTTGGGAAGGCCTAGAAGTGCTAGGCTAACCATATCATATTTAGCAACTATAAAACCAAGACTTCCAAGCTCATCCTAATATTGGGTGAACTTGGTCAAGTATTTTGGTATTGTGTCTGCTTTCTTCATCATTATTTTCCTTAGCTTTTCCTTCAGTGCCAACTTCCTATGGTCACTGTTGTTTTGAAATAGGGATGTTAAGGCCTTCCACATTTCATATGAAGTCTCCTTACTATGGAGGTTCGAGACAATATGATCTCAAACTCCTCCTAGGATAATTATTCTCACCTTTGCAACACATTTTCTCCACTCTGCCAGATCTTGAACATCATTTTCTGGAGGCTTAAGAATATCTTTTTCTATGAATTCCTTAAGCTTCTTGTCTTCCAAAATTGCTTCCATTCTATCTTTCCAATAAATATAGTTCGAGCTACCCTCAAGGGCATATTTGAGTCGCAATCCATAGAACGAAATCCTAATGACTCTTAAGAATGATACTGCAAATTTGATTTCACCTGTAAAAGAAAAACGCATATTCTCCTATTCTAGAGTGATTTATGCTCCGATCCAGGTAGAGATTCCTTGTAGATTGAAGCTACTAATTGTAATTTACTAAAACAATAGACTTGAATCTACTCTACTCATCAACAAAAAAAATTAAACAATCATGAAATAATGAATCATACGAGAGAAAGAATTCTATGAACACATTACACAATGATTTCCAGGGAAAGCTACAACTAAAAACCCCTTCTACCTATATATTGTATTAGTCAAAAAATATGAGAAGATTACAATGCTTTTCTCAAGCCAGAGCAACCTGTGTATTATCTATATCTATATCATTGCTTCCTAGACAAGCCTAGGTCAATACTTCACTAATTTCACACTTGCCCAAGTCCTTATTTCCCTATGTTGTTTCCTTGGGAATTAGTCCCTATTAATTAGGGAAATTTATTAATTGGAATTGCATAGTTCTGATAGGCCTTCCTCTTACTACGTGCACCACCTGTACAATTCGGATGATTATACAACTAATAGTGCACTATCCTTGAAATCCAATATCAACATGGTAACTCTCAGATATGACATGCATGAGTTATTTATGATTAGATCATCAGTTGAATGGTTGAACACATGAAGAAACACCACATTATCTAACCTCCTACTAGTTCCTCAATCAGTTGGAACTAGTTAAACTGAATTTAACTTAGTTAAATTGAATTAGTTAATTAAAACCCAAAATAAACTCAACTAGGTCTCCTATAATGTAGGAGACACTCTACATGACTCAAGTTGGAACCTCAACTCGAATTAACTCAGACAACTAAGTCAAATTAACTTAGTTAACTAGTCTAAGCTATCTTTTGATGTGGAATTATAACTTTATTACTAATTTAATTCAAGGATAAAATTAAATTAGGATTTTCTTATTGCATTTTTAATAAGAAAGCTCTGAGCACTCTTCATCACACCAAGTAAAACCTTCATTTATGCTAAATCTTGTTAAAATGATAATGATGAAGTATGTACATTTTATTTTATATAAAATGAAGGTGTAGGTGTTGGTTTCTTGTTACTTGATCCAAAGGTAAATAAAATGGTCATTGCTTACATGATAGAGTTTAATTGTACTAATAGTGTTCTAGAGTACAAATCTCTCATACAAGGGATAAAAAAATCTATTTATCTTCACATCAAAATTTTGATTTTATTTGGAAATTCTGAGATTATAGTCATGTAGATGAAGGATTATTTTCACTATATTTATGCTCATTTAAAAAAATTATAGAATAAGGTATGGAAATTTCTTTATGATTTTTTAGCCTTTAACATTACTTCCACACCTAAATCTAGTAATCAAGAAGTAGATTTATTAGCAAATGTAGCTTCTAGATTGATATCCAGTAAAGGATTTGAACGTAATTCTTTTTTTGTTGAGTTGATTTTCAAACCATATATTCTTGATAATAAATATAATTGACAAGTATTTAAATATGACTAATAGGTCATTGAATTCCTCCAAATGGAAGACAACTTCCAAGATCTAGTGATTGATGAGCTTACTCAAGAAGAAAATTATCACAATTTCTCAGAAGTTCATAAAAAATAGTTAGTTGAAGAAATGGTCAATCTCGTAAAGTCTAATTATAAATTTGTTACAAGGTTGGAAACCTTTGATGATTTTCAAGAAAAAATTGAAAGGGTGGTTAGTTGCAAAACTAACATTTCCTCCATGAGATATGAAGTTATTAATTCGGGAACTGTTGGGTAGCGGAGGTCCCGCATAACAGTTTTGGGTCTGATAGCCTACAAGTTAGGATAAAAATATTGTAAACCTCTGAAATATGTGGAGCGCGAAATGTAAAAGGGCAAGTCAAAGGGTTGTCCACCCAAGAAATAATATAAAATAATAGGAAGTAAGTCGGTCCATGGACCATAGAAAGGTATAAATAGAGCGAGTCTCTATGGGTAGAAGGCAGTTTTTTGGTATGATCTTGGATCTGAAATGTAATGGGTTTTTGAGGAGAAAAGTCCTGAAGTGTCTGTAAGTCCGAGTCGAGGGATTGGGTAGTAGATGGAGGCTCTGTAACTGTGTGCACAGAAACCTGTAAGAGTCTACAGCTGTGTGCGTAGACCCCTGTAGCTGAGTGTGCAGGGTAGATCTGGATGTATTGGTGAAGAAATTGAATAAAGATAAGTTTCTTCTGAAATTTGTGTGAAATTTGAATTATCGCAAATTTGGCTTTTGTATGGTTAATATAAATATTTGATCTATGCACATATGCTTATGTTATGATTATATGTGAATCTGTGTGTATTCTAAGTGCGCCAATTGGTTAACTCTGATAAATGTTTTCTTAAAGACCATAAAAAGTAGATTGAATCTATCAAACAGTGCATTAATAAGTAGTAAGGATTATTTTGGGGCCGGATTTGTGCGAAGCTGCGAAATAGTGTGCGAAACCTCCATATCTCATCTAGACATCCCAAGTGTGCGGAAACCTGGTTCCAACACCCTCCCCTACTACCTCGGGTGAGACCTCAATCCGCGCTCCGCAGGCTGTTGCCGAAAGGTCTGGTAGCTACGGGATTTGTTTGGCTAAATAACTCTCCCAAACCTAGGTTAGGCCCATATAAGCCAACAAATGGTTCCATTTTCAGGACCGAGATCTACCTAAGTGGTGTATGATGTGGAACACGGGGACTCTATAGAAAAGGAATTGAAGGATCAAAGGGACTAGGAGCAGTAGTAGTTCAAAGTACAGTGGTAGAGTTGACAATGACGAGCGTTGTCCAACTACCAATATTCAAAGGAGAAGGAAGCAGAGACCCAGAACAGTTTTGGTTTGTGTTAACCTTAGTATGGAATGCATATAGAATTGTAGATGATAATATCAGAAGGGCTACCTTAGTTAGCGTGTTGTAGGACCGGGCACTGACATGGTACATAGAGTACTCAAGTGATCACCCAACTGTGAGGACAGCAGAAATTCAAATTGAACTGAAGAAAGAGTTTAGCCAGCCAGCCAAAGTCAAAAACACAATCGATCATAGGGTTCAAGGAGATCGCGATGATGCCTGGTGAAACCCCATGGGATTTGGATCAAAGATTAAAAAGTACTATCCGTGAAGAAAACATGACACTAATGGATGTGCAGCATTGCGCTTGGTTTATGGCATCATTAACACCATATTTGAGGATGGCTTTGTCACAATAAAAGATCTCAACCCAGGCTAAAGTGTTGTAGACCGTGATGAAGTTGCACAAAACTCCGTTACAAGGCCTGAGGTTGGGAGCTCAGAAAATCCAATCGTAGATCCAAAACTTGTGTTTGGAAATGAAGAATTTAAAATAGGAACAAGAACCTTCCCAGAAGTCTGGGAGGAAGTATGGTGTATAAAGTGAAGGAGCCAGGGCCACAATAAGGATCACTGCCTGGTCATGACGAATTATGTGGCAATGGGGGGGCCAACACCATTGCGACTAGAGGCACAACTAAGGCCAAGTGTGACAACCTCGCTCTACTGCGCAATCTGTCAGGTGGGGGGAAAGAATAATACAAATAACTGTCATCTACTACCAAAATTCAACCAGACCCCCCAGCTATTTTGCAACTTTTGCAGGTCGATGGGCCATGACGAAAGAGACTATCATAGCTATCAATTATTAATGGACCAGTCACCTGCTTACAGAATGCAGGCTGAGGCGTAATGTTCGGATCTAGCCATGGCGGTAGCATGCGGTGGATTCCAATGAAGGGGACGAGGACAGGGCGGAATGGGGCCAGGAAGGGGTCGCGGGCAGCTAATCTATTACAAATGCGGAGGACTGGGACATTACGCACAGGATTGTACCAACCCAACTAGAATTTCATGCACTTAATGTGAGCAATTTGATCATGAGTTGATAGATTTCCCTCCACTAATAGCACAGATTCATGAAAAAATGGAAAAGCAACCAACAATGACCCAGAATGTGCAGATGATAAGGTCTGAACCCCGCGATGAAGACCCCAAAGTAAACATGGTACTAAGAAGTGGCACGGCGTCAGGATGGGATAGAAGGAACATTAGTAAGGAAGACACAAGGGTTGGCAAGGAGACATATCTGGAAGCTATGGAGAGCTTTGCAGAGGTCTCTACCCCAGGTAGTAGGGATCAACCTCAGCCGAATAGGGATCCCTTGATGATAACTACCTTTTTAGAGACATGCATAAAATTGCTTCATGACAACAGGGCAATTAAAGGCTTACAAGAATTGATAAATAAATGCGCAGGGTGGAGTGGACCTCGCGTAGTTTGAAAATTGGGAAGACATGCATCACGGACCGGGTAGGAAATGTGATTAATGGCGCAGATCGGCTAGTATGAGATGGATCAGGTCATTCTGGACCTGGGCTCAGATGCCAACATATTGCCTAAACATACTTGGGAGCGTATGGGTAATCCCACACTACAATGGTCCCCTATCCAATTGCAAATGGCAAACCGATAGAATATCCTACCCATGGGAAGGCTGCAAGGAATTACGCTAAATATTGATAGCGCAAGTACTCAGACGGACTTTGAAGTTATTGAAATCATGGATGAAAGTACGCCTTATCTTATGTTATTAAGAATAGACTAGGCCACCGACATGAATGGGGTTAATAATTTAAAGAATCAAAAAATGATATTTGAAATGAAGTCACTCTGCATAGTTGTTCCACTAGATCCAGCTGAAGGACTGCGCTACATTGAACCCATGCACAACAAAGAAAGTGACAATGAATTAGACTGTATCTACAAAATTTCTGCACAAAGGCAAGAATGGGTCAATTCAATGGAGGATAGAAGAATATCATGGGGCTATGTAGAGTCCTACACCACCGATTGAGATGAAGAAGACGAGTGGTGGCATAATAGGTTGAACGGAGTGACCACGCTACACTGCAATATGGCGACTAAATCTCTGTACTGCGTGAGGGCCTAGGATCGTGAATTGCCGATGTATGATGGGTTGACAATAATAGATAAATTCCTAACCAAGTTTGAAATTGTGCTACCAGAACACCAACTGTTTGATGCGTTGAGATGGCCATTGCGCGCGACACCTGCGCTATAGTGGGGCACCCATGAAGGGACTTTCAAAAATTGGCGCGGCTACAAGCGCATGATATAGATAAGCTTTGGGAAGCCAAAACTATGCATAACAGAGAAATACGATGGACGTGATGACCCATGCATGCACCTTACCAGATGGATTAAAGCCTACGGAGAGGAACCTGAACCAGAATGGGTGCACTTATTTTATCACACCCTGGACATCATTCCCAGAAACTGGTATACTAATGTCGAGCTCCGGCACGGCACAGGTGAGTGGGATATCTTACGTGAAGGGTTTTTGTCAACATTACTCTTTGAAGATAAATGGATGGATCCCGTGGATGACGTGTTATAGTTGGTGAAGGCCACCATTTTCAAAACGCCACTAGAACTAGAAGAAACTGTGCAGCTCGACTGGTCACTGATGGGCCATTATTATTATCACTTTTTAACACCTATTTCATCCATTTCTACCATTCTTTATCACGTCATTTATCATGGTTTATCATATAATTCCATCTTATAATTATTTATGTGCTTATGGATAAATATTATTTCTTCTCCTCTATTTTTAATAAATTAATTATTATGCATTATTTTACCAATTACGGTTTATTAATAAATTTGTTCACCATTTTAGCCTCCAAGATATTTTCCATATTGAAGATTTAATCTCCAGCTCATCATTAAATATTCCAACTTAGAAATACGCTGGAATAAGAAGTGACAATTTTGCACTGGATGTTTTGGGCAAATGGAGAAGAATCTAGAAAATCCAAAACATGGGTTTTGTCCAAAACAGACCAAATTAGTTTTTTGATTAGTTATTTTCCCAAATTCGATACATACTAGGAGAAACAAGATGTTCTCTGAAGACATTTTTCTCAGATTCGTCGTTGTGGCCATTTTCCAAAATATCTTAGCTACAATGCCAAATTCAACCTATTCCTGTTGAATGATTGATGAAGAGATATTCCAGATAGGATCTTGTTTATCAATTTGTTTTGGGCAATCCAATTTTGCAATGAGAATCATATTGTAATCATCTCTGTTGTAACTACTCTTTGATCTCTCTGTATTTAAATGAAAACAGAGATCAGAGAAGATGATTCATGATTCATGATGGGATAGATTATGAGAAATTAAGTTAAGGATTATTAAAAATAGGATAGGATAGGATAGGAGGAAAGGGGGACTGTTGCATTACCATTGTAATTCTCGAGGCTTTTGCTATTGTAATGATTTCACAGTTTGATGATTAATAAATAAAAGAGTTATTGTTCCATTATTTGATACTGGAGTATGTTCGGTGGTGCTTCACTGGCGGCTAAGGGCCCGGACCTGGTGGATCCACTTGCTACCTGTACCATTATTTTATAGTTCCAGTCGTGTGATGGATTGATTTAATTTTCATATCTTTTGAGTTGCATTGCTTTCTAACTTTTTGTTCTTTTACATTTTCCTGAAATCTTTTCGTGCATGAAATCGCAATTGGATCGCGTTGCTATTTTCTTCCACCATAACAAAGATTTCTATTCATTACAACTTAAATTGTTATGCTGTTCATTTTGGTTATAAAGCTTCACTGTTCACTTCAGATTCTATCATGCATTACAGGTTGCTGCTTTTTTAGTATTGCGACTCATTTCTATTAATTTTGTAGTGCTGTTCATTTCCATTTAGCATTGTTGTTCATCTTCAGTAATTTAGTATTACTATTCCTTTCCATTAATATTTTATTTCTATAAGATGAGCTTTGTTGTTCAATTCATTTCCGCTAAAGTTAAGCTTTGTTGTTCAATTTTTCAATAGACTTAGTCACTGTTATTTTCTGCAAAGATTTGATTTTATCTTTTAATTAATATTGCAGCAAGTGTGTTTTGGTAAGCATTTCCAATTGAATTTCCATTTCTAGTTATTTGCTTTAGTGTGGATTGAAATATCAATAACTGTAAAGAACATTGACTATATCTGTCTAAGTTCTCAGGTTGTGGATCCTGTTTATGTTTGATTTCATTTATATTAGTTGACAGAGGAAAGAGTTATCACTACTGCATCCTTGACTGATAAATTGATGTAGTTTTTTGAGTGAAAGATTTAAGTTTCAGAGTGTTAAGTTTCTTTTAATTGTAAGTAGATTCTATTTCAACTATTTGTTTACTGTTGTATTTAAAGAACTGTACTGCAAATTTAGAAACATTACTCTTGAGTATATAGCCACCTCAGACTGAGTACACTCTTGAGATAAAAAATCATCCTTGGGTTGACAATTAATGTGAAGAAAATTAGGAGTTAAAAAGACACCTTTTATCACTCAATAGTCCAGGCCCTCAAATGTTACAATGTCCAGGTAGAAGATGATGAGGACGACCCACGAAACATCAATATTCCAGAATCAGAGGGGATCCGTGAGGTGTGCGGACCCGAAATCGAAGATCTACATATCTGATCTGAATTGGATCCTTAAACATTTCCATGGCTGTTTCAAATTATGTCAGGCTTCAAAATCTTATGAATAATGAGCTTATCACAAATGACCTCTGGACAATGGAAATTGTGGGCAGCATGGAACAATGAGGACCCTCGGTTAAAGTGCACTCACCGTTTGCCCCTGGAGACTGCGCATGGGTGCAAATTGGCAATCAGAAGCCCAGATCAAAAATCAAAGGAAGTTTTTGATACGCAATTGTGCTAATCGGGTATTGCAGGGAAAAACTCTCATTGAAGGAAAGCCTCGAGTGCTCGGTCATGAGGAAAGTAAGAAACCATGTGGAAACCATTAGAAGGCGGGTCCCACACCCAAAACCGACAGGATATTGCATGCGCTTTGAGTGGTAAGCGGGTTTGGCCAAGTTCAATGCGATGCCACACACCAGGTGACACGTGTCTAGTAGATATGAGAGAAAACTGCTTACATCACATGAGTAACGGTCGAGCAACTTACTCGCACGATATAGATGGAGACCGTAGGATCTGGAGGTTATAGATCAATGGTGGAGAATCAACCCAATGGAAGACCGTATTTGACGGGGAAATAGACTGCGGTACATGAGATTTGAGGTCTGACATGACCGATGAGTTGGTAGAGGAATTAGTTCCGCAGGCGATCTTCGAGCAATGGAAACAATGACCATTCAAAGGGAACTAACACTCAGTTCGTGAGGAAACAAGTGGCCACCTCTCTGTGAAGCATTACACAGTGATGATGATGCAGAGTAGGGGAATTCCAGTGGATAGAGGTAGGCGATCCAGAGAGCTGGGAAGTGGAAACGAATATTCAGGGAGTATATTGGCTTTAATCCATGAACAGAACAAAGAGCGGAGGGAAGAGAAGTAGAGAAAGAAGTGAATTACAGAGAATAGAGAAGTTGAGCTAACCTATAGAGCAAAGGTAGCATCGAGCAGATAGAACAGAGAGAGCTAGAGATTCTATGAAATCTAGAGAAGACTTTAGAGGTTCAAGCATCTCCTCTGTGTATACCTGTCAGGTATTGAGTACCATATTGGACTCATACCACTGAGACTAGTTGAGGTCGAGATTCAATAAGGGGGAGTCTGTGTACTCTAGAGGCTTGGGGAATCCAAGTAGCACCCTATTGATCATCGTCTGTTAATTGAGACTAAAATTGAGCTCCTTATTGTAAAAACTCTACTTTAAGACACAATAGAAAAGGCCACCACTTAAGGCTAGACTAGGAGATGTAGCCCAGGAGGATTGGCTGAACTCCTTATTAAATTTGTCGTGTTTTTGTATCTGATTATTGTGTTTCTCTTACTATTTCAAGTGCCTGTGTATTTCGCAATCTTATCGATCTGTTGCTTAAAATAACATAGGCACACCCCAGCACATGGGTCTGTAATACTTTCATTAATTAACTGAGATCATTCACGAGTGATTTTCAGATCAAGTGGTATCAGAGCTCTAGGTTGTTTAAGGTTAGACAAGCTTGTGCTGGATTTTGTTGTTGAATGCTAACTAGATCAAAGCTTAAATTATGAGAAGGAGAGTTGTGCGAAACTAACTTGGAAATTGGAAGAGTCTATCCTCAGAAGAAAATGTCAGAAGAAAGTCCCTTGGGACCAGATCCCCAATTCATAGATAGTTTCCTGGCCATGTGGTCCATGGTAGAGGAAATGTACAGGGAGTTTAAGTAAGGTAAAGATGAAGATTCATCACACTCCAAAGAAAAAGGAGAAGAAGAGTCTCTCCTCCATGACCACTCAAAAGGCAAAGGGAAAGAAATTTTTTTTCTCACACCTCCTACTATCCTTGAACATAAAAAGAAGACATCTTTGATTAAATTAGATGTTAAATTTGATTTACCAGTATATCATGGAGAGCTGAATGCAGAGAAGCTGGATAATTGGATCATACAAATTGATGTTTATTGCAAAGTGTAGAGTATCGACTCAGACAAAAATAAGATTCAGATGGCCAGTCTACGCCTCGGAGGCACTGCCTTGGTATGGTGGGAAGGCAGGACACAAGTTGACATGAAGAAACATGGTAAGTTTCTTTCTGTCTAGAGTGAATTTTTTTCTGCAATCAAAATGCAATTCTATCCACTAGCTTATATGCCGCAAGCCATGATGAGCTGGAAACTCTTCACCAATTGAAAGGGAAAAGTGTACAAGGTTACACCCAAGAATTTAGGAAGAGAGCTTTGATTCTAGGAATTTCATGAGACTCGCTTGAGACGTTGTTGAAGTACATAGGTGGTCTACATAGCTATATGAGGCACACTATCCTCATGTTTAATCCCACTAGTATAGATGAGGTATATGTTCAAGCTACACATCTAGAAGCTAGAGGAAAGAATGGGAACCTAAAAGTTGGAGGATCATCCAAGCCCATTTCAAGTAAGAATAAGGAGAAAAGAAAACAGAAATGGGAAGAAATGATCTGATAATCACCCTCGAGTGACCTCAGTTAATTAATTAATGAATGAAGGTATTACAGACTCATGTGCTGGTGTATGTCTATGTTATATTAGGCAATGGATCAATCAGAATGAAAAATACACAGACCCTGGAAATAGAAAACAGTAGAGAAACACAGTAAGCAAATACAATAACACAACAATTAATAATGAGTTCACCCTATCTTCCAGGGCTATGTCTCCAGTCCAGCTTTCAGTGGTAGCCTTCTTTTATTGTGTCTTTAAAGTAGATAATTACAATGAGCAGCTCAAATTGAGTCTCCTGAATAGAATTGCTTGGCAGGGTGGTTTCTTGGATTCCCCAAGTCACTAGAGTGCACAAACTCTTTTCCTTACCAGCTCTTGACCTTTCTGGTCTTTAATGGAAGGAGCCCAATGTGGTGCTCGATTCTGGACAGATCCTCTCAATGATGGCTCGAAGCTGCCTTATGTTGCAAGTCAGCTCAGCTCTCTATCTTCTACTCTTTGCTTCACTGTCTCTTCGTTCTCTGTCTTCGTCTTCTTGTTCTCTCTTCTCCATGTGTTCTCTGTTCTCTATTCATGGCTTTAGAGCCAATCGATCTCATGACTGCTCGATTCCCCTTTTGCCTACTGTTGTTCACTTGGAATTCCTTGTCTCTGCATCATCATCAATGGCTCACAGGGAGTGGCCACTTGTCCTCTTACAAACTGCGCCAGCTTTTCCTCGTCAGTTCGGTTCTTTGGTTATGTCAGGAAACGATTCGTCCACCACCTCAGTGATCAAATCAGACCTCAAATCCTTTTTCATTGCAGCTTAATCCCCTGTTAAATTCTGTTCTTTCATTCGGTGTGATCTTAGCCGTTAGATCTGGAGCCCCCAGATCCCACACCATTCACTCATTTTGCGTGGTTGACTTGTGCGACCATTAGCGCATGATGAGCGATGGTTTTCTCTCTCCTTCGCTTGCCACACGTCAGGCGCTGAATGGAATCACTCGTTTTTCTCCAATTCCACTTACCGCCCAAGGGTGCCCCTGATAAATACCACCAGTTTTGGAGTGCGGGTCCCGCCTTCAGCCTTTGGCACTTTCCCCATGGTTTTCTCGGTTCTCATGTGACTGAGCACTTCAGGGCTTTCCTTCTCGAGGGGTTTTGCCCAACAATGCGTGATTAGCGCTAAGCACTAATAGCACATTAGAAACTGCCTACTTTTCCCGATCTGGGCTTCCCAGGTGCTATTTTTGCCTCCTGCGTGGTCTTCATTGGCCTCGTTCAGTGTGATTTGACCGAGGTCCTCGTCATTCCTCGCTGGTTTCCAAATGCCACTATTCAGAGGTATTCCTGATCACTCTGTGCTCTTGAATTTGAAGTTTTGTCCTGATTTGATATAGTGATGGTGCTTTGATTATTCTTCATGGATCTAATTTGGATCACAACCTTCGCACTGAAAAAGCTTTTGGACCACCAAAATTTGGTTTTCAAGCATCGACTAAGTGAGGGTAGAATTGTCTCACTTGTCCAATCTCAATCCACTTTGCACTGCTTGGCTTCAAACCTTTGAGCCCAATTCTGAGGTACTCAACATCTCCCCTGCGTGTTGTCCTCACCATCCTGTCCAAAATTGTGTCTTCCTGTAATTCATTAAGATATTCAGTTAGCAAGTCATTAATAGAAGGCAATTGACTCTGCTCTTTGGGATCCTCAATTAGAGAGGTTTCAAACAATCTCAAGCAATCTTCATTTATGACTGAGTAGATGTGCATGTAAACTGGTAGATCAAGGCAAAAAGCATTTTACCCAATCTTCTCAAGTATCTTGAAAGATCCATACCTGATGGGCTTTAGATTTTTACCTTCACCTTACGTCCTGTCCTTGCTGAGGTACAGCCAAACTTGGTCACCAATTTGAAAACTATGATCCATCCAGTGCTTGTCATGCCTTCCCTTGTATTTGGCTTGGCTCTTTTGCAACTATTCCTGTACTGCCTGGTGGATCTCCTAGATGTTTTCAATGAACCTAGTTGCCTTGTCCACATCACTGTGTCCCTCAACTGTGGTATCTTTACCAAAGACAAAATCCAAAGGAGACCTTGGTGTGAAACCAAAATAGGTCTCAAAAGGAGATCTCTCTGTAGAAGAATTTTTTGCTCTATTGTAGGCATGCTACACATAACAAAAATGTTCATCCCAAAGATTAGGATGTTTGCTGCAATATCCTTTGAATAACTGGATCACTGTATTATTAACTACTTCTGTCTGGCCATCAGTTTGTGGATGAAAAGTTGTGCTCTTCTTTAGTTTGGCGTCCATTAGTTCCCACAGACTTGACCAAAACTTTCCCACAAATCGGGTGTCTTGATCAGATACGATGGAAGTGGGTAATCCAAAATGAACCCATACATGTTCAAAGAACAATTTTGCAGTTTATTCAGTTGTAATCTATTTATTACAAGGTATCAAAATACACATTTTGCTGAACGTATCCACAACTACATATAGATAATCATGACCTTTCCTAGATTTAGGCAGTCCTCCATCAAAATCCATGGAAACACTTTCCCAAGGGTGAGAAGGAACTCGTAATGGAGTGTAAAAGCCTAGTTTTCAATTGTTGGGCTTGCTTTTAGCACACATAGTACACCCTCTTATATATCTAGAACCTATCTCATTCAATTTTTGGCTAATAATAAAATCTTTGCAGTTGTGCAATTGTTTTACTTACCCCAAAATGACCTAATATCAGAGAAGTGTGTGCTTCTCTAATTATCTTTACTCTCTCAGTTTGTGGAATGCATAACTTCCCATAATGGTACAAGAGTCGGTCCTTTACATGATAATTCAATTCTTCTACTCATTTGCCTTGATTTAAAGTTGCATATACATCTTTAAAGTCTATACCTTGAGCATATTGTTCAATGTAACTCTCATGTAACACATAATTATGCTTAAGTATAGTAGATGCACTTATAATGGGTCTAGATAACATGTCTACAACTTTATTATGTATGCCATTTTTATATCTGATGACTAAATGAAACTGTTGCAGAAAACCCATCCATCTGTACTATCTTGATTGCTCCAACTTAGTTTGAGAGTGTAGATATTGAAGTGGTTGATGATCAGTATGTATTACTGTCTCTTTTCCCATTAAGTAATGTTTCCACTTTTTCACACTCTGAACTAATGCATACAATTCTTTGTCATATGAAGGATAGTTAACTACTGCAGAATTAAATGTCTCAGAATGATAACATATGGGTTTACCATGTTGTGTCAACACTGCTCCCATGGCATAGTCACTGGAATCTGTTTGGATCTCAAATGATCTTTGAAGATCAAGCAGTGCTAGTACAGGTGTTGTACTAATATTTTCTTTCAAGGTGTTGAAGGCTTTCTGATGTTAGCCTCCCCACTGAAACACCTTGTTCAATCTCGTCAAAGAATGTAAGGGAGCTGCAATTGAGAAAAAGTTAGAAATGAACTTCCTCCAATATTGTGTTGCTCCTAAGAAGCTTCTTACTTCTATAGCAGACTTGGGTTTAGGCCAGTTCACAATGACTGCCACTTTAGAGGGATCTATTTTCAATTCACCACCCCTACTATACGACCCAAATAATTCAGATATGTTTTTCGAAATTCACATTTTGAGAGTTTAACACAAAGTTTTTCTCTTTTCAAAACATCTAATATCTACTTAACATGCTTTAAGTATTCTTCCCACGTTTTTCTAGAAATCAGAATGTCATCCAGATACACAATAACAAAATCATCAAGAAAAGGTCCAAGTACATCATTCTTCATCTCATGAAAGTAGCAGGAGCATTAGTTAAGCCAAAAGGCATAACCAACCACTCATACAATCCCTGCTTTTATTTGAAAGCAATCTTCCACGCATCTTGTTCTGCAACTCTGACCTAACAATATCCATTGTGCAAATCTAGCTTGGAAAAATAAACAACTTCTTTCAATTGATCCAAAAGATCATCTATACGAGGAAGGGGATAACGATTTTTTATTGTTATCTTATTCAATGCTCGGTAATCAATGCACATTCTCCATGAGCCATCTTTCTTTCTCACCAAAACGATTTGTGACCCACATGGTGATGTGCTAGGTCTGATGAACCCTTTCTCGAGCAATTCCTGCACCTGCTTCTTGATTTCAGCATTCTCTAAAGCAAACAACCTGTACATTCCAATGTTAGGTAATGGAGCATCTTGGTGCAAAATAATATCATGTACTATTTCCTTTTTTGGTGGTAGAACTTTAGGTTCCTGAAACAACATATCATACTCTGAAACAACCTTTTCTAAATCAGCTTGTTGTTCAACATTACAGCCCTCAAATACATTGGTTTTATTAGGTTTCTTTCCTTTACAACCATCAGTAAGAATTGTTTACATGAATTTATCATTCGTTTCATCTACCCTGAGTTTATGAGAGTATAATTATTTTTGAGCTTATGAGCTCTTACAAAGTATTCGATTCCATCTTTAACAGGTAGATACTTGTTCTCAGCTCTATAGAAAATAGCTTTTCTGTCATACAAGTAAGGACTTCCTAAAACAATTCCACATATATCCAAAGGAATTATGTCTAACTCAACCTCATCTACAAATGTTGACCCAAAAGAAAACTTGAGTTTTCACTGTCTAGTCACTTGTAGTTGTGCTTTATTATTCAACCATCCTAATGGGTATGGTTTCTTGTGAGGTGTAGTTACTAATCCCAACTTCTTTACAATTACTTCAGAAATTAAATTTACTTGTGAGCCACTATCAAACAAATTATCAATCTTTCGATATTTGGAAACAACTCGAATATGGAAAAGGTCATGTCTTTTTCTCTCATTTTCTTCATCAATAATAGATTGAGCAGAATTACTAATAGATGCTTCAGAATTCTTACCTTTTATACCTATGGCTGAAATGGTTGTTTCATCTCCTGAGTCTGACCCCAAATCTTTCTGAATAGTTGCAGCAGTCTTCTTCTTCTTGCCATCAAACTTCTTAGGTCTTAGCTCTAGATGCAGAATCCAACAATGCTCGTCATCATGCCCATTCTTTTTACATTGAGTGAATGAAACCTTTCTCTTCTGTACAGTATTGGCCTTCCTTGCTTTCCATTTCTACTTTCTTTTCTCCTTGTTCTTGCTTGCAGTGGGTTGGGATGGTCCCCAAACTGCTGGATTTCCATTCTTTCCTCTAGCTTCTAGAAGAGTAGCTTGTACAAATACCTCATCTATACTAGTGGGATTAAACATGAGGATGGTATGCCTCATGTAGCTATGTAGACCACCAATGTACTTCAATAGAGTCTCTGGTGAGTCTAGTGAGATTCCTATAATCAATGCTCTCTTTTTGAATTCTTGAGTGTACCCTTGCACACTTTGCCCTTTCAACTGTCGAAGAGTTTTCCAACTCATCATGTCTTGCTGCATGTAGGCCAATGGATAGAACTTATTTTTGATTGCAGAAACAAATTCACTCCAAACAGAGATGGTTTTACCTTGTCTCTTCAGGTCAGCTTGGGTCCTACCTTCCCACCAACCCAAGGCAGTGCCTCCAAGGCGTAGGCTTGCCAACTGAATCTTGCACTTGTCCGAATGAATACTTTGCACTATGCAATAAAAATCAATTTGTCTAATCCAATTGTTCATCTTTTCTACATTCAACTCTCCATCATATATAGGAAAATCAAATTTAACATCTAGCTTAATCAAAGATGACTTCTTGTTATGTACAGGGCTATTAGGAGGTGTGAGAAAGCTTTCTTCTTTCCCTTTTCCTTTTGAGTGGTCAGGGAAGTGAGACTCATCTTCTCCTTTGTCTTTTTTAGAGCCTGATGAATCTTCATCCTTGTGTTTTCTAAAGTCCCTATATATTTCTTCTACCATGGACTTTATGGCTAGGAAACTATCTATGAATTGAGGGTCTGGCCCTACAAAGCCTTCTTCTGACATTGTCTTCCGAGAATGGACTCTCCCAATTTTAGGATTAGTTTTGACCAACTCTCCTTCTCCTAATTTGAGCTTTGATCTAGTTAGCATTCAATAGCTAAACCAACACAAGCTTGTCTAACCTTATCAACCTAAAGCTTTGATACCACTTGATCTAATAATCACCCTTGAGTGACCTTAGTTAATTAATTAATGAATGAAGGTATTACAAACTCATGTGTTGGTGTGTGTCTATGTTATTTTAGGCAACAGATCAATCAGATTACAAAATAAACAGACACTGGAAATAGAAAACAGTAGAGAAACACAGTAAGAAAATACAAGAACACAACAATTAATAAGGAGTTCACACTGTTGGCATTTAGGCACAAGTGTGGCCCTATGGTACAGGTGTTGTCCTTGATGGCAACTCACTTTGGTGTCAGACCTCAGTTTAGGCACTTAGAATGAAGGAAATCTTGTATACGCAGGTTCACCTTGCCGAAGACGCGTATACACGTGGGTTATACGTTCAGAAGTCGAGTATGTGTATACACGCACTTTTATGCACAGAAAAGCGCGTACATGGTGGGAAACTTATTTTTGGTCCATGGTTGTTAGTCCTTGGAATTTGAACCTATGGTTTTGGACCAAGGTATCTCGTCAGAAGTGTTGACCCCAGGTTTTGGGCCCTTGGTATTGGTTTATTATGGTTTTGCACCGTGGTATTGTAGCAGGCCTAAAACTATAAAAGAGGAAGGAGATCATGTGAGAAGGAATCATCTGAATTATTATTGAATATCTGATAATGTACGAGATCTGAAATATTGGTGATTAGCATTGTGGAGCAGATCTGGGTCTGAATTAAGGAGGAACCTTAGCGAAAAGAAGGATAAGTTCTATTAATGGGTCATAATCTCTTGGCTTGAATGATAATATCTTTGCATGATTTTGATTTGTTATATCCGGCACATGCGTGATCTGTAAATCTGATAATCTGGGTTGATCAGTGCCTGAATACTTGAAAGAGTGAATTATGTTTGTAGATCTGTATGCAGGTTCAGTTCAGCTAAGGCGCGTATATACGCAGGTTCAATGAAGGAAAACAACGTATACGCAGGTTGTTCCATACGCAGAAGCATATGCACGCAGGTTTCAGGCCATTAAAGTAGCGTATACATTTTGAGTTATGTTTTTGTTGCTTCTATTTATTGCTGCAGTGTTCTGGGTTCAGTTTTGGTGTGTGGTAATGTTACTGTGATTTGGGTACAGTCGTCAAAGAGGTGTTTATGTTGATTTATTTTTGGTGAAAAGGTAATTGGTTGATGCAGAAATTCTTGATAGTTGATTGATGTTATTTGTGGATCCAGTCTGAAAATTTATGAATCGTGGTCCTTGAAAGAAAGAGAAGGTTGTAGCCTTCTGTAGGCCAGCACCTACGTACTAGTATCTTGGCTAGTGCAAGAGCTAAAGGGGGTTGTAGCTCCTTTCCAGGAGAAGCTGGAAAACGAGAGAGAGTTGTATCTCTCTGCAGGTTGCAGCCTGCGTACTGGTAAAAGGACTGCACCAGTACATTTGTAAAAAGAAGTTTCTAATTAAAGAAAAGATAGAGACGAATTGCAGCAGCTGGTTTTCACCCACATTGGGTTTCCACCTTATATCTTGTGTTCTTGTGTGAGATTGTCTTTCCGCTCTGCTTTACTGTTTCTGATTACTGGTTATTTTCTTCTGAATCACAGATTAATAACTGACATATGAAAGATAAATCAAATTATAAGTCTGCTTTGTATACGCGGGTTTCTTTATCTATAGTTGCGTATATACGCGGTTTTTATTAAGAGAAGTAGTGTATATCATCTGGAATTGGAAAATGAAATATTTGACTTGATAATACTGATTCACCCCCCCTCTCAGTATTATTTCCAACAATTGGTATCAGAGCAGGTCCTTCTGAAGAAGCTTGATCGCTTGAAGGAAGATCCTTCATCATGAGCAACTACGAGAGGGAAGCATCAATCAGGCCACTGGTTTTTTATGGGAAAAACTTCGTATATTTGAAGGTAAGAGTTACAGCCTATCTTCAATCGTCGGGTATAGAAGTCTGGGATATCATAGATACATGATATACTTTTCCAGCAGCAACTCCTACAGATCCGGCTGAGAAGAAGAAATATGAAACAAATGCAAAGGCGGTTAATACTCTATTGGGATGTCTATCTCAATCAGAATTCGTGAAAGTAATGCAGTTAAAATCAACAAAAGAAATATGGGACAAGATTGTCCTAAGCTATGAAGGAGATGATCAGGTAAAACGAGCATGTTCAGCATAGCAGAGCAGAGATATCAGCATGTACTCAGGGGGAGCACAGCCCTTTTCCCTTGATGACAAAGGGGGAGAGTGACTTTGAGGATCTTGGGGTTGCCATCAAGTCCAAAGGGGGATATTGTTGGCATTTAGGCACAGGTGTGGCCCTATGGTATAGGTGTTGTCCTTGATGGCAACTCACTTTGGTGTCAGACCTCAGTTCAGGCACTCAAAATGAAGGAAATCTTGTATACTCAGGTTCACCTTGCCAAAGACGCGTATACATGCGTGTTATACGTTCAGAAGTCACGTATGCGTATACACGCACTTTTATGCACAGAAAAGCACGTACATGGTGGGAAACTTATTTTTGGTCCATGGTTGTTAGTCCTTGGAATTTGAACCTATGGTTTTGGACCAAGGTATCTCGTCAGAAGTGTTGACCCCAGGTTTTGGGCCCTTGGTATTGGTTTATTATGGTTTTGGACCATGGTATTGTGGCAGACCTAAAACTATAAAAGAGGAAGGAGATCATGTGACAAGGAATCATCTGAATTATTATTGAATATATGATAATGTACGAGATCTGAAATATTGGTGATTAGCATTGTGGAGCAGATCTGGATCTGAATGAAGGAGGAACCTTAGCGAAAAGAAGGATAAGTTCTATTGATGGGTCATAATCTCTTGGCTTGAATGATAATATCTTTTCATGATTTTGATCTGTTATATCCGGCACATGCGTGATCTATAAATCTGATAATCGGGGTTGATCAGTGCCTGAATACTTGAAAGAGTGAATTATGTTTGTAGATCTATACTTAGGTTCAGTTCAGCTAAGGTGCGTATATACGCAGGTTCAGTGAAGGAAAACAACGTATACACAGGTTGTTCCATACGCAGAAGCATATGCACGCAGGTTTCAGGCCATTAAAGTAGCGTATACATTTTGAGTTGTGTTTTTGCTGCTTCTGTTTATTGCTGCAATGTTCTGGGTTCAGTTTTGGTGTGTGGTAATGTTACTGTGATCTGGGTACAGTCATCAGAGAGTTGTTTATGTTGATTTAGTTTTGGTGAAAAGGTAATTGGTTGATGCAGGAATTCTTGATAGTTGATTGATGTTAGTTGTGGATCCAGACTGAAAATTTATGAATCGTGGTCCTTGAAAGAAAGAGAAGGTTGTAGCCTTTTGTAGGCCAGCACCTACGTACTAGTATCTTGGCTAGTGCAAGAGCTAAAGGGGGTTGTATCTCCCTTCCAGGAGAAGCTGGAAAACGAGAGAGAGTTGTAGCTCTCTGCAGGTTGCAGCCTGCGTACTGGTAAAAGGACTGCACCAGTACATTTGTAAAAAGAAGTTTCTAATTAAAGAAAAGATAGAGACGAATTGCAGCAGCTGGTTTTCACCCACATTGGGTTTCCACCTTATATCTTGTGTTCTTGTGTGAGATTGTCTTTCTGCTCTGCTTTACTGTTTCTGGTTACTGGTTATTTGCTTCTGAATCACAGATTAATAAATGACATCTGACAGATAAATCAAATTAGAAGTCGGCTTTGTATACGCGGATTTCTTTATCTATAGTTGCGTATATACGCGGTTTTTATTAAGAGAAGTAGCGTATATCATCTGGAATTGGAAAAGGAAATATTTGACTTGATAATACTGATTCACCCCCCCCCCTCTCAGTATTATTTTCAACACACACTATCCTATAGGGCTACGTGTCCGGTCTAGCTTTCAGTGGTGGCCTTCTTTTATTTTGTCTTTAAAGCAAAGAATTACAATGAGGAGCTCAAACTAAGTCTCCTGAATATAATTGCTTGGTAGGGTGGTTTATTGGATTCCCCAAGCCACTAGAGTGCATAGACTCTTTTCCTTACCAGCTCTTGACCTTTCTGGTCTTTAATGGAAGGAACCCAATGTGGTGCTCGATTCCAGACAGATCCTCTCAGGGATGGCTCGTTGCTGCCTTATGCTGCAAGTCAGCTTGGCTCTCTGTCTTTATGTTTCCTACTCTTTGCTTCACTGTCTCTTCATTCTTTGTCTTCATCTTCTCCTTTTTGTTCTCTCTTCTTCCGTGTGTTCTTTGTTCTCTGTTCATGGCTTTAGAGCCAATTGGTCTCATGACTACTCAATTCCCCTTCCACCTCCATTGATTTGCCTGTTGTCGTTCACTTGGAATTCCTTGTCTCTGCGTCATCATCAATGGCTCATAGGGAGTGGCCACTTGTCCTCTTGCGAAATGCACCAGCTTTTCCTCGTCGGTTCGGTTCTTTGGTTACATTGGGAAATGACTCGTCTCCCACCTCAGTGGTCAAATTAGACCTCAAATATTTATTCACTGTGGCTTAATCCCCTATTAAATTCGGTTCTTTCATCGGGCGTAATCTCAGCTATTAGATCTGGAGCCCCCAAATCCGACGCATTCGCTTATTTCACACGGTTGACTTGCTCGATCATTAGTGCGTGATGATCGATGGTTTTCTCTCTCCTCTGCTTGCCACGTGTCGGGCACTGAATGGAATCACTCATTTTTCTCCAATTCTACTTACTGACCAAGGGTGCTCCCGATAAATACTGCCGGTTTTGGAGCACGGGTCTCGCCTTCACCTTTTGGTGCTTTCCCCATGATTTTCCCAGCTCTCATGCGACCGAGCGCTTTGGGGCTTTCCTTCTCAAGGGGTTTTGCCCAGTCAAAAACTACCTCCTTTTCCCGATCTGGGCTTCCCAGGTGCTAGTTTCGCCTCCTGCGAGGTCTCCATGGGCTTTGGTCAGCGCGCTTTGACCAAGGTCCTCGTCATTCCTTGCTGGTTGCCAACTGCCACTATTTAGAGCTCTTCCTGATCACTCTGTGCTCTTGAATTTGAAGTTTCATCCTGATTTGATACAGTCATGGTGCTTTGATTATTCTTCATGGATCCAATTCGGATCAAGAAAGGAAGTCCATTATTGAATAAAAGACAAAGTCTTCATGCACTCACTATAAAAAGGATGGGCATGATGATGAACACTACTATATTTTGCATCCAGAGCTAAGACCTAAGAAGTTCAAGGGCAGGAAGAAGAAGACTGCTATAGCTATTCAGAAAGATTTGGGGTCAGACTCAGGAGATGAAACAACCATTGCAGCTGTTAGCACCTAAATCTACCTTAGGCTGAAGGAAGGAAAAAATTAGGGTAACCACAAACCACGCTCAGTCTGGTAGCTAGCCCTACCAGAGAAGGATAGGGCTCTCTCCGAGTCACGCTCAGTGAATAAATGATCGAAGACGGTCTGAGATGACTTACAATACAATGTTTACCTTAGGCTAGTAAGTGAATAGGGATTCTGGAAACAATTTTATGAAATGATTGAACTTTTGGGATGTTATGGGATCGGCGCTCAGCAAAGAACAGAGAATTTAAAATGAAGGCACAGATTATTCCATGAGGCAAGGCAGGCGGAAAATGTAACAATTTTAGTTTGAGGTAACGCGGCATGAAAAGAATGCTGAAGAAAGTAAAAAGGGCATAGTGACATGAATCCTTTTCAACAGGTGAATAACACTAAACATGAAATTTTCCCACAAGCAGAGCAATAAAAATTTGATTCTACCTAATCTCACTCAGAAAATTTCACTGGAAATGAGCATGAAATGAATAATGAAACATAAATAAATACATATGAACACATAAGAAATACATTTGCTACACACAACCACAAGAATCTCATGAAACAGAGCTACTGCCTTTCATTAATTCTCTGTCAAAAATACACAGTGAAGAAACAAAGTTTCTTTCCCACAGTCTCCCAGAAGTTAGAAGCCAACCAACCCTTTGCAAATAACTTGCATACAATATATAGAATGTGTGAGGAATAGATAGAACGCCCAAGGGTTGGGAAGTTACTCGAATCATTGCGAAGTGGAGATGGAGAACCAACCATCAGCTACAGGTGCAGCACTGCAAACATGACATTTGCATTGGGTGACCGTTTGCCTTCCTTCGCCACTTGGATAGAAGCCAATATGGAGAAAAACTATTTAAATGCCGCATTTGGTGCCAAAAAATCGAAGTGTAGATGATTGGGCCCACTTGGAGAAGTCGCGAACTGAAATTTCGCAAAACGGAAGAAAATTGGCAAATTTTTCCTCTGTGCGCCACGCCATTTTCTTTGTGCGTCGCACTTCTTTGGGGCCTGTTTTGGGGCACTTTCATGTGTCCAAAATGTGCCCAAGTGGGCTTGTTGGAAATCCTGTCCTGTCTACTTTCTAACCCCACTGGAATTTTCAAATTTGGTGCTCATTCGCCCAAGACTGCTTTCTGTGTGTCAAAAAAGTGGCAGAGAGGCCATTTTTGGGTGTTTTTTGATCTTTAGGAGACCCAGATCTTGTCAAAATTTCTTGCCCAGACACCAGTAGTCGTGATTTTCCATGCTAAATCCAAAAATGCAAACCATTCCTCGATTGGAGCCCTAGAATTTTAGCGTTGCGCAAGTGGCACGACGCACAGGGAGGAATTTCCTGTTTTTTTGTCCAAAAAATCACCATGTGACCGATCTTCATTGATCACCTGCTCCAGTGATGTGGGCTGAACTCTTCTCCTTTGAGCAACTTGGTGATGCTCATGAATGTTTTGAAGCTCCATAATAGTTTGCTAGTCTTCCAGTTGTTTGTTCCTCTGCTCCAAGTAGTTCATGTTCCATTTGGCCCTCTCCAAGTCAAGGGACAAGGAGTCAATCACTGAATGCTGCTCCTGAATGATCTCTGTGAGCTCCTCCTTTGTTGGTTCAGCATTTGTCTCATCATCCTGGAGGAGAAAAAACTCGGTCTCTTGCTCACCTGATGGTCCTTTCTCCTGCACTGGCTCCTTACCCTTACCCTGCTCCTATGATGCTGATGTCGGAAGCGAGGTCCCTTCCACCCCAGGTGGAGATAATAGTCGCTTTGCTGCTGTAGACAACAGTCTACTTCCCTTCTGGTATGTGATGTATATTGGCATGGTGGCAGTCTCATGGCGCTCAAACTAATGTGAAGGACTCCCCACCTCATGCTCTCCCTCTAATACCACCGGTGGAGCGCTGAAGAAATCATGGGAGATGAAGTCCTCCCAAGCAATACCCTGCAATCCCAACTGATGGTCCACCAAAATCCGGATGAGAGAAAAATGATAGACACTGTTTAGCTGCTATCGAGGGGTCTTGTGCTGCATGAAATTCTTCATCCTATCTATGTTCCCGCAGATGAAAAATGGGAGGCTCATCATCCGCACCCTGGTGAAGTGCATGAGCAACATGATGTGATAGGCATAGAGGCGGGAAAACCTTCCCTCACAAATGAAATACTTCATGATCAACCTCATGAGTGGGGCATACTCATCCCTCAAAAATCTGAATGGAAAAACTCTGGTGAGCTGGCTCAAACAGCTGTTCTTGATGTAAGGCTCATAATGATGCCTCTCCACCTTCTTTTTCTTATGCCATTGTTCCCCAATGTTTGGTATTCCTGTTGCCACTGATATGGTTTCCGATGTCAATATGAAAGTGACCCCAGCCAGGATAGATTGACCTCCCTATAGATGAAGTGCAAAAAGATGGGCCAACTCATGATGGACTCTGACATTTGCCAGCCTTTGACAAAATTCATAACATGCCAAGTGCTGGAAACAAGACATGGCAAGAAGGCATGCCTGCAGCTCAGTGAGGGTGTTTGGCTCATCTCTAAGGTGTCTGCCACTCCGGTGATGTCTCTTATGGGCCCTCTCTCTTGAAGATGTGTCACTGTGGGTCCCCTCCTCATACTCTGATGAAACTTCTGATGCCAAAACTGCTGTTTGTACCGTGAGTTTTATGCTGCCCTCTGAATCCAATGGAACTGGTAGATGCTCTGAAAATCTGTCACCAAGGGGACAAACAAGGAGTATTAGGAGAGGAATGATGAAATGGGAATAGGGGCTAAAGGGAGAGATTTATCAGGGATTTGGGAGTGTTTTGGGTATAGTATTGATGGGGTAGGGTTTGAACTTATTTTGGTAGGGTTTGGGTTTTTTGAGTCATAGGAGGAGGGGGAAAAAGGAATATGATTACAGTGGTGTTAGGGTGATGATAAGGGGAAAATGATGCAGGGAAAATGGTGATAGGGGCAGGGTAGGAGAACACTTTGACAACACTGTTATTGTAGCAAAAACCCTAGGAGCTTGATTTCTTTGTGTCTTCTTTTTCTTACTAAAAAAATTTTGGCATTAGATTTATACTCATCAAAATCATGGTATTCTTCTCAAGTTTAATTCCAAGAGTGAAGGTAGTTGGTCTACCTCTCATGTTTGATAGGAATTCACAAAATTTTGAGGCAAATTGGTGGCTTTTTGGGCTTATATCTCAGTGCGCCACGCGCACTGCCCAGTGTGCCGCGCGCTCTGAGTGCTCCGCGCCAGTGGCATTTTTACATTGTGAACCGGCTCCCAGTGCGCTGCGCCTCCTTGTGTGTGCATCACGTGCTCAGAATTTCACCATGAATTTCTTGCAGGGATAGGGAAAGGGTTATGTAGTGGTTTTAGGGTGGGGTTCTTAGGAAAAATGGTCAAGGGGAGATGAGAGAGATGATGGGTGAGGGGACAAAGGGAGTGGAGTGAAACCTTGGTGCTGTCATCACATTTTTGTAACCGCAGCCATCATTTTCTTGGTGATTTTTTTCATGGTTGACCTTATGCTTTTGGGTGACATTAAACATCTCATAAACGCCATATCAATGACAAAATTGATGAAGAAGAGGTGTCCACAGGGCCTACCCCTTGTTTTGCTAGCCTTCACCAAGACTTGAAGCGGTTTGGTAATTTTTTATGCCCTTGGCTGTGTGCGTCGCGCGCCAAGCCCAGTGCGCCACTTGCTAGGTGTGCGTCGCGCCCTTGAAAATTTCCCACTGCAGGCTGGCTGCGTGCGTGCTGCGCCCTCTATGTGCGCCGCAATCCTTGGTGTATGCGTCGTGCCCTTGAAATCCAACTCTCAGTCACTCAAACGCTCACAATTTCACTTTCTCACTTTTGCAATGTCTCTCCAAAGCTTGTAAGAGCACAATGCTTTTGGTTTGGGTGAAAACATGTATTTATAGCCTTGGAGGAGACGGGTTTGATTTTTGTCTCTTTGAAAACCCCTTTTCTAATGTTGAGTTTTGCACTTTTTCATTTGACCTTTAGACACACTGATTTTCACTTTCCCTTTGACATTTTGGCTTAAATGATGAAATTTTCGGCACCTCTTTGTAGGGACTATACGACAGAGCATTGGGCCATGTAAATCATAGCTGCATCTGAAAAGTCAACTGGTGATTTTTTTGAAAAAAAATTGTCATAATTGACCTTGTTTGACCTTTCTTCAAAACAGAGTTTTGAAGAAGAGTCGATGTCTCTCCAGGTGATGATGAAGCTTTCTGAACCATAGCCATGTAAGGCCTCCCTCTGGCCTGCATGGCTTGTTCTAGACATGTTTTCAAAGACCAAATTGATGATTTCCTAGACCCAATCATAAAAAATGACTTTGTCCTGTAAAGGACCAGACCTGGACTATCATGAGCTTCAGTGATTATGGACCAAGACCTGAGCCAGCAGGGGCCAGACATGAGGGAAAATGACTAGCATGACTTTCTCTGTCAGATCATGGCATGTCCCTAGTGAAATGCAGCTGAGTGGATGGAGCGGGACACCTAAAATTGAAATGCACAAAGAGTTTTGATCGCTGACGGAGGGCTGATCAGACCGAATTTGACATTGGCTCCAATGGGGGATGGTAGCTCCTTGGAGGTGCCAAGAACAACAGATCTCTGGAGGAGCTAGATAGTGCCTTTTGTCCATTGGGCTATGGAGTCATCATTTCAATAAACAGCATAGGACTCTGACTTATTTGTAAAACTGAAATGACCAAGAAATTGGCTCTACTTGACATTGAAATAACTCAAAAAACTAACTTTATAGACTGAAACCAAACTAAAATAAAAATGGTATTTACAATGACAGTGGAAGCAGCATTAATGGATCATCACTGATACCGTTTGAGCAGCTGACCATTGATCAGCCCTCCAGGACAATCTTCCCCGTTCATTTCCTTCAGAAGAAAGGCATTCTGACCCCTGTATGCTGCAATCATGAAAGGACCTTTCCACATATTTTCGAACTTTCCGTGCTTGCCTTTCTCTTCATTCCTTGCATCCCACTTCAGCACCACATCATCCAACTGAAATTTATCTTCTTTTTCTTTTTTGTCATAGATTTTCTTTATCTTCTCCTACAACTTGGATGTGTTCTTGAAAACTTATTCTCTTGTTTGTTGCAAGTGGATCATTTGATTCAGCCTTCTCTGTATGGGATCTTCTTCGCTGCCGGCCTCCTGAAGAAGTCTGACCACCGGGGCAGCAAGAGAGGCAGGGAATACTATGTCAACTCCATAAACAAGCTCAAACGATGACATACCAATAGACTTTTTCTGACTGATCCGATCTGCCCAAAACGCATGGACCAACCTCTTGTTACAGCTCTTTTTATTTATTTGTAGCAGCTTCTTAATGATGTTGACCAAAGATTTATTCGAAGATTCCGCCAATCCATTGCCTTGTGGATGATAGGCAGTTGAATGACCCAAAATTATGTGATATTTATGACAAAATTCTACCATCCTTTTCGATTTGAAAGCTGTTGCATTATTAGTGATTAATTTGTTTGGACAACCAAAGCAAGACAATATGTTATTTTTGAGAAACGAAATGATTACCATGTCTGTGGCTTGTCTGGTGATGAGCCCCAAATTTGGTAACATTTTGGGCTCATTTGGCCTAACTACCCTTGCTCAATCCTTCATTTTTCATAACTTATGCATCATTTTTTAGTATGTTTATGTCATTTGTATGAATAAGGGTAGTCACTATTCCTAGGTGGCTAACACGTGCTCATTTCAGGATTTTTTCACACATGTTGGAGCAAAACCGAGCAGACAAGGGCTAGGAGATAGCCAAGCTGGGGTTGAGGATTCGTAGGGGGGTTGTCTACGGCATTAAATAGCCTTCCTTGGGATCTTCACCCCCAACTCCAAGCTCCAAAAGCCACCAAAACCGGATCTAGAAGGCATCCAAACAGATTTTGTGGAAGCAGTTGTTCACTCCCAGTTTGGTCAGCCAAGTCCCATAGATTTAGGAGGCCAGCTTGGGCCTTGTGATGTATAAATGATAAGGCTTCAGCCTTCGAAGAGGACTTTTGGAAAAAAATTTGCACATTCTGCACTACGAGCTGCCAGCTATGTTTTGTTCTTTTGTAGCCATTATTGGCATAACTCTTGACTTATGATTATTATTTTTTAATGGGAAGCAGTCAGATTTGATCTCAGCTCTGAGTTTTTAGAGGAGCCATAGCTCTCGGGGTTGGGCCCAACTTGAGAGCCTAGGGCCTCCTTCTTTGTATTGATATCTTTCCTTTCAGCATTATGATTTTCCTTGTATGCATTTGAAACGCAGTTTGTTGAGTTAGATTTCGTTGTGTGGTTAAGTAGGTCATTGTTGAAAAATAGAGTTGCTTCAGATGTCTAGAATAGAGTAATGAGATAAGAATTGATAAAAGCTCTAGAAAAGGGTTGCCTGCACTCTTATTTTCACCTCTTCTTAGGGGCTGTAATTGCAGACAGTGCTGCCCAACAAAAACACTAGTTTGCTCACTCATGCAATCTCTGGTGAAATGTTTTCATTTGTAGGAGTTAGTCATGTGTTCAGACCTTTTCGAATGTTTCTTTACTTAAGCGTTGTACATGGTTCTATTTAGGAATAAAGCTGTTGTTCATTGGTTTCATTAACAGTTAGGATAGATCAGTTAATATTTTGATTGTGTGTAGGACGTGGTTGATTTGGTTAAGTATACACTGTGTGGTGCATCTCCATCACTCTCTCGTCCATCTAATCTTCGTCCAGGCCAACTGCTCCATCTCCAAGTTAGGTCCCTTGTCTCACAACTACTCTTTTGCCCACGTCATCCTACCTTCTTGGACTTCCAGTACCTCAGCCCTCTTTAAGACAAGCTAGCTTTCCACAGCCTCTCATCAACTCATCCCTCTGTCACTAAGTCATTGCAGACCCCTATCCTACCTCCCTATCCATTCATGCATCCTCTTTCACTCACCCATCATCCAAAATCCAATCGTAGAACATCCTGTAGAAATTTCTGAACATCCTGTAGAAATTCTGAAACATCCTGTAGAACCCCTGCAGACTTCCTGTAGAAGCTCACAAATGAGGTTTCTTGACAGCCAAAATTTGTGACACTCTCTGGAAGGGTGTTCAGGACTCCTTAGACCCCCTCTGAACCTTCCCAACCTTTTCCAAGCCTTTCTCCTCCTCAATCCACCCTTGCATAGTGAAAACCCAGTTAAAAGAACACACATGATAATTCAAAAACTTATTCAAAAATACAAAAGATGTTTTCTTCAGATAGAGATAGCATAGGCATGTGCATTTTACCTTTGTAGCAGTAATGGCATCTTTTTCAATAGTTTGCATCCTTTGTTTTGCACCAATAGGGTTAGTTGGTAGAATTAGGGTTTGCTAGGGTTTGCGTTACTTCTTGGCTTTCAGTTTCTTTCCGCAAGTAGGTTAGATTCCTTTGAGTTAGCTTTCATCCATCAGTTAAAAAGCTTCTTCTAAAAGCTCATAGAAGTTGGCTTAAGCCCCTAGCGGACTTGTGCCAGCTGACCAAGTGACAGCTGCGGCAAGAGCTAGTACTTGTGCATACAGCACCGTCGCTTCCAAGTTTGTTACGAACTACCGGGTTGATAAAATTAAAGAAGGGAGTTCTAGGAGTTGTAGCATTATTGCTACAATACTGGAGCCCACCATCTTTTTGGTGCCATTGCCGGGGAAGCGTCAGAGTATTGGTGATTGCTGCTATTCTTCTATTTTCTACTACAACCTTCTGCTAAGTAGTTTATTTCATTTCCATTCTGCAATTTCATTTCCGCAAAAGTAGCGTAGACATTTCCTGCTTTCATAGATTAGCATTTCAATTCCGCAATTTCATTTCCTGCTTTCATAGATTAGCATTTCAATTCCGCAATTTCATTTCCTGCTTTCATAGATTAGTATTTCAATTCCGCAATTACATTTCTGCAAGCGTAGATTAGCATTTCAATTCCGCATTTCCATTTCAGCAAGATAGTTAGTTGCAGTTCAATCTATTTTAGTTTTGTAGGTACCAGAGAAAAAAAAACAAAAGCAATCAAAAGTCTTTCTATTTCATGCCTCGTAGAAATCGAGATAAAAAAGGAAAATTCTTACCCAACACCCCCACCACTTCACTGAGTAACCCTTCTCTCTTCTTTGGTGACAGTGATCCAGAAGAACCTATAGGCGAGCCTCCTGAGATATACGAAGATCCTATAACAGAAGAAGAGTTAGAGAACACTCCATCTGAAGCCATAGCTGACAATAGAAGAGAAGATGAGAGAATAGAAGGTGCCTTTCCCATCCGAGAGACCAATGGAGACATGAAAATGAAAAACATAAGCCCCTCCACTTTACCTCACTTCCATGGACTGACTACTGAAGACCCTGATACCTTCCTGTTTGAGTTTGTTGTCCTTTGTCGAACCTATGACTATATCGAAGATGAGCAAAAACTGAAACTCTTTCCCACTACCCTTAAGGATGTAGCATTACGCTGGTTCATGGGCTTACCTGGGAACAGTATCACCACTTGGGCTCAGATGCAGCAAGCTTTCAATACCAAATACCGGGACTACTGTAGGTCCAAGGAAGCCAAGGGAGAAATATTTCGGATGACCATGGGAAATGATGAGTCTTTAGAAGATTACGAGGAAAGGTTCCAACTTAGCTATAAACGTGCCAGGTGCACACTTGACCCTGAATCTCTCAAGTTGGTCCTGCTCTGAGGAGTCCTTGAAGACCTTCTAGATACCCTTCACATGCTAGCTGGAGGAGATATTTACCAACTACCTTATGGGGATATAAAGACTGTGTTTAGAAACCCCTCTAGGGCAGCCCAGACAAGAGGTAGAGGAAACCCCCTCTCAGCTAGTATTCCTTTCTCCAAACATGAGTTTGCAAATCAGTTAGAGGACCTCAAGAGTGAGGTGAGACAGACCATTGCCATGCAACTTGATACATTCTGAATCCAGCAGAAGAAAGAGGAAGCTGAGAGGGCTTTGGCTATCTTCTACCCTAGGTGTACAAGGAAGCACCCTAAGAACGAGTGCCCATTACATTCGGTAGAGGTATGTTTTGTTTGTGAGGAGGACCACCCCACAAACCAATGCCCAACCTTACCTAGGCTTAAAGCCATGTACCAAGGAATAGAGGCACCCACTGAACCTCTCTATTTCCTCCACCAAAGGTGGCCACATGGACCTAGACCTTACCAGCAGGGGATGCAAGGGACATCCCAAGCTTATTATAGCCCCGACCAATCTGCTCCTATGCTTTCCTGGGGTCCCCCTGCTCATCCTTCCTGGTCTGTACCTCCCCCATGGTCTTACCCACCTCAATACCATACTCAGCCCACTACTCATTCGTTTCACTCACATGCCCAGCCACAACCTCAGTGGAATGCACCTCAACTGGGGTGGAGGCCCTAGTACAATACTCCTCCTGCCATTTTGCCTCCACCACCAGCTCAACCACAACCATTACCTCCTGCTCCTCCAAGACAACCCCAAATGCCTGCTCAACCGAACCTGAATCCCAACAACCGACAGGCCGAGCAGGTATATATTGGGGAAACAACATGCCCTACCTATGCTGTGGAGATCCAGGAGATCAACCTGCAATCTGCAAAGACTCTTCTAGATCGCCAACCTCCTCCCCTAGAGGACGAGGAAGATAAACAGGAAAGTGAACCAAAAGCCATTCCACCCTTTCCTGAGAGACTAACAGCAACCACACAACCCAACCCAGAGGAGGATGAGCTTCTAGGAGAACTCAAACAGTTGTGTGTGAAAATACCACTTCTCCAAGCCATCAAAGATGTATCGATATACAACAAACTGGTTAAGGAAAAGTGTTTCAGACACCCAGGCAAGCGAAAAAGAGATGCCTCAACCATCAATGTCATAGGACAACTGTCTGATCTTATGTTGGGGCAAGTAATTTGCCCAAAGTATTTGGATCCTGGGAGTCCTGTAGTTGATGTCCACATCAATGGCACCATCATACCCCACACTTTAATTGATCTAGGTGTTGCCATTAATGTGATGACCAGAGATACCATGCTCAAACTCAACCTTCAGGGTTCCTTAAGAAAGACCTTGACAGTCCTGCAGCTAGCAGATCGCTCCACCGTGACTCCCGAAGGGATTGTGGAGGATGTCTTGGTCTCTGTTGACTCTTGGGAGTACCCTGCGGACTTCTTGGTTCTTCAACCAAAGGCAAAGCTTACTGGATACCCCCTTATTTTGGGAAGGCCTTGGTTAGCCACTGCGAATGCTTACATAAGCTGCCGTGCAGGAAACATGACCATCAAAAATGATCCTATGTCCAAGCAGCTAGTCCTATATCCTCCTGCCCAACCTCTATTAGAGCATGACTTACCACTTTGGTTGGAAGAAGGATAAGAGGATGAGGTGTACTCTGCACCCTTGTGCACCTTAGAAACCACCAGGGGAGGTCCTCAAACCGAGGATGATTTGATTGAGACCTTGATTCAGAATCCACCTCCCAGTGCATTGTCCTTAGAGAAATTGGTGGAGGATACCCAAGCCAGCACCTTAGTGGACCTTTGTGTGACCAATCCAATCACTCCCAGAGTCAAAAATGTGGAGTTTGGCCCCGAGAGAACGTTAAAGATCAGCTCCTCCCTATCTCCTTCCTAGGAAAAGGAGCTGTGTAGTCTGTTGGCCAGTCATCTAGATGCTTTTGCTTGGAGCTATAAGGAGATGAAAGGAGTCCATCCTTTGGTCTGTACCCATCACATCTACATCAAAGAAGATTGTAAACCGCTCAGGCAACCCCAAAGGAGAATGAATCCAGCCCTTAAGGACATCGTCAAAGAAGAATTGCAAAAACTGTTGGATGCAGGATTCATTTACCCCATCTCGAATAGCGAGTGGGTGTCCCCTCTGGTGTTGGTTCCCAAGAAAAATGGGAAGTGGAGAATCTGTGTGGACTACCGAGAACTGAACAAAGCCACCAAGAAAGACCACTTTCCTCTACCCTTCATAGATCAAGTGTTGGATGGACGGGCGGGAAAGAAGTTTTTCTCTTTCCTAGATGGGTTTAGCGGGTATAATCAGATCCAAATCAGCCTGGAAGACCAAGATAAGACCACCTTCACTTGTCCTTGGGGTACCTTTGCTTACCGAGTTCTTCCCTTTGGGCTATGCAACGCTCCTGCCACCTTCCAGAGAGCCATCTTGAGCATCTTTTCTGAGCTGGTCCATGACTCGGTGGAAATCTATATGGATGACTTCACTCCTTATGGGTCCAACTTCCAGGAAGAATTGTCCAATCTGGGAAAAGTCCTGACCAAGTGCATTGAGATGAACCTGTCCCTTAGTCCTGAAAAATGTGAGTTCTTGATGACTGAAGGGACCGTGCTAGGACATACCATTTCTCGCCAAGGGTTACAGGTGGATCCTAGCAAAATTGCTCTCATAAAAAAGGTTCCACCTCCTCAGAAGGTAAGAGATGTTTGAAGTTTCTTAGGTTTAGCAGGGTATTATAGGAGATTCATTAAAGACTTCAGTAAGCTAGCCTCGCCATTGTTTGGCCTCTTAGGAAAAGATGTTGAGTTTAAATGGACTGACGATTGTCAGAGGGATCTGAATGAATTAAAGGATAAGTTGGTGTCTGCCCCAATCTTGAGAGGTCCAAATTTGGCCCTACCTTTCCACATCCACACTGATGCCTCGAAAAAAGCCATCAGGGCAGCCTTAGGACAAGTTGAACAAAAACTTCCATACGCCATATACTTTGTCAGCAAAAACTTATCCAAGGCAGAACTAAATTATACTGTAACTAAGAAAGAATTCTTGGTCGTGGTCCATGCACTGAACAAGTTCCGACATTACATCACTGGCTATCAAACATTTGTACATACTGATCATGTTACAATTAGATATTTAATGAATAAACCGGATGTGAATGCTCGTATTATTAGATGGCTACTTTTGTTGCAGCAGTTTGATTTGACTATCGTTGACAAACCAGGTAAAGAAAATGTTGTTGCTGACTTCTTGTCTAGATTGGATTTACTTACAAGTGAGGATGGAACAGTGGATGACCAGATGCCAGATGAACATCTGTTTGCTATCTCAGTACCCTCCCCATGGTTTGCTGATATAGCAAATTACCTTGTCTCAGCACAGTTCCCTCCGCACCTATCCTCAAAAGAGAAGAGCAGAATTGTAAAGAAGAGTGCCTCATTCACTTGGATCGGGGGCAACCTGTTCAAGCTTGGCCCTGATCAGATCTTAAGGCGTTGTGTAAGGGAGGAGGAAGTCTTTGAAATCCTCCTAACCTATCATGATGGGCCTTGTGGAGGACATTTTGCAGCCAAAAGAACTGCCTTCAAAATTCTACAGGTAGGCTACTATTGGCCCACGCTGCATCAAGATGTCAGAAGATATATCAGCCAATGTGACCAATGCCAAAGGATGCGGAAACCGACTCCAAGGGATGAAATGCCTCTCCAACCTCAAGTGACTCTTGAGCCATTTGAGAAGTGGGGTATGGATTTTGTGGGTCCGATCAATCCTCCTTCAAGGCAAAGGTCTTACATCATTGTGTGCACAGACTACCTGACAAAGTGGGCAGAAACCAAGGCAATCAAAGTAGTGACAGAAGAAAAGGTGGCTGAGTTTTTAAGAGAAAACATCTTCTACAAATTTGGCTACCCAAGAGAGCTAGTCACCGATCAAGGAAGCTAGTTCACCTCCAACTTAATCGAAGACCTACTCGCTCATCACAAAATCAAGCATAGGACTTCCACCCCCTATCATCCTCAAGCAAATGGGCAGGTGGAAGTCACCAATAGAGCATTAGAAGGGATCTTGACTAAGGTGGTGAGCAGCAGTAGAAAAGATTGGGCAAATCACCTGGTTGAGACCACTTGGGCTTACAACACCACTTGGAAGACCACAACCGGCTTCACACTTTATGAGCTGGTCTATGGGAAGAGAGCTTTGCTATCAATTGATTTCAAGTACAACACCTTGAGGATGGCAGCTCAGCTGGACCTAGATCTCAGCCATGCCCAACAAGAAAGGTTATTGCAGCTGAATGGACTGGATGAACACCGAATGTAGGCCCTTCTCCACTCAGAGGTGGTTCAACTTCAAAGGAAGGTATGGCATGACCGACACCTCAATGACAAGCAATTCCAGCCGGGAGATTGGGCACTGTTGTACGATTCCAGACATAAGGATTTTAAGGGGAAGCTGAGAACAAGATGGCTGGGACCATATGCAGTGGAGAAGTGTAACGAAAATGGGTCTGTTCTTATTCGGACCATTGATGAGGAAGCCATCCCCATGCTCATCAATGGGCATCGACTAAAGATCTACAGGAAGCCTCTTTCGAGGCACGAATTCATCAAAACTGTGGAAAAATCAGTGCTGGTCAACAAGAAGGGTTCTCCCTCTGTTTTGGGCATACCCTGAACATCAAAAAAAAAAAAAGGAAGAAAAAATAAAGATCCTTGGGTGAAAACCTTTATGAGGCTCCCAAGGCAGATGGTAGGGGTGAAAACCTCATTGAGGCGCCCCTGCTGTCTCTCTGAAAATTTTTTATAAAAAAAAGACCCTTGGGTGAAAACCTCCCTGACGCGCCCAAGGTAGATGGTAGGGGTGAAAACCTCATTGAGGCGCCCCTGCTGTCTCTCTGAAAAAAAAAGAAAAAAGAAAAAAAACCAAGAAAAAAGAAAACAGAAAAAGAAGGGGGCAGAAACAGGAAAACAGGCTCAGGATTTGGAAATTCATGCAGGTTGCAGGTATTCCATGCTGGAAAGGAGGCCTCTCAACTCAAGGACAAAGGTCCCTACTATGCTACCAGGTGACCTCACCAACACTCCCTCTAGAAACACTCATCTCTTCCAAGGTCTGGGCACGATTTGATCACAGTTTAGCCTTCTACAGGAAGCTATAGGACTTTCTATAGGAAGTTTTGTATTTCTACAGGAAACTTCCTGTAGAATCTTTGGATGGCCCAAGACCGACTGTGTGGAAGAATTTGAAGCTTGAAGCCCAATAAGGAGGCATGCAACCAATGTTTTTCTCCATCACCCACTGCTGTCGCCTCCTTCGACCACCCCTGCTGCCATACAATGGAAATACCTACACAGTCAAATCAGAACGTTGGATTCTCAGAAGAAACAATTCTCAAATGGAATAAAGTATGCAGAGGCCCAATGCGCTACTTATCAAGGCAATCCGAGGACCCTGCAACCATGACCGTGATTCCACTGTTTCGGCATGCACCTTAGGAGGAGAAACGGCTACAGGATATCCTACAAGAATCTTGTAGCAGTTGATCCGGCTAGAGCATACACCATGAAGGCACCTACAACTCATAAAGCTGGCACATGCACCATCCGCAGCCAGGCAACTGGTCTCGTAACTAGCAGCAGTCAGCAAGAAGGAACTCCTGTGCCTGTGCATGAAGCAGCAGTAAGCAGATCCGTCACCCTCATCCTGAAGCATGAAAATAACGTCGCGGCCGCACAGGTAAGTGCCTCACCCTGTTTCGTCAAATTACATGAACAATGCTCTAAAATGTGTGCGAGTATGGAAATGAATGGGTTGAGCAAGTCGGGTAGCCATTCAACTGGCCACCACGACTAGTCCGATGGTCTCGTCCGATCCGGAAAGCGTTGGTTGTGTCAAACAAGACAGGAAATGGACACGTGGGAAGCGTCCAGTCGGGGAGAAGCGGCGATCTAACAGAAATGGCGGCGGTAGATATGCAGGGAATGATTCGGCGGTTAGGCAGACTTACAGTGGAATGATAGCAGGTGACGTCGTCCAACGGTCCGGCAGGGACAGCTCACCCCCGCGCCACGAGTTCCGCAGGGATTCAAATCCACCGGCTAGATCGCCTATGGCACTCCACTCATTTATCCTCAACTGCTTTGCAGTCAAGTAAGCATCCAAAATTTCCTGAAGACTGTTGCTCTGAGTCCTCGGCCTTTTCAAACGTCTATTGGTTACACAGAAGGCCTAGAACCACTGACGCGTTCTCCAGAACCCGTGCACGACTTCTACAGGAAGCTGTGCGACAGGAAGCTCACCGCTTCAGAGGAAATTAAACTATTCACGTCAAAGGTGGCAAGTTGGAACGAGGTAAGCCTGAACCTAGTCCTCCCATGCAATTGGTTTGAAGGGTGGCGAAGTCGATGTCCTAAAAAGTAGAATTACAGTCTGTGCATGAATTTTCAAACATTGTCTTACTTCTGCATGAGAATTGTTGTCGTAGTGTATATGCGGGGTTTTCTATAGGGTTTGGTTCATAATTGAGCCACTGTCAAGGCTCACCTGTAGACAGTCGTGAATTTACAAACTGTGTGCATGACAGAGGCGTAATTTTGCGTTCTGTCTAACGAAATCCCAAAGGTCCATCTTTTTAATACGCGCCAGCCAGCTCCGGCTAACTCAGCAAGCTTTCACCATGCCGGGTGGGTTCATTAGGAAAGAGCCGACAGACTCAAAGAAGCTACGGGAAAACCCTGAGGTGGTAGACCTGCTTTCTCGTGCACGGTGGATGTCATTCTGCGACAAGCTTCAAGGTTACGATGACGAGGTGGCAGAAGAATTCCTGCGAGCTTTGAAGCCAAAATCAAAAACGCTGGCCGTTGTTAATTTTAGAGGTTTGAACCTCAGACTCACCCCACAGTTCATCAGCAGAGTCACTGACTCCCGATGGGGGTGCCGTGGGATAAGGAGGAGAGAAAACTGGGCTAGAAGGCTAAGAAGGAGTTCTTTCTGTCGGAGGAGCAATTCTCAGAGGACAAGAACGGAGTTTGAAGAGCCAGCCTACAGCCGCTCTGGAGTGAGGTCAGCCTCCAAATTATGAAGTATATCACGTGCGAGGGACGATTCAGCATCGTGTATGGATACCATTTCCGGCTGCTCACAAAACTTAGGCACCAAATGGACCTACCCTTAGAAAACAAGTTGAGTATTCCTTACTTCCTCCTGCAGTCCATGACTGAATGTGCCACCAAATTATGAGAGGGAACGCCAGACCAGGTAGCCCATCATGGGCTCATTAAGCTCCTCATGGAGGATGCACTCCACACATACACCGTCCCTCTCTCGTGGGAAGCCTTTCGAAACCTGACTAAGGATGATGACATCAAAATTTTGGCTGAGGAGCTCACCTCCTCCAGCAGTGGCGAGAGGGAACCAATTCAAGCAGAGAAGAAAGTAAAAGGCCAAGAAACCATGGCCAAAGCACCAAAGAAAGAACACAAGGGGAAACAAGAGAAACACCAGGCTGCCAAAACAGAGGATGACAAACCCACATTAAGACCCAGGGAGAAAAGGTTACATAGCAGGGTGGGAAGGACTGAACAAGTCCACGTCAGTGAAGGCTCCTCTAAGGCAGCCTCAGCAAAGTCAAAAGACAAAGCACCCTCAGCCAAGAAGGCTAAAACGGTGCCACCTGTTTCTACAAGAAAATCAAAAACGGCTTCTACAGGAAGCCAAAAATCAGCCGCTACAAGGCTTTCTACAGGAAGTCTTGAGAAAGGAACACAGAAGGGGAAGACAGACAAAATCCTTGCTAGGGAGGCAACATCTGTGTTGTCCACCCTAAGTACCCCTCCCAAGCCAAAGGAAAAACGAAAGAGGGAGACCCCTCTGTATTTCAAAGCAAGGAGAAGTGTAAGAATCAAAACAGGCAGGCCCCAACCTCCATCCAGCGACCCAATTACCATAGAAGACACCCCTACCTTGCCAAGGGAGAGATCCCCCTCAAAAATATCAGTCACTTATGAGCGGGGGAGCCCAAAGACGACTGCCTAGAAGGAGAGAATGGGAAGGTTGGCTTCAAAAACCCCGCTATAGGATGCTGAGGCCGTTCTACAGGAAACATTGGCCAGGCTCAAGGAGACCGAAAGAATGGAAGGAGAGGCAGCCACATCACCACCAAGGGAAGATGGAGGAGAGCCACAAAGGGAAGAAGAGGTAGAGCACATTCCAGAACCTAGCCCCCTGCCAAGCTTGAGCTCGTATTATAACTTTTTGGAGGCTGGAAAAATTATTCCACAGAAATTCACAGTGCCGCTTTTCTTTGCGTTGGAGGAAGAAAGAGTGACAACCCACACGTGGATGAGGATAGCTAAATCTAAAGGAGTAGCAGATATAGGCCCCTTGGAGGAACAACTCAAGGAGGCACGAAGAGAATTAGCTATGGCCAAACACGTGGGAAACTGCCAGCGGGTATTCCTACAGGAAGAGAATGAGAAACTCAAACTGCAGCTATAGGAATAGAGGAAAGAAAGGGGCACAGCATCAGAGGACACTACAACAGAACCTCAAGGCAAAGAAGGACTGCAAGTTGGTCTTGGGGAACTAAACCAACATCTACAGGAAAGGGAATTGCAAGCACAAATCGAGATACAAGCTCTCAAACAACAGTTGCAACAAAAAGAGGCACAACTGGCCTGCATGGCCAGTTGGGCCATGGATGCTCTACAATGTAGAAAACCGGCCAAATATTATGGCCTATACCTAAGGGACCAGTGGCTGCAATTCCAAATTAATGCATTGGCACAGAGGGGTATCTCCCAAATCCAAGACCCCCAGCAGTTCACAGAGTTATGCAATAGCAGTTCAACAGAGGACAAGGCCAAGTTATCGGAGTTCTATCTCCATAATTTGGCCCTTCCTAATGTGACTTCATGGGATCCCAACACAGTCGTGGGAGATATGCAGTTGATGTCATTTGCCTCATGGTTGAACCATGAAGAAAAGAGAGCAGCAGAGGTCAAAGAGGTCATGAACCGAGAGTTACATGAACCACTGCTGATTAGAGTAGAGCCAGGGGACCCCACTGCATTGATATCAGCCCACCAACACTTAGCAACCGACTCTCAGGCTTTATTGAAATACATGGATCGGCAGGCTCAGGCTATAGCACATTTCGAGCATATGGAGCAATTATTAGGGGACAATTGTGTTCATGCTTGCACCCGCCGGTGGAACACATTGTCCCACAGCCTCCAAATCAGGGAATATCACACTCCAAATCGAATGAGGGAAGCTCTAGTACGGGTGCCCCTCTACAAGAAGTCCATACAGAACCTCCAAGCTAGCTGGATTGGCCTCAAGCTAAGCCCACCTTTGCTTTTGGGATTGATGGAAGGAAACATAGAGAAAGAAGAGCATAAGTAGTGGGAAGAGGTGGAAAGGAAGGCTGGGTTCCATGTCAGTGAGGAGGATACTACTTCAGAAGCCTGGGATGTGAGAGTGGCGGTGAAAGCAATGAAGGACGAGGAGCTGGATTAGTTGCTCAAGGATGAGCAATCATTTTAGCTGGGGGGTGATGATGAGCCCAAAATTTGGTAACATTTTGGGCTCATTTGGCCTAACCACCCTTGCTCAATCCTTCATTTTTCATAACTTATGGATCATTTTTTAGTATGTTTATGTCATTTGTACGAATAAGGGTAGTCACTATTCCTAGGTGGCTAACACATGCTCATTTCAGGATTTTTTGACACATGTTGGAGCAAAACCGAGCAGATAAGGGCTAGGAGACAGCCAAGCTAGTGTTGAGGATTCGTAGGGGGGTTGTCTACGGCATTAAATAGCCTTCCTTGGGATCTTCATCCCCAACTCCGAGCTCCAAAAGCCACCAAAACCAGATCTAGAAGGCATTCAAACAGATTTTGTGGAAGCAGTTGTTCACTCCCAGTTTGGTCAGCCAAGTCCCATAGATTTAGGAGGCCAGCTTGGGCCTCGTGATGTAGAAATGATAAGGCTTCAGCCTTCGAAGAGGACTTTTGGAAAAACTTTTGCACATTCTGCACTACGAGCTGTCGGCTCTGTTTTGTTCTTTTGTAGCCATTATTGGCATAACTCTTGACTTATGATTATTATTTTTTAATGGGAAGTAGTCAGATTTGATCTGAGCTCTAAGTTTTTGGAGGAGCCATAGCTCTCGGGGTTGGGCCCAACCTGAGAGCTTAGGGCCTCCTTCTTTGTATTGATATCTTTCCTTTCAGCATTATGATTTTCCTTGTATGCATTTGAAATGCAGTTTGTTGAGTTAGATTTCGTTGTGTGGTTAATTAGGTCATTGTTGAAAAATAGAGTTACTTCAGATGTCTAGAATAGAGTAATGAGATAAGAATCGATAAAAGCTCCAGAAAAGGGTTTCCTGCACTCTCATTTTCACCTCTTCCTAGGGGCTAGAATTGCAGACAGTGCTGCCCAACAAAAACACTAGTTTGCTCACTCATGCAATCTCTGGTGAAATGTTTTCGTTTGTAGGAGTTAGTCATGCGTTCAGATCTTTTCGAATGTTTCTTTACTTAAGCACTGTACATGGTTCTCTTTAGGAATAAAGCTGATGTTCATTAGTTTCATTAATAGTTAGGATAGATCAGTTAATATTTTGATTGTGTGTAGGACGTGGTTGATTTGGTTAAGTATACACTGTGCGGTGCATCTCCATCACTCTCTCGTCCATCTAAGCTTCTTCCAGGCCAACTGCTCCATCTCCAAGTTAGGTCCCTTGTCTCACAACTACTCTTTTGCCCACGTCACCCTACCTTCTTGGCCTTCCACTGCCTCAACCCTCTTTAAGACAAGCTAGCTTTCCACACCCTCTCATCAACTCATCCCTCTATCACTAAGTCATTGCAGACCCCTATCCTACCTCCCTATCCATTCATGCATCCTCTTTCACTCACCCATCATCCAAAATCCAATCGTAGAACATCCTGTAGAAATTTCTGAACATCCTATAGAACCACTGCAGACTTCCTGTAGAAGCTCACAAATGAGGTTTCTTGACAGCCAAACTTTGTGACACTCTCTGGAAGGGTGTTCGGGACTCCTTAGACCCCCTCTGAACCTTCCCAACCTTTTCCAAGCCTTTCTCCTCCTCGATCCACCCCTGCACAGTGAAAAGCCAGTTAAAAGCACACACATGATAATTCAAAAACTTATTCAAAAATACAAAAAGATGTGTTCTTCATATAGAGATAGCATAGGCATGTGCATTTTACCTTTGTAGCAGTAATGACATCTTTTTCAATAGTTTGCATCCTTTCCTTTGCACCAGTAGGGTTAGTTGGTAGAATTAGGGTTTGCGTTACTTCTTGCCTTTCAGTTTCTTTCCGCAAGTAGGTTAGCTTCCTTTGAGTTAGCTTTCATCCATCAGTTAAAAGGCTTCTTCTAAAAGCTCATAGAAGTTGGCTTAAGCCCCTAGAGGACTTGTGCCAGCTGACCAAGTGACAGCTGCGACAAGAGCTAGTACTTGTGCATACAGCACCGTCGCTTCCAATTTTGTTACGAACTACTGGGTTGATAAAATTAAAGAAGGGAGTTCCAGGAGTTGTAGCATTATTGCTACAATACTGGAGCCCACCATCTGGTAGGGGCTGGCTCAATCCATTTTGTGAAATAGTCCGTCACTGTAAGGATCCACCTATGCTGTCTGGAAGAGGCGGGATGAATTTCCCCAATGAAATCCAACCCCCACTGCTGGAAGGGAGCGCTCACTTCAATAGGCTTAAGTGGCAAAGGCTGTAATTTCTGTTTTCCTTCGAAAATTTGACATTTATGACAACGCTTGACCATCTTATGCACATCAGCAAACAAAGTAGGCCAGTAGTACCCTGCTCTCAAAATTTTGTTCGCTGTTGATTTCCAAAAAAGATGACCACCACACTCTCCTCCGTGGAAATCCTCCATGAATTTCTTTGCCTCCTCTTCCACCAAATATTTTAAAAAAATGTCACTGGGATCTTTCCAATACAATGCAAAATTCAAAATACAAAACTTGGCAGCCTTCAATTTGAGTGTTCTCGCTTTGTTTCTAGTCATGCCGGGCGGTGGTGATAGATTTTTCAGCACATATATTATATATGAATACCATGGGGATGAAGCAAACATTTCGGATACCTAAATTGATGTTCCTTCCTCATTCTCATCGGACATGGCAGTGATCATATTTATGTCCAAGGCATGCAAGTTTGATTCAGCCATCAGCTTCGCCAACCCCTGCCCTTTGACCAGCTTTGTAGGCTTTATCTCCACATCATATTCCAGCAAGGCTGCAATCCATTTGCCTCTTCTCCCTTCTGGATCGGTCTGCACTAAAACATCTTTTACAACAGTATTAGGAACATATGCCAGAATGTGAGAATGTAGGATATATACCCGGAAATCCATCAATGCTTTCACCAATGCTAGGGCTTGCTTCTCAATGATGTTGTACTTTAAAGTTGCATCCCTTATAGCCCTGCTGAAGAATGCAATGGGTCTTTCATGATCACCTCTCTTCTGCAATAATACCACTGTCATAGTGTGCTCAGAAGCAAATGAAAACAATATGAAATCCTGAGTGTAGTCCGGGCTGACTACAACTAGAGCTGAAGAAAGGGCTAATTTGACCAAGTTGAAATATTTTAGAGCCTCCTCTATCCATTTCACCTGGCTGTCTTTCTTGAGCATGTTGGTCATTTCTCTCAAGTGTTCTGCAATATTAGGCACAAAGCGATGTAGAAAATTCATTTTACCATTGAATGATTGTATTTCCTTTTTGTTCCTAGGCAGATCGATTTGATGAATTTCTTGCGCACGTGATGGGTCTATATGAATGCCATCCTTTGAATTGATGTGCCCAAGTAATTTTCCTTCCTCCATGGCGAACAAGCTCTTCTTAGGATTCAGCGATAGACCATATTTTCTGCATTTTTGAAAGACAATTTTTAGGTGATGCATGTGCTCTTCATCAGATTTGGAAAATACCGTCAAATCATCCAAGTACACCACCAAAAACACATCCTTCTCATTTGCAAATGCCAAGTCCATTGCCTGCTGAAATGTGGCACCTGCATTCTTTAAACCGAAGGGCATTTTGGCATAGTGAAAGGTTCCCCATGGAGTGGTGAATGCTGTCTTATCTCTATCATCTTCATGGACAGAAATTTGGTTATATCCAGAATAACCATCAAGCAGTGACATACGAGATGCCCCCACTACTCACTGAAGTATATCATCCATCTTGGGCAGTGGATAGTTGTCCTTCAATGAGAACTTGTTTAGATTTCTGAAATCAATGCATAGGCAGATCTCACTGGTCTTCTTGCGTATAGGCACTAAGTTAGATATCTAATCAGAAAATCTGATCGGCACAATGATACCTGACTTGTACAACCTATTTACCTCCTTTTCGATAGATGGCAGCAACTTTGGATTTATACTTCTCAGCTTTTGTCTTAATGGTTTTTGATTGGGCTTGATAGGTATTGTTTGTTGAATAATATTTGTATCATAGGTCTTTAAATCAGAATAATCCCAAGAAAATACATCTGCAAATGAAGCCATCAAACTGATGTATTTTCCTTGATCTTTGGCAGTAATGCTTTGGACAATTTTACCAACTTTGGATTGGTAGCTATACCAATGTTGACTTCTTCTACACCCTTCTCCGTTGGCTGCAATGTTGGCTTGTGGGCTACATCATCCTGATCAAAAAGTTCCTCTAGAGGTATCAAGCCTTTAGGAATGATGTTATTCTTCAGCTGCAATACGTCCATTTAATTGATATGCACTTCATCTGTACCATTCCCTTTGCCTTCATCGTTCTCTACATCAATTGAGGTTTCTTTAAACTTGCCTTTGTTGAGCAGAAAATCCTTAATCTCCTCATCATCTTGAAACACTTGCCAATGTCGCTGATTGTCTGGAATGGTTGGATGATGCTTGAAATGGATTTCAAATTTATTGCTGGAGTTCATGGGGATCTTCAAGCTGCTCGTTGCCTTGGCAAGAGCATCAGCAATACTATTTTGTATATGAGGCACACATGTCAAGGTGTATTCTGAAAATAACTTCAAGATGTCTAAAACTGCATTACGATAGGCCCACATCCTAGGATGTTTTGCTTGATACTCACCTCTGACCTGTTTTATTATCAACTCGGAGTCGCCATATACCGAAATCCTCTTTGCATTCAACTTTCTAAGAATCTTCAGGGCAGCAATCAGTGCTTCATACTCAGCTTCATTATTTGAACATTCAAAGGCCAGCTTGTAAGAGCAAACTCTCACGCTTCTAGGCACTTTGTTTGGGGCAGAGAAGGGACTACGTACCCAAATTCCAATACCAGCGCCATCATTCCCTACTGCTCCATCAAAATCGATGGTCCAAAAGCCTTCCTCCTCCTCTTGTAAGTGTTGGAAATCTATTTGTCATGCCTTGTCTGCTTGTTGTCCATCACTTTCACCTGATTGCCCAACGTTTTCCTACTTTTCTTGTCTTTCTTTCTTCAATATTTCTCTAAAATTTTCTGTTATTTCCGGAATGTCATCTGCTTCTACTATCTGACTATCTATCTCATTTAAACTATCTGAAAACAAAACAAAAGACTCTAAATATGTATGTACATAATTAATAGGATGATTTATAGGTTACTCCTTGCTTGTGATCATATATTTCATTTTTTGTTCCTAATATAACTTCCTCATTTTTCCAAACACCGGGATTGTTGCATAGCAAAAATCCAGCTGTAGTGTCCCTTTCAATTTTGCTACCCAAGACCTGGAAAGAAGCATGCCAAACCTTGGAGGAATGTCTGCTACCACCACATCCATCAAAACATTTTTCATAGGAAGCTGATCCAAACTCAAAACCAAGTCTTTGATGAGTCCTATAATTCTTACTCTGCTGGAATCGAATGAATAGAGATCATGATATTTTCAGGTGATGTCTAGACCAAGCTTATCCATGATAGCCTTGGGCATGAGATTGTGAGAAGCTCCAGAATCGAACATGGCATTGTGTAACACAAAATCATGCAATCGTAAACTGATATAGAAGGGTGGCACATCGCTATCGGGAGACTCAACATTTGTTGTTGGTCCAAATATCATTTTGGGCTGATCATCTTCTACATTTACCATGTCGGACATTGGGTCCAAATTCAACATTTTAGAAATCTTTCCTCTATAACTGTTGTTCTTCATTATTTCAGTCAAGGGGATGGATACCTTTAACTTAGAAATCTCATTCTCTAGGCTAAAAGTGGGGTTTCTTTCTACCTCTTTGATTGGGATCTCTTTCCTTTCCTTCTCTTTTGATGTGGCTGGTTGCTGTGATTGTTCTACTGATTTTGATTTGCTGCTCTCCAGACCAACCGCCTCCTTTCCTTTTCTTTGTGTAGCTGATGAATCATTTTTTGTTGTTCCACCCTCCTTTTTCTGAATTGGTTTGGCTGGCACATCTCTGTTTCTAAGTGAATATCGTTGTTGTTGTGCAGACAGAGCATTCATATAACCCCTTTGATATTCTTCTGATTCTTCTTCCAACACAGTGTCGCTAGCTAGAATAAAATAAGTGTCTTGGTGCGCAGCTGAATTCACTGCACATTCTTCCTCTTCAGTAATGTAAGTAGGAAGCTCATCTAGAGTAAAGAGGTGGTTTTTCTTGCCTATTACATTCCCGTCCTCATTTGACTCCGGTCCATGTACAAAATTCTACTGCAAGGGTGTTTGTATCGGCTGTTGTGCTGTCTACTCTTGAGTTCGCTGATCTCTTTGTCTTATTCTATATTGTGGCTGCTGCTGACCACGAAAGTTAGGGTTCCTAACTTGTGTCTCTAGCTTGTCAAGTCTTACCCTTTCAAGCATCTGCTCTACCTTTTTGAGAAGCTGATCCATTGAAGAAGATTCTTCTTTCACAGTGGTTTTCTTTTCTGCTTTCGCTCTAGCTCTTTTGGGCAGTAGATTTGCCTCAACGCTGACCGCAATTTTCTGCATGTCTTCCATTGTAGCCAGTTCTCTCTCTCTTAATTGGTGCACCATGTCAGCATCAAAACCATCTGGAAACTTCATCATCGCTAGTCCCACAGGTGGCTTTAGATGGTTTGGAATTTCGTTGTATACTGCATTAAATCTAACACAATAATCTTGGACTGACTCACCGACATTCTGTTTGATTTGTTCATACTCGGCCAGAATTTGAAGGGGATTCTTTTTCACTTCCCACTAGTTCAAAAATTGTCTTTGTATCTCAGCCAAGGTAGTGATACTTGCAGCCGTCAAACCTCTGAACCATTTCCTCACATCACCTGCAAATGTCTGTACAAAGAGCCTCATTGCCACGTTCTCTGCATCAATCTCATGAAGTTCATAAAAGTCTGCCATTTTGTCTACATGTTGCTGAGCAGTAATGCTGTTAGGAGTGCCATAAAAAAAAGGATTTTACTTTGATAATCATTTGGCATGTCATCTAGGACTTGGGGTAGAACAAGGGATGCGAAACGGAAAGCCATCATTCTCGGTGGATTTGGCCTTGGAGGTGTTGGAGGAGTGTGCACAGTTTGCAAGGGGCTTGCAATTGGAGTTTGGGGCTGTGTTGCAATGTAGTTATCAATTAATCTATTAGCTCTTTCAGTTTCGAGGTCTACAAGAAATTGCAGATTGGGGACCGTATAATCAACAACCCTTTTGGATTTAGACTCAAATAGTGATATTTCAAATCATTCATCAAACTCAAGCTCTTCAAGATACTCAAAAATGTCGGGACATGAATGGGATTTGAACATGGGAGTTATGGTGCTTTCTTGACGAAGGAGTCTTGGGATAAAATTGGGGTTTTTGTAAATATGAGGAGGATCTGGGTCTGGATTTGCTCTAGTATATCTCCTCAAAGCCAGCGTGCTATTGAGAAAAATCACAGGACACGAACAACTTACTCAGCCTTTCCGATCCTAAGCTCATCATCCGGAAGCCTAGAATTCTTATGAAACAAGGGGATTCGATGTCAACTTAGTTTCCCCAGTATGGTCGCCACTATGTTAGCACCTAAATCTGCCTTAGGCTGAAGGAAGGCAAAAATTAGGGTAACCACAAACCACGCTCAGTTTGGTAGCTAGCCCTACCAGAGCAGGAGAGGGCTCTCTCTGATTCATGCTCAGTGAATAAATGATCGAAGACGATCTGAGATGACTTACAATACAATTTTTACCTTAGGCTAGTAAGTGAATGGGGATTTTGGAAACAATTTTATGAAATGACTGAACTTCTGGGATGTCATGGGACCGGCGCTTAGCAAAGAACAAAGAATTTAAAATGAAGGCACAGATTATTCCGTGAGGCAAGGCAGGCAGAAAATGTAACAATTTTAGTTTGAGGTAACGCGGCATGAAAAGAATGTTGAAGAAAGTGAAAATGGCATGGTGACATGAATCCTTTTCAACAGGAGAATAACACTGAACATGAAATTTCCCACAGGCAGAGCAATAAAAATTGGATTCTACCTAATCTCACTCAGAAAATTTCACTGGAAATGAGCATGAAACGAATAATGAAACATAACTAAATACATATGAACACATAAGAAATGCATTTTCTACACTCACAACCACAAGAATCTCATGAAACAAAGCCGCTGCCTTTCATTAATTCTCTGTCAAAAATACACAGTGAAGAAACAAAGTTTCTTTCCCACAATCTCCCAGAAGTTAGAAGCCAACCAACCCTTTGCAAATAACTTGCATACAATATATAGAATATGTGAGGAAGAGATAGAATGCCTAGGGGTTGGGAAGTTACTCGAATCATTGCGAAGTGGAGATGGAGAGCCAACCATCAGCTACAAGTGCAGCGCTGCAAACATGACATTTGGCATTGGGTGACCATTTGCCTTCCTTCGCCACTTGGATAGAAGCCAATCTGGAGAAAAAATCTTTAAATTCTGCCTTTGGTGCCAAAAAACCGAAGTGTAGATGACAGGACCCACTTGGAGAAGTCGTGAACCGAAATTTCGCGAAACGGAAGAAAATTGGCAATTTTTCCTCTGTGCGCCGCGCCATTTTCTCTATGCATCATGCTACTTTGGGGCCTATTTTGGGGCACTTTCATGTGTCCAAAATGTGCCCAAGTGGGCTTGTTGGAAAGCCTGTCCTGTCTACATTCTAACCCCACTGGAATTATCAAATTTGGTGCTCATTTGCCCCTCCAAATCTTCATTCTCCCAAGACTACTTTCTTTGTGTCAAAAAAGTGGCAGAGAGGCCGTTTTTGGGTGTTTTTTGACCTTTAGGAGACCCAGATCTTGTCAAAATTTCTTGCCCGGACACCAGTAGTCATGATTTGCCATGTTGAATCCAAAAATGAAAACCATTCCTTGATTGGAGCCCTAGAATTTTAGTTCCTGTTTTTTGTCCAAAAAATCACCATGTGACCAAAATTTCCCAAATTTTTTGAAATTTTGGCTGGAAGTTCTCTATGGGGTGCCATGCTGAGCCAAGGAAGCCTCAACCAATATTCTAAGCCTATCTTGCTCTTTTCCCGTTTTTCCCTTCTTGTGGCTTTCCTCAATTTTGCTTTTAAACTCCTTATCCGGGCTTGTGCACTCATGTTTCGCACCTTGTAATGGAAAGCCATATGTCTCAATAGAGAAAGGACTTGGTTAGCTTTGTCCAGTAGCCTCTCCAACTACATGTTCCTGATCTTGAGATAGGCCTCCCGATCTTCATTGATTGTCTGCTCTAGTGATGTGGGCTGAACTCTTCTCCTTTGAGCAGCTTGGCGATGCTCACGAATGTTTTGAAGCTCCATAATCGTCTGCTGGTCCTCCAGTTGTTTGTTCCTCTGCTCCAGGTAGTTCATGTTCCATTTGGCCCTCTCCAAGTCAAGGGACAAGGAGTCAATCACTGACTGCTGCTCCTGAATGATCTCTGTGAGCTCCTCCTTTTTTGGTTCAGCATCTATCTCATCATCCTGGAGGAGAAAAAACTCAATCTCTCGCTCACCTGATGGTCCTTCCTCCTGCACTGGCTCCTTACCCTTACCCTTCTCCTGTGATGCTGATGTCAGAAGAGAGGCCCCTTCCACCCCGGGTGGAGATAACACTCGCTTTGCTGCTACAAACAACGGTCTACTGCCCTTCTGGTATGTGATGTATACTAGCATGGTGGTAGTCTCATGGCACTCAAACTGATGTGAAGGACTTCCCACCTCATGCTCTGCCTCTGATACCACCGGTGGAGCACTGAAGAAATCATGGGAGATGAAGTCCTCTCAAGCAATACCCTGCAATCCCAACTGATGGTTCACCAAAATCCGGATGAGTGAAAAATGATAGACACTGTTTAGTTGCTGTCGGGGGGTCTTGTGTTGCATGAAATTCTTCATCCTCTCTATGTTCTCGCAGATGAAAAATGGGAGGCTCATCATCCGCACCCTGGTGAAGTGCATGAGCAACCTGATGTGATAGGCATAGAGGCAGGAAAACCTTCCCTCACAACTAAAATACTTCATGATCAACCTCATGAGTGGGGCATACTCATCCCTCAAAAATCTAAATGGAAAAACTCTGGCGAGCTGGCTCAAACAGCTGTTCTTGATGTAAGGCTCATAATGATGCCTCTCCACCTTCTTTTTCTTATGCCACTGTTCCCCAATGTTTGGTATTCCTGTTTCCATTGATATGGTTTCCGGTGTCAATATGAAAGTGACCCCAGCCAGGACAGATTGACCTCCCTGTAGATGAAGTGCAAAAAGATAGGCCAACTCATGATGGACTCTGACATTTGCCACCATTTGACAAAATTCATAACATGCCAAGTGATGGAAACAAGACATGGCAAGAGGGCATGCCTGCAGCTCAGTGAGGGTGTTTGGCTCATCTCTAAGGTGTTTGCCACTCCGGTGATGTCTCCTATGGGCCCTCTCTCCTGAAGATGTGTCACTGTGGGTCCCCTCCTCATACTCTAATGAAACTTCTAATGCCATTACTGCTGTTTGTACCCTGAGTTTTATGCTGCCCTCTGAATCCAATGGAACTGGTAGATGCTCTGAAAATCTGTCACCAAGGGGACAATAAAACAAGGAGTATTAGGAGAGGAATGATGAAATGGGAATAGGGGATAAAGGGAGAGATTTATCAGGGATTTGGGAGTGTTTTGGGTATAGTATTGATGGGGTAGGGTTTGAATTTATTTTGGTAGCGCTAGTGGCATTTTTACACTGTGAACCGGCTCCCAGTGCGCCGCGCCTCCTTGTGTGTGTGCCGCGTGCTCAGAATTTCACCATGAATTGCTTGCAGGGATAGCGAAATGGTTATGTAGTGGTTTTAGGGTGGGGTTCTTAGGAAAAATGGTCAAGGGGAGATGAGAGAGATGATAAGTGAGGGGACAAGGGGAGTGGAGTGAAACCTTGGTGCTGTCATCACATTTTTGTAACCACAGCCATCATTTTCTTGGTGATTTTTTTCATGGTTGACCTTATGCTTTTGGGTGAAATTAAACATCTCATAAACACCATATCAATGACAAAATTGATGAAGAAGAAGTGTCCACAGGGCCTACCTCTTGTTTTGCTAGCCTTCACCAAGACTTGAAGCAGTTTGGCAATTTTTATGCCCTTGGCTATGCGCGTCGCGCTCCAAGCCCAGTGCGCCACACACTGGGTGTACGTCACACCCTTGTAAATTTCCCATTACGGGCTGTCTGCATGCGGGCCACGCCCTCCGTGTGTGTCGCGCTCCTTGGTGTATGCGCCGCACCCTCGAAATCCAACTCTCACTCACTCAAATGCTCACAATTTCTCTTTCTCACTTTTGCAATGTCTCTCCAAAGCTTGTAAGAACACAATGCTTTTGGTTTGGGTGAAAACATGTATTTATAGTCTTGGAGGAGATGGGTTTGATTTTTGTCTCTTTGAAAACCCCTTTTCTAATGTTGAGTTTTGCACTTTTTCATTTGACCTTTAGACACACTGATTTTCACTTTCCCTTTGACATTTTGGCTCAAATGATGAAATTTTCGGCACCTCTTTGTAGGGACTGTATGACAGAGCATTCGGCTATGTAAATCATAGCTGCATCTGAAAAGTCAACTGGTGATTTTTTTGAAAAAAAATTGTCATAATTGACCTTGTTTTACCTTTCTTCAAAAGAGAGTTTTGAAGAAGAGTCGATGTCTCTCTAGGTGATGATGAATATTTCTGAACCATAGCTATGTAAGGCCTCCCTCTGGCCTGCATGGCTTATTGTGGACATGTTTTCAAAGACAAAATTGATGATTTCCTAGACCCAATCATAAAAAATGACTTTGTCCTATAAAGGACCAGACCTGGACTGTCATGAGCTTCGGTGATTATGGACCCAGACCTGAGCCAGCAGGGGCCAGACATGAGGGAAAATGACTAGCATGACTTTCTGCATTATATCATGGCATGTCCCTAGCGAAATGCAGCTGAGTGGATGGAGCGAGACACCTAAAATTGAAATTCACAAAGAGTTTTGATCTCTGACGAAGGGCTGACCAGATCGACTCTAACAACTGCCACATGTATAAAAGGTTGTCCGATTTATAGAATGAAGAAATCAAGAAGTAGGTGTAGGAGTTGCTTGAGAAGGGGTTCATCAAACCTAGCACATCACCATGTGGGTCTCTAATCATTTTGGTGAGAAAGAAATATGGCTTGTGGAGAATGTGCATTGATTACCAAGCAATGAATAAGATAACGATCAAAAATCGTTATCCCCTTCCTTGCATAGATGATCTATTAGATCAATTGAAAAAAGTTGTTTATTTTTCCAAGTTAGACTTGCATATTGGGTATCATCAGGTCAGAGTTGCAGAGGAAGATGTATGGAAGAGTACTTTAAAAACAAAGCAGGGATTGTATGAGTGGCTGGTTATGACTTTTGGCTTAACTAGTGCTCCTTCTGCTTTCATGAGAATAATGAATGATGTACTCATACCTTTTCTTGATGATTTTGTTATTATATATCTAGATGAAATTCATATATTTAGCAAAATGTGGGAAGAACATTTAAAGCATGTTAAGAAGACACTATATGTTTTGAAAAGAGAAAAAAATTATGTTAAACTCTCAAAATGTGAATTCGGCAAAACATCTTTGAATTATTTGGGACATATAGTAGGGGGTGGTGAATTGAAGATAGATCCCTCTAAGGTGGTAGTCATTATAAACTGGCCTAAACCCAAATCTACTACAGAAGTGAGAAGCTTCTTAGGAGCAACACAATATTGGAGAAAGTTCATTTCTAACTTTTCCTTAATTGCAACTCCCTTACATGCTTTGACAGGATTGAACAAGGTGTTTCAGTGGGGAGGCAAACATCAGAAAGGCTTTGACATCTTGAAAGAAAATATTAGTACAACAACAGTACTAGCATTGCCCGATCTTCAAAGACCATTTGAGATCCAAATAGATGGCAACGACTACGCCATGGGAGAAATGTTGATATAGCACGGTAAACCCATATGTTATCATTCTGAGACATTTAATTCTACAGTAGTTAACTATCCCACATATGATAAAGAATTGTATGCATTAGTACAGAGTGTGAAAAAGTGGAAACGTTACTTAATGGGAAAAGAGATAGTCATACATACTGATCATCAACCACTTCAATATCTACACTCCCAAACTAAGTTGCAACAATCAAGACACTATAGATGGATGGGTTTTCTACAACAGTTTCATTTAGTCATCAGATATAAAAAGGGAATACACAATAAAGTTGCACATATGTTATCTAGACCTATTATAAGTGCATCCACTATATTAATCATAATTCAGTGTTGCATGAGAGCTACATTGAACAATATTCTCAAGATATAGATTTTAAAGATGTATATGCAACTTTAAGTCAAGGCAAATGAGTAGAAGAATTGGATTATCATGTTAAGGACTGACTCTTGTATCATTGTGGGAAGCTATGCATTCCACAAACTGAAAGAGTAAAGATAATTAAAGAAGCACACACTTCTCTAATATCATGTCACTTTGGGGTAAGTAAAACAATTTCACAGCTGCAAAGATTTTGTTATTGGCCAAAAATGAATGAGACAATTTCTAGATATGTAAGAGGGTGTACCATGTGTGCTAAAATCAAGCCCAGCAATAGAAAAATAGGCTTGTACACTCCACTTCCAGTTCCTTCTCATCCTTGGGAAAGTGCTTGCATGGAATTTGTTGGAGGACTACCTAAATCTAGGAAAGATCATGACTATTTATATGTTGTTGTGGATAGGTTCAACAAAATGTGTATTTTGATACCTTGTAACAAACAAGTTACAACTGAACAAACTGCAAAGTTTTTCTTTCAGCATGTATGGGTTCATTTTGGATTACCCACTGCCATTGTATCTGATTGAGACACCCAATTTGTTGGGATGTTTTGGTCGAGTCTGTGGGAACTGATGGACACCAGACTGAAGAAAAGCACAACCTTTCATCCACAAACAGATGGCCAGACAGAAGTGGTCAACAGGAAGGTGATCTAGTTGCTCAGAGGCTATTGCAGCAAGCATCCCAAACTTTCGGATGAACATTTGTGTTATGTGTAGCATGCTTACAACTGAGAAAAACATTCTTCTACACAGAGGTCTCCTTTTGAGACTTGTTTCTGTTTCACACCAAGGTCTCCCTTCGATTTTGTCTTTGGTAAAGACATAGCAGTTGATGGACACAGTGATGTGGACAAGGCAACCAATTCCATTAAACAAATCCAAGAGATTCACCAAGTAGTATAGGAACAACTAGAAAAGAGCCAAGCCAAGTACAAGGCAAGGCATGACAAGCATCGGATGGAGCATAGTTTTCAAGTTGGCGATCAAGTCTGTCTGTATATCAGCAAGGACAGAATGCAAGGTGAAGGTAAAAAGCTAAAGCCAATAAGGTATGGACCTTTCAAGATACTTGAGAAAATTGGTGAGAATGCTTTTCGCCTTGATTTACAAGCTTACATGCACATCTACTCAGTCGTTAATGAAGACAGCTTGAGACTATTTGAACCTTCATTAATTGAAGATCCAAAAGAGCAGAGTTAATTTCTTTCTATTGATGATTTGTTACCTGAATATCTCGATGAATTACAGGAAGACACAGTTCTAGATAGGAAGGTGAGGATGACATGCAGGGGAGATGTTGAGTACATGAGGATTGGACTCAAGGGGTCAAAGCCAAGCAGTGAAAAATGGATAGAGATTGGACAGGTAAGACAGCTATACCCTCACTTAGTCGATGCTTGAAAAGCAACTTTTCGTGGTCCAAAAGCTTTTTCATTGGGAAGGCCATGATCTGAATTGGATCCTTAAACATTTCCATGACTATTTCAAATTATGTCAGGCTTCAAAATCTTATGAATAACGAGCTTATCAGAAATGACCTCTGGACAATGGAAATTTTTGGCTAGCACAGAACAACGAGGACCCTTGGTCAAAGCGCGCTGACCGTTGGTGCATGGAGACCATGCATGGACGCAAATTGGAAATCAGAAGCCTAGATCCAAAACAGAGGCAGTTTCTGATACATGATTAGCACAAAGCGCTAATTGCGTATCGCATGGTAAAACTCTTAGTGAAGGAAAGCCCCGAGTGCTCAGTCATGAGGAAAATAGGAAACCATGCGGAAACCATTAGAAGGTGGGTCCCGTGCCCAAAAACTGTAGGATATCATGTGTACTTCGAGCAGTAAGCGGGTTTGGCCGATTTTGGCACAATGCCACACACCAGGTGACACGCATCTAGCAGATGTGAGAGAAACTGCTTACATCGCATGAGTAACAGTCGAGCAACTTACCCATGCGATATAGATGGAGACTGTAGGATCTGGAGGCTCCATATCAACGGTGGAGAATGAACCTGATGGAAGACTGGATTTTACAGGGAAATAGATTTAGGTACATGAGATTTGAGGTCTGACATGACCGATGAGTTAGCAGAGTAATCAGTTTCACGGGCCATCTTGGAGCAACAGAAATAACAACCATTCAAAGAGAACTGACACTCAGTTCATTAGGAAACAGGCGGCCACCTCTCTATGAAGCGTTACATAGTGATGATGATGCAAAGCAAGGGAATTCCAGTGGATAGAGGCAGGTGATCCAAAGAGCCGGGAAGTAGAAAAGAACAGTCAGGGAGCAGATTGGCTTTAAGCCACGAACAAAACAAAGAGCAAAGGGAACATAAGTAGAGAAAGAAGTGAAATACAGAGAACAGAGAAGCCTAGTTGACCTACAGAGCAAAGGAAGCATCAAGCAGACAGAATAGAGAGAGTCTGAGAGTCTATGAACTCCAGAGAAGACTCGAGAGGTTCAAGCAACTCCTTTGTGTATACCTGTCAGGTATTGAGTACCAAATAGAACTCATACCACTGAGACCAGTTGAGGTAAAGATTTAGTAAGGGGGGAGTCTGTGTACTCTAGAGGCTTGGGGAATCCAAGTACCACCCTACTGATCATCATATGTTAAGTGAGACTCAAATTGAGCTCCTTATTGTAAAAACTCTGCTTTAAGACACAATAGAAAAGACTACCACTGAAGGATAGACCAGGAGATGTATCACAGGAGGATTGGCTGAACTCCTTATTAAATTTGTTGTGTTTTTGTATTTCCTTACTGTGTTTCTCTTACTATTTCAAGTGCCTGAGTATTTCGTAATCTTATCGATCCGTTGCTTAAAATAACATAGGCACACACTAGCACATGGGTCTGTAGTACCTTCATTAATTAACTAAGATCATTCACGAGTGATTTTCGGATCAATATCACGGCGTCGTTGAAAATGAAACAAGTAAATATCGGAATAGAAGAATAGCTAAAGTATGCAACGCTTAGGGACTATTGGGACGACACCACGGTGGAAAATGTTGCGGAGTTGCTTCGGAAATATCGAGACTTATTCCCAACAAAAATTAATGAGATAAAAGGGGTCCTAGGAGACCTAGGAGTGATGAAGATAACATTGAAGCTAGATGCAAATCCAGTTAAGCAGCGACCCTACCAATTATATCCAAAATACAAAGAAAATGTGTGCAAAGAACTGGACAAGATGCTGGCAGCAGGAATCATTGAACCAGTCGAGGAGTCCGACTAGGTAAGTCCAATGGTTGTGCAAGAGAAGAAACAGAAGGGTGAGATTCGCATCTGTGTGGATCTTAGGAAGCGCAATGATGCATGTGTTAACAATCTGTTCCCAACACCCTTTACAGATGAGGTACTGGAAAATGTGGGTGGGTAGGAAGCCTACTCCTTCACGAATGGGTTCTCAAGATACCACCAGATCAAGATTATGCCAGAGGATAGAAGTAAAACAATGCTCGCCACCGAATGGGGTTGTTTTCAGTATAGGGTGATGCCCTTTGGACTGAAGAGCACGCTGGTAATATTTTCATGAATTGTGGTAGTGGAATTCAAGGAATTTATACACAAATTCTTAGAGGTCTATCTTGATGACTGGACCGTATTCGGACTGGTTAAAAAACACATAACGAGCTTACGGTTAATGCTGGATAGTCGCTGATGACACCAGATTGAGCTAAACCTAAAGAAGTGTAATTTCTTTATACCCTTAGGGAACCTGCTAGGCCATATGGTTTGTAAGCAAGGCCTGATGGTGGATCCGGCAAAGATCGTTGTCATACTCAATCTGCAAGCACCCCGAAGTGTTAAATAACTACATGCCACACTGTGACACACAAGCTACTATCAGAAGTTCATCAAAAGCTATGCCAAAATCATGGCTCCAATGGAAGAGTTGCTGAAGAAGGATGCTACGTATTGCTGGAATGAGGAATGCAACAAAAGTTTAAAAACACTTAAGGAAAAGATGGCATCCGCCCCTATATCTGTTTTTTTGAAATGGGACGTCAAATTTCATGTGCATGTCGACGCGTCGTGTATCATGTTGGAGGTGGTACTTACTCAACCAGGAGCGGAGGGAATTGATCATCCGATTGCATTCGCAAGTTGTCAGTTGTCAAAAGCTAAGAAGAATTACTCCACTACCTAGTGCGAGGGATTATCGATGGTATATGTGCTTCAAAAATATCGCCACTATCTACTCAGAGGCCACTTTAAGATGTATACTGATCACTCTGTGCTAAAATACCTAGTGAATAAGCTTGTGTTGGGGGGGTGAATTTGTAGGTGGTTGTTTTTATTCCAAGAATATGACTTTAAGGCCATCGCAAAGCTGGGATGTCTAAATGCAGGCCCAAATCACCTGTCCTAAATTGAGACCGACGAAGAGTCGACAAATTTTGAGGATGAACTTATAGATGAAAAACTGTATGTAGTGCGCATAGCAGATGGCCACTTTGAGGTTATAATCCATTTCTTAACTACAGGAACCGTGCCGTAGGGATATTCTGTTCAACAGAAGAAGTAGTTGGTGATATGCGTAGTAGACTTTACTGTGATTACAGGGCACCTCTACAAAATGGGCAACGATGAAATATTACGTAGATATGTTCCAGAGTTTGAGCAAGGACAGATCCTGGCCGAAGCACATGGGGGAGTTGCTGGCGGATATTATGCGGGTCATGCCATAGCCTAGAAGATTCTTCGCACAGGATTATGGTGGCCCACTCAGCATCAAGATTTGAAAGCATACTGCCGATCCTGCAACATATGTCAACTGACGGGGAAACCATCACAGAGAGATGAAATGCTACTCAAGCCACAGATGACACTACAACCATTCGAGAAGTGGGAAATCAACTTCGTAGGACCTTTCATGCCACGAGGGAAGACGGGCACATGCCATATCATCACCATGACAGAATATTTGACTTGATGGGCAGAGGCATAGCCAGTTAAGGACTGCACGGCTACAACAACTGTGAAGTTTTTGTTCGAGAACATACTCACAAGGTTTGGATGTCCCAAAATTCTCATGAGAAAATGGGGAATGCATTTTCTGAATGAAATGATCAACGCACTCACTAAGGAATTCTAGATATATCACCAACAGAGTATGTCATACACCCACAAGTGAATGGGACTGTTGAAGAATTTAACAAAAACTTGGAGACTGCGTTGACCAAAGTCTATAATGCACAACAAAATGACCAGGACTTGCGTGTCCCTACTATGTTATGGGCATACCAAACCACATGTAAGAAGTTGATAGGCCAGACACCGTTTTGTTAGTTTATGCCAAGGAGGCCATTATCCCTATGGAATATATTGTGCCTAGTATACGAATAGTAGCAACAACAGGTATGGCAGACCACAGGGCTTTGGAGGAACAACTCATGCAACTAGAGGAACTGGAGGAGGAACGATTTTTTACTGGATTCCATTAGCAAGTATAGAAACAATGAGAGAAAGTGTGGCATGATCGCCATATCAAGGTGCACACCTTCAAGGAGAATGATCTAGTATTACTATACGACAGTAAGTTCGAGAAATTCCTTGGAAAAATCCAATGCATTGGTTGGGACCCTATGTCATCAAAGAAGTTATCGATGGGGGTGTAATTCAGCTTGCCAAACTCAATGGAGACCCCTTCCTAGGAAGAGTGAATGGCAGTCGCTTGAAGCTCTACACAGGCGGGTTGACCTCTTGACTAATCGATCGAGGGACAATATCACCACTCCAGCTAGTTGAAAGAGAGCACGGGATGATAAAGAAATATTGGGGAAAGAGGCGCGATTGCCAGGATATGCATAGATTTGGCTAACCATAAAGGCCATGGTTGCGCGACAAGGAGTGGGTTGATGCGTTACTAAGAGGAGACGTGACCGTTGATGTCACTATTCACGATAAGATGTCTACATTATGGAAAAAGGGGCAGGCGATGGGCAATTAAGAGAAGCAGTACAAGCCAGATATGGAGCGAGCTACCACAAGTTTAACACGAGGATGCCAGAACAGGCGGGAGCCAGTGAATTTGAAACCCAAAACACTTATAAATCACAGAGGGGCATCCACCGAGCAACCTAAACTTCTAGAAAACACAAGCTGGTTACTAATATCGAACTTTTCATTATCTCTGCACAAGGAGTAAGCCCAAGAGTGGTGATATGGCTAATGGACAAGTAGGACTCTCTGAGGAACATGGTGTTGACAGCTGCAGGCATCATGCAGAGTTCAGCATCAATAGTAGGGGATGTACCGGAAAATGGGAGACGCAAAACAAAATTGGTCCAGATGGCGTCACCCCACCTAGCGGCAAGCTGGCGCACTACAAAAGAAAAGAGAAAGGATGGAAACATGGAGACCACTTGTAGAAATGAATTTAATATGTCGTCTCTAAGGTACCTTAAGGATTGGGATCTCATGGACAACAACAAAGGTCTTGAAAAATTTCAACACAAGCTGCAGTAGACAGTGCGAAGAGTATATATGAAAGTAGGAAGTGGCTGTGGTGGTACAAGGAGGTCCTGTATGCGGCTCCCCCACTCGAGCTAAAATCCTATGAGGGGGTGTTCTATTTTAACCGAGTAGAGCAAAATGAGCATTATCAGTCACGAGAATCGGTAGCAACAACAAAGCAGGAGCTGGATGAAGCATTGTAGGAGACAATGAAGAAGCAGAAGGATGGAAAGCATCACTCAAAGGGAGGTGAACCATGAAGCCAAGGTAGTGCATTTTTCCACACCGACGAGCAACTCAGGATGAGTCATGATGATTGTTTTGGGGGACTGTTGGGTAGCGAAGGTCCCATGTAACATTTTTGGGTCTGATAGCCTAGAAGTTAGGATAAAAATATTGTAAACCTCCAAAATATATGGAGCGCGAAATGTAAAAGGTCGAGTCAAAGGGTTGTCTGCCCAAGAAATAATATAAAATAATAGGAAGTAAGTTGGTCCATGGAACATAGAAAGGTATAAATAGAGTGAGGCTCTATGTGTAGAAGGTAGCTTTTTGGTATGATCTTGGATCTGAAATGTAATAGGTTTTTGAGGAGAAAAGTCTTGAACTGTGTGTAAGTCTGAGTCATGGGATTTGGTAGTAGATAGAGGCTCTTTAGCTGTGTGCGCGGACCCTTGCAGCTAAGTGCGCAGGGCGGATCTAGATGTATTGGTGAAGAAATTGAATAAAGATAAGTTGCTTCTGAAATTCTGTGTGAAATCTGAATTATCACGGATTTGGCTTTTGTATGGTTAATATAACTATTTGATCTATGCACATATGATTATGTTATGATTATGTGTGAATCTGTGTGTATTCTGACTGCACGAACTGGTTAACTCTGATAAATGTTTGCTTAAAGACGATAAAAAGTAGATTGAATCTATCAAACAACGTATTAATAAGTAGTAAGGATTATTCTAGGTCTGGATTTGCACAAAGCTGCAAAATGGTGCGCAAAACCTCCAGACCTCATCTAGACATCCCAAGGGTGTGGAAACCTAGTTCCAACACCCTCCCTTGCTACCTCAGGTGAGACCTCAGTTCGCGCTCCAAGAGCTATTGCCAAAAGGGCTGGTAGCTGCAGGATTTGTTTGGCTAAATAACTCTTCCGAACCTGGGTTAGGCCCATATAAGCCAATAGGAACTCAATATAATTTGTATAACATTAATTTATAGACTAATTGTACCCCGAAGGAAATATCAAATTTTATTCGTTCTTTGAATGAATACATGGATGTATTCACTTGGACATACAATAATATGAAATCTCTCAATCCTAATGTAATGCAACACATCATCCCAATGAAATACTAGACCGAAAAATTTCAAGATAAATTAAGAAATATGCACCCGAATATTGATCTTGATATTAAAAGTGAGTTAAACATACTCTTGGTAACTAGAATAATCTTCCGTGTCTGTTATACAAAATGGGTTGCCAACCAGGTACGTATGAGAAATAAAAACACAGAGATTCGACTTTGTGTTTATTTTTGCAACCTCAACAACATAACACAATACATACACCTACACCCTATGTACAACACAATACATACATACACAGAGTACAACACAATGAATACACATGTCACAATACCACGACTACACAATTCACATACACAATACCACTCATACACAAAACAACATGCACAAAATACCACATCTACACAACACGTCATGTACGACATGCACACAATACCCCATGTATACCACATGTACAATAGGTACATAGTACCACCTGTACACAACACCACCCACACCACCCACACAACATGTACATAACACAAAATGTACACAACATCCCTTGAACAATGTGTATATAGCACTGAATGTACACAACACCACCTGCACAATGTGTACACGACACCGCATCTACACAACACCACATGTACATAACATTTCATAAACAACATGTACATGACACCATATATACACAACACTACATGCAGACACCATCATAGGTGAAACATGTATAACATATGAAACATGTAAAACATATACATAACGATAGTACTGCACATCCAGATGCCACACACTGACTCTAACAATCAACCTTACTTCTAGTGTCTTTCCACTATTAATGTTTGTTCCATCATGTTGTAGATCACACTTCTTTCATCTTGTTGATGTATCCCTCAACATCATCTGCCATAACATATACATAGGCATAGTACAAGCATATAATATCAATTGATATCCATATGATACGGACCTTGTAGATATGTTAGGGTTACTCTTTCTACTTGATTTCTCATAAACTAGGAACCTCTTCATGCCATTCAACTGCATAAGAAACCATTCCTCCATAAGAATGACCCATGACAACACCATCAAACAGCAACATAGATACACAGATACATACACATATATAAACATTAGCATAAAGTAATCATGATCCTTTCAAACAATGACATACATACCTACTTATATAGATATAAACATTAGCATAAAAACAATCATGATCAATGACGACCTTTTCAAACATGAAATATGTACATACATACATGTATACATATATAAACATCAACACAATCATGATTACAGCATAACTACTAGATATTATAAGGTTTGGGTTAAGATAACTCCCTTGATTCATGCACAACATGCACAACATTGAGAACAATAGTTCCCAACATATCCAAAGCATTTGATGCCTCAATCCATTTTCTTTACCTTTTTCATTACCTTTCTCATGATTTTCCTACCACCATCCATTTACCCCAATGGACTCAACCAATCCAAATAGTTGTCATATTCTTACCTTTAGCTTCCCTTTACTCATGCACTAATCTTCATCTAGGTCTTACATTACTTGTTGAATTTCATTCAACTCTATCGAGCTCCATTAACTTTCCTCTTTTCAACCAATTCCCAAGGAAAACATAAAAGGAAAGGAAAAGTAGCAAACAAGAAGAAAACAACGAAAACCAATAACAATATGACACCATAAACAAATTGGTATGGTCGTACACTAGACATAAAAATAACTACATATTATCAAGAAAAAACAAATCACAAAAGACAAAAATAATAAAACTCCCAACAAAAACCATGACTCAACCCCATGGTTCCCCATGCTCCCAAGGGAAAACTCAAACTAAGCCTTCTCCAATATTTCATGGAATTGTCCTTTGCCATGCAATCCCTTGCATCATACTACCATAAACACATAATCTTCAATGCATACATAGATATACAATATACTAGTTACCTTACCTTGGTGTACCCAAGCATGCTAACTTGTAACTAAACATGTACGCATATCAACTCTCAAGGGACAACAATTCCTTATCAAATCCAACTGTAAGTAGGAAATTATCTATTATACCATTCAAATACATGTTTAGGAATATAACATATATCCACATAATGTTAGATAGAATCAAGGTTAAGAAGACTTCATGTATTCATGCAAAGCACTCATTCATTTGGAATTTTTGTTTCTAACATAGCCAAAGGAATTATTACCCAATTCCTTTCTTTTAAATTTTTACCTTGTTCCAATTCGGTCTTATTACATACTATCGCATTCACCCATACTTTAGTTATATAAACAAATCAAATTTTACCGTGCCATGCTAATATGCGGAATGTTTCCCTACAATTGTTCACACATGTGAGTCACATGTTTCAAACATCAAGAAATCATGTCTATCAACTTGAAAACAACCTTTTCCAAGACTAACAATGATGTCATAATCAGCAGTAAACTCAAAGTCATTAATAATAATACTACAACTAGCACCCACATACATTCAAGTGCACATCAATTTTCTCAGTACATATGTGTTAGTAGAACCATGTTAAAATAACATAATTCCTTCAAGCAATATCATATACACTTACTCATATCATGAAATAAATCAAACATTCAAACAACCTGTAAACATACCATGTTAGATAATCCAAATAAACTATAGAATCAAACTCATACCTCAATCTATCTCAGGGGAGGCTAGCACATCTATACAAGTCAATATAGATTAGTGTGACACAATATTACAAAAATATCAACTCATACTTGAATATCATAACCATAACCATCTACACAAATCAATCCAGATTAGAATGATACATATAGAATCAAGATCTTAGATGCATTGGCCATAATCCTCACATGTACGACCATGATGCATATAACAACAAATCAATTACCATGCATGAGTAATCAATACAAGTGTATATGACCACAATGATGAAGTAGCATTTGTCATGCATCTGACCACAAAACAATAGAATGAAAAGCATCTACATAACCCTAATGATTATAATAACCATTAAATAACATACTTGCATACCCACCACACAAGCATGTACAATGATTTTCTCTTACCCTGAGGTCGAGTTTTGCAACCTCGCTTTGATGATCTACATCTCCTCCTTCATCTCAGCCAACACATCAGCATCATAAAATACCAAGAGAATCATGATGACATAAATACATACAATGACCTCATGGAAAACCACCTTAGCCATGACAATGCATGCATGACAACATATAGACACTGAAATGCATAACAAATGCATATACAACCAACATGCATTCATGACTAGCACATCCCAACAACAACATCATCAACTCCTGCATGGCGACAAAATTGTAACAATGACTAACAACATTCATTAATAACAAACACATATATAACCAGCACGCATGCATGACAAACACATTCACCCATCAAGTCCAAGTGTTGAACCATGCTCTGATACCACTATGTGGTATCATATATCACCCAAAGAGAATGAAACTTGACATCACCAAAAGAGAATGCAACCCACTTTGATACCACTTTGTAACACCCTCCTCCAGCATTTACCCAAGTTACCACCCTACAGAGTTAAACATATGGTGAAAAGTTACTATTATATGATTCAACCTCCTAGATCAGGTTAAGGAAGTGGAATTGACAAACCAAAACCCTCAATCACTTCCCTATCAAGTGCTATAGGACCCCTAAGGGATAAACCACCATTCTAGGTGCCCAGACCCTGAGTTAAAACTCTTTTTTTAGTGACCTGATCTCCCAGATGCTAGCACAACAGTACCTGATTTCAACTGAAACCCTCCAGTCACACACATGATGCCTATGGTCTTTTTCACCTAGTTTTTGCCTGCAACTGCATGATTTAAGCCACTTTTTTAGGCTAGGATCCGAACCTCCGCCTAGAACTTAATGAAACTTTCTAGAACCATGAATAGCATAAGGAAAAATCCTTCCATATAGATATTAGAGAAGAACTTAACCTAACAAGGCCTATCCATGAGAAGTGTTATATAGAAGCTACCATTGTGGAAAGAATTATCTTCCCTAGACTTGATGGCCTAGTATAGAACAAGAGAAAGCAAAGAAACCATGTTTTCCTTAAATTAATAGACAATAGTATGAAGCTTACCTAGAATCTATCATAAGCCTAACTCCTCTCTTAGCTTGTATGCTCCAATCCTATCTTCAATCACTATAATTAGAACTTCCACAATCAAACAACAAAAGCCAAAGAAATACAACATCTATTGTTGGCTTATCGGGGGCTAACCCAGGTTCAGAGTTAAGTTAGCCAAACAAATCCCAGTACTACTGGCCCTTTCAGCAATAGTCCACAGAGCATGGATTGAGGTCTCACCCGAAGTAGTAACGGAGGGTGCTAGAACCAAGTTTCTACACCCTGGAGATGTTTGATGAGTTCAAGTGGTTTGCGGATTGATCCTGAATGCAAGTCACTTCATGTAGTTTCTTGTACCTCGTAGCCTACTATACTACCTTTGCGCAGCCCTACTCAAGGCTTAAGCGTCACGCTCTGCATTATTACCCAAGTCCTTACTAGTATTCTAATGCTAGTTGATTATTTTAGCGTACTTGGGTGCTTTCAGCTATACTTTAACAACATAAACCATTCATATAGGTGTGCGAAGTAAATAAAATGTATATTTTCAAATTAGATCAAACATGAATTAACTCAAGAATAGATAAATAGAATTATGATAAAACTTCTCTTTATTAATTACTTCTTTGGTTAGAGACTCGATTCCGCCCTACGCACTTAGCTACAGGGGTCTGCCCACTCAGCTGCATACTACCAGGCCTCTGCACACTCAGCTGTAGAGCCTTCTCCTACTCTATGACCCAAAGACACACTTTACACTTGTGACTCAATCACTTAGACTTGTCATTCCTATCTCTCTCCTTTTTCCTACACTTGGAGCCTTTCTCTATTTATACAATCCCATGGTCCGCGGACCATGGGTATGTCTATTCAGCCAACATTACATTACAAAACTATGGAGGACAACCTTGTGACTCTATCATACTTTTCGCGCCCCACACCTACAATTCACTGATCTTTACAACAAAATTTGGTCAAAACTTTGGGCTTTGAGCCCCAAAACATGCCTTGGGGGGATTCCATGCCCAACAAGCCCCCAACACAAGCATCATGACTTTCTCTCGAGTCACAATATCGGTGCGATGATCTTTGTGTGGAGTCCCTCCAACTATTCTCAAACTGCATGAAGGTCAGCAATGTACTGGGGTGCTGCTTGTTGGATCTACTACATACGATGTTCCGAGACCTCTGTCTCTGGGGTGCTTCTCTACATCAATGTGTGCATCTCCTGTATGTTCGTGAGCTTGCCTTCAATGCTTTCCATGATGGTGAAGGCCTCATTGATCCAAGGATGGATGCACGCTTTTAGAACTACCTCCTCATGTCATGCCGCGTCCACCTGCTCCTTCAGTGCTTTAGCCTGCTGTAATCCGCTCGGTGAGGACCACTGTCTGCGCAGTTCCTTGGACACTGTCATACTGTTGTTGTAGTTCTTGTGCCTCTGTCTCTAAGTGCTGGATGTTGGGGTCCTCCTACAAAGCTATGAGAACCTAAAGTGATTCTTCTAACATGTTGGTGTAGTCTTGCACTACACCTCCAATTTCCTCCAATCCCGCTGTAATAGTGCTAGCGTGCTATTCTCTGACTTCCGGGGGAGTGGATAGCTGTGCTTTTAACTGCAGCGCGGCGATCTGAAGATTCAACTCCAGCTAAACCTTGGTCATTTCTTTCTTGGCCTCGCGGACTCCTACTGCGAGATTATAGATCCGCACCTCTGTTGGTAGATATGTTGGGATGACCAGCTCCTGGATGCTTCAGCAAGCATCGCCTATCACCTACACCAGATATTGATTTTGCAACACCAATTCATCGTGATACAAGCTGAGTTGTTCCATATTTATCTTATGCTTGCTGAGGACTTGGAGCACGCAGCTCTCCCTAGCATGCAACTCTGTTGTTATCCCATCCTACAATAGATATAATGTCTCGTGCGTAAGGGCAGCTAGATTAACACTGAGACCTTTCATCATGCTTACTGAAAATCTCGGCCTCATTTGATGTCATTATAGCCCATTCCGTCAACACTATTGTGTTCATCATCTACGCATGCAACATCTACTCTGCTGTCATGGATCTGACTGCGAGGTTGGATGAATGGGTACCAACCTGAGGTTGGCGCGCCTGTATTTCCTACAACTATGCTTTGAGGGCCCCCAACACATTCTGGTGCTTCTGCATGAAATCTTGGAGAGCCTCATTGGTGACATCGTGCACCGTCTCGCCGATGTCATGCAGATCACCCTTAGTTAGGGTGATCAGGTTAATGAACAGTTTCAAAGCCTTGACCTTCTTCCGTGATCTTGCCCCTTCTGCTGGGTGTTGGTGCTTTAGCTATGTGGACATGGTTCATCGGTCAGCACCTCCTTCTCTTGTTTCTGCTTCCTCTACTGCCTGCCTTTGCGAAGGTGTTGTTTGGCCCTCCTCCGTCTTCGTGGTTGCTTCCTGTATTATTGCTGCTGCTATGGCCTTTTCCTGCTTGGCTACCTTCTGTGCTGCTTCCTATGCTACCCACACTTTGACTACTGCTATTTCCTTCCTCCTTTTCTCGGCTAGCTGTGTGATGCATAGCTTGGCATCGTCTTTCTTCTTTTTTCACTGCCGACCTATCAAGTTCTGCAATGTCTAGGGCATGCCATTCCATATTCCATGCCTCCAAGACATTGAAAATGGCATCGTCAGTGGCTACAAAGGGTAGCTTTTTCCACTTCTTTGTTAGATCCTTTCGCGCCCTGATATATATGTTGTGCATGTCTGCCTTAAATTCTACAAAACTTTGCAGACTGTTGTAAACTATGGGCGACACTGCGGCTTACGGTTGTTCCACATTCGGATGTTCATCTCCATGAGCACCCAAAAGATCTTGCTATCATGTATCCTTGTAGCATACTTCGTGGCCCAAAGTGAAGCAAACTTCACGGCCTCCGGTAATTCTCTATCAATTATGGGGAATTGACTATCCTCCAGTAATTCCCCTGCTGCAAGCACTATGGACAGCAACAACCATGCATAGTGGAATATTTTACCTTGCTCGTAGGCTTTGCAGCAATTCTCTAAAAAAAAATTTGCAGAGGAATTCAGACCAGTTAAACTAGACCCCCTCCATGCACTGCTCGTCCAATGCTACCACTAGTGCAGGTACCTTGTCTCCACGGCGCTTGTGCATAACTTTGCCTGTGAGGATTTGGGTTGCTATGCATATTACTTTGTCCTTGATGTTGGAGATAGCATAGCCCCTCTTCTTCTTTTCCAGCTTGTACTTAATCTTCATGGCCTTTGCAATGGCAAAATCATTACCCTTTCCTTCTCATATGGTGATGAGGCCCTTTCCTTTGTATGGAAGCCCGGAAACGCGATGAATAAGGTTTGCCGTGATGGGGATGGGCTCCTCCAACTATAAATACCCATCATGCACTAGGCAGAGTAGCCGCCTGATGATGAAAATGGTTATGAGGGTGCAGTGGAAATGTGGCATCCATACTAGGTTCAGCAACCCGATCTTTTCCACACCAAGCAACCACTTCCGTGACTCTAATTTTTTCACCACCCCTGCAGTGTTCTACTTCATGAGGTTTCTGGTCTCAAGGTGAGGGAAGTTCTCACAGTCAGCGAGGTCCCAATCTTCAAATTTCATGGTCGGTACACAGCCCAGGTGCATGCCTTCGAACATAATGCCATCTAGGAGGAGCGGCGCCTGGAGTGAACTCTTGGTCTCGTCTAGGTCCTCAGGGCACTTTGGCCTTCCCTTTTCACTGGGGGACATAGGCAGGCAATTTCGTTGTACAGTGCGTAGGTTTAGTATCCACCTCCAAGCCTTCATCTTCTTCCTCTATGATGACGAGGGCCTGCAAATCTTCTTCTTCTTCATATGTTTTTAAAGTGACACCTTTCCCTTTCTCCTCCATTGATAGTTTGTTGTGCAGTGGGTACACGCGTACGGGAGACATTGCTTGTTTATCCTTTTTGGGTCTTGGCGTATGTGGTGATTTCAGGATCTTTGCCACAACCTGAGACCTTCTGGAACATCCTCCACATTTAGGGCCTACACGGTCTTGCTGAAAGTCACCTCTTCTATCCCCATACCTTCCTTAGTTGTTGTCATTGTAGATGTGCAACAATCTATCACTTGCGAATTCAAGGTCTTAATCAACACTGGGCTCAGAATACTCAGGGCTCTGTTCAATCGCTCAATTCACAAATGACCAAGTGTTGTTTACTGGGTAGTGTTTCTAGGAAAACTAGTGTCTTTTCGATCGACTAGCCCTCTAGGATTGGCAGCTACCCTAGAAATAAACAGTTTAAAGAAATTTGTGATTTCCTCCATGTATGATAGATAAGAGAGAGGTAAAGGACCCAACCTGGATCTTCCGCTTAACTCCTTGCTTGATCTCTCTCCCCCTTAATAGAGCTTTCATCTCCTCTCCTACTTATTCCACTTAGAGAATACCTATAGAAACAAAGTAACAAAACACCATCAAAGCATCTTGATCTATTATATCATAAGCATTGCAGAATCAGAAATACAATGAACATACAATGGCATTCACAAATAAAAGCATTCACAAATACACAATTGTATGGAGGAAAACTCAAAGAAATTTATTAAATAAAAGGGAGAATTACAACCCAGTTGTCTAATCAAGCATCATCCTCCCAGCATCAAATCCCTCTTCACCTCTGATAGAGGGAATTACTCCCCTAGGGCTTTTTGGGTTGAAACCCTAGCAGACTGAAAGTTATCTATTCAAAGAAACATACATTCATACAGCCATTATGCTATAGTAAGCAAATTCTATGATAAGGGTACGTACCTTTGGTCCTACATTTGAGAAGGCCTTTAGGGTCCAAACCCTTCTTGGAGTTCCCTTCTTCTCTTTTGTCCTGCAAAACAACCAATTCAAAGAACATAGCAATACATGGAAAAAACTTATAAAGAAACCATCTTCATGTTATAAAGAAAGGTAGTTAGTTATGAAATCCAAACAACCATTTACATATGAATTCTAAACATGACTATCATTAACATAAAGAAGGTTCATTTCGGGAACCAAGACATGTGTTTCTTTTATTATAGACAAATAAAGTACATAAAAAGGAATATGTTCACCTGAATCACCTTCAGCAAGCTCCAAGCAAAGCTTCCTTCCGGATCCATTCCAGCCTCAAGCCTCTAACAAAACTCCTTCCATGCCTCTCTCCATGATGTCATAAATGGTGGATGAACATCAACACACAAGGAAACAAAGGTTTCCTGTACAAAATGGGGGAAGTGCAGAAGGCACAAGGGATTTTAGACTTGGTCAAGGGAAAAATCTCAGCATAATAACCTTTCTCTCTATTCTCTCCTCCTTTAGGCCTTCCCTTTGAGGTCTTTTTATACCATCTCCAAAGTAGTTTTTTAGTTAGGAGTTGGTTGGGAACAGTTGGGCCACGGGCACTAACAAGTGATCAGCAGGTAAAACCCGTGATCTCTGCCTGAAAATGAGGAGTTTTATATTTTTTTAAGTGTTTTAATACATACACGTGGGTTAGCTATACACATACCCACGTATACACGCGTTTAACTCAGGGAAATGTCGCGTATAAGGGATAAAACACTGTTTTTTAAATTTTAGGAGTAGGTCTGGAAGGAGGGGTTTCCCTAGACCATGAGTACAGCATCACAAACCATAAGAGTGAGATTTGGAACTATAACGGATGCCCTCTAATATATGAGGTCAGAAGGGGTACATGATGGCCGAAATATATTACGCGAGTACATGGAAAGGAAATCTGTCAAAAACCAAGGAGGACTTCACCAGAATCCAGCCTGCCAAGCCACCTGTTAACACCCAGGTTGTTCCCTATGACTCCCAAGGGAATACGGCCAGGGTAACCACTAACCAATCTTTGGATCACAGTTTCTAGCCAAACTGTAACCAGAGAGGGCTCTCTCTTTATAATTTGTCTCTGTTTTGATAGTGTTTTTAGGCTAGCTATTATGCCCAGGTATTTGGTTTATGTTTTGGTTGAAGGACTTCTTTCAGTGCATTAAGATGTAGTTCTCAGAGAGTAGTATATCATTGGGCAATGGAGTCTAGAGCTGTGAAGTGTTTTGAAATGCTGGAGAGATGATGTTCAGACTGCAGGGCCTATTGAGTATCTCGACAAACAAAATTTAAACTTAAGTGGTGATGTATGGCCAGCCAACAGAAAGCAATTAAGAATTCTCTATTAAGCTAGTGATGTGATAGTGAAACATGTTGCACAGGAGCAAACTTGAATTCCTGAAACAAAGGTCACTGTGAAAGATATGTTCTGAAAGTGCAGCAATTAAGAATTACACTTATCAAGATTATAGATGAAGAAAACATTTATTAACAACATAGATTGAGCTCAGGGTATTGCATGAATAAATCCTGAAGGCTATTCTTTTTCTTTGTTGCTAAATACTTAGAAACTACAAACATGTATGGATTTTAAGAGATCGAAACACATAACAAAGAGAGTTATAGAAACTTATTGTATTGTGAGGTACACAGGAATCCTGCAGTTTTCAACAAACACCAGAACGCATTCAACACTTCAGAACTCTGAGAAATTCCATCACTTTCTTTATTAAACTCTGAAAGGATTACAGCATAAGAACTTCTTCAAGAGAAATCAACAACAACCCCTGCAAGCTTGTGCGAGGGGCAAATATATACAAACAGTATTACAAAATATCTCAGGCGTTGAGTCATCTGAGAAATAAATATTTCAAAAACTTTGTTCAGAACATCAGATAAGAAGTTATTGCTGCCTTTAATACAACATAAATGCATCTTTCTATCTGTCAGAAGATATTTTGGCTTTTGGAAGCCAACGAGTCGGTTGTAGTGATCTGCATTAATGCTGAGAAATGCGCTTTTGGAGCTGCTCTGCTGTAGTTTTTCGGCCTGGACACCTGTAGCTTCTCATCTTGCTTTGTTGGCCGCAACCGCTGCTGAGTTGGCTCCGCTTTAATCTTTAATGCATGCTGATTCTTTTAAACCGTCCTGTGTATGACAATTTGCATTTTCCACAAACAAAATTTATTGAATGGCTTCCTGTTTATAAAATCATCTGTATGGCTTTAGTCCACCATTCTAGTGTAGGTAGTTGATGCCTGAGAATTGCATCCATAGTCTCCTCTGCCTCTGTATATTTGTAAAAATTGGGAGGCGCCTCAAACAGGTGTTTAATTTCATTCATTATAAAAAATAGACTTTCTACTCTGTTGTAGAGAGTCTGTCCTATGGCAGGCCCTGTTTCCTCTGAGGTGCTGGGCTTCTCATTGATCTGACTTGTGGCAAATGCATTAACCCTTCTGGCATACTGCTCATGAGTGAACAGTCTCCCTGCGCTGTTCAGTAAGCTAGGGAGCCCTCTATTTTCTAATACCTGAAACTTCTCCATAAACCTGTTTACCTCAGTCTGCATGTCCTGGGTTCTTCTCTCTAATGTTTGCACCAAGTTTCTCAGTGTAAGAACCCTCTTGATTAACTGAATGTTCTCAGTTCTGTTTGAAATTCCCATGGCAGCCAACTGAGTACTTGTTCTCATTCAGTTCTGTCATTTGAGCTTCCAGGGCCTGGATCTCATTCCTTAGCTTTTGCATATCCAAGCTAGGGGCCTGCTCTGTTGTTGGTGGTGCTGAAGTAGATGGTGCTGCTTGTTCAGTCTGTTGAGGAGGAGGAACAGTAGTTGGAGCAGTTTCCTCAAGGTTAATGATTTGAGGAGGAGGCTGGGAGGTCTGACCTTCTTCTCTTTGTTTCAGAGTTGCTTGTAACGCTGCCTGTGCAGCCTCTGATTCTCCCAGCTTTTCTTGTGTCTGGATAAGCTGCTTGTAGAGAGACACCAGCAAAGCTGTGGCATCTTGATCATGCCTTTGTTGAGCTACTTCATCTGTTTGAGGGTGAATTGTGGCTGGGAGTTTGATCTTTCTCCTCAAAGCTGCCATATCTGCATCCCTCAACTTTAATATTTCTTGTATGCCCTTGATATCTTTGGGATCATGCCCAATCTCAATAATTATGTCCTCTAAGGACCTTATTCTGTTGTCCTTTGCTTGTGATGATTCCCTTTCCAACTCAAGTTGGGCAGCTGTATTATTAAGGCTATTTTCTAGCCTGTAGTTATCTAATGTCTTGTCTGCCAAGGAAGCATAGACCATCTCACCTGTTTGTTTATGCAACTCAATTTTATCCATTGGGTGGATGTCCTTGGCCAGGACCTCAAGATTGGTCCTTAGGTAATCTGAAGGGGACTTTGGCTGAAAAGTAGTTGGCATGAAGTGACTCATGATCATCTTGCCCTCTTGGACATCATATGCAGACATTAGATGCTGCTGGTTGGTGGGAGCCATATTTAACAGATGGTTATACAACTGTATTTTTATGGGCTCATTCCTTTTCTTTATTTCGATGAACTGCTGTTTAATGCTTAGCTCACCCCCTCTCTGCTGGCTAGAGGAGCTGACTTCTCCTCCCACTGTCCTCTCTTGTTCATGTTGGAAGGAACTTGCAGATGCCTCCAAACTGGGCGGGCCCATACCCAAAGATTGCCCTATAGGCATCTCTTCCTCTGAAAGGGGATTCATCCTGTGCCTCTTCTCACCATGACTTGTTGATGTAGTCAAGGGAGTCTCTCTATCCCTTTTCCTGCTTACATCCTCCTTTTGAGGAGTTTGGAGGACTGAGGTTTCATTAACAGCCTCTTGCCTAGGAGGTACTATGTTTTGAGCCTGCTTCTCAGTGAGAATTGGGGCCTCAACTGCCCCTTCTTGTTGTGTGGGATGCTCTCTGTCATGCTGCCCTTCTCTTTGCTGTGATTCCTGTTGTTGCTGTTGCTCTCCCTGCTGCTGCACTTCTTCTTGTTGCTCCATCTCTTTTTCAGCTTGCCCTTCAGTTATGGGAGGTGGTTGTTCCTTCTCCACCTGTTTTTCTTTGCCTTTGCTGCCTATCTGTTGAGTGTCCATGGCAGTTTGCTGATGTGTTGTTGAAGAAGAGGCAGCTGCTCCAAGTTGCCTTTGATATGATAAGGAAACCTGTCCACAAGTTTCCAAGTCAGCTTCTTTTTGAAGATTCCTAGCCTCTCTCTCTAGTATCTGCTCTCTAGAGATTGGCTCTTCTAGAGTGCCCTCTTTCCAGCCTAAAGAATTTGCATACTTTTCAATATGAAGCAGCTTAATATGTGAATAGGTACCCAATTTGTGTTTTATCCTCCTGAGGGAAATAAAATGATTACGGTCATAAGGTGACCATTTGAAACTGGTTTGCAGTTTGAGGCTTGCTAGGATCATATCTGCCTCCTTCCATCCCTCCTCTCTTTTGTTGTACAAAAAAGGGCCTAGCTGGCTCCTTACCTTTAGTTGTACCTTCTTGTTTTTGCTTTGGAAATGGAAGTAGTCAGCATATCCAAACTGCCTGAAATATTCTAAGGCAAAAAGTCTCATGGGGACATACCTTGGAAGCCTGAAAGGGTCCAACTCATAGCCATATACTCTGATTACTGTGTGATGTTGGTAAAAATACCAATCACCAATGCTGTAGGATTTGGAGAGATGGAGAACTCTCTGCATTTCATCGGTCAACCTTGGAGGAGGGACACCATACAGCAAATTCATAGCTGGGTGAATGAACAGGTCTATAAATTCACAATATGTGTATGGCGATTGAGAAACATGATGGAAAACTGGAGTCGAGAACACAACTGACCTTGGATTCCCCTGGGTATTAAGTTTCTTGAGGGGAATGGAGAAACTCTCTGGCTGATAAAACAAGAACAGGTGGTAGATGTATGAGGTGTATCTGCACACCCTTTCCCTTGGTAGATTCATTAGCTGTTCATGGATCTTCTCTACAATATAAGTGGCATAGTCATAGTGTACAGCTAGAGACTTTCGAGGAGAAAACATGGACAGAATTGCCATTATAGTCTCATCAACATCTTCAATTCCTTTAAAGCCCAGGACATAGCTGATCAAATCCACTAGCATTCTGCCCAGGTCATTCAGGTAGTGATATCCAATAGGAGGAGTCCTTATAGTTTCAGAGCTTGGCTGTACAAATAATTGGTTAATTTTGGTAATCTGGGCACTTGAAAGATTCCTCCCCTTCTTTATTAAGTCCAACATGGAAAGAGGGGTTAATGGCCTTGCAGTATGGAAATGCAGCATCTCATTTATGGTTTCTGGGGTGATAAAGAACAAAACTGAGCCTGTAGGACTGAGAACAGCTCTCTGGCAAGGATCATAGCATTCCTGGCACTTATGGATCAAGTCTGGAAGGGCATTGACTTGAGGGAGGTTGTAAATGGGCAAATTTGAGTCCCAAATCCCTAAAATGTCAGCTCCATTAAGGTGTTGAGCTTTCAATTCATTTAGCATGTGGATATTGAACCTAGAACCCATTGGAAACCAATCTAACATATGATAGTCTACATCTCCCAGGGCTTTCCATGCTATCTCCCTATGAGGGGCATTCAGAGGCTGGACATTCAGGGCTATTGGTGTCTCCATGGCTACTGAAGCTTTTGAACTGTAGGTGAACCGGTTTCAATCGAGCAGAACAACAGAGAGGAATGTTTTCTTGCAATGGAAGTGAATTGTAAGAAACAGAAGGCAAATTGAATAAACAACAGTTGAAATACTGTCTAAAGGATTGATGAAACAGTAGCAGGACTGACCAGGAGTATTTTCTGTGGTGAATCTGGTCAATTGAAATCTCTAGTTCACGACTGCGCGAACTAGCTGTGAATTCAGCTTAATTTGTCAAATGCGGCTCTGCAGGAGGTTTATGGCTTCACTGGTTGAAAATGGGTGCAAGTCACCGTGTATTTGATGGTGAAAACAGTGTTTTACAGTCTCTTAACAGTTTGCTTGAGGAAATATGGATAAAACCAAGCTCATGGAATGATTTTGAGGAATACCTGGTAATTTCGTCGGTAAGAGTTGCAAATGCAGGTGCAATGGAGGCGCCGGAGGTCTTGGAATCAGCTTTAGCAGGTTGGCGCTGGTTTGAACATGAGCAGCATGCAGAAATAGCTAGAGTTTCTTTTGCCAAAAGTGGAAAAACATGACATTTTGGCCTAAATATGGATTTTTGGAAATATTGGCATGTTTTTGGGATGACATCAGCATGACGTCATCGGGTGGGGTCGGAGTCGGATGACGTCAGCATGACGTCACCGGGTGATGTGGCAGGCTACGATTGGTCCACGAGGATAGTGAGGTGGCGGCCATATCAGCGCGGGGGCGGATGAAGGAGTTGATGCGACGGCGAGGTGGCAGTGACGTGGGGATGACGCAAGCCCGGCAAAACAGGTGGTAAGCGGAACAGCGGTAATGGTTTTCTCGGACCGCTTACAATACGGCGACGGTTTTGTCAGAGGCCGACCCGAGAAGCTGTGAGGGCGACGCGTGGCAGAGGCCTGACATCACCCTCTGACAGTTTCTCAGGTGCTAAACGTCGGACCTCAGGCCCAACCCGATATTCATAATAGCCATCCGATCAAAAGTGCCCAATCGAACGGTTGACGGGTTGATGATTTGATCGGATGATACGGACGCGGGGGAAGGATTAAAATAACATATTTTTTTTGGAGTTTGCGCCCGGCGGAAAGACTTAGGGATATGGTGTTTTGTAATGTTTTTCAATGTATTTTTTCGGAATGAAATAATGCGGGCGGAGACTTTGGATAAATGGCAAAAAGTGGGTTTTTGTGTTATTTCATAATACAAAGCGGGTTATGGGTAAAGGGTTTTTTCCAAGGTTTTCTTAGCAAATGAAGGTTTTAATGGGCCAAATGGATTCTGAAGAGAGGAGGGGGGTTAGACTTAGGTTTATCAAAGTGACCAGATGTCGTTTTGATCCCTAACAGAGAACATATGGCTATAATGCCAAGGGGAGGGATATTTATACAATGTTTGGGGTTTATACACCATGGTGTTATAATACTAGGGACAGGGTAATATAGGGTGGTTGAAGGGAAAGTACCCCTAGGGTCCTTTGGGCTAAGACTCTACCAGACTGAAAATTGCTTATTCAAAGAAACACACACACACAGCCATCTTTTTTTACTTTTAAGCAAATTCTAATGTTTTAGGGTACATACCTAAGGTCCTACGTTCGAGAAGACCGTTAGGGTGCAAACCCTTCTTGGAGTTCCCTTCTTCTTTCTTTGACCTGCAAGACAAACAAATCAAAGAACACAACAGTACATGTATAGAAACTTATATATAAATCATCTTCATGCTATGAAGTTAGTTATAAAAAAAAAATCTTTAAGTAACCACTTTCATGAGAATTCAACACAAGAAACTCATAAGCATAAAGAAAGATTATTCGGGAACAAAGACGACTTTCTTTATATATAAAGGCAAATAAAGTACATATATCGGAAAGATATCACCTGAACACCTTCAGCAGGCTCCAAGCAAGCTTCCTTCCGGATTCGTTCCAGCCTCAAGCCTCCGACAAGAGCTCCTTCCAAGTCTTACTCAATGATGATATCAAGGATGAATGATCACCAATACACATGGAAACAAGGGTTTCCTATGCAAGATGGGGGAAGTGCAGAAAGCACCAAGGACTCCAGACCTGGTCAAAGGGGAAAAATCTCAGCATAATAATCTTGCTCTCCTTTCTCTCTCCCCTTGGCCTTCCCTTTGATGTCTTTTTATACCCTCTCCAAAGTATTTTTTTAGTTAGGAGTTGGTTGGGAACAGTTGGGCCACGGGCACTAACAGGTGATCCAGCAGGTAAACCCGCGATCACCGCCCGAAAAAGAGGAAATTATATTTTTTTAAGTGTTTTAATAGATACACGCGGTTTGGGTATGACAGACCCGCGTGTACACGCGTTTAACACAGGGCAAAGTCGCGTATAGGGAATAAAACACTATTTTTTTAAATTTTTGGACCAGGTCTGGAAGGAGGGGTTGCCCTAGGCCATAAGTGCAGCATCACAAACCATAAGAGTGAGATTTGGAGCTATAACAGATGCCCCCTAATGTATGAGGTCAGAAGGGGAACATGATGGCCGAAATATATTAAGTAAGTACAAGGAAAGGAACTCTGCCGAAAAACCGAGGAGGACTTCACCAGAATTCAGCCTGCCAAGCCACCGAAAGGAGATCAGAAAGAAACACTGTCTGAGGCGGGCATACCCATGCTCAGGAAAAGTAAAGCATGTCCGCATATCAAGTACAAGCGGATCCACTAAGTATACAAGTATAAATGACTGTAAAATACATAATGGATCATCTGATCATAATGAGTAAGTACATGTCTGAATATCACATATAAAACTGTCAATGATGCTGAAAGATGCAACGGATCACTGAAATCAAAGACTGATCCCATAAGGTACCAACTGAACATGATGGAATAGGATGGTACTACACTGCAAACTCAGGTGCCAGCATATAGAATGTCGCCATGACTGACTGCAACATATAAGGTGGAGTGGTATCAACTAGCAGCAACAGGAGCAACTGTCAAGTGAACCAATGAATGCTGATACAACCTGAGGTCTTCACCGACCGCCGTGGTACATTTCTACACCATGGGAATAAATGATCTGAAGTCGACCATGTGAGAAATCGTTTGATTACGGTCATTGATGTATACCGTTAACAAACGCGAGACTACTCACCGATAATGATAATGAGCGTCAAGGTACCCAGTACAATCTAACAAGTGTGAATAGATGAGCTGAAGTCGAACACCTGTAAGAATCTATCAATCAGGAGACAATGATGGTTTCCCACTGTCGATAGCGAGGAATCTGCCACTAATGACTGCAAACCCCAAGGTACTGCCAAATGGACTCTAGATCTTTGCCCCAGAGCAATGAGTCGGAGTCGATAGGGAAAGATCCGCTAAAAGGAAGGCATTAAGGCATCCTCCATCAATCTAGCGCGAGTGTAACCCGTAGCCCAATAATGTGGAAGGAATCGGACGAAAAAGATGTAGTAACCCAACCGAAGTACGTTTTCGACGTACACAAGATGTGGCTAGCGCACGGCAGAAACCCTCTGAACCAACCAATAATGAAAGCTGACACAAAGGCGAGGTATCCACCAATAGGGTCAAATGGAAACCAAGGTACTACACGAATCCCAATGTGTGATAATGTATGCTGATGTCGAACACAAAGGAAACCACTCAGTCAAAGACCCATGATACTGATCGATGTTGAGCACAAGGTGACCTATCAATAATGAAAATAGGGCCAGGGTGCGGTCTCTAGGTCTGCCCTCAGAGCAATGTGTCGTCGTCGATAAGGACAAGACCCGCCAGCAAGAAGTCAATGGGGACCTTCTCAAACCGGCACGAGTGAAGGACCAATATAACTGATGTGATGATAGACATGACACTGACAACCAGGGATGGCCGACTGAAAAATGAGTCAAGAGACACCGCAGAAAGGCCGACTCAGGCTAACTTCCCTTGAACAAAAGCACGACTCAATATGACTATGTGGCAGCATAAAATGAATCTGTATAAATCCGTCATGCAGGAGGCATGAACGAACCCTCCATATGATTGGAAGAGATAACCAATCGGGGGAGAACTGACTCGATAACAAGGTTATGGCGTACCTAAGTCAAACTAAATCCCACCCATGTGGAGGAGACTTTGCTTTGAGTGCTTTGTTCAAGGGCGACACGACTGACTCCAGCTGCCAACAATAAATGGAAATAACGTCCCCGTTCCCGCTCTTTTTGGAATATTTAATTTTTTTGTCTTTTTCTGATAAGCCGGAAAAAGAATAAAAGAATGCTATGGTACAGTGGAAAGAACGAGTGTCGGTGAAACAGATGATCTAGTTCCTGGGAAAGGAACGTTCCTATGCTCAATGCAGGGAGGTGAAAAACTAGTCAGTGACACTCAGAGGTAAGTTCCTTCCACGGATCTGGGTATGTCAAGATGCAGAAGTCAAGGGCATGCAAGGTTGATTTTGCAGACGTCATGGTCAAAAGTTGGCTTAAACACGAGTCCAAATGAAGCCGGCTATAGGCCAAAAGGTGCAAATGGTCAACATGCAATGCAGAAGTACAACTCAACACACATAGGAGCCTCTAGGGTATAAGGCCAGAACGAATCGAAGAAGCACAGAGGAATGAGTCTTCAACGCATAAGTCATGGCGGGACTACAGAGGACTCCCGAGCCTAGGGATGAAAAATCAGCATGAGTGCCAAGCGACAAAAAGGTACTAACTAGGGCACCCATGATAAGGTAGGCTCTACCACACAAGTCATGATACTTCTAAGCAATGAGAAGGTTCCGCACCATAACTTGGTGGGGTCGATCCTATGGCCAAATGGGAAAGGAAACTGATAAGTGCACAATGCAGGCGGAAGAACCTAACCTATATGCCAGTTTCGAGAACCAATACCTGTCAGAACGGACCAACCATAAACTTCCAAAGGAGAAATCTTCCAAGTTCTGTAAACATAAATAGGAACACTGGACACGAAGTTAATACATCCCACATATAAACTCCATATAAAATCTTTGTGTTATAAGATACAAAACTTGAACCACGCAGCCTTGCGGCTTACGTATAATAGTTCTGCTGAACAAACCCCTTGCAGGGCTCAGGCCAAGGGCTCCTTTGGTAGTCATAACTCATGGCTTCAAAGAGTTCCTCCTGTGAAGGAAAAGCAAGATTTGAGAAATCATGAGAACTACAAGGATGAAAAGAGGGAATTAAAGGGTCCCATGTCCCTATGGGAAGAATCTCTCGGTCAACTGCCGGGACCAAGTCCCAAGAAGGAGAATAATAGGTCAAAGGATCCTTCTTAGAAGCAATTGAACATTGAGGATTCAATGCCACATAATTGACCCGTGGCGGGGTAGAGTCTACTTGAACACTTGGAACAAACCAAGGGGCATTCTGCAATAAAGTCGAATTAGGGTGGTGATTATCAGATGCAAGCTGATCAATAGTGACAATATTCCCGTTATGAGGAAAGCACATTACTCGAAAGAGTGAAGACACCACAGCATTCATAGCATAGACATAATCACGCCCAAGTAGCATATTAAAGTCTAAAGGGATATCAACCACCATCATATCGATTAAGACAGTCTTCCCACCTAAAGTGATAGGCACTTGAGGAAGAACACCCATAGATTCACCAGGTCTTCTATCATAGGCTAACAACTGACTCTGAGCTGTCAACAACTTTGGGGAACCCAAAGCTTTCCAAGTCAAAGAGGATATAATACTTGCAGAGGATCCTTCATCCACCATACATCGATAGACATTTGTGGAATTAACCCTGACCTTTATTTGGAAAGGTGCAGCGGAAGGAAGACGAGGCTCAACAAGACTATTCCAATCAAAGGAAACACTCTTAGAACTTGGAGGGGGAACATTCGAAGAAACCGGAATGCCCCCTATACTAGAAGATTCTGTACTAGAGATCAAACAGACTCTTTTGTTAGGCGCTTCACCCCCCAAAAGAGGAGTGTAATCGGCCAGCGATTGCACTGGCTTTACCACATTTTCAACCGATGGTTGATGGGATTGATGAGAAACCACATCAGATCTAGGAGTAGAAGTACTTTCAGACTCGGACCATATCCTTTGAACCTCTGGAATACCAGGGCATAAATGAGTAAGATGGTCTCCCTTGCATATCTTGCAAGGGAACTTAGGTTTAAAACTTCTACGTCCAGGTTTCTTATCAACCTCTATTCCACCAACATGACTAGCAGTGGTTTGCGGAGAGTCCTGAACATGACTTGCAGAGGTCGGTGACTCTTTGCTAGTATGACTCGCAGTGACTAGACTCATGCCCCCAGCATGACTCGCAGCGGCTGAAGACTCATCTCCAACATGACTCGCAGAGGTTGAAGATGAAGTGCTAGTATGACTTGCAGTGACTAGACTTGTGCCCCCAGCATGACTTGCAGTGGCTGAAGGCTCATCTCCAACATGACTCGTAGAGGTTGAAGACTCATCTCCAACATGACTCGCAAAGGTTGAGGATGAAGGGCTAGAATTATTCTTCTTCTTTGACTTCCTTTTTCTCCTCTTTTTAGATTTCTTATTACAAGAAGGAGAAGAAGAAGGAATCCCAAATCTCTCTTTGAAAGAAGATGAACTATTAGCACCCATATGATGCCCCTGAAATAAAGCATTTATCTGAGAAGCTTCAAGAGCATTTGGAATATTCGGAGTGGACCACAGCCAAATGGGTAGTCCAACATTCAACCCAGGAATATTCAAAGTGGCCATCAAGGGAGTACCAACGTTTCCAAAGAAAGGAAAAGCACAAGGATCCCCTTTTGGAAGGGTACCTTGGTTGGTTTCCACAGGAATATTAGCCATATCTAACTGATCCCAAGACCCTTTCCCTTGCGGGAATATAGAAATAACTCTTCAAAGAATATGGATAAGCAATCAAAACCTTTGCCCTTGAGGAGGCAACTCCACAACTTCCGAAAGAACGACCAAAAGCCTCTCAAGATCGGTAGAGTGGCAAGCCAGTCACTCAGACTACAAAGTCCAAAGGTGACTAGACAAAAATACCTAAAGCCAACTATATACAAGGAGCAAAGAGCACACACTATAAAGTCCCTAAAGATACAGCCAGTCAAACAACTTCCGAGTATTTCTGCTTCGGGTGGTGAGGACCGGACACCAAAATACAAGAAAGCGGAGTCAGGGGCCTTCCGAAGATAGTCTGGGATAATGACGGCCCAGTCCTATCAGCGAAGGTAACAGAGGAAGTTACGCTGACCTCCTAACAACAGCCTGCGCCGGTGCAAGCCCCCAAGCTTCGCAAGGGTGCCCTCCAGTAGTACTATTGAGAGTGATACAACGTCGACCTCAGGTGCCACGGGATTCCCCTCCGCAGCCACCTGTGTAGTTCCCTAGGAAGAGCAACTATGGATACCAACTCGTCGCAGAAGCCAGGCGGAACAGTCGTGAGGTAAGTTCGGACAAGTAGGAGAGGGGGTATCTCTCTTCCCTGTCTTCACAGACCCTCGTGCTTAACTCCCAGATCCGGAGCTTTCCTGGTCTTCCTAACGCTATTGGATTTACTCTCGTTAATCAGACTCTTATGTTTGACGTTTTGTGTGGCCTTGGAGAGTTAACTCTCCACTCGCCTAATCCAAGGCCCTAAAATCCTAAACTTGTTGGTGTAATAACTAAAACAAAAAGTTCTAGTGGATTTTAATTAAGCGCTTGATTTTATTAGCCTGTTCTTTAAGTCAGAAGGTAACGGAAGTGAAACTTGTGGTGTTTTTAGGACGCAAAAAGAAACTATCCTAACTACATGCACATGCACTTTTTCGTTTCGATGAAGAGCAATTTCTATGAGGTTCAGAGGTACTTCAAATTAAACAAAGTTGGTTGCTTTCTTTTCAGACTCCACACTCACAAAAGCTAACAAAACTATGTATGCATAAAAAGAGATGCAAATCTTACCTTAATGCAAGAACTATATGTGGATGCAAGATTCAAAGACTACTCTAAAAACAAAGAAGGAAAGTTGTTGCTTTACCAAATTTTGTCTTGCCACTAAAATGCTTAGATAGAAGATGATGTGTTACCAATCATTTCGTCCAAACAATAAAAACAAGTTTTAAGATAAAAACAAAGCACTTTCACTTCGCAAAAAGGAAATCGAATGGAAAGCAAGTTTAAGAAAGCGAAACTCAAAACTTTCAAAAGATTTTCTTTCAATCAAACCAAAAAGTCTTTTTCAAAGGAAAGCTCTCAAAAATACTGACACCAATGATTGATAAACAAGCAACCAAACACTTTTGTGAATTGACACCTTTCAACTGATGAAAACTCAACAAAAATAAAATGTGTTTGAAATCGCTTTTGACAATCAAAAACAGCAATGAAAGTCCAAAGATCAAAAGACAAGTTTCAAGAAAATGGTAACAAACAACTTTCCCGAAACGAAGGAGCAAATGGTCACAAAAATGATTTCGTTAAGCAAACAAAAGTGTCATGAAAGCAAAATGGACACAAAGATTGAACCCAATCTTCTTACTTTGCCGAAACAGAGCAATCAAGATTCTTAAACAGAAATCTTGTGTGTCAAAAATCAATGACGCTTGCAATCAACGAAAAACAAGACTAGTACTCCTTATAACTAGAGAGAGTTCAGAACAAGATGCCCCCTGTTAAACAGAGAACTGTCACTGGGAATTGACTATTTTAAACTGACCCAAACCACCAGACAGACATTCAGCAAAAGAAAAATTATAAATCTTGAAAATTATGTGATATACGCGCCTGCAATTATTTGCAGAATGCGTGTATACGCTACTGTAACTAAGGAAACCTGCGTATACGCGGGTTTACTTAGTGCAACTTGCGTATATACGCTTCTGTAATCCAGAAAAAGTGCGTGTCTGAAGTCTTTCAAGAAAAATAAAAAAAACACAAACTGAAAAACTGGAAAAGCTTGGAGTTCAAGAAAATATCAGACAGTCAGAACCAACAAACAGAGGGACTGAGCCTTGATTGGCTTGAGGACTACCCAAACTAGGAACAACAAGAGTGTTGTCCCCAGCGGAGTCGCCAATTCTGGTTGAAGGGAAAGTACCCCTAGGGTCCTTTGGGCTAAGACTCTACCAGACTGAAAATTGCTTATTCAAAGAAACACACACACACAGCCATCTTTTTTTACTTTTAAGCAAATTCTAATGTTTTAGGGTACATACCTAAGGTCCTACGTTCGAGAAGACCGTTAGGGTGCAAACCCTTCTTGGAGTTCCCTTCTTCTTTCTTTGACCTGCAAGACAAACAAATCAAAGAACACAACAGTACATGTATAGAAACTTATATATAAATCATCTTCATGCTATGAAGTTAGTTATAAAAAAAAAATCTTTAAGTAACCACTTTCATGAGAATTCAACACAAGAAACTCATAAGCATAAAGAAAGATTATTCGGGAACAAAGACGAGTTTCTTTATATATAAAGGCAAATAAAGTACATATATCGGAAAGATATCACCTGAACACCTTCAGCAGGCTCCAAGCAAGCTTCCTCCCGGATTCATTCCAGCCTCAAGCCTCCGACAAGAGCTCCTTCCAAGTCTTACTCAATGATGATATCAAGGATGAATGATCACCAATACACATGGAAACAAGGGTTTCCTATGCAAGATGGGGGAAGTGCAGAAAGCACCAAGGACTTCAGACCTGGTCAAAGGGGAAAAATCTCAGCATAATAATCTTACTCTCCTTTCTCTCTCCCCTTGGCCTTCCCTTTGATGTCTTTTTATACCCTCTCCAAAGTATTTTTTTAGTTAGGAGTTGGTTGGGAACATTTGGGCCACGGGCACTAACAGGTGATCCAGCAGGTAAACCCGCGATCACCGCCCGAAAAAGAGGAAATTATATTTTTTTAAGTGTTTTAATAGATACACGCGGGTTGGGTATGACAGACCCGCGTGTACACGCGTTTAACACAGGGCAAAGTCGCGTATAGGGAATAAAACACTGTTTTTTTTAATTTTTGGACCAGGTCTGGAAGGAGGGGTTGCCCTAGGCCATAAGTGCAGCATCACAAACCATAAGAGTGAGATTTGGAGCTATAACATAGGGGAACTATATAATAGAGTTAGGGTTAATATGGATGAAAGGAGTGGATGAGGGGAGATACCACTAAGTTTGTTTGAAAATAACTTAGCTTAGGGAATAGAGCAAAATGAAAAGAGTTTTAGACAAGAAATGTGGCTTTTAAGGGACTAAAAACCACCATAAAACCATCGATTCTTCCATGAATCACAACTGATGAGGGGATATTAGTAATGAATGGAAAGCGGATAAGTGGGAAGTTAGACATGCTTCTTTACTTTGCTGCAACCTGATAGAGAAGAAGGACCTTTCAATCCATTGATTCTGCTTTTGTGAAATAGTTTAGCATACCTTCAATTATAAGGAATGATACTTCTGCAACCCCATCTGCCTACCCATTTACTTGCCTAGCATTTTTTATTTCTTCTTGGAGGGTGCACTTAGGCTTGCAGACCCTTACCTGCCTTTTCTTTTCTTTGGCTTTTTTCTTTTGATGGTCTATCTACTTCTACCCTTATTTCTTCCAAGGTCCCAGATTAAGCTGTTGGGAGCCTTTCTTCTCTACCTAAACTACTTGTCTGCCAAGATTAAACAGTTTGGACAAACTTCTTTCTCTATTCTGCAACTGAAAATTTAAAACATGGCATGATCCAGATTAGGCTATTGGACCATCCATCAAAAATTGAGTCCACATCAAGCTATAAGCACAGATGGTATTCTCTTGGAAATATGTGATCTTTGCATCATCAAAGCAGAGCATATTTGGACCTTTTCATTGCCAATCATGAAATATGAAACCTATTGGTATAGGTAGCTAACAGTGGCTCCACATGGGGATGGTTTTTCTTTTGAAAGACCAAGAACAGCAGGTTAGATTGCCTTGGCCCTTGACTTCTTTTATCAAAATTTTGAAGTTTGCTGCTTTGAAATGCCAAAATTGTGTACTTCCCTTCTTGGTAGACCTCTTGATCCTATTTACCTTTTGCTGGTAGTTGAGAAAACTTTGAGAAATTGCATTTTTACATCTTAACAGAAAATAATATATACATCTAGATATGTACAAGGGAAAACTCAGGCTGCACTTATGGGTGGTAGTCAAAATAGTGTTTCAGCATCCTGCCATTCACAGGACCTTCATCCAAATCAGTTTCATTAAGACTTTTAAGGAAATAAGTGTTGTTTCCTTGTACTGCTTGGACAGCAAATGGTCCTCTCCAGAGGGAATCAAATTTTCCATGTTTTCCCTTATCCTCTCTTCTTGAATCCCACTTGAGGACTTTGTCACCAATGTTGAAATCTTCTGCCTTAGTTCTTCTGTCAAAGGCCTTCTTTAATTTTTCTTGTAGAACTTGAACTCTGCTGAAAACTTGGTCTCTAGTTTGCTGTAAACATATGATTTGATTGATTCTTCTTTGGATATCATTTGGTTCAGCTTGGCTTTCTTGAAGAAGTTTCATAACAGGTACCCCTAGTGATGAAGGAAACTTGGCTTCTAATCCATAAACCAACCCATATGGGCTGGTCCCAATTGATATTTTGGTTGTTAGTCTATCTGCCCATAGAGCATTCAAAAGCTTCTTATGCCAATTCTTTTTGTTCTCTTCTAGCACTTTCTTTATAATGTTTACTAGGCTTTTGTTTGATGACTCAGCAAGGCCATTACCTTGGGGATAGTATGCAGTAGAATGGCCTAAGGTAATGTGAAATTTGTGGCAAAAATTCACCATTTTCTTGGATCTGAAAGCAGCAGCATTGTCTGTTATTATTTTTTCAGGGCAGCCAAATCTAGCCAATATGTTGTTCTCCAAGAACTGAATGATAGTGGAATCATTTGCTTGTCTGCATGGAACAGCTTCAATCCACTTGGTGAAGTAGTCTGTGGCTGTTAAGATCCATCTATGTTGGCCTGAAGATGAGGGATGAATTTCCCCAATGAAATCCAAGCCCCATTGTTGAAAAGGCCTCTCTGTTGCAATAGGCCTCAAGGGAAGTGGCAGCAACTGTCTCTTTCCCTCAAACACTTGACATTTATGACATGAGGTGGTGAATTTCTTGACATCAGAAAACATGGTGGGCCAGTAGTAACCAGCCCTTAGTATTTTATCCACAGTGGACTTCCAGTACAAGTGTCCACCACAGTCACCTGCATGAAATTCTTTTATGATATTGTCAGTTTCATTCTCAATTAGGCAGTTTAGCAATATCCCTTCATGGTTTTTCCAAAATAAATTCCTATCCATAACACAGAATTTAGAAGCTTTCATTTTTAAGAACCTACATTTAGTTCTAGACAATCCTGGGGGAGCACACAGGTTTTGCAATACATAACATATATCAGAGTACCAAGGGGATTGTTCAAAGGCTACATTGATCTTTGGAGTCGCCAGCTCTGGTTCACTGTCCAGCTGGTTGATGTCTAAGGCTTGGAAATTTGCTTCTGTCATTAGTTTGGCCAAACCTTGCCCTTTTATTAGTTTTATAGGTTTTATCTCAATATCAAATTCCAAAATGTTGGCAATCCACTTTCCTCTTCTGCCCTCTAAATTTTCTTGGGTGAGAATGTCTTTGACAATAGGACTTGGTACGTAAGCTATAACATGTGAATAGAGGATATAAATCCTAAAGTCGTTAATGGCTTTGACCAAAGCATAAGCTTGCTTTTCCATGATTTGATATTTTAGAGGTGCATCTCTAAGAGCTCTGCTAAAGAAAGCAATTGGCTTCTCATTTCCTTGGTCATCTTTCTGTAACAAAACAGCAGCAATAGTATGCTGGGAGGCAAAAGAGAAAATGATAAATTCTCTGTCAAATTGAGGATTGGTCAAGACTGGGGTTTGGGTAAGGGCCAACTTTATACCTTCAAAGGCTTGATTGGCTTCAACAGTCCATTTTACTTTTGAATCCTTCTTTAGCATGTTATTTAGCAATCTGATCAACTCTGCTAAGTTGGGGATAAACCTTCTCAAGAAATTGATTTTTCCCAAGAATCCTTGCAACTCTTTGATATTTCTTGGGTGGGGCATTTGTAAGATAGCCGGTATCCTATCTGGGTCAATTCTAATTCCATCTTTAGAAATGATGTGGCCCAATAGTTTACCTTCCTCTAAACCAAACAGGGATTTCTTGGGATTCAAGGAAATTCCATATTTCCTACATGTTAAGAAAATCTGCCTTAAGTGTTTTAAATGTTCTTGATCTGATTTTGAGAAATGTGTAAGGTCATCTAAGTAAATGACAAGGAAGTCATGAATCTCTTTGGAAAAAGCAATATCCATTGCTCTTTGAAAAGTTGCCCCTGCATTTTTCAATCCAAAAGGCATTTTTACATATTTGAAAGTTCCCCATGGGGTTGTGAATGCAGTTTTGTCTTGATCATCAGGGTGTACTAGGATTTGATTAAATCCTGAGAATCCATCAAGTAATGAGATCCTTGAGGCCCCTACCACTCTTTGGAGAATGTGATCCATCTTGGGTAAGGGATAGTTGTCTTTGAGGGATACTTGGTTCAGATTTCTTAGGTCCACACACAGCCTTATTTCACCAGTTTTCTTTCTTTTAGGGACTAAGTTTGAAATCCACTCAGAGAATCTGATAGGTGCTATGATGCCTGCCTTGAACATTTTCTGTACCTCTTGTTCCATTGCTGGGAGGAGCATAGGATTGATTCTCCTTAGTTTTTGTTTAAAGGGTTTTTTATCAGGCTTGAGAGGGATAGTGTGTTGGATTACAGAGGTATCATAGGACTTTAGGTCCTCATAACTCCATGCAAAAACATCCTGGAACTCTTTAAAGAGGTCAATGTATTTAGGCTTTTGGTCAGGAGGTAAGGAAGCAGACAATTTTATTATTTTGGGTTGTGCAGCAGTCCCAATGTTGCATTCTTCAATGGCTGCATTTAAGGGCTGCATTTTTGGTTTTCTGGGAATATCATTTGAATCAAAGATGTCCTCTAGTGGAGTTAGGCCTGTTGGAAGAAAATTGTCCTTCAGTTCTATGATTTCAGCTTCAGCATTGGCCACTTCTTCACAACTGATTGGTTGAATTTGCTGAATGTTTTCCTTGTTGAAAATAGTTGGATTTAGCATTTGTTTTGCTGTTCTAGGTGATATTGGGTGAGTAATCTGTTGAAACTGTATTTTTGATGGACTTGCTCCTTCAAGTATTTGTGATTGACTTGCTTTGTCAAGTATTTGTGATTGACTTGCTTTGTCAGTGTCAATATTTAATCCTGCAAACTCTTGTTGCAGCGTTAAAAAATTGTTTATTTGCATATCATCCTCAAATACTTGCCAATCTTTAACATTGTTTGGAATGGAGGGTCTGTGTTTTATCTCAGCTATGAAACAGTTGTTAGGTTCCAATGGTAATTTGCAAGTACTAGCAAATGTGGCCAAACTATGAGCATGTAGATTATGGGTTCTAGGAATTTTAGTGATTTGGAATTCAGAGAAAAAGTTTAGTACCTCAGCAACAGCAGACCTATAAGACCTTAGTCTTTTGTCATTGGTGACAAAATTTCCCTTCACTTGTTGGATAACTAAATCTGAATCACCCATGATTGAAACCCTGGCAGCTTGCAAGAACTTTACTAACTTGAGGGCTAGTAAAAGAGCTTCATATTCTGCCATGTTATTAGTACATCTGAAGTTTAATCTATAGGCTCTGCCTTCTGCATGACTGTTTTCTTTATTGTGTACCCAAACTCTAGCTCCTGCCCCTAATTTGTTGACTGAGCCATCAAATTCAAGGAACCATAGAATATCTTGTTGTGAAGGAGATTTAATGATCTGTTCATGTGCTGGCAATATAAGTTGAAGTACTGGTTTTTCATCTGGCTTGTCTTCTAGGACGGTTTCATCATTTAATTGAATATGCTTGACAACTAGAGCAGCAGCAGTGTCTAGGGATTGATTGACTGTTGTTTCATGGGTGGTAATTGTTTCATTAGAGTCTTCCTCTTGTATGAGTGTCTCGGTTTCAACATCATTTTCTGAGAGAGTTGTGCTGTCATTGAAGAGAATGTATGAGTCTATGTCTGAATGGACAACATATATGGGAAATTTTTGAGGCTTTTCTTCACTGCTGACCATGTATTTCATGAGTGTTTCTCTGTATAGTCTTTTTGGTTGCCCAAAAACAGAGATGGTGGAATATGACATGTCTAATTGTAGGGAACCTTGGAGTTTAGCTCCCCAAGATCTTGATAACAACATCCCATACTTAGGTGGGATATCAGCAACTACAACATCCATAAGAATTGTTTTGTTTGGGTATTGAACTAGAGACACACATAAATCTTTTATGAGACCTAAACACTTGACTTGGCTAGAGTCAAAGGAAAAAAGGTCCTTGTATGGTCTTGTTATATCTAGATTCAATCTCTCCATGACTGCTTTCGGCATGAGATTATGAGAGGCACCTGAGTCAAACATTGCATTATGTAATATTTTATCATGAATATGTAAGCTGACATAAAAAGGTAATACCCCTGTGACTACTGTTTTTCCATCTACTTCTTGGCCAAACAGTAATTCTGGGGTGTCATCCAACACATTAACATCATCTTTGTTGCTAGTGAGTTGAAGGGAGTGCTTGATCTGTTGTTTATAGATGTCATGCTTGGCTAGTTCTGAGAGAGGAATTGCTATCTTTAGTTTGCCAATTTTAGTTTCTAAGTCAAAGGGTTTTTCAGATTGGGTCTTGGGGTTGTGGATAACAGTCCTTTCCTTGTTCACTAAATCTTCTTGTTGATTCTTATCTTGTTTGTGGAAGTTGTCCTTTTTACCCATCTCTTGAGGAGTAATATTTAAATTAGGGTGAGAGGATGAAGTAGCCATAGGCTGTTGTTCTAAGGACAATGGTTCAGTGATCTCTTCAATGATTACTTCTTCTGTAGGTGAATTTGTTTTGTCATTAGGCTCTGTGACTATGGCTCTTTTAGGCTGTTGATTATCCTTTATCTTATCAGGCTGATTTACATTCACAGTTCTGCTCCTTAGCTTGTATTGTTTATGGACTTCATAAACAGCAGTGTCATAGCCTTGTTTAAAGTCAAAGGATTCACCTGATTTAGTTTGGAACAGTTTGATTTCATCATCCTCATGATCTTCTTGTGTTAAGAAAACTTGACTTTCACCATCTAGACCCATTAAGTTAATCTGAGGATCTTCATTGGGTTCAGTTGATGTGGAAGTCTCTGCATAATTTTCTTGGACAGGGGGTCTTATGTCTTGGTCAGCACTGGGCTTGCCAATGCCTGGGTTTTGAGTTCTCCTAAAATTTGGATTCCTAGGAGGGTTGTTCTGTGGTGCTTCCCATGATGATTTTCTCTCAACCGATTCCACTCTATCACCCAATCTTTTCATTCCATTGAGTATTGCATCCAGCTTTTGATCAAAAGCAGAGGGTTCCTCTTTGAAAACAGACCTCTTTTCCAACCTAGCTCTATTTCTTTTGCCAATCAGGTTAGCTTCCACTGTGACAGCAACCCTTTGGGCCTCTGCAAGGGTTTGAGGGTCTCTTTCCTTTAACTGATAGGCCATGTCAGGGTCAAAACCATCAGGGAATTTGTACAAAGCTAGATCGGGAGGGGGTCTTAAATTTTTTGGGATTGCGTTATATACATTGTTAAATCTTGCACAATACTCCAAAACAGTCTCTTGGGGACCTCTTTTGATAGTGTCATATTCCCCAAGTATGTGCAGGGGATCCTTCTTTTTCTCCCATCTACTAGTAAAGGCTTGATAAAGCTCATCAGGAGTTGTGATGGAATTTGCATTCAGGGATCTAAACCAAGTTCTTACATCCCCAGTCAGACTTTGAACAAACATCCTCATTCTCACACTGTCATCATCTATTTCATAGGTCTCAAAATGGTCTTGCATCCTTTTGGCATGCTGAGTAGCTGTGAGATGACCAGTGGAGTCAAAATATGAGATTTTGGTTTGGTAGTCTTGGGGTAGAGCTGCAACATTAGCTGGTATTTGCAAGGGTGCATACCGGTTAGCCATATTCACAGGGTTTAAGGGGTTGACAGGGATGAATGGGACTGGGGTGACTGGTATAGCAGGGTTAATGGGAGGGGTAGAAACTAGAATGTTGGTTAAGGGAGTATGTGCAGTAGATGTGGGTGTGATAGGAGGGCTGTGAGATGTAGAAGGGGAACTGGGGGAATCAAGGGTAGATCGAAACAAAACCTTGATTGGGGTTGGAACAAGGTTTGGATAACCTGTTTCAGGAGTTGAGTCAGCAAGAGTTTGCTGTCCCTGCTGCTTCCTGATGATCCTAGGGATTATATTAGGATTTTCAAAAACAGCTGGTGGTTCTGGGTCAGGATTTGACCTAGTATGTATGGTTTTCCTTTTAGGAGCCAGTTTCTAAACTTCTTTTTGGTATTTTTCAGGATATTTTTGTGTCTACGGAGGCTAGACAAGATTTTGAACTTACTGTATATTTTCCAAAGCTAGCAGCAAAAGGAATGAGTAGCTTTCAAGAGATAAACAGAAATTAGAAAATCTTGAGGAACTCCCCAGTGGAGTCGCCAATATTTTTAACACCCAGGTTGTTCCCTATGACTCCCAAGGGAATACGGCCGGGCTAACCACTAACCAATCTTTGGATCACAGTTTCTAGCCAAACTGTAACCAGAGAGGGCTCTCTCTTTATAATTTGTCTCTGTTTTGATAGTGTTTTTAGGCTAGCTATTATGCTCAGGTTTTTGGTTTATGTTTTGGTTGAAGGACTTCTTTCAGTGCATTAAGATGTAGTTCTCAGAGAGTAGTATATCATTGGGCAATGGAGTCTAGAGCTGTGAAGTGTTTTGAAATGCTGGAGAGATGATGTTCAGACTGCAGGGCCTATTGAGTATCTCAACAAACAAAATTTAAACTTAAGTGGTGATGTATGGCCAGCCAACAGAAAGCAATTAAGAATTCTCTATTAAGCTGGTGATGTGATAGTGAAACATGTTGCACAGGAGCAAACTTGAATTCCTGAAACAAAGGTCACTGTGAAAGATATGTTCTGAAAGTGCAGCAATTAAGAATTACACTTATCAAGATTATAGCTGAAGAAAACATTTATTAACAACATAGATTGAGCTCAGGGTATTGCATGAATAAATCCTGAAGGTTATTCTTTTTCTTTGTTGCTAAATACTTAGAAACTACAAACATGTATGGATTGTAAAAGATCGAAACACATAACAAAGAGAGTTACAGAAACTTATTGTATTGTGAGGTACACAGGAATCCTGCAGTTTTCAACAAACACCAGAACGCATTCAACACTTCAGAACTCCGAGAAATTCCATCACTTTCTTTATTAAGCTCTAAAAGGATTACAGCATAAGAACTTCTTCAAGAGAAATCAACAACAACCCCTGCAAGCTTGTGCGAGGGGCAAATATATACAAACAGTATTACAAAATAGCTCAAGCGTTGAGTCATCTGAGAAATAAATATTTCAACAGCTTTGTTCAGAACAGCAGATAAGAAGTTATTGCTGCCTTTAATACAACATAAATGCATCTTTCTATCTGTCAGAAGATATTTTGGCTTTTGGAAGCCAACGAGTCGGTTGTAGTGATCTGCATTAATGCTGAGAAATGCGCTTTTGGAGCTGCTCTGCTGTAGTTTTTCGGCCTGGACACCTGTAGCTTCTCATCTTACTTTGTTGGCCGCAACCTCTGCTGAGTTGGCTCAGCTTTAATCTTTAATGCATGCTGATTCTTTTAAACTGTCCTGTGTATGACAATTTGCATTTTCCACGAACAAAATTTATTGAATGGCTTCCTGTTTATAAAATCATCTGTCTGGCCTTAGTCCACCATTCTAGTGTAGGTAGTTGATGCCTGAGAATTGCATCCATAGTCTCCTCTGCCTCTGTATATTTGTAAAAATTGGGAGGCGCCTCAAACAGGTGTTTAATTTCATTCATTATAAAAAATAGACTTTCTACTCTTTTGTAGAGAGTCTGTCCTGTGGCAGGCCCTGTTTCCTCTGAGGTGCTCGGCTTCTCATTGATCTGACTTGTGGAAAATGCATTAACCCTTTTGGCATACTGCTCATGAGTGAACAGTCTCCCTGCACTATTCAGTAAGCTAGGGCGCCCTCTGTTTTCTAATACCTGAAACTTCTCCATAAACCTGTTTACCTCAGTCTGCATGTCCTGGGTTCTTCTCTCTAATGTTTGCACCAAGTTTCTCAGTGTAAGAACCCTCTTGATTAACTGAATGTGCTCAATTATGTTTGAAATTCCCATGGCAGCCAACTGAGTACTTGTTCTATTGTTAAGCACATTAATCATCCTGGTGGCCACTTCAGGCATATTGCTTAGAGCAGCTCTTGATCTCTGAATTTCATTCTGTTCTTTTGGAATGAGCTCTAACTGCTCATGGATTGTTTCAATTTATTGCCATTGGTCATTAATAGATTGGCCAATATTAGCCCACAACACTATTTTAAGCTCAGCCACAACCTTATCTAATTTGAGCTCATTCTCTAGCTCTTTGATCCTGTCTTTGAGGGCTTTTATCTCCCTGCCCTTTTCTGCCACAGAGTGCTTGGACTTGTCATATCTATCATTTACTTTGGCCAACTTCTCCCTGGTCTCATTCAGTTCTGTCATTTGAGCTTCCAGGGCCTGAATCTCATTCCTTAGCTTTTGCATATCCAAGCTAGGGGCCTGCTCTGTTATTGGTGGTGCTGAAGTAGATGGTGCTGCTTGTTCAGTCTGTTGAGGAGGAGGAACAGTAGTTGGAGCAGTTTCCTCAAGGTTAATGATTTGAGGAGGAGGCTGGGAGGTCTAACCTTCTTCTCTTTGTTTCAGAGTTGCTTGTAACGCTGCCTGTGCAACCTCTGATTCTCCCAGCTTTTCTTGTGTCTGGATAAGCTGCTTGTAGAGAGACACCAGCAAAGCTGTGGCATCTTGATCATGCCTTTGTTGAGCTACTTCATCTGTTTGAGGGTGAATTGTGGCTGGGAGTTTGATCTTTCTCCTCAAAGCTGCCATATCTGCATCCCTCAACTTTAATATTTCTTGTATGCCCTTGATATCTTTGGGATCATGCCCAATCTCAATAATTATGTCTTCTAAGGACCTTATTCTATTGTCCTTTGCTTGTGATGATGCCCTTTCCAACTCAAGTTGGGCAGCTGTATTATTAAGGCTATTTTCTAGCCTGTAGTTATCTAATGTCTTGTCTGCCAAGGAAGCATAGACCATCTCACCTGTTTGTTTATGCAACTCAATTTTATCCATTGGGTGGATGTCCTTGGCCAGGACCTCAAGATTGGTCCTTAGGTAATCTGAAGGGGACTTTGGCTGCAAAGTAGTTGGCATGAAGTGACTCATGATCATCTTGCCCTCCTGGACATCATATGCAGACATTAGACGCTGCTGGTTGGTGGGAGCCATATTTAACAGATGGTTATACAACTGTATTTTTATGGGCTCATTCCTTTTCTTTATTTCGATGAACTGTTGTTTAATGCTTAGTTCACCCCCTCTCTGCTGGCTAGAGGAGCTGACTTATCCTCCCACTGTCCTCTCTTGTTCCTGTTGGAAGGAACTTGCAGATGCCTCCAAATTGGGCGGGCCCATACCCAAAGATTGCCCTATAGGCATCTCTTCCTCTGAAAGGGGATTCATCCTGTAACTCTTCTCACCATGACTTGTTGATGTAGTCAAGGGAGTCTCTCTATCCTTTTTCCTGCTTACATCCTCGTTTTGAGGAGTTTGGAGGACTGAGGTTTCATTAACAGCCTCTTGCCTAGGAGGTACTATGTTTTGAGCCTGCTTCTCAGTGAGAATTGGGGCCTCAACTGCCCCTTCTTGCTGTGTGGGCTGCTCTCTGTCATGCTACCCTTCTCTTTGCTGTGATTCCTGTTGTTGTTGTTGCTCTCCCTACTGCTGCACTTCTTCTTGTTGCTCCATCTCTTTTTCTGCTTGCCCTTCAGTTATGGGAGGTGGATGTTCCTTCTCCACCTGTTTTTCTTTGCCTTTGCTGCCTGTCTGTTGAGTGTCCATGGCAGTTTGCTGATGTGTCGTTGAAGAAGAGGCAGCTGCTCCAAGTTGCCTTTGATATGATAAGGAAACCTGTCCACAAGTTTCCAAGTCAGCTTCTTTTTGAAGATTCCTAGCCTCTCTCTCTAGTATCTGCTCTCTAGAGATTGGCTCTTCTAGAGTGCCCTCTTTCCAGCCTAAAGAATTTGCATACTTTTCAATATGAGGCAGCTTAATATGTGAATAGGTACCCAATTTGTGTTTTATCCTCCTGAGGGAAATAAAATGATTACGGTCATAAGGTGACCATTTGAAACTGGTTTGTAGTTTGAGGCTTGCTAGGATCATATCTGCCTCCTTCCATCCCTCCTCTCTTTTGTTGTACAAAAAAGGGCCTAGCTGGCTCCTTACCTTTAGTTGTACCTTCTTGTTTTTGCTTTGGAAATGGAAGTAGTCAGCATATCCAAACTGCCTGAAATATTCTAAGGCAAAAAGTCTCATGGGGACATACCTTGGAAGCCTGAAAGGGTCCAACTCACAGCCATATACTCTGATTACTGTGTGATGTTGGTAAAAATACCAATCACCAATGCTGTAGGATTTGGAGAGATGGAGAACTCTCTGCATTTCATCGGTCAACCTTGGAGGAGGGACACCATACAGAAAAGTCATAGCTAGGTGAATGAACAGGTCTATAAATTCACAATATGTGTATGGCGATTGAGAAACATGATGGAAAACTGGAGTCCAGAACACAACTGACCTTGGATTCCCCTGGGCATTAAGTTTCTTGAGGGGAATGGAGAAACTGTCTGGCTGATAAAACAAGAACAGGTGGTAGATGTATGAGGTGTATCTGAACACCCTTTCCCTTGGTAGATTCATTAGCTGTTCATGGATCTTCTCTGCAATATAAGTGGCATAGTCATAGTGTACAGCTGGAGACTTTCCAGGAGAAAACATGGACAACATTGCCATTATAGTCTCATCAACATCTTCAATTCCTTTAAAGCCCAGGACATAGCTGATCAAATCCACTAGCATTCTGCCCAGGTCATTCAGGTAGTGATATCCAATAGGAGGAGTCCTTATAGTTTCAGAGCTTGGCTGTACAAATAATTGGTTAATTTTGGTAATCTGGGCACTTGACAGATTCCTCCGCTTCTTTATTAAGTCCAACATGGAAAGAGGGGTTAATGGCCTTGCAGTATGGAAATGCAGCATCTCATTTATGATTTCTGGGGTGATAAAGAACAAAACTGAGCCTGTAGGACTGAGAACAGCTCTCTGGCAAGGATCATAGCATTCCTGGCACTTATGGATCAAGTCTGGAAGGGCATTGACTTGAGGGAGGTTGTAAATGGGCAAATTTGAGTCCCAAATCCCTAAAATGTCAGCTCCATTAAGGTGTTGAGCTTTCAATTGATTTAGCATGTGGATATTAAACTTAGAACCCATTGGAAACCAATCTAACATCTGATAGTCTACATCTCCCAGGGCTTTCCATGCTATCTCCCTATGAGGGGCATTCAGAGGCTGGACATTCAGGGCTATTGGTGTCTCCATGGCTACTGAAGCTTTTGAACTGTAGGTGAACCGGTTTCAATCGAGCAGAACAACAGAGAGGAATATTTTCTTGCAATGGAAGTGAATTGTAAGAAACAGAAGGCAAATTGATTAAACAACAGTTGAAATATTGTCTAAAGGATTGATAAAACAGTAGCAGGACTGACCAGGAGTATTTTCTGTGGTGAATCTGGTCAATTGAAATCTCTAGTTCACGACTGCGCGAACTAGCTATGAATTCAACTTAATTTGTCAAATGCGGCTCTGCAGGAGGTTTATGGCTTCACTGGTTGAAAATGGGTGCAAGTCACCGTGTATTTGATGGTGAAAACAGTGTTTTACAGTCTCTTAACAGTTTGCTTGAGGAAATACGGATAAAACCAGGCTCATGGAATGATTTTGAGGAATACCTGGTAATTTCGCCGGTAAGAGTTGCAAATGCAGGTGCAATGGAGGCGTCGGCGGTCTTGGAATCAGCTTTAGCAGGTTGGCGCTGGTTTGAACGTGAGCAACATGCAGAAATAGCTAGAGTTTCTTTTGCCAAAAGTGGAAAAACATGACATTTTGGCCTAAATATGGATTTTTGGCAATATTGGCGCGTTTTTGGGATGACGTCAACATGACGTCATCGGGTGGGGTCGGAGTCGGATGACGTCACCGGGTGATGTGGCAGGCTACGATTGGTCCACGGGGATAGTGAGGTGGCGGCCATATCAGCGCGGGGGCTGACGAAGGAGTTGATGCGACGGCGAGGTGGCAGTGACGTGGCTCTGACGTGGGGATGACGCAAGCCCGGCAAAACAGGTGGTAAGCGGAACAGCGGTAATGGTTTTCTCAGACCGCTTACAATACGGCGACGGTTTTGTCAGAGGCCGACCCAAGAAGCTGTGAGGGCGACGCGTGGCAGAGGCCTGATGTCACCCTCTGACAGTTTCTCGGGTGCTAAACGTCGGACCTCGGGCCCAACCCGATATTCATAATAGTTGTCCGATCAAAAGTGCCCGATCGGACGGTTGACGGGTTGATGATTTGATCGGATGATACAGATGCGGGGGAAGGATTAAAATAACATATTTTTTTTGGAGTTTGCGCCCGGCGGAAAAACTTAGGGATATGGTGTTTTGTAATGTTTTTCAATGTATTTTTTTGGAATGAAATAATGTGGGCGGAGACTTTGGATAAATGGCAAAAAGTGGGTTTTTGTGTTATTTCATAATACAAAGCGGGTTATGGGTAAAGGGTTTTTTCCAATGTTTTCTTAGCAAATGAAGGTTTTAATGGGCCAAATGGATTCAGAAGAGAGGAGGGGGATTAGACTTAGGTTTATCAAAGTGACCAGATGTCGTTTTGATCCCTGACAGAGAACATATGGCTATAATGCCAAGGGGAGGGATATTTATACAATGTTTGGGGTTTATACACCATGGTGTTATAATACTAGGGACAAGGTAATATAGGGGAACTATATAATAGAGTTAGGGTTAATATGGATGAAAGGAGTGGATGAGGGGAGATACCACTAAGTTTGTTTGAAAATAACTTAGCTTAGGGAATAGAGCAAAATGAAAAGAGTTTTAGACAAGAAATGTGGCTTTTAAGGGACTAAGAACCACCATAAAACCATCGATTCTTCCATGAATCACAACTGATGAGGGGATATTAGTAATGAATGGAAAGGGGATAAGTGGGAAGTTAGACATGCTTCTTTACTTTGCTGCAACCTGATAGAGAAGAAGGACCTTTCAATCCATTGATTCTGCTTTTGTGAAATAGTTTAGCATACCTTCAATTATAAGGAATGATACTTCTGCAACCCCATCTACCTACCCATTTACTTGCCTAGCATTTTTTATTTCTTCTTGGAGGGTGCACTTAGGCTTGCAGACCCTTACCTGCCTTTTCTTTTCTTTGGATTTTTTCTTTTGATGGTCTATCTACTTCTACCCTTATTTCTTCCAAGGTCCCAGATTAAGCTGTTGGGAGCCTTTCTTCTCTACCTAAACTACTTGTCTGCCAAGATTAAACAGTTTGGACAGACTTCTTTCTCTATTCTACAATTGAAAATTTAAAACATGGCATGATCCAGATTAGGCTGTTGGACCATCCATCAAAAATTGAGTCCACATCAAGCTATAAGCACAGATGGTATTCTCTTGGAAATATGTGATCTTTGCATCATCAAAGCAGAGCATATTTGGACCTTTTCATTGCCAATCATGAAATATGAAACCTATTGGTATAGGTAGCTAACACCACCAAAGGAGATCAGAAAGAAACACTGTCTGAGGTGGGCATACCCATGCTCAGAAAAAAGTGAAGCATGTCCGCATATCAAGTACAAGCGGATCCACTAAGTATACAAGTATAAATAACTGAAAGATACATAATGGATCATCTGATCATAATGAACAAGTACATGTCTGAATATCACATATAAGACTGTCAATGATGCTAAAAGATGCAACAGATCACTGATATCAAAGACTGATCCCAAAAAGGTACCAACTGAACATGATGGAATAGGATGGTACTACACTGCAAACTCAGGTGCCAGCGTATAGAATGTCGCCATGACTGACTACAACATATAAAATGGAGTGGTATCAACTAACAGCAACAGGAGCAACTGTCAAGTGAACCAATGAATGCTGATACAACCTGAGGTCTTCACCGACCGTCGTGGTACATTTCTACAGCATGGGAATAAATGATCTGAAGTTGACCATGTGAGAAATCTTTTGATTACAGGTCATTAATGTATACCGTTAACAAACGCGAGACTACTCACCGATAATGATAATGAGCGTCAAGGTACCCAGTACAATCCAACAAAGTGTGAATAGATGAGCTGGAGTCGAACACCTGTAAGAATCTATCGATCAGGAGACAATGATGGTTTCCCACTGTCGATAGCGAAGGATCTGCCACTAATGACTGCAAACCCCAAGGTACTGCAGAATGGACTCTAGATCTTTGCCCCAGAGCAATGAGTCAGAGTCGATAGGGAAAGATCTGCTAGAAGGAAGGCATTAAGACATCCTTCATCAATCTAGCGCGAGTGTAACCCGTAGGCCAATAATGTGGAAGGAATCGGATGAAAAAAGATGTAGTAACCTAACTGAAGTGCGTTTCCGACATACACAAGATGTGGCTAGCGCACGGCAGAAACCCTCTGAACCAACCAATAATGAAAGCTGACATAGAGGTGAGGTATCCACCAATAGGGTCAAATGGAAACCAAGGTACTTCACGAATCCCAATGTGTGATAATGTATGCTGATGTCGAACACAAGGGAAACCACTCAGTCAAAGACCCATGATACTGATCGATGCTGAGCACAAGGTAACCTATCAATAATGAAAATAGGGCTAGGGTGCAGCTCTAGGCCTGTCCTCAGAGCAAGATGTCGTCGTCGATAAGGACAACACCCGCCAGCAAGAAGTCAATGGGGACCTTCTCAAACCGGCACGAGTAAAGGACCAATATAATTGCTGTGATGATAGACATGACACTGACAACCGGGGATGGCCGACTGAAAAATGAGTCAAGAGACAGCACAAAGAGGCCAACTCAGGCTAGCTTCCCTTGAACAAAAGCACGACTCAATGTGACTATGTGGCAGCATATGATGACTCTGTATAAGTTCGCCATGCAGGAGGCACGAACGAACCCTCCATATGATTGGAAGAGATAACCAATCGGTGGAGAACTGACTCAACAACAAGGTTATGGCGTACCTAAGTCAAACTAAATCCCACCCATGGGGAGGAGACTTTGCTTTGAGTGCTTTGTTCAAGGGCGACACGGCTGACTCTAGCTGCCAACAATAAATGGAAATAATGTCCCGTTCCCGCTCTTTTTGGAATATTTAATTTTTTTGTATTTTTCTATTAAGCCGGAAAAAGAATAAAAGAATGCTACGGTACAGTGGAAAGAACGAGCGTCAGTGAAACAGATGATCTAGCTCCTGGGAAAGGAACATTCCTATGCTCAATGCAGGGAGGTGAAAACTAGTCAGTGACACTCAAAGGTATGTTCCTTCCACGGGTCAAGGTGTGTCAAGTTGCAGAAGTCAAGGGTGTGCAAGGTTGATTTTGCAGATGTCATGGTCAAAAGTTGGCTTAAACACGATTCCAAGTGAAGCCGGCTCTAGGCCAAAAGGTGCAAGTGGTCAACATGCAATGCAGTAGTACAACTCAACACAAAGGAGCCTCTAGGGTATATGGCCAGAACAAAGCGGAGAAGCTAAGAGGAATGAGTCTTCATCGCATAAGTCATGGCGGGACTACAGAGGACTCCCGAGCCTACTCAAAACGGAGTAGCATGGGCAACAAATGTCAGTGAGGTGCTAACTAGGATGCCCATGTAAAGGATGGCTCTACCATCGTGTCATGATTTAAAGAATCGGCGAGTGAAGATGGCTGACGAACCATAACATGATGGGATCGACCCTATGGAAAATGAATGTTTTGGAGCCAACTTACTCCTAGGGATGTTTATAGGTACGACGATCGAACCAATCAATATACTCTCTTCGAAAAATGAATGTGTTGGAGCCAAAGGGACCGTACAAACATCACTAGTCGAACTAGAGGACCGAGATTTGACTTCATGCACAGGGGAACGAAAGTGTAACCGACGATGTAAATCTTCCAACGGTCGATCTACAACCGTCATTGCTTCGAATATCGCTTCGTCCGATGGAAAAACAATATCCGAGCAATCCGATGCAGAGGTGGAATCAAGGGTCCAAAAATGAGCCACATCACCATCTATTTCCTTCCCAGAGGAAGGAGTAGAATGTTTATCTACAGAGTTATCGATAGATTCACATCTAGGCTCTACTGTAGATATAAGAGATTCTATTCCACCCACCTTGTCGTCAGCTGATGTGGTCACAGATGAAGCTAAGGTTCCAGAATTCGAAGAATCAGGAGTTTGGACAAACTCTCTCCATAAAGGATCCCTGGAGGATGAAATTGTATCTATACCAGCTGTAGGAGGGGGAAGATTAAACGTAACCATCAATGAAGAGTACATCCCGACTCCTAGACTCTCAGTAGGCAGACGAGGGTTACCCACTAAAGGAATAGTAGAGTCAGAGTTTGCTTGAGGATCAACTGGGCAATAGTCCAACTGATCAACCTTAACGATTTCCCCTCATGAGGAAAGAAAATGACACGAAACAGAGTCAGAACAACGGCTTCCATCTCGTATACCCAGTTCCTTCCTAAGAGGAGATTATAGTCTAGGTTAGCGTCTATGACTTCTACTTCAATATTAACGACCTTCCCTCCAACACATACAGGAAAGGCCGGGATAATCCCGTATGGCCTATGAGAATGACCATCAAATGCTGTCAATAAGGTGGGTGAAGGAACAACCGACAGTGATCCAATGGCCTTCCAACATGACATAGACATGACACACGTGGAAGCTCCCTCATCTACAACCATCCGAAAAATATTTATTTTTTGGTATGTAGACTTTATCTGGAAAGCCATGTGATGAGGAAGTCTCTTTTTGACATTACTCATATCAAAAGTGAGAGCTAAGGAATTACTTGGATCTACTGCCCCCATTGCCGATAGCAAGGCACTTCGTTGAGCAGGACCCGACTGGAGAACCTCTAACGCGGACATAGCACATGGACTCTGGGCCAGATCCTCAACAATGGAGTAATTCTAGGTTGCCCTAATATTAGGGTTGATAGTCGCGCGTTTAGCGGAACCTTTTGGCACCCGAGGTATAGTCTCAACAGAAGGTCGCTCAATATGAAGTGGGTTGTTAGTTTCGGGAACTGATTTACCCTTGGAAGTTTCACCTTCACCATAATCGCGTGACCGTGTGGTCACATTAGCGTGAGCACCCATCATGAAAATGTTTAATGACTTGTCCCCTTCCTGGTTGCCCCCTGCGGAGGTTCTAGAGTTTGAACTCGCGCCAGCAAGAAGTTGCCGCCCTTGGGGAAAACTGTTGGTTAACACATCCTAAGAACTAGAAGTTCCTTGTTGTCCTAACAAGCGCTGAGCGTCTTCAATCTTAGGGCAGAGATGAGTTAGATGGTCTCCACTGCACAATTTGCAGGGAAACTTGACTTTCTTTCTCGACTCATTTCTACCACCATCGGCGTTGTTGCCGGATTTATTTGCATCAGGCTTCCCATCCTGGTTCTTTCTCTTACCTCATCCTTTCTTTTTCCCATTGGAATTTTGATTTCCTTTGGGGTTATCAGATTGGACGACATTTATTGAAGAAGTTTGGGAAGCGGGGGGATTAGACGATGTGACTTGGTTGTTAGAAGCAGTTTGCAAGGACAACCGCTGCAATTGATTCAACAAGTTCACGGTAGTTGTGTCTACTGACCCGACGATACCATCCGCGTGTGGACCTGGCTTCGACTTAGCTACATCAACCTTAGATCCAGGAGAATCTGGCAAGTACTTTTGTAATATCCTAGACTGAGAGTAGATCAATTCTAATTGCTGGGCCCTAAAAATGGCTTGCTCCACAGAATAGACCCCAGACATTGAGACATCCTTGGAGATCTCAGGTTGTAAAGACTTCAAAAACCACTCGAGACGGTACTCTAGAGGGATTTCAGCTTTAATGAGCCTCTTTCTCCGTCTCCATTCCTGAATATGGTCAGAAATGTGGGTTGCCTTATCCTGACGAAAGGTGGCCAGAAGTTTAATTCCGGCATCATAGCGGACAGGCAACTGGAAGTGATTTAAGAAAATATTGGCTAAGTCAGCGAACGATGTAAAGCTGCCCCCTGGCAACTCTATATACCATTTGGCCGCGTTACCAGTCAAGGTGCGCTGAAAGAGTCTCAACCTAATCGAGTCATCGATAAGGGAGTTAGATGAGCACCACAAATGGAATGTGGTTACATGTTCGCCTGGGTCTTCGCCACTCTTCCCTTCGAATTTTGGAATGTCTGAAGGGAGTTTGGTTGGGACCGAAGGCCAGGCCGGATTGTACTTGATTGGGTCATTTGTTAACTTAGTGAGATCTGGCAAGTTCAACGTTGCTAGAAACGGAAGCCTAGGAGGACCTTGGGGATTCCACCCAAACTGGGCAGAACTCCCAAAACTCTGAAAAGATTGTCCTGGAATTTGGGAGGCACCAGGCTGCCCAAAGTAACCAGTAGAACCAGCTGAACCAAAAGGCAAGCCTTGTGGTCCAGCAAAATTCAGAATTTGACCAAGTCCGGCCGTATAACCTCCATAACCAGCAAATTTTCCTCCTAAAGGATTGTAGGGAGTTGACAACCCCTGATAGGGATTCCAAGCCGAAGCAAGGGGAGGAATACTTTGAAACATACTAACCGTGGAGTACGGCCTATTCCCTTGTTGGCCGATAAATGGATTCCCAGTTCCCATGCTACTAACCCCAGGGTTATTTCAACCTTGGAAAGGATTGCTACTTTGTCCCACAGAAGAAAAAGGCATGGATCCTACCGTCGGGTTGGAATGTGGTATATGACCACTTCCAAACGGAAAACCCTGGAATGAAGCCAATCCACCCATCATGGACATAGCGGCACTAAAAGGAACCGATGGAATACCCTGTGAATGGGTGCCAAATGGGAAGAATCCAGTATCAAAAGCATTGGTTTGGAAATTTCCACTCGTGGACGGAATGGAGGTAGACCCAACTATATATGTGCTAGCAAATGATCTGAACAAGGAAGCAGAGGAGATGGAAATGGTTCCTCCCCCTTGCACCGATGTTGGGGTTTGCATAGTCGTAGCACTCATAGAAGCCATGCTTCCAGTAGTGGTCATTGATGGTAAGCGCGTAGCGTAACCTGGACTTGACGGTCTATGCGTCGGAGTCCCAACATATTGCAGTACATCTGGATGACTAGATGGTAGTGGAGAATTTGGAGCCGCTAATGACTCTGAAAGTTCTTCTACCTCTATGTTATTCTCCGCTTGAAAGAGAACTCGAGAAAGGACTGGAGTGTCCCTCTCTTGTTCAGAAGTGCCAGGCCTTGCTTGGCCGCTAATGCCCCCGAGAGGAGGATCAATCCCCAATGCATCAACCGGCGTGGGACGGAACCCATCGGTAGTATTGCCTCTGCGCCTTCTAGGAGAAGGCTCTAAACTTGGTGGCGAGAGACCACGAAGTCTTCGAGACCGTCTTGGAGATCGGTCAGCCACTTTGAATTTTTTGTTATGATCTAACAAAAATTGAAAGCTAGGCCAACTAGGAGCATAGAGCACACACTATAAAGTCCCTAAAGATACAACCAGTCAAACAACTTCCAAGTATTTCCGTTCCGGGTGATTAAGACCGGACACCAAAATACGAGAAAGTGAAATAAGGGGCCTTCCGAAGATAGTCTGGGATGATGAGGGCCCAGTCCTATCAGCGAAGGTATTAGAGGAAGTTACGCTGACCTCCTAACAATAGCCTGTGCCGGTGCAAGCCCCCAAGCTTCACAAGGGTGCCCTCCAGTAGTACTGTCGAGAGTGATGAACCGTCAACCTCAGGTGCCACGGGATTCCCCTCCACAGCCACCTGTGTAGTTCCCTAGGAGTAGCAACTATGGATACCAACTCGTCGCAGAAGCCAGGCGGAACAGTCGTGAGGTAAGTTCGGACAAGTAGGAGAGGGGGTATCTCTCTTCCCTATCTTCACAAACCCTCGTGCTTAACTCCCAGATCCGAAGCTTTCCTGGTCTTCCTAACGCTATTGGATTTTCTCTCGTTATTCAGACTCCTATGTTTGATGTTGATATGGCCTTGGAGAGTTAACTCTCCACTCGCCTAATCCAAGGCCCTAAACTCCTAATCTTGTTGGTGTAACTGACTAAAACAAAAAGTTATAGTGAATTTTAGTTAGCGCTTGATTTTATTAGGCTATTCTTTAAGTCACAAGGTAACGGAAGTGAAACTAGTGGTGTTTTTTGACACAAAAGAAATTAATAAAAACTTAACTACATGCACATGCACTTTTTCGTTTTTCGATGAAGAGCAATTTCTATAGGGTTCAGAGGTACTTCTAATAAAACAAATTTTCCTTTTCTTTTCGTTAATGCACACTTCACACTCACAAAAGCTAACAAAGCTATATATGCCTAAAAATGGGATGCAAATCTATCCTAATGCAACAACTATATGTGGATGCAAGATCTAAAACTACTCTAAAAACCAAAAAAGAAAGTTGCTTGCTTATCAATATTTATCTTGCCACTTACAATGCCTAGATGGAATATGAGATGTTACCATTCATTTCGTCTAAACACTAAAAACAAGTTCTAAGACAAACATAAAGCACTTTCACTTTACTAAAAGGAAACCAAATGAAAATCAAGTTCAAGAAAGCAAAACTAGGATTTTCAAAAGATTTTCTTTAAAGCAACAAACAAAAAAGTCTTTTCAAAAATGCTCTCAACAACACTGAAACTTGTGATCGAAGAATAGGCAATTAAACACTTTTGCGAATCAACACCACTCAATGGATGAAAATTTAACAAAAATAAATGTGCTTGAAATCGCTCTTAACAATCAAAAGCAACAATGAAAGCTTTGGCAAAAAAAAAACCAAAAGATCAAAAAGACAAATTCCAAGAAAGTGTCAATCAACAACTTTCATGAAACAAAGAAGTGGATGGTCACAAAAAGCGGTTTTGTCAAGCAAACAAAAAATCACCAAAAGCAGGATTAACACAAAGATTGAATTGAATCTCCCTACCCTGATGAAACAGAGCAGCCAAGATTCCTATCAAGAAATCTTGCATGCTTTAGCCAAAAACGATGACACTTGCAATCAACAAAAAACAAGACCAATACTCCTTATAATCAGAGAGAATTCAGAACGAGATGCTTGTTGTAAAACCAATAACTGATACTGGAAAATGACTGCTTCAGACTGAATCAAACCACTAGACAAGCCTTCAGAGACTAAAATGATTTATAAATCTCGAAAATTGCAATATATGCGCGACTGTACTTAAGTACATATTGCATGTATACGCGACTATGTTTGAGGAAACCTGCGTATACGTGGGTTCACTCAAAGAAAAAACCGTATATACGCCTCTGTATCTAAGAAAAACAGTGTGTATGAAAAGCTTCAAGAAAAATAAAAAACAAACTGAAGAAACTGGCAAAGCTTAAAGTTCAAGAACAGACCAGATAGTAACAGCAAGCAGACAAGGCAGCTGAGCCCTGATTGGCTTGAAAAATACCCAAACTAGGAACAACAAGAGTGTTGTCCCCAGTGGAGTCGCCAATTCTGATAGAGGGAATTACTCCCCTAGGGCTTTTTGGGTTGAAACCCTAGCAGACTGAAAGTTATCTATTCAAAGAAACATACATTCATACAGCCATTATGCTATAGTAAGCAAATTCTATGATAAGGGTACGTACCTTTGGTCCTACGTTTGAGAAGGCCTTTAGGGTCCAAACCCTTCTTGGAGTTCCCTTCTTCTCTTTTGTCCTGCAAAACAACCAATTCAAAGAACATAGCAGTACATGGACAAAACTTATAAAGAAACCATCTTCATGTTATAAAGAAAGGTAGTTAGTTATGAAATCCAAACAACCATTTACATATGAATTCTAAACATGACTATCATTAACATAAAGAAGATTCATTTCGAGAACCAAGGCATGTGTTTCTTTTATTATAGACAAATAAAGCACATAAAAAGGAATATGTTCACCTAAATCACCTTCAGCAGGCTCCAAGAAAAGCTTCCTTCCGGATCCGTTCCAGCCTCAAGCCTCTAACAAAACTCCTTCCATGCCTCTCTCCATGATGTCATAAATGGTGGATGAACATCAACACACAAGGAAACAAAGGTTTCCTGTACAAAATGGGGGAAGTACAGAAGGCACAAGGGATTTCAGACCTGGTCAAGGGAAAAATCTCAGCATAATAACCTTTCTCTCTATTCTCTCCTCCTTTAGGCCTTCCCTTTGAGGTCTTTTTATACCATCTCCAAAGTAGTTTTTTAGTTAGGAGTTGGTTGGGAACAGTTGGGCCACGGGCACTAACAGGTGATCAGCAGGTAAAACCTGCGATCTCCGCCCGAAAATGAGGAGTTGTATATTTTTTAAGTGTTTTAATACATACACGTGGGTTGGCTATACACATACCCGCGTATACACGCGTTTAACTCAGGGCAATGTCGCGTATAAGGGATAAAACACTGTTTTTTAAATTTTAGGACCAGGTCTGGAAAGAGGGGTTGCCCTAGGCCATGAGTACAGCATCACAAACCATAAGAGTGAGATTTGGAGCTACAACAACCTCATGAAAAGAAATATCACCCAAGAATACAATTCTCTTTCTTAGATACAAACTATCAGCACTTCCTTACAAATTACAAAATTTTAGCCTTTAGATCTCTCAAATGAGGGATCCATTTATAGATGTATGCAAGGGTGTGAGTCATCTCTGGGTTTCTTATTAGTGTCATTCCACTTGTTGTTTTTGGTTCCACTTGGAGATTTATTGGATCTCTTACTCATCCTTGGGCAAATTCAGAGAGGCAAGTGACATAGGAGAAGTTTCTAGAAGATGCCATGAGGATCCACTTAGAAAACTGTCTCAGACATTTGTCCATTCTCGCTCATCACAGTCCATAGAAGGCCTCTTTAGTATGCATCACACCTGGCTAGTGTAGAACTCAGTATGCATCGCACCCTAATAGTGGAGCTTTCAGTATGGTCCAGTTTAGGCCAGTTTTCAATGGTTTTTTAGGTGGAACTTTTGGGGAATGATGTAATCAGTTGACGATGATCTTTTAGGGTATGAAACAAAACTTTTAGGGGTTAAAGAGCCCTAGTTTATTGACATATAATATTGGGGTTTAAGTGCCCAAATATTTCTGTAACATTTGCCCCCTAAAGCATGAAGTCGTAAATCTTGATGTCGGGTGAAATGCCTTAACATGAGGATCCGAGGTTTCAAAACTAGCATTCCCATGCTTAGCTTTATAAATTCATTTCATGTACATAGAGCAGATAATCGTCTATAGTTGCAGACTAGTGATTCTTCATATGTAGAGTCATCCTCCCTGGCTTGGATGACCATCTATGCAGCTTCTGTGTACATTTGATGTCTTTATATCCCTGAATATATCACAGCTTGGATGGATGAAACTAGATCCGGGGTCTTAAAACTTGTGCAATATTCACCCGATGTACAAGTCGATCCATGTGAAAAGATTTTTTGAAGTCGAACATGGAAAGACATCACCTGATTACCAGCCAATAATGTGAGCTGTTAACAGAAGTGAGATGAATCACCAATAATGATAATGACCCTCAAGGTACTACAGTGCAATTCACGTGGTGTGAATATATGATCTGATGTTGAACACCATGCAAAATATTTTGGTTGAAGGCCATTGATGTCAACCTGTCGCCGGAAGTGAGAAACTTGCGAGTAAGGCATGGAAGATTCAAAGTACTGAAAGGGTTGTTTCTAAGTCAACTTCTTGGATAATGAGCTGATGTCGACAAGAAGTGACCCATTGTAGGAGGGCCTTAATGTATCCCACATCTACGACACAAAATGAAGCAAATCATTTTCTGGAGGTGAAAACGGTCGACGACACAAGGTTCAGGAATGGTGGTCATGAAAAATGGAGGTTGAAGGTATTGCAGTGGATGAGGCATTAACTGGATGGTGAATTCTCAACTGAATGAATTCTCTTGAACATATTAGCAATAATTAGATGGATTGGCAGCATTAAACCCAAAAATGGATAGTGTGAAAGACTAATGTTGAAATGACCGGTGAACGGAATAACCCAACCCGACTCAATCATGGTGATGGACTGAAAGTGTCATGTTCAAGAGCGACCTGCTACCATAAAATTCTTCAAGTTTTCTTCCCTTTTTCCCCAGTCATTACTGATCCATACCTCTTTATTTTTGTCAAGCTTGAGGAGGATAACATATGCTTGTTCCATAATTTGCCCTTCGGGCAAACCTGTCACTATGTTCTTAGTGAGTCTAGCAACAGTGAAACTCATTCTTATCTAGGTGGACAAGTTTGTCACTATTGTTTTAACGAGTTTAAAAACAAGGATAACTCAGTCCTTTTCATCTTTAGAGAGTTTGAAAAGGGATGAAAAGGAAACTCCATCAATTCTTTTTCATAGCATAGTCCCTTAAGTCTGAAAAAGATTAAAATAATACAAAAGGGATTACTTTTCGATCACCTTAGCGAGCCGAAAAAGAGAAGCGCTCAAACTTTTTCATAAGATAATCCCTCAGGTATGAAAAAAATAAAATACACAGGAGGGATGGCATTTCCCATCACTTTAACAAGCTAGAAATGTCAATTGCTCGACAATCTTTTCATATTTAACGAGTTTGAAAAGGGTTTAAAGAGGACACTTTTCTTAGGAACGAGTGGTGTCTAGGGTAGCAACTAGTTCCGAGTAAGTTTGGAACTTATCAAAACATGGTGATGTGAAGAGGGTGGCTAATAGGACCACTCGTCATAACTGTTCCTCAAAAAGGTAAACAATCAAGTGGAAGCATATGATTGGCCAAAAGAATGGAGGTGATGGTAGGAACACAACCAAGGCTCAAAAGGATGATGTAATGGTAATCACAAAGGTTATTCACCAAAGGTAGGTTCATTTTTTAATGAGCTTGAACTCTGGGGGAACATAAGCTCTCTGTGGGTGTGGGTTCATTTTTTAACGAGCTTGAATCTTGCGGAAACTATGCTCAGTGTGGGTGCGGGTTCATTTTTTAACGAGCTTGAACCTTGCGGAAACTATGCTTAGGTGTGGGTGCGGGTTCATTTTTAACGAGCTTGAACCTTGCGGAAACTATGCTCAGTGTGGGTCTAGGTTCATTTTTTAATGAGCTTGAACCTTGCGGAAACTATGCTCAGGTTTTAGTTTTTCCTTTTATGTGAACTAGAAATGACAAAACCAAAAAACTAGAAAAGTCAAAACTAAAAATCTAGAAAAACTAAAAAGCTGAGGAACTATTGAGGTTATGTAGGAAAATACTTCCTTTTCTTCATTCGCAGTGTAGACAAAGGTGAATGGTGTGTTGGGCCAATCACCTAACCTAAGGAGTTAAAAAGCTAAAAAAACTAAAAAGCTAAAAAGCTAAAGAGTTAAAAAAAAACTAAAAAGATAGAAAATGGTTTGCATGCCCCCAGCATGATAAAAAAGAGAATCTCCAGTAACCATATGGAAATCACTGTGGTTAAGTAGGATGGATTTTTTTAGCGGTTAGACAAAATACTTCCTCGGCTTCGTCCGCCAAATAGACGAAGGTGAATGGTGTCTCAGACCAATCACATAAGCTACAGGGAGACCTATTTTTTCAGCTGGGTTCATTCGACAAATAGACAACGGTGCATGCCCCAAGCTTTGTTACATTAACCAGACTACTCGTGGTAATTAGGTAGATGGAATGAAGGTTGCAGAGACACTGTTGATATACATGGACCATTTAGGGATGATGATCGACTTGGAGCTATGCTTGAACTGGGGAATGAAAGCTGGTCAATGGTGACAATTTTGCCTTCATGTGGGAAACACATCACTCGAAAGAGTGTTGAAGCAATAGCCTCCATGTTATAAACATAGTCACGCCCAAGGAGTAGATTGTAATCTAATGGTGCTTGGACTACCATCACGTTTAGGTGAATGGTTTTCCTTCCCAAAGTTATCGGTAACTTAGGAAGGATCCCTAACAGTCGACTGGTTCATTTGTTAAAGCCTGAAAATTTTTGTGTAACAAGCATAAGCGATGGAAGACCAAGCACTTTCCAAGATGTTGAGGAAAGGATACTCACTAACGCACCCTAATCTATGATAGTGCCTGACATGATCATTTTGTAAACTTGTACTATGATCCGGAAAGGTACATACGAAGGAAGGCGAGATCTCTCTAGTCGATTCCAATCAAAGGAAGTGACTAGACTGCTTGGAGGGAGTACCCAATAAACGGTTGAATTAACCCTTTGAGTAGTGGGAACCAGGGGATTCTCTTCCTGTTGTGAAGGAATGGGTAGATTTCCCCCAAGTTCATTGGACTCTAAAGTAAAAAAAAGAATTTGAATGGTATCGTTCTCACTCTCTTCGGGAAGGATATGATCTTCTGAAGGTAAAACTAGGTCGACTGCCATCTTGACCTATTGACTTTGGTCCGGTATGGACTCAAAATATTCACTTCTAGTGATAGGTGTTTCGATCGGCGATTCAGTTAAGTCAGTCATATTTTCAACTAGTAAAGGACTTGGGGAGATTTTCCTGTATCCAGGTGGAAGTCGCTACAGTGAAGCAAGACGGTTATGCAAGACTCTTTTGGCTTCATCCAAAAAGGGACAATTGGGAAGGGTATGGTCCCCTTCACATAACCTACATGGAACTTTGACCTTTCCTTTCTGTCCATGAACTTCATTATCACTAGTTGATGGTGTGCTATCAGCATGATCACCAAAGGTTGATGACACCTGACAGTGCGAACTGGCAGACCATTCTCTCAAGATCCCAGGAATGCATGGAAATTCTCAATGAAAATGGTCTCCTCTACAAATTATGCATGGAGATCTGGGTTTAGGAGCTTTAATGTGTGGATTTTCACCAGCTGATGCATGATCTATGGTTGCTTGGTTGCCCCCTTGCTGAATCAACTTCTTCTTCTTCTCCCTACATTTCATCTTCTTAGCCACCTGGTTATTAGCATCACAACTTTCACCAAGTGAAGAGGAAGAAGGGGAGGGAGAAACAAACAAAGAAGAAGGCAAGGGGTCAAATTTAGTATCAACTGGATGCTAATTTGATTGCTAAGGAATGACGTTATTTTGAACCACATAGGTCGAGAACAGCCATACTGGTAGGCCAATGGTAAGTCCTGGAAGGGACAAAGTGACCATATGAGGAGCATCAATATTTCCCCAAGAAGCAAAAGGACTAGGATTCCCGTCGAGAGGGATTCCTTGATTGGTGGACTCCATTATCTCATGTTAAGATCGATGAAGGAATAGGGATGTTATTCTGAATTTAATAAATTTTAATGACACTTTGACACAATTTTTCTTTTTCAGTTTTTAAGAGTCTAGAAAAAGCTAAAGATGACTCTAGTCCCCTTCAATTTTTAATGAGCATGAAGTGACAAGTGCTTATATGAACCTTTTCTTTTAAAGAGTCGAAAAGGAACGAATGTGACTACTCTGGAAATCTAGACAGAGGGATTACCAAACGAATCGCAAAACTACAAAATACACCTCAGTGATAAATTAAAGAGAAATTACCAAGGACTTATGTACATCAATCAATCTTCCTGAATGTTTGTGTTCAATGCATTACGATCGATAGGGCGGCAGACATGGCTTCATATGGATGAAGGATATAAGCCTATTGTGGTCTCCCAATATATAATCGACGATACGGGGAGCACAAGTCTGTGCTAGCACTTGTCGCATCAAAGAGGAGGAATCACCCAACCTTCGACGAAAATGATAGTTACTAGTTTTTACGGCGCCGGAACACGTCTCTAGCGTAGACCTCTATATGTGTTGCGTTAGGTTCCAAAGCATTGCTAAGTTCATTGAAATTTATTTTAGAGTTGATCTTGTTTAAAATTTTGCCTTTCAATGGTTCACCGCATGATGTAGATTTAAAATTCCTAAATATGCAGTCTACAATGATAAACAATTGTTGTTTATTTTGATCAATGAAAATCCTAGCTACTAGGGAAAGAAGATTACGATTTCTTTCAAACAAAGAGCAAAGAGCACACACTAAATGCACTTTTCCTAAATCATTTTTTGCACACAATCTAAATGCAAATGCAAATGCATGTATTTGTTTTTCTTTTCCCTTAATGTCAAAAATGCCAAAAATAAAACTAGATTGCAGCAAAGATTTGAAATATTTCTTTCAAAGAGACATTTTGACAATTTATTTTTCAAAATAGAAAGGAAGACAAAACGACACTTTTCGATTTCGAATAGAAAATTCTTTCGACACTTCAAATATAAACAAATCAAATCAAAAAAATGACAAAAAGTTCAATCAACTATCCAAGGAAGGAAGACTCAACGACACTTCTCTTTTTGACATAAAATGACAGTTATGACACTTTTTGTACCAAAATGACAAATTGATTTAAGAAACTTTGCGACAAAGGATTGTAAATGATGGACAAATACATAAAAGCATTTACTAATCCTAATCAATGGAGGCTAATCTATCTGATGGAAGGAGGCTTTGGTAATGAGATACTGTTCATAAGCAGCAAAACAACTAAACAGAGCTGGAAACGAGGAAAAAGCCCCCAAATTTCAAGAAAGGAAATAGGCTCAGTCAGTCATCGCACTTAGGCTTCAAAAAAACAAGGGTGCATCATACTTTTCAAGCTTGGGAGGTGCAATGCATACTAGTTGACAGTGACAAACAATGTGATGGGCCAGGGAACACAACTAAGATGGGTTTTGGCTCAAATTTGTAGTTGATTTCAATGAGTTAAGCTGAGCTATGATGAAAAATAAAGAGCAAAGTATAGAGGTATGATCTTGAGAAGTTACTGAACTACCAAAAGGGCATCTAGAATGCTTGTAAGTCAAATATTCAGTTCATAAACTAAACCAAACATTGATTGAAGCAACATTCATCTACTATGCAATTGCAGAGTGAGAGGAATTCGAAGGCTATCTGGCTAACATCAGGCTTTGTCCATAGTTTATAAAGAAAACAACAATAACAAAAAAACATCTATTCGATCCCTAGTGGAGTCGCCATTTTGTTTTTGGGAAAACTAGTGTCTTTTCAATTGACTAGTCCTCGAGGATTGGCAGCTACCCTAGAAACAAACAGTTCAAAGAAATTTGTGATTTCCTCTATGTATGATAGGCAAGAGAGAGGCAAAGGAACCAACCTGGATCTTCTGCTTAACTCCTTTCTTGATATCTCTCCCCCTTGACAGAGCTTTCACCTCCTCTCCTACTTATCCCACTTAGAGAATACCTATAGAAACAAAGTAACAAAACACCATCAAAGCATCTTGATCTATTATATCATAAGCATTGCAGAATAAAAAATACAATGAACATACAATGGCATTCACAAATAACAGCATTCACAAATACACAATTGTATGGAGGAAAACGCAAAGAATTTTATTAAATAAAAGGGAGAATTACAACCCAGCTGTCTGATCCAGCATCATCCTCCTAACATCAAAGCCCTCTTCACCTCATGAAAGGCAAGATCACCCAACAATACAATGCCCTTTCTTAGATACAAACTATCAGCACTTCCTTACAAATTGCAAAATTTCATCCTTTAGATCTCTTAGATGAGGGATCCATTTATAGATGTATGAAAGGGTGTGAGTCATCTCTGGGTTTTTGATTAGTGTCATTCCACTTGTTGTTTTTGGTCTCACTTGGAGATTTCTTGGATCTCTTACTCATCCCTGAGCGAATTCAGAGAGGCAAGTGTCATAGGAGAAGTTTCTAGAAGATCCCATGAGCATCCATTTAGCAAACTATCTTGGACATTTGTCCATTCTTTCTCATCGCACCCCACGGAAGGCCTCTTCAGTATGCATCACACCTAGCTAGTGTAGAAGTCAGTATGCATCGTACCCTAACAGTGGAGCTTTCAGTATGGTCTAGTTTAGGCTAGTTCTGGATGGTTTTTCAAGTGGAACTTTTGGGGAATGATGAAATCAGTTGACCATGATCTTTTAGGGTATGAAACAACACTTTTAGGGGTTAAAGAGCTGTAGTTTATTGACATATAATATTGGGGTTGAAGTGCCCAAATATGTCTATAACAAGTAGCTCTTTGTATTTTATAGCACTTTTTGAATTTGAATTCAACCATTCCCCCAAATTCTGGTTCATTAATGCTTTCTTGGTAGCAAATTTTCCCAAATCATGCCCATAACTCATGTCTTAAATGCTTGTCGCCTGCTCCATTTGGCCTCAAGTCAAGAATCCCATTGTGAATAGTGACTTCAACGGTCACTTTCTGGCCAACCCGTGCGGTAGCAAAACCCCCCGTGCGTGGTCGCGAACCTTGTGACTCTCTTCTTCTACGCGTATCTCCAATATCACACAACTCCCAGGTAGAATAGTTTATCGTCACGTGCTCCTTTCCAAATACCTGGAGTGCTAAGACTGTCCTTCCCTTGGCTGGTTAGGTGGTCGCACCACCCATGTAGAGTTCCATCCAATCCTCCCTCCAGGTTCTTGGAGAATCTAGACCTTGTATTGTTACGGTCGGCATCGCGCACTTCACTATTTGCAACATGTTACCCTGGTCACTATGCTTAGCAATATGCAGTCCAAGCCAAGGCATCAAATTTATCAATTCGTGGAAATAGGTTTTAACCCCGTCATCATGATTACATGCCTCCTGCCTTACCATTCTGGTCTTTTTGCTGAGAAAACCTTTCTTTATTTCGTTCTCCATATTCTTGACTTCCGCGTCCATCAAAGCACTTTATTCCTTAACCATACCCTTTCTTCTTTAAGGTTTTGGAGTTTAAGGTTTCCCTGTTGGATTTCTTCCCCAAGTCCCATGAATTATGTTCCTTGCTGCTGTGTGATCCCTCCTTTCTAGGCTTCGCGAACTATCGTATCTACGGGTGCTACTATGTGCAAACTAGGCTTTGCATACTCCATAGGGATTACAACATCTACTACATACTTAAACTTCAGAAGTGCCAATGTGGTCAAGGTTTTGCACATGGTCCTATAAGTCCATAGAACCACTAATACGTACAGGTCCCAGTCAGTTCATTTCACATGGTGGACCACATTCAATACTTCGCATACTTTGTCAAAGGCTTGCAGGCAGATAATCTTTAGCGTGCTTGGTCTTATCATACTTCCTAGTCGTCACTCGCACCATCGTCTTGTCCACTCTTGATTGTCAATCACGTTTCATATCGTGTGGATGGTGTGCGTTCATGTAGGTTGCACACCATACACCTATACCCATTTAGAAAGGTCAGCATGCAGGCTGTTTTTTCTATCATACCTGGATTTCATACACATCTAAGGCTTTCTAAACCACATGAGAATCATCCTTCTGCAATTGTGCCAGTCCTCAAAACTTCTTTGATGCGTACGCCACCATCTTGCAAGCGTAACCCATTTTAGAGCATCGAAACATTGTTGTTCTAGTACTTCTCTTTCAAATTAGTTTAGGAAATAATCCACCTCAATCAATCCGTCATACATAGGAATATCTCTTACCTCTCTTTCCACACAGTGTAGTGACCATGTTATCATGTTGCAATTTAGCGTGGTTACTTCATGCAACTAGTTATGCCATCGTTCTATCTCCTTGTCCGAATTTGAAGTGCAAGAGCATTCACTCTCCCACAAAATCTTGCCATCTGCTGTTGGATTCACCCAGTGTTGCTCCCATGTGGTTAGCTTCTAGATACAATTTAGATTTTTGTTTCTCTCGCAGTCACGCATCAGCTCCGTGTAGTGCGATCCTTCCACAGGGTCTAAAGGCACCACTATGCATAGTGACGTTTTCCTAAAAATCATCTTTCACTTCCTCAAATTTATCACTCCATTCATGTTAGTGGCCCAATATATACCCAGTAGCATGGGATATGGATTGTTGTCATCAAAAATCTCTATCACTTCAAAATTTGCAAGCACGCTCACACCTCCGATATCTACCTTTATTCCCTGCAATCTTCCCATAGGTAGGATATTTTGTTGATTCGTTATTCGCAATTGAATTGGAGGCCATTATAGCGCAAGCCTACCCATGTGCTCCAATGTCTACTTTACCAGGACATTCGCGTCTGATCCTATATCCAAAATCACTTGATCCATTTTATATTCCCCGATATGCGTGATCAATCTCATTTATATTCTTGTTCGCTTAGTCTGCTTCCCGAGCTTTCAGACAACACGCAGTTCTCCTGACACAGTCCCAGCACATCTAGTTATGAGTTCTTGCAGCAGCTTCATGCATATCTTCAAAAAGGTAGTGAGCATTGATGGGTCCATTTCCTGTTCCATTTTTTCTTTACTACCTGAAGTGGAGGCCTCCACGAAGCTCTTCTTAGCTTCCATGAATGTCTCCTTAGCGCGCTCCAAATCAAATTATGGTCCCTTTGTTGGAGCCTTATGAACCTAGGCACTCTCTTCGAGTTGCTTGCCTTTTTCATCCCCTGTCGTAATGCCGCTTCAGAGCACAATATTTACATTCGGGTCTTCCTCGCACGGCTCAAACCTCATCGTTTGTAGGTTTTGAGTCGGGGGAGGTTGGAGTGTTCCTTTATCGCACAACCTCACTATCAGCATGGGGCAGTCCTCCGTCTCATGATCAAACTAGGTACAATATAATCATGATGGTCTTGTTAGATTTGTATAATCGTGGGTATAATGCCTCGATGCTTCGCAATTGTAGCACATCAGTTGTATGTGACCTCTTCCTAGTCCCATTCCACCTCAACCTCGTCCACACCCCTTAAAACCAGTGCGCACCATCCCTGCATTTTGATTGAGGGCTCACATTTTGGTTTTAACTTTGTAGATAGGAGTCTGATTCATCATAAGTTCATAACTTCTACAGGTACGCTCGTCATGGCCTACTACCTGCAGAAATTACAGAAAAACTACTAGGAGGTCTGTGTATACTTATGTAATAGATGGCAGTTATCTATAGCATGTTTCCCTCCTATCTGATAAATCGCGTACCATAATGTAGGTGTTGTGCTTGCTCCTGCTTGTGCCTCTGGTCTCACTAACATTGGTCCTCCTCTCACCAGGTAGTTCGTGAATACTGGACAATGGTCAATGTTATGTCCCTAGCCTTTTCATTTTACGCACCATACCTCCTTGCACGCTTCTAGGCGAGCCATCCTGTCTTGTTTCAAACTCTACATCTCAAGACACAATTTTTCAACTACGTGTGGATCTGTTGGACTCCCAGGTTAGGATCTTGTATCAGGGTCTCATGTAGTCTCATTGCGATTTCCAAGGCCTCGGCTTGAGTGGATAGCTTCCGTTGTGACAACACATTCCGTAGATGCAGCGTTAGCAATGCTAGAAACCATTTGCGATGTTGCCCATCCATCAAGGTCATGTTGGCTTCATGAATCATACACTCCAATCTCTGATCTAGCTCCCAAGGGGTCTCGCCTAGAAGTATTGTGATTTCCTTAAATCCAATAATCGACTGTGTCCTTGATTTTAGCCTACTAAATTCCTTGTTTTGTGCAACTTGGATATTTGCGATCCCTACATTTGGATTGTCATTGGAATCCTTAATGTACCACATTAGTGAGCGATCCTGCAAAGATCTGACCAACATTTCTTTCTTTATATTGTCATCTGTGACTCCCCGCGCTTCCCATATAGCCTTTACCATGAACCAAAACTGGTCCGGATCTTCATTCCCCACTCCTTTAAACACTAACAACTTTATCGCACTGGCCATATTAAACTATGGTGGTCGCAGAGGTGGTGTGGGCAAAGACGGGAGTGAAGATGGTGAAACTAGTGGTGGTGTAGGTGGGGTGGTATGCACAGAATTCGCTGCTTTATCAAAGTAATCGCACTTCTTGGTGAGACCTCCACGAGCTCTTCCTCACTTTCTCACGGAGGTGAAATGAAAGGGCTAGTTTCTAGTTCCATGCTACCTTTGTTCATGTATATCCTCCCACTTCTCATAGCCCCAAACATCAATTTATTCGCATAACCCGCTTTTCACACAATAGCATTTTAATCCAAGAGTTCAAAGATTTAACATACTTACCTTGTGGTCCTTTGACGAAACGTTGTTCTGTCTCGCTATAGCTGACTGAAGTATCTACCATGACCTCAATGATAAACCCTCCTATAAGTCGATTGAGCCAATGGTCCACAGCGCACGCGATCTTATCTTTCAATGCTTCAAGTCTGCGCACCAACTCTGGAGTCCACAAAATAGGTTTATCGAGCCTACACCTTCCTTGACTTTCTGTTAGCTTCGCAATCCACTCTTACAACTGAGAGGGGAAGGATGCAAAGAATATTTCGTGGATTTCCTTATATAAGTAGCAATCTAACCACTCTTCCTTTGATAACCGTGGATTCTCGTTTTCTTGCATCGCGAACTCGTGAATCTTTCTGTACAACCACCCTTCAGTTCCTTTTTTTGTCAGATTCCAGTGATACAACATCAGACATATCTTATGTAGATCCCGGTCCCGGAAATGGAACAATTTGTTGGCTTATTGGGGCCTGAAGTAAGTTCAAAGTTAAGTTAGCCAAACAAATCCTAGTACTACTAGCCCTTTTGGCAACAGTCCGTAGAGCGCGGACTAAGGTCTCACTCAAAGTAGTATGGGAGGGTGCTATAACCATGTTTCTACACCCTGGAGATGTCTTATGAGTTCAAGTGGTCCGTGGTTTGACCCTGCACACAAGTCACTTCACGCACTTTCCCGTACCTCGATCCTACTATAATGCCTTCATGCAGCCCTACTCAGGGGTTAAGCGTCACGCTCTACGTTATTACCCAGGTCCTTACTGGTATTCCAATGTTAGTTGATTATTTTAGCCTACTTGCATGCTTTCAGTTATACTTCTCTTTATTAATTCCTTCTTTGGTTACAAACTCGACTTCTCCCTGTGCACTTAGCTGTAGGGGTTTGCGCACTCAGCCGCAGACTACAAGGCCTCTACGCACTCAGCTATAGAGCCTTCTCCTACTCTATGAACCAAAGACACACTTTACACTTGTGACTCAATCACTTAGACTTGTCAATCCTATCTCTCTCATTTTTCCTACACTTAGAGCCTCGCTCTATTTATACAATCCCATGGTTCACGAACTATGGGTAGGTCTATTCAGCCAAAATTACATTACAAAACTAGGATGGACAAGCCTGTGACTCTATCATGCTTTTCACGCCTCATGCCCGCAATTCACAGAGCTTTACAACAAAATTCGGTCAAAACTTTGGGCTTTGAGCCCTAAAACATGCCTTGGGGGGATTCGATGCCCAATATCTATGTAGCATCATCCAATCAATTTATTCAATAGATCAACATGGTATTCAAATACATGAAATCATAACATCACAGATAGGAAAATAATGAACTCTTTGTATTAAAAGAAATGGAGGGAGTTACAACCAAATATAGGAGTTGATCTTGTAGAAAATCTCCTCCAAGTTGACTTGTCCTTCCTTGTCACAAAAGGAAGTCTCTATGTCACTCTAATACTTGGAATAATGATTCTCACAAAAACAACATGAGGGTAGAATCTATCTCCAAAAGCCAATCTCTAGCTTGTGGATGGAAGTGAATATATAGAAGAGGATGATAGGTTAGGAATTCTTATCCATTTACCAATATAGGCTTGATATCCACTCTTAATGGGAGGAGGAACTCAAGGGATAAGGGGTGAAATATCCAAGGTAGGATGAGATAGGGTTCAAGACTTTCATCCTCCTTTTCTCCTTCATTTTCCCCTATTTCCCATCATTTCATAAATAAATTCCAAATAATTCCTCTTTCCTTTCCAAATCCTTTTCCGTTGCCTTTGCCAATTTCCATATCCATTAATAAATCAAATGAACACCCACTAGTATGTTTTTACCGCCATTCAACTTGGAATACGTGTCCCATGGCCTTGGTCTTATAGTTTTTTACATTAATTTTCAACCAGGGGTTATTACAGAACCCTCGTTGCAATATTTATAGTCACCATTGCTGAAGATATGATAATCATACCATTTACTAAAGATTTATAAAACAACTAATTATGGTATTTACAATAATAACTACATATACACATTTTCTTCAACTAGCAAATAATCATACTTTATATGGAGCTTTATAAATCCATATCATTACATCATTTATAATATATATATATATATATATATATATATATATATATATATATATATATATATATATATATATATATATATATATATGCACATTTTCACAACTAGCAAATAAAAGGATACAATGCATGTATCAGAAATAATGGAATCTAGAGGCTCACACCTCCACCCTTAAAGTAATACTAGGATTCACCTCCCTCCAAAGATGTCTAGAATACACTGTCAAAGTTAAAGCTGCATCCAATGTCCAACGCTACAATCTCCATGTCACTTGCCCTATTAGTGAATAATTATCGTCTCATTATTCTAGGGCACACTCCCAATGTGCATCTGATTCCCTTCTCTAACACACAATCCCTCAAGAAATCCCTTCACCCATTTTCATGTAGTTACACACCTTCCAAGTTCCACGGGCATCCCCTTCTCTACTACACAGTCCCTCTGGCGACCCCTCCCTTGGAAATATTTCCTCACATCGAAAGGTCCAAAAGCCAAGGCATATCCCTGCCTCAAAATAATATTACCAGTCATAGCATGCTCTTGAAAATCAATGGACACTATTGGGTACCAATGTCCCACAATCGTCCTGCTTCTGAAGTTCTTTACCAACATACTACTTCCTACTCTAATTCATTTCTCTACTACTACTAACATTCTTTGATAACAAATTCCAATCACCCAAACCAAGTATTCCCATGATTTATTATACTAAGTATAGAATTTCCATTCGATTCAAAATAAGTTGAAATAAATTCACGTCATACCTTATCTGTAGATCTAAAATGAGGTACACCTTATAATTATGTTAAATTCCTTTCACAACAAGTCAAAATTTTTGTTGGATCAAATCATCATGTATAAACATATCACATCTCGTTAGCTAAAAATTCAACCACCACAAACAAAATCATAGATCACATGTAACTATCATAAACCAGAGTCATAGATCACATGTATAATAAAACTGGAATAAAATATTGATACTTATCCTATAATCTATCCTTAGCTTCTATGTTTTCCCTTTTCGTTCTCACACTAAATCAGTTGCCACAACTGAAAAACACCCAATTCCATGTCGTCTAAGTAAACCAAAACATTTTGACCAGTCAAACTACAAAAAGTGATGTCCATCACATGTTGGAAGGTATCTCCTACATTGATGAGCCCAAAATGAATTCTTTTAAAATAAAAGGTACCCCATTTTTTTTTCTAATGGTAGTCTTATGTCTATCGAGTTCCATCACCAGAATCTCCTTATATCCAGAAAAATTGTCCAGCAACCAAAACATTTCTAACCCTAATACTATTTGCAGAATCCATTCCATTGATGGCATAGCGTAATTATCCTTTCCGAAGGCTCACTTCAAATTGCGAAAATCCATGCATAGGCAAATTTACATAGACTTCTTCCTCACGAGAACTAGATTTGAGACCCATGTTGAATGACAAACTTGAAATATGATATGAGAATCCAACAACTTTCTTAACTAGTTCTAATTGAGGGTCTCAAGCATAGGGTGAACTTATTTTAGGTTCCGTTGAAAAGGTTTGACCCCTTCCTTAATAGGAATCATATGTTTGATTATTCACATATCGTAAGTTTTCAAATTTTCATACATCCACGTGAAGACATATTGATACTATTTGAAAAGTTAGATAAACACTTGCCTCTCTTGAGGCATACAATAAGTACTGATATTTAAAAACGTTGTATCTTCTTTGTTTTGAGATTGACTTGTTCATGTGAGAGTGCAGAGCTATGATTCTTTGAATTAACTAATGCCTTAAACAAATTTTGAAATTCATCTAACTTCTCTAATGATACCACACCCTTGGGCATGGGGTTTCCATTACTTGCTTGATTTGAACCTTGCAATACCTTTTCATGCTCATTTTCATTGATCTGTGCATCTTTGAATACATCAACATTCACCATTAAATCGAGTATCCATTGGTCATGCTTGAAAAAATGAAAACTAGTAATATTATCTGCCATAAATGGCTTATAAATGAGTTCAATTAAAAATATGTCCTTTAAAAGTGACAACCTATTAGCAACATTTGTTAATGCATCAACAATGACATTACAAATTCGAGGACCAAAAATAATATTAAAAGATTGGAATTCTTAAATTAAATGGCATACCTCTTGTAGATAATTTCTAAGATTAGGTGACACACAGTGTACTTTATTTCGTACTTGCCATGTGATAATGTCAGAGTCGCTAATTTCTTTTAGCATGTTGAAGCCCCGAAAATCGGGTCGATGACAAGGGGGATACCCGCCCGGTCCGGACCTTGGTTGGCAGCTCCTTATCCGTTTGGTATAGTGGGTCCGACTGGGGATAATGGGACCAGTTTCCCAATCTATGAGTGTGTGTGTGTAGAATTTGATGTTGTTGATCTAACAGTTCCTATTTAAGATATTCTAATTCAAACTTTAATCTAATTCTATGCTATTGTATTCTAATAAGCAGCACATCTAAGTCTATACTAACCCAGTATGTAATTCTTCTATTATGCGATCTAAAGAGATTTCAAATAACAACTGGTAATAAAGATCATTCATCGATTATAAGAAAGGAAATCAATAAAGATGAACCACTTCGCATAAAACGTTAGACGAAACAGTTGTGAAAAACATATCGCATAATGAGCTATTCATACATTAAGCATAAATAAATAGCTATCATCGTACAAAAGTGCCAAATGATAACTCAGGCATTCATGCAATAATACATAAACAACTAAAAACTGTATATCACCTTAACACATAAGCAGAAATGGTCAAGAGATAAAAGTACCATTTATGACTAGTCCTACTCATAAGCTTCAAGCGACAATGATTTATCTCTCCTTGCTCTAACATCCACTAAGTGTACAGAAGTGCAACATCAGTAGCAGATATCAAATGCAAACATCAACAAATCTTGATCCATTCATTCACCAAAACCTCCTCTGAGGGTCCAAAAGTGCATGTTCTGAGGACAAGTTTTTGATAAATTTCTGGACCCTTCTCTAAATTCATGAGGAGGGTTTAAATACTACTAACTAAATAACTTAATTACACAAATTCAGGATACGGTTTAAATGACCGCCCTTTTTCTAAGAAAAACTATTTCTAAAAATTAAATCTAATATCTAACTATTTCTGCATTTGCTCCTTAATGTTGCAAGCATTCAGTATTTGCCTGGGTAGAGTCGGCTGACTGTCTTCCGCTTTTGGTTGAGCTAAGAAAATAGAAATGGTAAGAGCTGGCACCATATTTTCAGCAAAATTGATGATATACTCGAGAGTCATCTTCTGACTATGTGGCTTCACCGCGTATGCTCAGTAATAATCCAAGTTCAACTTGGTTAACCCTTGAATCGCTTCTGCCTTTTCTTTAGCTTTATGTTTCCAGTTTGTTCTTTACCATTGCTTTCTTGCATTTTTTGGGCTTACAAGTGACTAAGCAGTTAGAGACCTTGATTTTTGAGAAATTTTCTCAGTGATTAGCGCTAAGCGCTAATCGCGCATTGGAAACTACCTCTGTTCTTTGATCCGGGCTTCTCTAATTCATTTTTCTCCTTTGGCGCCTTTTGCTTTACCATGTATAAAGCTTCAAAGTTTGTAAAAATAATTCTTTCGTGAGCTCTTGACCTTGAGCGTTAAACTGCCTGTTGATATTAGCACCATTCAATACTCATTCAACCATGGATGTAAATGAAAGATCTGTAATGGATGGCTCAGCAGCATTCTGTGAATCTGTGGCTCTATTGCATGCGGGCGTCTTTTCTCTATCTTTGAACATTGGAGTTTTACCCTTTTTCCTCATGGCTTCCTGCACATTGCTTTGTGTAAATTTTTGCTTTTCGTTCCTGCAGTTCACAAGTGAGGAGAGTAATGGTAATAAAAATCGACAGGAAAGCTTTAAATGCTACGGATATGAAAAAACATGCCACCTGACGTAAACTGGCTCTTCGAACAACACAAAACCATCTTTCATTAACAACTGGCGTATAATTCATTAATAATCATTAAAGCGCATATCCAGTTCTTGGTTTATGGAAAACGTTTCTTGAATATTGAGCCAGGAAAATTTGCGATGGAATGTTTCTGCGATCTACATCGCAGTGTCGCATTTCACTGTATTGCATTACCGCAATTTCATCGTGTTGTGCTATCCCAAGGTTGCTTGATCGCGCTATCGCAAGATCACGGATCGCAGTATTGCAGATCGCTATAATCGTTAAATCATTATGTGTTTTTCATGCAATTTTGTGATATGCGATATGCGATATCGCATATCGGTGATTTTTTAAGGTTTTCCAATGTGAGTTTTTATTAATGCATGCGATGCGATGGAGTTCGCGTCGCAATCTCGTAGTTTATCATTTTTACTCATAAGGAAATGTCCTATCATTCTTTGCGCGATGCGATGTTTCTTAAGGAGTAAAAATACATGAGCCTTAATTGATTTTTTGAATTTTTTACTAAGGGTCCCCACTTACCTAGTGTTATTGCTAATACTAAATAAGGAGGGGGGTTGTTGGTGGCCACAACAATTGGCGATTCACTTGGAAGAACCAATTATCTCTGTTTTTCTATTGAATTTTCTAAACTTCCAAAACAGAATTTTTTTTAGAAAATTAAACTTTATTATGGAAAGATAAAGTACATTATGCTCTAAACTGTCAATGATATTTTGTTTCAACCATTTTCCACTTTGATTATTTGCTTCCTCAGGCTAGTCCTTGTATTTACATAAGTCATTACTTGGTCTTGTAAAGATAAAACAAAGTCTCCTTTGTAAACCAGTTTTAAATATGCTCATTTATCGTAGGTAGAGCCTCTACTGCCAGCAGGCGTTTATAGCCTCGACAGGGTTACTTGTTACCCAACAATGATCCTGTATCCTACTTAAGGCAGCCTACAACTTTCAAAGAAAAATCCATATCCACACTTATTGCTTTGATTTTTTCTTTTTTATTCTTAAAGAACAATGTCTTGGTTTGGTAGCCAAATTATGACACAATCATTCACTTGATTTATAACTTTGCTGAACAAGTTAGTTCGTGATGAGACCCCTTGTCTTTTGATTGCAACAATCTTGAGTCATTGCCCTGTTGTGGTGTACAGTATTGGCAAAGTCAGCAAGTTATAATATCTGTGATTATGATAAGCCGGCTCGTGATGAGACCTCTTATTATTCGAGATAAAGTGTATCCTTGGGTTGTTCCTCTGAAAGTTGTGATTTCCTTAGCAGGGAGGAAGTCATTGTTTCCTTAAGATAGCTCTGGACGACAATAATAGAGTTTTTGGAAACAGTTGTTCTACAGAGAATCTTTATTTTGTTATTGATACCTTTCATTGTACTGAGATAAAACAATTTCTTCACTAAAGGTTGTTTTCATCAAAATTTTTAAAGTTGAAACTAGTATCATATCTAGGCTAGAGTCTTTAATTGTATCTATCAATAATAAAGATTAGTCTTCCAAAAGATTTGCTATTTATACAAGCGAAAAGTTCAAAATATGAAAGAGAATTGGTGTCTTTTTCGTAAATGCCTAATTTAACCACTCACAACTGGTTTTATTATGAAAAAAAAACAACTACTCTACAAAAATAGAAGAATAATCTTCTATGGAAAATATTTCTTGAGAATTTGTCCATTAACAGGCAAAGGATCCCTCTTACCTGCTAAATCCTATAACACAAACGTTGATGGACCCATGACTTCTACAATTTGAAAAGGACCAAGCCACATTCTTTGAAATTTTGTATGTTTCCCCTTTTTCTTCATGAGCCTTGTCCCACTTTAAAACTAAATCTCCCATCTGAAAATCTTTTCTGGTCATTATGCTTGAATCAAAAGAGGATTTTACTAGTGCTTGATGATGAGCATGCGTTTTCCTAGCCCGTTCTCATTGTTCTTCTAATTTAATTATTTCCATTTTTCTCAGCTGTAAGGAGGAAGTGGGTACTTCATCAACATATTGAACTAAAGACAAAGAGGGAATTGCTAAGTGATTCGGAAGAACCACTTCTTTCCCATAAACTAAATTAAAGGGAGAAGTGCCGATATAAGCTTTTTGCATTATTCGGTCTGCTCATAAAGCATATATCAAAGCCTTGTGCCAATTTTTATGATTTTGGTCAACTATTCTTTTAATAATCCTGATTAGGTTTTTATTTGTTGACTCAGCTAACCCATTGCCTTGTGGGTAGTAATTGGCCGAATATTTAAGTTTGAATCCTCTTTTAAGTGCGAATTCAGTCATTGCATTTCCAGAAAAGTATGATGCATTATCAAACATTAAAGCGGATGGAAATCTAAACCTAGTGATTATAAATTGATCTATGAACTCAATGATATTTTCAGCATTAGTCGTCTTGAGTGGAACTGCTTCTACCCACTTAGTAAAATAATCTATTGCTGTGAGGATGTATCTATGCTGCTTAGAAGAGTGAGGAATGATCTCACCTATTATGTCCAATCCCCACTGACTGAAAGGTTGCTCGATGTTTACTGGTTGTAGTGGCAAGGATGGCTTCTTTTGTCTTCCAGCAGTAGTTTGGCAGACTTGACATCTCCTCACGTAACTGTGCGAGTCTTTAAATAACATGGGCCAGTAATATCCTGCGCCTAAGATTTTATGTGCAGTAGCATCTCCAGCATAGTGTCTGCCTGCTGGCCCATCGTGGAGTTCCTGCAAAACTTTTTCAGCTTCAGATTTCTCAAGACACCTAAGGAGAACAGAATCATAATTTATTCTAAAGAGAATATCATTTATGAGCTGATATTGTTTGGCTTTCAACCTTAGAGCCTTTTTCTTAGTATGATCGAGGTGTGAAGGAGCATACCCATTCTTAAGATAATAAATGATATTAGCGTATAATGACTCTGCATAGTTTAGGCTTACCTCGCACATTTGTACCTCTTCAGATGGAATTTCAGAAATTTGCGATGCTCCAGCCAGCATTTTGCAGAAGCCTTGACCTCTTACAATGTTTTCTAGTTTAATCTCAATATCATATTCCTGTAAGGAAGTAACCCAATTGGCCCTTTTATCAGCCACATCCTTTTGTACTAGAAGGTTCCTTACTGCTGGAAACAGTACTATAATCTTAGTATGGGTTTTAAGTAAGAAAGGTTTGAAGTATTTGACCGCTTTGAAAACAGCATAAGCCTGTTTCTCCATGTCTGAATAATTTATTTCAGCACCTTGTAAATTTGAACTAAAAAACGCAACTGGGGCTTCTGATTTTTCTTGATTTGCTTGAGTTAGTATCGCAGCATATGACTTATATGAGGAAAATGTGTATAAAATAAAAGGCTCTGAAAAATTCAAAGTTGCTAAAGATGGAGCATTAATAATAGCTTGTTTGATCAGGTTGAATGCTTCATGTTCATCTTGGCCCCATTTAAAATTTGAGTTCTTTTTAATCATGGTTTACAAAGGTGACACAATTCGTGAAAAATCTGGAACGAATCTCTTTACAAAGTTGATCTGACCAAGGAAAGATTGCATGGCTTTTTTGTTGTGAGGTAGGGATATTTCAGAAATTTCTTTGATTCTGTCGGAATCGATGTGAATACGGATTTTGACACTATGAATCCTAGAAGTTTCACTTCACTTAATGAGAAAAAAAATTTCTTTGGGTTAAGTGAAATTCCATACCTTAAACACCGTTGAAAGAATTGTTTCAAGTCTTTGAGATGGTCACTTCGCTTCTTCGAATACACTGTTATATCATCCAAATAAATTACTACAGATTTATTGACTAAACCTTTGAATGCGATGTCCATGGCTATCTGAAATGTGGCACCAGCATTAATCAAACCAAATGGCATCTTTCGATATGCATACGTGCCCCATTTAGTTCTAAATGTGGTTTTCAATTCATCGTCAAGATGTACCAACACTTGATTGTATCTTGAAAATCCATCCAAGAAAGACATTAATTCTCAGCCCGCCACTGCCTGCAGTATCTGTTCCATAGGTGGTAAAGGAAAATTATCTTTTTTGACAGGTTTTGTTAAGGTTTTGAAAGTCAATGCAGATCCCAATATCTCCGTTTTTCTTTCTAACAGGTACCATATTGGAGACCCATTTAGAATGTCTGACGGGAAAGATTATTCTGGCTTTCAATAACTTATTGAGCTTAGTTTTTATCTGGTTTTCTAAATTGGGGTGGAGCTTTCTTAGCTTTTGTTGGACAGGTTTTTCATTATCGATCATGGGAATAGTATGTTGGATGATGGAAGTGTCGTATTTTTTCAACTCATCATAATTCCAGGCAAAAACATTTTTATATTGTCTCAAAAGACGAATATACACAAGTTTTTCTTCAGGGGTTAGGCCGAGACCTAGATTAATGTTTTGTGGTTTGGCATCAGTTCCTAGGTTTACTAATTCATAGTTCGAGGTTGAACTTTGGAGTTTTGAATTGGTATACCTCTTAAACCGATCTTTCAAATCGTACAAGTCTTCTAACTTGACCATCGACTTAGGTATAGCATTATTAGTGCTATCTTGTTGCAATTGTTGATCATGTTGGTCTTCATCAATTATTTGATTGGAGTAGGATCCTTGAGATGTGAGGAAATTTACAATATTGGGATCGTCATTGAATACTCTCCAATTTGTGATGTTATCAGGAATGCATGGTCTAAATATTAATTCTATTGAGAATCTATCTGGACTAAAATCTTCTGAAGGAAGCTTAGAAGCTACGTTAGCCAAAAGGTCTGCACTTGCGTTTTGGAGTCTGGGGATTGAAGAGATATTAAATGCTATGAAATGCTCAGTCAAATCTTGAACTAAGGATTGATAATGTTTTAAATGATCTGATAAGAAATATATAGTGTTACGTACCTGTTTAACCACAATCTCAGAGTCTCCAAAAACTTGAAGATACTTGACGTCTAACTCGATTGCTTTGTACAAGCCTTGGACCAAAGCCTCATATTCTACTGTATTGTTGGTGCAATCAAATTCAAGTCTGCATGTGAGCATGATTTTATCTCCTTCTGGACTAATCAAAACGCATCCTGATCCTGCTCCTTGGTTAGATCTAGAACCATCAAAAAATAATTTCCAAAACAAAGATTTATTCACAGGTTTATCTAAAAAATTGATACATTTCGAACTATCAGTTCGAGAAAAATTTTCGACTCGGGACAAAACATAGTGTTCTAAATAGAGTGACGCATGAGCATTGAAGTTTCCAAGGAAAGAATCTACCGAGTAATTGCCAATCATGCTATTGGTATATGCTACTGGTTCATTTTCCACCTCTAGCTCCATTACTGTGTACTTCTGATGTATCTCTCGTTCAACTTTTATTTGATTCAGTTTACCGTTGTAGGGTAGCCACATGTGTGACCAGTCAGTTGCGAAGTATCCATGAAGTTTTTCTGACCAATCCCTGCTAAGGATTAAGCCATATAATTCAGGAATGTCAGCAACTAAAATTTCAATAAATTTACATACCTTTGGGTTGGATGACAACCTTATGGTTACTTGATTTTGTTCGCCAATCACTTCGTCTTGAGATTGATCTAGCTGAATTATGCGCACAGTGGATTTCTGTGGTTGAACGTTTAACTTGGCACATATGGATTTGGGTAAAATATTCGATGAAGCACAAGAATCTACCAAACAATTGTGCACATTTTTATTGAAGATTTCATAATTAAGGAGAAACGGGGGAGTGTGAGATCTTGATCTTCCCCCAATTGGAGCGATGTCGTTCGGATCAATCTTATTGATCGTGTTAGTTGGAGGTCTTCCCATGTTATGGGAAGCTTGAGAAAGTACAGCGGCAGGCAAAGGTGCAACTAGCACAGCATGTAATTCTTTCATCATTATCTTCTGTTGATGCTTTAACTTGCTCAGTTCGTAAAGGGTGATGTTAGCCCTAGTCTTCTTCATGTCTTCTATAATATTTTACTCCATTTCATCCGACACAATTAGTGTTTTAGATGGATTTGTTTCATCTGTTTGGACTGGGCTGGTTTGAGTCGCTTTAGATGTCGTTTTCTTTGTTGCGACTTTATCCTTTATTGTAGAGCTTGCGCTCTTCGGCTTAGGGATAGTTTGGGGAGGATCAAGCTGATTTTTGCTTCGTTTGTTAACTGGAAATACTTCTTGATCTTCTTCTTGTGGGAGGATGAAATCCCACATTCCTTGTAATTCCACAACTTCTTCATCAGTCTGCCCTTCAGTGGCGATTTCCTCTTTCTCTTCCTCGGATTCAGCATTTGAAATAGCATTGGGTGGCTTTGAATCCGTTGAAGGACCTCTTTTAAAAGCTCTCTAGGGATTTTTTGAAGAAGTTTCTGCTACTTGCTTTTTTATGTCGACCATGTCATTGGACATGGTCTTTAGAACTTTCTGCAATCCTTCCAAATCGAATGGATCTTTTGCTTGTTTCTTCTTGGAGTCTTCCTTGAAGGTGACTTTTTTGGATTTACGTTCCTCTATCGCGGATTTCTTTTCTAGAGCTATTATTCGTTTCTCTACTGCTATTGCTTCTTTCATGTTATCGGCTAAGGTTGTTTTATTGGCCCTGTCCATGAAGATTGCTATGTTCGATGGTAGAGCGGTGATATACCACTCACATTGTACTTCTTCGCTGGGCTAGGAAGCAGTAGGAATTTTGTTGAAAATTTTATTGAAACGTAAATTGAAATCCTTGATAGGCTCTCTAGTTTCGGCTCTAAGGTTGGATAGGTCATTGATTAACGTTTTCGTAGACCTGTCATCACCAAACTTGGTTAGGAATTGCTCCTGGAAGATGTCCCAACTAGTGATGGATCCGGAGGGTAATGAAAAATACCATGACCCGGCTGTTCCTTGCAGAGTATAAGGAAAAGCCAAACAACAGCATCTTCATTAGTAACCCCATTGAGATTAATGGATAGCATGAAGTTGTTTATGTGCTCTTCTGCTAGCATGCTTGCCTCGGGATTAAATTTAGGCAACCATTTCTCAGGATGGGCCGGTATTTGACTCAAGGGTGTAGGCACTAAGACTGCCCCAGGGTTATTCCATGGAGACTGGTCCATTGTTGAACTGCTAACAAAGGAAAGTGCAGAAGATGATCCCTGCGGCTGGGAGGATGAGGATACTATGATTGTAGATGATTTAAGAGGAGTTGTGGGAGTTCCAGTGGACGGATGGATGATGATCTGGAGTGGTGGCGTGGATGGTTGACTTCACGGTGAAGAAGTTGAGATGGACAATGTTGACAAAAGAGTCTCACTGTCCGACTCTTTAGGTGATTTCCTCACTCTTTTCCTGGTGGGAAGAGGTAATTCAGTTGGCTGAACGCCAAACTTTTCACTCTTTAGCTTGGTCAGGGGATGAGCAGGATTGTACTGTGAAGTCACGCTGCCTTGAGATTTATCAGACCTTTGAGGAGAAATGGAAAATCCCTAAAGTTTGTGAATCAGAGATTCAACTTCAAGAAGATCAACGGTAGATTGTTTTGAAATGTCAGGGTGTGTAGCAGCGGTTGATACTCGAGCGACTTCTAACTCTAGATTTAAGTGTAATGGAGAAGTCGGGGGAGATGGTGAGGGCAATTTACTCTCAGAATGGTATTCAGATTTGGATTTACTTTCCATTCATAGTTCAAGCCCTCCTTCTAGATCCAGATATGTTGAAGCCCCGAAAATCAGGTCGACAACAAGGGGGATACCCGCCCCGTCCTGACCTTGGTTGGCAGCTCCTTACCCGTTTGGTATAGCGGGTCCAACTGGGGATAATGGGACTAGTTTCCCAATCTATGAGTGTGTGTGTGTACAATTTGATGTTGTTGATCTAACAGTTCCTATTTAAGATAGACTAATTCAAACTTTAATCTAATTCTATGCTATTGTATTCTAATAAATAACACATCTAAGTCTATACTAACCCAGGATGTAATTCTTCTATTATGAAATCTAAAGAGATTTCAAATAACAACTGGTAATAAAGATCATTCAGCAATTATAAGAAAGGAAATCAATAAATATGACCCACTTCGCATAAAAATTTAGACGAAACAGTTGTGAAAAACATATCACATAATGAGCTATTCATACATTAAGCATAAATAAATAGCTATGACTGTACAAAAGTGCCAAATGATAACTCAGGCATTCATGCAATAATACATAAACAACTAAACACTATATATCACCTTAATACATAAGCAGAAATGGTCAAGAGATAAAAGTACCATTTATGACTAGTCCTACTCATAAGCTTCAAGCGACAATGATTTATCTCCCCTTGCTCTAACATCCACTAAGAATACAGAAGTGCAAAATCAATAGCAGATATCAAATGCAAACATCAACAAATCTTGATCCATTCATTCACCAAAACCTCCTCTGAGGGTGCAAAAGTGCATGTTCTGAGGACAAGTTTTTGATAAATTTCTGGACCCTTCTCTAAATGCATGAGAAGGGTTTAAATACTACTAACTAAATAACTTAATTACACAGATTCAGGATACGATTTAAATGACCACCCTTTTTCTAAGCAAAACTATTTCTAAAAATTAAATCTAATATCTAACTATTTCTGCATTTTCTCCTTAATGTTGCAAGCATTCAGTATTTGCCTGGGTAGAGTCGGCTGACTGTCTTCCGCTTTTGGTTGAGCCAAACAAATAGAAATGGTAAGAGCTGGCACCATCTTTTCAGCAAAATCAATGATATACTCGAGAGTCATCTTCTGACTATGTGGCTTCACCGCGTATGCTCAATAATAATCCAAGTTCAACTTGGTTAACCCTTGAATCGCTTCTGTCTTTTCTTTAGCATTATGTTTCCAGTTTGTTCTTTACCATTGCTTTCTTGCATTTTTCAGGCTTACAAGTGACTGAGAAATTAGAGGCTTTGCTTTTTGAGCAATTTTCTCAGCGATGCACTAATTGTGCATCGGAAATTGCCTCCATTCTTTGATCCAGGCTTCTCTGATGCATTTTTCTCCTTTAGTGCCTTTTGCTTTACCGGATATAAGGCTTCAAAATTTGTAAAAATAATGCTTTCGTGAGCTCTTGACCTTGAGCGTTAAACTGCCTGTTGATATCAGCACCGTTCAATACTCATTCAACCATGGTTGTAAATGAAAGATCTGTAATGGATGGCTCAACAGCGTTATGTGAATCTGCGGCTTTGTTGCATGTGGGCATCTTTTCTCTGTCTTTGAACATTGGATTTTTACCCTTTTTCCTCATGGCTTCCTGCACATTGCTTTGTGTAACTTTTTATTTTTCGTTCCTGCAGTTCACAAGTGAGGAGAGTGTAATGATAATAAAAATCGATAGGAAAGCTTTAAATGCTATGGATATGCAAAAACATGCCACCTGACATAAACTGGCTCTTCGAACAACACAAAACCATCTTTCATTAACAACTGGCGTATAATTCATTAATTATCATTAAAGCGCGTATCCAGTTCTTGGTTTATGGAAACATTTTCATGAATATTGAGCCAGGAAAATGTGCGATGGAATGTTTCTGTGATCTACATCACAGTGTCGCATTTCGTTGTATCGTATTACCGCAATTTCATCGTGTTGTGCTATCAAAATGTTGCTTGATCACGCTATCGCAAGATCGCGGATCGCAGTATCGCAGATCGCTATAATCGTTAAATCGTTATGTGTTTTTCATGCAATTTTGTGATATGCGATATGCGATATCGCATATCGGTGATTTTTTAAGGTTTTCCAATGTGAGTTTTTATTAATGCATGAGATGCGATGGAGTTCGCGTCGCAATCTCGGGGTTTATCATTTTTACTCATAAGGAAATGTCCTATCATTCTTTGCGCGATGTGATGTTTCTTAAGGAGTAAAAATACATGAGCCTTAATTGATTTTTTGAATTTTTTACTAAGGGTCCCCACTTACCTAGTGTTATTGCTAATACTAAATAAGGAGGGGGGTTGTTGGTGGCCACAACATAACACTGCAAATTTCATGTTGATATCTTTCTTTAAACCTAGAATTAGTGCTTCATATTTGGTAACTTTATTAGTGCACTCAAATTCCAAGAGGCAAGAGACAATATATATTTTCTTGTCATGGGCCTATTAAAATGAAACCAACTATATATTCCTTGCATGCCTTGGAACCATCAAAATACAAAGTCCAAATATTAGCAACACTAGATCTATGTCCTACACTAACATTGTTTGCATCTACTGCACATAAGTCATTTTCAGAGTTGGATTTCATGGAAATAGTTCCAATTGTGTGTCTGGTGGGATAGGTGAAGGTCATGGAAGATAACATTTTTGATCTAATTACATAAATAATTTCTAAAAATAACAACTACAAATCCTACCATCTCATTATGAACCTTAAGTGGTGTCACAATATGTTTCATATATGGATCACTTTCTACTCAAATTTGGTTATTTATACCCTTATATGGAAGTCATAAATGTGTCCAGTCAGTCGAGAAATACCTTTGGAGCTTATGGGACCATTATCTACTCAAAAGTAACACATATGCATCGGGATTATACACAGTCACAAAGTTTATGCGCTGATGAAAAATGAATGATTACTTTGTTAACTTCACCAATGCCTTGGACCAACGATTTTTCCAAATATATGATCCATGCATCAATTTTATCCCATTTAGCATTAATTTTCTTAGCAACATACAATGGCATGGCATTCATAGATGCATGAGAATCAACTAAAAATTTATGGACATTATAATCAAATATTTAAAATGTTAATAAAATTGGGGGATAGAGAGCATTAGTATTTAAATTAATAGAATTTACTATAGATTTGATTAAATTGCGAGAGTTATTGGACATTACCTGAGAAGCAAAAAATTCGTTACCTTTTGATGAGTTTGGTGAGATTGATTGGAAAATCAGTTCTCACTAACCCATTATCTTTGCAAGCTCAAAGAGTGAGATGTTAACACAAGTGATTTTTATGTCTTCAACAATGTTGTTATCAACATTTTCAATCTGAATAGGTTGTGTCAATGAATCATGTAGTGTAAATTTGTTTGAAACTTCAGGATTAGTGGAATTTATCTCATTACTGGTGGAAGTGTGCTTGTGAGGTGGAGTGCTAACTGACTTCTTTTCTAAATTCTGAGCTGAATTATGTTAGGTCCCTATAATACTAGTGATTCCCACATTACTATTGTTATTGTAGCCCTTATTGTTATTGTTGTGCCCCTATTGTCCCCATATTGTTATTATTGTGCCCCATAGAAGCCCACTATTGTTATTTTTGTGCTCTTATATTATTATTGTTAGGTCGGCTTTGGTTATATTGTGACCCTTTAGACTCCTATATATATATATATATATATAAAGGAGGTTTTGTCATTCGTATCATCCAAGAATTGTTCATTTTTGTAATGTAAAGGAGGTTGTCCCCTTGAAGAGGCTGATTTCTAAGTCATTGATCTATCTTTTCTATCTTTTTGTAAGTGAGTTTCATAACATTTGGTATCAGAGCTTTGGATTCTAGGGTTTCGCTGCTCCAAATAGGCCATTGTGGAATTTTCGATATTACATTTTGTCTGCAATGTTTTAGAATCTAAAACAAAACCCATTTGAGCAGAAATTTCTTTAAACCTTGAGTCTGAATTTCCAATTTTTTCTCACTATATTTTCAGATATATGATCCAAGAAAATTAGGGTTTTTGCAGGGTCCTGAATTATATCTCAAACAAGTGACCTGGGGAAAATCGTCATAACTATTTTTCTAAGCATCATATTTAAATTTCATAAGAATTTATAGAAGGAGGAAAGCATGTAGTTATTTGTGTATTAGTTTCAGATCCTAAGGTCGAAACAATGACACATGGTCTTTTGTACAAGTTCGCTCTATTGAACTAGTCCATAATGAGGTCATCGTGGGAGATTTGACATAACTCTTCCTAGGAGAATCCAATCTTGATCAGACTTGCGGTGTTAGAAAGAGGACTCAAAGGGAAACCTCTGGAAGAAATTTCAGATATTGGAGATCTGAAATTACAAAGATAAAGCAGATTCAATATCGAGCTCCCACAAAGTGAAAAAAAGGTGTGTATTTTTTTTTTAATTTTTGCATAAGTTTGGTTTGAAAAATTATTTTGAAGGAATTCAAAGGGAATAGTGAAGCATTACTATCATTAATTGATGCCCTGAAGAAATAAAATGGAAACACCTAGTAAGCAACGTGAAAGATCTAACATGACTCATGAAGAAGAGGAAGAGATGCAACATGATATATACAATTACAAGACCAAGTGCAACAAAGTCCACTCTCACAAAAAGTAACAGAAGCTCAGATGGATGGTTTAAGGAAAGACGTAGAATATCAGATGTACGACATAATATGGATGGTTTAAAGAAAGGTGTATAAGCTAAGATGAATGACATGGAAGCTAAGATGAATAACATGGAAGTTAAGATGGATGGCGTGCAATTTATGATGGAAGATTTGAAGACAGATTTGACAAAGTTACTACAAGAAATTCTTACTAATGGTGAAAGGGTAGTAAGGGAAACTCATGATGAGAACAAAATAAATGTTAATCATGATTTCATAGACTCTAATGTTGGATCGAAGACCCACCATGTTCCAAACATCGATATGAGGAAGTTTGATGGCAAGGATCCCGTAACATGGATACTATAGATGGAGCAATATTTCGATCTCCATAATGTGCAAAACACACAAAAGGTATGCATTGCAAATTTATATTTGGAACCAAATCGGTTTGTATGGTATCAATGGCTTTTCTCACGTAAACAAATTGTCACTTGGGCAATTTTTACGGATGAAATGATAGCACATTATGAGGATACAAAAAGTAACACTTTTTTTGCCAATTGATAAATCTCAAACAAAAGGGCACAATTTTTTGGTTGAGAGTGGTTATTAATTTTCAAGAGAAACATCTTGAAAGGCTTGTTACTGGTAGATACCTTGCTTTACCTCCTCTTGAGTTCTGATACATCATTGGTGAGTGTCTTCAAAGACTTGGCCAAACCTTCCATATCAAGTGAATCTTTCTATTTAGCTTTGGAAACGGCTTGAGCATTCTTACCAGTCTCCTTAGAGTCCTTAGAATACTCAACATCATTAATGGCTCCAATAGCATGCAAGTATTGTTGGAAATGTATTCGCTACTAAGAGGGGGCTGAATCAAAAGTGACATTGTTTATTAAGTTTAAAATTTATTTTCAATTACTACAACACAATATTTATTTACCCATTAGTATATTAAAACATATAACAAATCATATCAGAACCCTTGTGAAATAATTAAAGAATCATTCACAAGAAGACACTTTTTTTCTGGTGGAAAACCCTCCCCTTGGGTCAAAAAATCCCCTTGTTGTTGTTGTGTTGCTCAAATAATTATATTAATTGTCAAGCAATTCAATTACATAGAATATATATATGGCTACTATGAGAAAGAACTATTATCCTCGTCTATGACTCCACAAACACCCATCTTATCAGTAAGCCTTGCACAACACCCATTAGACTTATGAAGAAATATGTCCTAGATACCGAATTTTCTAGAGCACTCATTACACTCTTCTACTGAACCACATTTCACAATATTTCAAACTGAATTCAATCTCAATTGTTCAACTATAAGAACAAAACAACCTCTATCAATATAGGCTCAAAACATTATAATAATCTCACCAAAACAAATATGCATAACTCACCCACTCAATCACTGCAAGAATCCATTATAAATACATGCAACAAACATAAAATATAATATGATCAAAACATGATAAGGAAGCATGAAGAAAATTATCTACAATCCTTTCTACTCTTTTACCATATTACTTCATAAGGTATTTGGCTGAAACATAATTCTGTTACCATCTTCTATCACTATGATCTACTAATATTTTGCATATATTCCTACATAGTACGCACAAGGCACTCTCAACTTACTCACACTCTCCAAGCTCACACTACCATCCATTAATAAATAATAATAATCATACTTCTGAAAAAGATATAAACCAAAATATCCTCAACAATACCCAAAGAAATACCATGGGTGAATACCATGGTAATCTCGAAATCAGTACCACGGGTAAATACCATGGTTAAATCGATACCAAGGACACCCATACCATGGTAAACTCTAGTGAAATACCACAAGTCAATACCATGGTTATTCCAATACCATGGAACCGTATACCATGGTAATCTCTAAGTCAATACCAAAAGTAAATACCATTGTTATGCCAATACCACGAACCCTTGTACCATGGTAATTTGCAATTCAATACCATAGATAAATACCATGGTTATGGAAATACCATGGACCCCTATACCATGGTAATATCCAAGTCAATACCACATGTAAATACCATGGTAATACTAATACCATCATGCCAATACCAAGTGTCAACCTAGACCATACACAAATCAATACCAAGGTAATGATACCATAGTAATACAAATACATGTAATGCCAATACCAAGGTAAAAACCCTACAACTAACAAACCAAGCAACGTAACCACATCAAACATAATCATCTACAATAGATTCCCAAGTTGACATCAATGCCAACCATCCACACTACATCACAACATCATGCCTAATCACAACACCAATTTTACTAGGTTGACATCAATCCCAATCAAATAATTGATCCATTCCAACAAGTCTTTCTCTACAACAATTTCTTCTACAAATTTCAATGCTAGTGTCTCCTTTGCAACTATTCTAACGAAAACATAAATATTAGCAGCCAAGGTATCTGTGTAATAATCTATAGTGATAAAATCATGAGACTGCATTTTTTTGGGGAAATTATTCAATATACAGTTTATTTTTTCATTAAATTATTTATCTTTCTCCTTTTCCCCCATCTTATTATTACCAAGTTCTTTTAACAACGTAACTGGATTTTTATCATCGAAAATTTTTTCCAAAAGCATTTTTTTTAAATCCTTCTAACCATTGATTGAATTAAAAAGCAAACTATGGTACCATACTACTTCTCTACCTTCTAAAGTGAAATTAAATATCCTACAAGAAAAATCAACATATCGTACCTCTGACATTCGTAAATGCATGTATAAATCATCAATATGATCCTCAACCTCAGTCTTGTTGTCAAGATAAAACTTTGATAATTACTCCTCTAGGTCTTTAGGTATTCTATGAAGATTATCCAAGAGAGCGAGTGGCCCTTGGGCCATCCAATCCAAGTCCCGATCAATAATGTATCTATCTTTCGTTTCTTCCTCCTTTTCTGAATCTAATGAACCTTCTTATTCACCATTCAAGTCTTCGTTGTAATGAAAATAAAATCTCAGTTTCTCTTTATTGGAAAGAATAAAATATTCCTTGGGCCCTTCGTTAATAGGTGGAAGTCCCAATTACTGAATTGTTTCCCCTCAAGAGTGGAAAAAACCATATCTTCCACCGATGTAACCGACATACTAGTACAAGTTCTTTCTTTGCTTCTAGGGTGATGAGGGAGACTATGAGTGATGAGAAGTAAGCCAATAGCTTTTTCAAACATATGGGTAATGGAAACAAATTCCTACAGTTAGTCATTAGTAGCCTCATAAATTAATTCTAGAGTGAGGTTGAGAAGACCCTCCTACTTTAGGAATAGGAGTTCGGGTGGAAGCCAAAATATTACTACATTACACGATAGGTGAATGGTTAGGATAAGATGAGTTATCATCCAAAAAATGGTGGCTACCATCCTTCTAGAGACAGAATGTTGATGGTTCTAGAACCTACCAACGAGCAGGGGGGTCTCCCCGATGAAAATTTCCAATTAGACTTCGCACCATTTGTTGTAGGATCCGTTCTAGAATTAAGGTTCGACTTCCATTATTATTAAATATTTTTCTTGGCTCTAGTGGGTTTCACGAGAGAGAAATGCACATGTAGTGTTAAGTGAACAAATGAGTATGCCTTGTGAAATATTGAATTGTAGAATGTATCAAGGTTCTTTAACTAAAAGGGAAAAGAAAGTGACTCTTTAAGATAAGAGTAGTAGTAGTAATTTAATAAAGACACATGAGCCAATGTAAGAAAGAATTGTTAGACAACTAGAGAAATAGTTCACATAGAAGCAATGATCATCAAAACAATTACAACACACATTTAATAAGATATGCACCAAATCCATCGAAATAGTTAAATTTATTTAGTACAAAAATACGACGACGTACATCGCAAACATTCAAGGAATAATTTTACAACATTTATGATATATGCATGAAAATGTTTCGGCTTTACTAGCTTCAAATATTAAGTGAAATTTCCAAGATACATAGATACAATGAACATCACTAGCTCCAATAGTGGAGCGTTAGAGCAACCAATTGCTCTCCAAAAGAACTATCTTCCTCTCTAATGCCTAGTTGGATAAGCCAAGCTAAAAAGTCCTTTGCTTGAGCTAAGAGGGTGTACATATGACAATTGAGATGACTCGTGGACTCCTCTCATGACTCTTGAACTTCCATTTTACCTTTTTAAATTCTCATAAGACTCTTGGTATTCCACATGAATTTCCACATTCTATAGGTGACTCTTGGAATTCCACTTTTAGATTACATTTCTCACATTACAGAAAATTATATAATTGCATCCAAAAATGATGTGCCAAATGATGACTCATATGAAAACTTGAAGTGCCACCTTGACAAGACAGGACTTGACACTTATTACATGGAATTGATCATGGTTCATGTTCTTTCTTTTCCTCCTCCATAAGGCTTTAATATGAGGAGTCTTCACAACAACCTTGATATTTTATCTTTTGTCACAATCTAGTCTCCCTTCATCTTTTGTTCAAGGATTAATATGTTCTTATAGCTTCATAAGTGTCTTCTACCATTGTCTCCTTATCCTCCTCTTTGGTCATCATCCAATCATGATAATATACAATCCTTGCCACTAAAACCCACTCATGACAAGACACAATTAGTCCATAAACATCCTAAACTAGACTTTTTCACAAAAACTATTGATTGAACTAGAACTAAGTGTTGTATTAAGAGAAAGACTTAGGGTTTGAGGAATGCATAGTTAAAGAGGCCAAGTGTGAGGGGTTAAAGCTTGATATTTTTCTATACGCATTTCGAGAGGCCTAGGCAAGAATACTGCATAGTTGTGGAGCTCAATGAGGTAGGATTTAGCCTTAATACTATGTACTACATGGTTCAGCAAAGAGAGAGGAGTTGTAGATTTCATAGTTATGTAGCTAAGGAAGACAAGACGAATTTTTCTTTCTTTCCACTCCACAATCCATCAAAGGAAACTTCTTAGAGGGAAATATTGTGTAGTTGTGTCTGTCAAGAGACTATCCTTAAGCACTGTAATTGTGCAATATGAAGTCCTTGGAGGCAGGAACTATGCATTTCACAGTTCTAGGAGGAAATGGATCAATGCGTGACTTTCTACTGCACAATGTGCAGTTCAAGGAGGTCGAGTGAGGTCGAGTTGGTTGAGCGTGAAGATTTCCATAATTTGGCTAAGTGTGGGACTAGTGAGATAGAAGTGAAACCAACAAAAGGCTTACGCATCATCACACACTGAAAAAAATAAACGAGACAACATTTAACACTTGTTACAGAACAACATCATGACCCCCCTAATGCAATGACAAAATAACAACCTCCCTAAAGTATGACACTAGTGTAATTGATCCAGATCTCTTCAGATACCAGATTAACCAAGATCTTTTAATTTTGTGACGTTAACAGAATTTCATCTAAAAGAGTATGAAAAACCACATGTGCATATTATAAAGAAGATGAAAACATAATGATATCCATCAAATCAAGCACACACACACATTAATTATGGAGTTCACCAATGTGTGTTACGTCTCCAAGCCTTGGTGTCAAGAGTAGGGAGGCTACTTCATTAAATGTTGCAAGATGATGATGAGTAAATAATAAATTATTTTTAATTGCAAGGATAAATTCCCTCAACTAGAGTGGCATGTCTCTGCACGAGATGTTCCCCCTATAGGAACTGTCACCGAAATGGGTGTTCCATCAGCATGACAAGCTAATCAATTCTCACATGACGTGGCACGCAAGTATCCCTCAACATAATGGTCATGAGGGATCTCAAAAACTAGAAACATAAGCTCAACAGATTAGAAGGAAATCACGCAATAACTATATCATATACCTCCACTTTCGGGGATGGCTGAAAAATGCAAAGCTCAGTTGCTAAAACAAACAACACTATTGAATTTATGGCACAAAATCATGTTAAATGACTATAAACTTTTCCCATTTTTGACACTGTCAAATTCTGGACCCTCAGGAATGTTGAGGATTCCCCCAAAGATTCCTTCTAGAATATGGAAAAACAATATGTTGCTCAGATAAATAATTTGAGCACACCACTGTGCTCCATACAAAATTCTGTGAAAAATTACTATAAAGTCGGCATCATTCTAGTTCTATAAAAAAATCAGCCTCCAAGGGAATCTTTTAGATTCCACAAGATTCTACAAAGATTTCTTATTATTGGACACTTGAATTTCTACTGCTCAAATGGGGAAACATACCACATTGTTAGACTCCTCATGATAATACATGCAAAAATGACTATAAACTTGTCAAATTTTGACACTAGCACCTCTGGCCCTCTAAGGGAATCTTTTTAGCATCTCATGGATTCCCCCACTCATTGTTCCATAACCTCTGTCACTCAGGGTTCCACCCATCTTCAGTCACTCCTCCCCAGTCACATGAGAATCTTGTTTTAAATAGTGTTTTGTGCACAGATATTACAATGAAATCTTGCTTGGGTTGTTGGCACACACCAATATTAGGTGGGCGAAGGTCCCAAGGTCGAACCCCCTACCCCGCTACTTAACACGGTTTTCATTTTATATTGGGTTAGTGGTTAAGACTTTTAGAAGGATGAATTTATTGAACTGTTGGTGGTCTTAATGGTTATGATAGCGGTTAATGTAGCTTCTTTTGGTCTAGAGTTTGTTTCACCGGTGGACTAGCCGATTGTTAATCCAGGCGGGTTCGACACCTGCTGGAACATATCATCATGTTATATCGACACCTGTCAGAACCGTGTTATAACATATGTTGGCAGTTATATAATGTGTGGACTCCGGGGTTGGGCGGATCCACCAGGAGTGGCCCACCCACCCACCAACTATATATATTACATATAATAACAATGTTGGCAGTAGTGGAAAGGTTTGAAACCCAACACCCTTAATAATAACTTTTTTTGTTTTTTATAAAACAATGAGTTATTTTTAATCCGCCAAAAGATAAGGGTCACTAGGAAAATTAAGTAGGTGACAAATTCACCCGTTCCAGTGGTCAGATTCTGTGCATCAGGCTACTTCCAAATTGTTGCCTTGTTAACACTGCCACTTGGCCAAGTTTGATGAGAAGTTTGACCAGCTATAACATGAGCATACATACTCAGATTTTAGTGATGTTCAAACTATTGGAATCAAGGCAACGAGAACTATGATTTGATTGCAGTTTCACTTCAATATGAGGGCTTTGATTTCCGAGTTTTCCTTAAACCATGTCTGAAGCTAAGCTTGTCTAAATCTACCTGGATCATTTTTCCACACTAAGTATCTTTTGGTCCTTTGAAGCATGAACATAATGAACATCTATTGTATTACTTTTTCTACACCATAAGTGTCCTGAAAGATCACCCTTCGTTCTCCTTCACCATTTCTATTCGGAGCCAAAATTGATGAGCCAACACCTGCATCCTCTAAAAACCTGTAGTACATCTTTGTAAATTACATGCTCAATGAACAACCATGACCCAAGCATCCCCATACTTTCCAAGAGTGCATAAGACACACTCTTTGTTCAAGTTTACATCATAATGTAATTCAACACCCCAACTATCAATAAAATGCAAAAACATCATCGTTTACAAAATGCAGCCATGACAAGATACCATATCTAGAAAAACCATATCTAATTCATGAAAATGAATGGATCATCATCTCCCTATAGCGGATTTGCTTGTTGAACAACCCTTCCAACTGGTTACTACATGGGTACTTTGTCCTTGAGACGTTGCTTTGGATGGAGCCTCCAACATGTGGCTCTTTGATTTCCACCTCTGTTGCAATGACTACAAAAAGTCTTATTCCTCTAGACATGCTTAACCTGCTTCCTTCCCTAATGTGGAGAAGGCCTTTCACACCTCATATTCTTTCTTGCTGCCATTCTATTCTAACACTCAATAACCAGATGGCTATGCCAACCACAAAAACTACATAGCTTTCTATGACTTGATTTATGTCCATCATTAATATGCTTGTAATCAAAATGATCTTTAGGATACAGAGACTGTTTATACCTCTCTTGACTCCCTCTGGTGCATCGCTGGGGATGAGAGAATTCCTTAGCTCTTCCTTGTAATGTGTACTATCATGGGAGGATTGTGATGAGTTCCAACCATACTCTTTCTCCGATGGCTTCAAAAATTCCTTGGAAACCTATTATACCTTTGAGCACTCTCCTTTAGTGTATCCAAAACATGCAAATGGAGGTCTTTGTACAACCTCCACTAGCTGATTCATTCCTTGGCCATTAACACCAAGTCCTCCTCCTCTATACCCCATCTTGGTAAGGAGTCTCATGCCAGTTCCTAAAATGGTTACCTCAAGGCTTCCAACATAAATAATGTCATGTGAAAATGAAATTAAAGAATGCTCAATAATCTTTACCTCAGCTATCGATTACGAAATAGGTTATGATGGCTTTGCTAAGCTTTTGGTGTGCTTAAATTTTTCCAAGGCCTCTTCTGCAGCTCGCCACTGAAGCTACAATCTCTACTTCTCCTCAATCCCACATTATCAGCTTCAAGGATTTGATTGATCTTCTCATTTTAATGATGAGAATATGAAGAAGAAGAAGAATGTTCACTCTATGGGGTAGATGGATCATCGCCCTCTGCTCTTTCTTTCTCCTATTCTTTTCTTACTATTTTCTCCTCATAATCTACATACATTATGTCTACAATGTGTGCCATCTTGAGGAGGTACTCATAAAGATCTCTTTTGTTCTACTTTCCCTTATTATTTGATCAAATCGTCATCTATAAACATATCACATCTCATTAGCTAAAAATGCAACCATCACACTTAAAATCATAGATCACATGTAATTATCATAAACTAGAGTCATATATCACATGTATATAAAACTGAAATAAAATATTGATACTTATCCTTCAATCTATCCTTAGCTTCTACCTTTTCTCTTTTCGTGCTCATACTGAATCAGTTGCCACACCTAAAAGAAAACCAATTCCACGTCGTCTAAGTAAACCAAAACAATTTGACCAATCAAAATACAAAAAGTGATGTACATCACACGTTGGAAGGTAGCTCCTACATTGATGAGCCCAAAATGAATTCTTTTAAAAGAGAAGGTACTCCAATTTTTTCTGAAGGTAGTCTTATGTCTATGGGGTTCCCTCACAAGAAGCTGGTGCTATCTAGAAAAATCATCCAGCAACAAAAAAATTTATGACCCTAATATTGTTTGTAGAATCTATTCAATTGATGGCACAGGGTTATTATCTTTGTCTAAGGCTCGCTTCAAATTGTGAAAATCCACGCATAAGAAAATTTCCATAGACTTCTTCCTCACGAGAATGAGATTTGAGACCCATGTTGAATGACAAAATTGAAATATGATCCAAGCATCCAACAACTTTCTTAACTCTTTCTAAGTGAGGGGTTCAAGTGTAGGATGAACTTATCTCAGCTTTCGTTGAAAAGGTTTAGCCCCGTCATTAATAGGAATCATATGTTGGATTATTCACATATCTTAAGTTTTCAAATTTCCCTACATCCAAGCGAAGGCATATCGATACTATTTGAAAAGTCAGATAAACGCTTTCCTCTCTTGAGGCATACAATAAGTACCGAGATTTAAAATATTTGTATCTTCTTTTGTTCTGAGATTTACTTGTTCATGTGAGAGTATAGAGCTATGATTCCTTGAACTAACTAGTTCCCTAAACCAATTTTGCAATTCATACAACTTCTCTAATGATACCACATGCTTGGATATGGAGTTTCCATTACTTGTTTGAGCTGAACCTTGCAGTACCTTTTCATGCTCATTTTCATTGGTCCCTACATCTTTGAATACATCAACATTTGCCATAAAATCCAATATCCATTGGTCATCCTTGAAAACATGCAAATTAGTATTATTATCTACCATAGATGGCTTATAAATGATTTCAATTAAAAATATGTCCTTTAAAAGTGACAACCTATTAGCAACATTTGTTAATGCATTAGAAACAACATTACAAATTTGAGGAACAAAAATAATATTAAAATCTTGAAATTGTGAAATTAAATGCCATACCTATTGTTGATAATTTATGAGATTAGGTGAAACACAGTGTACTATATTTTGAACATGTCATGTGATAATGTCAGAGTCACTTACTGCTTTCAACACTTCAAATTTTATGTTGATAGCTTTCTTTAAGTATAGAATGAGTGATTCATATTTGATAAAGTTATTAGTGCACTCAAATTCCAAGAGGAAAGAGACCATTTATATTTTCTTGTCACAGTTCAATTAAAATGCAACCAACTCTGGATCCCTCCTATTCCTTGGAACCATCAAAATACAAAGTCCAAATACTAGCAACACTAAATCTATGTCCTACACTAACATTGTTTGCATCTACTACACATAAGTCATTTTCACAAGCTGGATTTCATGGAAGGAGTTCCAACTATGTGTCTGGTGGGATAGGTGAAGGTTGTGGAAAATAACATCTGTGGCCTACTTACAGAAAATAATTTCCAAAAATAACAACTACAAATCCTACCATCTCATTATGAACCTCAAGTGGTGTCACGGTATGTTTCAAATATGCCTCACTTTCTACTCAAATATGGTTATTTCTAGCCTTATATGGAAGCCATAAATGTGTCTAGTCAGTTGAGAAATACCTTTGGACTATATGGGACCAATCGCTACTCAAATGTAATACAAAGGCTTTGGGAATATCCACAATCATAATGTTTATACACTGATGAAATATATGGTATGATGAAAAATGAATGATTACTTTGTTAACTTCACTAATGGCATGGACCAATGATTTTTCCGGCTATATGCTCCATGGATTAATTTCATCCCATTTAGTGTTAATTTTCTTAGCGACATATAATGACATGTCATTCACAGATGCGCGAGAATAAACTAAAAAATTATGGAAATTATAATCAAATATTTAAAATGTCAATAAAATTGGGGGATAGAGAGCATTAGTATTTAAATTAATAAAATTTAGTAGAGATTGGATTAAATTGCAAGAGTTATTGGACATTATCTAAGAAGAAGAAACTTCCTTACCTGTTAATGAGTTTGGTGAGACTGTTTAGAAATTTAGTTCTCACTGACCCATTATCTATGAAATCTCAAAGAGTGAGATGTTAAATCAAGTTCTTTTTATGTGTTCAACAATGTTGTAATCAATAGTTTCAATCCGAATAGGTTGTGTTGATGAACCATGTGGTGTAGATTTGTTTGAAACTTTAGGAGTAGTGGACATTCTCTTCTTATTGGTGCAGGTGCTCTTACGAGGTGGAGTGCTTCCTTACTTGTTTTGTGAATTTTGAGATAAATTAGAAGGTAGAAAATTTCTTGGTAACAACAACTTCTTTAGCTCTTCCTCAGAAATAGGTCCCTTTCTCCTCAAATTATAATGACCATTTAACTATTGAGGAGGATCTTCACTCACTGATGGTTTATCATCACTCTGCTTATCAGCATTGTATATAACACCCAACATATTCATTGAGTGTCCATCATCGGAACTTTCATCTGCCATAGTTGGGTCAATTGCTTCCTCACTCTGCTCAGACTGTTGTTCTACTAATAAGTTGTCTACAATATTAGTCATCATGGTGTTCATATTATGATTCCACTATGGGCATGTTTTATTTAAATATTTTTTCTTAATGGAAAGTTCGAAAATTATCCATGCCAAAACTTTCAATGTTAAAAAACACATTAGAACTCTAAGCATATTTAGTTGGTTGAGAGTGGTTGTTCATTTTCAAGAGAAATGACTTGAAAGGCTTGTTGCTCACTTGACCTCCTCTTGAGTTAGGACATTTCATTAGTGAGTGTCTTCAAAGATTTGGCCAAGCTTTACATATCAATTGAATCTTTCTATTTAGCTTTGGAAGTGGCTTGAGCATTCTTACCAATCCCCTTAGAGTCCTTAGAATATTCCTCATCATTAATGGCTCCAATAACATGCAAGTATTGTTGGAAATGTATTCAATACTGAGAGGGGTGGGGGGCTGAATAAGTAGTGACAATGTATATTAAATTTAAATTCCTTTTCAATTACCACAATACAATATTCATTTACCCGTTAGTATATTAAATCATATAAAAAAACATATGAGAACCATGTGAAATAACAAAGAATCATGCTCAGGAAGACACAATATTTTTTAGTGGAAAACCCTCCTCCTTGGTTAAAAAACACCCTTGTTGTTGTTGTGCTTCTAAAATAATTATGTTACATATAATTATATAGAATATATATATATGGGTACTATGAGAGAGAATTATTATCGTCGTCTATGACTCTACAGACACCCATCTTATCAACAAGCCTTTCGCAACACCCATTGGACTTATGAAGAAATATGTCCTCTATACTGAACTTTCCGGAGCACCCACTCCACTCTTCTACTGAACCTCATTTCACAATATTTCAGAGTGGATTCAATCTCAATTGTTCAACCAGAATAACACAACAACCTCTATCAATATAGGCTCAAAACATTATAATAATATCACCAAAAAAAATATGCATAAATAACCCACTTAATCACTCGACAATTCATTAGCAATACATGCAAGAAACATAAAAGATAATATGATCAAAACATGGTAAGCATGCATGAAGGAATTTATCTGCAATCCTTTCTACTCTTTTAAGATATTACTACATAATATATTTCGCTGAAACATAATTCTGCTGCCATCTTCTATCACTATGATTTGCTGAAGATATTTTACATAAATTCCTACATAGTATGCACACACCACTCTTCACTTACTCACACTCTCCAAGCTCACACTAACATCCATTAATCAATAATAATAATAATCATACTTCTGATAGAGGTATAAACCAAAATATCCTCAACAATCCCCAAATAAATACCATGGGTGAATACCATGGTTATGTCAATATCTTGGATAATTATACCATGTTAATCTCCAAATCAATACCACAGGTAAATACCATGGTTAAACTAATACCAAGGACACCCATACCATAGTAAACGCTAGGGAAATATGACGTTTCAATACCATGGAACCCTATACCATGGTAATCTCTAAGTCAATACCACAAGTAAATACCATGGTCATTCCAATACCATGGACCCTTGTACCATGGTAATCTCAAAGTCAATACCATAGGTAAATACCATGATTATGGCAATACCATGGACTGCTATCCCATGGTAATCTACAAGTCAATACCACATGTAAATACCATGGTAATACTAATACCATCATGCCAATACCAAGTGTCGACCTAGACCATACACAAATGAATACCAAGGTAATGATACCATAATAATACAAATAGATGTAATGACAATACCAAGGTAAACACCATGCAACTAACAAACCGAGAAACATAACAATAGGAAACATAATCATCTGCAATAGATGCTCAGGTTGACATCAATTCCAACCATACACAATACATCACAACATCATGCCACATCACAACACCAATTCTACTAGGTTGACATCAATCCCAATCAAACAACTAAGCCATAATTCCAACAAGTCTTTATCTACAACAATTTTTCTATGAAGTTCAATGTTAGTGTCTCCTTTGCAACTCTTTTAATGAAAATAGAAATGTTAGTTGGAAAGGGGGTTGTGTAATAATCTCTTGTGATAGAATCATGAGACTTCATTTTTCCGGGGAACTTATTGAATATGCAGTTTAATTTTTCATTAAAATATTTATCTTACTCCTTTTCCCCCATCTTAATGTTACAATGTTCTTTTAACAACATGGAAAGATTTTTAACATGAATTTGTTTTCCAAAAACATATTTTAAACTCCTTCCAACCACTGATTGAATTAGAAAGCAAACTATGGTACCATACTACTGCTCTACCTTCTAAAGTGAAACTAAAGAGCCTACAAGAAAAATCATCATATCTTACCTCTGGCATTCCTAAATGCATGTAGAAATAATCATTATGATCCTAAACCTTAGTCTTCTTGTAAAGGTGATTAGAAATCCTATGAAGATTATCCAAGGGAGCGAGTGGCCCTTAGGCCATCCAATCCAAGTCCTAATCAACCATGTATCTCTCTTTCTTTTCTTCCTCCTTTTCTGAATCTGATGAGCCTTCTTCTTCACAGTTCAAGCTTCATTGTAATCAAAATAAAATCTTAGTTGCTATTTTTTGGAAAGAATAAAATATTCCTTGGGTCGTTCGTCAATAGGGGGAAGTCCCAATTATTGAATTGTTTCTGAAGGTTCTACTAATTCTTTAAGGGTGGAAAAAAACAAAACTTCCACTAATGTAACTTACACACTAGTACAAGTTGTTTCTTTGCTTCTAGGGTGATGAGGGAAACTATGAGTGATGGGAAGTAAGCCAACAGCTTTTGCAAACTGGTGGGTAATGGAACAAATTTCTAAGAGTTGGTCATAAGTAACCTCATAAATTAATTCCAGAGCAGGGTTGAAAATACCCTCCTACTTTAGGAATAGGAGTTGGGGTGGAAACTGGAATATTACTTCACTTCATGATGGATGAATGGTTAGGATGAGAGGAGTTATCAACCAAAAAATGGTGGCTACCCTCCTACTAGCACCAGAATGTTGACGGTGTTGGAACCTACCAACATGAAAGGGGGACTCCCCGATGAAAACTTCCAATTAGACTTTGCACTATTTGGTGTAGGAACCCTTCCCGAATTAAGGCTTGACTTCCAATATTATTAAATATTTTTCTTGGCTTTAGTGGGTAGCATGAGAGACCAAGGAAATTTAGTTTTAAATGAACGAGTATGCCTTGTGAAATATTGAATTTTAGAATGTATCAAGGTTCTTTAGGGAAAATAAAGTGACTCTTTAATAGAAGAGTAGTAGTGCCAATTTAATAAAGACACACGAGCATATGTAAGAAATAATTGTTAGAAAACTAGCAAAATATTTCACATTGAATCAATGATCGTCAAAAAATTACAACACACATTCAATAAGATATGCACCAAATCCATCGAAATAGTTAAATTTATTTAGTACAAGAATTCAACAATGTACACGGCAAACATTCAAACAATAGTTTTACAACATTTATGATATATGCATGAAAGCATGTCGACTCAACTAGATTCAAATATTAAGTGAAAGCTCCAAGATACATAGATACAATGAACAGCACTAGCTCCAATAGTGGAGTGTTAGAGACATCAATTTCTCTCCAAAAGAACTATCTTCCTCTCTAATGCCTAGTTGGATAGGCCAATGTGAAAATTCCTTTTCTTGAGCTATGAGGGTGTGTATATAACAAATGAGATGACTCTTCACATCCCTTGCGACTCTTGGACTCTTCTCATGACTCTTGAACTTCCATTTGACCTTTTCAAATTCTCATGAGACTCTTTCTCTTCCACATGAATTTCAACATTCTATAGGTGTTTCTTGGAATTCCACTTTTAGGTTACTTCTCACATTACAGAAAATTATATAATTACATTCATAAATGATGTGCGAAATGATGACTCATATGAAAACTTGAAGTGACACCTTGACAAGACAGGACCTAACACTAATGACATGGAATTTTTGGTGGCTCATGTTCTTTCTCTTCCTCCTCCATAAGGCTTTAAGATGAAGATTCTACACAAAAACCTTGATATTTTATCTTTTGTCACAATCTAGTCCCCTTTCATCATTTTTTCAATGATCAATATGTTCTTATAGCTTCATTAGTGTCTTATATGATTGTCTCCTTATCCTCATCTTCGTTCATCATCCTATCATGGAAATATCTAGTACTTGCAACTGAAAACCACTCATGACAAGATGCGATCAATATAGAAGTATCCTAATCTAGATTTCTTCATGAAAACTATTGATTGAATTGGAACTAGGTGTTATACTATCAGAAATACTTGGGGATTTAGGAATTCACAGTGCAAAAGGCCAAGATTGAGGGGATGAAGCTTGATATTTTGCAGTGCACATTTCTAGAGGCCTAGGTAGGAATACTGCATAGTTGTGGAGCTCATTGAGGTAGGATTGAGCCTTAATATTGTGTAGTGCATAGTTCAGCAGAGAGAGAGGAGTAGTGGATAGCATAGTTATGGAGCTAAGGAAGACAAGAAGATGTTTTCTTTCTTTCCACTACACAATCCACCGAAGGAGACTGCTTAGAGGGAAATATTGTGCAGTTGTGTAGGTTAAGAGACTATCCTTGAGCACTATGAATGTGCAATGTGAAGTCCTTGGAGTTAGGAACTATGTTTTTCACAATTCTAGGATGAAACGGATCAAATTTAGGCTTGCTCCTATGCAATGCACTGTTCAAGGAGGCCGGGGGAGGTCGAGTTGGTAGAGCATGAAGCTTTCCATAATTTGGCTAAGTGTGGTATTAGTCAGAGAAAAGTTAAACAAACAAAACTCTTATGCATCATCACACACACAAAACAATCGTTGAAATAAAATTCAACACTTGATACACAAGAACAACATGATCCCCTTAATGTGATGAAAAATAACCTCCCCAAAGTGCAACACATATGATATACTTTGCGACGACACTACTCTAACTGATCCAGATCTCTTCAGCTACCAGAGTTAACCAAGATATTTTACTTCTCTAATGTTAGAATAATTGCATGTAAAAGAGTATCAAAAGCCACATGTACATACTATAACAAAGATGAAAACATAATGGCATCCATCAAATCAAGCACATACACACATTGATAATGGAGTTCACCAATGTGGGTTACGTCTTCGAGCCCTAGAGTCAAGAGTGGAGAGGCCGCTTCATTAAATGTTGCAAGATGATGATGAGTACATAATACATTCTTTTTCATTGCAAGGATCAATTCCCTCAACTAGAGTGGCATGTCTCTCCATGAGACATTACCCCTATAGGAACTCTCACTCAAATGGACCTTCCTTCAGCATGACAAGCTAATCAATTCTCACATGACATGGCATACAAGTATCCCTCTCATAATGGTAATGAGGGATCTCAAAAACTAAAAACGTCATCTCAGAAAATCAGAAGGAAAGCATGAAATAACTATATCATATACCTCCACTTTCAGGGATAGCTGAAAAATGCAAAGCTCAGCTACTGAAACAGACATCACTATTGAATTTATGGTGCAAACTCATGTTAAATGACTATAAAAGTTTCCTGTATCTGACATTGTCAAATTCTAGACTCTCAGTAATCTCAAGGATTCACCCAAAGATTCCTTTTGGAATATGGCAAAATAATATGCTACTCAGATGAAACATTTGAGCACACCACTGTGCTCCCTATTAAATTATGTGAAAAATGACTATAAAATCGACATCATTCTACTCCTATAAAAAATTAGCCTCCAAGGGAATCTTTTAAATTCCACAAGATTCTATAAAGATTCCTTATTGCTGGACTATTGAAACATACCACATGGTTAGACTCCTCATGATAAGACATTCAAAAATTACTATAAACTTGTCAAATTCTGATGCTAGCACCTATGGCCTTCTAAAGGAATATTTTCAACATCTTGTGGATTCCCCTGCTCATGGCTCTACAACCTCTGTTTCTTAGGGTTCCTCCTTTCCTCTGTCGCTCTACCCCATTCACATGAGAATCTCAATTTAAATAGTGTTTTATGGATGAATATTACAATGAAATGTTGCTTGCATTGTTGGTGCACACCGAGATTAGGTGGGTGAAGGTCCCAAAGTCAAACCCCCCACCCTGCCACTTAACATGATTTTTTATATTGGGTCGATGGTTAGGTCTTTTGGAATGATGTATTTATTGAAATATTACTGGTCTCAATGGTTATGTAGCTGGTTAATGTAGCATCTTTTGGTTTGGAGTTTTTTCCACCATTGGACTAGCCGATTGTTAAGTTGGATGGGTTTGACACCCGCCGGAACATATCATTGTGTTATATCGAAGCTTGTCGAAACCGTGTTATAACATATGTTGTTGGTTATATAATGTTTGGACTTCAGGGTTGGGTGAATCCCACAGGGGTGGCCGACCCACCCACCAACTATATATATTACATATAATAACAATCTTGGCGGTAGTGGCAAGGCTAGTAGCCCAACACCCTTAATTATATTTTTTTTTATTTCTTATAAAATAATGAGTTATTTTCAATCCGCCAAAAAATAAGGGTCACTGGGAAAATTAGGTAGGTGAAAAATTCACCAGTGACTGTGGTCAGATTTTGTGCATCGGGCCATTACCAAATTGTTCCCTCGTTGGGACTGCCACTTGGCCAAGTTTGACGAGAAATTCGACCAACTATAACATGAGCATACAAACTTGGATTTTAGTAACATTCACACTACTACAATCAAGGCGATGAGCACTACTATCTGTTTCTGGTTTCACTTCAATATGAGGAAATTTATTTTTGAGCTTTTTCTAAAACCGCTTATGAATCTAAATGTGTCTAGACCCACCTAGATCATTCCTCTCCATTGAGGATCTTTTGGTCCTTCGAATCATGAACATAATCTACATCTGTTGTGTTACATTTTTTATCAGGTTGGGGGTGTGACAAAGGACCCTTCCAAGACCTTTTACTTTCGTGATGTGTTAAATTGCATTTTTAAAAGAACATTAATGAATACATCTGCATGCAATAAAGAAGAGGAACATGATAATCATTAGCACATGAAAACATAAGACGTTGATAACAGAGTTCATCTAGGAGGAACTATGTCTCCAGGCCCCAGTGTCAAGATGGTGTAGGCCGTTGTATTAAGTGTTGTCAATAGTGATGTACATAAGAGATGATGTCAAGATCATACAAGGAAAAATGCCCTCATGTAGGAGTGGCTCTAAAAGATGTTCTGCTACAAGAACTCTCAGTAAAAAAAAAACTCCTATCAGTATGACTCAAACTCATGCATGATGAGCATCCCATCAACATGGCATAAAAGGGATCTTAATGAAAAACATGCATGACGACAACATGAGTATCCCCTCAACATACAACAAAGGGATCTCAAAACATAACATGAAAAATCATGACAATAAGTACATCACATACACGATTTAGCATCACATCAAGCAGGAATCATGAAAACAAGTAAGAAAGAAGATCCCACATCAAGAATCAAACAGGGATATGTGCAGCACAATGGATCAAGAAGAAGTACATGAACGCACTGCACATACCTCACAACCAAGGGCCATCTGAAGAAGTGGATGTCAAATTGCTGAAGCTGTTTGTGCCATCGATCTCATGGCATCAATTGCATGAAAATGAATGCTTTCCCATGAATACTAACACCCACGTTCCATGTAGAAAAGTGGCTGAAGAATAGAATGAGCAAATGAAAAATTTGAATGCACCATCAAAATTGTGGCGTCAAATAGTGAAAAATCGACTGTCCAATTTTTGAATTCTGAGAAATTGAGAATCTGGGGCTCAAGGAATCTTTTAGATTCCCCCTAGGTTCCTCAAAGATTTTCCTCCATCAGTGGACTCGAAATATGCAACTCCAAAGGTGAATCTAACCTCGCCTTTTTGATCCCTCTGGAAAACCATGAAAAATGACTATAAAATTGATTATATTCCGACATGGAGAAAAATTACCTCCTCGGGAAAATTTCAAGGATCATGATTCCACTCGCATACTAAAAAATGGCTGAAAAATTAAGAAATTTGATGGAGACATGGAAAATGCCATTGCATTCGTGGCGTCGAGAAGTGCTGAAACCATATAAAATTTTTCAAAATATGACAAACTGAAAATTCGGCCCTCCTGCAAAATGATGCCTCGAACTGCATGCACAGCTTTCCTCTGCCTCAAAATCCCTGCCCACTTCTGGTTCCTCCATTTGTCCCATGTACTGTGCAAATGAGGTTTATATATTCAATCTGTGGTAGACTAACCAATGTAGGTAGTTTGGCAAGTTGGTAAATATCCCGAATAGTAAGGAGGAGGTCAAGTGGTCAAACCCCGCCCCCTCCATTTTAATGCATTGTTCATTTTTTTAAACAAAATGAATGTTTTAATAAAGGGGGTTGGGTCTGCATTGCATGGCCCGCCCCATACCTCCCACGCTAACACATTTATATGAGGTACCATTTATAGTGGAGCGTACAACATTAATGGTTGCGCTATTTTATGGGTTCGTTTTTGGTGATTTCGTGGTTGGGTGGTTGGGTCTATGCCTCAAGGGTCGGCCCACCCCCATTAACATTTTTAATATGATACAATTATGTGAGTTGGGGGGGTGGCGGGGTGGTGGCCCCCAACCAACACCACCACCCCCCGCCCCCCCCCCCCCCCACCTTTTTTTTAATCTTTTTTTGTTATAAAAACAAACATGCACATTTTTGAAAATTCGAATTTAAACCTGGGAGTATTTTTAACAAGGCCACAAATTCACTTGGAATCCAGCCTAGGTTGGCCAGAATCACATAGATGGGTTCTATCCAAATTGTGGCCTCCTTAAGCCTGTCGAGTCAGCAAGAAGTTAACCCAACTTTGACTACTTCTAACTTTCGCATACAGACTTGGTTTGACGAACTGTTCACACCGACGTGATCAGGATGACACGATCTATGCTCTAGTCCTAGTTCAAGAATAATCCAAAAACTTTGATTTTTGAGCTTCCTTGAGTCCTCTTTATCTTGTGTGTGTCTCTAGAGCCACCTGGATCAATCCTTCCCACTGAGGAGCTTTTGGTCCTCCAAAAGCATAAAAATTAATCTAAAACTTTTCCATACCTTGTCTACATCACAAGCATCCTGAAAGGTCTCGCTTCCATCTCCTTGACCTTTGTTCTTCAGAGCCTTAAGTGATGATGATCCAGATTTAGATAGGAACGCAATAAAACATAGAGATAACCATAAAGACAGATATGCAACGGAAATAATACTTCATTTCATTAATGTAAAATACTGAAATATGCTTACAAACAGTAATGGAAATAAACTAGCTAGGGCGATGGTAGCTTATCTCTAAGAAGAGATGTGGTGGCTACATGCCTATGAACTGTTCTGAATGTGTTACAATGAGGCTCGAAGGCCTATTTATTGTTGAGAAACAATGGAAAACCCTTAACATTCGAAAACCTAACCCTAGAAGATGAAACGCCAAATTGTGGGCCCCGTTTGGGTAAATTGGTACATCAATTTCCCAGGGTCGTAACTTTGGCATATGATCTCCGTTAGAAAGATCTATCCGAGCACTACCACTTTGGGAGGCAACATTGGTCTATGGACCTATGTTGCCCCAGCTTTCCCAAAAAATGTCGTTTAGGGCCTCAAAACGGCTCCGGAAGTTCAGGACCCGAAAAACTGCTAAAAATAGTAAACTGTGCTACAATTTAGGAAACTAAAAATACTGTAAGGGACAGTTGTGGGGGTCCAAATGGGATAGGTGGGTGGCCACCAACATCCACCTGGATCATTCCTGCCCCCTTAGGAAGCAATGGTCCCCATTGCGTTGAGCTCATCCCTGAGATGAGGAAGCTTCTGCTGACCTGGGTCTTTGGTGAGCTGTTCTACAATATCTGATGTGTCTAGAAATAGTGGGAAGCATGGTCGACAATGGTCCGCATTGAACACTCGGTGCAAGCAAAGGAATGGGGGAATGTTGTGCTTCAAAGCATTATTTCCCATAGCCTTGGTATTGGTGTAAGGACCATATCGGAGTGGTTTGAGATTCTGATGGGTTCTGATAAGGCGTTCTCTCTGCAGATGTAATCAAACTTTATTGCCCACCTGAAGCTTGTGTGGTACCCCTGAGGAGAAGTTGTTCCTGTGTTCTATCATGATCGTATCCCTTTGCTGCTGCTGCTGCGTGGAGGAACCCTTTGCGGGGGTCATGGATGTAGCAACGATATTCCCCTTACTTTCGGAGCGAACCAGATAGAAAATAAATTTCCTAGTCTGTGAGATGAGTTTGCTGCCTTTCTTGGCGGTGATCAAAGATGTGGCGGTAGGTAGAGCTACCTTTGGTATCCTGTATAATGAATTATTCAAAGAAATAATGACAACACGAGGCCTGGACTCATACCCAGCATGTCGCCTCCACAAGTATGGTTGGCCCAATAATACATCACAAACATCCAGAGGTGTAACATCACACAATACCTCGTCTGTGAAGGGTTTGATGTTGTAGGGAAGGCGGCACTGCTGGCAAACTTTTAGATCTCGTCCTTCGTGAAGCCACCCGATACTGTACGGCTGCAGGTGCGGTGTAGTCAGTAGGCCCAACCGCTTCACGACCTCTGCTGAAATGAGGTTCCTTTGGTTGCCACTGTCGACAATGAATTGCAACGGCGAACCCTTCATCCACATCTGTGAGTGGAAAAGATGCTCCCCCTCTTCTAGATCTGCAGGTTCATTCTTCTGGATCTTGGCAGTGGCAACAGTGGCACTGGGATCCGCATCAATGATCTGCTTCCCTTTGCCATTCCCCTTGTCAAGTTCTGGCTCAGGGTCAAAACATGCATCTGATTCAGAAGCCTTCAACTCGGCCACCAACAATTGCTTGGTCCGACACTCACTTGTGTTATGAGTGGGACTCTTGTGGAACTCATACCACTTTCCTATGTCCTTCTTCGGATTCGTGGTGTTTTTCTTTTCTTGCGGCTTCGACGGGTTGTCTTGGGTCACCCCACCTTGGCTTTGTCCTTTGGGCTTCGGATTTGCATATCCAAAGTCTCGCTTCTTCTGTTTGAACTTTTGCTCAATTTTGACAGCGTATCAGTATGCTGTGCCGAGTGAGGAGATGTTCAAGAACCCCATCTCTTCCTGGATGTATCTGTGTAGGCAGCCGCGGTATTTGAGTACCGGATGCAGCTCAGAATCTTTGATACCCAACTATGTGCGAAGGGTATGAAAAATGTTTGTGAACTCTAGCACATCTTGGTCTCGTCCCTGCCGCAGTGTGGTCCATTTGATGTATTTGTCCTCATAGCTTCCGACAGGGTAGTACTGCTCCTTGATGGCATCCTGGAAGTCATTCCAAGTGGGTGCGGATGAAAATAGTGAGCCTGTACTTTCATCCTTCTGCTCACAGTAGGTTTCCCACCAGTCCTTGACATGGGGGCCTGCTTTGAGGAGAGAGAAAACAATCTTTTCCCGACTTGAAAATTCATGAACAGAAAAATAACCCTCTAGCAGATTTAACCATTTATCTATGGCATCTGTGTGTATCTGACCCTCGAATATGGGGATTTCAAAATTAACTTGTACCTTAAAGGGTGTGGCATTTCCAGAGTAGCTGCTAGAAGCCGATGCATCATTTTTGGGTAGCCGCTGAAGGATCTGGGCAAAGTTGTCCATCATCGTGTTCCATTGTCGCTCGAGGGATTCTTCGAGCAAGATTTTGATAGGATCTCCTGCTCCCTCGTCTTTCTTCTCATCTGCCATGGGAGGCCGTCGGGATTTGCGAGGCTAGTCTTGCAGAGGTTCGACCAGTTCAAGCCCTAACCCCTGATATCCCGACCTCGTTGGGGACATGCAAAGAAAAACAGAGAAAAAGCAGACCGCTCTGATACCACTTATCCAGATTTAGATAGGAACACAATAAAACACAGAGATAACCATAAAGGCAAATATGCAGCGGAAATAATACTTCATTTCATGAATGTAAAATACTGAAATATGCTTACAAACAATAATGGAAATAAACTAGCTAGGGCGATGGTAGCTTATCTCTAAGAAGAGATGTGGTGGCTACATGCCTCTGAACTGTTCTGAACTATGTTACAATGAGGCTCGAAGGCCTATTTATTGTTAATAAACAATGAAAAACCCTTAACATTCCAAAACCTAACCCTAGAAGATGAAACGCCACATTGTGGGCCCCGTTTGGGTAAATTGGTACATCAATTTCCCGGGCTCATAACTTTGGCATATGATCTTCGTTTGACACGTACAATAGCTCGTTAGAAATATCTATCAAAGCACTACCACTTTGGGAGGCAACATCAGGCCATGGACCTATTTTGCCCCAGATTTCCCAAAAAACGTCATTTAGGGCCTCAAAACGGCTCCGGAAGTTCAAGACCCGAAAAACTGCTAAAAATAGTAAACTGTGCTACAATTTAGGAAACTAAAAAGCTGAAAGAGACAGTTGTGGGGGTCCAAATGGGATAGGTGGGTGGCCACCAACATCCACCTGGATCATTCCTCCCCCCTTAGGAAGCAATGGTCCCGATTGCGTTGATTTCATCCCTGAGATGAGGAAGCTTCTGCTGATCTGGGTCTTTGGTGAGCTGTTCTGCAATCTCTGATGTGTCCAGAAATGGTGGGAAGCATGGTCGACAATGGTCCGCATTGAACACTCGGTGCAAGCAAAGGAATGGGGGAATGATGTGCTTCAAAGCATTGTTGCCCATAGCCTTGGTATTTGTGTAAGGACCATGTCGGAGTGGTTTGAGTTTCTGATGGGTTCTGGTAAGGTGTTCTCTCTGCAGATGTAACCAAACTTTGTTGCCCACCTGAAGCTTGTGTGGTACCCCTAAGGAGAAGTTGTTCCTATGTTCTATCATGACCGTATCCCTTTGCTGCTGCTGCTGCATGGAGGAACCCTTTGCGGGGGTCATGGATGTAGCAATGATATTCCCCTTACTTTTGGAGCGAACCAGATAGAAAATAAATTTCCTAGTCTGTGAGATGAGTTTGCTGCCTTTCTTAGCGGTGATCAAAGATGTGGCGGTAGGTGGAGCTACCTCTAGTATCCTGTATAATGAATTATTCAAAGAAATAATGACAACACAAGGCCTGGACTCATACACAGCATTTCGCCACCACAAGTATAGTTGGCCCAATAATACATCACAAACATCCAGAGGTGTAACATCACACAATACCTCGTCTGTGAAGGGTTTGATGTTGTAGGGAAGGTGGCACTGCTGGCGAACTTTTAGATCTCGTCCTTCGTGAAGCCACCTGATACCATACGGCTGTGGGTGCGGTGTAGTCGGTAGGCCCAACCGCTTCACGACCTCTACTAAAATGAGGTTCTTTTGGCTGCCACTGTCGACAATGAATTGCAGCGGCGAACCCTTCACCCACATTTGTGAGTGGAAAAGGCGCTCCCCCTCTTCTGGATCTGCAGGTTCATTCTTCTGGATATTGGCAGTGGCAACAGTGGCGCTGGGATCTGCATCAATGATCTGATTCCCTTTACCATTCCCCTTGTTAGGTTCTAGCTCAGGGTCTAAACATGCATCTGATTCGGAAGCCTTCAACTCGGCCACCAGCGACTGCTTGGTCCGACACTCACTTGTGTTATGAGTGGGACTCTTGTGGAACTCACACCACTTTCCTGTGTCCTTCTTCGGCTTCATGGTGTTGTTCTTTTCTTGTGGCTTCGATGGGTTGTCTTGGGTCACCCCGCCTTGGCTTTGTCCTTTAGGCTTTGGATTTGCAGATCCAAAGTCTCGCTTCTTCTGTTTGAACTTTTGCTCAATTTTGACAGTGTATTGGTATGTTGTGCCGAGTGAGGAGATGTTCAAGAACCCCATCTCTTCCTGGATGTATCTATGTAGGCAGCCGCGGTATTTGAGTACCAGATGTAGCTCAGAATATTTGATACCCAACTGTGTGTGAAGGGTATGAAAAATGTTTGTGAACTCTGGCACATCTTGGTCTCGTTCCTGCCGCAGTGTGGTCCATTTGATGTATTTGTCCTCATAGCTTTCGATAGGGTAGTACTGCTCCTTGATGGCATCCTGGAAGTCATTCCATGTGGGTGCAACTGAAAATAGTGAGCCTGTACTTTCATCCTTCTGCTCGCAGTAGGTTTCCCACCAGTCCTTGACATGGGGGGATGCTTTGAGAAGAGCGAAAACAATCTTTTCCCGACTTGAAAATTCCTGAACAGAAAAATAACCCTCTAGCATATTTAACCATTTATCTACAGCATCTATGTGTATCTGACCCTCAAATATGGGGATTTCAAAATTAACTTGTACCTTAAAGGGCATGGCGTTTCCAGAGTAGCTGCTGGAAGCCGATGCGTCACTTTTGGGTAGCCGCTGAAGGATCTGGGCAAAGTTGTCCATCATCGCGTTCCGTTGTCGCTCGAGGGCTTCTTCGAGCAAGATTTTGATAGGATCTCCTACTCCCTCGTCTTTCTTCTCATTTGCCATGGGAGGTCCTCGGGATTTGCGAGGCTGGTCTTGCAAAGGTTCAACCAGTTCAAGCCCTAACTCCTTATATCCCAACCTCGTTGGGGACATGCAAAGAAAAACAAAGAAAAAGCAGACCGCTTTGATACCACTGATCCCGATTTAGATAGGAATGCAATAAAACACAAAGATAACCATAAAGACAGATATGCAGCGGAAATAATACTTCATTTCATTAATGTAAAATACTGAAATATGCTTACAAACAGTAATGGAAATAAACTAGCTAGGGCGATGGTAGCTTATCTCTAAGAAGAGATGTGGTGGCTACATGCCTCTGAACTGTTATGAACTGTGTTACAATGAGGCTAGAAGGCCTATTTATTGTTGAGAAACAATGGAAAACCC